>CM059021.1:13437354-14766096 GCA_030272315.1 Paspalum vaginatum | reverse complement strand
TCTTCTTCTTCGTTGGCCAGCATGTTCCAATCAATATGGCCTGGAGAAGCTCTTTCACTATCATAAGTTCTCTCTTGCCGTTTGGGCTTCTTACTCGGCCTCTTGGATGGTTATGGCAAGTGGGGCATGACTTACAGTTGACTTCTGAGCTGTGGCCTGTTCTCTGCTGGTTCTCCTCTTTTGAGGGATTTCAGTTCTTATAGCAGACTCCTTGGTTCATGTATGCTTGGACATTTCTACAGTGGGCACGCTTTCTTTTATAATGGTTGCACGCTAGGGGGCTTGGTCGCTAGAATCAGGGACCTCACTGCTCGGGGGCTTGATCTTCTTGAGCTCCAGCATCTTCCCCGCCTTCAGAGCTTTCATTTGGATGGGGAATCACTATGTATGTGGCGGCAACAACCGCTTCCATCTCTTCAGCCATCAACTCAGATCCGCGTTTCAGCACTTTGTCTGCGCCTTGTTGAGGAGGGTCAGATAGAAATTTGGCAATGTTACTCTGCAGGATTAAGTCAGAAAGCATACTTAGCGGGGCTTATATTATCAGATCTTACAATTGATTCGGTTGGAAGAAATAAAATACTTACAGAAGGAGTTGGATGCCATGCAGAGTATCGCTGTGGCGATCCTTCAGTTGTAGACATCACCCCTTAGCATCAATCCACCATGAGTTCTGATTTCCTGCTCAGTAATAACTCAGCTGGTCTCCCAGGTAGGATCACTCACCTCCATATACAGGTAGGCTAGGTAGACTCGATCCTTCAGGGCTTGGATGCTCTGAAATGTGAAGTCAATGACAACGGCTTGGGCGGTTAAGCCGTTTTCCTTCATGTCAGCAATGTCCTTAAGTAGAATTTCCACCTCAGCACTTTCCTCTATTGTTGGTGCCTCTTCCCAACTATTCTATTTGGTGTTGGGCTGTCGACCCGATCGGGGTGGCAGGGAATTTCCATGATTGCTGATGTAGAAGCACTTGGAGTGCCACCCCGTGTTGCTGTCTTTGAGCAGGATATCTTGGTATACTGATTTTCACCCCCCTACGGAAGTTCTAAACTAGCTCCGCCAACTACTTGCAAGACCCTACCTCAGGTACCGGGTTTGCAGTGATAGAGATGCTTCCAAAGGCCGAAATGCGGAATAATTCCAAGGAAGGCTTCGCATAGATGGATAAAGATTGAGATTTGAGAATGGAATTGAGGTTCAGATGAAATAGGTCGATAGAATAGAAATTGAGTAGACCTCACACAAATGAGCAAAGGGGCAGTCCTAACCCGCGCACAAAGAAAGGAGCAAAAACCAGAGGTTCATGAGTACCTTTTGTAGGGACCTTTTCCCCTTCGCAACTTCTCCACCTGCCTAATTCCTTGGGGCGAAGAACTCCCATGTCTACGAGATGGATTAAGTTAGATTCAGAGATGGAGGACGTACGAAATGCAAGGAATGGCGAAGGGATTGGCCGGTTCTCGTCATGTGTGAGTCCCTCGCTAGTGTTCCCATGCTCGCTGATTGTCTTCTTTTTTGGGGCTATGATCGTGGAGGATTCTAGTGTGATTTCGGGAGATATTGGGCAAAGGCTCCAAGTTTGTTAATGTTGGCGGCGAAGCAATCGCAGAAATTAGGGAATGAGGATTCGAGTAGAAAGAATCGTTAGGGTATTGGTCCTCTTTAATACCTAACGGCGTTAAACTAGGGAAGTTCTATTTTCATTAAGGAAGATGACGTCGTCAGTGCTATCCGCCAGTGAATCTAGCAAGTCAGTAGTTCTCGTAATGTTAAGTCGGTAGGATTTCAGTTGGCGAGGCAGTTATAAGGACTATCTGTAAGTCAGTTCAAGTGCCAATTCAGTCGGGTGTCATTCACTCGGTTGAGTTAAGTCGGATGTTGTTCACTCGGTTGAAGGGCGTTTTGTGGCGGTTGTTCCTTCAGAAAATTATTTGCCTCGAAGATAAAATTCTAACTATGCATTTGGATCGTGGTAGTTTCGTCTGACAGGATTCGTTCTCGGTGGTGAAGTAGGCATTAGTTATATGGAAAATCCTACAGCGGTCGTTCGAAGGATAAGTACAATATCATTATCATATATGCACGAAAGGGGATTGCGAATAAGATCATAGGATGTTATCAGAGGATAAGTTCATTACATATTTTTACGATGGATACATGGGACCTAGATATGAAACACCAGATACCTAATTACTACTGCTAAACTAATTGGCAATGCGGCGGCACTACTTGGGAGGCAGGGCGGCGTCCTCATCGTCGTCGCTGCTGCTGCTATCGTCGTCGTCGTTGTCGCCGTCATCGTCGTCATCGTCGTCGTTGTCGCCATCGTCGTCGTCATCGTCGTCCTTGTCATCGTCGGCGTCCTCTTCCTCCTCGCTGTCGTCATCGTCCGGGCCACCGAGACCAGGGTAGTTGAGGCCCCGGAGCATCGCCTTCTCCTTCCTCCTCCTCCTTCTTCTTCCCCTCATCATCGCTGTCGCCATTGGCGTCGGCGACGCTGGGCGGGTCTTCATCGCCGAAGCTGCCAGCGAAGATCTCGTCCTCTTCATCTGAAAACTCTCAGCGGTTCCTACCCTGGTTGCCGACCGTGGTGTTTGGCAAAGAGGAGGAAGGTGCTTGGCGATTGGTTGTGGTGTATGCGTAAGGCAATGGAGGTCTGATTGCTAGAGGGGCTCGTGCCTTGGTTATATAGCAAGGCAAGGCATCGCTTCGACTTCTGCGAGTACGCGCACAGGGATGGCGTTTCGTATTCTGGATGGGCACGTGTCAAAGATTTACATGTGTGGCGGTTCAAAAAGGCCAGATCTGTTCGCAGTTATGTTTTCGAGGCTATAACCATAGTGCAAGGGATGGCGCTTCGTATACTTGGCAGCTTCCCATTTTACACCCAATGGGTGGCGAATTTTTTCTTATAAAATTATGTCGAGATAAAGCATGGAGATTTCAGTAGGGTGATAGTGAGTCAGGGGAATTCTCTAGATCTTCAAGGTAATTGTTACTCAAGTCAACTTGAAGCTCGGGGGCTACACCCAATAAGTGCACCTAGTTGGTGCAACCATTGAAAGGCCATGTTGATTTACTCGGAGGAGTTTGCATTCTGGAGCCTTCAAGTTTTTTGGACCTTTAAGATGATTGTTACTCAAGTCAACTTCAAGCTCGGGGGCTATACCCATTGGGTATACCTGGTCGGTGTAACCAATGAAAGAATGAGTTGATCAATTTAGGGGCATGGCTGCTTAAACCGTTATTTTTCTCGATCTTTAAATTGATTGCTGCTTCAAATCAACTTAAAGCTCATAGGCTACACCCAATGGGTGCACCTAACCGGTGCAACCATTGAGGGGGTAAGTTAATTGACTCGGTGGCATTTCACATTCGGAGCTGAGGATTGCTTTGGAGTCTCAAGTTAATCGTCTTCTGAATTGACTCGAGCCTCGAGGGCTTGTGGGGGACAGATATCCACTGCCTCCTCATGGTGTGGACTCAAGACATGGGCCACTGGAGGGCCTGAGAAGGGCAAATGGCTGATTTCATAGGCCTGCTGCTCAGCTCAGGCCCAAAGGTGGTCGAGTAACCTTGAAGGTCAAAACAGGAGCATTGTGATCTAGCTAAACGTGGAAAGAAGCTTGACTCGGTACTTGAGGCTCGAGGTTCGTGGAATCCAAGAAAGTAAAGATAGAGGTGAAGATTCTGTTTGATCTCTTGTAATCAAAACCGACTAGTAGATATAGAAGGAACCTAACTCGTAACCCTATATAAGACGGGTGAGGGACCCCCTACGTAGCAGATCTCAGCCCATTTCAAACCACCAAACCACGCTCTCGCGCACAAAAGCCCTAGCTCTCATTGTAATCACGACCTCAGATCAATGCAACTCGCCACCATAGGACGTAGGGTATTACTGCATCTTGCGGCCTGGACCTGTATAAATCCTCGTGTTCTATCACTCCTTAGGCGAACCATCGAGCTACATCAACTTCGCCAGCCCAAAAAACATCCCGTGGAACATCCTGTGGTGCAATGCCGGTATAAAACCCCGATAGTGGCCGCCGAGCGGGAAGAAGGGGTTGGGTGCTCGCTGTAGTAAGCCGCTGATGCATCTCTGCCTACCCTCCGTCGTGGCCGAATCCGATGACTCATCCCTAGCGAAGACCTCGCTCATCTCCATCACCAACGATGAGGATCTAAAGCACCTCGTCCTCGAGTACGACTGCCTCCATCTGCTCTGACGGCAGATCCAGCAGCACTGTTTGATTCAGTAGGCTGTGCCGCATGCCACAGAACGTGGTGCAGATGGCGCCGCCTCACCCGCACAAGGGGTGGTTCGCCGCGTCGCCGCTAGCCCTCCGTCGTACAACACAGGTGCCTGCTTCGCTCCTAGTGTTGGCGGGAGGCAACGGTCTTCCCTCTTTGTAAGTTCGCGTCTGCTGGCTGCTGGAACAAGCCATTCTCCTATCCCGACTGCCAGTGGTGGGCCACGATGCGAATACCTCGCATCTTCCATATCTGCAATCCACACCCTGAAAATAGCCTAAACTACAGTTATGCTAAACAGGGCCTTACTCATGCAGGGTCCTGGAACTGGAATTGACCGGCGATCTCAAGTACCGTGAAATGGTAGTGCCGATTTTGCAAGGTGCCAACAACCGATCAAGTTGCATCTCAAATTTCTTCTATTTTCCAGCATAAATAGAATTTTTTTCTCCTATTTGTTAAATTTCTTGGATATTATATTTTTAGCAAAGTTATTAATCTACTTGCAAACGCTACCTAATAAAAAAGAAACAATTTTGTAGCTGCTCCCATTTTACAGCAAAGGCAAGTGATCCCCTGTGCATTTCTTTCCGTACGTGGAGAGGAAACCGCTCCCTGAAGGGCTATAAAAGAAGCTATAGGGACCATACTTATTATATTTGTACGATTATGTAGTCGTGGCAATATAAATCCATCTACAAAACCATGGAAGCATCTGGCCTGAAAACAAATTTCCACAAGTCTACTGTGGTGCCTATCCGCTGCTCCGGTCTTAACATTGAGGACACCCTATCAGACCTCCCGGCACAAAAATCCCATTTCCCAATCAAGTACCTAAGCCTCCCACTCACGACGCTCCGGCTTCGAAGAGTCGACTTTCAGCCACTTGTAGGAAAAAATAGTAGCAAAACTTAATGATTGGAGTGGACGACATTTGAATCAAGCTGGTCGACTGGTGCTAGTGAAATCAGTCCTCACTTCGTAGGCCATTTACCTCTTAACAGCACTTAGGGCTCCAAAGGCTACCTTGAGAGACATTGATGCCAAGCGAAAGCAATTCCTCTGGGCAGGTAATGAAAGGCTAACAGGCGGCAAATGCAAAGTAAATTGGACTAGGGCTGCAAGGTCAAAGAAGAATGGTGGCCTTGGCATTCTTTACCTTGGTAAGTTTGCAAGAGCACTGCGGCTGAGATGGCTATGGCGTGAGTGGTTTCCATAGAATAAACCATGGATAGGCGTTGACTTCCCCTGCAACGGCGTGGACAAGCTTTTGTTTGCAGCAGCCACTACCATTCATATTGGCAATGGATCCAACATCAAGTTCTGGACCAGTGCTTGGTTGCAGGGGCTCAGGCCAATGGATGTCGCACCATCAATTTTCAAAATCTCAAGGAGAAAAAGTAGAACTTTGTGTGAAGCTCTAACTGAAAATTCCTGGATCAGGGATATCAACCTACAAAACTCTTCCTGGCCTGCACAGCTTTTAGCAGAATCCGTACACCTCTGGGGTAAAATTCAGCAAGTGCAGCTTAATCCCGATGTGCCGGATCATATTGAATGGAAGTTCAACGAGTCCAAGCAATATTCAGCAAACTCAACATACCATGCTCAGTTCCTAGGGTCTGTTAGTACCAACTTCAAAGAGCTCATTTGGTCTGTTTGGGCGCCGCCCGAAATGCAAATTTTTTAGCTGGCTAGCGATTCAAAACAGATTGTGGACTGCGGATAGACTAAGCGCTAGAGGTTGGCCGCATAATCCAGTCTGCGTGCTATGTCGCAGGTCACCGGAGTCGGGATTACACCTCTTCATCGATTGCAGGTTTGTTAGGCGGGTCTGGTCAGTTATAGCTAATTGGGTGGCGTGCGATAATCTAAGCCCGTCTAACTGGGAGCCTGCGCCTTCAGTCCACAGTTGGTGGTCCACCATGGCTGCACTTCCTAGTCCATCTAGGCGGGGTGTGAGATCTTTAATCATCCTAGTTTGCTGGGAATTGTGGAAGGAGCGCAGCTCGTATTTTTGACCGCTCAGAGGTCCCATCTTTCAAGGTTGCTGCTAGGATCAAGGAAGAGGCTGCCGCTTGGATCTTGGCTGGGGCAAAGCATTTGGATGCATTTGTGCGTAGGTCGTGAGTTTGCCTTTGAGGGCATCTAGGTGTTGTTTTTCATAAACCTTTGTACAGTGTTGTCTTGGCTTTGTGGTCTCTTCTTCTTTATCAATATAACCGGCAGCTCTTCTGCCCGTTCATTTCAAAAAAAAAAATAAATATACAAAAAAAAATATACAAAGAGCAAAAAAAAAGGGGGGGGGAGGGGGGGGGAACACCATTACTATATTCCACCTGATTCAATTCCAAATAGAATTGGAAATGGAATCGTATTCTTAGAATGGCTTTCAGTTCCAATGAAACAAACAGCCTCTAGGATTAGCCTACTGTTAACCATGCATCTGAGATCGTCGACTGCTACCTTTGCTAAATCCGTGGGACCTATACCTATTTACTGTATATATATATCCTCACAAAAATTATTCATATATATCTATATAGATAGATGTCACTTAAATATAAGTTGTATCCACATTGCATCCACATCATCATCTACTAGCATCAATTAAAAAGTATACACCGTCCACAATATTCACCGATTCATGTCAGAATGTTCCGCATTCATGCAGCCTTGGCCTCTGGCCTTCCCAATGTGAAGCGTTTCGGTCTCCCTTCATTACCCATTAGGTCTTCCCTCATGACTCAAGGGCCAGCATTTGCATCTCCTTGATCTTCCCTCAACTCACAGTCCTTGGCACTTCAATCAATTTAAAGTATCTATAAACTCTATATAAGTGAAGCCCACTATAGGTCATTAACTTCAATTCTCTCGAACACGCAGGCCATCCGCGTCAGCTGAATTTCATCGTGCCCTTTCTCCTCCTTCCCGTGAGCCATTCTGGCATGCATATGGTGCATTCATGATCGTCAGTTACCACCTTGCACACTGATGAGCCATTCTCGCTAGCATGTGGTGCACCTTTTTCCTCCTTCCCGTGAGCCATTCTAGCATGCATATGGTGCATTCATGATCGTCAGTTACCACCTTGCACATTGATGAGCCATTCTTGCATGCATATGGTGTATTCATGATCGTCAGTAATCACCTTGCACATCGATCCACCTCCCTTGAGTTTCCTCTACCTTATAAAAACAGTCTATCTGATGACATCCGTCTATTTCCGTTTGCGTGGGGAGGGAGGAATTCGAAGATGAGAAGAAGAACGAGAGACATCGCAGAAATAGCATACCTAGCTCCACGCGATGGCTACTCCAGAAGTGAAGCAGCAATGGAGGCGTTTAACCTGGGAGTGGAGCAGCAATGGGGGGCAGTCGATCTGATCTAGAAGGGGCTTGCAGCTGTGGCGCCCGATCTGGATGAAAGGAGCACCAGGGATCCATCGCCCGTTGTGGGGGAACGATAGTGGCCAGCGGAGAGAGACGAAGAAGATGGAGCTAGCGGAGAGAGACAAAGACAGAGTCGGCAGCGCTGCTACGAGTACAGGAGCGGTCGTGGAGAGAGACGAAGATGATAATGTGGCATGCGGAATGGGTTGGCCTGGGCCGGTTGCTACCCTTTTCATTTCTTTACTGCTACTACTTCTTTTTCATTTTTCCTTCGAGATGTCATTGTTTACCGAGACCAGTTGCTGCCTCTCTTTTCTCTATTTTTTTTTGTTCTTTTCCTTTTTCTTCTAGCTGTCATTTATAGAGACGAGTTCGGCCTGCTGGATGCATTAAGTTTCCTTTTTTTAATACCCATTAGTTAATACACTATTACCTTCCCGATTTGCAGGTACACCAGATCCAAGATACAAAATATGGTGTTCACTCAAAGCCCTCCACATGGCTGCTGAGATTGATCACGAGGTTGTTTTTCCTTCATGTTTTTTTTTTGTGACTGTGATAGATGTTCTCTTCTCATTTTCAATTGCACAATGATCATAGATGTCATGCAGCCTACTCAATCTTAGAGCGCTTTGTGGTGAGAACAAGATCATGCTTCTTTAGTCTCCATCACACCAAGCAACTGTTACATACTTTTATGGATCACTCATGCATACCTTTTGTGATGGAATAACTGCACAATTGCAAACTTCTACTGTTAAGACCAATTAAATGTGCCATTTAACAAACAAAAATACCTTAACTAATGTCTAGGTGCAGCCATCACCAAGCGAATGCCATCTGCCAATAATAATGTTATCGACGTTTACTTTTCATGATAGGCATTTCCAGCCAAGACGGCGTCAAAAATTCAAATGAATAATTTGCTTATTACATGTATAGTTTATCTATATTTAATGTAATAAGAATCCACTTTCAAGACCTGCAACTTTAATTTTGTCTTAAACTCTTAATTAAGCATACAATGTTTATTTAAAAGTCTCCTCAAATTCCACGTGGCAACGCACGGCGTTTCTCACCTAGTTTTTATTGAAAATGAATCCTTGAACGGAACACCGTCCACAATGTTCACCGATTCATGTCAGGTTGCTCCGCATTCATGCAGCCTTGGCCTCTGGCCTTCCCAATGTGAAGCGTTTCTGTCTCCCTTTGTTACCCATTGGTCTTCCCTCATAACTCAAGGGCCAGCATTTGCATCTCCTTGATCTTCCCTCAACTCACAGTCCTTGGCACTTCAAATATGGAAATCACATATATATTTTCCTTCTCATATGCCACAGGTTTGAGCTGATCAAGTTTCCATGCTCTAGCCATGACTTGCGCGGCAGGTGGCACTAGAGGACGGAGCCAGCAGCAAGAGCCAATAAGAACACTGGCGCTGTGGTCGACATACTGTGTGCGTTGGCTTCTATTGGAACAACCACGTCGAGAACGAGCAGGGCATCCGGATCACTTCGTGCAGGGTCGTCTTCACGGACGGCGGCGAGGCTACCAAGAACCATGCGGCGGCTAATCGAGATACTACCATCTACGGCGCCAAGAGCCCAAGAGGTGCATCGATCGGGTGCCATTTCAATGACACAATGATGCAACGTCATGAAGCTGTGCCCTAAATGGTCGCCAATAGGAGCAGTGAATTGCATGCATGCGAAAGGTAAGCCTTACAATTCAGTGGAGCTGCTTGCCTTTCCTTCCTTATTAATTCTTTAATATTCCCATGTTAATGTTAATCAGAATGACTGCTACCTTCTTCTATTTGGCAGTATAAATCTCTCTCTGATTTATCTCTCCTTCTACATTATTTTGTCAAAGGAGACATATTTACTTGACTATGTTGAACGTGTCAAAGCTTTCTAATGCAACTAGATGGTACCCACGCCTTACCATTAAGATTTTTGTTTGCATGCACGGATGCTATTAGAAGAAAAAATGATGGCAAACATCAGGTCCAAGTGTACGGTAATTTAGTGGTATGTGGCAGTGAGTTCTACGGTGATGTGGCTTAATTGATGCAATTATAGAGAAATATAGTAGTGAGGCTAGCAATTTAGATATAGAAGATTTATGCATGCATACACCAGAGTCCAGCAATAAGAACATTTGCCTCTTTTCTTTTTCTTTTTCTCTCTCTCTTGAGAAGTATACTAATTTGACATAATACTGTAATCTTCTCTTTGCACTTCTTCGATTCAGCAGTTAGGAAGTGCAACTAAAGATAATAATCTACCATCACTGAGTTGCTGTGCTATTGAGTGTTGGCCTAAACAGCCCTTTAAACCGTAATTGGTGGTCAACTATGTTTAGACTGTAAATGGTCCATTGAACTGTTGACCGTTTAAACAGTGAAAAATACATAGTTAAACAGCCTAAAAAGTGTAAATGGAACATAATTCAACATCATAGCAGGCTAAACAACTTTTTAATCCACTGTTTAAGTGAACACTACCAAATTTACTCAATTTTTTCAGGCATTAATGTATATATCATATATTGTACATACATAAATATGTATACTTGATTTATTGCATGTATTAATATATTTAATTTTTAACATGTATAAATGTGTTCACTTGCTATAATATTTTATTTTTTTGAGCATAAATATGTATATTTTTGTCATGGTACCAAGTAAGCATGCTGTAGTGCTGAATAGCGTCTGGAGATGCATTGATCCGCTATGAGTATATAGTGATGCTATAGCATTTGGGATGGACAACGCTAAATTGCATAGCACACTATTTTTTACCTTGATTTTTGTGCTATAGTACAAAATCGTTTGGACCATTTAACTCAAGGTAAACACCGTGTAAACGGTCCAAACATAAAATAGAGGATGATCGACCTATTTATCTTTTACCGTTTAGGTTAACACTAAAATATCCACTCCACAAATCTCTTTAGCTATGTTACTACATAGGTTCATCAGAATTGTTGTTAGAGATAAGGCAAGGACAACACTTCCTATTTCCTATTTGACCTCTATACCAAATGGATGCGGATTTTAAAACATCTATTTTTTGATAAAAAAAATCTAAAAATACTATTTAAATCCCATTTTAAAAATATATATATATAAAGTTACTTTTTAAACCCTACAGCAATGCGCAAGGAAATCACCTCATTATTTACATATACTTGGAACGTTGAATGCAGCTTGGGGCTCACCAACAGTAAAAGAATGGACCTCTCTTGTTGGGCCCTAACATGGTAGAATTGTTTTGAAGCCCAGTAGTGATACGAACGGGTAACACCTCGGATCAGGCTTCGGCAGCCCGTGGACTGATTTTAACAATGCCCATAAGATTAAGGGTATGATTGGTCTGAGGCTGCCAGGCCAAATTTAGGCTACTATTTGACCATATTTGACTTTATTTGAAAATTTATTCAAATGACACAAAATTTCAATTATATAGTTTGTTTTGGTCTAAATAAACTATGTAAATAAAATTTTGTTGGTCGAATAAATTTTAGTTTAGAGTCAAACGGTGTTAAATTGTGGTCAAAATTTGACCACGCCATCTAGGGTCATGAACCAATCAGGCCCTAAGACATGTTCTCTTCTGTTGAATGTGCGTGTCGAGGGGCAGGCCGCAGACCGCAGGGACACCTAGGTGGACGCCCACCTACTGTGTGTTAGTTTCTATTTCTCATGGGCTAAATGAGGAGGTCTCATCATAGTACTACTATACAACGCCCGTGAAAGACACGAGAGCGGGGCGCGTCCACCTAGTCGGGCACTCCCGTGTCGACACATCGCCCCCGGCCCCCTTCCGCGCGTGCGCCGCCGGCCGGAGGCATGGCGGAGCTTCCTGCTTGCCGTCTCCCTCTCCGCACCATCCTGCCCGCGCCGGACCTCGTCCGTGCGTGCGCCGCCGGCTAGAACCGTGGCTGACCTTCCTGCTCACCTCCTCCTTCTCCGCACCCGCCTGCCCACGCGGCATGCGCATACGTGCTCCATCCGCGCGCGGCGCCGGTGGGAGCCGTGGCTCAGTTTCCCACCTCCCCCGCTGTACCCACCTACCCGCGCCGCGCGCCGTCCCACGGGACACCGCGGCATCGCTGCCGCCGCCGGCGTCGCATGTGGCCAAATCCGTGCTTCTCCAGGGCGGATCCGCGCCGTGGTTGCCACGCGGCGCCGCCGCCAGGAGGGGTCCGGCGGGCACGGCGTGGGGGTCTGCCAGCTACGCAGCGCCCGGACGGTCTGCTTCGTCTCTGCCGCTGCCTCTTGTGCCTTCCTGTGCCGTGCGCCAGCCGTCGCCCCGCAGGACGCAACGGCACGACCGTCGCCTCACTGCCCCGAAAGGGCTAGATTCGTCGCGGCGCGGTGGTCCGCCGGCTGCGCAGTGCTCCACGGAGAAAGTGTCGACGTCGAGGGCCACGCTCTCCCTCCTCATTGTGGTCGCGCGGATGCGGCCCCACCGCCCGCTCCTCCGCCTCCATCGCGAACACGCGCGCTGGAGTGCGCCTACCGTCCTAGTATATAATGTTCCTTTACCACCTGCCATTATGACATGGTCCCTACGTAAACTTTAAGATAAAAATGTTATATTTGCTAAATATTAAATTCAAATAAATTTCAATTGCACCATCGCATTCTTGACAATAAACTTTTCAAAACAAGACCACACTTAATATATTTAGAAAAAATATTTTTAATATAAAATATCTGTACATAAAACCGATATTCGACATGTACCAAAAATATTCTATATATACTAGAGCAATATTCTAATTTCAAAAAAGGAGTATTCTATTTTCAAATAAGAATATCTTATTTTTGAAATACAATATTCTATCTTTACAGGAAAAATATTAGCCTGCAGAAATGAAGATATTCTATCCTAAAAAAAATTCTGACTTCAAGAAAGACGCATTCTAGTTACAAGTAGAACATTTCAAGCTCGGATAAAAAAGATGATATAAATTAAGATAGAAAAAAATTTAATATTCTAATTTCACAGGAACATTATTGTCACTTAACTGAAAAATATTCCAGGACCAAATAAAATATTCCACCTTCAGAACGAAAATTACCAACATGGATGCTATAATTTTATAAAGAAAATATCGTAGCTTTATAATAATTGCTCCGGGCTTAGCGTTCATTGCATTATCCATTAGGAAAGACAAATTAGAAAAAGATGTAAGGATAAACAAAACAAAATAACTTTACTGTTTAGAAAGGGAGATGGTCATTTCGCACGGCTTGCATGTGCCAAAACAGCGGCGGATCTAAGAAAAATACTTAGGGGGCTGAATGTATAGCATCCCATACCAAGCTAGCAATTTACTTAAAGGCAATTTTATATAGAAACATGTGAGAAAATCAAAATACATGTAAAAGGAGAAATTAATTTGCAATTTAAATTTATCCATACCAAGAGAAGTGGATAACAATGTAATGGACAAATATGTACCTCCTTATCCTTCAAGGGATCCGCGGCACTAGAGTGCTCGGCGCTTCACTCCGCCATACGCCACGCGCCACGTGGAACCGCGCTGTGTGTTTCTTTCGTACGGGTTATAGCGCGTGTGTGGCCACCGCTCGCATGCCCTCTCCTTCGTCGCCCTCCATGCCGCCTCAATCGTCCTCCCCGCCTCCCCTCTCTCCCTGACGGCTTCGCACTGACGCCTCCTCTCCCCGCCGCCGCCTCCTCTCCCCGCCGCCGCCTCCTCTCCCTCCCCACCGGTGCCTCGAAGCCCCCTCCCTACCGCCGCATCGTCCTCTCCGCCCCCCTGTCCCGCCACCAGCTCCTCTCCTCTCCCACCCCGCGGTGCCTCCTTTCGACACCGGCGCCTCCTCTTCCTCCCCACTGCGCCTCCAAGACCGCACCGCCACCTCCAACCCACGCCACCGACCTGTGCGGATCCGGTCCACCGCCGCCATGGTGCCCGCCCGCTCCACCGGCTCCACAGGCCAGACGCCCTGAAGCTCTCCTCTCTGCCGCGCGTCGATTCTCGCGTGGCCTGCTTTCCCGCGGTGCCGTAACCCCCTACCTCCGCGGCCACCACCCCTCCTCCAGGTCGATGGCGAGGCCATGGTTGGTGGCACCATGGAGCTCGGGTCGTCCACTCCGACCATCGGTGGCCGCAACAGATCCACCTCCTGACCGCCAGCGACCTCCACACCGCCGCTTGCGGCTCCTCCTCCGCGCCAGCCGATCGGTGCTTTCCTCAGCCCTTCCGGCGCCGCTCCGCCCTCAGACCTCACACCGCCGCTCCAGCCTGCTCCGTCGGTGCCCCTTCGGGGGTTCCGCTCGCCTCCTGCTCCGTCCTCCTCTCCGTTGGTGAGTGCACGCATCTCACGCCGCCGCTCCAGTCCTCTCTGTCGGCGCCGCTTCCGGAGGGCGCTCGCCTCCTGCTCCGTGCTCCTCTCCGGCCTCATACGGCTCGCCTTCACATCGTCCTTTTCCTTCTTCCCCTTGCTTCCCTACTTCTTTTCCCGACTTTCTCTTTCGCTCCCGCGGTCCGTCGCTGCTGTTCCGGCCATGCGCGTGGTCCCTCGCTGCTGTTCCGGCCACGCCAGGCCAGATGAGGTCCGTTCGAGCCCCTGAATCAGTTACAACACGGGGCTAGGTAACCGTTCCTCGTGCTCCTCAACTTCTCTTCAGTCTTCACAGCACATTTCTGGGCTTTGTGTGCTAATCCCTCTCCCTTTGTCATTTTTCTCCTCCCGCCTTCAAAGCTTCCTTGCTTGGCGTTAGGATTGAGATCAGGTTATTGTACCTCTCCATACAAGTTCGGACTATGCTGCTTCACTGCTGCTCACCTAATTTTGGAGTGGGCATCCCAGGGATGCAAACAAGGAGCTGCAGAGGTTAGGACATATCATTGACGTCCAATCTATTTCTCCTCTTGCTTCAGATGTACCCAATCGTCAGACATTATTTATTTTACAGCGACATTCTCTCGCTGCAATCCATGATGGGGTCTCCAACTCTCTAGACAATTTGGGCATATACATGAGCCTCTGCTGGATGTGGATGCAGCCTCGTGTTGATGACTAGGAATTTACTCGACATATAGTCGTTGTCTGCCAAGGATAGCGTGGTGGCCTAAGCTTAAAGGTATAAAAATATTGATACGTTTCCTATTTTTCTTTACGTGATACTCCATGTTTTTAGTTCATTGATCACTTTGGAGGTTCAGATTTGCTCCTCAACGATTTATCTCCTGCAATGTGTGTGTAACATGTGATTGGCCTTTTTCTATTATATTTCTGACTCCTAAATATCAGTATATCCAGTGCGTGGTACATGATTTATGAGGATTAATCTTAAAGCTTCCTTTATAATAGAAGGTTCGCTGGAGGTGGAGGCACTAAAGTATCCTTTACCCATCAGGAGACTGTATCATAATTGCATTGGAACACCGTGTCTCTACTTAGAATATTGCATTTTCCCTATTGATGTCCATGTATGTTTTGTGCATTTCGCAGTATCTCCTAAATGAATTTATGGCATGTTAAAATATATCAGCGCCAGCTACAAATGAACCAGTTTCTCTGAACATGTATGCTCTAGGCTCTGCCAGTAACTTCAGGGTTACCTAAATTTTTGTTGTTGTCGACACAGAATTGTTTTGGTTTTTACAAAGAGTCCTACTTTACATCTTTGGTCTGTAGTTCTAAAAAATATGAACCCCGACAATAGCAACCCATATGGCCCTGTCGACGCACCGGTATCTACTGCACCTGCACGAGCCAGTCGCAGCATATATATGGGCAAGCTCGCCATCTGCACCTGTGTGCTGGCTTCATCGTTACACGGCATGATATTCAGCGTCATTGAGCAGAATGCACATAAGAGATCCACCTCAGCCCTCCTACTTTGCCTCCACCTATCCGTGGTCTTGGGGCTCCAACCAAGGTGATTTACATTGATTTCTTCTTTGATTGATGTATCCCTTGCTCTTTCTTCTTAATATAATATGCCTGAGCTATTCAGGAGTATCGATGAGTAACTAGCCATTAGATTTGGGGTGGCTGGCCTTCTGCCGATAGGTTGGTGGGGACATTGCCCGTGGCTATGACGGCAGAGCACACCATGTGTTTGCATCATTGCCTCACCCAACACCCACCCTAGATTGTTCAGATCCTCTTCAATTTGTATTACCAGAGCTAGAGGAACACGAGTTACTCGCCGATGTGTTTCTTGAGGACCTGCTGCAATTGATGTATCTGCAGAGACTTCCTGCTTCAGCCACAGCAACAAACCCAAACACAGTTTCTATTTCTTGGCCGTTAGGGACCGTTCTGATTGAGTTGTTAAACCTCAACAGCAATTCCAAAATAGGTGGCCTTATTTTAAGAGCTGCATCATCAAGATTCAAGGTCAGTTCTCTTTCGTATCCACTTCAGTGAGCAATAAGCGCGTGCCATGAAATTTCTCTTTTTCTGTAGTACAATTGATAGCCATATACTTGTGATGTGACTTGAGAAATGATAATAATGCATCCTCACACTCTACACACATTTGAAGATTGCATATTTCAGTGTTTTTTTCCTGCTAGAAATGATCCAAAATGCCAAGAATGCATCCACACATTCTCCGTGTGTGCATTTGAAGGTTGCATATCTTATTTGTATTTATTTAGAAAATAATTGTAAAGATTTTGCAACCATCCCATTTACTTACCGTATAACATGAAATTGCTTTGCCTCTGACATGTTCCTCAACCTTTCACAGTTCGCAACTCTATATTTCTCCCTACAACAAACATGCTATAAAAGGGACTACATTCATGGATTCTTTGGTCATATTACTTTTGTGGGGAAATATCTCGGTTTTATACTGAAAAATGTTAGAAATTTGCTGATAGATCTGTCCTCTTTATGAATTTTACGCTATATGGTTATTTTTATGTGATTTCAGTTTTGCGCTTTTATAGCTTTCAGTTTTGTGGCTTTATGCTTACTGTAACCACGAGATAGAAAATGTTCACAACTAATGATTTTCAATAAAATTGTTCTATCAATCTATCTGTATGATCTTCAGTTGTCAACTCAGCTTTGTTCACGCTCTGTACTTGTGTCATATTATCCTCTGTCCATTCATGAAAAATGCATCGTTCTTCCTTATACACAAAGGTATTATCTTTTCAAGAGTTTCATTATTCATCTTTCTCGATGAGATTGTTTTGAAATATGGATTGTTTCAATTTGCAATGGCAACTAAATGTTGTATTATTTGTTGCTAAGTATAGTGTATTTTAACTGAGATATTTTCGTAGCTAATTGAAATACCAAACTTGAGATGGACTTTGTCTTTTAGCGCGTGATCACATTGCTTCGATGTGTGGTGCATAATTCATTCCATCTTTTTATCTGCGTCTTTTTTCCGGTATTGTATATAATTCTATGTTCCAGTGCCTCAATTGCACTTCCATATTGATGGAACGTGGATACTAATACATAATTCTTTTTTAGATGGGTGCACTGCATGTTAACTGATGTTGGCCTACCTGTCACCATCGCTACACCTGAACAAATCAGTTCCATGGTAGACCATCTTTGATTCGTTGATAAATATGCAGTGACAAGAGCTCAGAACAAGAATTCTCCGTGATACTCTAGCCGAGCATATTTTCATTTTTCAGGATTGTAAAAATCTATGGCCTTTTGAGTGCAAATAAATGAAGTTCCTCCATTACAATATGTAACCCTTCTCCCGGCTGTACCTTTTTTATGTTTGGCCACCATCAACAATTCATCAAAGTCCTTGGAGAGTATTTCATATTTATATATTTGACTCCTGGAGTCCAAATGCATACATGGATTTCTTTTTCTTTGATTTTGCTGAACTATGCAGATAGGTTACAGCTTGGAAATGTAGATTTCTCCTGCAAATGGTCATGAAATTTATTACGTCTGAAGTGTCAATTTGTTGTATATTTTCATTTCTCTTTACTAGATTAGTATTGTAATGTTTAAGTATATATTTTTAAGGATTAATGTATACTGCATGATTATACCCGCGGTCTATAGCCACATCCCGTACAGCCGCATCGAAGCGCGCAATCAAACTTCCGTGTGCTTTGTACATATCTAAATGGCACAATCTGTACAAATACAAAGAAAAATTATACTACAGACGTCACGTGTGTTTATAAACCCAAACTTTTATGGACGCGGCGTTAGCGCGCCATTCTCCCTAGTATATTCATATCTTGCTAGCTTGCCGTGCGGCTGGCTCACTGGAGCGAGCAAGACAGCTTCCCCCGTCTGGACATCTGGTCTGCACGGCACCGCGCACAGCCAGCCGCCGGCCCCGCCGCTTGCCGTGGGGCGCCGCCACTGGCTACTGGCGCACAGCAGCCGGCTTGCCGCAGCGCCGCCGCGGCGCCGCGCACTGCTAAGTAGCAGGCGTACAGGCTGCAGCGCTGCTCATGCGCACGGCGCACCATCCCACCTCCCGAGTCATGCTGCGTTGCGTCGATGACTGCTCCCGTCTGAGCACACTCCACTGCCGCCATCATTCGCCGCCAGGGTTCAAGAGACGATTAGGGCCTGAGTCTGATCGGTCACCTGCGTCCAATCCAACGTGATCCCCTAGATGCAACGTAAACTTGATTGGTTGTCTAAAAGAGATAATGAGCTAGACCCCTGCGATACACGAGGGAGTAGAGCCTGGCCGGTGGGATGCCGAAATTTTTTCCGTTTCTCTAGAGCCTGGTTCGCATACTGCAAGGGCAGGGCTCACGTGTGAGTGCGGCAAGCACGCAAAAAGCGACGGTGCGGCCAACCAAACCGCGTATGAATTGGGCCAAGCTGTAGATAAACATACAACCAATCACCTGCCTGTTGCATGGATTGAGCTCGGCTACCGGTGGCCTGGCTCCTTCGTACGAGCTTGGCTGGGTATGCCATGGATTGAGCTTGGCTGCCGGTGGCTTGGCTCCTTCGTACCACCGACAGCCAAGCTCAATCCATGCAATAAGCAGATGATTGGTTGTATGCTTATCTACAGCCTGGCCCAATTCATACGCCGTTTGGTTGGCTGCACCGTCGCTTTTTGCATGCTTGTTGCACTCACACGTGAGCCCTGCTCTTGCAGCATGCGAGCCAGGCTCCGGAGAAACGGAAAAAATTTCTGCATCCCACCGACCAGGCTCACAGCTGCCTCGTGTATCAGGCAATCAATCAAGTTTACGTTGCATCAGGAGGGTCTGGTTGGACTGGATATAGGTAACCAATCAGGCCCTTAGGAATTATACAAAACTGTGAGTGTGATCATGTGCAACCAATTGATGGGGAATTGAGACTTATATTGGACTTGGCTAGTTGGGCTTGTGGGGTTAAAAAGGCCTATACATCTTGCAGCCCACTAGTTTTGGCTCGACTTCAACCTCCAGAAAAGGCTGCCCAGCCTCAAGACTCAGGCTTCTCCTAGAGATTGGTTAAGCTAAGCGAATAAAAGGCTCTGTCGGTTTATTATTTTTTCATACTATCACTGAAAAATAGTCCACCGATACTTAACATAAATATAATCATTATTTATTTTTTTTCAAATGGATCTAATCAACATTTTAAATGTCTAGATTCAACACTTCTTTAAAATTTGTTCAACGGCTTAAATAACTACTTCACATGCCACGTCGCCAAGAGACCAATACATGGTCAATCAGTGTAATATAGTCAACATTTTAAAATAAGTTCAACATTTTATAAAATGTTATTCAACATCTTAAACAAACGAGATCAACAATCATGCTCATACACAAATCTCAAAGCAGATACTCAAGACATGATAAGTCAATAAAACATAGTTAACATCTTGAAACAACAACTTCAATGTTTATTCAAATCTTGTTCAACATAGATAAACTAGTTCAACGTTACATTATGGACGATTCTCAAAGCAGAAGTTAGCATAACTTACAAACTTCCAAAAGTTATATAGGAATTTCGCTCAATTGGTGCAGAGGGGGTAGGGGGTGGTCAAGCCCGACAGTCCCCGAGCTAAATCCGCCCTTGTGGTGAAAGTAGTTGGATTATATACATGGAGAATAAATCTCTACTACTACAAAGAGACAGTTCGTGGGTCGTCCGGCGTCCGCAAGCTGAGAGCCACACCGTACACCCTCGCCGAGTGGGCCGTCCATCCCGATCCAGCCCTCTTCACTCCAGCTCATGGGCAATCGAGTGGATCGAGTGGGCCATCCATCAAGTACATCGGCTGCACCCCCTCCCTCGCAGCTCCCTCGCAGCCTCGCTTCTTGTTCGCCCATCCGCCTCTGCGCCGCCCCAGACCTAGGCGGCCGCGACACGCCGTCCCACCCGCATCTCGTTGTGCCGCGTCGCGTCATCCCTTTCGCATGCCGACACCTCGCACGCGCCGCGCCGTCATGGCCTACCCGTACAGCCTGCCGCGTTGCGCCGCCCCTCCCACGCCACCATGTCTCTTGTGCTGGGGGCCACCAGCGCCAGCGCCCGTCTCTCGCGGCCCGTGCAGTCAAGTGTCGTCATTGCCGCGGGCCTAGCGCTGGCCGCTCGCCTCTGGTGGCCCGCGCGGCCGGGCAGCGTCGCTGCGTCTGGCGCCCTGTGCTAGAGCCACCTCCCCTCCAGGGCATCGCATCGATGCGCACAATCGGGCGCCACTGCCTCTGGCGGCCTGCGTTGGAGCTACATCCCCCTCCAGGGCACCGCGCAGATGGCGCCGCCGGCATCGCCCGCCCCCACAGTGCGCTTTCCTCCAATAGCCCGCTCATGCTGGTGGGAACGGGCGCGACGCGGCGGCCGTGGCCGCTGACGCCAATGGCGCCGGGCTTGATTAAGCTCGGCCCAAGCTCAATCCTCGATGAGGATGGGTGAAGGAGGAAGAGGAGGTTGAGAAACAGGGGTTCTCACCCTCCAGCAATGGAAAGAGCGGTGGGGAATGGCGGTCGGCGGTGAGGCGCATTGGCGGAAGGAGGTGCGCGGTGCGATGGCTGTGGAGCGGCGAAACTGGGATGGCGAGGTGAGGTTCAGGTTGGTGGCGGCGAAGAGGAGCTCCGGAGGAGCCTGGGCAAGGCAGGGAGGCAGGGGAGGCGTGGGAACGACGGCAGGGTTGACGGGCGGCATGGGTGAGTGAGGGGCCTGTCCCCTCGCTTCCCAGGCGGAGGAAGAAGGCGACCGGGGTGGGTCCCGCCTATCAGACGGTGCAGGCTGCCCACTCGTGATGGCACCTGGGCGCGGTGACGCATGGCCCGCCGCCCCTGAGTGCGCTAGCGCGCATGAGCGTGTCCTGGCCCAAGTAGGCAGGCAGGAGGAGGAGGCACTGGGCCGCCCCTCCGCCGCTGAAGCTTGCTTCTTTTTTATTTATTTTGAAATTCACCACATGCAAAAATTACCCCAAGGTTCAAATACAAAAGTAAGTGAAAGGGAATAATTTAAAGTACCACTTTACACCTTTGCTCTTGGATAAAACCGGTTTTTGAGGAAATTTTGAATTCAAATTTGATTTGGAGAAAAATTAAAATTTTAGCTCCAAAATTTTGAATCATGTACATGATGACATGCTCCCCCGGCTCTGGCATTTCTCTGCCTCCCCTGCTGCCAGCAAATCTGGCTTCACTGGAGCCGGAACCGTGACACCCCACCCGCCAGCCCTCTCCGACCGCCTTCTTCTAGGGGATGTAGTGGATTCTTGACATTTGTCTGTTATAGGTCTATAGGAGCTTCAAGTGAATGTTTCCCTTTGACCTTCATGTCTGTTAAGGCCACAAGAAAGCTCTCATACTAATCATTCTTTGTCAGATGCATGCGATCAAGTATATCACAAACACTCAGAAACCTCCAATGATTAAGGTAGTTTGTAGAGCATTATAGCTTTTTCCCATGGAGAACTAGATGGCACATATACACTTCTTCACCCTTTCTAGGAACAACATGCAGATTTGTTACTTTTATAAATTAAATATTTGTCATCCTCCATCCGTAAAACCATAGAGGTTTGTGATGGTCTAGTTCCCACATCAAAGGGTTTCATGTTTCGATGACATTGGTAACGACCTTGTGGATATGACCCTACAATGACACATATAAACCATGCTGTTGTTGTTGTTCAGCCATCATCTGTTAATTTTTTCTAAGCACACCACGCAACCCTTATATCCTTTCTTTGATTAGCCTAATAAGTTGCCAACGCCGGGCATGTCCATGATTGTTACGAAGAGGATTGCTGTAAGTGTGAACCTTTGTCTCTTATACTCATCCTACCACTCGACACCTACATTTCACAATTCGAGCAGATCAACAATCAATGGTTTCAAATACACATCAATGTAATTGCCAGAGTGTTATGGACTTGAGAGCAGTAACGACATCATAATGTAGGTCCACTTCATATGCAACCAAGGTCGAAGGTTGTACATATAAAGAGTCACGAGATAAGTGTTTGCTTCTATCATGTTGAAAGGAATCATCCCATCAGCTTCTATCATGAGTCCTTTAGTAGCAGTTGGAAAAGATTAATCGTGAAATTGAAGTGCATTTCTTGTTTCTGTATTTGCACTGTCATGTGTATTGTGTACTGCAGAAGTGAACAATGTGAAGTGTGTAACGAAATGTGCTTGAGAGCTTTTATCTTTCCGCGCATGTGAAATTTTATTATCAACTGTTTGATCGACTTCGTTTCATGCCTCTACAGGTAATGGTTGGATGCACCTTGTAGGCTTGTACTGAAATGTCGTAGATTGTTCGTGTCATTACCATTGCGGGTTTTCAGTTTACATACTCAGCAGTGATGCTCTTATCTACCTGCTACAGTGAAAAGGGGATCAACGTACGCCATGCCTCAAAAGCATCGTAGCCGGTTTTAGATACAAGCCAGCAGAGATGGAAGCAGGTCTGCTGCAGTACCCAACCGTTAGCGGGCATACGCGCGTTGCTTTGCGCGCCGCGTTCCCCTCTCACTACCCCGCGTGGGCCCCGCGGCGGGGACGCGTGTGTGCCGCACAGTGACCTTACAGCACTGCAGCGGGACGTACTCCTGCCACTGCCCTGTGGGTTCCACGCGGGGCGGGCTCACTTGGCAGGGAGCCGAGTCCGGCTGATTCATCCAACAGAGATAACCTATGGGCACGAACGAATTGCATTATCAATTGGCGGTATAAATATTCTGCCGACCCACATGAAGATAAACTAGCAGTGCCGCAGGTTGGTGCCTCAACTCGTGAGTCCCAGTATGTCTCCGAATACTATCGAACCTGACTGATAACTTATCATTGGCGGTTTGGTTATAACCGGTAGTCATATACCATCGAGGAAGTCTTCTTTTAGCAGTGATTAATAATTCCTCAAATTAAATAGCCGTATATTTGTAGACCAAATCTAAACAGTAAACAATATAGGAATATTCCTAGGGAGACGTGTTGCTCCCTTTTTTTCTTTGTTCTAGCAAGACGTGTTAATCCTTTTTTATTTTTTATACGTGGACGTGTTATTTAAAAACCATTTCTGGATGTATCTTGATCGACAAAGCGAAGGTACAAATTAAAAGAAGTGCATCGTCACTGCGGCTTTTTCCAAGTCCATGAGGATACGATGAGGATTGGTTGTTGACTCATCGTCAGAAAGAGAAGCAGCGGCAGGCCGCTGGATTATCCTCTCGGAAATCACATGCATTTTCGACGACGTCGTCCTCCGAAGAAAAGAAAAGCACCGGAATGACAAGATGTTTGGTAAAGGCGACCTTATCTCCACATCGACCGGATCGACGAGTCACTACTAGTAGTACTACGTATATAGAGCACACGTAAAAGAGGTGGAGAATCGATCGAAATTATTAGGAAATCCACCACACTAAGTCTTCTCTCGTCTCCCTCTAGCTCCCCCACCAGGAGTAGTTCCTATGCCATTCAGCATGCATGTTCCCTCCTCTCTCGTCGGCGGCCTCCCGCGCGACCGCGGTGGCCGCCACGCGACCACGTGCGGCGGCCGCCCGGTGGCCAAGAACATGCAGCAAGCACTGATGGTGATGGAGGAGCACGCTGCATGGAACTGACTCACCGCCACGCATGAAAAAAAAAAGCAGAAACGGATGCACGCCGCCGGTATAACGACCACACTGCTAGCTTGCTCGGCAGGTCGGCACCGTTCAACCTCGGCGGCCGGCCATCGTTGCCAAAACTAGTAAAGAACAGGCATGTTGATAGATCGTCTCTCCTGCAGTACGTACAGGCCTGCATGTATCATGCATGTTCGTTCCATCGCCTTCTCCTTTAGAGGCGCTGCTAGGCCAACCTTGGTAGGCAGCAGCTTTATTAGCTGCTGATCGGATCAGATGTCACAAAAGGCGATCGGTGAGCACGCAAAGAAAGAAAAAGGAGATCCCCTCCTGTATATCCTACTATAGATAAAGCAGCAAGTCTTCCATGGAGCTCAGAATCTACACAGGACATGTAAAGAAACCCAGAGCACGAAGTTTGCTTCATACAGATAATATTCGCTACGCTACGTTTGTGTTACTCTACTCCTAGTCTGCAGGCATTATTCACAGTAATATATATAACATCTTTGTGTCAAAAACTTGTTAAATTAATAAAGATTCAAGAAGAGTGCATAATATGTCTGAGCCTTGGAGGCCGCGAGTATCTTCCCGACAGTCCAACGCACAGCCCAGCACAGCGGCAAAAGGATGGCTGGCATGGCAATGCAACAATGCAACTGCATGCATGTGAGCCATGCATGCATGGACCACGCACGCATGTTAATTACTGCCGCACTGGACCAAAATGAAATGTGTGCGTAGGGAGTAGGGACAGCAGGATACAGGGGACCGGGGGCAACCGAACACTGCACAAATCTTGTAAGTGACATGAACCGGGGACGTAACGGAACGATGAGCTGATCAGGTGAGCCCTTCCAGAGATGGCGAATCTTTTCGTCGGCACTTCGGCACTGATGAGTTTTAAGGGCACGTACATATCGTAAGTGCAGGTTTTACGCCATCATTTTTTGTATTTATGGAAAAATGAAACAGACAGGTCATGCATTATTATTATACGCCGGGTGTCTATATAGCCAGATCGAACGACACCTGATGGTTGAAGTCTTGAGAGCATTTATACAATGAAATAACACTATCTGTATTTTTTTAAAATTTTCCTTGTACTTGTAGGCCATTTGTTAATTACTAGACAAGATCTTTCTCTCTCTATATAAGAAAAAAAAACATAGCTGACACCTCTTATGACATTTACAATGTAAAGTGTTTGGATATAAGTGCCTATATTGTCACAATATTAAGCACTAGTAGAAAAGTTAATCCACACAAAGCAACTAGATTCATGCTTAGACAGACTCAACCGCCTAAAACCTCCATTTTATACATGTAATTCGGAAAACATCCATGCTCTTAGATGATTTCTCTGCTAGAGCTGCATATTGCGAGCCTACCGAGCTGTGCGTGCGGGTATGCATGCGTGGACAGCCATGAAAAAGGATCCGAACTGGGACATTAAAATTAAAGCAATGCAAATCTCCTCGAGAGAAAGGGGTTGTCGAATGTAGGAGAGGAAATGGAGACGGTGACGTTCATATGCGTTGCCTGCTGCCTTTGTCGACGACTCGGCGTCCTGACGCAGCCACTCGTCTTATCAGTTGTACCGGCCGCCGGCCAGCCTGCTTTCCTGCATGGCAATTGGCATGGGGTTGTCATCGTTTGGGCGTGCACATGTCGAGAGATCTTGCCGCTTTTGGGCTGTTTCGAGCGATAGATCTTCCGGTGGATTACTACAAATCTCAGTGTGGTATACTAGGATGCAAGTTGGTTGGCTAGTTTCATCGCTCCTCTGTGCATATGGACGTGTATGTGCATTTTGAATAACTAGATAATTAATACAATAGGTAATGCAAGCGCATCTGTTAAAGAGTGACGTCACTACTAGAAATACAAATCTAGGCCGACGTTGCAGGACCATGGCCGACAGGCTGTCGGGAAATTTATAAATGGCCAACTGTTAATGGCGTTGCCGACAGCTGACAGGCCATCAGAAATTATGTTGAATGGCTGAAAGGTCAATCATTTCCACACTGTTATAACTTGGCCATTATGTCGAATGGTTTACGGTTCAGATATTACTTGGCAATTGTAATTTGAATAGTTGGCATTTATGTCAAATGGCCGACGGTTCAGATATATGTCGACGATTATACATTGAACGTTGAATGCCCGAAAGTTCAAACGGTTTCCAACTGTTATAAGTTGAACGGACGATAGCCTTTATACCTAATGGCTGACTGTTCAGAAAATTCATGATTGTTGTAAGTTCAACGGTTGGTATTTACGCAAAATAGCCGATGGTCCACGTGTGTCCCGACTGTTGTTGCAAGTTGAAACCTCAGTCTTTATGATGAGTGGCCAATGGTTCACCCATTCTCCAGGTGTTGAACTGTCGTCTTTCTTGTAATAGAACTTTGTTGGCGCCAAATCCTTGTCATGGTCTAGAGAATGGGTCGCTAGGGAGTTTTGGCCCGCGGTCAAGAGTCTGTCCAGTAGAGAGGAGTAGATCTTCAAGGTACGGGCCGTGGGAAAGGCCCAATTTTTATCGTAGCCATATCTTAGTTAGTTTACGTTGGTTAAGTTTCCTTCAGCTACAAGCATCCGAGCTATAAATATGCACATATATGCAATGTGAAAAGGGATCAACAGTCCAACAATCAACTCGATGCAATGCCACCCCTTTGCGAAGTGTTTACTTGTTCCATGGTGCGGTAGACCTTACTGAAGTGTTACTGATGGCAAAGTTTGCTAGTTATCTACATGTTTAGATCTAGTTCAAGACTTCGTTTTAGTTTACGTGCTTTGCTGGTAAGAAGCTTTCATTCGATTTCTATCCATGCGCACATATGAAGCAATCAGGCTAAGTTAATACATCAATCTAGCTATAGGCATGCGGAGTCGATCCAGTAGGGACGAGTTGATGGCCCTTGTCCAGGCATTGCCCGATGTCGTGCTTTCACACCCTTCATTCCTATGTGCACCCCATGTCTCACAGTATGATATGATTCACCGCGCCCATCCTAGCACACGCCTTGGTTTGGCCCTGGCACCAAATCTTGGAAGGTCCGGTCAGCTAGTCGTATTTGTCTCTGTTAGGACATTCTTGTTTGCTAGTTTGGTTTGGCCCACGATCGAGGCGTTAGGATGTCTAGGTTGAAGTGTGTCATTTTAGGCGTGATGTGTGATTCTCCTCATCGCATGAGCATGTGGGTTCTCATCTTCTACTTGTTGCATTAAGTGCATGATGTTCTATCTGTAGGACACCCTGCTCATTGATGCCCCTCAAAGCAAGGCCGGTCAATCCGATTAGCGGTGAGAAGTTCTAATCGTTTCCTTATCTGTTTTACAGGCCATTGACTAACGATTTGGCACCACCTCCCTAGTTGCAAGGTCAAGCAAGGTCACACGCCCGCATAACTGCACCGGACACACATAGAAGACGTTTAGAACCGGCTCAAGAGGACAGCCCCCCTGCTCTATGTGTATCTATCGCTGCTGGATGCTTGCCGGCCCTCGGTGACAACACATCTACGATGTAGCCATGAACCCGATGGCTTCAGATAAAAGTACCATCGAAGACAAGCCAATGAGTAGTAGCTTGACCAAGGAAGAGTGGGAAGCCCTCGTGCCTAACCAGCGTGAGCTAACCAAGGAGCTTATCGCTGAACATCCTCCTTCCCGGGCATTGTTCACCAAATATACTTGGGACATGTTGACCGATTACCCACGCATAGACATTTGGATCACCCATAACTAGCCACTTCTGAGGCATTACAACATCATTGCATCCGATTGTGCAACCACACCCATGCTAAGGGAGCAAAGTTGGCACAAATTCCCAATGAAGACTTGTCGCCCGAGTAGAGGGTTGCATATGAAGAATACATGGTCATGCTTGGGAAGAAGTTGCTCCAGAGTGCTACTTTCTCCCACAACAACTGAATCAAGATCAATAGCATGGAGATAGCATTTGCATTGCAAGACATTGACATGCCCATTCATTCTCAAGAGAGGAAGGATGCCCTTTGGTATTAGATGAATCAAAATGATCTCTCAAGAAATAGCTCGGCAATCCACTGCATGGTGTAACGCTGCCGATACATGAATTATCAACATCATACATGAGGTGAAGTCATAAAGCAAGATTCTACAGAAGTCGAGCCTAGCGTTTGGCAAGTTCGAAAGCGAAGAAGTCATGCATACTACCCCGGTCAACGTCCACAAAATCAAGTACTATGTGTTTCCTACCGGGGGTAGCTCTGGAGGTGTGGTACCTTTGGACTATCCTCTAACTCAAATTCTAGAGGGTTGTGAGTGCAAGTTCTAGCAGGAGTTGATTTGGGTTGAAAATTGAGGACTGAGAAAGCGACCTAGAGGGGGGAATGAATAGGTCGACGTCTAAAACTTGCAACACCAAAAACACTCTCTTCTCAACCGTGCAAGGTTGCGTAGCTAAGCAGAGTTACCAACCCTAGGACACGTCGAGGAAATCTACAAGGAAGCACTCGTTCAAACACCAATTGAAAATGACGCAAAACAAGTGAACACAGCCAGGTACAAAGCACCAGACGGTCCGATGGTTGGACAGTCGGACTGTTCGATGGTCACATCGTCTGACGGTCCGATGGTACCAACACAACCACCGGACAAACTGGACAGAGGGGCACTTGGGCACCCTAGGCTACCATTGGACGGTCCGATGGTCACTCCATCAGATGGTCTGATGGTCCCAAAAGTCCGATGGTGGCTAGGCCTCGGTTAGTCTGCAAACACTACAACACACTGGATCTTGTCTAATGGTCAACCGTCGGATAGTTTGATGCCAAAAGCAGTCTGTGAAGAGGAAATCAGCCTGCGAATCCACTGAGATCCAAACTAAATCTTGCTCTAATGATCTCCAAACCTCACAAAACTTTGTGTGGATCTTGTCTAGGCCATGGATAAATCTATTCCCAAGAGATCACTCCCACAAACCTGATCACTCCCACAAACCTTGGGATTCTCCACGGATTCAATTATCCAAGAGGTGAAGAACAAGAACAAGAACGAAAACATAGGGCTGCTCGCGGATCCAAGAATTTGGCACACCAAAACCACAATCCCACCACATCCTAGCAGTCGAAAACACCGGCAATAGAAAGATCTTGAACTTGGTCAAACCCAAACAAACCAAAATACCAAGGATTCAAGACCAAAAGCCAATCAAGAGGGGGGAGCAAGCACACCCAAGGCCTCTTTTTTGTGGAGGCTAGATCACTCAAACCTCTCTAATCTTCATACTCTCGCTAAGTGACAAATATAGGGTCTAAACCTAGATATAAGCAAACCCTAAATGAGACAAGAGAGAGAGAGAGAGCTAATGAGCAGCCATCTCCTTATTTATACTACAGACTCAAACCCTAAGCAGTTTTGCACTTAACCCCCTATTTT
Organism: Paspalum vaginatum; assembly: GCA_030272315.1. Classification (NCBI taxonomy): domain Eukaryota; kingdom Viridiplantae; phylum Streptophyta; class Magnoliopsida; order Poales; family Poaceae; genus Paspalum; species Paspalum vaginatum. The sequence goes on along the minus strand of CM059021.1, from coordinate 14,736,974 downwards.
ACAGACACTTGACACTACAACGCCTGTAGAGCCTCAAAAAGACGCCGGTAACTCAGATGGACGAACATAATGGAGTCCTCATCTTCTTAGACCTGAAGCAATCTCCCGATATCCTCCACATCTCTAGTAGTTCATCACTTGGGATAACTTCCCATTTTGGCGAACCCAACAACCAGCCCCTGGTTTTGATGATGGAACCATGAAACAGTATTTGTGCTTGGTTTTGACACTCGATCTAGGAAACGATAGTTGGGCCCGATTTTGATGCTTGAACCAGTAAATGCTTGTTTGGCTTCTTTTCGTTGGTGATTTTACGGCTCACGACACCGTGTTGAACCCAAGGTTGCATTTATGTGCTGAGCCTAACTTAGACCGCGTCCTAAGCCACCTGCCGATCCACTTGGCAGGGATTTTGCCATGCCAAGTCCACTCTAGTGCAGCATCTTAGTCCACTCGAGAGGGCTTTTGCCCGCTTTTTCCTTAGTAGGTCTTTAGTGTTGACAAGCGCTCATCATAACTAAGACTAAAGACCAAACTCGGTACACTCGAGTCCCTCAAAAACATCAATATTCCACCTCTAGAACCGTACATCTAGCATACCAATAAAGGAGTGGATCACGACAATTCTGCAACCTCTGAGCTAGAAGATTGATGGCGTAGATTTGCACCAAGTAGGGTGCCATCTAGATGTTACCTAGCTGGCCAATGTACTATGCGATCAGTTCAGCATTACTCCCAGAATGCAGACAAGAGGATACACCAAGCCATACCCTACCAACTTCAACAGTATCACGTACCTTTCCAAGTCCATGGTGCTGGATTTTATCAAGTTTTCAAGGCAAGATCGTACAACAACCATCGAGCAAGGCAGTCTGTACTTGGCCTGGATGGGTCCTGCAACCGCTTGTGACCAACTCAGAATTTGGCCGTTCTCACTGTCTGAAGCGCCCCACTTCCATAATGGGACTAAAATGTGCTTTATTACCATTTCCAGGAGTCTGGTAATCATATTCTTACATCAGAGGGGTACAGATCCGCCCTAACAGGTCGGACAGCAAGGGGCGCAGCTCTGGAACTAAGTGGCAGAATATAAAATGTAGGCCCAACTTCCACATGTGACAGTTGGGAAGCAGATCGTAGCTCTTACTCATCCACATACACTGCAGTCTCATCTTCATTAGTGGAAAAACATCAACAAAGCAAGGGTGAGTACATACGTACTCAGCAGCCCACCTTCCATATAGAGTTGGGGTGAAGCTAACACTATATGCAGGATATATCTAGAGTTTATGGAGTTTTGCACAAAAACATTTGTATGCAGGGTTTGAGATAGTGATCAATTTTTAACCTTTCTGAAAACAAAGATTTTTCTCATAAACATTTGCCATCATGGCTTATGCCATTCCAGCCAACACATTTCTCTACTTCCAAACCAAAACTATACCCATTTTATACTAGACCCAAACCATCCATTTTATGAAAAAAGCTAGATGTGAAACCAAGCCGTAACCCATCCATACCAGTGGACACGAACTATTAGAATAGATTTTACTACCGGCCAGAGTTGTACTATAACCCACAAGTTGGACTCAGCTATAGTTTACTGCCATAAAGTTTCGAATTCCAAACCAAGACTTTGCCATTACTTCATCATCTAGCAGAGCTTTAGGGATTCGGGCAGCCTCACCACACCATAGTGTCCCATGACACTCCCTCGGCACACAACCCCATCCCTTAGCTCTTGTGAGCCAAGACAACAGCTACTAGACCATCCATTCTTGCTCAGGCCCAGCCACTGCCTCAGACAGAGCAGGTGGTTGTACTAAAAGAGTTAGGCAAGATGAAACAACAACTCGGTCCTTACTGTTGACGGTCATAATCTCATGATATCAACCGTCAATTATCCACCAAATGAAGCGAAACATGTGAAATATCTGGACTAACCCCTACAACTAATGAGTTCCACAAGATGTACATGAATATTTGGATGCATGTACCAAAATACTCACAAAATGGTTGAAAACAGGTCAAATATCAAAGATGGGCAACAATGGTGAAAACACCATGGCCGCCCGGCCACCCTCCAATGCACAAACAGTCCCCGACCAGGTAGCATAACCTCCTGAGCACCGCAGTTGCCACGACTTCGATCCAACATGCAAACAAACACAAAATGGTGAAGATCCAACCATGCAAGAGAGCATCCAATATATCCAAGGGTCAAACGGTATTGGAACAAGGATTGGTGATGTCAAGGATCCGAGGGAACCAACATGCAGCCAATCGGGGAAAAATGCCGTGGCCGCCCGGCCACCCCTCGGCAACACTTTTCACGTGCGTCAACTGTTTCAACCGCCAACCGACACGAGGGAGTAAGATCAAGCGTCAGATCACTTAGGTCGCTGAATCCTATGGCCGCCCGGCCATAGGGGGTGGCCGCCCGGCCACCGACTTACCCCATTTACCGACCTAGTGTGTCTATAAATACCCCCCTCACTTTCTAGGCTATAAATAGACCCCGAGAGCTCATTTGTAGAGGTGTGGAGTTGAGTTTAAGTTCTATCTTAGAGTGCTACACTATTCTCTTAGTAGTTAGGATAGTCCTGGGAGTTAGAGTTGAGTCAACCTTTGCCTCAGAGTCTCCGGAGTTATCTTTGAGTCTGTGGTAAAACTCTTGTATCTTTTGGATTCAGATTACCTTCAATATAATTTCAGTTATATTTTACTCTAAGTCTATCTCCTGCGAGTGTGGTGTACCTTTCTTTTGCACACTTTCTAGGCATAGGCTGTGTTTAACTTTGTTATTCAATTCTTGTTATTCTTGCCGGTGCTATAACTCAACCCTAGACTTAGACGCTAGGCTCTAGCTAGATCCTCTCCTCTGATCAAGGATGATCTATTGTTGTTCAAGCTCCGCTTGAACACGTTTATAGCGTGCCATCCTCTCCACGCAGCTTTGCTTGGTAGCCGCACTCGGTGACATCGTGTGGTGTGCCTGTGTAGTCCAAGCCCATCGTTCGGGAGGCCCGTAGGTGTTAGCTAGACTCTCCTTTGGGACCAACTATCTACCCCTGGTACCCTCGAGACTCTAGAATTTGCTCGACGCAAGACCCTAGCTGGTTCATTGAGTTTCTTAGTTATTAACGAATAGCCTTTGCAGCCGATTAGAATTAGAGTTTGGTGACTTTATCTCACTCGTTGTCCTCCCAGGCAACTATACCTTTTCTACGGATATCTTTGATAGACTTACCCCTCCCACCATACACCTATCTTTATCACATTTACCCCTGCTACTACTAGCTGGTATAATTTATCCAAGTTTACAATAATTTCAACTTGAGTATATTCAATTACACTCTCTGGCCTACCACTTCCCTATGGATTTTACGATACTCGGAATTCTCTGAGTGAAAAGGCTACAGTGAATCTCCGTGTGCTTGCGGAGTAAAATCTATTACGCTAAGAGACGTCAACACTGACAAAGCACGAGTAGAACCTTTCTCCCTTATCCTTTTGCCTGACACCGCTGACATCCACATACCTGGCCTACTCCACGAAGCCCGCGACCAGGGGTTACCGCGAGTTGTAGATACCCGTTCATACCTTGCCCTTAAAATGGCTGATTCGCGTATTCCGACAAGGTCGGATGCCAGGGTTCTTCCCCATTTTTCAAAATCACACCACACATCCACAACCATCAAGTTCCACGACCACAATCCCAATATAACATCAAGATTATGGTAGATAATTAAATGAGAGATCCCACCTTTATGCGCTACATCTAGATAGGTTTATGTGGGTATATCCTACTAGGTTTCCTTAGCAAGCAAAACATGCAAGTTTTTATGTGATTATCAGGCCAAGGGCTGTGTTTGCAAATAATCGGTAATTTACGCATCAAGTGGGGATTCCAGTGGGCTTGCCATTCGCTTTGTTGAGATTGATGATACATTGATGGCTAGGGGTGAGGGTACATCATTTGCTAAACACATTGGTACAATATCTTCAAGGGGTAATGGTATGCCATCCACAGAGCGTGCTGGTATAGCATCTGCTGCAAATGCCTGTTGCTGGCTTCGGGCATCGCGAAGGTCCTTGCTAGAGGCATACCGATCAGAATCTCTGGGATAACCTACGAGCACAAACAAGGAAAAACACACATATCAAGGTATAACATAAGCTCAACACGATTTGGGAGTTACGGAAGTGAAAGGATGTTTGTGCGGGTATGAACTATTTGGTGGTTTGTTGGTGGCACTTACAGTGGTGCTGGTTTGATGCAGTGAATCGGGCTGCAAGCTGCTGGCCACACTTGCGGGCACAGTAGCAGTCATTGCAGTAACGCCAGGGTAGTGGGCCTAGACGGCCAAGGTGGAAACGAAACTGTAAGGATGGTGGTCGCATGATGATGTCGGGGTGTAAGGTTTTGATGAAAGAGCAAGACGTGTGGAAGGCAAGTGGCGATGGTTTTTATATGATTTTTGAGAACATCATCATCAAAACCGAGATTTGGAAAGACCAAGATAGGAGCCTTTTCGAGTTTGTAGTGAGTAGCAGTAAAATGACGTCAATCGCCAAACCCACAATATTTGCGGGGTTGGTGTGATGCACTAACTGGGTGTAGGACGGCGTCACGGTGGCATGACGGTGTCTTCCGGCCAGGGATAAAAGACCGTGAAAAGTGTAGGTAGACCGTAAAAGACCGTAAAAAGTGTAGGTAGACCGTAAAAGACCGTAAAAAGCCAGGGATATGTAGAGCTTGATTTTAGATGAATTTAGGTGCAAGAATCGCTTAAATCGGAGTTGAAACAGAGAAGATATGTAGTATTTTGTGTGGGGGTAGATATGGACTTTTTGGATAGTTGAGGTGGTGGATTTGGACTTTTGTCAGGTGAACTTCTTGAATCGGCCCATGGGGGGGGACTTGGGCAGGAAGCGGCTTTCAAGCTATTTGGCCCAGTGCGCGTGGCGCGGCGTGGGCAATTGGGCTAGCCCAATAGGGTGGGCCAAGGCCGGCGATGGCACGATGATGCCATCCAATGTGGGACCACTTGTCGATAGGGGTGGGGGGAGAGGCGATGACATTAGCTGCACGAATGACGTTTTGAACTGACCGAACTGAGATGGACCGACGGAGCCACCTCGGTGGGGTTGGCACTTGCTTTGTCGTCGGTTCTTGCTGAGAGTGATGGTGACGACGTCACCGATAGGATACCAGGGTGAGAAGGCAAAACCGCATGATGGGATCATACGAGCAGATTAGGGGCCGGAGGGGGGGTGTCATGTCATGACGGTGTGGGTGCACGCTGGCGACACAGCGGGTTCACGCAGAGGTGGAGAGGTGGCGAGATGCCAATGGGGTAAAGGGAGGTGTGGTAGAGCTCTGGGAGCAGGTAATCAAGCTCCGGCGGCCGGTGGATGGAGAATTTGGGAGGCGGCTGTGGAGACAAAGCTCAGCGAGCTCGGGAAGGGAAGAAGTGGGTGTATACAGCTAGTAGTGCCTAGAAGTGCTGAGGTTCGGTCGTGGCGTGCTTGCGTGTGTGAGGGTGGAGGAATGATGTGCGGCGGTGGGGAAGTGAAGGCTATTTATAGCCGGCGGGGAAGATGAGGGTGGAAATGGTGCCAGCAAAAGTGGAAGAAGAGGGAAGAGAGACATGCCGCTGCATGGGGTACGCGTAGCATGGAGATATGTAGGGTCTGAGTGTGCTGGGAGAGGAGTCGGGTGGCGCTTGTTGCGGCGGTGGGTCAGAACCAAAAGGGCGCCTCTGAATGGGTTGTACCTAAAACTTGCAAACCCAAAAACTCTCTCTTCTCAAACGTGCAGGGTCATGTAGCAAGGATATGCTACTAACCCTAGGACACATAGAGGAAAGCCTAGCAGAAGCACTCAATCAAACGCCAATCGAAAAACAACACAAAACGAGACAACACAACATAGTGCATAGAGCACCGAACGGTTTGATGGTGACCATCAGACAGTCCAGGTTGGATCACCGGATGGTCCGATGTACCATCGGACGAAATGGACAAGGGGCACTTGGGCCATTGGGCAACCGTCGGACGGTTTGATGGTCCCAAAAGTCCAAAGATGGTTGGGCTTTGACTCACATGTTGCCTGCTGCACAAACCATCAGACGGTCCTGTGGTCACACCATTAGACGGTCCGATGGTGCTGAAAATTGCCCTCGCACGAGGAAAACAACCCGCGAATCCACCAAATCTGATCCAAATCTTGCTCCAATGATATCCAAACCTCATAAAACTTTATGTGGATCTTGCCTAGGCCATGGAAAAACTATTCTCAACAAATCACCCTTTGAAACCATGGGATTCTCCATGGATTTGACTATCCAAGAGGTGAAGAACAAAGGCAAGAATGAAAGACAAAGGGGATGCTCGTGGATCTGAGATTTGGCACACCAAAACCACAATCTCTCCACATCCTAGCAGTCCAAAACACCGGCAACAGGAAGATCTCGAACTTGGTTAAGCACAAATACACAAAAGGACTAAGGATTCAAGACCAGAAGCCAATGAAAAGAGGGGGAAGCAAGAACACAAAAGAAATTGCACGAAATCCATCTTTTCCAAAAGGGTCTCAAAATTCAGATAACAAGATGGGTATTCGTCCTCCAAGCAACCTCGCACTTCCTACCCTCTTTTGTTGGAGGCTAGATCACTCAAACTTCTAGGGTCTAATGGCAGCCCACCTCATATTTATACTACAGACTCAGATCTAGGCAGTTTTGCAAACTGCCCCTTGGATACAGACTCAATTACACTAGAATGCCTTTAGAGGCTAGAAAAGTCCGCTGGTAACTTGGATGGATGATCACGATGGAGTCTTGACTTCTTTGGTTTCTCCGCCTTCTCCCGATGTCCTCCATGCATCTAGTAATCTGTCCCTTGGGGATAACTCAAATTTTGGCGATACCAGCAACCAGCCCCTGGTTTTGATGGTGGAACTAGGAAACGATCTTGGGGGTTTTGACGCTCAAACTGGGAAACGCTTTTTTGGGCTTCATATTGTGATGTGAATTTATGGCTCACTACACTGTCTCACACCCAAGCTCACACTTATTAGCCGAGCCTAACTTGGACCGCAACCCAAGCCACCTACCCATCCACTCAGCAAGGATTTTGTCATGCAAGTCCACTTTTGAGCCATCTCTCAGTCAACTTGATAGGGCTTCTACTCGCTAGTCCCTTAGTAAGTCTTTGGTGTTGACAAGCGCTCATCACAGCCAGGACAAAAGACCAGACTCGGTACACTTGAGTCCCTCAATATCCCTATTGATGAGTGCCTTGTCAACACCCTCACCAACCACATGAAATCATAGACAAAGAAAAGAAAAGTGTAACAAAGAAGAACAGAAGAAAGAGTGCCCAAAAGCCAAAGAATGGCAAAAATGGGAGCACTAGAAGTGAACAAGAGCAAAGCCAAAAGATCACCCCCTAAGAAAAGGGTAACTGCTCAACGCAGCCGATCAACAGACCATGACCCCTCAAGAAAGAGGCAGAGCTAAACACAATCATGCTAGAAGCAAAGGACCAGCTCTTCTAGAAAGAGGCAAGGCTCGACGCAGCTGGCCAAAAGGGCATGCTAAAACTCCAACCCCCCTGCATTTTAGCCCTTCACATAATGCAACACTCCCCCTAGGATGATGCCCTCCCCCCCTTGAGTCCCATGGTTGGTGACTCCTCATTCTCCCCCTTGTTGACAATGCACACATAAAGTCTCTTGAGAAAAATGATGTGCAAATGTAACTAGGTGTAACAAAGAGCTCAAAAGGGATTGAAAGCTAGTAGATACAAGTTCTGGCATACAGAGCATGTGAGGGCAACAGAGCATGGAGCAAGCTCAAGTGAACCTATCTACTTAGGTCAAGAGCAAAGCATGGTTTTTAGATTTTGGTTAAAGGAAAGCATCACCAGCAGATAGACATGAACAACAAAATGCTAGCAATACATACAAGGTGTGCTAATCCTAACCAAAGTATATCCAACAAGCCATAAGCAATTTAGAGACTTGCAAATTCAGATTTAGCATTTTCATTTCAAGCAAAATCTAATCATGTGCCAAGGATTATTTGCTTGTCATGCCACTTCTTACCAACCAATGCCAAGCCTAGGCCTAGAAGGACTATTAGAAGCTTAAGACAAGGTTGTAGTCATTCACAGCTAGATCCAAGTTCTCACCAAAGTGCAAGAGTGAGCAATCTCAAACAAAGTCAGTGCGATAAGACAAATCCACCTGGATCTTTCCATTTCAGCTCAAACAGATACCAATTTAAGCAATTAATTCAGATTTTGGATTAGGCAAATATCTTGAAAGCTTAGGCATTAACTAGCAAAGGTAGAGAATTAGAACAACCAAGCATGGAAAGATAGCACAAGCATTCGACACTCCTACACACACTAGGTTGCCAAGTCAAGTGGTGATCACGTTTATGATTTTCAGGAAAGCAAAATGACTTAGCTCTAACATGATATACAATAGATCCAAATGAGCACAAACTATCTATGATCAAGCAAGCACTGTACAACATAGTATGAGCAAATACTAGCAAGTCATACCAAAAGTGCTCAAGTGCAAGTGTACACGTGTACATGATGCAATGCATGAGTACGATACAAAATGCATAAAGAAGTAAAAGAAAGCTAAAACAAAACCTAAAAGGTAACAAAGCCCCCTGACTAAAAGGGAAAGCACACTCCTAACTCCCCCCGCAAGTGGTTGAAACTGTCTAAGTCTAGGGGTTTAGTTAGGATGTCAGCCACCTGGTTCTCACTCGCTACATGCACTACATCAATGATGCCTTTCTCATAGCCATCTCTCAGAAAGTGATATCTCACATCTATGTGTTTGATTCTAGAATGGAGCACTGGACTTTTAGCAATGCTAATGGCACTAGAACTGTCACACAAGAGTGGAATCCTCCCATAGGTAAGATCATAATCTTTCAGGGTAGCAAGCATACATAGGATCTGGGAGCAGCAGCTACATATTCTGCCTTTGGGCTACGCTAGATTGCTTGCAATAGGACCAAGAGACTAAAGAAGTACTCAAGAACTTGTAGGTACCATAAGTCAACTTGTGATCCAATTTCCACCCAGCAAAATCGGCATCAGAATAGCCGAAGAGCGAAAGAGAGGAATCCGCGGAGTACTACAAACCATACTCCGGGGTGAACTTGACATACCTCAGGATCTACTTCACAGCGGTGCAGTGTGATGCCCTTGGAGACATCTGAAAATGAGTGCACAGACCTACATCAAACTCTATGTCTAACCTCGAGGCTGTCGGGTACATCAGTGACTCGATCATCCCTTGGTACACCTTGTGATCAACCTCCTTGCCATTTTCATCCTTTACATCATGGTAGACGTGCTCATCAGAGTCATCTGTAGTGAAACATCCACCATGTCAAACTTCCGAAGCAGGTGCCTGGTGTACTTGCTCTAGTGGACGAAGTGCCTTGGGTGTCTGCCTGATCTGGAGCCCAAGGAAGAACTAAAGTTCCTTCATCCTTCTCATCTCAAACTCCTTCCTCATCTGCTCTAAAAACTTGCTCACAAGTGCACGAGAAGAGCCACCAAAAAATGATATCATCCACATATATCTGAAAATCAAAAGGTCAATGCCATGTTTTTGCAAAAATAGAGTCTTATCCACACTCCCCATCTCAAAAGCCTAGGCAACTAGGAATTTCCTAAGTCTCTCATAGCATGCTCGGGGAGCCTGCCTTAGGCCATACAAAGCCTTCTGCAACTTGAACACTCAGTTAGGATACTTGGGATGCTCAAAGCCTAGGGGCTGCCTCACATAGACCTATTCCTCTATATACCTATTTAGGAATGCACTCTTCACATCTATTTGGAACAACTTGAACCATTTCAAAGCTGCTAAAGCTAACAGAATGTGAATGGCTTCTAAATTGGCTACAGGGGCAAAGGTCTCTTCACAATCTATCCCCTCTTTCTAGCAAAATCCCAGAGCTACAAGCCTAGCCTTGTTTCTCACCACTACACCATCCTCTCCTTGCTTGTTTTTGAACACGAACTTGGTGCCTAAGGGATTGCATTGTGGTGGAGGCTCGACTAAAACTCAAACTTGGTTTCTATCAAAATTTTCAAGTTCATCTTGCATGGCATTGAGTCAGTTTGGTTCAAATAGTGCGTGTCCAACATCCTAGGGCTCAAAAAAAGCAACAAATGCAGAATGTGCAAAGACAGCAAGAGAAGTGGACCTGGATCTTGTAACTCTCTCATGTAGTCCACCAATGATGTTCCTCAAAGGGTGATCCCACTGGACCATCCGAGAGGGCTGTGGCTCAGATGTCACCTCCCCTACGTCCTCAGTGGGCCCTGCTACATGTATCGATGTAACTCAAAACAATCATGTAGGCAAGAATGTATGAGTTTTGTTTTTCATATGTGTCGCTGGTGGGACAAAGGAACTTGAGATCATTCGAGATGGAACCCTCTTTTTTATTTTTCAAATAAAACTCTTAACTCATGCGGGAGGTTCCTTTAGTTTTATCTAATTATCTTATCTCACATGAATCAGCAAACACTTAAGTAGTTCCCTAATCATGAGAGTATCCAAAGGTTGGATTAATCTAGCATAGGGAATAAAATGGTGCAAGCATAGGTTAGATGTGACATTATGAACCTGTAGAGCATAATTTTATGTTTAGTGTGCAAAGACTTGGAGGTGTATGAAATAAAACATGTATACCTAACCTCCTAATGTGGGTTCGACATGAAGATGGGCCAACTAGCTCACAACCTTGGCCGGTCGGCCATAGGGTATGGTCAGGTGGCCATGTGTTTTCTACATTTGACCCGTGCGCTGGTTCGGTTTTGTTGATGAGGCCTCTGGGGGATGTGACAACGTCGCATGTCATGATTTCATGAAAATTGTCTGGTCGGGCGGCAAGGGTCATGGTCGGGTGGCCATGCGATTTTGCAAAATTTTCCTAAAATTTCTTGGGTAGTGTGGTGGTACCCTGTTCGTCGTGTTCTTCGCATGTTTTTGTTGGGTTAGTGACAGGAGGTCTAATGGCTTTGCCCATTCTACCCAAATTCATTATTCAAAAGGGAAACTATCCTACCTTTATTGAATTTATAAAAAATGCAGGCACTTGTAACAACGGGAAATTAAACAAAGCGAAACAATTTCTTAACCTAAGAAATTAAAACCTAGAACTAAAGCGCTTGAGATAACTAGAAGCACGGACGACTATGGCATGGGAGGTTCATAGAGCTCGAGACATCCCATTGCTTGTACAAGGTGGTGAACTTTGGTAGACAGCCCTTTCCTAAGGATGCCAACCTTGTCATCGATCTCCATCCGCCAAAGTTCAGCTTTGGCGCAGCACTCCTCCAAGTTCTTCAATTTTGCCTTGAGTGCCATGATCTCCTGGTTTAGGGCTGGCACCATTTCATTGTCATCATTGGAGTCTTCAAAGCGCCTCGACGGTCCCCTAATTGGAGGTGGATTGGACACCTTCTTCACCGTCCTCCTTGGCAGGGTTGAGTCAATAGACTCATCTATGGAGGCATCTGTCTTAGGGACCCCAGGGACAAGCACCTTTCCATACCCCATGGTTGTTTTCAGGAAACAGAGGGTGTGGGTAGATGCCCCTAGGATCTCTGGATCGCTAGAAGGCCCAGAGTTCTCCTCTTGGAAGAGACTCTTCACACACTTCAACGGGGTGAGAACTCTAGTAGTACGGTGAGTAGATGTGCATGCAATGATCACCCTCATTGGAGAGAGACCACGTGCCATCCTTTCCACACTATGAGAGCGGTGTGGGGAGGCCGGGCAGCCATGGGGTATGCCTGGGTGGCCACGAGGAGTGGCTGGGCAGCCATCTACCATGGCCGTGCGACTAGTAGAGGTGGCCGAGCGACCATTGGGGATGAGCCCAGTTGGCCACATCAAGGTCCGGGCGACTCTCTTAGGGCTCTCCTCTCTTCGGATGGACTGCAAGGGTCGTGGTGATCCCTAGGAAGACGGTGTATACGAAGTAGTGGTGCCCGAGGTGATGGATATGATGGCTTTGACTTTGCTAAGAGGAGAGAGGGGTGCCATGGCTTGGGTTTGGATGAGAGTGGAGTGTAGATGAGAAATAAGATGGATCTTCCTTCCTTAAAACATCGGAAAAACTCGCTCTCATCCACTCAACAGCACCGAAGAAGTTGGATCAAGGTTCCAAAACTCAAATTTTGAGTTTTCAGCTGAGTGGCATGGGGGATTGGTCGGGTGGCCAGCACATTGGCAGGGCAGCCCACGCCCTTGCTAGGCAGCCACACCCAGGGCCAGGCAGCTAGGCTCATGGCTGGCCGGTCATGCCAACATGGGCTGGACATGCCACATGTTGGGGTTGCCCTTGTAGGTGAGCTAGGGGTCCATTTTTCGTATGTGGGACATCTGTTTTGTTGAGATTTTTAGTAAAAGTTGAGATTAGATAGATTTCAAGGGTGTAAAAGCTACTGTACATGGTTCTTTTAAGGTCTGAGCTCGACCATGGACATGTGATCATATTACCTCGTGGAGCTCAAAGATGTCTATTCCTTCGAGCGGAGGCATTTCAGGCTTTAGGAAGATTTTAAGGTGTTGTCCATTTGCCTTGAAAATCCTTCTATCATTGTCCTAGAGGTTGACAATGCCGTGATCGGCAGCTTCAAGGGTAGTAAAAGGTCCTTCCCACTTACTTCTAAGCTTCCCATGACCGAATAAACGAATGCGGGAATTAAAGAGTAATACCTTATCTCCTCGATTTGAATGTTTTGATCTTGAGTCGCTTATCGTACCATCTTTTGGTGCACTTCTTGTATAGCTTTGCACTGTGGTATGCCTTCTCCCTACATTCCTCCAGCTCGGCCAGTTGAATTTGCCTTCTTGCGCCTGCTGACTAGAGATCCTTGTTCCACCTTTTCGCCGCCTAGTGAGATTTGAATTCGATTTCCACCGAAAGATGACAAGTCTTGCCATACACCATTTGGTATGGTGTCATGGCAATGTGATTCTTATACACAATACGGTATGCCTAGAGAGCATCGGGTAGCTTGGATACCCATTGTTTTCCCATAGCCTTGACAGTTTTTTGCAATATGTTCTTAATTTGTTTATTGGATGTCTCGGCTTGCCACTTGTTTGCAGATGGTAAGGGGTGGTGACATGGTGGTACACACCGAGGTTAGTGGGACACTTACTAAAGCACTTGCTAATGAAGTGTGCACCACCGTCACTAATAATGACCCACAGAACTCCAAATCGAGGAAAGATAGTCTCATAAAACATCTTGATGGAGTGTTACGAGTCCACTGCTGGACAAGGTAACACTTCAACCATTTTGACATGTAATCTACTATGACTAGGATGTACTCCTTGTATCCATTCTTGGGAAAAGGTCCCATGAATTCTATGCCCCAAACATCGAATATGTCCAGTTGAAGATTGCTTGTGAGTGGCATAGCTTCTCTTGGATTTATGTTCCCTTGGCGCTGGCACCTTGGACACCGTCACACGAACTCTTTTGCATCTTCATACATAGTGGGCCAGTAAAACCCACTCTGCTAGATTTTTGCATGAGTCTGATAAGCCCCATAGTGACCTCCGTAAGAGGATGCATGACATCTATCAAGGACTTGCGGTGCTCCACAAGCTGGAATGCAGTGACATAGGAGTCTGCCTATGCAGAGTTTGTATAGGTAGGGGTCATCCCAGAGATTGAATCGGTTGTCGTGGGCCAATTTCTTCTTGTCTGCTCCTTTAGGGACGTAGCTGGCAACTATGTAATTCACCAGATTAGCATACCATGGCTAGGCTGTCGTCACTTTCAAGAGCTGATTGTCTCTCATGTAGTCATCGATAGGCAAGGGAGAAGTTTCTTCGAATTTCATCCATGCGAGATGATCTGCAGCTGAATTCTCTACCCTCTTTTTATCTCTTATCTCAATGTCAAATTCTTGGAGTAGCAGCAGCCACCAGATCAGTCGTGGTTTTGCATCTTTCTTTGTGAGGAGATATTTGAGAGCTCATGATCTTTGTATATTATGACCTTTGATCCTACCAAGTATGATATGAATTTATCAATCGCAAACACCACTACTAATAGTTCTTTCTCAGTGGTTGAATAATTCAGCTGCGATCCAGTCAGCATTTTGCTTGCATATGATATGGAATGATGGTTCTTGTCCTTGCTCTGGCCTAGTACTGCTCCAACTGTGTAGTCACTAGCATCACACAAGATTTCGAATGGTAGGTTCCAGTCGAGTGGTTGAATAATTGGGGCCGAGACCAATGCTTTCTTGAGCATATGGAAAGCTTCGAGACACTCCTCATTGAACACAAAGGGTAGATCCTTGGCCAGTAGATTGGTTAGAGGCCGGGCTATCTAGGAGAAATTTTTAATAAATCTCCTGTAGAACAGTAGATGACCTAAGAAGCTTTAGATAACCTTGATGTTGGTGGGTGGTGGTAGTTGTTCAATGACCTTAATATTTGCATGATCTACCTCTATGCCTCTTTCAGAGATTCTGTGTCCCAATAGGATTCCTTCTCTAACCATGAAATGGCACTTTTCCCAATTTAAGACAAGATCAACTTCCTTGCACCTTTGAAGAACTTTTTCAAGGTTCTTCAAGCATCCATCAAAACTCTTTCCATAAACCGAGAAATCATCCATGAAGACTTCCATGATGTTTTCAATGAAATCAGAGAAGATTGCCATCATGCACCGCAGGAATGATGCTAGAGCATTGCACAACCCGAACGACATCGGTCTGTGCACAAAAGTTCCATATGGGCATATGAAGGTGGTCTTACTCTGGTCCTCTAGGTGAATCAGAATCTGGTGGTAACCAGAGTAGCCATTGAGACAACAGAAGAAGGAATGTTTGGACAGTCTCTCTAGCATTTCATCAATGAAGGGAAGAGGAAAGTGATCCTTCCCAATGGAGATGTTGAGTTTTCTATAATCAATGCACATCCTCCAACCGGTGATAGTTCTCTGTGGAATTAGTTCGTTGTTTTGATTTCTGACAACTGTCATCCCTCCCTTCTTCGGTACAACTTGAACTGGACTAACCCATTCACTGTCGCTCATGGGGTAAATGATTCCCGCATGTAGTAGGTTTAGTACCTCCTTCTTAACTACTTCTCTCATCGCATTATTAAGTCTTCGTTGAGGTTCCCTTCTTGGTTTGTGATGATTTTCCATGGGGATGCGATGAGTGAACAGGTTGGGACTGATTCCTTTTAGGTCCTAGAGCGAATATGCAAGCACAGTTCTGTACTTCTCTAGAATTGAAATTAATCGCGGCTCTCACTCTTAGTCAGCTTATCGCTGATGATTATCGGTGTACCCTCATTCCTTTTGAGAAAGGCTTACTTCAGGCCAAGAGGTAGTTGCTTTAGTTCTATTTTTGGAGCTTCGGGCCATAGTGATTCACCTAGTTCTTTGAACTCACATGGCTCCTCTACCGTACTGAAGTCGCTAAAAGCCTCTTTCTCTAGGCTGACTTGACCTGCTTCCTCAAGTGATAGGCACATCACTTCTTCTAAAGGGTCAATCTTTGGCTTTGCATCAGTTTTAGCATTGAGTGATCTGTCTCCCTCCGTATACATCTGAGTTGGTGAGGGCGGCGATTGGGATCCCAATCACAATCAACAGTGTGGATCCCTCTGGGATGTCAAAGACATGAAAGTCCAAGAACACCTGAGTATCCCATAAGGTTGTTGGAATTACCCGAAGAACACCCTCACATTTCAAGTATCTACCCGTTGCCCATTGCAGACGCATGGTAGATCTTGATAGCGGTTGTGTTGGGTAGTAGTTGTCCATTACATGCTTAGGAATTATGTTGACTCCTACCCTTGGGTCATATATAATATCTTGTAGTTGAAGCCTTAATACTTAGCCAAGGATGACGCTGGGGTCTGGATAGAATTTGATTGCTTTTGTGTCAAGATGTCTTTTCTCTATCCATTCCTGATTCAGTGCTGTGGAAAGCTAGACCAGGTCCTCCTTCATTTGTTCAATATGATCTGGCAAGACGTATGCTGGCATGGATATCCTGATGAAGTGTTGGTCTTCTTTGGGCAACCGAGAGGCATCGCCAAAGCCCATGAAGAGTTCGTCCTCGAAAGAGAACGGAGGTGCCGACGGAGGGACCGTCAAGGCCAAACTGACCCTCTCAGTTTGTCATGATGATGGTTCTGGGATTTCTTCAATTAGAGGGGATAATGGTGGAGATGGACAATTGGGTTGGTCTCATTCTTCTTTAGTGGCTCGGGTGGCTCTTGTGGTTGTGGAGGTTGTTCTTCTAATGTGCCAATGTCATAGGCCTTCTCAAGAATTTTTGTCAAGAATTTTTCTTCCCTTGATGGTCGTGATGTGTGAGAACGATCCTCTAGCTACCAAGTCAAGGCAGAGGTTAGCACTAGGAAAGAGACCTTGGATGAAGGGCTGCATCAGCATTGACTCTAGAATAGCCAAATCTGGTTCTGAGGAGACTAGCCATGTGAAACGTGCCCAAGCTGCCCTAAAGATTCTCGATTTCTCTGTCAAAATGATAGAACTTCACAACGTAGATCGACAACCTTGTTTGGCAGAAAGAAATGAAGACAAAAACTAGCCTTTAATGCTTCCCAACTCCATTATACTTTACCAACTGTATGCTTGCACTAGATTTTTGCCTCCCCCATTAGTGAAAACGAAAAAGCAACCATCAAAGTGTTTCACTAGACATTCCTGAGATATCCATACAACTGCATAACTTCTTGAACTCCCAGAGTTTTGAGTAGGGACACTCTGATTCCAATCCCTTGAATGATTGATCCCAAACCATGGCTATCAAGCCAGAACGTAGCTGATAGCCTTCTGTGGTAATGGGTGTGGATGATGATGGAGGCTCCAAATAATCGCCCTTTGGAGCGGCAAGTTGATAGACAGGCGTGGAATCCATATGGTAGGGTGATATGTGATATTTGGCGGGGATATATGTGGTGTTTGTGTTTGGTATGAGTATGGACGGCCTGGGTTCTAGTTGACTTAGCAACCCCTCCCCGGCAACGGCGCCAGAAAAGCGTGTTGGTGTTTCTTAGCCTACTGAAATAAATCCGCAAGCGCACGGAAATATGTTGTAGCTTTTCACCCAATAGTATTCTAGGGTTTTGAAATCTATGAGGAACATGGAGTAACCCAACATAGAAGAGATAGATCCAAAGAGTAAAACAACCAATTGTAAAGATAAATGACAGAGCAGAGCAAGATTCTAACTCAAAAATAGAATGCCAAAGAGAATTCTAACTCCTTCAGTCTCAACTCACTACTCTCTCTTGACTCAACTTGGCTCTCTTTACATTGCCAAGGGTGGCTTCACTACTACACTCTACACCTAACTACACAACCACACTTGTATTCTATTGATCCACCATACCCTACAAGTGTCTTCCCAGGGGGTATTTATAGCTTAGAGACCAAGGAGGGTACTTATAGGTGTGCAAAGTCATTAGTGAGGGTAGGTCAGTGGCCGAGCAGCCCTGGCACATGGCCAGGCATCCATAGCCATGGTCGGGCGGCCATCCGATTTGCCAACTTACTTGATCCTTCGGCTGAGATTCACTCCCCACGTTGGTTGACGATTATGGAAGTTGATGCACATGAAGAATGAGCCGAAAGGATGGCCGGGTGGCCATACTCCTTGGCTGGCTGGCCATGTATCACAAGGGGATTGGTTGCATGTTAGCTAGCATGGATCTCTAACGTCACCAATCGCTGTGCTAATCTTGTGTGGCAACCTCCGGTACTTTATTTCCACGGATACTTGATCCCATGGTTGGAATTGACACCTTGTGTGCTTCCTTGCATGCAGGTCAATGGATGTGTTTTGTGATATGGCCGGGTAGCCATGTGTAATGGCTAGGCGGCCACCACATATGGGCTGGAAGGCTGCATGGGCCATCAGGTGGCCGGGCAGCCAAGGAGGGTGGCCGGGCGGCCATGGGAGATGGTCGACCGGCCATGCTAATCTGCGTGGCTCCTCTCCCCTTGCCTCCTTGCCTCTGTTTTGCTTATTCCTTCGTCATTTTAGACGTGACAAGCTCCTGCGTACAACTTTTATGCACAACTCGTGGAACCAATTAGTATCACATGAAAACTTGGAAAAATGTCCTCTCAAACATGAAATGTTGGTGGTCGAAATATGTTTTATCGACCGCCAACACTCATATGTGGTGAGGGTCTCAAAGCTAGTTGACTCAACTATGGACTTCTTCTTCAATTGCCAAGTATTATGATCGAAGGCATGGAGAAGCTTGCAAGCTTGCTTGTGGTCATCGTATGGCAACACCCCATTCTTAGCATTTGCACGAATCTTGTTTGCAATTGACTGAAAGCGACTGAAGAAGTTGTCTATGCTCTCACCAGGCTGCTGGGAGAAATTCTCATACTCCCGCTTGTAAGTCTTGAACAACCAAGCCTTGACCTGACTTGTCCCCTCATTGAAGTTTGCAAGGGTAGTCCAGATCTCATGAGCCATCTATAAATGACTCAGTCTGCTGAACTCAAAGCGGCTCAAGGCTGTAAGCAGGAAATTCCATGCTTTGTTGTTCGTCTCATGTTCCCACTACTATAGTTGGGTAACATGCTCTTCCAGCACTTGGTAATCAGCTCTCTGGCAAATATCCCAAATGTTGGCTCTACAAGAAAGCAGATGTGCGAGTCTTCCAAAACACATGGCCTGAGCCATCGAACCCTAGAATCTTACCAACAGACTGATCCATGTTCGCCTCTCTAGGGATCTAGAACTAGTTAAGGTATAGAAGACCCTAACTTGGCTCTGATACCAATTGAGGACCAAAAAGGTGACCTAAGGGGGGTGAATAGGTTGACACCTAAAACTTGCAATCCCAAAGACCCTCTCTTCTTTACCGATCATGTGTAGGACCGAGACGTGTGACTAGAGAGGGGGTGCATTGGAGCACTTAAAAACTTAAAATCACAAACCATCTACTTCCAAAACCTCGGTCACGAGGTCCATAGCCGCGCTGAAAATGGCTAGGAGCTCGGCTGGCAAAGCGTCTCTCACCACTAGGAGCATGGGCCTGAAAGCCGCCTCCTCTCTCCCCACCAGCAAAGCGGTCTCTCATCTCACCGCGACAGGGACAATCTTGCCTACCACCTTGGCAAAACTGATCCTTGTTCCCCCAGGCTTTCTCCTGCCTCTCAATCCGCTTTCTCCTGAAGCAAAACTCCTCCAAGTGACCATTCTGCTGGCAAAACTCACAGTTGTAGACAGGTCTCTTGGGCATAGGTTGGGGCTGTGTCTTGGGCTTCTAGTGTGGTGGAGAAGCCTTGAGTGGTGCAGGTTGCTGGACTTGCTTCTTGCCCGAAGGCTTGGGCACTTCCTCCACAATCTTATCTAGCTCAGCCTGTGGTGTCTTGGGAGTCCAGTATGTCTTCCTTTGGGCAACCTTGGGAGGCCGATGGTAAACCCCATCAACAGTAACACCAGGCTGGGGAGAGGCATTGTTAAGCTTGATTGGGGCACTCTTATTCTCTCCCAAGGTACTACACTCTCCCAACCCAAGTCCACTAGTGTCACCTTCACCTCGCTTGCTTCCTTCTATGATCATCCTAAGCTGAGGTTCTCTGACATACATTCAACTCAGCACCTCTCTCAACCTACAGTTGTCCTCTTCAAGGATCAACTTCTCCTCTCTCAGATCCTCCAGAACCAAAGTCTGGGTAGCACACGTGTCACAGTCTAGAGAGGGAATCGACGAAGCAGACTTCTTCAGCTTCCTAATGGTGGCATCCTTCTCCACCAACAACAACCTCAAAGTGAGATAGTTCTCACATGTGTCAGGAGGTGATGAAAGCACCTCAAGGTCAGCTCTCACCTGCTCAAGCTCACACCTCAAGGTAGGATAGACCATGCACGCACCCAAAAGTGTAAGTCTAGCCCTAAGCTCCTCCAACTCCTTGAGCTGCTCCTCACACTTCACCTTTAGCTCAGCTGTGTTTATAGCATGGTGGGGACAAGACTCACACTCAGGCACCTCACTCAAAGTAGGCTCATCCAGTTTAGACTGGAGCTTGCCTAACTCAACCTTCAGCCTATCCATCTCTTCTACCTAATGAGCATACTTGCTCTTCTACTCACAAAGGTCACTCATGAGGGACTCATAGGTAGGGCACTCAAACTCACTAGGCTAGGCTTGCATGTGGCAGAACCGCCGATTTAATCCGGGCTAAGCACACGTGCTACCTCTGGCTCATAGTGCACTTAGACCAAACTAAACCCAGTCGTCCGTCGAGAGTCAAAAAGGCTCCCGATATTACCTTTCCTAGAAGAACCGACATTATACACATCCAGCCCTCGATGGAGCCACAACAGTTACATCATCACAGGCAGTTGAAATAGAGTATAAGTTGATTTACTTTACAAACCGGTTCGAAACAAAATACAATTTCAACATAATGCCATACGAAAGGCAAGTTCGAATCAGATAGCGGAAGTGATTTCAAAAACATCTAGCAGCGGAAACGAAATACTTTAGTAGTCTTCATGCAATGATGATCGAGGCGAGCAGCACCAAGTCCACTGGTACTATTCCCCTCCAAGCACTTGTCCAAATGTCATCGGTACCTGTACTCAAAAGGTGGGGGCAAACCCTGAGTACTAATTACTCAGTAGGACTTAATGGAATGGCTTACGGCTGATGCGAAGCTTGCTTACTAACAAGTGGGTCCTTAGCCATTGATTTTATTCAGAGGTATAATATCATAAATTAACAAGCCCCATCATTTGCAAATAACTCCATAATAATAATAACTTGTAGAAATGTAAACAACACATTAGTACAAGCATGTGGTATTTGAAAACATGTGTAATAGATATAATATATTCAAGTAATTACTACGATGAACGTCAATGGTATTGGCATTCCCACACCTGGTGGGCATCAGCGATTTGAATCGATTTTAATTCCCGCGAGTAACTATCATGCTAGGGGTATATGTTACTAACCATCGTGTTCCCACATATAGCCCCCATCTCCACCTGTCTTGTCCCAAGATTCAAAGCTCCCTCACCGAACCCTCGGGTGTTGCCCCCTCAGGAGCATTACCACAGCGCACTGGGTCAGCCCTCCCTTGAGTGCAAGCACCCCCGGGCCCAATAGCCTCTAGCAAGTGCATGGGCGGCACCTCGAAAACTATGGACGAGCCTAGGTAAGACTTCACTGGTCCCATATCCCGGTTAAGCAATCTAGCAATGTTATGCCGACCAATAGGCGAACAACGGACGGACCTTAAATGACTCGGGGAAAGCCAAATGATACAACAACGCACACCACAAAATAAAATTATTCTCCGCCCGGTCTCCATTTATATCATGAGCATAATATTACTTTCTCATTAGTAAAAGTTTCTATGATTTTTGAAACCACCTACGCGACGAGTGACTCCATTCACTCGTATCTACTCGTACCTAGCAGAGCCTAGGCAACTCGTCCTACGAACTCTATATATTGGTGCTAGGGCTAGGGCGGCCAGGGGATCTAATGCAATTGTTTTCAATCAACTCCTAATGCGGATGCGTAATCAAACAATCAATTATTATATTAGCTGGAAGAAATCATGGTCCTGCCTACCTTTGCTTATGTTTCAACCAAACTAACAAACTAAGCTAATGTTAGTTTGCCGGGTTGTGGGGCTTTGCCCCAAGCAACCCCTTGATCACTTGGATAGCTCCTCCTTCCAAATACCACTTCAGCGGCCTCCAGGTAGTATTTGGGTCTTAGTTGGCCTTTTGGACACCGTTGCTTTAAGTAGTCTCACGCACTTGCTTCTTGAACACGTACCTGCATTAAGCGTCACTATATGAATGCTATGCACGATGCAGTGAATGGGATGCATGAGTATCTAGCCCTTATATGTATATCAATCGTTTCAGGGACAGCTAGAAAAGTGATGGATAAAATACTTAAATAGGAATTACTTTTGGCCTAGGTCAAGCTTACGTTAAGCACTGAATTGTTCGACCACCTAACTAGGTTTAAGCGGAAGTGTATGTTTCGTTGTGTTATAACATTTCCACAACGTCGAGTATAGTATAGAAGACAAGTCATGAGCTTAACTAAGCACATTAATCTTCCCTTTTTATTTTCTTCACTTCTAAGACTTATCTAATTTGCAAGGTTAGACTTGTCATGTAACACAAGCCACAAATTTATGTCAGAGTCACACAAGCATATATACACACTAATATGGCTGTAAGAAGCTTGGTGGGATTTTTGGAGCCTATTAAACCCTACTTCTCTATTTTATTATGTACAATTGCATAGCCTTTATCATTTTCAAATCACCCGGCAAACAACAACTAATGCACATGAGACTTTATTTCTGGTCTGTACTAGACTAAATGAGTGCAACATATTTACTAGGGATTTATTTGAGCACAATTCATAAAGCATGTATTTTATTATTCAATAATTATCTAAAAAGGGGCCCTAGGGGTAGATCTATCATTTCCTAGTAATAACTTGGCCTACTAAAAATATAGGTGACAATACTTGACATAAATAGTACTCGGTCCAAGTTTCATAATTTTTGGAGGTTGTTTACTCTACTTTTACCATTTATTCATTTTTAATCATGCATGCACAAAATTAGGGGTAAGATGGTCATTTCCCATCTAACCATCATACCTATTCTGTAAATCTACTTGAGGGGAGTACAATGCAACAGAGTTTGTATTTTTCTAATTTTTATTTTATTTGTTATGAATTTTTAAAGTTTCAGTCGAATTAATAATCATTTAAATGAAAAACCACAGATCTAAGGACCTTTTTGTTATTAATTGTAAACTGCAGGGGGTAACTTGTGAAATAACCAAGACTCATAGAATAGCGCTCAGGACTGAAACGTAAATACCAAAAACTTGAAGGACTAGATCTAAAAAATGCCAAGCCTTCTTCAACCTTGGGCGAGGGGGACGCGCCGCGCGAAGGCAGGTGTCCTCGCGCGTTCGCCAGCACGAAGAGGCGCGCGCTTGGAGCCAACGGGGTCCACGAGGGAGTTCCCGGCAATGGGGATCTCCTTCCCCTTGACGGCGTCGCGTGGGAAGGTCGGAGGAGGCAGGGAACTCGTCGTGAACCGGGGCCACGGACGTGGCGGCACCGGCTTCGATTCGTGGCGGAGAGGCGGGGTGGCGGCGTCGTGGCACGCGTGCGAGTTACGCTATTGCGCGGCGATCGCAATGGAGGTGGAGGGAAGGTGCGGGGACGACCCAGAGGTGGCCTCCCACTATGAGGTCGATGGTGCGGTGGCTCGTCCCGGTGGCCACACGCAGATGGAGGTGGAGGAGGCTTCAACGCGCTCCGAGGGTGGCCGGATTCGGTGGAGCGGAGTGGGGCGGTGCGGAGGCGCTCGCTGCTGGGAGCGGAGGCAGCTGGAGGAGGCCGGTGCATGAGCTCGGGGCGAGTTGCAATGGCGGGCGACGGCGCCCCGAGGTCTTGGGTGCTCGGGAAAGGAGAGGCAGAGAGGGAGCTAGGGATGGGCAGCGGGGCGCGTGTGCGGGGAGAGTGGAGGCGAGTGAGCTCCTAAGGACAAGGCGTGGGATGCAGGCTCGTCCGCCTCAGCCTTGTGGCTAGGCCGGCGGCCATGGCAGGGAGCGGGCAGCTCCTGCCCGCCGCGTGGGCGTGCTGGAGGGGGAGAGAAGGGAGGGCCGGGGTGTGTGGACGTGGTCCGGTGGACCGAGGGTGACCGACAGGTGGGACTGGGTGAAGAAAAATAGAGGAGGCCTATGGACCGGGTTCGTGAGGGGGTCTAGCAGTGGGACCCACGCATGGATGTCGACATCCTCCCCTGGTCCGAATCCGACGAGTGGGGCCCACATGTCATAGAGACAAAGGGAAAGGAAATTTTGAGAAAATTAGAAAAGGGCTGTTTGACCACGGAATCAGGTTTCTGAAATTTGATAAAATGAACACCCAAATGGAGGAATTTGGTTAAGGTATAAATACAAGAATTTCTCTAAAATTATCCCTCTACAACTTTGTTATATACTTTAATACCATGTTATGTATAAAATTATGGTTTAAATTTGAATTTAATTAACATACCCTGGTTTGACCAAAATAATCCACCAGTTTGGAAATTCTAAAAACCCATTTTATGGTCATTTTCATACAAGGAGTTTTATACAAAAGTTATTCCGAATTGCATAAGCTAGAACTTTCTCAAATAGAGTTTTGCAAGATTATGGCTGTAGATCAAAGAAAATTTGAATTTACTAAGCAGGTCAGATTTGGGCAGATTTCATGTGCTGACAAAAAAAGGCTCAAAACACTATGCAATCATTAATGCATGTCAACACACAAAATACCAAAGTTGTAAAGAATGGAATTTTCTACAAGTTTGCTACAGAATGTTTGGGCTAGATCACATTACATTTTGAACTACAAGCACAATGGTATTCAAGGGTTTAGTAAAACTACAGTTTCAATTTATGTAGTGTATTTCTTGTTTCCAATCTTTGAATTACAAAATGAAGTCCAATTAATTCAAGGTTTGATGCATTTGAAAGGTAATACGTTTAATTTCATTTCATACAAAGGAATATTTTGAAGTTGTATAGTCAAATCGAAAGTAATTTCGAAATAAAATTTTGGGAAAGAGTGCCAACCCTAGACTTAGCAAAATTTCCTGAGTGTAGGCTACCCTGGTTCGGTTTGAACTTTTGAGCCCATTAACATCTGATTTTGAAATTGGTCCAAATAGAAAATTTGAAGGTAACGTCTTGAACTAAAACATTTGTATTTGATGTCTTGCATGAAAACGTATAAAGTTTTAACTACTCAACCAAGCAACGCAAAGTTTTGCGTATTCAACTTGAAATTTTTTGACTTAGTGGTTTACTGGTCTTGTTGTTGTCCTCCTCTTAAGCATGATTAAATCCAAATCCTTGATCAACATTAATCTAATTGCGTGTCAAGGCTTTTGAGATGCTGGGGGCATCACATTGCACACTCTTCGGCCTCTAAATCTCAGCCAAAGCATCAGCAAGCTTGGCTTTCTGCTTCTACAACTTCTTGGCTGCCTTCTCCAACAACTTTTCTTGGGATTTCAACTCACGACTATTCCTCTCCAGCATATCAAGGATCTCAGCTTGCTCAGGAGTTACCTCTTCATTGGAGGAGTCCTTGTCGTTGCCCCTGTCATCCTTGTCCTCAAGAGCCATGGAGCAGAACGATCTCCGGTTCACCTTGTGCTTGCACTTGGACTTGGTGGGGACGAAGCAGAGGCCAGCTGGACCGCCTTGATCTATCCTCTTGTCCCTCTTGGTGATGATCTCCTCATCGCTTGAGCTTGACAAAGACGAGGAGGAGGAGGAGGATGATCTGCTGCAAAGACCACCAAGCTCGGCGAAGAAGGCCCTGTCCCATTTCCGGTTGTCCTTTTGGTAGCTCTTGAAATCCTTCCTGAAGTTCTTGATCTTGCTAGAGCGGTGCTTGGCGTGGTCGTGCCTGCCGGAGCGGTACTTGTTGGAGTGGCGGGAGTGGCTCTTGCTCTTCTTGTAGTAGTTGTTCTGCTTGTTCGGGCACTCGGCAATGAAGTGGCCGATCTCTCCACACTCGAAGCATTTGGGCCTTTCGCCCCTCTTCTTGCTCATCTGGTTGTCATAGGCGTGCTGAAAACGACTAGACACCAGACAAAGCTCATCATTCCCAAGTGACGCCAACTGCTCCTCTGTCACAAACATCAAAGCATAGAATGAAAAACCGTGAAGTGGGGGGTTAGTAGCCACTTCCTTGGACATGGAAGCCAAAGGCCAGGCTCTTGGAGCCGGTACCATCAAGAATATTGGCCTTGAGCTTGCTATAATGCTCCTCTACTCCCAAGGTATCATACCCTACTGACTCAAGAATGGAGTTCTTCTTGATCTCCCACACTTTCTAGTCCAAGGAATACAGTAGCTTGACAGCCTGCTGATGGTCAGTATATGGGAGAGCAGTGGGGGCAGAGTTGACACAGAGCTTGTTGATGATCGACTGAAAATGACCAAACAAGACATCCATAGACTCTCCCGGCTTCTGGGCGAAATTCTCATATTCGTGCCGGTAAGTCTCTACAAGCCGACCCTTAACTGTCACCGTCCCCTCATGGTGTGCACTAAGGAGGGACCAGGTCTCACGGGCGGTATCAAGGTGGCTCACCCTCTCATAGTCCGCCGAACCAAGTCCAGAGAAGAAAAATTTCACCGCCTTGTAGTTCGCCTCGTGCTAAGCCACTAGCGCCGGTGTGGTATGCTGGGCAACGGGGAGCACCGTAAAAGACATACTCTGAGTAGCATTCCATTTGTCCTCGCTCTGGCTAAGCAAGAAAGCTCTCATCCTACTCTTCCAGTAGGGATAGCCATCTAAGCCGAGAGCCAGAACCTTCCCTAATTGTGCCATAGTCGCTACTGGTTTCTCACCGGTAAATGTATGAAGAAACCTAACCGGCCTTGATATCACTTGTAAGACCGAGACGTGCGACTAGAGGAGAGGTGAATAGGAGCACTTAAAAACTCAAAATCACGACCCCAAGGAAAGGTGCACAAGAGAGAAACTAGACACTCTCCACTGAACGGATACGTGCCTAGCAGCGCAAGGAGCCGTCCACTGAAAGGATACGCCCTAAGCGAGAAAACAGTGAGCACCTCCACAATCACAAGATCGCAAGTCACCGACGCAACAGAACCTGCAAGTCCACCACTTGACACTCACCACACCGAAATGCGACTCACTGATGAACATCAAGTAAAGAGTATGGTTAGACAGTGGGGAAAGCAAATCCAAAGTGAAAACACAGCAGAAGAAGCAAAGCACCAAAACACGAATCCTGCCCTGGACATGCCGGACAGTCCGATGTCAGGGGCCGTATAATCCGGTTCCACAGGATAGTCCAGCAGGGGCTACCAGATAGTCCGGTGCAGGCCCTGCCCGGCTCCCGATGCCAGATAGTCCGATGAGGGCCATCGGATAGTCCGGTTCAACCGGATAATCTGATGGCTCTACCAGATAGTCCGGTAAAGTCGCAGGAAAGGGGGTTTTCACACCCAAATCTTATCCAATTCTCACGAGATTTTGCACTAGCTATCTGGACCCTATTCCAAAGCTATTGCTAAGAAATCAACTAAAAAATGACAAAGTGATTAGCGGGAATTTCAGATCACGTGAGAAGGCAATCTTTGGGCAAGAAAGGGGAAAACTCAAGAGCGACTTGCTCGTGGCAATCAAGCAGGATTGAGATGTTCTAAAACATGATCTCCACATCCTTGCAAGTCCAAAAGAGCTAATAGAATAGGGATTAACTCACGAGCAAAGCAAATCACCAAAGGCCCTTGAGTTTCATCCAAAAATCAAACTAGAGGAAAGGGAAGGAGATGGCTGCACACATGAGCACGAATTGGGGACAAAACTTCCTTTGATTACAAGTGGAAAACAGTTTACAAGTGGTTCCTCACACTAATGCAAAGTACTAGCCTAGGGGGCTCCAAACCCTAGATTAGTACCCGATTGGCTCTCTAAGCACTTAGCTGGTTGGAAGCTAAGTCTAGGGTTACTTCAAGTGGAAGAGTCACCTAAATGACCAGCCACTTAGGTATATATAGCCCCGGCCTAACTGACTTTGTTTACACTAAGAACCCTATGTTACAGAAATGCTCGTAGGGGCCAAACTGGAAAAGACTCAACTTTCTCGGGGACGGACAACCGCGATGGAGTCTTGATCTTCTTCAGTTGCACGCTAACTCCCAGATGACGTCCACATGGCCAGTAGTCCAAATCCGCCGATCGATCCCCAGTTTTGAAGTCAGAAACCGGGAAAGTTTAGGGTTTCCTTCCTGGGCGTGGAAAGGCCCACTCTGCTGTATCTCACCAATAATTGAGCCATTCACTGAGTCTTGGTAACTTGGTGGTAGGGTGGCGGATTTGAGCAAATCCGCCACCGTCCTCACATGCCTTCGCGCCATGTACTCAGGTTGGAGCACCTCGGTGGCACCCAGCATCCCCTATCCATTGGGGTCGCCTCGCAGTCCTTCAGAGGTCTAACACTTGCCGTCGCCGGGCTGCCTGACCGATGCCGAGCTTGCTTCTTGTCCTTCGAAGGACTTCCATCTACGTCTACCTCCAGTGCACTAGAGGGCCTCTAGCCTATCGGAGGGCTTGTGCCCAAGTCCTTCTGGGTCTTTGGCTTCTATTGACAATCAGTCACCACTCTAGAGGCAATGGAGCCGGTCCATTGGCTCTCAATCTCCCCCTTGATGAGTGCATTGACAACACCTTCAACCTGTAACCTGTAATAGAACAAAGACAAGAAAAACAAGCATAAAACCAAAAAGAAAGAAGAAAAGAAGAAAGTTGCTCAAGATGTCAAAAAACCAAACACAAGCTAAGAAGGGCAAATTGAGGCAACCAAAACAAAACCAAAGATCGACCCCCTAAGACATGGGAAACCGCTCAATGCAGTCGATCAAACTAAAACATGACCTCTCAAGAAAGAGGCAAACCGGCTCAACACAGTCATGCTTAGGCAAAGCATCGGCTCCTCTAGAAAGAGGCAAAAGGCTCAACGCACCGATGCAAGAGCATGCTAAAAGCTCAAACTCCCCCTAAAATGCGTCCTCACAAATCGATAGGATGAATGCATAGCTCCCCCTCAACTAGATCTCTCCTGAATTCTCCCTCTTAGTCCATGAACTCCACTTGGGCGCAACAATCTCTCCAATAAGTCAACATCTCTCCCCCTTGTTGATAATGGACACATCAAGGGTTCATAGAACTCAACTCCCCCTGAACCAGACAACTCCCCCTCAAAATATACCATGAAATGGAGGAAGTGTACCATGAAGAGCTCAGCAAGGATGTAAAGCAAGTAAATACGAGTTCTAGCATACAGAGCAAGTGAGGGCAAGGAAGCATGCGAACAAGCTCAATTGAATCCATCTTATACAGATCAGGAGCATGTTTTTCAGGGTTGTTGAAAAGAAAGCATCACCAACATGAAAAGCATTTAGCAAGATAGGCATGAACAGCAAGATGCTAGCAAAACATACAGGGTGTGCTACTCTCAACCAAAGCATATACAATAGGCCATAAGCAATTTAGAGACTTGCAGATTTCAGATTTAGCAATTTGTAACTTCATGCAAATCAGATCATGTGCTAGGGGTTATTCACTTGTATTTGGCACTTCTTACTAACCAATGCCAAGCATAGGTTCAAAAAACCATCAGAAGCTTAAGACAAGGTTTTGGTCATACATAGCCTAGTCCAAATTCATGCCAAAGTGTAAGGGCAAGCTATCTCAAACTAGATTAGTGTGACAAGCGAACCCACATAGATCTTTTCACATTAGCTCATAAGACACAACTTGTATATAGTTTTAGTTCAGAATTTAGATTTAAGCAAGGTGTCATAAATGCTTAGGCAAAATCTTATCAAAGGCATACGACTAGCATATCCAAGCATGAGAAGATAGCATAGCATTCAAAATTCCAACACATGCTAGGTAGCCAAGTCAAGTGGTGATCGTGGTTTTTGATAGTCTAGAAATAAAAGTGACTTAGCTTACAAATGGTACTAGACAGATTTGATGTGAACATGTCAAGGATGCATAGGCATAAGGCCCAAGAGAAGATAGAGTTTGAAGCCCAATCCGAGTTGAGGTCCAATTTACTTGCGATGCCAGTTCGGACTGCAGGAGCAGGCCTCACGAAAACGGATACCCAGGCCACATACGGGCTCCGTTTTGGACATTCTATATATCGGCAGAAAGCTAAGGAGATAAGCTTTCCAACCAAGGTGGTCCCATATCAAAATATGCTCGGACTCGATGGGAATCAATGAAAGATAATGACGGATAGAATCTGCTAGGGTGCTGCTGGACCGGTTTTGGGCCCGTTGGCCTTGTACGCCCTAGGGTTTCTTGGCCACCCCCATGGCCACGCCCTAGACCTCTCTCTTGTATATATTCTGTAGCCATCATTAGAGTAGATGAGTTTTTCTTAGATTGTTCTGTCATCGAACAGTTTCACCATCATCGGTTTGTGAAACCCCAACTTGCGCACAAGATTAATCTTGATTGCGTTTATTCCTCGTTCTTCCTTGTGTTCTCTCAGTTGCATTGCAGGGACAATAGCCTTCTTGGCGAGGTCGATTGTGCGCATTACACGGTCGATGACCATCAGAACAGTGTAGTGATTGCAAGGATTCGATCGTTCCGTTCAAAGCCTTCTTCACAAACGTCGAGATCTCCGCCCCTAAATCGACTTATCCATACCTCTCGGAAGATCGGGAACCCTAACTCCCATCATTTGGTAACAAAGCTAGGTTTCCCTTGAGGTATATTATCGTGTGCACCTTAATATGAGTGCTTTATATTCTTGAAGTCCACAAAAAGCCATAAAAATTAGGGTTTGTAGTTCATCTTGTCCTATCACCACGTTTAGCCTTTGCATAATTTGATTTTAGAGTCTGCATCTTTGAGTTTGTATCCTTGTACATAGTCTTGTTGCTGGTTTAGATCGCATTCTTGATTTAGTTTGAGTTTTGCATCTTGTCACCGTGTTGTTTTCATCACATCATCACGTCCGGTTCGGGATCCTTTTTGCCTAGTTCGATATTTTCATGATATATTCCTGATATGAACTTGGAAGTTAGTGTTATAGTATTTTTTGGAAAGCTTATGAAATTATCTACAACTTTGTCAATTGTGAGATTTCCAGAAAACGTCATTATTGGGGTGTAATATCTGTTGGGAGTAAATCCGTTTGTGATCCAGAATTTTCTGAGCAGTCTGTATTTCGGGGTCAATATCTTCATCATCCCTTATCTAAAAAAGGTGCTTCATATATTGTAAAGAAATAGAAAAAGGTGACCTACAACTTTGGTATTTTAAATTTTTGCATTTGAGGCCGTTAATGTTGTCTAATCGTCTATGCAACTCTGAGTAGAAAATCTGTCATAAACAGACGAGAATGTTATCATTGTTTTGAGTTGTATTTTGTTTTGCGGTACTTGTGGAAAAAAAAGAAAGAAAGATAGAAAAAGGCAAGTGCAAAAAAAAGCCGCACAAAAAAAAGATAGAAATGAGGGAAAAAAGAAAAAAAAAATCAAAAGTGCTTGCATCCTTCGTGTCCTTTGTACTTTAGTGTACCTCTTGCTTGCAAAAACTAGTTTTAGGAACACGTTTAGGCCAGCAACTTTGACAAGTACTTTGGACATTTATTCAACTTTGTTATCTGATTTCGAATTTTTCTATACCTTGCTACATATTGTACCTTCCCAAAGATCCACATATATACTCTAGAGCAGCAAAGTCGGTCCTGCAATCATCCTACGCTCCAGGTGTGTTATTGCCTCTTGGCCGTTGTCACCTCTTCTAGATCGCCATCGTCTTCTTACTATGCACGGTAAGAACATTTGCAAGCACATGGTACACGATTCGAGTGTGAAAGATTCCACCTACCTACTAGATAGGGATAATCTTGTTTTGATTTCTCTGTCCTGTTTTCTCTAACCATGGCAGGACATACTCCCCCTCAAGGAGTCAATGGATATGTTGTAAAAGACGAGCTAACCAAGCTTATTGCTTCACAAAACAAGTTTATTGGTGATTTCAGGGCGGAACTTGCTCTAGTCGTGAACAATCTACGCGCTTCGGTAAATAATTTGGTGACTCATCTTGAAACTGTGGAGAACAAAGTTACTGCCTCCAAGTACGTTTCTCAAGACTTGCGATCAGGTAAAAAGGGTAAGCGACCACCTCCACATTGTGCCAACAAAGGTAAAAAAGGTAATGATGATAACCAGTTTGCTAGTGTCAAAATTAAAATTCCTCCCTTTGATGGTTCATATGATGCTGATACTTATTTAGATTGGGAGATGAGTGTTGAACAAAAATTTAATTCTCATATGATTCATGCCAATCAGCGTGTTCGATATGCTACTAGTGAATTTACTGGCTACGCTATATTTTGGTGGAATAGTTTAGTTAAACATGGTAAAAATCCTTCTACATGGTCCAAGCTGAAATGTTCTATGCGTAGTAATTTTATTTCTCCTATTTATAAGCCTGATTTGAAGAAGAAATTGCAATGTTTTGATCAAGACAGTAGTTCTGTTAATGAATATTATAATGATTTGCATGTTGCTATGTTGCGTTGTGACATTAAAAAGGAGAATGGACATGAGTTGGCTTTTTCTTAATGCATTCCACAGTGCGCTAATCATGTAAACAAAGGTAATGATATAGGTTCAATGATCACTCAATGTGATGAAAATTTTAATATGCCAAATTTAGCAACAAGTCAAGGTAATGTAGAGGAATCAATGATGTCATCTATTTTTAATTTGCCTTTGTCACAAGATTTTTGTTTTGTTGGTCCTTGTGATAAAGAAGAAATATGCTGTAATGCTTTGCCTGTTGCTACACCATAACAAGTTAATCAACATGATATTTTTACATTGGAACCAATCACTTGTGCTGAAAATAGATATTTTCTCCCTATTACTAATGCGTCAAATGAGATAAAATTATTGAATTCTTTAAATACTTTGGGTTACATTAAATTCGAAGTTCTTTGTAATCTAAATTATCTAGAGAAGAAACTTTCTTTTAGTGCTGATTTGCCATGGTCGTCTAAGCATACATATAATGTTATTGGAAGATATAATTCTAAAGGAGAATATATGGTGCATCGTGTTTATATATGTTCCAAGTTTGACTCTCATTTTATTGATGAACATCAAAATCAAGTAAAAGACTGCTACAAAACTAACCATATCATGTCGAGGTCTGGTTTGATTTGTTAGAACATGATCCATTCCAAGAATGGGAGCATGGATGGATGATTTCATGAGAAATTGCTAAAACTACTTCCCCGAGCATCGACGACTTTTAATCGAGGAAGACTCAAAAACAAGAAGGGGAGAATGATATGAACATGTCAAGGATGCATAGGCATAAGGCCTAAGAGAAGATGGAGCTTGACGCCCAATCCGAGTTGAGGTACAATTTACTCGCGAGGCCGGTTCGGACTGCAAGAGCAGGCCTGACAAAAACGGACGCCCAGGCCACATACGGGCTCCGTTCTAGACGTTCTACATATCGACGGAAAGCTAAGGAGATAAGATTTCCAATCCAGGTGGTCCCATATCAAAATGTGCTCGGAGTCAACAGGAATCGATGAAACAATATGATGGATAGAATTTGCCAGGGTGCTGCTGGACAGGTTTTTGGGCCCGTTGGCCTTGTACGTCCTAGGGTTGCTTGGCCACCCCCTTGGCCACCCCCTAGACCTCTCTTTTGTATATATTCTGTAGCCATCATTAGAGTAGATGGGTTTTGCTTAGCTTAGTCTATCACCGAACAATTTTGCCGTCATCGGTTTGTGAAACCCCAACTTGTGTCCAAGATGAATCTTGACTGTGTTTATTCATCATTCTTGTTTGTGTTCTGTCAGTTGCATTGCAGGAACGATAGCCTTTCTGGCGGGGTCGATTGTACGCATCACACGGTCGATAACCATCGGAGCAGTGATGTAGTGATTGCAAGGATTCAATTGTTCTGCTAGGAGCCTTCTTCACCAACGTCGAGATCTCCGCCCCTAAACCAACTTATCCATACCTCTCAGAAGATCAGGAACCCTACCTCCCATCAAGATTCAAGGAGCTTAGCTAACCATGATCAAGTAAGCAACTGTACAATCTAGCATAAGCAAGTACTAACTAGTCATTCCAGACGAGCTCTAGTGCTAGTAAAAGTGAAAATGCATATGATACAATGCAATGCATGATATGATACAAAATGCAAAGAAAACAAAGAAAAGCAAGAAAGGCAAATCAAAAACCTAAGCTACAATAAAGTTACCCTAAACTATAATGAGTAGCAAACACCAAGGTCCCCATGCAAGCGAGCAAATGTGCTAAGCTCTAAGGGCTTGGTGAAGATATCGGCCAATTGGTTCTCAGTTTCCACATGGATCAGGTCTATATCTCCCTTCTCATAGTGATCTCTCAGGAAGTGAAACCTCATGTCTATGTGTTTGGTTCTAGAGTGCAAGACGGGGTTCCTAGCTACAGAAATAGCAGAAGTAGAGTCTACTAGGAGGGGGATCTTCCTAAAGCCTAGGCCAAAGTCACTCAAGGTAGCTCTCATCCAAAGCAGCTAGGAGCAGTAATGTATTTGGTTTCTATGGTGGAAGTGGCTACGCTAGATTGCTTGCGTGAGGACCAAGAGACAAGAGAAGAACCAAGAAACTGGCAGGTGCCGAAAGTAGACTTGCGCTCTAGTCGACAACCCGCAAAATCAGCATATGAAAACCCTCTAAGGGAGAGTGACGAAGCTGAAGAGAACCAAAGACCAAGATCAGGAGTGTATTTCAGGTACCTGAAGATGCGCTTCACTGCTTAACAGTGTGATGTCCTTGGTGAGGCCTGAAATTGCACACATAGGCAAACCGCGAACTGGATGTCCGGTCTAGTCGCCGTCAGGTACAGAAGTGAGCCGATCATCCCTCGGTACTCTCTTTGGTCCACCACCTCCTCTTCTTCATCTGCATCAAGTGCCGTTTGTGTTGACATGGTAGTTGACATAGGCTTGGAGTCTCCCATATCAAACTTCTTTAGAATGTCCTTCGTGTACTTGGCTTGATAGATGAAGGTTCCTTCACGCCCCTGCTTGATTTGCAGTCCAAGGAAAAACTGGAACTCTCCCATCATGCTCATCTCAAACTCATTCGACATCTGCTCAGAAAACTTGGTAACAAGAGAGTGAGATGAGCCACCAAAGATGATATCATCCACGTATATCTGGACAATAAGAAGATCACTACCATGCTTGAGGAGAAACAAGGTCTTATGAACACTCCCCATTTTGAAACCTTGATTTAGCAAAAAGGTTTTCAATCTATCATACCAGGCTCTAGGGGCTTGTTTCAAACCATACAAGGCTTTTTGCAATTTGTAAATATGGTTAGGGTATTTTGCTTCAAATCCAGGGGGTTGCTTGACATAAACTTCTTCTTGAATGAAACCATTTAGAAAAGCAGACTTCACATCCATTTGAAAGAGCTTAAAACCCATGGAAGCTGCAAAGGCTAAGAGAATATGTATAGCTTCCAGGCGTGCAACTGGAGCAAACGTTTCCTCATAGTCTATCCCCTCTTTTTGACAAAAACCCTTAGCCACAAGTCTAGCCTTGTTTTGCACAACAATGCCAGTCTCCCCTTACTTATTTTTGAAAACCCATTTTGTACCAATTGGATTGCATTGTGGCGGTGGCTCTACCAAAACCCAAACCTCATTCCTCTCAAAGTTTTCTAACTCCTCATGCATGGCATTAACCCAATTATCGTCAGAAAGAGCATGTCCAACATCCTTGGGCTCATAGGAGGCAACAAATGCAGCATGAGCAAACAAAGCGAAAGAACCTGTCTGGGACCTCAAGGTCCTAGTATGAAATCACCAATGATCCCATGTGAAGGGTGATCCCGCTGGACCTGCCGAGATGGAACAATCTTGGAGGTCACCTCCCCTCCGTCCTGAGTGGGGCCAGCCTCTGCTTGAGCTTGCAGTCGGGGGAGCAAGGAGGAAGCCGTCGACAAGGGTCCTCCTTCGTCTTCAGAGCTCGTAGCAGACGGGGCCGGAGCTACAGCCGGTGCAGTGGCTCTTGTATCACCAGCATCTACTTGACCTTCCTCATCTTTAAAGATGTGAGCGCCTTCTTCATCATCACCTGAAAGCTCAAATGCTGGGGTTGTGCAAGGCATATATTCATCGAAGAAAACCTCGCAAGTCTCTACCACTTGTTTGGTATGAAGGATCCACACTCTATATGCTCGAGAGCTAGAGGCGTATCCAAAGAATATACCGTCCAAGCAGCGAGATTCAAATTTGTCCAAATGCCCCCCTTTTTGAGCAGAAAGCATCTGCATCCAAAAGCACGCAGGTGCTTGACACTAGGCTGCCTACCAAACCGTAGCTTGTACAAGGTCCTCCCTAAGAAAGCTCGTAGGAAGATGCGGTTGGCAATGTAATAGGTCATATTCATAGTCTCAGCCCAAAAGCATTGCGGAGTCCTGTGCTCATCAAGCATCGTCCGCGCCATCTCTACAAGTGTGCTGTTCTTGCATTCCACGACACCGTTTTGAGGTGGGGTATAAGGAGATGAGAATTGGTGCTCAAGACCTAGGTCACGACAAAAGGTTTTGAAATGAGAGTTATGAAATTCTCCGCCATTGTCGCTACGGATAGCCCTCATGGCCTTATAACTCTCATTTCTTAACCTCAAGACCAGATCCCGAACAAAACCGAAAGCCTAATCTTTGAACTCCATGAAGAACACCCACGAGAAGCGAGAAAAGTCGTCCACAATGACAAGCACATACCACTTTCACTGACCGACTATACCCGAGCAGGACCAACCGTGTCCATATGCAGTAGCTCAACCGGGTAAGAGGTCATCACCTGATTACCAGGAGCATAAGAAACAACAACCATCTTGCCATGATGGTAGGGGTGGCACACTAAGTCCTTTTCTGCTTTGGATTAGACCCATCGAGCTCAACCTGGCTAGTAAAGCAAAACTCAAATGGCCTAGCCTCCTATGCCACTTTAAGATATCGGCCGAAGGACCAGCTACCAAACACTGAGGAGGGCCAAAAACAGATGCAAGGTCAACCTTAAAAACCTTCCCATAGGGCAAAATCCGACAAACAAGGTTTTCCTTATCATCAAACATACAAGAAGAACCCTCCTTAAAGCGAACCTTGAACCCTTCCTTGAGAAGTTGCGAGACAGAAACAAAATTGAACCCCAAATTCCTCACCAAAGCAACTTCTCTCAGGGAAAGCTTGCCAGAAAACGCAACAGAACCAACACCCAACACTTTGCCTTGACCATTATCCCCGAATGCGATGTACTCCTTGGTGCTCACGGGGTTGAGGCTGGAGAACCATCTACGGTGCCCTGACATGTGCCTAGAGCTGCCGGAGTCCATGATCCATATGTCCTCCAGACCTCGATCCTACAAAATCAAGGAAAGCGAGAGTGAGCAAATGGTCCGGCACTGGGGTTAGTGAAACTACTGTACCAGTGCCAAGCCATTTGCTCAAAATTAGGGTAAGCACAGTCAAAGTAACCATTGCAATGATCCGGGTAACCACGGCCTCCAAAGCGTGGACTCACAAACCATCTACCTCCAAAACCACAGTCACGAGGTCCATAGCCACGTTGAAAACGGCTAGGAGCTCGGCCGGCAAAGCGTTTCTCACCACCAGGAGCACGGGCCTGAAAGCCGCCTTCTCTCTCACCACCAGTAGAGCGGTCTCTTATCTCACTGTGATGGGGAGGATCTTGCCTACCACCATGGTAGAACTGATCCTGGTTCCCCCAGGCTCTCTCCTGCCTCACAACTGTCACACCCCAAAATTTCTAATTTTGGGATGTGAATAGATAACAATGAATAAAGCAAATGTTTTCTTATTTTTTCTAAAATTTTTGAACTTGTAAGTTTTGTTGGATCTTAAAGAAGGGTATGCTTTTAAAAAAATTTCTCAATTTCAATTAATTTGTTTGTTGCATTCATGCCAAAGTGCATAGTGTTTATGTGTGTAAAATGAGGTTTCAAAATATTTCAAAACCAGCTAGGTTTCGAGTCCTTCTCAATTCATGTCTCTAAAATCCTAGTCCATCTCTTTCTTGCCAACTCAAACTCAACCATTGAACCCTTGCATCAATCTCTAAAGTTTCAGGTTGACTCAAAACCCTAATCCGATCATGTCCATTATTTATGTTGATCCAAGTCAAAATTCTCAGAAACCTTAGATGAACTCACCCAGTCCTCACAATCTTTCTATCTTTTGAAGTCAATATCTTCGACATCACGTCACCATGTTTAACTTTTCATCATTTCTTTCCATTGACAACATTATCTCTTTATGAAATAACTCAATTGTTCTCATTCTCAAGATCAATATCAAGTCCAACTAACGATGCCTTCCCTCTCTCTATCCATAGACCCGAGAAAACCCTAATCTAGGTTAAGCTCATTTCATCCATATTTCATATTTATTCTCCCACATGCATGACAAATACAGGACCTACCCTTTCTCCATTAATGTGTCAAGCCCCAACGTTCTTATCCTTTTTGGCATGGACATGAGCCCGACATCCTCTCATTTTGACCTTGCACAAAGGCCCGGAATCTGTTATTCTTTTCCCCACCTTTCACCACAGCTTGGGCCAGCCCTAAACCTCCAAAAACAGCCCAAAACAGCCCCTTCCTTCCCCTCCTCCTCTCCCCCTTTTACCCAGGTCGCCCCAGCCCCTTTACTGATCGATCTCTCCTTTCTCCTCATGAAGAAACAGCAAGGGCACCTCTCATGGTCACCCCTTCCCCTTCCTGGTCGCCCCCTCCTCTCTCCCTTCACCTCCCCCTTCTAACTGCTCTTAATTCCCTGCCATCACTCCCTCCCTTAACTCCCCTTTTATCATTTTCAGTTTTCCCTCATCAACATGAATAAACAAGGGTCTCCCCTTCTGCTACCTTCCTGCCAAGGCTGCCCTCTCCACCTTCTTCCCTCTCCCTCATCTTCACCAAATTGGAGTGCCCCTGCCATGGAGAATCAATCCTACCACTGCGTTCAAAGTTCTGGACATCGGTGTCGTCGACCCCTTCGCTGTGCTGCAAGTCTCGTCCATGGGTGAGCTGCGCCCCTCCCTATTCTTCCCTCTCTTGTCCAGCTCTCTCACCCTCCTCGCTGTGCAGAATATGGAACATGCTGTCTCGATCATCCTCGATGCTGAGACAAGGCCTCAGCCCTGCCACATGGGCACAGCACGCACCATCGCTGCCGGCATCGCTATCCGATCATCGCCGTTCATCATGGCTGTGACCAAACAATTGATGTGAGAACCACCATAGTTATATCCCTACTTTTACTTTCATGTTCCTCACTGCGATCATATGCCAAATGTCAATTTCCGTCGAGTTCCGATATTGTTTAACCGTTGAACGACTTGTTGCCCATGCGGACAGCCGCGCTGCCACCACTTGGCATGTGCATTCCCCAATGATCTGAGGATCCAAATACCAAATAATTAAACCATGACATGCTATATAT
This sequence comes from Paspalum vaginatum, assembly GCA_030272315.1. NCBI lineage: Eukaryota > Viridiplantae > Streptophyta > Magnoliopsida > Poales > Poaceae > Paspalum > Paspalum vaginatum. The sequence goes on along the minus strand of CM059021.1, from coordinate 14,697,783 downwards.
ACTTGGGAATGTCCCTGCAAATCAGTTTTTCGATTGGTGCAGCAAAGCGAGAGTGATGGCCATCGCCGTGCCCACTGCTCCTGCTGCAGAACAGCTGCGGTGCCACTGAACTCAACCTGCGTTCCCCGCTGATCTGCCAGTCTAGGGTCCATACCCTTTCACCAGATCGTGCCTTGCATCCTAGAACATGTCTCTGTAAAAGGAATTGTCGATAGGCATATCAATGCGAGAGTTATAGCTCTTGCCATGCTCATTGCCGCTGCTGTCCAGACAGCAATGCTGCTCTGAATGTGATCATCATTCTCCAAAGATCTATCAAACCAAATGCCAAACCCTTTAACCATAGCATAGCTCATGCACTTGCACATGACTTTGGAAATTGTGGTGACCATTGGATCATCGTAGACCAGGTTTGGATGGTCCTTCCGATGGTTATCCGGCTGCCCGCTGTTTTCAGCACATGCACCAGTTAACAAATCCTTGTTCCTGTTGAACTAGCAGCCCTCTTGATGTATCCTCTGGTTAAACTATATATGTTCCCAAGATACCTCCACAATATACCAAAAGATCACAATCATAAACCTTACCCATGACCATAGCACGAAGAATTCATTTGACACCTCCATTGACAACCACCACTGATCCGTTGTCCTTGGAAAGTTTCAGCGAGTATACTCACTACCTCCATCCCGGTCATGACATGTTTTACTCCAGAAGTTTGACCTCCTTACCAAAGCCTCGCTGCAAGTCTTTGTTCCTTAACCCATGAATTACACTCATTGGCCATTCGACAAATCAAATTCATCACAAACTCACATCAAGCTCTTCATGTTTTGCATACACTACCATATCCTTTCTTCTACCATCAAATCCCTCAATGTGGTACTGTTCTTTCAGTCCCTTCCTTTTCTAACCATCTTTATCTCCTTGTTAGTCGTTTTGTTGTGCTCCCATGTTATTAATAACGACCATTGTTGTTTTTATGTTTTTTTTTATAAAATCATTTGTTTGTATGGTGTATTGTTCTTAGTTTCCCTTGTTTGTTGTTTCAGCTGTTTGCGCTGAGGATCAACATGTATGAGCAGTAGCACCAAGAGCACTTTGAGGAAGGCAAGTATAACATGGACAACACCTAATAACCTTAAATCACCTCATATGCATGTGTCTAACTTGTATGCCTATAAGGACTATACATTAGCCTCTTTACCCTATGTTTTACCTATGGGAATGCATGTTGGATAAGTTTTGCTAGTTGCTGCACAAACACATGTTCTTTTGTTAATAATCTTGTTAATGGATCTATGCAATATTTTGTGAGCGTGACCCTCTGTGCTGAGGTGCTTGAGTGGTTCATGGCTCTTTAAAATTGGCTTTTTAGCAACATGGTTTAGGGGGCATGAGCAATGTGCTTAGTGGTCTTGCTCATAGCCACTCGGGAGTAACTTACCTGCGGGGCAAGAGGGGAAGTGAGCCGGGATGGGCCTCGGATCTGCTTTGGGTTGTGTGTGCTGTGTGCTTCACCCCTTAGAGTAGGGCCCCATCTCCGCGGAGCTTGAAACCTCAGCAATTACACCTTACCAACGTGATCTTTGTAAAGGCTTCGTAGTGTGGCTTGCTAGTCATCTCATCTAAGGCAATGTGATGAGCTTCTAGCGTAGCTCACGACTTGTGGGTAAAGATGTGCAACCTCTCGAGAGTGTAAAACTGACATGTCAGCCGTGCTCACGGTTATGAGCGGCCCAGATCCTTTATGCTGATTAGTGGTTCTTGGTTTGGTTTGGGAGTTGGTTATGTTTCTAATAATGTTGATTAATTCTTTATGCAATATCTTTTGGGCTAATGGTTTATCTACTCACCTTAGTAAATAGATGATAATAAAACTTGACCAACTAAAAGCAAATGCAGTTGTGTCAGCTAACCTTAGAGCCTCATGGTTCATGTTATGCTTGTTGAGTACAGTTGGGTACTCACGCTTGTTCCTTTAAATTTTCTTTTTGTTGGGTGGATACCCAAATGCTGGTCAGAAGATGGAGGCCTAAAGGAGTACAAATGAAGGTTCTAGGAGGTCTAGGCGAGCGAAACCCAGTCGGCTTCCCTGTGGAATGGCTTGGAGTTATAGTTACGCTTCCGCTACTCTGTGTTAAAGACTTGATGTCTTAAAGTAAATCTTGCTTAAACGGTGTGTAATAAAGCATTGTATATGATATAACTGTTAATTGTCTCTGTATGTGTGAGATTAGATCCTGGCACACATATAGTTTTGCTCTGGTTTTGTGTTGAAAACCAGGGTATGACATCAACCCACTTCCTCTTGAGAGCTAATGGACCGGCTCCATTGCCTCTGGAGTGATGAGTGATTGTCAACAGTAGCAAGACCCAGAAGGACTTGGGCACAAGACCTCCGATGGACAGGAGGCCCTCCGATGGACTGGAGGTAGAGGGAAGTCCTCCGAAGGACTGGAGGCACACTCGGCGTCTGTCGGCCATGGGAGTTCGGTATACGGAGGAGCGGCACGATGACGGCAGGAGTAAGTCCTCCGAAGGACTGCGAGGCTACCCCGATGGACAGGGGATGCCGGGCGCCACCGCGGTGCTCCAACCCGAATGCGTGGCGCGAAGGCGTGCGAGGGAGGCTTTGGCAGCTTCGGCTTAAAACCGTCACCCAAGCTACCCAAGCCTTGGTGAGTTGGGCCACGACTCGCCAAGATAGAGAAGATGGGCCAAATCTGGCCCAGGCGGAGACTTCCTAAAGTTTCTCGGTTTCTGACTTCAAAACCGGGGGCGGATCGCAGATTGGACTACTGGCCACGTGGAGAGCATCCGAGGATTGCGTGGAACTTACGAAGATCAAGATTCCATCGTGGTCGTCCGTCCCGAAATATCCTGTAATCTTTTGTTTGAGTCCTTAGGGTTTGTCTAGCTGTAGGGACCTAAGTGCAAAACTGTCTAAATAGCACTCGGGTATAAATAGGTTCAGCGTAGGTCATTAGAAGTCCTCTTGGCTGCTAGGATTAGTTTTCACTTGGTGATTTTCGTCCTTAAGCTTTGAGCTCCATTGTTAGTGAGGTTAGAGTAGGATTTAGCCTCCTAATCTTGAGGGAAGGTGAGGGTGGTTGCTTGGGACGAATTTCTGCTTGTATGCTGGATCTTTAGACCCATTTTGAGCACTTAATCGAAGCAAATTCGTGCAGCAACCTTGTGTTCTTCTCCTCCCCCTCTCACTTTGGTTTTTGGGTTCAATCTTTGCCTTTTTGGGTGTTTTTGTTGGGCAAGCTTGAATCTCTTCTCTTGCTGATGTTCTGGACTTGCTAGGACGTGGAGATCATGACTTAGTTCATCTCAATCCGGCTGGATTGCCACGAGCAAGCCTCTTTGGTGTTTTCCCCTTTCTTGCCCAAGAATGGAGATTTCACAAGATCTGAAATTCCCACTGATTCCGCGGTTACCTTGAGTTGATCTGTTGGGAATAACTTTGAAATAGGGTCTAGATAACCTGAGCTAAATTTCGTGAAGTTTGGGCAAGGTCTGATCAAATTATGATTTGAGATCATATTTTCTGCGACCCTACCGGACCATCCGGAAGAGGCCACCGGACAGTCCGGTTCCACCGGACAGTCCGGCAGCGCCCATCGGACAGTCCGGCGTGAGGCATTGTCCGGGCAGTGCCACCGGACAGTCCGGCAATAGGTACCGGATAGTCCGGTCCCATCGGACAATCCGGTGTTGGACATCGGACAGTCCGGTCCTGTCAGGGAGCTGCTGTGTTCTTCCCAGGTTGGTTTTTCCGCTGTGATTTTGCTGTGGATTTTCGCATTCCTCCCTTAAGACCATTCTCTTTGCTTACTGTAAGTCAGTGAGACACACCTAGGTGTGGTGAGTGTCTTGTGGCGGATATTGCAAAATCCGTTGCTCCGCTGTCACTCTTGTTTAGATCTTGAGCTTTCTTGCATTGGTGCGTATCCTCGCAGTGGACGGCACCGTTGCGCTGCTAGGCACGTATCTGTTCAGTGGACGATGCTTAGTATCTGGTTTCATTTGGGGGTTCGTGATTTTGTGATTTCAAGTGCTCTTATTCACCCCCCCTCTAGTCGCACGTCTCGGTCCTACAATTGGTATCAGAGCCGGTTAGGTTTCTTCATACCTTTACCGGTGAGAAACCAGTAGCGACTATGACTCATTCTGGGAAGATTCCGGTCCTTGGTTCCGATGGCTACTCCTACTGGAAGGGTAGGATGAGAGCTTTCTTGCTTAGCCAGGGCCAGGACATATGGGATGCTACTCAGAGTGCGAACTTTGTTGTGGTTCCAGTTGCCCAGCGCACTACCCCAGCGATTGTGGCTCAGCATGAGGCGAACGCCAAAGCTGTTAACTTTCTCTTCTCAGGACTTGGTCCAGTTGATTATGAGAAAGTGAGCCACCTTGAGACTGCCCGTCAGATCTGGTCCCTGCTGAGTGCACACCATGAGGGCACTGCTACCATCAAGGGGCGTCTCGTTGAGACTTACAGGTACGAGTATGAAAATTTCATTCAGAAGCCTGGTGAGTCCATCGATGACTTGTTTGGTCATTTTCAATCGATCATCAACAAGTTGCGCGTTAACTCTAGCCCTGAGAGGATCCCATACACCGACCATTAGCAGGCTATCAAGTTGTTGTATGCGTTGGACAGGAAGGTATGGGAGATCAAGGTTAACTCGATCATCCAGTCTGAGGCCTATGACACAATTGGAGTGGAGACTCTTTACAGTAAGCTCAAGGCCATAGAGGTGGATTACAAGTTGAGAGACTCTCTCGCTTGTACTGGCTCCAAGAGCTTGGCCTTGGCTTCTCCCTCCAGTGAGGCCATTTCTAACCCCCAGCTTCACAACTTTTCGTTTTCTGCTCTTATATCTGTTACAGAGGAGCAGTTGGCGTCACTTGGGGATGATGAGCTTTGTCTGGTGTCTAGCCGCTTTCAGCGCACCTATGACAACCGGATGAGCAAGAAGAGGGGCGAGAGGCCCAAGTGCTTCGAGTGCGGAGAGGTTGGCCACTTCATTGCCGAATGCCCAAACAAGCAGAACGACTACTACAAGAAGGTCAAGAGCCACTCCCGCGACTCCAACAAGTACCACTCCGGCAAGCGTGACCACACCAAGCACCGCTCCGGCAAGATCAAGAATTTCCGGAAGGCTTTCAAGAGCTACCAGAAGGACAACCGGAAGCGGTACAAGGCCTTCTTCGCCGAGCTTGGTGGTCTGTGTGGCGGATCGTCTTCCTCCTCTTCGTCTTCGTCGAGCTCAAGCGATGAGGAGATCGTCACCAAGCGGGACAAGAGGAGGGACCAAGGCGGTCCAGCCGGACTCTGCTTCGTCTCCACCAAGTCCAAGCGCAAGCACAAGATGCACCAGAGATCCTTTTGCTCCATGGCGCTTGAGGACAAGGACGACAAGGGCAACGACAACGACTCATCCGATGAAGAGGTAACTCCTGAGCAAGCTGAAATTCTTGAGATGTTGGAGTCAAATAGTCGTGAGTTGAAAGCCCAGGATAGGTTGTTGGAGAAGGCAGCTAAGAAGCTGCAGAGGCAGAAAGCCAAGTTGGCTGATGCTTTAGCTGATATAGCCGGGCTGAAGAGTGTGTCAGCCCAGCCTAGTGAGACTGAGTGTCCTCCCTGTGAGACTTTGATGAGAGATCTCTGTGAGCAGAAGAGCAAGTATGCTCATCAGGTAGAGGAAATGGATAGGCTGAAGGTAGAGTTAGGCAAGCTCCAGTCTAAACTGGATGAGCCTATTTTAAGTGATGTGACTGAGTGTGAGATGTGTCCCCACCTCGCTGTTGACATAGTTGAGCTGAAGGTGAAGTGTGAGGGACAGTTCAAGGAGTTGGAGGAGCTTAGGGCTAGACCCACGCTTTTGGGTGCGTGCATGGTCTGTCCTACTTTGGAGAGTGAGCTTGTGCAGTTGAGAGCTGACCTTGAGATGCTTTTAGCATCCCCTGACACTTGTGAGAACAGTCTCACTCTGAGGTTGATGTTGGTGGATAGGGATGCCACCATTAAGAAGTTAGAGAAGTCTGCTTTCTCTATTCCCTCTCTACACTGCCCTACTTGTGCTGACCAGACTTTAGTTCTGAAGGATCTGAGAGAGGAGAAACAGATTTTGGTTGATGAGAACAACCGTTTGAGAGAGGTGCTCAGTTGGATGTATGCTAGAGAGCCCCAACTTAGGATGATCTTGGAGAGCACCAAGAGAGCTGAGGGTGATATGAGTGGACTTGGGTTAGGAGAGAGTAGCACTTCGGGTGAGAAGAAGAGTTCCCCAATTAAGCTTAAGACTGCCTCTCCTCAGCCTAGCCCTACTGTTGATGGGGTTTACCATGAGCCTCTTAAGGCTGCCCCAAAGAAGCAGTTCTGGACACCCAAGCCCTCACAGGCTAAGCTGGACAGAGTAGTGACTGAGATTCTCAAGCCTCCAGTGAGCAAGGAGAGAGTCCAGCAGCCTGTTCCACCCAAGGCTACTCCACCTAAGCCTAAGGCTCAGCCTAAACCCACTCCCAAGAGGCTTGTCTACCACTGTGACTTTTGCCAGTGGAATGGCCACTTGGAGGAGTTTTGCTTCAGGAGGAAGCGAGTTGAGAGGCAGGAGAGAGCCTGGGGGAACCAGGATCAGTTCTACCGGGGTGGTAGGCAGGATCTTCCCCGTTGTGGTGAGATGAGAGACCGCTTTGCTGGTGAGAGAGGAGGCAGTTTTCAGGCCCGTGTTCCTAGCGGAGAGAGACGCTTTCCCGGTCGAGCTCCTAGTCGTTTTCAGCGCGGCTATAGTTTTTCTGACCGAGGCTTTGGAGGTAGAGGGTTTGAGAGCTCACGCTTTAGAGGTCGTGGGTACCCAGGTAGACGTGATGCTTACTTTGACTGTGTTTACCCCACTTTTGAGCAGGTGGCTCGGCACTGGTTCAGCGATTACACTAACCCCAGTGCCGGACCATTTGCTCACTCTCGCTTTCCTAGATCTTGCAGGATCGAGGCCTGGAGGACATATGGATCATGGACTCTGGTTGCTCTAGGCACATGACAGGGCACCGCAGATGGTTCTCCAGCCTCAACCCCATGAGCACCAAGGAGTACATCACATTCGGGGATAATGGTCAAGGTAAAGTGTTGGGTGTTGGTTCTGTTGCACTTTCTAGCAAGCTTTCCCTGAGAGAAGTTGCTTTGGTGAGGAATTTGGGGTTCAATTTGGTCTCCGTCTCGCAACTTCTCAAGGAAGGGTTTGAGGTTCGTTTTAAGGAGGGTTCCTCTTGTGTGGTTGATGCTAAGGAAAACCTTGTTTGTCGGATTTGTGCCCTATGGGCAGGTTTTTAAGGTTGACCTTGCATCTGTTTCTGGACCTCCTCGGTGTTTGGTTGCTAGTCCTTCTGGTGATATTTGGAAGTGGCATAGGAGGCTTGGCCATTTGAGTTTTGATCTACTAGTCAGGTTGAGCTCAATGGATCTGATCCGAGGATTGCCCAATTTGAAAGCAGAAAAGGACTTAGTATGCCACCCCTGTCGTCATGGCAAGATGGTTGCCGCTTCTCATGCACCTGTCAATCAGGTGATGACCTCTTACTCGGGTGAGCTGCTACATATGGACACGGTTGGTCCTGCTCGAGTACAGTCGGTCAGTGAGAAGTGGTATGTGCTTGTAGTTGTGGATGACTTTTCTCGCTATTCGTGGGTGTTCTTCATGGAATTCAAAGATGAAGCTTTTGGTTTTGTTCAGGATCTGGTCTTGAGGTTAAGGAATGAGAGTCATAAAGCCATGAGGGCTATCCGCAGCGACAATGGCGGAGAATTTCGTAACTCTCGTTTTGAAACCTTTTGTCGTGACCTTGGTCTTGATCACCAATTCTCATCTCCTTATACCCCACTGCAGAACGGTGTTGTGGAACGAAAGAACCGCACACTTGTAGAGATGGCGCAGACGATGCTTGATGAGCATAGGACTCCGCGACGCTTTTGGGCTGAGGCTATGAATACGGCCTGTTACATTGCCAACTGTATCTTTCTACGGGCTTTCTTGGGAAAGACTTCGTATGAGCTACGGTTTGGCAGGCAGCCTAGCGTCAAGCACCTACGTGCATTTGGCTGTAGATGCTTTGTGCTCAAAAAGGGGGGGCATTTGGACAAATTTGAATCTCGCTGCTTGGATGGTATTTTTCTTGGGTACGCCTCTAGCTCTAGGGCATATAGAGTGTGGATCCTTGATACTAGACAAGTGGTTGAGACCTGTGAAGTTTCCTTTGATGAATCTATGCCCTGCACAACCCCCGCATTTGAGCTTTCAGGTGATGATGAAGAAGGTGCTCCCATCTTGGAAGATGAGGAAGGCGAAGTAGATGCTGGTGATGCAGGAGCCACTGCACCGGCTGCAGCTCCTGCCCCCTCTGCTACGAGCTCTGAAGATGAAGGAGGACCCTTGCCTACGTCTTCCTCCTCACTCCCCCGAGCACAAGCTCGAGCAGAGGTTGGCCCCGCTGAGGACGTAGGGGAGGTGACCTCTGAGATTGTTCCATCTCGGCAGGTCCAGCGGGATCACCCTCCAGACAGGATGATTGGAGACCTACACCAGCGTGTCACACGTTCTTCGGTTAACTCTCTGGCCTTTTTCTGTCACTCCGCATTTGTTGCTTCTTTCGAACCCCGGGATGTGTCACATGCATTATCTGATCCTAGTTGGGTGAACGCCATGCATGAGGAGTTGGAAAACTTGAGAGGAACCATGTCTGGGATTTAGTTGAACCTCCACCAAACTGCCACCCTATAGGAACCAAGTGGGTTTTCAAGAACAAACAGGGTGAGGATGGGATGGTTGTGAGGAACAAAGCGAGATTGGTAGCCCAGGGTTTCTGTCAGAAGGAGGGGATAGATTATGAGGAAACCTTTGCTCCTGTAGCTCGTTTAGAGGCTATTAGGATTTTGCTTGCCTTTGCTGCCTCTAAAGGCTTCAAATTGCAGCAGATGGATGTCAAGTCAGCCTTTCTAAACGGTTACATAGAGGAGGATGTTTATGTGAGACAACCTCCTGGCTTTGAGAGTGTCAAGTTTCCAGACCGGGTGTATAAGTTGAGAAAAGTCTTGTATGGTCTGAAGCAAGCCCCAAGAGCTTGGTATGCTAGGTTGAAAGCCTTTCTGCTCAAGTCTGGTTTTGTGATGGGTTCAGTAGACAAGACCTTGTTTCTGTTGAGTCGTGGCGGTGACACCCTTCTAGTTCAGATATATGTTGATGACATTATCTTTGGTGGTTCATCTCACGCTTTGGTGTCTAAGTTTGCTGAACAGATGAGCAGTGAATTCGAGATGAGTCTCATGGGTGAGCTTCAGTTCTTTCTCGGGCTTCAGATTAAGCAAGGCCCAGAAGGAACCTTCGTCCATCAAGCCAAGTACACGAAGGACATTTTGAGGAAGTTTGACAAGGGAGATCTCAAGCCCATGTCAACATAGACGGCTCTTGATGCAGATGAAGAAGGGGAGGTGGTGGACCAAAGAGAGTATCGAGGGATGATCGGCTCACTTCTGTACCTGACAGCGACCAGGCTGGACATTCAGTTCGCGGTTTGCCTCTGTGCACGTTTTCAGGCCTCACCAAGGCTATCACATCGTCAAGCGGTGAAGCGCATCTTCAGGTATCTGAAATACACTCCTGAGCTTGGACTTTGGTTCTCTTCAGCTTCGTTGCTCTCTCTTAGAGGGTATTCGGATGCTGACTTTGCGGGTTGTCAGCTGGAGCGCAAATCTACTTCCGGCACCTGCCAGTTTCTCGGTTCTTCCCTTGTTTCTTGGTCCTCACGCAAGCAATCTAGCGTAGCCACTTCCACCACAGAAGCTGAATACATTGCTGCTGCTAGCTGCTGCTCCCAGCTGCTTTGGATGAAGTCCACCTTGAGCGACTTTGGTCTCAGTTTTAGGAAGATCCCTCTCCTAGTTGACTCTACTTCTGCTATTTCTGTAGCTAAGAACCCCGTCCTGCACTCCAGAACCAAACACATAGATGTGAGGTTTCACTTCTTGAGAGATCACTATGAGAAGGGAGATATAGACTTGATCCATGTAGAGACTGAGAACCAGTTGGCCGATATCTTTACCAAGCCCTTAGACCTGAGCAGTTTTGCTCACTTGCGTGGGGAGCTTGGTGTTTGTTATCCCTTTTAGGTTGGGGTAACTTTGGTATAGTTTAGGTTTTGCTTTGCGTTTTTCTTCTTTTCTTTCTTTGTTTCTCTTTGCTTCTCTTGCATTTTGTCCCATACCATGCATTGCATTGTAACATATGCATTTCACTTTCACTAGCACTAGAGCTCTTCTGGTATGCCAAGTTAGTACTTGCTTGTGCTAGATTGTACAGTTGCTTGCATGATCATGGTTGGCTAAGCTCCTTGAATCTGTCTAATATCTTTTGTGAGCTTAGTCACTTTTGCTTCTTCCAAATCAAAAACCATGATCACCACTTGACTTGGCTATCTAGCATGTGTAGCAATGTTGAATGCTATGCTATCTTTTCATGCTTGGATATGCTAGTTGTATGCCTGGGTTGCACTGATGCCTAAGCATTTATGGCACTTTGTTCATATCTAAAATCTGAATTAATGTGATTTACAAGTGTTGTCCTATGAGTTAAATTGAAAAGATTCAGGAGGGTTCACTTGTCACACTGATCTAGTTTGAGATAGCTTGCCTTTGCACCTTGGCTTGAACTTGGACTAGGCTGTGTATGACCAAAACCTTGTCTTAAGCTCCTGATGGTTTTCTGAACCTAGGCTTGGCATTGGTTGGTAAGAAGTGGCAACGACAAGTGAATAACCCCTGGCACATAATCTGATGTGCTTGAAGTTCAAAATTGCTAAATTTGATATCTGCAAGTCTCTAATTTGCTTATGGCCTGTTATAGATGCCTTGGTTGAGAGTAGCACACCTTGTATGTTTTGCTAGCATCTTGCTGTTCATGCCTACCTTGCTAGATGCTATTCATGTTGGTGATGCTCCTTTTTTCAATAACTCTGAAAAACATGCTCCTGATCTGTATAAGATAGATTCAATTGAGCTTGTTTTGCATGCTACCTTGCACTCACTTGCTCTGTATGCTAGAACTTGTATTTACTAGCTTTTCATCCCTGCTGAGCTCTTCATGGTACACTTCCTGCATTTCATGGCATATTTTGAGGGGGAGTTGTCCATTTCAGGGGGAGTTGAGTTCTATGACCCTTGATGTGTCAATTGTCAACAAGGGGGAGAGTTTGGACCATGGGGTAGGACTCTGTAGAGGTCTAGTTGAGGGGGAGATTGAGTTTTTAGCATGCTCTTGCATCGGTGCGTTGAGCCTTTTTGCCTCCTTCTGGAGGAGCCGATGCTTTTGCCTTAGCATGACTGTGTTGAGCCAGTTTGCCTCTTTCTTGAGGGGTCAAGCTTTAGTTTGATCGACTGCGTTGAGCGGTTTCCCTTGTCTTAGGGGGTCGATCTTTGGCCTTGTTTTTGTAGTAGTCTCAATTTGCCCTTTTTCTGCCAGTATTTGGTCTTTGGGCATCTTGAGCAACTTCTTCTTTTTCTTCTTTCTTTTCGGTTTTACGCTTTTCTTTTGTTTTTGTTCTATTTTAGGTTACAGGTTGAAGGTGTTGACAATGCACTCATCAAGGGGGAGATTGAGAGCCAATGGACCGGCTCCATTGCCTCTGGAGTGATGAGTGATTGTCAACAGTAGCAAGACCCAGAAGGACTTGGGCACAAGACCTCCGATGGACAGGAGGCCCTCCGATGGACTGGAGGTAGATGGAAGTCCTCCGAAGGACTGGAGGCACACTCGGCGTCTGTGGGCCATGGGAGTTCGGTATACAGAGGAGCGGCACGACGACGGCAGGAGTAAGTCCTCCGAAGGACTGCGAGGCTACCCCGATGGACAGGGGATGCCGGGCGCCACCGCGGTGCTCCAACCCGAATGCGTGGCGCGAAGGCATGCGAGGGAGGCTTTGGCGACTTCAGCTTAAAACCGTCACCCAAGCTACCCAAGCCTTGGTGAGTTGGGCCACGACTCGCCAAGATAGAGAAGATGGGCCAAATCCGGCCCTGGCGGAGACTTCCTAAAGTTTCCCGATTTCTGACTTCAAAACCGAGGGCGGATCGCGGATTGGACTACTGGCCACGTGGAGAGCATCCGAGGATTGCGTGGAACTTACGAAGATCAAGATTCCATCGTGGTCGTCCGTCCCGAAATATCCTGTAATCTTTTGTTTGAGTCCTTAGGGTTTGTCTAGCTGTAGGGACCTAAGTGCAAAACTGTCTAAATAGCACTCGGGTATAAATAGGTTCAGTGTAGGTCATTAGAAGTCCTCTTGGCTGCTAGGATTAGTTTTCACTTGGTGATTTTCGTCCTTAAGCTTTGAGCTCCATTGTTAGTGAGGTTAGAGTAGGATTTAGCCTCCTAATCTTGAGGGAAGGTGAGGGTGGTTGCTTGGGATGAATTTCTGCTTCTATGCTGGATCTTTAGACCCATTTTGGGCACATAATCGAAGCAAATTTGTGCAGCAACCTTGTGTTCTTCTCCTCCCCCTCTCACTTTGGTTTTTGGGTTCAATCTTTGCCTTTTTGGGTGTTTTTGTTGGGCAAGATTGAATCTCTTCTCTTGCTGAGGTTCTGGACTTGCTAGGACGTGGAGATCATGACTTAGTTCATCTCAATCCTGCTGGATTGCCCCGAGCAAGCCTCTTTGGTGTTTTCCCCTTTCTTGCCCAAGAATGGAGATTTCACAAGATCTGAAATTCCCGCTGATTCCGCGGTTACTTTGAGTTGATCTGTTGGGAATAACTTTGAAATAGGGTCTAGATAACCTGAGCTAAATTTTGTGAAGTTTGGGCAAGGTCTGATCAAGTTATGATTTGAGATCATATTTTCTGCGACCCTACCGGACCATCCGGAAGAGGCCACCGGACAGTCCGGTTCCACCAGACAGTCCGGCAGCGCCCCCCGGACAGTCCGGTGTGAGGCGTTGTCCGGGCAGTGCCACCGGACAGTCCGGCAACAGGTACCGGATAGTCCGGTCCCATCGGACAATCCGGTGTTGGACATCGGACAGTCCGGTCCTGTCAGGGAGCTGCTGTGTTCTTCCCAGGTTGGTTTTTTCGCTGTGATTTTGCTGTGGATTTTCGCATTCCTCCCTTAAGACCATTCTCTTTGCTTACTGTAAGTCAGTGAGACACACCTAGGTGTGGTGAGTGTCTTGTGGCGGATATTGCAAAATCCGTTACTCCGCTGTCACTCTTGTTCAGATCTTGAGCTTTCTTGCATTGGTGCATATCCTCGCAGTGGACGGCACCCTTGCACTGCTAGGCACGTATCTGTTCAGTGGACGGTGCTTAGTATCTGGTTTCATTTGGGGGTTTGTGATTTTGTGATTTCAAGTGCTCCTATTCACCCCCCCCTCTAGTCGCACGTCTCGGTCCTACTCCTCCTAAAGCAAAACTCCTCCAAGTGACCATTCTGCTGGCAAAACTCATAGTGGTAGACATGTCTCTTTGGCATAATTTGGGGCTGTGTCTTAGGCTTCTAGCATGGTGGAGAAGCCTTGGGTGGTGCAGGTTGTTGGACTTGCTTCTTGCCCGAAGACTTGAGCACTTCCTCCATAATCTTACCCAGTGGGCTAGGCTGCTCGGCCCACTCCCTTGACCGCCCAGCCAGTCTTCGTGGCCAAATGACTCCATCTTCGACCTACATGCACATAAACGACGTGTCAACACAACTCCAAGGTGTAAACCGCGAAAGTAACATGCAAAGCGCTAGAAGACCTGCCAATTCATCGATCTCGCACTCGGATTGGTGAAGTCAGCAATCCAGGGCACTTCAATCCTGCGGCTAAGGAAGAAACACAAGTGAAGATCCAACGTTCCAAAGAAAAGCCCAAGTGTAACCGCCAAACCGGCCTCAAACCGTCTTTAGGCGTCAACCAGCAGCATTGGATGCAGACAGGCGGTGGATCCAAGGGAGGACCAGGCTGCCTGGCCTTTGGTGGGGCCACCCGGACCCCTACCTAGCCGTCCGACTGACCAAGTGTCCCCTTTAACTGCCTCAATGCCCATAACCGACCTACATCATGTATAAATACCCCTCTTGATCGAGTGGGTACAAATAGGTCCCTAGGCCTGAATTGTCTAGTGTGGAAGTTGAATGAAACACACCATTGTCTTAGTCTTGTAGCAATAGGATAGTCCTGGGAGTTAGAGTTGAGTCTGAGTCTTTGCCTTAGGGATTCCGGAGTTAGCTTTGAGTCTTGGTAAAGCTCTTGTATCTTTTCTATCTTTTGTACTTTTACTACCCTAGTATAATATACTTCATTGCTCTATGCTTCACTTATACTTTACTTTATTTCTTACACTTGTCTAGTGTGGTGTACCTTATTGCATACTAGACTAAGGCTTAGGTTTGTGTTGTTCTTGAGTTACTTGAATCTTGCTAGACTTGTTGGTGCTATAAACTTGCCTTAGGCTCTAATCTAAGGTTAAGTTAGCTCTCACCCTCTGATCAAGGATGAGTTTTAGTGATCAAGTTCTCACTTGATCACTAGTTTAGCGTGCCATCTTACACATGCAGATCTGGTTGGTAGCCCCTATTGGTGACAACGTTAGGGAGCCTCTATAATCTAACCCCGTCATTCGGTAAGCCCGTAGGCGTTAGCCAGCTGCCGTTCGGTTGGCCAACTATCTACCCTCGTGTCTCCTTGGAGAAGTCTGGAATTTCGCTCGATGCAAGACCCTAGTTTGTGCTCTAGTAACTTAGTTCAACCGCGAATACTCCTACACAGAAGTTAAGGAATATAGTTTGGATATCTTAATCTCACTCGTTGTCCTCCCAAGCAACTATATCTAGTTTGCTTACTACTTTGGTCCATGTTCTCTCACACCACCGTACACTATCTTAGTTGTCTTACCCCCGGTGTAAGAATAGCTGTATTTATCTAAGTTATACAGTACCAACGAAGGTTTGACATTTCATTGCACCTATTCGCCTTTGCTTCCCTATGGATTTTTATGATACTCGGAATAGCGCGAGTGAAAAAGCGACGTCGAATCTCTATGCGCTTGCGGAGTAAAATCTGTTATGCTAAGAGACGTCAACAATGTACGTGAAGAATGAGCCAAAAGGATGGCCGGGCGGCCATACTCCTTGGCCGAGCGGCCATGTGTCACATGGGCATTGCTTGCATGTTAGTTGGCATGGATCTTTGACATCACCAATGGCTATGCTAATCTTGTGTGGCGGCCTTCTGGTACTTTATGTCCTTGGATACTTGATCCCATGGTTGGAATTGACTCCTTGTGTGCTTCCTTGAATGTAGTACGAAGGACGTTTTTGTGACATGGCCGGGCAGCCACTACTTATGCGCTGGAAGGCTGCCTGGGCCATCTGGTGGACAAGCAGCCAAGGGGGCATGGCCGGGCGGCCATGGTTGATGGCCGGGTGGCCATGGGAGATGGCCGACCAGCCATGCTCCTCTGCCTGGCTGCTCTTCCCTTGCCTCCTTGCCTCTATTTTGCTCATTGCTTCGTTATTTTAGATGTGACAAGCTCATGCGTACAACTTTTATGCACAGCTCGTGGAACCGATTAGTATCACATGAAAACTTGGCAAAATGTCCTCTCAAACATGAAATGTTGGTGGTCGAAATGGGTTTTATCAACCGCCAACACTCATCTGTGGTGAGGGTCTCATAGCAAAAAGCCAGCTGACTCAACTATGGACTCCTTCTTTAGTTACCAAATACTATGATCGAAGGCATAGAGAATCTTGCAAGCTTGCTCATGGTCATCGTATGGCAATGCCCCATTCTTAGCATTTGCACGAATCTTGTTTGCAATCGATTGAAAGGGACTGAACAAGTTGTTTATGCTCTCACTTGGCTGGTGGGAGAAATTCTCATACTCCCACTTGTTGGTCTCAAACAACCTAGCCTTGACCTGACTTGTCCCCTCATGAAAGTTTGCAAGGGTAGTCCAGATCTCATGAGCCATCTATAAATGACTCACTCTGTTGAACTCAGAGCAGCTCAAGGTTGTAAGCAGCAAATTCCATGCTTTGTTGTTTGTCTCATGTTCCCACTGTGGTAGTTGGGTAACACACTCATCCAGCACTTGGTAATCAGCTCCCTGGCAAATATCCCAGATGGACGAATGTTGGCTCTACAAGAAAGCAGACATGCGAGTCTTCCAAAATGCATAGTCTCAGTCATCGAACCCTAGAATCTTACCAACAGAGTGATCCATGGTCATCTCTCTATGGATCTAGAACTGGTTAAGGTAAAGAAGACCCTAACTTGGCTCTGATACCAATTGAGGACCGAAAAGGTGACCTAGAGGAGGGGGTGAATAGGTCGACACCTAAAACTTACAACCCCAAAGACCCTCTCTTCTCTACCGAGCAAGATCACGTAGCAACCTAAGTGCTACTGACCTTAGGACTCCTAGAGATAAACTCACAGCAGAAGAAGCTTCTCTCAACGAGTGAAAACGAGATCGCAAGACAAGCAAGCCAATGACTCGAACTCAAAAGTCTTGCCAGCCACACAACACACCGAAATACGCCCCACTGATACGTAGTAAGCTAAAAGTATGGGCATTCAACAAGGAACTCAGGTGCAAAGTCAAAGCAAAAAACCGAACCTCAAAACACCAAAGAAAGGCAAAGTAGCATGACTCCACAGGGTAGTCCGGTTGAACCTGTGGGATAGTCTAGTTGAACCGGATAGTCCGGCTAGTTGAACCGGACAGTCCGGTGATACCTGCCAGATAGTCCGGTTGAACCGAATAGTCGATGGGACCGCTGGATAGTTCGGTTGAATTGGATAGTCCGACTGATTAAACCAGATAGTCCGATACAGCCAGAAACTACCCCGGATCTTGAGCTCCCAAACCCAATACTTGACCAAATCTTCTCCAAACTCAACGAAATTTGGCACATGCTATCCTGGCACTATTCCAATGCTATTCCCATAAGATCTACTAAAAAAATTCAAGGGATTAGCAGGAATTTTAGATCTCATGAAGAAGTGAATACTTGGGCAAGAAAGGGGAAAACTCAAGATCAACTTGCTCGTTGCGATCCTGCGGGATTGAGATATTCTAAGACATAATCTCCACATCCTTGCAAGTCCAAAACACCAAAAGAGAAGGGGAAATCTCATAGGCAAACCAAAGCACAAAAAGCCTTTGAGAAATCACCCAAAAACCAAAGGGAAAAGGAGAAGGAGATGCACACTCAAGTTGCTGCCCGAAATTCCATCTATTGCAAGCCCAATCATTCACAAGGTCTGAATACAAGGTGGAATCTCATTCTCCAAGCAGCCTCCCACTTCCTACCCTCTTCCTATGGGCATTCTAAAACCCTCTGATGTTGTTGCTCTTGCTTGGAAACGAAAATGCCTACCTAAACCTAAGCCTAAGCAATCCTAAAACCAGCCAAGAGGAGTCGCTAATGGCAGCCACCTCTTATTTACACTACAGACTAAGCCCTAAGTTAGTTTTGCACTTGACCCCCTATATTACAAACTATTGACACTACAAACTCTCGTAGGGGCTAGAAAAGACCGCAATAACTCAAATGAACGACCACGATGGAGTCCTCGGCATCTTTGGTTTCTCCGCATTCGCTTGATGTCCTCCATGTGTCCAATAGCTCATCCCTCGGGGGTAACTCCGGTTTTTCAAATACTGGAAACTTACCCTTGTTTTGGCAATAGAACTAGGAAATGGTTTCCGCCCTTGGTTTTGGTGATCAAACCAGGAAACGATAATGGGCCCGGTTTTGATGCTCGAACTGTGAAACAATTGTGGGCTTCATTCGTAGAGTGATTTCATAGCACACAACACCGTCTCGCACCCAAAGTCACTCTTATGGGCCGATCCTAACTTGGTCCGCAGCCCAAGCCACCTGCCAGTCCACTCAGCACGGATTTTGTCACACCATGGTAACACTCGAGCACCGCCACCAGGTCACACTTAGGTGGAATTTCCTCTAGGTCAAGCTTATGAGGTGCTCGCTCTTCCTTCAGCAAGTCTTCGGTGTTGACAAGTGCTCATCACAGCCAGGACAAAAGACCAGACTCGGTACACTTCAGACCCTCACATATTAATGGTTGGGAATGGATTCTTGTCAACGAGCATTGGTTTCTTGCAAAAAATCAGTCGGCCTTGCTCGATAGCCAACTAGATCTGCTGGGGGAGGACGTCACATTCTCGGTATTATGTGTGGTGGCGTGGTGGCGTTGTGATCGGGTGAGAGCTTGAGCTGATTTAATTCGAGCAGCACATCAAAGATCTGCTTGGTCTTAGTGGTGTCAAAGTCGAAACCCATAGGTTCTTCTAGTGCCTTTACCCACTAAAACGGGAGCGGGTCTGCCCCCTAAGCACACTAGACTACTTCTACATTGGCTTCATCAGCCGATTCCTCATTCTCATAACACAACTACAGGAAGGAGATTGACTTTCTGTATCTCTCCTCATATGCCTCAAGTCTTTGCCTCGCATAAGCCGATACCTTAGTTCCAAGTTCACCGACCGACTCAAAATTGGCGGGCCCATATGCATCTTTGGTGGGTTTTAGCAATCCACTGTAGGCGATTTTACCCATTTGCTTCTTGGTGAGATAAATAGAATAGCATCAGTTCCCGATCTTCTAGAACCAATAAATGTACTGAGCGACCGTCTCTCCCCTCTGATGTCAAAGAGTACTCAAGTCAGATATGGACATCTTGCAAGATCTTGAGAAGAAGTGTCAATGTGAGGACTGAAAAGGCAACCTAGATGGGGGTGAATAGGTCGACGCCTGAAACTTTCAACCCCAAAACCCATCTTTTCTCAAATGTGCAAGGTTACAAAGCAAGGACAAGCTACTAACCCTAGGACACATAGAGTTATGTCTCACGGAAGCACACGCACCAACACCGATAAAAAACGATGCAAATTGAGAGAGCATAGTGTCGGACGGTATGATGGTACCAAAGAAACCACTGGACAATCTGGACAGAGGTGCACATGGGCATCTCGAGCTACCGTGGGACGGTGCAATGGTCTCAAAACTCTAGGGCTGGCTGAGCCTCAGTTTCTCTGCCAGCCACTACAAGTCACCGGATCTTGTCCGATGGTCGACCACCTGACGGTCTAATGGTAAAGCTTCAAATGGTTCGATGGCCCCAAAAGCAGTCTGAGCAGAGGAAATCAGCCCGCGAATCCACCAAGATTGAAACCAAAACTTGCTCCACTGATCTCCAAACCTCACTAAACTTTGCAAGGATCTTGTCTAGACCATGGAGAAACTTTTACCAAAAGGCCACACCCAAAAGCCTTGGGATTCTCCTTGAATTTGACAATCCAAGTGCTGAAGAATAAGGGAAAGAATGAAAGACTTAGGGCTGCTCGTGGATCTAATGATTTGGCACACCACAACGACAATCCTTCCATGTCCTATTTGTCCAAATACAGGCAACATAAAGATCTCAAACTTGGTAAAGCAGAAACACAGCAAAAGACCAAGTTTTCAAGATCAAAAGCCAATCAAGAGAGGGGGAAGTAGGAACACACAAAGAGATGCATAAAATCCATCTATTAATGCCTCAAAGGGGTCTCAAGATCTAATTACAAGATGGGGAATCTGTGCTGAAGCTACCTCCCAACTCCTACCCTCTTTCAATTGGGTCTAGATCAATCTAAACTCACTTTTCTTGAAGCTCTTGCTTGGATTTCAAAAGGCTAGAGTTAGAGAGCCCTAAGCACAAGTCTAAACTAGCCAAGAAAGAGAACTAATGTGCAGCCCGTTCCTTATTTCTACTACAGACTCAAATCCTAAGTAGTTTTACACTTAACCCGCTATATTACAAACTCTTAAACTAAGAAGGCCTATAGGGGCTAGAAAAGACTGTGGGTAACTTGGATGGATGAACACGATGGAGTCCTGATCTTCTTAGCCTTGAAGCAATCTCTCGATGGCCTCCACGTGTCCAATAGTCCATCCCTCAGGATAACTTCCAGTTTTGGCGATGCCAAAACCAGCCCTTAGTTTTGACAGTGGAATAAGGAAATGGTCTTGGCCCCTAGTTTTGACGCTCAATCTAGGAAATGATAGTTGGGCCCGGTTTTGATGCTTGAACTAGTAAATGTTTGTTGGGCATCTTTACTTGAGTGATTTTACAGCTCACGACACCGTCTTGAACCCAAGGTCACACTTATGCGACAGACCTACCTTGGACCACAGCCCAAGCCGCCTTTTGTCATGCCATGCCCACTCTGACGCCGCCTCTCAGTCTACTCAAGAGGGCCTTTGCCCGCTTGTTCCTTAGCAGGTCTTCGGTGTTGGCAAGCGCTCCTCACAGCTACGACAAAAGATCAAACTTAGTACACTTGAGTCCCTCAACATGAAATTCATCCTCGAGCTGCTTCCATGAGGTGATAGATCCTAGGGCAAGTGATGTGTACCACCCAAACACAAGCCCTTATAATGACATTGAAAAGAGATGAACTTTCATATGCTCAGCTGCAGTAGCTATTGCCCCTTGAGTCATGTATCGGCAAATATGCTCAACAATACTGGTGTTGTCAGTGCTATTGAACTTGGAGAAATCTGGCAAATTGAACTTTGGAGGAGGTGGTAGCTGGTCGAACATCTCTAGATACAGCTTTGCATAGTTGATCATCCTCACCTTGGGCTTATCCCAAACTGGTTCTTGTGGATATTAGAGATCAGATCTTGGAGAATTAGTACATTAGAGCTTCCATAAAAATTGGCCTACTGCAAGGAGCCGGCTAGCCACCGTATGCTGCTTGCCATTAGAGAAAATCATCATCACTAGCTTTCAACCTCTGTGGATAAGGATTAGATGGCTTCAGAGATGGATTTCCATCTTCACACAGAGGTTTGTACCACATGTCACACATGCATCCTTCTAGTAGGAACATTAGTGGCTTGTCAGACACTGAAGGTGGATCTTGTAGGCTTTCAGTAAAATAACTGATAAACTCGGCCTTCATGCCTTTTGGTGCTCCAAATGGTTTACTTCTAGAGGCCGAGTACAGAGTACCTTCTCTCCTTTGAATGAGCCGAAGGTAGGTCTGAGAGTAGTATATTCTCTGCTGATGATTGATCTGGCAACCTTTGCAATGACTTGTTCCAAGGAATTGACGAGAATTTCAGAATGACATACCAAGGCGTGATGGATCATGTAGTTCATCTCCTGGTGGATGGTCGTGGTATGTGCCTCTAAGGGAATAGTTTGGTCGACATTGTTAAGCAATGATTCTGGAGGGCCAACAGTCTTGACGCCTCCATGCTGAGTCCACGTAAAGTGATATAGGAGCTCGCAGACACCTTTGGCAAGATGATGATCATATACTTCTTTCTATTCTGGACTCAGGTCTTCTAGTCTGGGGGGGTGCATCCTTGCTTTCTAGCCATGTACTCGGATCTTGATAATCCAAGATGTCCAGCTCATCTTTTCCATGGGGTTTGGTTGATGGGGCAATTGCTTTGAGGGCTTGGTGAAGTTTGTTGATGACAACGTGGTCCCATCAGGCGTGCCAAAAGATGTGTCATCATCAAAACCTGACGGTGTAGGCAGACGACACACCAAGGAACCGAGAGCTATGCTACCATTGTGGTCAATCCCTTCTAGGGATGATTCCGACCATGCTAGAGCGTCATGAGGGCAGTGTGAGTGGGTCCTAGGCGTGCCACTTGGCTTGACCTGCTAGCCAGGGAGGTTGGTGTTGCGAGCATGTGGTCGAAGAATTGCCTATAGATACATAAACAACATAGCAGCATTAAATTCCAGCCGGATCGCTGTTGGTGGTCATTATTGCAAGGTTTCAACCACCAACAGTCGGTTAATAAATGGGGTATAGATAAAGTTATGTGCATTATTTACCTAACACTGACGAATTCCACGAGTTTTGGTGGTCTTCAATATTTTGCAGGGGAACGCTCAGAATTCCATAAAAATATACATCGTATGGAGCAAGGAGAAATTGGACAAAAGGCCAGGGCTCAGGGCCATGGTCGGCCGGCCAACTACTTGGCCGCCCGGCCCCACATGCAGGTCGGCCGACCAACTACATGGCCGCACGACCCTTCAACATTAGCCCTAGCATTGCCACGTCACCTACATGCAAGGATACAATGGATTAGTGACGTCATCAATCTGACACCGTTCAATCCTCAATGTCCAACACTAAGACGGTTAATCGGACAACTAGGCAGGAAACACAATGGTTGGCCGACCAACCTCCTCGGCCGCCCGACCAATCTCCTCGGCCGCCCGGCCAACAACCTTGGCCTCTTGGCAAGTGCAAAACATGTACAACAATCACCGACCTTGGCAAGTGCATATAGACCGTTGATGAAGTGAAGGTGGTGGATCCAAGGGCCGTCTGACCAAGTTGGGAGGCCACCCGGCTAGGTGGAGTGGCTGCCCGACCACCATGTGGCCGCCCGGCCTGGAGAGAAGTCGCCTGGCCCTTGTCATTTGCATGCAACATTCCTTCACTCCTAAGCAGCCAAGCATGCAAGCTTCCTTCACATGCAAGCAAAAGGGAATATTCCCTAGGATCGTGGGAGCATCTCCACCTCGCCAAGGCACCCCTTCCACTATAAATAAAGAGGCACCCCCCTCATTCTCACTTGTACCATTGACCATTTGAACTCACTTTCTCCCTCTCTAGGAGGCTCCCCACGGGAGGTGCCTCCATTCTGAAAACAGTGTTTAGTTAGGAGTTAGAGAAGCTCTGTTGTATCGGAGTCAATCGAAAGTACTCGGTAATGTATTTCATTTGCTATTCTTGAGCATTACTTTCCTATTATTGAAAAGTGCAAGCACTTTATCATTCTACTTTATGCACTTATCTTCTGCTCTAGTTAGTTAATCGGCTTGGTGTGTTTGCGGCTTTTTAGCACCTTTTCCTTTTGGGCATGCCAAGTTCGAGGCCTGAGTTGTGCTAAACTAGAATTGATTGATCGTTGTTATGCCTGCTGGTGCTACCATTCAACCTATACGCTAGCCTCTAGATAGTTCCTCTCCTTTGGCCAAGGATGAACTATTGTTGTTCAAGCTTCGCTTGAACACATTTGTAGCGTGCCATCCTCTCCACGCAGATTTGCTTGGTAGCCCCACTCGGTGACAGCATGTGGTGTGCCTGTGTAGTCTAGGCCCATTCGTTCGGGTGGCCCATCGGTGATAGCCAGGTTCTCTTTCGGTGGTCAACTATCTACCCCCTGACCCCTCGAGGGCTGGAATTTCGCTCGACGCAAGTTCATAACTCTGTTGAGATCCTTTTGACCCTTGGCACGAATAGCTCTTGTATGCTAGCAGAGATAGAAGACCATACCACAGTCCCTGTCTCGTTGTCCTCCTAGCTTTACCTGTTTTCTTGCCAACGGTGCTTGGCTTTTATCCCATGGTGCTTGGTGTCAACCTCTCCTAGCTATCGATTGACAAGAATGAGTAGTAACAGATGGATGAATGATAGTTTATTATCTCTATCTCAATGCTTCCCTGTGGATAAATACGATACCGTGTAATACTCCCGAGTGAAAGGCTACAGCGGTCTCCATGCGCTTCCGGAGTAAAATCTGGTAGGCTAAGAGCCGCCAACAAGTTTTTCTAGAGCCATTGCCGAGGAAGCGCCGAGTTAGAATATTATTCTGTTGTTCATCCTATTGTTCCTGCTCTTTCTTTTTATTTGAAAATCCAAAAAAATAGAAAAATAGAAAACTGTCTCTTCAATTTTGCTCTATCCATTGAGTAAATCTTGATCATGTTTTTCATGCTGCCAAAAGTTTATAGTGCAACATGGTTTTTCATAAAACCATAGCTTAGGCCATGTGTGTGCCTAGAGACTAATTTACGAATTAAGCGTGGTGGTTAGGTTGTATTAGCCTCTTTTTATAAACGATGTGTCGGATAAATGAGCTATGTGTAGACGTTGGTAGTGACATTCCATGCTAGTTCATTTACCGCAATTCTTGTGGTAGCTGGATCTCTCAAGTGTCAAGGAGACACTAATCCCGGTGATGTTTCAAAAATGCACCTGTTTCTTTTAGACCGTGGATGGAAGTCATGGTTTACCAACATGGTTTGTGCTATGTTTTGACATGAAACTTTTTACTAGCACTCTGTGAACAACGGGCCTGATGATCTCTTTACACATGTTGGACCCTTGTATATTTTGTACACTAACCTGTTGCAGGAGGCATTTACCCCCACACGAGAAGAGAGACCTTGTGCTCAACATTCTCGTGCTCAACCTCTTGCGATCTGTTTCACTCTTCTTGGGAAAGATGACAGCATTGTGACATAGATGACTGATGAAGTGGTGGTGGTCGACATAAGTATATGAGCAACACGGATAAGACCATCTTCACCACACAAGAGCATCAAGGTGCCATGAAAATTCTATATCGCAGCATGCTACCACCTATGCTTGAATTTGCAGCAAGTAGGCCCCAGGTCTACTGCCCCACAGGAAAGTTGCGTGCCCAATGGAGTTGTGGTGTAGTTCCCAAAATCAGCAGGCATAGACATCTCTCATTGCAGGAGAGATCCGTCTTAAGCACCACAAAGGCAAAAACAAATCAATGCCCACAAGCATGGTGGGAACGTCGGTGTCATGACGTGCAGTCGATGGCTGTGTGACAAATGGGCAGACAATGACTGGTGGCACATGTCATCACCAATAAGTATCATGCCCAGGAAGAAGAGCAGAAAGCATGACAGGGAGCAAGTTTGGAATCAGCATTCAGTGCAGGATCCAGGCTTGGGGGAGAAAATTGTCTGGCATTTGACAAGCTTCTAGAGAAACAACCAAAATTTCCAAGCCAACAAAGCAGCACTTAAAGGATGTCCGCTACATTGATATTCCATTGACCAACCATGGAGCAAGAACCCGATGTACCTACTGCCTACCGAGATGGAATTTTTAGCATCGATACTTCCAGCATCAATGAAGGTAACCCCCCATGGTAGCACTTGAAACCAAACTTTCATCATGCTAAGATCCTACGGCCATAAGACCTTCTAGTAGTGCTATCATAGGTTAGCTTATCCTGATCAGTTAAGCTAGCCCTCTACCCTGCCCAACCTAGGAAAAATCTTGTTAGGTAGACAAATGCGCATGTTGAACCCTAACATGCAGGGAAAGGTAGAAGGAGGTTTCCAGAGATCATAAAGTAGGAATAAAAATGCCATCACACCATCCACTCTCGATCTTGAGTATCTCTTTGCGCCATGATTGGACAACGTCTTCCACTGGAATCAAAATGAATGACAAAGCAGAATATGAAAACTTCAACATAAGGTTTGTTTCATGACAACACAAGAATCAAGCTTGGGGGAAGATGGCCCAAAGACCCATCCTCCAATCCAACCCCTGAGAGGAAGGACCTGGATATTCAACCTACAACAGTGGTTGATCACTGCAAGACATTGACTATGCTCTGCATCACTTGGGAAGCGAACAAAAAGGTCATAGACATCTCTCATCCTAAGGTGACATTACCCAAGTAATGGAGGAACGCTACGAGTGAGCATTCCCTAATTCCCTTCCCTTGGCCGGATATACAACAAGACAAAGCAGTTTACCAAAGGTCAGGTTGATCTACTCTACTCATGAATAAATGCGCCAGTAAGCCACCTATGAAATCATAAGCATGGCGCAACATGAGTCAATGCACCAATGAGCTTTATTGACATCATAAGCATGGTGCAACAGGGGTCCGCACGCCAATGAGCCACCTAATACAACAGAAAAACGGCGTGTCAAGAGACTTATACAGGGTCGGCGCCAATGATACACTAACAGCAGAAAAATGGCGCGACCCCATCCCAGAAGGTGGTAAAGGGTTCACCCTTGCCAAAAGGATGCAGAGGAGGAAACTCCAACAAACAACTGCCGCCATCATCCCACTGAATCTGTTTGGGAATACACAGCTGACTGTGACCAAAACTGTCTCACATGGGAAGAATGTCAGACTTAAGGCAAAACATGATGTTGGAGAGGGAGATCCAACAAGAGACATCCACCCATGGGATTAGTATCATCAGATCAGATTTGTTTACAAATCAAAGCTCCCGAGACTTTGCAAATGGTCCAAACAGTAGCATTGAAAAAAAACAAAAAAAATACAGCTACTCAAATAGTCATTTTAGAGGAGGCAAAACAAGAGTAGAGAGAGAAGGTAATTCACCTAACATAGGTGAGCAACACAAGCAGCATCATCGTCACCCAGGGAACAAGCAAGCTTGCGGAAGGCAATGCCAGGTATTACTGAAGCTCAGTTTCTTGGCAATCACTTGCAAGAACTAAGCTTGGGGGAAGTTCACCAGGTGAATACCCCGAATGCTCTGTATTCAATTGATATCTTAAATCCTGAAAATTGCCATGACACCAAAAACATCTACTTTCTATTATCCCAAATAGAAGAAAAGTTATAAAAAATTGCATAATTCAAAAAAACAACCAAAAAGATTTGCTTTTACCGTGAATAAACTAACTCCTAGCCATAATGCTAGAACTTTGTTTATACCATTGCTTAAAGGAAATGATGAATAGTTGCTCTGTTAATTTCTTGTAAGTATTTCATTTACAACTTGACACTCTCCTGAAATTTGAACTTACTGGCATCTGTTGTAATCCTACCTTTAGTCTTTAACCTTGTGGGGGCAAGTACTTTCAAACCAAGTCTAAGTTCTTGTGAGATGTGATATAATCAAAGTTTGAGTTTAACTCATCTCGATCCTAGTAAGGTGAATTCTCAGAGTTTTCTTTTTGAAATTTAAAATGAGAAGTTCCTCAGTGGTTTGAACTACTTATCTAGAGCCAAATGCTTTACATGCTAAAACCTCTACATATGCTACCTTTTGTTATGTTGAGTTTTGTCAATTTTTGAGTTCTTATGAGGTAGTGGCACTTCAAATTCCGATCAAAATCCCTCACATCTGCCTTCATTTGCTAGCCTTTCTTTGTCTGGTCATGTTTGAATCTACACTGGACTCAAGCATCCACCTATACCAGATATTCCTCCACCATATCCATCATCTAATAACCACAGAATATTGTCTCCAAATAAATACTCATGTCATATTCAGCAACATCCCCAAAGTTCTCATACAAGAAGGAGACATGGAGCTATCAACAAAAAAAGGAGAGAAGAAAAAGAAAAGAAAACAAAAAAAAGATAGCTCCATGCACTCAAAAGCTTCAAAGTTTCAAAAGGGGGATTCACCAAATAAGGAGTTCTCATTCATAGACCATATCTACCCACAAAACCAATCCATTCCCCTTTGATCGGGATTAGAGGTATCACAAACTTCGCTAGGACCAATCTTTGACTTAACAAAATACATAGCATATGTAAGCCGACTTTATCCCTACCTTGAGCTCCACATAAGCTTTTAGATGATAGGGTAGAGTTTGGCCAATGGCCTGGTGAGGAAATTTAGAACCACTTGAGTGATCGAGGGTACCACTTGAGGAACTTAGTGCTTTCATTTAAAAAATTTTCAAAACCCTCCGAGCATGAAACCAGAAAAGAGATAGAGTTCGGTGACACTCTACTAAGATTGTTCCATCTCTCAATCGCTGAAGGCAAGGTAAGAAAAGCTAGAAGCCCCATAGGTATGGATAATAAGGTTGGGGTAGACTTATGCCAGTTTGTTCAAACATAAAGGTAGAATGTTGGGTTGTGCACTTGATACTTGCAGGACATTAACATTGATGCAACTCCTGATCCGCCGAGCCTAAGTCTTAGCTTTGCTCGAGGTCGAGCAAAAGTTCAAGCTTGGGGGTGTGTTGGTGGTCGTTATTGCAAGGTTTCAACCACCAAATGTCGGTTAATAAATGGGGTATACATGAAGTTCTGTGCATTATTTACCTAACATTGACGAATTCCACGAGTTTTGGTGGTCTTCGATATTTTGCAGGGGAACGCTCAGAATTCCATGAAAATATACATCATATGGAGCAAGGAGAAATTGGACAAAAGGCCTAGGCTCAGGGCCATGGTCGGCCGGCCCCACATGCAGATCGGCCGGCCAACTACTTGGCCGCCCGGCCCCACATGCAGGTCGGCCAACTAACTACATGGCCGCCCGGCCCTTCAACCTTAGCCCAAGCACTGCTACGTACATGCAAGGATACAATGGATTAGTGACGTCATCAATCTGACACCGTTGAATCCTCAACGTCCAACACTAAGACGGTTAATCGGACAGCTGGGCAGGAAACACAATGGTCAGCCGACCAACCTCCTCGGCCGCCCGACCAACCTCCTTGACTGCCCGGCCAACAACCTTGGCTGCCCGGCACGTGCAAAACATGTACAACAGTCACTGACCTTGGGAAGTGCATCTAGATCGTTGATGAAGTGAAGGCGGTTGATCCAAGGGCCGTCCAACCAAGTTCGGAGGCCACCCAGCCCCACTACTGGCCGCTCAGCTTGGTGGAGTGGCTGCCCGGCCACCATGTGGCCGCCCGGCCACCATGTGGCCGCCCGGCCTGGAGAGGAGTCACCCGGCCCCACTTGTCATTTGCATGCAACATTCCTTCACTCCTAAGCAGCCATGCATGCAAGCTTCCTTCACATACAAGCAAGAAGGGAATATTCCCCAGGATCAAGGGGGCATCTCCACCTCTCCAAGGCATCCCATCCACTATAAATAGAGAGGCACCCCCTCATTCTCACTTGTACCATTCACCATGTGAACTATCTTTCTCCCTCTCTAGGAGGCGCCCCACGGGAGGTGCCTCTATTCTGAAAATAGTGTTTAGTTAGGAGTTAGAGAAGCTCTGTTGTATCAAAGTCAATCGAAAGTATTCGGTAATGTATTTCATTTGTTATTCTTGAGCATTACTTTCCTATTATTGACAAGTGCAAGTACTTTATCTTTCTACTTGATGCACTTATCTTCTGCTCTAGTTAGTTACTTGGCTTGGTGTGTATGCAGCGTTTTAGCACCTTTTCATTTTGGGCTTGGCAAGTTCGAGGCCTAAGTTGTGCTAAACTAGAATTGATTGATTGTTGTTATGCTTGCCGGTGCTACAATTCAACCTATATGGTAGGCTTTGGTTAGTTCCACTCCTTTGGCCAAGGATGAACTATTGTTGTTCAAGCTTCCCTTCAACATGATTGTAGCGTGCCATCCTCTCTATGCAGATTTGGTTGGTAGCCCCACTCTGTGACATCGTGTGGTGTGCCTATGTAGTCCAGGCCCGTTCTTTTGAGAGGCCCATAGGTGATAGCCAGGTTCTCTTTCGGTGGTCAACTATCTACCCCCTGATCCATCGAGGGTGCTAGAATTTCGCACAACGCATGTTCATAACTCTGTTGAGATCCTTTTGACCTTTGGCACGGATATCTCTTGTATGCTAGCAGAGATAGAAGACCGTACCGCAGTCCCTATCTTGTTGTCCTCCTAGCTTTACCTATTTTCTTGCCAACGGTGCTTGGCTTTTATCCCATGGTGCTTGGTGTCAACCTCTCCTAGCTATCAGTTGACAAGAATGAGTAGTAACAGATGGATGAATGATAGTTTAATATCTCTATCTCAATGCTTCCCTGTGGATAAATACGATACCTTGTAATACTCCTGGGTGAAAGGCTACAGCGGTCTCCGTAAGCTTGCAGAGTAAAATCCGGTAGGCTAAGAGCCGCCGACAATTGCTAGGATCAACTCAAGGCTTCTTTGTGGATCGTCACATAAGAGATGATTGCCTCATTGCGTCTTGATGAGTTAGTGCTTCAACAAAGCATAACAAGAAGATAAAAACCCGTCATAAAGCATAGCGTAGACGATGCAACTTCCCTAGGTTGGTTTGCTATGCATATAACCAGATAGATCTTGCTAAGATGGAACTTAACCGAGCCATTAATCACATGCATGAACATAGTGTCCGTGTTTAGTACCGGTAATGCACGATGGGATGTACCACGGGTTGCTTTTTTGGGCATCTGGATCAATATTTAGCTCGATGGTCACACAGAACATAGGGAAAAAACACGATTTATACAGGTTTGGGCCGCTAAATCGCGTAATACCCTACGTCATGTGTATGGTGGTTTGTATTGCTTTGAGTATGTATGAGCGCTAGAGAGATTGGAGGATCTGCCTTAGGTCGAGAGAGTTGTTTGGGAGGGATCCCTAGCCCCCCTTATATAGTCCGGCATGGCTTGGGTTACAAGTCGGTTTCCTTCTATGTCTCCTAGATGGTTTAGATTACAAGAGATCACATAGATTCTGTGTTCCATATCTTTCCTAGAGAGTCCTTGTCTTGGGCGCCTAGTTGCTCTGCACCTCGGGCCTAAGTCGGTCGGTTGCCTCCTGGGTCAGGCCTTCCGACGGCCCATGTAGAGAATAGGCTATTGGCGTCTCTTAGCATTAACAGGTTTTACTCTGCAAGCACACGGAGACCGCTGTAGTCTTTCACTCAGAGTATTCTGAGTATAGTAAATTTCCACAGGGAAGCAGCAGGCGAGAGAGTGTAATTGAATATACTCAAGTCAAAATAACTGTAAACTTAGATAAATTATACCAACTAGTAGTAACAGGGGTAAACGTGACAAAGATAGGTGTATGGTGGGATGATAAGCCTATCAAAGATATCTGTAGAATGGTATAGTTGCCTGGGAGGACAACGAGTGACATAAGTCACCAAACTCTATTTCTAATCGGATGCAAAGGTTATCCGTGACTAACTAAGAAACTCAATTAACAAGTGAGGGTCTTGCATCGAGCGAAATTCTAGAGTCTCAAGGGTACCAGGGGTAGATAGTTGGTCCTGAAGAAGAGTCTAGCTAACACCTACGGGCCTCCCGAACGATGGGCTTGGACTACACAAGCACACCACACGCTGTCACTGAGTGGGGCTACCGAGCAAAGCTGTGTGGAGAGGATGGGACACTATAAATGTGTTCAAGCAAAGCTTGAACAATGATAGACCATCCTTGATCAGAGGAGAGGGTCTAAGTCTAGGGTTGAGTAATAGCACTAGCAAGAATAACAAGAATTGAATAACAAAGTTAAACATAACCTATGCCTCGCAAGTGTGCAAAGAAAGGTACACCACACTCGTAGGAGATACAACTTAGAGTAAAATATAACTGAAATTATATTGAAGACAATCTGAATCCAAAGGATACAAAGCTTTACCACAGACTCGAAGAAAACTCCAGAGACTCCGAGGCAAAGCTCGACTCAACTCTAACTCCCAAGACTATCCTAACTACTAAGGGAATAGCGTAACACTCTAAGATAGAACTTGAACTCAACTCCATCCCTTACAAATGAGCTCCCAGGGTCTATTTATAGCCTATACATGTGAGGGGGGTATTTGTTGGGGGGCAAGGTCGGTGTGGGAGGTGAGGCAGTGGCCGGGCGGCCAAGTGGGGTGGCCGGTCGACCATGAGGGGTGGTCGGGCGGCCATCCGATGAACCGACTTGACCCATCCTTCAGCTAAGATTGTTTCCCGACGTCGTTTGTAGTTGAAAAGGTTGATGCACATGTAAAATGAGCAACTTGAGTGGTCGGGAGGCCATGCAAAATGGTCGGGCGACTAGGTGTCTGTATCTGATTTGTTGCCTGCCTTTTCCCTTGGATTAGTGACATCACCGATCCATGGTTTGATGGTCTTTCAGCCCTTAGATTTTTTGGATGCTCGGTTCTATGGTTGGATTCACATTGCTTTGTGTTTCCTTGCATGTAGGAGTGAAGGGGAGGCAAACCGACCCAGTTGGGTGGTCGGCCGACCATGCCACATGGTCGGGTGGCCAGGCAGGTAGCCGGGCGGCCATGCCAGGTGGTAGGCCGACCATGGTACAGGGCCAAGCGACCATTGGCTTTCCCCCTTTGGCCCATCTTCACTTCTTAGCCTTGTTTCATCCATTTTTACATGTAATTTTGTACATGCATCCAAAAATTCATACAAAGCTAGTGGAACTCATTAGTAGAAGGGTTAGTCTAGTTTTATTCACATGTTTTGCTTCATCTGGTGGATAATTAACGGCTAAAATCGTGAGATTATCGCTGTCAACATACGTTTCATGTGGACCTAGGCGATATCTATCCCCCACAAGCCACCGAGCTTCAAGTTGACTTGAGAAACAATCAGCTTGAAGGTATCTTGCTTTTTGCCTTGTAGTCTTCTGAGTATCTTGCTTTGTAGTCTTCGAAAAGATTCTGATGGTATCCTCCATGCAGCCCTTGAGCCTCAAGTAGATTAGCATAGTCAGGTTGAGGGTCAAGTAGTTTGTCCATCCAAGTAGTCTTGATGGGTTCCCGAGTAACTCAAGAACGCGCCGGGTAATTAGTCGGATGACAACGCAACCCCCAAGCTGACGAAGTAGTGAGTCGGCAACGCGAGCAGCAACCCAGCTCCCGAATGGACAAAGTAGTCAGTCGGTGAGGCGGGTAGCAGCCCAGTCCCTGTGTTGATGAAGTAGTAAGTCGGTGAGGTGGGCAGTAACCTAGCCCCTGAGTCAACAAAGTAGTAAGTTGGTGAGGTAGGCAGCATCCTAGCCCCCCGAGTCGACGAAGTAGTAAGTCAGCAAAGCGGGCAGCAGCCCAACCCTAGAGTCCACGAAGAGGTCAATGAGACGGTGGCATAGCCTCCTAAGCCAGCTAGTCGGTGGCATAGCCTCTAGAGTCTGCAAGACGGTGGTGTAGCCTCCCAAGTCGGCGAGACGGTGGCGTAGCCTCCTGAGTCGGCAACTTGGTGGTGTAGCCTCCTGAGTCAAAGAAGAGGACGGCGAGGCAGCGCCGCAGCCCCTGAGGGGATGAAGTGATGAGTTGACAAGGCGGGCAGCAGCCTAGCCTCCGAGTCGACGAAGAGATGAGTCAACATGGCTGTAAGGAAAATGGGCTCATGCACCATATTTCCGTGGTTGTGTTTTGGTGATTGATTGACAACCAACACTTGGACTAATAAACTTGTCTAGATACACATTCTCAGGTGTTTTAGGTCCAATGGATGAAGAGAAGAAAAAGAACCAAAGGTATCACCAGAGGGGTTGATCTAACAAGAGACCTCCCAAATTTGTATGGACCGTACCATACATTCCTACAGACCGTACTATCAACCGTACTAAGTTACCCGAGGTTGTGAACTTGGAAGAAAAATCAGGAATACATGGGCCGTATAGTAGTCTCTCAAAGACCGTACTATACTCCGTACCAAGTTACATGAGGCTATGAATTTGGAATACATGGACGATATAGTACTCTCCTACAGACCGTACAATCAACCGTACCAAGTTACCTAAGGCTATGAATCAGGAATACATGGACCGTATAGTACTCTCTCAAAGACCATACTATACTCCGTACCAAGTTACTCGAGGCTATGATTTTGGAAGGAAAATCTGGAATACATGAACCATATAGCACTCTCCTACTGACCGTACTATAGACCGTACCAAGTTACCCGACGCTATGAATTTGGAAGGAAAACCAAGAATACATGGACCGTATAGTACTCTCCTACAGACCGTACCATCGATTGTACCATTTCTAACGGCTAGTTGGCAAGTACAATGGACCATACTATAATCTCCTACAGACTGTCTATAGACCGTACCATCCTGTCTATTTATTTTCTATCAGCCTTTTGGCCAATGGCTAGTTAATGTTTGGGGGCTATATAAGCCACCCCACCCGGACATTTGGAGAGAGTTGGAGCCACTGAAGTTGAGAGCAAGTACAGAGTAGTATTCCAAGCATATACATCAATCCAACCACCATATGAGAGCTTAGTGCATGATCTAAGCTAGGTTAGAGCTTACAGAGAGTGAGTTTGTGAGCTCCTCTTGAGTGTAGCTCCTGTGTGAGCTAAAGAGAAGCCTTGGCTGCGGTCAAGCCACTTGTATTCATAGCTAGACCCTCCTTCTTGGTGTGGAGTGGCAGTGACAACTTGTGCGGGGATGAGGAGACCCTACAAACTCCGTAGAGAAGCATCCAGTGCCTTGTGACTGAGATAGATGGTGGCGGTGGCCAAGCCTTGGTGGTTTGGTGGCACTTGCCTTTACATGCCAAGAGCCTTTGTGGCGAGCGCAAGACGGTGATCAGGACAGTCATAGTGCCCGGCTCAGATTTTTGCCTTCGATGGCGAGCATGTGGATGTAGACCTTAGTGGTGAATCACGTTAAATCCTCATGTCTTCCTGGGAGTTTGCATCCCCTTGCCTTACCTCTTTACTTACCGCATTTACGTTTCCGCATTTACTCTCTTGTGTGCCTTTAGCTTTCCTAGTTAGGTTGATAGGTTTGGCTCTAGGTTGCAAGTCTTTTGGGTAAGTTTAGCTTTCATAGTTAGGTTGTTAGGTTGTTAGGTTTGGCTCTAGGTTGCAAGTCTTTTGGGTAAGTTACAGAGCGCATAGATAAACCTTAGACTTAACTAGCATATGTAGGGTGAAATAGGTTTATCTTATGCAGTAGATAGCCCTAGGTTTTAGATGAGCAATTAGCGACCCAATTCACCCCCTCCCCCTCTTGGGTCGGATACCCCAGCACATTCCCTACAATTGGTATCAGAGCTAGGGCTCACATCTCTTGTGAGAATAGCCAATTGCATTGGCAAATTTGTGAGATAGCTCGTAGGAGTGCCGTTGGCTTCACCGCCAAGTGAGTTTTCATGTTTGGATCATGAGTACCGATAGGGCTCCATTTTTCGATGGGAAGGGCTTCCCTCAGTGGAAGGTGCTCATGGAAGCACATCTTCAAGCCCCGGGGCTTGATGTTTGGCGTGTCACGAAAGAGGGCACCCGTAGCAACTGCGCTTGTGAGAGGCAATTTGATGCTATTGCTAAATCCACCTTGTTGTCCTCTCTTTGTGATGATGTGTTCAATCATGTGTATGCTTCTCCTAATGCTCATGAGCTATGGAAGCAAATTGTTGAGAATCATGAGGGTTCACTGGATGTAGCCAACCAAAAATATCATGTTCTCGCCGATGAGCTTACTAGCTTTAAGCAATTTGCTAATGAAAGTGCTGATGACATGTTCTCACGTTTGAACACCCTTGTGAGTGAAATCAATGGCCTAGGCTTAAAGCACATAACGGATGGAGAGGTGAACCGCAAGATCATCCGTTGCCTTTACAAGCCCGACTATGACATCATCAAGACCATCTTGCTCAAGGAATACATGGACAACAAGACACCAAACCAAGTCGTCAACACAATTGTTGCCCATGAGTATTCCATGGGGATGAACAAGCAAGAGTCCACCTCCACTTCAAGCCAAAAGAGCCTTGTCGTCAAGCACACATGCAAGCATCAACCAAGGCGGCAAAAGCAAATCTCAAGTCAAGTAGAAGAGGAGAATGAGAGTGATGATGAAGCCTCAAGCTCAAGCTCAAGTGAGGATGAAGCAAACTCAAGGGCCATAATCTTCCACCAAACAAAGGTAGCCAAACATGTTAGGAAACTCTACATGCTAGGCTATGAGACCCGCATAAGAGAAGATGTGGTGGGAGTTTTCAAGATGGCGAGCAAGAAGAAAAAGAGCAAGCAAAAGAGACACCAAGCTTGCCCCGCTATGATCAAGGGGAAGAAGGGTGATAAAAAAAGCTCAAGTGATGAATCAAGCAAGCCCTTTACCTCCCGGTCATCACACATATGCCTCATGGCCAAAGGTAATAGCGATGTAAGTAATGACCCCTCCTCCTCCGATGATGATGAGCCAAATGAGCTTTGTGAGATGATGACACTAATTAAACAACAACAAGAATACATGGTCAAACAAAAGGAAGAAATCAAGGAACTCAAGGCTAATGAAGAGCTCCATGCCTCCTTTGTCTCAAGATATGAGAACTTGCTTAACAAATTCAATTTGTTAAACAAGGAGCATGGGGATCTCAAGAAGCAATTTGAGGACCTTGAGCTAAAATATGAGTCTCTCACAAACTCATTGGATGCATCTATTCCTTGGGCTATTCCTATTCTCAAGGTAGATGCATCTACCTCTTGCGATCTAACCCCTTGCAATGAGAATGTGGTTGTAGAAACATTAGATGAACTCATTGCTCGTGAGAATGTAGAGCTCAAACAAGAGGTGGAAAAGCTAAGAATAGACTTAAGGTGGCTTAAAGGCAAAGAGGCACAAGATCAAGTCCGACCTCCTCAAGATAACCCCTCCAAGGGCGTGAAGAAGCTTGAGAAGGGAGAAACTGTGACTTGCTTCTAGTGTCACAAAGAAGGCCACAAGTCCTATCAATGCAAGGAGGAAAAGGCCCAACAAAAGAGCAAGAGTAAGAGCAAGGGAAAGAGCAATGACAAGGGTAAGAAGAAGGCAATGGAGAACAAGAACTCTCTAAAATTGAAGGCCTCACTAGTTTACACCAAGCCCACCTACAAGGCAAAGAAAAAGAGCAACCACTACATACTTGAGAAGAAGAAGGATGGTAAGGTGGTGGCTCATACCATGGGGTGGAGGAACCAAGGATGGAACCGGCCTATTTGGGTGCCAAAGGAATTAATTCAAACCAAGGAAGGCTCCCAAAAGGTTTGGGTCCCAAAGACTTAGAAGAACAGAGTGGCTACGGGGAATTTGGAGACTTGGCAAATATTGGGGTGCATAAGTAGGGATGCGTCATGCAATTGGATTGGAGCCAAGTATGGGATTATAAATTAGTGACCCAAATTCCCCTCCCCTGCATATGAGGTAAAGAGCAAGGTAAAACAATCGCATGCATCATTATAGCTCGTATGCCTCTCTAGGATTGCATGAGCATGTTTATTTCTTGCATTTGGTATCTATCTTGTGCTCTCCTAGCTATACATATGGTTTGTTGCTTGTGCTAACTGACTATTCTTGAAGCAACTTACATGAGTTTAAATTGTGGTGTGTGAAAACACCATCTCTACCATGGCACATGGCTCACAATCATAAAGGGTTACAAGTGGTATCACTTTCTCACTCTTAGTATCCCTTCATTTTGTGTCATGATTTCTGAGTTGTAGATGTTGATCCCCATGTTGTAAATTACAAGTGCATACACTTGGCTAAGTGATTCAAACACTATTGCACACATTTAGGGGGAGCAACTCTATAACTTGTGTTTGTGTGAATAACATGCTTTCAAGTGATATTTGTTGTAGTCACATGGCTCTACCTCCGATGAGCTTCATTTACAATTTGTGTCCATCCCCTACAATTATGCCACAAGCCAAAATTCATATCATGATAATTCAAGGCAATAACTCCATGACAAAGGGGGAGAGATAGTCACTACAAGTGATTGCTTCAATTGGTATCTTAAATTAAGGAGGAGAGCAAGAAGGTAAAATGGCCTCACTAGTAATATTCCCTTGCTACTAATGCTTTTCTTTGCTAGTGGTTGTGTTTAGGTCTTTTAGGTGCTCGATGACAAAGGGGGAGAGAGATCCCAAGCAAGCAAGATGCATAACATTTTGGGGAGAGAAGTCCCAAGCAAGCATTACACATCACAAGGGGAAGTGAGATCGCATGCAAGGATTGCATATCTTAAGGGGGAGAAAAGGTCAAGCACCAAGGGGGAAAAGATAAAGACCGAGGTGAAAACAAGAAGGCAAGGTGATAGGGAGAGGTACTTAGTTCAAACATGAGGGAGAATTGTGAAATCCATGATCCTATGAACTAAAGTACCAAACTCAGTGCTCAATTTGCGCTTAAATCCCTCATGTGGATATAAATCCGGAAGCATCAAATGGATCATGTGCCGGTGGCAAATGAAGTTGGGCACTGAAAAATTCATCCAAGCAAGCTAAGTTGTTTCCAACTCTTTGAAATTCACTTTTGGTATCATTCCTCGCATTTATCTTGCTTTCTTTGGTTGTGTTGTCATCAATCACCAAAAGGGGAAGATTGTAAGGAAAATGGGCTCATATGCCATATTTCCATGGTTGTGTTTTGGTGATTGATTGACAACCAACACTTGGACTAATAAACTTGTCTAGATGCACATTCTCAAGTGTTTTAGGTCCAATGGATAAAGAGAAGAAAAAGAACCAAAGGCATCGCCCGAGGGGTTGATTTAATAAGAGACCTCCCAGATTTATATGGACCGTACCATACCTTCCTACAGACCGTACTATCAACCGTACTATGTTACCTGAGGTTGTGAACTTAGAAGAAAAATCAAGAAAACATGGACCGTATAGTACTCTCTCAAAGACCGTGCTATACTCCGTACCAAGTTACCCGAGGCTATGAATTTGGAATACATGGACCGTATAGTACTCTTCTACAGACCATACTATCAACCGTACCAAGTTACCCGAGGCTATGAATCAAGAATACATGGACCGTATAGTACTCTCTCAAAGACCATACTATACTCCGTACCAAGTTACTTGAGGCTATGATTTTGGAAGGAAAATCAAGAATACATGGACCATATAGAACTCTCGTACAGACCGTACTATAGACCGAACCAAGTTACCCGAGGATATGAATTTGGAAGGAAAATCAAGAATACATGGACCGTATAGTACTCTCCTATAGACCGTACCATCGACCGTACCATTTCCAATGGCTAGTTGGCAAGTATAATGGACCGTACTATACTCTCCTATAGACCATCTATAGACCGTACCAATGGCTAGTAAGTGTTTGGGGGCTATATAAGCCAGCCTACCCGGCCATTTGGAGAGAGTTGGAGCCACTGAAGTTGAGAGCTAGTATAGAGGAGTATGCCAAGCATATACATCAATCCAACCACCATATGAGAGCTTAGTGCATGATCCAAGCTAGGTTAGAGCTTAGAGAGAGTGAGTTTGTGAGCTCCTCTTGAATGTAGCTCCTGTGTGAGCTAGAGAGAAGCCTTGGCTGCGGTCAAGCCACTTGTATTCATTGCTAGACCGTCCTTCTTGGTGTGGAGTGGTGACGACAACTTGTGCGGGGATGAGGAGACCCTACAAACTCCGTAGTGAAGCATCTGGTGCCTTGTGACCGAGATAGACGGTGGCGGTGGCCAAGCCTTGGTGGTTTGGTGGCACTTAGCCTTCAGTTGCTGGGAGCCTTTGTGGCGAGCGCAAGATTGTGATCGAGAGGGTCTTGGTGCCCGGCTCAGATTTTTGCCATCGGTGGCGAGCCCGTGGACATTGCCCTTAGTAGTGAACCAAGTTAAATCCTTGTATCTTCCTAGGAGTTTGCATCCCCTTGCCCTTACCTCCTTACTTAACGTATTTACGTTTCCGCATTTACTCTTTTGTGTGCCTTTAGCTTTCCTAGTTAGTTTGATCGGTTTGGCTCTAGGTTCAAGTCTTTTAGATAAGTTAGAGAGCGCATAGATAAACCTTAGACTTAACTAGCATGTGTAGGGCGAAATAGGTTTATCTTATGCACTAGATGGCCCTAGGTTTTAGATTAGCAATTAGTGACCCAATTCACCCCCTCCCCCTCTTGGGTCAGATACCTCGGCACATTCCCTACAAAGGCGGGCAGCAGCTCGGCCTCTGAGTTGATGAAGTAGCGAGTCGGCGAGGTATGCAGCAGCGCAGCCCCTGAGTCGATAAAGTAGGTGAGTCAGCAAGCCATGTGGTAGTGCAGCCCTCCGAGCTGAAGAAGTGATTAGCGAGGCGCGCGGCGGTGCAACCCCCCAAGTCGATGGTGCAGCATAAAGTGAACTGATTTGCGTTGACT
Source organism: Paspalum vaginatum (assembly GCA_030272315.1). Classification (NCBI taxonomy): domain Eukaryota; kingdom Viridiplantae; phylum Streptophyta; class Magnoliopsida; order Poales; family Poaceae; genus Paspalum; species Paspalum vaginatum. Next base: position 14,658,136 of record CM059021.1, on the reverse strand, counting down.
CCCAATCTGAATTCCAAGTATAGCGAAGTCATAGAGTGTCAGTGGGCTAGACCGACTGCCCCATATGAAGGGTTTAGAGTTCACTCTTTTCTGAATGAGCGAAAGCATGTAACACCGGCTGTAGGTCGGGCTACGAACCTAAGCCGATTGCCCGTGAAGGAGGGTTTAGAAGTTAAACTGTACTGAATGAGCAGAAGCATGTAACACCGGCAATAAGTCTGAATACGACCTAAGCCGATTGATCTGCGAAGAGGGTTTAGAGGTTACCCTATACTGAATGAACAGAAGTATGTAACACCGGCAATAAGTCTGAATACGATCTAAGCCGATTGCTCTGCGAAGACGGTATAGAAGGTTACCCTATCGAGACTTCGCATCATCATGTTGCACCGGTGGGCTAGACTGACTGCCCCGTTGTAACGGTGGTCATATAGAGTTCAAGACACCCGTTGTTATATGCACAAATCATGCCAGAAAACACTTAGACAGAAGATATTTCGATATCCCAAAATAATATGAATGATCCAAAAAGATGATACAGAAATAATATGAATGATCCGATATCCCGAGTGACCCAGAAACAGACTGAGTGATCTAAAGTAACGTGACTGATCCAGAAATAATAATGCTGAAATAATATGAGTAGTTGAGTGATCCTGAAATACTATAGATAATCCAGAAATAATGATCCTAAAATAATATGAATGATCTAGAGTTGATTCGAGTAATCCCAAGCGATTCAGGACGAGTGACCAGAACTAGTATGAATAAGACAGAGATGATCCAGGTGATCTAGAAATAATCCGGTGAATCCAATAGACCGAGTGATCAGAAATAATATAGATAATCCGAGTGATCCATAGATAATTGATACAACATCTCGGATATTCCAGAAATAATTCAATTGTGATCCAATAGTCCGGATGATTAAGAAATAATTTAATCAATATGAGGAATTATAGCAAACTACTTGGATTGGATGACTCATCGCAGTCGGTTGATGGTTCATTGCCGTTCGCCATAGATGGTAAAAATTAGAGATTGCCAATGATGGTGTAGGTATGTTGCTTCGGCATATTGTGGATGTTTACGCCGACATGAAATATTTTCTGGAAATAATAATCTGGGGAACAACGATAATAGTATTGTTTGCAAAGAAAATATTCAAATATAAATAATATTTGAGTGATCGGATAAACCAGCAAGGATATTAATTAGCATATTTGAATGCATAAAAAGATGACTTAGCTCTCAGAGGTGTGGTCGATGGGTTCGGACGTGAGCCGAGTAGCGGCTGACAGCCCCGATCATAAGCCGTCGTTGATTATCGACGTGGCTGCGTAATTAACAGTAGTAAAGGAAGATTCTCGGTGCCAGGCACCCGAGCCTCCGAGGCACATCAATTTTTGTTGTTGTAGGAGTACGTTGCATGGACGCACGTGACGAACATAGCAAGTACAGCCTGTAGGATCCTTTGTTGGGGCCTGGTAGTCGACGCCCTTACCCATTTGATTGATCCCTTTGCCTTGACATTGACTCGGACTCATGCCATTATTTGCTTTAATAAATTCTGGCCCCGAATATGACTCGATTGGGGTTTGATCTGCTTGATACATGCTCTAGTAGGACACGTGACTTGCCTTGATGCATGTTCGTAAAGCCTGGGTGGATCAAACTTCACGAACTAGTGAGCTGCCGGCGTAGCCCGTTTCTCGACGTGCTTGGTGGATTTACTGATTTAATCTACTCTCTGCTTCCATCTGTGTCCTTGAGAATCTGATCTCGACTGACGACATCGACGGTGACGCGGACGACGTGAATTCGAACTCGATCTCGAAACAATGGCCATCCATTGATCTGTGCATAAGGACAATAGCTGCTCCAGTTTTGATCTGCAGACTTGATGGTCTTGGGGTCGGAAATTGATGTCCCATGGGTGATGATTGTGGAAATAAGATTTGATTGCACAGCGCCGTGACAGGTCGCTTCTCCCGAGGGCTGGCGCATGGTCATTGAACATCGATCCGTCGACGACGATGGCCATAGAGCCATCGTGTTATTGACACCCCTACCTAGCGCGTTAACTGTCGGTATTTAGTATTATCAAAGCACCACGGGATATACCACGTGATGCTTTTTTGGGCGTTTGGATCAACACGCAGTTCAATGGTCACACAGAACACATAAAGAAAACACGATTATATAGGTTTAGGCCGCTAAATCGCGTAATGTCCTACTTCCTGTGTGCAATGGTTTGTATTGCTTTGAGTATATACGAGGGCTAGAGAGATTGGAGTATCTTCCTGAGATCGAGAGGTTTGTTTGGGAGAGGTTCCTAGCTCGCCTTATATAATCTGGCGTGGCTTGGGTTACAATTCGGTTTTCTTCTATGTCTCATATACGGTTTAGATTATAAAAGATCACATAGAATCCGCATTTCATATCTTTTCCTAGAGAGTCCTTGTCTTGTGCGCCTAGTAACTCTATACCTCGGGCCTAAGTCGGTCGGATCAGCTCCTGGGTTAGGCCTTCCGAAGGCCCATGTAGAGAATACGCTTCATAAGGACCCAGGAGATATCTGTCGCCAACACATAGATCGGAACTCCTAAGGGGGTTCACATAAGAAAGCAGATGCGAACCTAAAATATGTAAGACAGAGTGACAAATGCACATCGATCTCTCGAGTTGCTGTATGCACATGTTGTGGCGCATGTTGTGCTATGTAGCAACCGGGTGAGCTATATATACTTGGTCGTGCACTACCGATCTATTACGTGAAGCATAAATAGATAGATAGATCGGCAGCGCGTGTGACAACTGATGGATCTTGTGCCAAGTAGAGCTTGATACGAGAAACATTAGGATAATTGGCAGACTTCACCATCAAAAAGACTTCAATATGAAGTCTTTCGGGTTAAACGCAAAACATGCCCTAAAATGACTATAAGAGAAGGATTAGAGTAGCATGGTACTTACTTAGAAAAAACACTAGGAGCCAGGGGTGGTGATGTGCCGAGGTTGGTGTGAATGAGACACGCGGTACCAGGGAACATATGGTTTCGTTAGTTTATTCTGATACACAAGGTTACATATTTATAGTTTGAAGTCTTGGACAGCAAGTCCATCTAGCTGGACAAACATTAACATTTAACTTCCTAATCTATGATACATAGATAGTTGGGCTAAAGATACAACAAAATCTGCCCCCAAGTGGGCAGCCCTAGAAGCTCATTGGATGATCCGACGACCTTCCTAAATTGGCTAGGATTTGGCGACAACAACTAGGTCACACAGTTCTCAAACACCTCATAGTCTGCTTTCTGGCAAATATCCCAAGTGGATGAATGCTGGCTCTAGAGGAATACCGACATGCGGATCTTCCAATATAAGTAATTGAATCTATCGAACCCTAGAATCTAACCAACAGATTGATCCATAGTCACCCACCTATGGATCTAGAACCCGTTAAGGTATAGAAGACCCTAACTTGGCTCTGATACCAATTAAGGACCGAGAAGGCGACCTAGAGGGGGGTGAATAGGTCAAGCCTAAGAACTTTCGCGACCCAAAAAATACCTCTATTCTCAAACATGTAAGGTCATGTAGCAAAGTGAGGCTACTAAACCTAGGACTTGTAGAGGAAAACCACGTGGAAACAATCACTCAAATGCCGATAAAAAACGAAACAAAACAAGCTGGCTTGCACACAAGAGTATGCACTGGATGGTCCAGTGCATACACACTGGATCGTCTATTGTGTGCAAACTATGGGAGCAACAACCGCTTAGCGATACACGCACCGGATGATCCAATGGTCAAACACTGGATGGACCGATGGTACCACCGGATGAAATAGACAATGAGACTACCCAAGCACACCGAAACACGTCGAATGGTCTGACATACACAACGGATGGTCCTGTGTGTACAAAAGCCTTGGGGGTGTTGCCAAACCTTGTATACTCCATCCACTCACTACACAACACACCGGTATGCACACCACCAGATAGTCCAGTGTGTGCAAGAAAATGTAGCTTGAGTCTGTTTGAAGAAAACTGCCATGAATCTACAAAACTAGATTCAAAATCTTGCATTAATGATCTCCAAACAATATTTTCTCCATTCTTCTGAATGGCCCATTGCGGAAGTTAACATTGCCGATGACCTCAATCCTTTTGTCATCAAAGCCATACAATGGTTGATCTATTTTGTCAAGATCTTCTAGTTTGAACCCCATGGCTGTGTAGTAGCTTTTGAATATTATGTCCACAGCGCTACCGTTATCTACCAATATTCTACCTATGTCATTTCCCAAAAAATTAGCAGAATTAATGCCCACTAGGCCCTTGATTACCGATGGATCATTGTGTGGAAAATGCTTTAGCTTCAAATCTTCTTTGCTAAAGTTGATTAGCATGTGTAACCATGGGGTCCTAGAACTTATTCCTACAGAGACATGGTTAACACATCGGATGAAGTCTCTTCTCTGTTTCTTAGTTTCTTGTTAAGGATCTTTGGAGCCTCATGTGATGTCATTGATTATGTTGACCCAATGGTTAGATTTTTCCCTTGGTAATTTTTTGAGACTTGGGCAATGATTTCTTTGTTTTTTGGTGGAGATATGGTTCAGGGAGTCGTAGTGCTAGGATTGGGTTGCTATCAATCAGGATTGAGCTTGGTTTTGCTATTTTTGGTGCTTATGCTACAAAATTTCAGGAGTGTTTTGTGTGATTAGTGGACGTGTGAGGAGTCATACCAAAGGTGGGGCCGGTAGAGCCATCTAATAGATTGAAGGTGGGGGTGGATGCCTAAGAGGATTTTGTATGCACCACAATCCAACCACATCCTAGCAGTCCAAAACCATAGCAAAAGAAGGATCCAGCCTTTTCCAAAACATAATCACATGAAAAGCCAAAGATCTGATCAAGAACCAAGCAACAAGAGGGGAACAAGGCACATAAGAGCTAGACAAAACCACATCTATTAGATGGCCCAAAGGATCTCAAGATCTCATATTACTAGATGGATTCATGCCCAAGATACCACCCTAACCTCTTCTTTTGGAGCTAGATCACTCTAATCTCAGCCTTGAAGCACATTGCTTGGAGTAAGAAAATCTAGACTTAGAGACCTAAGCAAACCCTAATTTCTGTTCAAGAGGTTGGAAATGATAGCAGTCTTCTTATTTACATGTCATAACCCTCTACTTGGCAATTTTCCAAACTATCCCCTAAGATGTAGACAATAACACTAAAATGACCCTAGGGGATAGAAAAGACATCGTGTAACTTGGATGAACGAACATAGTGGAGTCCTTGACCTTCTTAGCCTTGAAGCAATCTCTCGGTGTTCTCCACATGTCCAATAGTCCTTCCCTATGGATGACATCCGGTTTTGGCGAAACCTGCTACCAGGCCCTTGCTTTGATAGTGGAACTTGGAAACTATCCTTGCACTCAGTTTTAATGATGGAACTGAGGAACAATATTGGGCCTCGGTTTTAATGATAGGACCAAAAAACGATCATGGGCTTCTCCAAGGTAGGTGGTGGTTTTAATGCCCACCAACCCTTCACCTTGACTCCAAGTCCATCAAAAGCTAAGCACAAACCCAAGTACCCCTTGGGCCACTTGCTAGTCCACTCGGCAGGGTTTTGACATGGCAATTCCACTGAGTCGGCAAAGTCTCCTTCATACTGAGGGAACACAGCTGGTATTTTGAACTTTGGTGTCCATGGATCTTCCTCCAATGATGATACCAGTGGTGGATATGATTTGCAATATCTTTGCACATAGCGGTTCTAGTTTCTTTGATCTTCTCGAAGTAGTTCTTTGTACTGATCTTCATACTAATCTTCACCATCGTCATCTCTGATGTCAATTCTTTCTTGATGCTCTTTGAGTTCTGGTAGGTTCTCTAGTCCTTGAATGTGTTGCTAGATGGATTGCATTGATTCTTGTAATTTGGCTATCTGACCTCAGAGCTCTTGTTCTTGTGGCGGAACCGCCGATTTAATCTGGACTAAACACATCTGCCACCTCTGGCTCACAATGTGATTAGGCCAAACTAAACCCGGTCGTCCGTCGAGAGTCATTTGACCCCCGATATTACCATTTCCCAGAGGAACCGACATCATACACATCTGGCCCGCGATGGAGCCACAACAGATACATCATCACAGGCAGTTGAATAGCATAATATTAGACTTAGTTACAAACCGGTTTTGAATAAAGTACAAGTCCAACATAGTGTTAAAAAATAGCAAGTTCAAAAAGTTTCTCGCAGCGGAAAATAAGTTCAGAGGTCACCATGATATCATCAAAAGATTTGCATTAGAGGTAACAACATCGAGCCCACTGATGTTGCCCTTGTGCCACTCATGTCGTTTCACCCTAAGTGAGGACATGCTCCACCTCCAACACAAGTGCAGACCATGAACTCCATACCTGCGCTCAAAATATGGGGGAAAACCCTGAGTACTAATTACTCAGTAGGTCTTAATGGATTTGGCTTACGGCTGACGCGAAGCTGCTTACTAGTAAGTGGATCCTTAGCCTTTGGTTTTAAACAGTATCATGTATAATATAAGTAACAAGTTTTCATCATTTGTATAACCTTCAACATAACAGTAACTTGCAGTAAGGTAAACAGTTCAGTTCAATCATGTGGTATTCCAAAAACCATGAGTATTAAACACCGAGAGTTTTAGTAGTTACTACGTTGAACGTCAAAGGTATTGGCATTCCCACACCTGGTGGGCATCAGCGATTCGAATCGATTTTAATTCCCGGGAATAACTATCATGCCAGGGGTATATGCTTACTAGCCATCGCGTTTCCACATATAGCCCCAATCTCCACCTGTCTTGTCCCAAGATTTAAAGCGCCCCCACCTAACCCCCGGGTTGTGCCCCCTCAGGAGCGATACCACAGTTCTCTGGGTCAGCCCTCCCTCAAGTACAAGCGCCCCTGGGCCCATCGGCCTCCAGCAAGTGGATGGGCGGAGCCTCAAAAACTTCGGACAAACCCAGGTAAGACTTTACCGGTCCCATTCCCCGGATAAGCACTCTAGCAATGTTATGCCGACCAATAGGCGAACAGCGGACGGGCCTTATGCGACTCGGGCGGAGTCCAAAGTGCAACCTTATGAAAAGTATATACTGAAATAAGTCTCCGCCCGGTCTCCATTTAATTCATGAGCAACAGTAATAAATGTTGTAATAGTAAGCTTTTGTAAGTTTGAAAGCACCTACGCGATGAGTCCACACACTCGTGTCTACTCGTACCTAGCAATTTCTAGGCATACTCGTCCTACGAACTCTATGTATAGGTGCTAGGGCCAGGGCGGCCAAGGGGTCTAATGCAACTGGTTTCAAGCAACTCCTAATGCATATGCGTAATCATCAAGTATAATTTGTTTGCTGGGTTAAGTATGGTCCTGCCTACCATCCTCGTTAGGGTCAGTAGCTTCTTCCGGAGCGTAGTCGGGTCCCTGCTGCTGGTCCTCTGGTTCTTGGTGCAGCTCCTCCTCTGGCTCCTCTACGACTGGTTGGTTCGGCGGTTGTCCTTCGCTCGCGGAATCTATATGCATGACATGGTGCAATTGGAGCATGTATTAGTGCAATGCTAGCTTCATGATGCGAGTGCAATGCAAGAAATCATGATTGATAGAATAAAATTATGCATTTTCGTGATGAAACTTGTTTAGCGTTAAGAAATCGTACAAGCCATCACCTATGATAACTTAGCTTGTCACACATAACTACGTGGGGGTGCGTGACGGGGTAGCACCGATTCATGCGAAATGGCCGAGCTTACTTAAAGAACTCTTTTCTTCCTAGCTAGCTTAACATTTCTATCACGCATTTCCAAAACAGTAGCGAAGACCTACATTGCATTCCCAACTTAGTGGATAAGGCCTGCATACTCATAAGTTTCCAAATGTGATTCATGGTGGCATTTATCAATATACTAGTCTCACATTTCCTATTCTTTGCTTAAATAGGCATTATATCTACCATTTTCCAAAATAGGGTCAAACTTTACATGCATGGCCTCACGTTTTCAGCGATGAGCTACTTACACCATCTAGAACCTAAATGAAAACCACAAAACCCTCTATAGCTTACTTTTATCTAGAACCCTTTTCCTTTGCTAATTATATGCTTAATTACTAGGCAAGGGTAAAATAGTAAATAAACAGTAAGCATTTAGACTATCAAATTCTTATACTAAGCTTAGGCATGCTAGCAAAGCTGCTGCCCAAAATCAGAATTTTTGAACTTCATTAAAACCACATTTTCTATTTATTAATTTTAAACATGCATGAACTTATTAATTTCAAAACATTAATCAAACTTGACATGCACAGCACCCCATTTCAACAGTGAGCTACCTATACCACAGGGAGTACAAATAAAATGGGTAAAACCATTTAGAGCATAATCTTTAATGGTTATTATTTCCTCATTTATTTTTATGCTAAAAACACAGGCAGGGGCAAAATGGTAATTAAACAGTGAACATTTGAGCTACCAAAAATCACAGTGAGCCTATATACCCTAACAACACTGTTGTCCAAGTTTGGCAATTTTTGGAGACCATTTAGTCCACATTTCCTAATTTCATTGATTTATTAAGCATGCACAATAACAGGGGCAAAACTGTCTTTTCCTACTCAACCATCATAACCAACAGATAGATCTGATGTCAAAGGTCAAAATGCAACTTAGTTTGCTATTTTTGGATTTTTATTTACTTTTCTACGATTTTTCAAAGTTTCGGTAGTTTTTAAATGCATTTTAAATCGAAAATCTACAGATCCAGGACCTATACACAATTATCCGTAACTTCTGAGGGCTAACATGCAAGATCTACAAGACTCAGGGCACAGCATGGTGGCCGATTCGTGAATATGGAAAAAAGCAGGGGCCGGATCTAAATTTTCCCCGGCCCCCTTCTTCTTCCCCGCGACGCCCGCGGCCGCGCGGAAAGGAGCGAGCCGGAGCTCGCCGCGGCCGCGACCCGGGTCGGGGACAGTGTTACCCACGCGGGGCTTCTACCTCGAGGTGACGGTGACGACGGAGACGGCGTGGACGAAGCGGACGGCGGAGGTGAACCGAGCGTGAACCGGCACGGCGCGACGTCGACGCGTGGTCGGATCTCGGCGTCTGGGCGGGGAAAGGCGACGGGGACTCGAGCGCGAGGTGCGCGGGGTCGAGGCGGACGCAGCGGTGGAGGTGTGGATGCTCGGGGAGCGGCAGAGGGAGGGGCGCGAGCTCGAGCTCAGAGCTCGGCCGTCAATGGCGGCGTGAACTGGCGAGAGCGGAGGGGAAACAGAGAGGGCTGAGCGGAGGGAGGCTGCAGAGGCGGGCGCGCGAATGGAGGCTCGGGGAAGGAGGCCGGGGCTTCGTCCCCGCCTTGAAGGCGAGCTGGGCACGCTGGCGGCGACCCGAAGCGGCGCGTGGCCATGGCGGTCGGGGGGGCCGGCGCGTGGCCACGGCGGCCAGGAGACCGGCGCCGCGTGGGCGCGGTCGAGCGGGGAAGGAAGAGAGAGGCGCGCGGGTGGGCTGAGTCCATGGACCGGGTGAGGCTGACAGGTGGGGCCGGGGTGAGGTGGACCGGTGAACCGGGTGTATGAAGCGATGGAAAGGTGGGACCCGCGAGGTGTCGTCATCCGGGCCCTGGGCGGGAACCCGACAGGTGGGTCCCACTTGTCATAGACTCATGAGAAAAAGAAAATCCCGAAAAATGAAAAGTGGGGTTTGACCAACTAACTAGGTTTCTGAATTTTGCCAATTTGACCAACTTAGGAGCCGAATTTGAAAAGGACCCAATCAAATGAAATGTTGTACCTTTTGAGATCTACAACTTTGTCAAAAGGAATTATACCATATTCCAAGTATAAATATGACTTAAATTGAATTTAACCTGCTGACTCCAGTTTGACCATTTGAAACCCTCAGCTTGGAAATCATTAAAGTCTATTTTAGGTGCATTTTCATGAAGAGTGAGTTATACCAATGTTGCATAGAATCTCATGAACTACAACTTTGGTATTCAAGTTATGGTAGGATTTTGAATTTTGTTTCACAAAATTTTGAATTTACTAATCAGGTCTGAGCTTGGCAAAATTCACAGTTTCACTTAAAATGACCCAAAACTATGTTCAAACCTTCATACATGTCATGACACAAAATACCAAAGTTATTCCTCATGAAATTGTCTACAAGTTTGGTATGTAAAGTTTTGAAAAATTCACAACATTATTAAAGTTACAACAGCAATGCAAACACAGTTTTTCCGCAAACCGAGTTTAATTGCTTTAAATGACCTAAGCTATGCATGCTCTCAAGATAAAATGCCCTTGAAATGATGTCATTAAGCTAATGATATTAGTGTAATGCACTTGAGATGCCAGGGGCATCACAGCCCACCCCCCTTAAAGAAATCTCGTCCCGAGATTTTTGATGTGATGTGGGTGGTTAAGTCGATTGTAAATAGTGTTGTGAGCACGTATTGAGGTTAGATTCTGAAATTAAACTGTTGCAACATACCGAGTTGAAGGGGGCGGTAGAAAACCAGGATACTTAGTGCATAGGTATTCCTCTTGTTCCCAAGTGGCTTCTTCTTCGGAGTGATTACTCCATTGAACTTTGTAAAAGTTGATTGTTTTTCGGCGGGTTGATCTCTGCTTTTGGTCAAGGATTTTTAAGGGATGTTCTTCGGATGTGAGATCTGGTTCAATCTGAATTTGCGAGGTATCTACCACGTTCTCCGGCACTCTTAAGCACTTCTTTAGTTGTGAGACATGAAACACGTTGTGAACCGCAGCCAGAGGTGGTGGTAGCTCTAACCGGTAAGCGACGGCTCCGCATCTTTCAATGATTTTGAACGGACCGACGTACCTTGGCGCTAACTTCCCTTTTACCCCGAACCGTTGTACCCCTTTTGTCGGAGACACTTTAAGATACACATGATCCCCCACATCAAAGACTAGTGGTCTCTTCCTCTTATCTGAGTAGCTTTTCTGTCGAGATTGGGCTCTTTTGAGATGGTGGTGTATGAGTTTCACTTGTTCTTCAGCTTTGGTCACTAAATCAGGGCCAAACGTAACACGCTCTCCAGGTTCGGACCAGTTTAGTGGTGTTCTGCATCTTCTACCATAGAGAGCTTCGAAAGGAGCCATTTCCAAGCTCTTCTGGTAGCTATTGTTATAAGCAAACTCTGCCAAGGGTAGACACTCATCCCACTTGGTGGAGTAAGTCAGTGTGCAGGCCCTTAACATGTCTTCTAAGATCTGATTTATTCTTTCTACTTGACCACTGGTTTGAGGGTGGTATGCCGAACTGTGAATCAAGGTGGTTCCTAAAGCTGTATGCAATTGCTCCCAGAAACGGGAGACAAACTGTGGCCCTCGATCTGAAGTGATGGTCTTTGGGACTCCATGCAAAGGAAGGATACGAGCTAAATAAATCTCAGCATAGGTCTTGGCGTGGTATATTGTTTTTATAGGAAGGAAATGAGCTGACTTTGTAAACCTGTCTATTCTCACCCATACCGAATCATACCCCTTTTGAGTTCGGGGCAACCCCACAATGAAATCCATGTGTATATCCTCCCATTTCCACGCTAGTACTTTAAGCGGTTGAAGCATTCCAGCGGGCTTTAGGTGATCAGCTTTTATCCTCTTACACACGTCGCACTCGGATACGTACTGGGCGATCTCTCGTTTCATGCGGGTCCACCAAAACCTTTGTTTTAAGTCTTGATACATCTTATTGCTGCCCGGATGTATTGTGAACATTGAAGTGTGCGCTTCTTCTAGTATTTTCTTCCTCAACTCCATGTCCTTAGGTACCACTAGACGATTCTTGAACCATAGAACGCCTTGGTCATCAAGCGTGAAACACGCCTTCTTCTCTTCACTAATACCCTCACGAATATATGCCATACCCTTATCTTGCTTCTGAGCTTCTATGATTTGTGCCTTGATAGAGGGTTCAATGATGAGATTATAAAGTTCTACTTGTTGCTCATGAGGTGTTCCAATTTCATTTATCTCACAACAGATCACTCTTGCTGTAGGTCGGGCTTCTATCACATTGCAATGGGCTTTACGGCTTAGTGCATCTACTACTACATTGGCGTTGCCTGGGTGGTAGTGTATCTCTAGATCATAGTCTTTTATCAACTCTAACCACCGCCTCTGCCTCATATTGATTTCAGGTTGAGTGAAAATGTATTTGAGACTCTTATGATCAGTGTAGATGTGACATGTGTTGCCTAACAGATAGTGTCTCCATATTTTTAGTGCATGAACGACTACGGCTAACTCAAGGTCATGTGTCGGATAATTCGCTTCATGTTTTCTCAATTGACGGGAGGCATAAGCAATTACTCTCCCTTCTTGCATCAAGACACAGCCAAGTCCATTGCCGGAGGCATCACAGTACACATCAAATGGCTTGGTGCTGAGGTTAACAACTTCTTCAATGTTTGGAAAGCTTCTTCACAATTCGGATTCCAAACGAACTTTGCATTTTTCTTGGTCAATGAGGTCATGGGTTTTGCGATTTTGGAGAAATCCTTGATAAAGCGGCGGTAGTAGCCCGCTAAACCAAGAAAACTCCGGATTTCAGTCACGGTCTCCGGTTGCTTCCAATTTAACACATCTTCTACTTTGTTAGGGTCAACTGCGACTCCCTTCTCAGATAGTATGTGACCCAAGAAACCCACTTCTTTCAGCCAGAACGCACACTTGCTAAACTTGGCATAAAGCTTGTGCTCTCTAAGCCGAGTGAGTACGATCCTTAAGTGCTCTTCATGTTCTTTTTCATCTTTGGAGTAGATTAGTATGTCATCTATGAATACCACCACGAACTTATCGAGTTCATTCATGAACACAGAGTTCATCATATGCATGAAGAAAGCCGGTGCGTTCGTTAGCCCAAACGACATGACTAAATACTCATACAAGCCGTATCTGGTAGAGAATGCTGTCTTGGGTATATCCTCTTCTCTAATCTTTATCTGATAGTAGCCAGACCTTAGGTCAATCTTAGAAAAGACCTTAGCCCCAGCTAACTGATCAAATAGAATATCGATGTGTGGCAATGGGTATTTGTTTTTAACGGTCACTGCATTCAGTGGTCGATAGTCAACACACAGCCTTTTTCCACCATGATCCTTTTTCTCAACAAAGAGAGCTGGACAACCCCACGGTGATGAACTAGGCCTAATGAACCCTTTGTCTAATTGTTCTTGTAGCTGTGTCTTCAATTCTTTCAGATCATTAGGTGGCATTCTATATGGCCTTTTTGACACAGGTGTCGTGCCTGGAACGAGTTCAATGGCAAACTCCACATCCCGATTTGGTGGAAGTCCAGGAAGTTCTTCCGGAAACACATCTGGGAATTCACACACTACCGGTATCTTCTTGACCTCTTGTAGTTCAGTCGCATTAACCGTGGGGGTCATGTGTTTTTGGTTTGGCATGTGTATTTGTAGAATCTTGCCGCTGACATTAGACCTTAACTGCAGTGTCCTGCTGCCAATATCCAGGACTGCATTGTTCTCTGTCATCCAATTCATCCCTAAGATGATATCGATCCCCCGGTGTGGCAGCACCACAGGGTTTATTGTGAAATCTTCCTCCCCTATACTTAGCCTTAGCCTTTTCACCATCAGATTTGTATTTATCGGGTTCCCAGGCGCGGTGATTTGATATTTCTCTTTTATGCGTGAAGTCTTTACCCCATGCTTAGATGTGTATGACTGACTAATGAAAGTATGAGTAGCCCCTGAATCGAATAACACGACGGTCGGCTGACCGTTGACCATGAACGTACCAGCGAGCACCGGTTCTCCGGCGGGAATCTGCTCCATGTGCACATAGTGCACACGACCCGTCTTAGGCACGGGTCCCTTCGGCTTGCCCTGCTGGTTACCACCTGCGGGAATAGGACCTTGGATTCTGCGAGGCGCCCTGCAGTCCTTCCTGAAATGGCCGATCTTGCGGTAGTTGTAGCAGGGAGCACCCGGCCCCGGAACAATGGGAGCACGGGGAGCTGGTAGCTGTGCGGGTGCTCGATAGGTGGGGTACTGTTGCTGCGGTGTCGCCCTATGGATCCACCTTGGCTGGTTGGGTCGGACCACATAGCGAGGCTGCTGATAGTATTGCTGTTAGGGCTTGTATGCAGTCTTCTGCTTCTGTGAAGAGCCAGACGCTGGTGTGTTGGCTAGCCTTTTGCGCTTCTGGTCCTCGTTAGCGGCACGGAGACGATTCTCCATGTCGAGAGCAGTGTCTACCAGCTCAGTGAAGCTCTGGTAGCACCGTGCCAGGTGAGTCTGGAGGGTAGGGTCAAGGCCCTCTAGGAGTCTCTCAACCCGCTCCGGCTCTGTAGCAACATCTCTCGGAGCATACTGAGAGAGGTGGATGAAGGTCTGCACATACTGCATGACGGTCCTGTTACCCTGCCTGAGGTCTCGGAACTCACGACGCTATTATTCCATCAAACTTGCCGGGATGTAGTGGGTTGGGAAAGCCTGACGGAACTCCTCCCATGTGGGCTCGTGGCCCTCCTCCTGCATGGCGAGGAAAGTGACGTACCACGCCCCCGCAGGCCCATGAAGAAGCTGAGCAGCAAATCGAGCCTTTTCTAGCTCGGTGATCCCCAGCAGAAGGGTGAACTTGGACTGGATGGTGCGAAGCCAGTCGTCCGCCGCCAGTGGCTCAGGACAGTTGGTGAAAACTGGGGGTCGCAGCCCCTCAAAATCCTGGTAGGTGATGCCACGTGGCCGGTACTCCCGCAGCTGCTGTTGCCCACGGGCCTGGCGATCTTCTGCTAGTATACGAATTAGCTCAGCCTGTTGGACCACCAAAGTGCCCAACTCCGGCGGGGGTGGAGCGCCTTGCGCTGACTGCCCCGATGATTGACCATTGTGAGTGTTCACCATCTGCAAAAATGGAGCCATATAGGTTCAGTCCAATAGCCCTTGCGCAAAGATGCGGTGATAGAAAGATCATAGGACTATAGACATGTTATGAGTACAGGTAAACTTGTAACAAAACAGTTAGCTTCCATCTCGCAAGGCCAAGCAATAGCACGTTGTCACCGGGTCGTGCAATTTTGCGTATGTAAACAGTAGCTCTGAATTTCAATGTTTTGATTACCAAAACGACCGACTAGGTCTTATCACCATTAGAGGAGTTGTCCTAAATTTTAT
The DNA here is from genome assembly GCA_030272315.1 of Paspalum vaginatum. NCBI lineage: Eukaryota > Viridiplantae > Streptophyta > Magnoliopsida > Poales > Poaceae > Paspalum > Paspalum vaginatum. The sequence continues at coordinate 14,642,910 of CM059021.1, read as the reverse complement.
GCTATGCTCAGTAGAAGCTGCTGCACTCCCGAATTCCAGATTGCAACCAAGTTGAGATTCGGGTGCCACTTCCCAAGCTCAAAGGCATTGCATCATTCCACATTGTCCATGCGCGTCCAGCAACTACTACAACCATATTAAGAGGGTCTTAACAAACTAAGGGTTTACTTAGTACACACGTGGGGCCATCTCGCCCATCACATCGAAACACCAACCTAAAGTTCTAACATCGGGTTACATGACGTACATAAATGAGTTCTCTCGACCTCACCAATGTTTAGTACAGTCATGGCAAATTGCACGGAGCAGCATAATACAAAACATCGCTCATAACGTGCACCATTTACAAAAGGCTTCATCATGCATTGCTACCATCAAGCTCTCTAACGCACATTACGCGCGTCAGACACCATGCTGTCCTCATCCTCCACCACGGGGCAACTGAAGGGTCTTGCTCGTATTGCGCCAGGCGCTGCTGTGCCTCGGCCAACTCTGCCTCCAGCTCCTCAATACGGTCCTGCGCATACATATGCTGGTCGCGGTAGTGGGAGACACGGTCCTCGGCACGGAGGTACATCCCGTGTACGCTGTGAGCAAACTGCATAGTCGCAGCATAGGGCCTGGTGTCAATCCGCTCCTCCAGCATGTTGTGACGATGGAGCCACTCGTCGTCGTAGCCGTCGATGGGGAGGTAGCGCAGCACGGACATCCCTGCTGCACCCGACGAGCTGAGTGAGGTGATGGCTGCCAAGGTGACCTTGTCGTAAGCGTCCTCCTCATTGGCCCCGTAGACGGTGATCGTCTGCTGGGCCGCGGTGTGGCTCGAGGGGAGGACAACACTGGCCATGCAGTGTCCCTCCGCGTGCACTGTCTGCACGGAAAAGAAGGGGCACGGTCTGCGCCTCATCTCACGCAGAGCCCGACAAAGGATCTGCGCGAGGCCGTTGTCCTCACGGCAACGGGTGTGGACCATCCCGTTCTCAAGCTGAGGAGGGGTGTGGATCACTGGTGGAAGGGGAGCAGCCCTTCCCTCCTGCAAACGGAGTCCCCTCGCACTGGTGGCCTTGCGGGCGGTTTGCTTGGTCCTGGCCATCTGTTTTTAAATAAGAGACTTTTAATCAGTGATAGGCATTAGTTGCATATAATTCAACGGTTAAGAGGGTGATGTGTGCAGAAGATATCTTTGGACTTTCGTTTTACTTTATTCGACTTTTAGCAATGACCCCAAGTATGAACAATGAAAGTAAACATGATGCATGACTCGTCCTATTCGACCTCTCATCACACACTAGATATACATACATAGCTAGCGATATTTTCGGTGACACATATGCACGGCACTCTCTAATGCAACTAGTCATCACTACTCGACCTTAGTTTCGCGCGTAGTTAGTGTACCTGCAGAAAAATGCATGCTCATACCAATATCATTACCATCATCATACATTACCACTCTAGCCCTAAAAAGTGGCATCCACGAATTTCTTTAAGCTACGTCTGGTGGACGACGTAGTGGCGCCATTTCTCCCAACGCACCCAACGTTCCTCCAGTACTGGGGAATTGCTGGGGAGAGAAACGGTAGCCAACAAGATCTAGCTATAATTTTGGTCGAAGGAAAAGTGGTCACGAAACACTCCAATACCGTGACCACCCCCCTCAAAGAGTTCTGCCCTATCAGCATGAATGCAGGGTTCACAACAGTCCGCAAATCCCAATAGCGCTCCGCCAGTACTGGGGATAGCTATGGCCGAAATGTTGCTTCCCAAAGCGCCGAATATGCATATGAGTTCTATCTAGGTCAGAATGTTAGCGATGTCACCTGGTATTTCACTAACATCCTTAATATGGGCATATCGATACTCTCATTTTTCAAATAGTTCGAAAAGGGTTTTCAAAAATAGGTTTGCAAACCAAAACTGGACGATATGTCTGTTGTCTATGTATGATCGGCTCTGATACCAGCTGTGCGGAACCGCCGATTTAATCCGGACTAAACACATCTGCCACCTCTGGCTCGCAATGTGATTAGGCCAAACTAAACCCGGTCGTCCGTCGAGAGTCATTTGACCCCCGATATTACCATTTCCCGGAGGAACCGACATCATACACATCTGGCCCGCGATGGAGCCACAACAGATACATCATCACAGGCAGTTGAATAGCATAATATTAGACTTAGTTACAAACCGGTTTTGAATAAAGTACAAGTCCAACATAGTGTTAAAAAATAGCAAGTTCAAAAAGTTTCTCGCAGCGGATAATAAGTTCAGAGGTCACCATGATATCATCAAAAGATTTGCATTAGAGGTAACAACATCGAGCACACCGATGTTGCCCTTGTGCCACTCATGTCGTTTCACCCTAAGTGAGGACATGCTCCACCTCCAACACAAGTGCAGACCATGAACTCCATACCTGCACTCAAAATATGGGGGCAAACCCTGAGTACTAATTACTCAGTATGTCTTAATGGATTTGGCTTACGGCTGACACGAAGCTGCTTACTAGTAAGTGGATCCTTAGCCTTTGGTTTTAAACAGTATCATGTATAATATAAGTAACAAGTTTTCATCATTTGTATAACCTTCAACATAACAGTAACTTGCAGTAAGGTAAACAGTTCAGTTCAATCATGTGGTATTCCAAAAACCATGAGTATTAAACACCGAGAGTTTTAGTAGTTACTACGTTGAATGTCAAAGGTATTGGCATTCCCACACCTGGTGGGCATCAGCGATTCGAATCGATTTTAATTCCCAGGAATAACTATCATGCCAGGGGTATATGCTTACTAGCCATCGCGTTCCCACATATAGCCCCAATCTCCACCTGTCTTGTCCCAAGATTCAAAGCGCCCCCAACTAACCCCCGGGTTGTGCCCCCTCAGGAGTGATACCACAGTTCTCTGGGTCAGCCCTCCCTCAAGTACAAGCGCCCCTGGGCCCATAGGCCTGCAGCAAGTGGATGGGCGGAGCCTCAAAACCTTCGGACAAACCCAGGTAAGACTTTACCGGTCCCATTCCCCGGATAAGCACTCTAGCAATGTTATGCCGACCAATAGGCGAACAGCGGACGGGCCTTATGCGACTCGGGCGGAGTCCAAAGTGCAACCTTATGAAAAGTATATACTGAAATAAGTCTCCGCCCGGTCTCCATTTAATTCATGAGCAACAGTAATAAATGTTGTAATAGTAAGCTTTTGTAAGTTTGAAAGCACCTACGCGACGAGTCCACACACTCATGTCTACTCGTACCTAGCAATTTCTAGGCATACTCGTCCTACGAACTCTATGTATAGGTGCTAGGGCCAGGGCGGCCAAGGGGTCTAATGCAACTGGTTTCAAGCAACTCCTAATGCATATGCGTAATCATCAAGTATAATTTGTTTGCTGGGTTAAGTATGGTCCTGCCTACCTTCCTCGTTAGGGTCAGTAGCTTCTTCCGGAGCGTAGTCGGGTCTCTGCTGCTGGTCCTCCGGTTCCTGGTGCAGCTCCTCCTCTGGCTCCTCTACGACTGGTTGGTTCGGCGGTTGTCCTTCGCTCGCGGAATCTATATGCATGACATGGTGCAATTGGAGCATGTATTAGTGCAATGCTAGCTTCATGATGCGAGTGCAATGCAAGAAATCATGATTGATAGAATAAAATTATGCATTTTCGTGATGAAACTTGTTTAGCGTTAAGAAATCGTACAAGCCATCACCTATGATAACTTAGCTTGTCACACATAACTACGTGGGGGTGCGTGACCGGGTAGCACCGATTCATGCGAAATGGCCGAGCTTACTTAAAGAACTCTTTTCTACCTAGCTAGCTTAACATTTCTATCACGCATTTCCAAAACAGTAACGAAGACCTACATTGCATTCCCAACTTAGTGGATAAGGCCTGCATACTCCTAAGTTTCCAAATGTGATTCATGGTGGCATTTATCAATATACTAGTCTCACATTTCCTATTCTTTGCTTAAATAGGCATTATATCTACCATTTTCCAAAATAGGGTCAAACTTTACATGCATGGCCTCACGTTTTCAGCGATGAGCTACTTACACCATCTAGAACCTAAATGAAAACCACAAAACCCTCTATAGCTTACTTTTATCTAAAACCCTTTTCCTTTCCTAATTATATGCTTAATTACTAGGCAAGGGTAAAATAGTAAATAAACAGTAAGCATTTAGACTATCAAATTCTTATACTAAGCTTAGGCATGCTAGCAAAGCTGCTGCCCAAAATCAGAATTTTTGAACTTCATTAAAACCACATTTTCTATTTATTAATTTTAAACATGCATGAACTTATTAATTTCAAAACATTAATCAAACTTGACATGCACAGCACCCCATTTCAACAGTGAGCTACCTATACCACAGGGAGTACAAATAAAATGGGTAAAACCATTTAGAGCATAATCTTTAATGGTTATTATTTCCTCATTTATTTTTATGCTAAAAACACAGGCAGGGGCAAAATGGTAAATAAACAGTGAACATTTGAGCTACCAAAAATCACAGTGAGCCTATATACCCTAACAACGCTGCTGTCCAAGTTTGGCAATTTTTGGAGACCATTTAGTCCACATTTCCTAATTTCATTGATTTATTAAGCATGCACAATAACAGGGGCAAAACTGTCTTTTCCTACTCAACCATCATAACCAACAGATAGATCTGATGTCAAAGGTCAAAATGCAACTTAGTTTGCTATTTTTGGATTTTTATTTACTTTTCTACGATTTTTCAAAGTTTCGGTAGTTTTTAAATGCATTTTAAATCGAAAATCTACAGATCCAGGACCTATACACAATTATCCGTAACTTCTGAGGGCTAACATGCAAGATCTACAAGACTCAGGGCACAGCGCGGTGGACCGATTCGTGAATATGGAAAAAAGCAGGGGCCGGATCTAAATTTTCCCCTGGCCCCCTTCTTCTTCCCCGCGACGCCCCCGGCCGCGCGGAAAGGAGCGCGCGCGCCGGCGAGCCGGAGCTCACCGCGGCCGCGACGCGGGTCGGGGACAGTTTTCCCCGCGCGGGGCTTCTACCTCGAGGTGACGGTGACGACGGAGACGGCGTGGACGAAGCAGACGGCGGAGGTGAACCGAGGGTGAACCGGCGCGGCGCGACGTCGAGGCGGGGAAAGGCGACGGGGACTCGAGCGCGAGGTGCGCTGGGTAGAGGCGGACGCAACGGTGGAGGTGTGGAGGCTCGGGGAGCGGCAGAGGGAGGGGCGTGAGCTCGAGCTCGGAGCTCGGCCGTCAATGGCGGCGTGAACTGGCGAGAGCGGAGGGGAAATAGAGAGGGCCGAGCGGAGGGAGGCTGCAGAGGCGGGCGCGCGAATGGAGGCTCGGGGAAGGAGGCCGGGGCTTTGCCCCCGCCTTGAAGGCGAGCCGGGCGCGCTGGCGGCGACCGGAAGCGGCGCGTGGCCATGGCGGTCGGGGGGGCCGGCGCGTGGCCACGGCGGTCGAGCGGGGAAGGAAGAGAGAGGCGCACGGGTGGGCTGAGTCCATGGACCGGGTGAGGCTGACAGGTGGGGCCGGGGTGCGGTGGACCGGTGAACCGGGTGTATGAAGCGACGGAAAGGTGGGACCCGCGAGGTGACGTCATCCGGGCCCTGGGCGGGAACCCGACAGGTGGGTCCCACTTGTCATAGACACTTGAGAAAAAGAAAATCCCGAAAAATGAAAAATGGGGTTTGACCAACTAACCAGGTTTTTGAATTTTGCCAATTTGACCAACTTAGGAGCCGAATTTGAAAAGGACCCAATTGAATGAAATGTTGTACCTTTTGAGGTCTACAACTTTGTAAAAATAACTTATACCAGATTCCAAGTATAAATATGATTTAAATTGAATTTAACCTGCTGACTCCAGTTTGACCATTTGAAACTCTCAGCTTGGAAATTATTAAAGTCTATTTTAGGTGCAGTTTCATGAAGAGTGTGTTATACCAATGTTGCATAGAATCTCATGAACTACAACTTTGGTATTCAAGTTATGGTAGGATTTTGAATTTTGTTTCACAAAATTTTGAATTTACTAATCAGGTCTGAGCTTGGCAAAATTCACAGTTTCACTTAAAATGACCTAAAACTATGTTCAAACCTTCATACATGTCATGACACAAAATACCAAAGTTATTCCTCATGAAATTGTCTACAAGTTTGGTATGTAAAGTTTTGAAAAATTCACAACAGTATTAAAGTTACAACAGCAATGCAAACACAGTTTTTCCACAAACCGAGTTTAATTGCTTTAAATGACCTAAGCTATGCATGCTCTCAAGATAAAATGCCCTTGAAATGATGTCATTAAGCTAATGATATTAGTGTAATGCACTTGAGATGCCAGGGGCATCATAGTTCTTCCTTTTGCTTGATAAGTAGTTGGAGACTCTTGAATTTCTTGGAAAGTTTGTTGCATTGCTTCATATCATGCCATGTCTTCAGCATGTTCATTTCTTGTTCTTGCTCTTGATGGCTCGATTTGTCTCTTCTCTTTTAGCATTAGGGCTTGCTCTACCCTTTGATATTTTTCAACCTAGTCAGTGAATGTCGTTTGTGTGGGAGATGGTGGGTCTTCTTAGCTTCTTGGTTCTTTGGGGTTTGGTTGACTAGGTGGAGCTTGTTGTGAACTCCCTAGGGGAGGATCTTGATTCACTATTAATGCTCTTGTTGCTGACGTTGTGACTATTTTTTTGGTGGACTTCATGTGCTTGAACATGGTGGGCACCAAACTATTATTGAAGTACCCACGATCGGGAAGGACACTTCGGAGCCATGCAATAGTAGATATCTCAATAGATGTAACCTCACATTATATAGGTGAAAAATTGTCCATTTAGGGCTTGTTTGGTTAGGAACAAATCCAAGGGGATTAGGTGGTATTGAGGGGGATTAAATCCCTTATAAGTCAAAAGACCAACCAATACCTCCTAATCCCCTCCAATCCCCTTGGATTATACAGTAACCGAACAAGGCCTTCCAATGTTTTCTTGGGGGTATCTATAGGAATCCTAATTGCTCCCAGACAAAAGTACAATTCAACCTCAATAACTACTACATTCCCCGAATATTCTAGGGTAAAAATGTCCTTTTATGTTGGCCGGGGCCCCCTTAGTGCTCTTGGACTCGGATCTTTGCGAGTATCCTGTGAGCTGCCTTCTTTGCTTTCTATATGCTTTGGAACTCTCCTTCAAAGATTCTGTGTGGACATTGTCTTCGGGCTTTACTGCCCTCACACGTCTCTTGACGACAGCCACAGGGCAAGCAGCTTTGTAATCCTCGACTGAAGGTCGCCCCTTCATCGCTTGACTAGAGGTCCTATCACACCAAAGGTCACCTTCTTGGCACAAACGGATGAATCCATCTTCGGCACCTGGGCAATTAGAGACAAGGACACAAAGTGTGCTGGGTCAAAGTATAGCTCTCCCAATAGGAAGAACATGATGGTGGTTGTGCTTTCCATGGACAACATTAGAGCGGGTGAATCAGGAGTTCTAAAAACCAAGGCTCACAAAACCAACTTGTGAAAACCTTTATTACACAAAGTAAATCAATGTGTACTAAGATTTTGGTAAGTGTAGCCATTTCTACCATATAAGAGACAACCTAAGATCCAAGCCTAGATTCTAGACTATCAAGCCAAGCTAGAAAAGTGAGCATATAATTCTAAAATTTTAATTGTGGAATGCAAAGAGTGAGGTAGAAGAGCAAATACTTGGTGATGACAGTGAGTCAATGCTTTTTTACTGAGGCATCGAGAAGGCAGGTAGGATTCTCCCCTAGACTTCATTGGATCCCCTTGTAAGGGCCTTGCTCTTAAGTAATTCATTTAATGATCAAGGTCCAAGCTTCTGATTGGTCGTGGATAGTCCCATTTTCCACCACAAGCAATTGAGGACTCCACGAACTTCTCCCATATGCTCTCCATCATCTTTACTATTTAAAGTCACACAAGGACAATGAGCCAACAACCCAAGAGGGGGTTCAAATAGGATTCCAAAAACTAAGGTTTTCTAAAAACAACTTATCAAAACCAATGCAAGATAGAACAAGTATATGCACTAACGTTATGCTAATTGTTGCTAACTCTGCCATAAAAATATTTGCAACATAGTTCTACCTAGAAATTAACCTATAAAGCTAGTTTAGGGTGCAAGAATGTAAATGCAGGAAGCTAAACTATTGGGTAGAGGTAAGCAAACTCCCTATAACGGTGCTGACTGTGACACAAGGCGGAGACACAGAGGTTTCTTCCTAAGGTGTCACGAGGGTGCTTGAGCCTTTCTCTACTTCACGTTAAAGCCCTTCACAATGCCTCACTCTTGCCTAGTCTATGTAATGACTATGGCTTTGATCCATGCAAGGATCACAGCTGGCAAGATGACCCCCCACAAGGGTTAAGGCTCCTGGTCAGATACTCTTGATATCCTTGGTTAACACCTACTCACAAGTGGGTCTTTCGTGGGCCTCAGCTCTCTCAGATTCTCTCTAAGCTGTCTCCATTAATATTAGCTTTGGTCAAAATGTTGAGGGCCTCCCTCCCTCACACAAATAAGGTGTCAGCCACTCCAAAAAGCAAAGGATCTTGCAAGACTACAATCTCCAAACTTACAAGTCTTCATTCGCACAAGCATGTATGCTAAGAATTTCACAAATCTCACTATAACACTTAGTTGCAGTAGGAAGGCTATGCACAAAGTAAGGCCTAAGCAAGAGCTCGCAAGAACTAGCTATGCCAAAATATGCACTATATGCTTTTTGATGACTTTGGCTCTTCAATATGTGTCTCAACACTACAATGAACTTAAGAGTCACCAACCATACAATGGCAGCCAGACAAGTGGGTATAAATAGCCCAGGCCTCAAAACTAGCTGTTGGGAGACACCTTTAGCTCACAGACAGATCTCACCACATGGTTGGGTGTGTCCAAGACCATCTGGTGTGTATACTATCGGACTGTCCATTGTGTACACATAGACTAGTCATTGAAGTTGACTGTTGAACCTTCACTGGACTAGTTTTGAGGTTTATCATTGGACCGCCAGATGTGTATCACCAGACCGTCTGGTATGTGTAATCGCTCGAGGTCTTGATTTTTGCATGTCTTGGTCTATAGCGTCCAGTGCTTCATCGGGCCATCGAGTGTGTGAAACATTGAACCATTCGGTGCATGTACATTGCACGCGGTCGCTACTTCTTCTTTTCCGTTGCTTTCATCTAATGGTAGATCACCGGACTGTCTAGTGAATGAACACTGAATAATCCAATGCAAGTATTTGCACTAGGTCTTAAGTCTTTGTTTCTTGGATTCATCTCCTCTCACTGGACCATCCAGTGTGCATCACCGAATCATCAGGTGCGTGAAAACAGTTGGACTGCTGACCCATCAATGGAACTACAGAGCCAGGGCACTGTGGCATCATTTTTTTTTATGTCTTGGGTCTTCTGTTGTGCTCTTTAATCACTCCTCTGAGATGTTTGTTCCCCGATCAATTACTTTCGTCCTTGGAACTTACAGAAATATTCTTGCAAACATATTGGTCCAAATATAGTCTATGTTGTGACTTCAACCATCGAAATCATTATAAGCACCCTAAGCATGAGGCTTATGGCCCATTTTCCTTACAACTATAGTGAGATTTAGATAAAATGATGAGGGCTTCCCTTCCTCTCACACATAAGGTGGTGGCCACCACATACTCTAGAGAATCTCCCAAGACTTACAAACCCCACACTAACAAAGATTGTGAGTGCAAGCACTAATAGCAAGAGGTGTAGAAACCTCGATATAAACCTTGATGCTTACAACCACTCAAGTAACATGTTAGTACACAACGATTATCATTAATTACCAAAACATCAATTAAGGGCCTAGATGCTTACACCTAGGCTTCACTTCTCAGCCTCCTCTAGAGTGCTGGTTGTTGACGGTAGCTATTTCACCATTTCGACTGTCAAGTCCTCGGTGAATAAACGGGGTATAAATAAAGTTCTGTGCATTATTTACCTAACACTGACGAATTCCACAAGTTTTGGTGGTTTTCAATATATCACAGGGAGGTGCTCAAATTCCATGCAAAATAACATCGTTTGGAGCAAGAAAGAATTTACGCACAAAAGGGCCTGAGATAAGAACTACAAATTCCGTCACTAAAAAGTATCTCAAATGCTCTCAAGGACCGCACCATTGCATAGAGCTCGTCGAGACGATTCCAACGGATATATTATTTGCATTGTTTGGAGCTCACATGAAAAATATATTGAAAATACAAAAATATAGGGACTGCTGACGTCAGCAGCCCCCCCCTCCGTACAGCAGCCCACCGGGCATGGGGAGCAGCCCAGCAGGCGCAGGGAGCAGCCCACCAGGCACAAGGAGCAGCCCACAAGCAAAAGTGGCACCCAAGGAGGTGTTGGGGGATTAATTTCACCTTGGGAATCGATGGAAGACCCCTCTCACCTCAAGGCTATAAAAAGAGAGGCACCCCCCTCACTCTCACTTGTACCATTCCCATGTGAACTCTTGCTCACTCTTTAGGAGGCACCCTACGGGTGGTGCCTCCACTCTAAAAGTAGTGTTTGGTTAGTAGTTAGAGGTAGGGCTCCGTCGTTCCGGAGCCATCTTCAGGAGTTCGGTATGAGTTCTTCTTGTATCTTTATTTTCCTGTAAGACTTGAGATATTTAATGCATTATCTTTCTTTACTTTTGTAAGAATTTACTTTACTCTTGCTTTCGGTATTATTCATGCCTTAGCATAGTAATGTCTTTTAGACTATAGTTAGAGTTGCTCTGACAGGTAATGAATATTTAATTTTTCATGCTTATAGATTCCTCGTATGCTCTTTATAGCGCTTGACTATATGGTTGTATATGCTTCTATCTGGGATACCAATAGAAGTAGTGCCTGCAAGCATAGACGTGGTGTCTACAATTGCAGTCACCTTGGTTTCGCAAGTGATTAAACCCCACGCAGTTTTGGGTTGTCGATGTGCATGTAGACTAAGCGCACCCGGCTTTGGTAGGTCCTCCTAGTGGCAGCGGGAGTGTACCCTGTGTAGTCCACCCCCGTCATTCGGGTCGCTTGTAGCCGCATAGCTGAGTTACTGTGACAATCGCCTTTCTCGTCTGGGTTATCAACACTCTGGTGCCCGGAAGTGGTTAGCAGGCTTGGTGGCGAAGTAAGTATCCCAGACAACTAGATAAGCCATTACCTCAGTCAGAGCAATGTGTTGGTCTAGCTTAGTCTATCTGGCTCGCCATAGTATAGAGAGTCCTCATCAGGAATCTGAGCTCCCACCTCATTGTCCTCCTAGCTTTACCTGCTTTCTTGCCAACGGTGCTTGGCTTGTATCCCATGGTGTTTGGTGTTAGTCATTTCTAGCTATCGGTTGATGTGAATGAGTAGTAACAGCTGGATGAATGATAGTTTGATATCTCTATCTCAATGCTTCCCTGTGGATAAAAATAATACTTTGGAATACTCCCGGGTGAAAGGCTACAGCGGTCTCCGTGCGCTTGCAGAGGAAAATCCGGTAGGCTAAGAGCCGCCAACAAGCTTTTTTTGGCACCGTTGCCGAGGAAGCGCCGAGTTAGAATATCATTCTATTGTTCATCCTTTTGTTGTTGCTCTTTCATTTTATTTGAAAATTCAAAAAAAATATAAAACAAAAAAAATCCATTTTTCTTCAACGATGCTCTATCCGTTGTATAATTCTTGATCATGTGTGACTTTTGAGAATCTTTTTCATGCTACCCAAAATCATGGGACACCAATGCTAATAGGCTATTCATGTCGGAATATAGCTTGGGCCATATCCTAACGCGTGCCCAGAGGCTAATTTTCAAATTAAGCGTGGTGCTTAGGTTGGAATTAGTCGCTTTCTATCAAATTTGATGTAATGTCAAGTTTAGTAGATAAGCTATGGATGATTTTTGGTAGTGATGTTCCATTGTTAGTTCATGAGCCGCAATACTTGAACTAGCTGGATCTCTCCAGTTTCAATGGAGACACAAAATCCCAGTGATGTTTCAAAAATGCACCCGTTTTTTTTAGACCATGGATTTGAGGAAATGTTGAAGAAATGGGAGTCATGGTTTAGCAACATGGTTTGTGCTAGGTTTTTCATTGAGAATATTTTGCAAGCACTCAGTGAACAACGGGCCCGGTGGTTGATAGTTTTTATACATATTGGACCCTTATATTTGTTGTACACTAACCTGTTGCAAAAGGCATTCAATCCCCATATGAGAGGAAAGGCCTTGTGGCCGACATTCTCGTGCTCAATCTCTTGCGGATTATCCAGTCCCTTTTTGGGAAATGATACGTCGTGGTGTGGATCACATATCACACCATCCATCATCCATGCTTGAATTTACACAGCTAGTAGGCCACTGATCTACTGCCCCACGGGAGGATTGCGTACCCGTGGCGTTGTGGTGTAGATCCCAAATTCGGCCGGCATAGACACCTCTGATCGCAAGTAGAGCTCTGTCTTAAGCACCACAAAGGCAAACAAGAATCAATGTCCACAAGCATTGTGGGAACGTCATGATGTGCAGTCGATGGCTGTGTGGCACATGGGCAGACACCGACTGGTGGCACATGTCATGCACGATGAGTATCAAGCCTAAGAAGACAAATTAAACCTGAAAGGGAGCAAGTTTGGAATCAGCATTCACTGCAGAATCCAAGCTTGGGGGAGAAAATTTGTCTGGCATTTGACAAGCAAATTTGTGGCAATGAGAAGCAACCAAAATTTCCATGCCAATGAAGCAGAGCTTAAAGCATATCCACTACATTAACATTCCATTGACCAACCATGGAGCGAGAACTCGATATACCAATTGAGAGCTGAGATGGAAAATTGAAATCACTTCATGAGGAAATCCATTCTCAACATTTGTGGGTCTCTCGTTACACCGTGATTGGACAACACCCTCCACTGGAATCAAAATGAAGGACAAGGCAGAACATAAAAATTTTGAACAAAAGGGTTGTTTCATCACACCACAAGAATCAAGCTTGGGGGAGGATACACCAAGTAATATCACACATCCTCCAACCCAACCCCTGAAAGGAAGGACCTCTATATTCAACCTACAACAGTGGTTGATCACTGCAAGACATTGACCATGCTCTGCAACACTTGGGAAGCAGAGATCTCTCATCCTGAGAGTTTGTCTCCAAGACCACAAGACCAAATGTCTCTATAGTATGAGGTGGCAATTGATATAAGATATATGTAGTGACATCACCCAAGTATGGAGGAATCGCTACAAGTGAGCATTCATTAATTTCCTTCCCCTAGCCAGACATACAACAAGACAAAGGGGTTTACCAGAGGTTAGGTTGATCTACTCTACCCACGAGTCAATGCGCCAATGAGCCACCTACGACATCATAAGCATGGCGCAACATGGGTCAGCACACCAATGAGCCACCTATGACAGCAGAAAAATGGCGTGTCAAGAGACTTATACAGGGTCGGCGCCAATGATACACTGACAGCAGAAAAATGGCGCGACCCCATCCCAGAAGGTGGCAAATGGTTCACCTTCACCAAGAGGATGCAAAGGAGTCAACTCCAGTTCATCAACTGCATAGTGGTGGCAAACTAACAAGGACGTAGAGGAGTCAACTCCAACAAATAGCCGCCTCTATCATTCTACTCAGTCTGTTTGGGAGTAAACAGCTAGCCACGACCGAGATTGTGTCACTTGGGAAGAATGTCAGACTTAAGGCAAACACGATGTTGGAGCGGGAGATCCAACAAGAGACATTCACCCACGGGAGTAGTATCATCAGATTTATCTACACATCAAAGCTCCTGACACTTTGCTGACGGTCCAAATAGCAGCATTGGAAAACAAAAGCATCTCAAATAGTCATTTTAGAAATAGAGGAGACAAAATAAGAGTAAAGAGAGAAGGAAATTCGCCTAACATAGGTGAGCAACACAAGCAGCATCGTCGTCACCCAGGGAACAAGCAAGCTTGCAGGAGGCAATGCCAGGTAATATCGAAGCTCAATTTCTTGGCAATCACTTGCAAGAACTAAACTTGGGGGAAGATCACCAGGTGAGTACCCCGAATGCTCTGTATTTAATTGATATCTTAAATCCTGAAAATTACCATGACCCAAAAAAAATATTTCCTTCTTATCAACCCAAATAAAAAAACACCTATAAAAATTTGCATAATTCAAAGAAAACAACAAAAAGATTTGCTTTTTACCATGAATAAACTAATTCCTATCTATAATGCTAGAACTTTGTTTAGTTTTTTGTAAGTATTTCGTTTAAAGCTTGACACTCTCTAGAAATTTGGACTTATTGGCATTTGGCGTGATCCTACCTTTAGTCTTCAATCTTGTGGGTGCAAGTGCTTTTAAGCCAAGTCTAAGTTGTTGTGAGATGTGATATAATCAAAGTTTGAGTTTAACCCGTCCTGATCCTAGTAAGGTGAATTCTTGTAGTTTTCTTTTTGAAAATTAAAATGAGAAGTTTCTTAGTGGTTTTAAATACCTATCCAGAGCCAAATGCTTACATGATGAAACCTTTACATATGCTACATATTGTTACGTTGAGTTTTGTCAAATTTTGAGTTCTTATGAGGTAGTGGTACTTCTAGTCCCGATCAAAATTCCTCACACCCACCTTCATTTGCTAGCCTTTCTTTGTCTGGTAATGCTTAAATCTACACTGGATTCAAGCATCCACCTTCACCAGACATTTCTTTACTATTTCCATCATCCACCTACCTATCCACAAATATGGTCTCCAAATAAATACTCCAGTCATATTCTAGAAATATCCACAAAGTTCTCATACAAGAGGGAGACATGGAGCTATTAAAAAAAGAGAGAAAAAAAGGGGTGACAAAGGAGGAAAAGAAAGAAAATGAGAAAAGAAAGTGATAGCTCTATGCACTCAAATGCTTCAAAGTTTCAAGAGGGGATTCATCAAATAAGGAGTTTTCATCCATAGACCACATCCATCCACAAAACAAACCCATTCTCCTTTGATCGGGATGAGAAGTATCACGAGCTTCACTAGGACCAGTCTTTGACTCAACAAAATACATGACATAGGTGAGCTAACTTTATCCCTACCTTGAGCTCCACATAAGCCTTCTAGATAGGGAAAAGTTTGGCCAATGGCCTGGTAAGGAATATACAATCACTTGAGCGATTGAGTGTACCATTTGAGGAATTTAGCACTTTCTTTTCAAAAATTTTCAAAACCCTCCGAGCATGAAACTTGAAAGGAGATAGAGTTTGGTGACACTCAACTGAGATTGTTTCATCTCTCAACCACCGAAGATAAGGTGATAAAATGCAGAAGCCCCACAGGTATGGATAAAAAGGTTGGGGTACACTTATGCCAGTTTGTTCAATTATAAAGGAAGAATGTTGGGCTGTGCATTTAATACTTCCAGGACATTGACATCGATGCAACTCCTGATCCAACGAGCCTGCTAATCACTTCCGAGCACCAGAGTGTTGATAACCCAGACGATTGTCACAGTAACTCAGCTATGCGGCTACAAGCGATCCACAATCCTCAGCTATGCGGCTACAAACGATCCACAATCGCGGCTACAAGCGATCCACAATCGCCTTTCTCGTCTGGGTTATCAACACTCTGGTGCCCGGAAGTGGTTAGCAGGCTCGGTGGCGAAGTAAGTATCCCAGACAACTAGATAAGCCATTACCTCAGTCAGAGTAACGTGTTGGTCTAGCTTAGTCTATTTGGCTCGCCATAGTATAGAGAGTCCTCATCAGGAATCTGAGCTCCCACCTCATTGTCCTCCTAGCTTTACCTGCTTTCTTGCCAACGGTGCTTGGCTTGTATCCCATGGTGTTTGGTGTTAGTCGTTTCTAGCTATCGGTTGATGTGAATGAGTAGTAACAGGTGGATGAATGATAGTTTGATATCTCTATCTCAATGCTTCCCTGTGGATAAATACGATACCTTGGAATATTCTCGGGTGAAAGGCTACAGCGGTCTCCGTGCGCTTGCGGAGTAATATCTGGTAGGCTAAGAGCCGCCAGCACTGGTCCACCCATCAGATAATCTAGTGAGTATATCTTGTGTCTAATTGATCCTCTTTTCAGGCTTCCTCCATTGACGAGAAGTGGTGATTATCCTATCCATGCAATCTTTTATACTTTAAATTGTCTCATCCTCATAGTTCCTATTAGTTTTTCAGGTGCTGCGTTGCTTGTGCCTTGGGTCTTCTTATTGATCTTCAAGGTTATCTCTTATACTCTTGATAACTCCTTTAAGATGTTTATTTTGCAAGTCCATCACTTGTATCCTAGGACTTAAAATATACTAGGAAAAACATTAGTCCCAAATGGTCCTTGTTGTCATTCAACCACCAATATCTCGCTAAGCAGAAGGTTTAGGGTCTATTTCCTTACACTATGCGTCCTTATTGCCAGTACTTGTGCGCACCATATTTGTAAGCATCATGTTTGTAATGATCTTGTGAGACCGTCTAGACTTTGGAGTAGCTACTACCTTACTTGCGAAAGGAAGGTAACACTCTGCATTTTGTCTGAAACTCACCCCCATAAGGGCAGTGATACTAGCGAGCATCCAAGAGAGGTCGCCAGGAACCATCTAGCACGTGGAGGAGAGCTGGGACTATCCATGGGGTTACCCGACTAGGAGCTTGGCTCTTGCACAAACAACCTTGGACTTGATCATTGCATTGATTAAGGAAGTGCAAGGCCCTTTCAAGGGGCTCTAACAAGGACTAGGGGAAGATTTGTATGTATTCCCGAATACCACAATAAAAAATCACCGACTTCACCTGGATTTTGCATTTCTACTGCTCTTTTTACATTCAACACTTATGTTATTGCAATTGATGCTTGCTTCCCTAGCCTAGCTTAATAGGCTGGATTTTAGGATTGGACCTTGGGTTTCAAGACTTTTTACTGATAAAAGCAACAACACTAAGCAAACCTTTGGGAAACTTTTGAATTATACTTTGAATAGAAAAAGTTGTTTTAGTGAGCCTCAAATTTTTTTGATATCCCAATCCAAAACCCCTTCTTCCCAATCCAAAACCCCTTCTTAGGATATGCAGAATACTTTTACCATCTACAATACGCTGTAGTCAAAATATATCTTGTAATTGCATAATATAATTTATACACAAAACTATATGGATATTTTAAATTATATTTCATGATTTAGAGGTTCATTTAACTCATGTTTCATGCTGGTATGGATGGATAATTTATCTACAAATTTAGATGTTATTTTAAGTTATCTTTTGCAATGATATTGTGGGTAATTCATCTTTCATAATGCATGTAGCATGGTGTGTAATTTATATACAAATTTAGAAGATTATTTTAAATAATCTCTAACAACAACACAACTGACAATTTTCTGTAAATTTAGGAGTGACATTAATTTGCGTTTTATAATGGTATGGTGGATACTTTAGTGTAAATTAAGAGATTAGTTTAATTCATCTTGGTTCATGGCACGATGGGTGAGTTTTTAAAATAGAATGGATCCACTGGCTAATTAGCGGCTAGCAATGGATATTTTTTTGAGAAATTGTATGGTTTAATCCTTTTTTGTAAATTACACGGTAATGTCTCAACTATTGTGGTGTTCTCAACTAGGTCATCAAACTTTGAAAATGCATATCAGAGTTCTTAAACTATTTAAGTCGGTCATCACGGTCCCAAACCTACGATATGAGCAGTTAGGAGAAGACATGTCAATTCCTAAACCCACCACAGGAGCAGCCAAAGGTATATGGATATGTCTTGCCTCGGCGGCTTCTAGCTGCTCATTTGGCAAGTTTGGAACCGGGAATGGCCCATTTAAATAGTTTCGGAACTTAGATTTGTATTTTTATAGTTTAGGGATCTAAATGTAAACACCTCAATAGTTTTGTAATTAATCGATCTGGGACTACCGGTGTAATTTAATCGATTTTTTCTAGTGTGCCTTGTAATACTGGTTTTTTTAGCCTTCTACTAAGACTAGTATACGTTAGGGGGAAATAATTTTTTGTATTAACCCCATGTATTGGGATGCAATCTCAAATTCAGTGTGAAGAGGGTCTAGACGGTACATTTGCATCACTTTTGTGCAACAAATCAATTGCTTTTTGTTTCATTTTAACATGGATAGACACGTCTAAAGATTTATGGGTCTCGGGGACTTGATTCTTGTGCGGTATGCACACTTTGTAGCTATAACAAATAAAAAAACATAGATTATGGTCGATAAGATTGTAAAGTGTGGGCACGAGATTTCATGCTCATGCATGCCGATGACCGAAGAAATTTCTAGGAATGTCATGAGAAGTGGAGCGAACAGTCGAGTACTATATGTGCAAGATCGTGTAAAAGCAACAGCTAGGATTATCAATTTACGCGATCTTCAGGGGACACACACGAGTATTGAAAAAAATATCTACAAGAAATTTATGATGGTGACATTGGCACAAGACGAGGACTTTCGTCGCTGCCGAATTGCATGCATCATCTCTTTTGCCGAATGAGCCAGACTGCACTACCGCCGCCGATCTTTTGACTGGATATAGAAAACAAAGTGCTCGATCATTCGATACCTATCCACAGCTAACCAGCGCGTCGTGTCCTTTTATGATTAGCGAAGTGTCAGCAAGCATGGCATCATTCTTCCGAGTCCATACCGGCCCGCAGCTACAAGTAGATGTACGATAGGTGACAGATCACGTCACTGTCCAGCTAGCTGCCTCTGTCCACTTTAATTTGTCAATCACCAATTGACTGCATAGATTTCGTGATCATTAGATGATAATAAGCTGACTTGGATGGCACCAAATTTTGACTGTTGTGGTTTTCCTTACACAAAAGGGAAAACTCATCATGGATCATGTTTCAATCTTTAGTCGATGGCATCTGATTTTTTTTTTAAGGAGGTCCAGAGATATACTTAGGGGACAAGCATTGCTAAATGTGATGCACTTAACAAAATTGCTAACAAGGTTGTTTCTGGGTACCATCAAAAGTGCTAACAAGGTTGTTTCTGGGTACCATCAAAAGTGAGGAGCTTGAAGAGCACTTTGCCTAAGTAAAACAGTATTTTCAATGTCCAAGTCATGAATTCCTAATCCCCTGATTATTAGGCTGACAAAGAATACTCCATTTGGCTAGGTAATACTTTCTTTTTGGCCATTCACACTCAGTATATTACACAGTTCCGTTATATCCATAACAGAACAAACTAAACACAAATAACTTATTGTCCCAAAATGTCGCACACAGTTATGAAGTAAAGTATAAACATCCAAATCTCCCTTAGCAGATGATGGTTAGTGCATGACCACGTCTGATGATCTGCATGTTCTCCTGTCTGTGTCTTGTGTTCTTCATAAATATGTATATATATACTAGTTTAATGCCGTGATTTGTTTCAAATACTTATTTAATCAGTTGCTTTGTGCCACAAAAGACTCCCCTTTGCAGCCGATCATGATGCAGTTGAGATGTGCATCGCATCTTGCGAAGACGTAAAGATTCATCATTTAGACTATACAATATGCTAGCTAACATGATTGATTAGCATATATATGTATGTATTTTACTAATAAATTAGTCTTTTCGGCGCATAGCCTCTTTTTTCAATATTAAAAATGCATAGGACAAGTCTGTGCACGAGGTGCCCACGATCGCAGGGTATTTAGAGGTACGGTAGGTTCACAAAAAGAAGCATCACTTAAGGCTTAAGCCAAGCTAAATATAAAAGAGCTAAGATCTGTGCCAGCTCGAGCTCAACTCGAATATACCGACCGAAAGATCCTACGTCCAATAACTTAGGGCCTGTTTAGTAATGCTGTTTTCATATACTGTGGTTTTAAAATACCACAGTCTATAATTATACATGACACAAATAATATAGTATTTGTTTACCACGGTAAAATCACGGTATCGCTTGAAACCGAGGTCCGTTTGGTTCCATCGCAAAACTACACTATTGCCCCAGTATCTCCCCGTGCCCCCCACACACCGCTCCCCCACGCCATCGCTGACCCCACTCCCGCTGGTGGCCCCGCTCCATCCCCAATGCCGACGGACCTGCTACTCCCCGCCGGCCCCACTCTCCACGCCGGCGGCCTCTCTCCTCCACGGTGGCATCACTCTTGACGCCGCCGACCCTACTCCCTCTGCGGCCCCTTTCCCTCGCCGCTGCGCTCGAGCCTCCCCTCCTTCCTCGGCTGCAGTGGGCGAAGGCTAGGGAGGAAGCGGGTTGTGGGCAGAGGGGTGGCACTGGGGAGGACACGCTGCGGGTGCAGGGGCGGTGCTAGGGGAGGATGCAAGCGGCGGTAGGGCCACGCCGAGGAGGAAGCGCGCTGCAGGAGGAGGCCGGCGAAGCGTGCTCTATGAAAAACGGAAGAAAAATGAAGTCCTGGAGTAGAGCATCCAACACTCCAAAAATACCACAGTATTAAGTAAACTACGGTATTAGAAACAGAGTTTCACATGCAGCAATCAAACACCTCTTTGTTTAGAATACCAGTGTATTCCCACAAACTGTGTATTGCCTCAATACTCTAAAAATACCTCCATACTGTTGGGGGGATGGTGGTTGGTGACATTCCTCCCCTAGGGAAAAAGGCCCATGAGGCCTATGTAATGTAACACTTAATACATGTTTTGTCCTACTTTGTCACTCCATGTGGGCATGCCTCCCCTTCTTTCCTATAAAATGGGAGGATGAGTAAGAGAAAGGGAAGGGGATGGACCTTCTTTCCTCTCCCTCACGGACTGTGTTTTTTACGTGTTGGTGTAAATCCGAAGCTATACCTTGTGTACATCCGAAGCTATATCCCAACATCTGACGCCCACCAGTGCTTCGTCTTTGAGGAGGGCATGGCTGAGAAAGGTTATATCATTTCTTTTCTTCCTCTCTCTGAATATAAATTTCGAAGTAACACATGTTCACGGACATGCTTCGAAGCTAACTTTCTGTCTAAAAGCAATATCCGAAGATACACTTTCATTTGATAAAAGAAGGTTCTTAGGGTTCATCCGAAGATACACTTTCATTGAACATCTTAATCTATCAACATCGTTGCTTGAGCCAAGTCTAGATATCCGAAAGTTCCATTTCCCTCTCTAGAATGCAAACTTCGAAGGAACAAAGGGGCCACGGTTTGGTCCGAATTCCAACCGAGCATTGGCCGATGTCCGAAGATACATTTTCATTCAACATATGATGAGACAATCTAAATTTCTCTCCTGCTAAAGAACGAAGGTAATTTTTTCTCTCAAGAGCTTTTGGCCGAAGGTCAAGAATGGATGTGTTTTACTAAAGCTACAAATTGCTTCGGATTATCCTTTATCCATCTTTGGATTTTCTTTTGCTAGCCCTTTATTTGAAGCATACAAGCATACGCACCCCATTATATTGTTGTTTCTCCATTGCGCCTTCGGATGATCAAGTGATCTCAAAATTCACAGCTTCTATCTAGACAGCTTGTTTATAAAAAGCTAACTATGTGCTTTGTTTGCCTCGATGTATGTCCATCTCATCCCTTCGGAGGCTTGGCATCAAAATTTTGGAATTCAAATTTTGATGGCACTGTTGGAACCCAACCTTGGATATCATTGGAAGAAGGATTTTGGATAATCACATTCGGACTAAATTGTCAGCTTTGAAGGATTTTGGACGTCCTCATCAGAATATGTTTGAGGCTTCGTTTCTTCCAGCATTTGAAGTACACAAGCTTCGGAGTTAATGGCTTCAGATTTTCAGCACTGCTCGTCCCTTGGGTCTAGATAAGTATCCCTAAACACCTCGGTAATTTTGGAGAAGGAGCTATCCCTTTTTGCATGACATGTTCTTCCTAGTGAACAATTTTTTGTGTCCTTTAGTCAAACGGACATAACTTTTTCATACGAACTCGAAACAGGCAAATAAATATATTTCGGATATCTACAGAAAATTTCGCATCTAGGTTTTCCTCAGCTGTGCCAGGTTCAGTGAATTTATTTTTGTGAAAATTGGCCGGAAACATCGAGTTCTCTGGTCCCGAAGTTTCTGCACGCTTGTGTTTGTCATACAACAAATGAACATGGTTATATATTACATCCGGAGGCTAACTTCTTTGCAGGTCTCTCACAATATTTCTGAGTTCAATTTTGAGATATCAGTTTCCGAATGCAGTATTCTAAATATCATCTTTGGAATTCGACATTGGATACCCTTAGTAGTGAGGTTTCGGATATCATCTTCGGACTGAATTTGCTTTCATTATCTTCGGATCAGGCTTTCAGATACTATCTTCAGAGTAAACTTTCGGATTTTGGGTATCATCCTTGGACTAAGTTTTAGGGACATTACCTTCGGATTTCAGAATATTGTCCCAGATGTAAATTTTTGGATGCCACCTCCAAGAGATTGACTCTGAAGCAAACTTTTAGTTATTATTTTCATAAAATGCACTTTGGGGCTTTAACTAGCTTCGGCAAGACAAGTTCTAATCTTCAAAGCATTGGTGATCTAATTCAGCTAAGTATATATCTTCTACCATATGAACCCTGTAACAAATATGCTTCTAGCTTTGGCTCACAAGTTCGATGACTCCCAAGTTTGATGTGTGCTTGTTTATTTGTCTTTTTGCTTGCTCTAACTACACCTAAGTGCCAAAGCAGGTACAACCTCTCTGCATGACACAAACAGGAGAAGTACTTCAAAGTTTCTCCTTTGCCGTTGAAATACCATTCATATTAAAGTACCAACCTCGTTTTGGAGGAAAAGCTTATCTTCTTTTTTACCTTCTCCCATGGGGAGAAACACATTGTTGAAGTGTTCTATATTTCAATTGAAGCACCTTCGGACTAACTCTTTCTGTAGGGACAAGTTTATCTCCTCTCATACATCGGAATTCAATTACAAATATTGTCTTCGAAACCCATTTTTCTGGATATTATCTTCGGATCAAATCAATTGGATATTATCTTTGGATCAATCAGATATTACCTTCGGGTACTATCTATCTTCGGATCAAATCAACACGATATTATCTTCGGATCAAATCAATTGGATGTTATTTTCAGATCTATCTAGTATTACCTTTGGCGATTACCTTCGGATATTACCTTCAGATCAATCAGGACTCAGCTTCAGGATATTGTGTTTGGAAGTAAACTTGCGGTCTTCCGACGAACTGGACTTCATTTTCGGATTGGTCATTCAGATATCATCTTCGATCAAAAACCTCGGACAATATCCGCAGTGTATGATTTATGGCCTCTGCTTTGCTTTAACTAAATTCGGTCATTTAATACAAAAACATGAGAAGAAGACCTTGGCTCTACATAAAATGAGCAAGGCAGAAAAGACCTTGCTTCGATAGAGAACAAGCAAGGCAAAAATAAGTGAGTATCTAATAGAAGTCAGCTAAGGTCGCAGTGAGCATGCAGAAAGGCGTGTCATTGGCTAAAAAGCCATATGTTTCGATTAAAATTGTTTATTTTTTCGTTGCAAGAGGTTTATCGCCTTGTTTCAAGAACTTTTAAAAATATGCCTATGTGTAGCAACAACGTTTGCAAGAACTGTTGCAAGAACTTTTTAAAATTGTAATTATAGGTGTGTTATCATTTCTGACATTCATCATCGAATGCTTTCAGTAAGTTTCGGATATCAGGTGCTATACGAAACTAACAAAAATCAAGTACCACTAATGCTTTCAGTAGATCCTAAGGGGCGGGCCTCATGCATCGGATCTTAATTTCGAAGACAATCTTCGAACTCCATTCTTGCGTGCTTTGGAAATCAAGTCATTGCATATCATCTGCATTACCTTCAGATTAATCACTGGGTTATTTTTGAAAATCCACACCAAAGTTCAATTTTGGATGTTATCTCCAAAGCAAACTACTGGATGCTATCTTTGGAATAAGATCTTTGAGTTCCACCTTCAGAAGAAAATTCTTATCATCTTCGGATTTCACCTCCAAAAGAATCCCTTGCAAATTCAAGGAAAGTCGAAAACATTCTTAAGAATGGATATCAACTGTGGCACTTTAAAGATTCCTTGCGGGACTCAAAAACTCGAGTATGCACAAGGAAACTTCGGTGCTTACTAGAAAGAGATGGCAAAATCTACCTTCGTAGTACTAAGGGATTAATGTCAAGAGATCGTCACATTTAACTAGCTTGAGGGGCTGGGGTGCTCAGGGAGCCTAACCATCAGCATCATATAAATCATGTATTTCCACATCAGAATACTCCTACCAATGTGAGTATTCTCCTCCTTCAAAGTTATTCATTCACATGGATTTAAATTGTCACTATTGTTAAAATATATATATGTCTCGTTCACTAACCTTGCAGGTTCTCACCACTATAACTATTCCTTCCTCTACCCACAATTTCTCATGCTAAAGTTTTATAACTTCATCTATATGAATTCTTTACTTTCTTGATACAAACCAAGCATGCATCATGTCATACCCACACAAAAAAGCGAAGCTGTAAAAGAGCAATGAAAAAATGGCCACGGCCAAAGCTCCCCAAAGAGAGATTTGAGTTTACTTAAATATCACAATTAACTTCGCAGCCCAAGTCTTTGCAGGGACAAAGAAAGCCGAAACTTTCCAAACTATTCGAAAGAAAGCATACAACAAAATAACTTTTGCATGCATTCAGTTTATCATTATGAAAATCAAAGCATGTCTTCATATGCGTTACTATTTCTATCAAAATATTTCGTACGCTAACAATGGAGGTTCGTACCGCTGTAAGTATTTCCTTTTACACTACATTCATCAAGTTTCATAGATTCAACCATACGAAATCCTTCCTATGCTTACAAATATATTTTTAAACTCATGTTATACCCTCCTACACCCTAAGGGGCTAGGACAAGGCAAATGCATTTCGAATCAAAGCTTTTTTGATTGCTAAATAAATACCCCCAAGGAGGATATGTTAATTTACATCAATATCATAGAAAACCTTGCAACACTAGTTCTCCTGAAGATTGGCAATTGATCAACCCTTGATGCAAAAGGGGAGCAAATCTCTGTTGCGATTAATTTCCCTCAACCAAGGGGCTCCGCCAACAGCTTCGGCCTAGGAGCTTCGCCTTCATCAACTTCAGACCAAGTGCTTTCGCCATAATCATCTTCGCCCAAGGGACTCAAGCGACTACAGCGTCGGCCACCCCCAACATCATCAACATCTTCACTCACGCTCTCCGGCCAAGAGGGGGTGGAGGAGCACCGATGGGCTAACTCTTTGATCTTGTCCCAAGACAGTAAGCGAAGAATGCTTCATCGCCTACCTCGATCGTGTGGGACAGCGACTTCGTCCTTGACTACACCTTCATCGACTACTTTGACTTCATAAAGATAGAAACAACTACCTCGACTACACCATCATTGACTCATCAACCACATGAAGATAGGGACATCTACCTCGCATACATCATCTGTTTTGGCATTGCGCGAGAACGAGTTTGGGCATAGAGATCAGAGGACTCAAAGACTCCATCAAGACAAAGGCAACTAAAGCAAAGCATGAGGGAGCACACCGAAACAAAGCATCTCCCTTCTTCAGTCGTATCACCAGAAAAAACATAGAGATATACCTTGTTTAGTTTGGCCCACCAGATGTGTGTACTCTTTTCTCCACACCCTTTTTTCCCACTAGGTTTTTGGGTGGAGCTTTTAGCGAGGCATACAGGTGGAGGTTGTGAGGGCCTCATCTCACAGCACAAGTTGTACTAGAGCTTGGCCTTTTACCTCACTTAAGCATCTACTAGGTCTTGTTGTACCAGCCAAAACCTAGTAGATGAGGGGCAACTGTTGGGGGGAATGGTGGTTGGCATCATTCCTCCCCTAGGGAAGAAGGCCCAAGAGGCCCATGTAATGTAACACTTAATACATGTTCTATCCCACCTTGCCACTCTATGTGGGCATGCCTCCCCTTCTTTCCTATAAAAAGGGAGGATGAGTAAGAGAAAGGGATGGGATGGACATTCTTCCCTCTCCCTCACGGACTGTGTTATTTACATGTTGGTGTAAATCCAAAGCTATACCTTATGTAAATCCGAAGCTATATCCCAACACATACCAAACAAGTCCTTAGTTTTGAAAAATCAATTATATAGAACTTTCTAGTCCTAGCTTGGGCTAACAATGTGATTTGCACATGCAGAGTCATAATATGGACTGTGGCCCTCTGTTCGTCGAAAGCTAAATGGAGAAATTGTTTGTGTGCCAACATTCATCCATTTGGTGGACTGTGGCTCACAAATATCCCTGCTTCATTTTGATAGCTCGAAATTTGTATGTTACAAAAAACTTCATTTTCTATCGCTAGGTTAGAATAAAATAGCATTACTTGTAACTATGTGCAGTAGACATAGTAACCAAACTAGACCTTCAACTTGTGCTCCTTCTCAGGTTATTAGAATCTTAGTAAATATAAATATTAAAAGATTATAGATAAAATTTGGATCAAAATCACTTATCTTGGCATGTGTGCTCTCCCTCTCTTAATTTGTGTGTGTTTATTTTCTAATACAATACTTGTTAGACACTATCTATTCGTTGTTGGTTGTGACAAGCTGATGAGTGACTATATATGTTGTCATTATTGTTTTTTCTTTTACATCAGACATGCAGCAGAGAACATTTTTTAATATGTGTTAGTTAAAATCTTAATTTAAATTATGGGATCCAAGAAAAGAGGGAAAGTTGAATTGGTTCACAAATAGTTCTATTCAAATTAGAGTTCAAATTAATGTATAAGATAAACCTTGCCCGTCCTCCATATGATAGTTAACTAGTTCACACTAAGATTTATATAATATGATTACCTACTTACCCAAAAAAGACTTACAACTTATTGCCAAATCTAAATAGCTAAATATAAGGTAGAGATATACAAGATATATATAAATACAAAAACGAAAATTGAGGTGGATAAAGAAGTAAAGGCAAGAGACTTCCAACAAGATGTGAAGCACCCATATATAGTCCATGTATCAATAGGCCAAACAAGCACCTAGGCACCCATATATAGTCCATGTTTGCTCGCCACCCTAGCTTAGTGAGCCAAGCACCAATTCTCTTTTGATCACCATCTTGCTCCTAGACATGAAGTCACGCCAGTAGGTAAAGGTTAAGTGCCATTGAGACACTAAGACAAGACAATTGCCACTATACATTGGGACAAGACAATTGCCACTATCTATCTTGGTCTTAACGGCATTGTCTTCATTATGAGATTCATCATTAAGAAAAGGTCTTCTCATTCTTGAATAAAATGTCACCATCTCAAAATGAGGGACTCAAGTGTACCGAGTTCGGTCTTTTGTCCTAGCTATGATGAGCACTTATCAACACCGAAGACTTGCTGAAGATCGAGTTAGCAGAAGCCCACCTAATGGGTGACCTGGTAGCGGTGCCAGAGTGGACTTGGCATGACAAAATTCCTGCCGAGCGGACTGGCAAGGTGGCTTGGGCTGCAGTCCAAGATAGGCTCAGGCCCATAAGAGAGACCTTGGGTGTGGGACTGGTGTCAAGAGCCATAAAATCACTCAAGACTGGAGGCCCAACTATTGTTTCTTGGTTCGAGCGTCAAAACTAGGGGCTTCGGTTGTCACGCCTAGTTCTCAACCAACGGAACTAGGACAACATATATGTGCCAGGAACAAGTCTCACATATATCATGACAATAGATGACAACACAGAATGTGCATAAAAGGGAAAATAACGTTACATAGCGTATCATCACATTATTACATCAAGACCACAAGTCTTCATAACAGAGTCATAAGCGGAAGCGTAAACGAAAACATAAATGAGCCGCCACAAGGACGTCGACTGGGAGACTGGCATGCCTAGAACTCATCATAACCTTGAACGTATTCTTCTGTGCCTTCATCAACTGAACAGCGGTTGGGTCCACCCAACAAAAGAAAGAAAACAACAAGCAGTGAGTACACAACCGTACTCAACAAGCATAACATGAACCATGAAGCTCTAAGGCTAGCTGACACATATGCATGAGCTTTTAATTGGTCAAGTTTTATTAAGCAGCTAGTTACTACAAGTGGGTTTATAAACCATTAAGCCCAAGATATTGCGTAGAGAACATTAGACAGCATTATTAACATAAGGAACAACCCCCAAACCAAACCCGGAACCCACTAATCAGCATAAAGGATCTAGGCCGCTCATAACCAGTGAGCACTGGCTGACATGTCAGTTTTACACTCTCGAGAGGTTGCACATCTTTACCCACAAGTCATGAGCTATGCTAGGAGTTCATCACATTGCCTTAGATGAGATGACTAGCAAGCCACACTACGAAGCCTTTACAAAGATCACGTTGGTAAGGTGTAACTGCTGAGGTTTCAAGCTTCGCGGAGATGGGGCCCTACTCTAAGGGGTGAAGCATACACCACACACAACCCAAAGCAGATCCGAGGCCCATCCTAGCTCACTTCCCCTCTTGCCCCACAGGTAAGTTACTCCCAAACCAAGGCAATCTAATTAATCAGCTAAGACCGTCCCATACCAGTCTCATGGTAGCGCTGTTGTCCCAGGTTGTTGCTTTGCGAACCGGTCCTTATGGAGAGTGGCTATGAGCAAAACCACTAAGCCCATTGCTCATGCCCCCTAAACCATGTTGCTAAAAAGCCAAATTATTAAGGAGACATGAACCACTCAAGCCTCGGCACAAAGGGTCAAGCTCACAATTATATTGCATAGATCCATTAATCAAATTATTAACAAAAGAACATGTGTTTGCGCTGCGACTAGAAAAACTTAACCAACAAGCATCCCCATAGGTAAACATATAGATAAAAGAGGCTACGGTACAATCCTTATAGGCATACAAAATTAGACACATGCATCTGAGGTGATTTAAGGTTATTAGGTGTTGTCCATGTTATACTTGCCTTCCTCAAAGTGCTCTTGTGGCTGCTATTCAAAACCTGCAAACTGCTATTCTTCTTCACCCACGAACGGTTCACCGTCTAAACACATTCACGGCAACATACAAGCATTCCCATACACGCATACATGCAAACAAATAACAAAAGATAAGCAATAGTACATCATATCATAAAAACAGAAGATAAAACTATTATAAAAACATTCTACCCATTTCTACGAACATGTGAGCGCAAGAATCACTCAAATCGAAGCTAAAACGTTAAAGTTATGCATAAAATAAGCTCCTAAGGGCAAAACTGTGATGA
Source organism: Paspalum vaginatum (assembly GCA_030272315.1). Lineage (NCBI taxonomy): Eukaryota > Viridiplantae > Streptophyta > Magnoliopsida > Poales > Poaceae > Paspalum > Paspalum vaginatum. The sequence continues at coordinate 14,613,659 of CM059021.1, read as the reverse complement.
ATAAACTAAACCAGGGGCTAACTTTGCAAAACCGAGGGCCTAAACTGTAATTAAACATAGCCGCTGAGGGTTTTAGAGCAAAATCACCAGAGCCTGGACTGCGGGTTCAAATCCCGAAAAGCTCAGGGGCTAAACTGATGAAAACAGGACTAAAACATAAATACTTTTCAACGGAGATGGACTGCGGGTTGATTCCAGGGAAACACGGGGGCTTTCATGCAATAGTCCCACGATGGACTCGGTCTGCACTGACGTGCGTGGTGACGTGTGCGCGATGTGGCGTGCCACGTAGGCCTGACAAGTGGGCCGGTGCTGAGTCGGATTATGATGTGCGACGTGGCGCTCTGCGATTGGTGAACGAAAGGGTATGGGACGTTTTAATCGTGGCCATTGGCAACGGATCGGACCGCCGCAGAGGAAATGGGGCACAGGGGCATCGGCAGTGACCAAACTCCACGGCGGAGTTCGGCCCGCGCGGCGGCGGCTCGCCGATTGCGCATGCGCCGAGGCTTGGAGTCATTCCCGGAGCCCTAGGGCTAGCTCGGTAGCGAGAGAGGGCCAAGGCGAAGCTCACTGAGGTGGTGTGAACGTCGGGGAGGCGGCGGAGTGAGCTGGCGACGAGGACCGGCGGATGAGCTCTGACGGCGAACGCGGACATGGCGTCGGGGTCGCGTACTCCCGCTCCAAAGCCCAAGGAAACGGCTCCGCGGAGACCCTAGCAAAGGTGAAAGAGGGGATTAGAAGGGCATAGATGGCTTCGCCGATGAGGAATCGAGCGGCGGAGCATCAATCCAAAGGCAGGAGCTCCGGCGGTGGATTATGAACACGGTAGAGCGTGGAGACTGAAATTGGAGCGGTGTAGTGGCAAACGGAGGCGGTTGTGAGGCTCAGGGTCAGGTTTTATAGAGGTTTAGGAAGCCGAAGGGACGCAGGACGTGAGGGAGGTGACCACGGCTTTGAAAGGTTGCGCCGGCGCAATGAAGGAAGGGAAGAACAGGACGCGAGCTTTGGGGGATTGATAGCGGGTGATTAAGGAAGGAGAACAGTGGGCACGGGATCGGCTCAGATTCCGCCTCTGTGGTCGCCGACGTGGATGCGCGGAGAGGAAGGAAGGGGGCAGCGGTATCCCCGGCGGAAGGAAGGGGAAGGCGCTGACGCGCGGGTCCCGCCGGTCAGAGAGAGCGGGGCCGAGGCCCACTTGGTAGTGGCGCGCAGAGAGGGAGGGAGTGGAGCTGGCGTGAACTGGGCAGTCCTTCGGCCTAGGTGGGAAGCGAGGGGCGGGGGTGAGCTGGGCCGCTGGTTGGGCCGGTTGGCCTGGCTTGCTTCCTCCTTTTCTTTTTCTTTTCTTTTTCAATTATTTTGAATAAGAGAGCATTGGATCTATAAATTCAAATAAATTTGAATTTGAATCCTTAGTTCATACAAACAAGAAATATTGCACCAGCATGTATGGACAAGAAAGGTTAAACCTATGGTTGCTTTTATGCATCTTTTTAATTTAAATAAATCATGATAAATGCAAACTAAGCACATAAGCCTTAGAAAATTAAATAAAATTCTTGGTTTTTATTATGAAATCCTGAAATGAAAACTAGGGTGTTATAGGTTGCTGGTATCCCAAAACCAGAGTTACCCCTAAGGGATGAGCTACTGGACACGTGGAGGACATTGGGACAAGGCGAAGAAACTGAATTTGCAAGGACTCCATCGTGGTCATTCATCCTAGTTATTGTGGTCTTTTCTAGCCCCTATGGGCCTTCTTAGTGTAAGAGTCTGTAATATAGGGGGTCAAGTGCAAAACTGTCTTAGGGTTTAGTCTATAGTATAAATAATGGTGTGGCTTCCATTAGCCACTCCTCTTGGTTGGTTTTAGGGTTGCTTAGGCTTAGGTTTAGGCAGCCATTCTAGTTTCCAAGCAAGAGCTTCTAGTTTAGAGGGTCTTAGGGTATCTAGCCCCATTGTAAGAGGGTAGCAAGTGGTAGGAAGCCTGGAGAATGAGTCCCACCTTATAATCTATCCTTGTGATATGTTTTGAAGTGCAATAGAGTGGATTTCGTGGCCAAGTCTTGAGTGCTTGTGTGTAGCAATCTCCTTCCCCTTCTCCTATTTGTTTTTGGGAGATTTCACAAGGGCTTTTGGTGCAGTGGTTTGCCTACATGATTTCTCCTTCTCTTTTGCTAGTTTGGACTTGCAAGGACATGGAGATTATGTCTTAGAACATTTCAATCCCGCAAGATTGCCACGAGCAAGTCAATCTTGAGTTTTCCCTTTTCTTGCCCAAGTATTCCCTTTTTCACGAGATCTAAAACTCCCACTAATCGCATGATCTTTTCCAATAGATCTTTTGGGAATAGCTTTGGAATAGTGATGTGATAGCCTGAGCCAAATTTTGTGAAGTTTGTAGGAGATTTGGTCAAGATTTGACTTTGGGAGCTCATTTTCTGCAGCTTTGTGGGACAGTCTGGTGTGCTAGCGGACAATCCAGTGCATGCTACAGGACAGTCCGCTATGTGCTACTAGATAGTCCGACGGGTGGCTGCGTAGGCAGCTCTACCGGATAGTCTGGCGTGCTACACCAGATAGTCCGGCGTGCTACCAGACAATCTAGTGTGAGCTACCGGACAGTCCGGTGTTGGCCTAGCTGTTGCCTTCTTTGGCTCTTTTGCTTGGGTGTTTTGTCAAGACTTTTGGCCAGTGTCTCTCTACTGCATGCCTAGACTCAAACTCATCAGTTGATCTGGAGAGGCACTTGATTGTGTAGAGTGGCTGGTAGGGCTCGCTAGCCTAGGTTTTGGTCTCTTTCGCTTTTGTGTGTTCTGTGGGTGTTTGAGCCACTCTCTTCTGATGTTTCACTGCCTCTTTGAGTCCTAGGGTCAATAGCACTCAGTTGCTATGTGATCTTGCTCAGTAGAGAAGAGAGAGTTTTTGGGGTTGCAAGTTTTACGTGTCGACCTATTCAACCACCCCTCTAGGTCGCCCTTTTGGTCCTCAATTGGTATCAGAACCACACCTTAACTGATTCAAGATCCATAGAGATGTGACCATGGTTCAGTCCATGGGCAAGATTCCAGGATTCGATGCTCAGATTTCACATTTTGGAAGCAGCGCATGTCTACGTTCCTTTAGAGCCAACATTCATCCATTTGGGATATTTGTCACGATGCTGGCTACCAAGTGGTAGAAAACTGTGTTACCCAACAGCAACAATAGGAACACAAAGCAAACAACAAGGCCAGGAACTTCTTGCTTACTACCTTGTGTCGCTCTGAGTTTGATAGAGTAGTGCACTTGAAGACGGCACATGAGATTTGGACTACCCTTAGTAACTTCTATGAGGGGACTAGTCAGGTCAAGCCAAGGTTGTTTGAGGTGCACAAGAGAGAGTATGAGAACTTCTCCCAACAACCTGGTGGGAGCATCGACGGAATGTTCACTCGTTTTCAATCGATTGTGAACAAGATCCATGCGAATGCAAGAAATGGGGTGTTGCCTTACGATGACCATGAGCAAGCTTGCAAGCTCTTCTATGCTCTGGATCTGAGTGTTTGGCAACTGAAGAAAGAGTCTATAGTTGACAAGTTGAAGGCTTCAGAGTTTGACCCTCAGGCACATGACAAGATGAGAAGAACAACTCCCAAGCGCCTAGCTCTTAAGTCTGGCCCCAACTGTGGTGGTGCTGCTAACCCTAACCCTTCTGTTGGCTATGCTTTGTCTCTGATTTCAACTACAGAGGAGGAGCTTGAAGGACTAGATGATGGGAAGCTGTACCTACTGTCCAACAAGTTCCAACGCTTCTACTCCAACAAGATGAGCCACAAAAGAGGCGAGTGTTATCGCCAAAATTTGGCCAATTGATGTTTGGGACAAGTTGGCTAATGGGCCGAGCAAAGCCGATCTGTAGGTCCGGAAGATCAGCTGATGGGCTAAGTTGGGTCGCCCAGGGAATAAGCGATTCTGAGGGGCCTGTGGGCCATGTATCTTTTATTTCTTATTCTAGTAAAATTAGAAGTTAGCCTAGTTAAACTTAGGGTTTTGCTAGCTATAATCAGACTTGACATCCAAGTCTCCGGACTATAAATATGTAACCATACCTACGTAATAAAAACGACGACATTACACTTCCCTACAGCTCGTGTCTCCAATCTCTCTCGGTGCATCGCCACCCCAAACAACTAGGGATTTTCAAGGTAATCATCATGCTGCTCTAATGGTCCTTGGATCCTTTAGGGCATTACAATGTGAGCCACATGGTGAACCATATACTCAAGCGTTTTTTATGGCACGGTTCGCTAGTTATCCCGATGAATCCCATGTCACGCCTAGCTTATCACGGGATCCATTAGTTACCTCGATGAATCTCGCGGTGAGGCTTCGCTTGGCATGAGATCCATCTTTTTACGCACCTATGCTTCAGGTAGTTGATCGATCTTCATGTAGCTCATTTTACGATACCTAATCGCTTGTTACAATCCAAGACATGCCGCTGCATGCATGTGCACGCGACCTGCCGATAGATTAGCGTAGTTCAAGCACCCTAGCTATACATGTCATAATTTGTATCTGTGTAGTTAGATGGACTTCTTTGGAGGTCCTGGTTAAAAGCCGATTTGATTATGCAGATCTGTTATATCATATTTTTAGTTAGGGCTTTTCTATATTGAAACGCGGTTTTGGCTTTTCACTCTGATTATTCATGCCCGATGGAATACCCGATGCTCTCGTATCGGGCGACTAGAGTACACAACATCTCGTGTTTGCCGATTCTAGTGATCTGGCAGGAATTTAACGTTTAAATCTGTTGTGTACGCTTTACAGGGAGAACAGGAGCCAATTCCCGTGATCAACTCACCTTCCTAGCTGCAAGGTCAAGCCAGGTGGCTTGCCCACACCACCATGCACAACCAAGATCGGTTCCCCCGCTGTGAGCCGATCGGAGCCGCACGACAGGGAGACGAGTGCAGCAACAGTGCGATCCCCGGCTCCCATGTACTATGTGGGCAAACCACACCGTCCACTGGTATTTGAGCGCAACACACTTTTGGCACGCCTGGTGGGACCTCACCTTCATCAGCACTCTTATCAAGCTATGGCACCAGAAAATTCCAAGGGTGCAATGAAGATTTCAGCTAGACATGATCCAACCATGTGGCCGAAAGATAAAGATGCTTCGCCCAGACTTGACCAGCTTCCAGTTGAACACAAAGAAGTCTACGATCGCATACTTGATGAGTTAGCTGAACATGTTCTTGACCACTCCACTTGGACTCGGAGTGGTCATGTCAAGTGTTATGGACACCTAGAGAATTTACTGGACAGTGTAGATATTTCAACGCCATCTGAAGAGTGCACCAGAGCACTGCGAGTGGAGATGAATGAGATGGTGGGTAAAGCCATGCTACGCCAGTCTGAAGTTGTGTTGAATTCTATGGAAGGCTTGGTAGCACGTGTAATTTGGCAAGTCTTGGCCGGTGAATACCGAGAAACCAGCCTGAAGATTGGCACTTTCTTTGGAGAGACTAAATTCTATACTCAGCCGATCTACATACCTCCTATCATCGCACCTGAGAATAACAAGGCCGAGTTCATCATGCATGCACCAAAACATCATGGAGATCAGCCTACATGCTGTGATGAACCACCGGCATTCATACCAGAGGGATTCGTCTATCAACTTGTGTACAGACCACTTCAGGAAGGAAAAGAACCTCCGTGCAAATCCCCGTCGAGCAAGCAGCCTCACCACACAAGCCACGTGGGCAGTGGCAAAGACAAAGTCAATGTTAATGAGACTGCCGATTGGCAAGCTCGATTTGGGTCAGGGCCGGTTTCTAACAACCAGGCCGGTTTTTATGGCAATGGCGGATCGGCTGGCCAAGCCGATCTAGATGAATATTTCAGGAATCGGTATGGCATAACACCAGTAAGGGAATCTATTTCCTATTGCCAGTCGTACCTAGAAATGTACGACCAGTTGTTGCCTCCACCAAAGTTCATGATGCCAGAATTTTCCAAGTTTAGCGGCAACGATGGTACTAGCACTGTGGAGCACATCAGCAGATATCTTGCGCAACTGGGTATCGCAACATCTGCCAAACATATGAAAATTCGGCATTTTTCACTATCTCTAACAGGCCCAGCCTTTGGGTGGTATACCTCACTGACGCCGGGGTCTGTGACAACATGGAAACAACTGGAGGAACTCTTCCACACGCAATTCTTTTCAGGATCTGAAGAAGCCAATCTCACAGATCTAATGTCCATACATCATTGCCCTAGGGAGCCAGTCAATCAGTACATCTAAAGGTTCAGGGAAGCCAAGAACAAATGCTATTCTCTGCACCTATCAGAGAAGAACTTGGCTGAGATGGCATACAATGGGTTGCATCGGCACACCAAGGCTACGTGTGGGCTGACGGATTTCAATTCCATTTGCCATCTAGTGTCCAAGGTCTCTGGCTATGAATGCACCCATATGGAGCAGTACCAAGAGAAGCCACACAGAGCCATCAACCTCTTGCAGGATGAAGAATCAGCCGACGAGGAAGCCGATGTAACGTTCATACAATGGGGTAGACCAAAGCAGCCGTTGCCCTGCCAATGGATCAAACGTCCTGAAGTGCTAGCTGGATATGATTTCGATGTAACTAAAACTAAGCAAATCTTTGACCTCTTGCTTAAAGAAAAGTGCTTGGAGTTGACGCCGGGTCATAGAATTGCGCCGGCGGAAGAACTAAAGGGCCACAAATACTATAAGTGGCATAACACTTTTGATTCCCATAGTACCAATGACTGTAAAGTCCTGCACCAGCAGATCTATGTTGCGATTGAGCAAAGGAGGTTGGTCTACCCCAAGACCCAGATGAAGATAGATAACACCTCGTCCCCAATGTTAACATGGTCAGCGTGACAATTTTACTCATTGGCAAGAAGAGCCGATGGTTCCAAGCTAGAGCAAGATCAGGATTGCCACGCCAGTTGGGTCATCGGAATTCTTGTAGTGGGTCCAACACGCTGCTGAAGATGGTAGGGTCATTACCAAGAAACAAACAAAACCTTTCCATCTGACCATCAACATGGTGGGAGCTGATTCCAGCTCAAGGAACAAGGGTAAGGCCAAGGCCGATTCAGACAATGATCGGCCACAAGAGTTCTGACCTGAAGAGCATTTATCTACCGAAGATATAGCTAGAAACCATAGGTCACGTATCGAGTTAGGGGTCTTGATTGGCATGTATGCTCAACACCACAAATGACAAGGACAATGCCGAAGGCAGGAACAAGAAAAGGATTATATACGCCAACAACGGTATTAGCGATAGGAGTGGCAAGATTAGTCAAGCTACAGACCACGTGGATACCGCTATGAATGGTAGGAGCAGCATCATCTCAGCCAATGGCAAGACAAGGAACACCGCTACACCACATACTGTCACAACGTGGATCGGTAATATGCAGAACGCCAGGAAAGCCGTGGGTCCAGAGGGCATTGGGACTGCCCGTTTTTCAAGTATTGCTGGAGCCAGGGAATGGAGCGCTTGCCAACTCTGGAGGACTACCCTGAGTGTTCAATCTCTCGTCACCTAGAAGAGAATGTATATGTGTTCTGGCTATTAGGTTGTCTACATTTGTCACCACGACGTCGCCTACAGTTGTCTCCAAACAGTCGCACACATGGACGCACGGTCAACTCAGAGTCAGAACAATCAGATGAGCTCCATTCGCGTGAGCTAGGGAAGTTAGACACGAAGTGAGAAGAATGCCAGAAGCCCAGGTGGCGTCCCAACAGTCTCTCTCACTCCTAGAAGCGCAGAATTCAACAGCTGGGCAGTTTGGAAGAAGCCAAAGCAAATTACCTTCGGCTGTTAAAACAGGTTAATTCGGGTCTTGTCACTATACCATCATACAAACACAAGCTGTCTCCGGTGTTACCTAGATGACCAGCTGTTTGGAAGAGAAAGCAACAAGATCAAGAACAGCCGGGGGACCCAATGGAGGACGATGCGGAGGATGATCTCATGGGGGATGAAACGGCCAGTCGATCGGCCAATGTCATTATGGTATTTTTCTTTCCTAATGAGTTTCATAACCCTTCTGCAGTCTAGGAATCAGTGGCTCAACTCAGTTCGAGGCCGGTAGCTATCGTGTTTCAGAAGCCGGCCGGTAAAAAGTATCGTCATTTGAAGCCACTATACCTCAAAGGCTACATTTATGGGAAGCATATGAATAGGATGATGGTGGACACAGGTGCAGCAGTTAACTTGATGCCCTATGTGGTATTCAAGAAATTCGACAAGAATGACAATGAGCTCATCAAGACCAACATTGTGGTCAATGAGAGCCAATGGACCAGCTCCATTGCCTCTGGAGTGATGAGTGATTGTCAACAGTAGCAAGACCCAGAAGGACTTGGGCACAAGACCTCCGATGGACTGGAGGTAGAGGGAAGTCCTCCGAAGGACTGGAGGCACACTCGGCGTCTATCGGCCATGGGAGTTCGGTATACGGAGGAGCGGCACGACGACGGCAGGAGTAAGTCCTCCGAAGGACTGCGAGGCTACCCCGATGGACAGGGGATGCCGGGCACCACCGCGGTGCTCCAACCCGAATGCGTGGCGCGAAGGCGTGCAAGGGAGGCTTTGGCGGCGTCGGCTTAAAACCGTCACCCAAGCTACCCAAGCCTTGGTGAGTTGGGCCACGACTCGCCAAGATAGAGAAGATGGGCCAAATCCGGCCCAGGCGGAGACTTCCTAAAGTTTCCCGGTTTCTGACTTCAAAACCGGGGGCGGATCGCGGATTGAACTACTAGCCACGTGGAGAGCATCCGAGGATTGCGTGGAACTTACGAAGATCAAGATTCCATCGTGGTCGTCCGTCCCGAAATATCCTGTAATCTTTCGTTTGAGTCCTTAGGGTTTGTCTAGCTGTAGGGACCTAAGTGCAAAACTGTCTAAATAGCACTCGGGTATAAATAGGTCAAGGGTAGGTCATGAGAGGCCCTCTTGGCTGCTAGGATTAGTTTTCACTTGGTGATTTTCGTCCTTAAGCTTTGAGCTCCATTGTTAGTGAGGTTAGAGTAGGATTTAGCCTCCTAATCTTGAGGGAAGGTGAGGGTGGTTGCTTGGGACGAATTTCTGCTTGTATGCTGGATCTTTAGACCCATTTTGGGCACTTAATCGAAGCAAATTCGTGCAGCAACCTTGTGTTCTTCTCCTCCCCCTCTCACTTTGGTTTTTGGGTTCAATCCTTGCCTTTTTGGGTGTTTTTGTTGGGCAAGCTTGAATCTCTTCTCTTGCTGATGTTCTGGACTTGCTAGGACGTGGAGATCATGACTTAGTTCATCTCAATCCGGCTGGATTGCCACGAGCAAGCCTCTTTTGTGTTTTCCCCTTTCTTGCCCAAGAATGGAGATTTCACAAGATCTGAAATTCCCGTTGATTCCGCGGTTACTTTGAGTTGATCTGTTGGGAATAACTTTGAAATAGGGTCTAGATAACCTGAGCTAAATTTCGTGCAGTTTGAGCAAGGTGTGATCAAGTTATGATTTGAAATCATATTTTCTGCGACCCTACCGGACCCTCCGGTAGAGGCCACCGGACAGTCCGGTTCCACCGGATAGTCCGGCAGAGCCCACCGAACAGTCCGGCGTGAGGCGTTGTCCGGGCAGTGCCACCGGACAGTCCGGCAACAGGTACCGGATAGTCCGGTCCCATCGGACAATCCGGTGTTGGCCACCGGACAGTCTGGTCCTGTCAGGGAGCTGCTGTGTTCTTCCCAGGTTGGTTTTTCCGCTGTGATTTTGCTGCGGATTTTCGCATTCCTCCCTTAAGACCATTCTCTTTGCTTACTGTAAGTCAGTGAGACACACCTAGGTGTGGTGAGTGTCTTGTGGCGGATATTGCAAAATCCGTTGCTCCGCTGTCACTCTTGTTCAGATCTTGAGCTTTCTTGCATTGGTGCGTATCCTCGCAGTGGACGGCACCCTTGCGCTGCTAGGCACGTATCTGTTCAGTGGACGGTGCTTAGTATCTGGTTTCATTTGGGGGTTTGTGATTTTGTGATTTCAAGTGCTCCTATTCACCCCCCCTCTAGTCGCACGTCTCGGTCCTACAGTCAACGATTTCAAGGGTGACCCGACTGGAGCGAAAGACATTTTTAACGTGGACCTGACAATTGGAAGCAAGTTGATTCCCACGTCGTTTTTTGTTGTGGACACCAAAGGACCTTACTTGGCTCTGCTTGGCCGAGATTGGATTCATGCAAACTGTTGTGTACCGTCAACTATGCACCAATGCCTCATTCAATGGGATGGTGATGAGGTTGAGATCGTACCTCCCAAGGATTCCACCGATGTCACTGTCACAGAATCTTCATTCTGGGGGGCAGAAGGAGCAAAGTGCCATACTGGACGAGAGCAGCTCGATTGGGATTTCATGGAAGGTTCAGAGAAAGGACTTGTACCTATACCAATAGCCGACATTGATATGTGATGACAAATCTTTCTGTGTAAGGCTGATCTAAACGATCGGCCAGATATGTAAAAAATCATTACAGTAATATGTGTTCAATAGCTGATTTAGATAATCGGCCCCTCAAAAAGAAAAGTATGTAATTAGATACATGGATCTTGAATGTATTAGAGGTTAGAAAGCTGATCTCCTCAATTACTTGAAGGCTTCGGCTTGGGGGGGGGGCAAGACATCTTGATAGATGCATACAAGACAGTTGGCCGATGTTTCGCCATGGGCCTGAAATAGATAAAAGCTAATAATGAAATTGAAAAGCCGATGCGTTGCCATCGACTTTATGTACGCCCATACAAAAATTCTTTTTTATATACATAGCCGATGCTTTGCCATCGACTTTAGAAACCTCCATACCAAAAGAAAAAGGTACACTATCGTCGAATCTTACATAACATCATGCCTGGGGGGCATATCCATGCATATGTGAAATAAAATTGTTCCAAGGTGTTACCTGCAAACTACTAGAGGAATTGTTGAATAGCTGTGATGGCCTTAAGACGGATGGAATCAACAGAAGAAATAATTGCATTGTCTGGCTCATTAGTGCCCAGCGTAAGACGAGTTGTTAGTTTTTTGACTTTAACCAAACCAGATGACAAACTCTCTTTCAACTTTTGCTTGGTAGCCTTGATTTCTTCGAGATCAGATGATGCAGTCTTGATGTTTTCATCAACTGTTGCGAGCTTTTGCTGAAGACATTGGATCTCATCAGCAATTTCAATCCTTGACTTCTGCAGATCCGTGAGCTTTGAAGATAAAGTTGATGAGGCCTCATCATCATCCAGAGCAGCTTTTTGTTGATTCAGGATCACACACTGATCAGCAATTTCATTCCTTAACAAGCATTGGGAGTCTCGGGCCGCAATGCGAGCTATGGCTGTTTCCACTTCTTCCATGAAGAAACCCAGGTATGCTACCGGATGTAATACTCATCTCAGATCAGTTGGTAGTTGGTCTACTACCGGCTCCAAGGTGAGAGCCAATGGACCGGCTAAATTGCCTCTGGAGTGATGAGTGATTGTCAACAGTAGCAAGACCCAGAAGGACTTGGGCACAAGACCTCCGATAGATAGGAGGCCCTCCGATGGACTGGAGGTAGAGGAAAGTCCTCCGAAGGACTGGAGACATGCTCGTCGTCTGTCGGCCATGGGAGTTCGGTACACAGAGGAGCGGCACGGCGACGACAGGAGTAAGTCCTTCGAAGGACTGCGAGGCTGCCCCAATGGACAGGGGATGCCGGGTGCCACCACGGTGCTCCAACCCAAGTGCCTGGCTACCCAAGCTACCCAAGCCTGGGTGAGTTGGGCCACGACTCGCCAAGATAGAGAAGATGGGCCAAATCCGGCCCAGGCGGAGACTTCCTAAAGTTTCCCGGTTTCTGACTTCAAAACCGGGGGCAGATCACGGATTGGACTACTGGCCACGTGGACAACATCAGAGGATTGCGTGGAACTTACGAAGATCAAGACTTCATCATGGTCATCCATCCGAAAATATCCTTTAATCTTTTGTTTGAGTCCTCAGGGTTTGTCTAGTTGTTGGGACCTAAGTGCAAAACTGTCTAAACAGCACTTGGGTATAAATAGGTCCAAGGCAGGTCATTAGAAGGTCTCTTGGCTGCTAGGATTAGTCTTTGCTTTGTGATTTTTGTCCTCAAGCTTTGAGCTCCATTGTTAGGGAGGTTAGAGTGGGATTTAGCCTCCTAATCAAGAGGGGAGGTGAGGGTGGTTGCTTGGGACGAATTTCTGCTTGTATGCTGAATCTTTAGACCCATCTTGGGCACTTAATCAAAGCAAATTCGTGCAGCAACTTTGTGTTCTTCTCCTCCCCCCCCTCTCTTTGGTTTTTGGGTTCAATCCTTGGCTTTTGGGTGTTTGTGTTGGCCAAGCTTGAATCCTTTTCCTTGCTGCTGTTTTGGACTTGCTAGGATGTGGAGATCATGACTTAGTTCATCTCAATCCTGGTGGATTGCCACGAGCAAGCCTCTTTTGTGTTTTCCCCTTTCTTGCCCAAAGATTGCCATTTCACGAGATCTGAAATCCCCGCTGATTCCTTGCTCACTTTGTGTTGATCTCTTGGGAAAAGCTTTGGAATAGGGTCTAGATATCCTGTGCAAAATTTCGTGAAGTTTGGACAAGGTTTGGTCAGGTTTGGGTTTGAAAACGCCCTTTCTGCGACTCTACCGGACAATCCGGCAGAGGCCACCGGACAGTCTGGCTCCACCAGATAGTCCGGCAACGCCCACCGGACAGTCCAGCGTGAGAGCTGTCCGGGCCGTGCCACCGGACAGTCCTACAGCAGGCACCTGATAGTCTAGTTCAACCGGACAGTCCAGTGTTGGCCACCGGACTGTCCGGTCCTGCCAGGGAGCTGTTGTGTTTTTCACACTTTGGTGTTTCCGCTGTGTTTCTACTCTGGATCTTTGCGTTCCCCACTGTAAGAAAATTCTCTTTGCTTGCTGTGAGTCAGTGAGACGCACCTTGGTGCGGTGAGTGTCGTGTGGAGGTTTTTGGAAAGTTTAGTTGCCTCGGTGCCATTCTTGGTTGGATCTTGAGTTTTCCTGCATTGGTGCGTATCCTTTTAGTGGACGGTACCCTTGCTCTGCTAGGCACGTATCTGTTCAGTGGACGGTGCCTAGTTTGGTTTCTCTTGAGCTTTGTAGAGCACTTTCTTGGTGGTTGTGATTTTGAGATTTCAAGTTCTCCTATTCACCCCCCTCTAGTCGCACGTCTCTGTCCTACAATTGGTATCAAAGCCGGTTAGGTTTCTTCATACCTTTACTGGTGAGAAACCTGTAGCGACTATGACTCACTCCAGGAAGATTCTGGTCCTTGGCTCCAATGGCTACTCCTACTGGAAGGGTAGGATGAGGGCATTCTTGCTCAGCCAGGGCCAGGACATATGGGATGTTACTCAGAGTGTGAACTTTGTGGTGCTTCCAGTTGCTCAGCGCACTACCCCTGCGATTGTGGCTCAGCATGAGACGAATGCCAAAGCTGTTAACTTTCTCTTCTCAGGACTTGGTCTAGTTGATTATGAGAGAGTGAGCCACCTCGAGACTGCCCGTCAGATCTGGTCCCTGCTGAGTGCACACCATGAGGGCACTGCTACTATCAAGGGGCGTCTCGTTGAGACTTACAGGCGCGAATATGAGAATTTCGTTCAGAAGCCTGGTGAGTCCATCGATGACTTGTTTGATCATTTTCAATCGATCATCAACAAGTTGCGCGTTAACTCTAGCCCTGAGAGGATCCCATACACCGACCATCAACAGGCTGTCAAATTGCTATATGCGTTGGACAGGAAGGTATGGGAGATCAAGGTTAACTCGATCATCGAGTCTGAGGCCTATGACACAATTGGAGTGGAGACTCTTTACAGCAAGCTCAAGGCCACAGAGGTGGATTACAAGTTGAGAGATTCTCTCGCTTGTACTGGCTCCAAGAGCCTGGCCTTGGCTTCTCCCTCCAGAGAGGCCGCTACTAACCCCCAGCTTCACAACTTTTCATTTTTTGCTCTTATGTCTGTTATAGAGGAGCAGTTGGCGTCACTGGTTGATGATGAGCTTTGCCTGGTGTCTAGCCACTTTCAGCGCACCTATGACAACCGGATGAGCAAGAACAGGGGCGAAAGGCCCAAGTGCTTCGAGTGCGGAGAGGTCAGCCACTTCATCGCCGAATGCCCGAACAAGCAGAACGACTACTACAAGAAGGGCAAGAGCCACTCCCGCGACTCCAACAAGTACCACTCCGGCAAGCATGACTACAGCAAGCGTGACCACACCAAGCACCGCTCTGGCAAGATCAAGAACTTTAGGAAGGCTTTCAAGAGCTACCAGAAGGACAACCGGAAGCGGGACAAGGCTTTCTTCACCGAGCTTGGTGGTCTGTGCGGCGGATCGTCCTCCTCCTCCTCGTCTTCGTCAAGCTCAAGTGTTGAGGAGATCGTCACCAAGCGGGACAAGAGGAGGGACCAAGGCGGTCCAGCTGGACTCTGCTTCGTCTCCACCAAGTCCAAGCACAAGCACAAGATGCACCGGAGATCTTTTTGCTCCATGAAGCTTGAGGACAAGGATGACAAGGGCAACGACAAGGACTCCTCCGATGAAGAGGTAACTCCTGAGCAAGCTGAAATTCTTGAGATGTTGGAGGCAAATAGTCGTGAGTTGAAAGCCCAGGATAGGTTGTTGGAGAAGGCAGCCAAGAAGCTACAGAAGCAGAAGGCCAAGTTGGCTGATGCTCTAGCTAAGATAGAGAGGCTGAAGAGTGTGCCAGCCCAGCCTAGAGAGTCTGAGTGCCCTACCTGTGAGATTTTGATGAGAGATCTCTGTGAGCAGAAGAGCAAGTATGCTCATCAGGTAGAGGAGATGGATAGGCTGAAGGTAGATTTAGGCAAGCTCCGGTCTAAACTAGATGAGCCTATTTTGAGTGATGAGCCTGAGTGTGAGATGTGCCCTCACCTAGCTGTTGACATAGCTGAGCTGAAAGTGAGGTGTGAGGGACAACTCAAGGAGTTGGAGGAGCTTAGGGATAGACCTACGCTTTTGGGTGCGTGCATGGTCTGTCCTACCTTGGAGAGTGAGCTTGAGCAGTTGAGAGCTGACCTTGTGGTGCTTTCAGAACCCCCTGACACTTGTGAGAACTCTCTCACTTTGAGGTTGATGTTGGTGGATACGGATGCCACCATTAAGATGGTAGAGATGTCCGCTCCCTCTATTCCCACTCTAGACTGCCCCACTTGTGCTGCCCAGACTTTAGTTCTGGAGGATCTGAGAGAGGAGAAACAAACTTTGATTGATGAGAACAATCATTTGAGAGAGTTGCTCAGTTGGATGTATGCTAGAGAGCCCCAACTAAGGATGATTTTAGAGAGCACCAAGAGAGCTGAGGGTGATATGAGTGGACTTGGGTTAGGAGAGTGCAGTTCTTCGAGAGAGAAGAAGAGTTCCCCAATTAAGCTTAAGACTACCTCTCCTCAGCCTAACCCTACTGTTGATGGGGTTTACCACGAGCCTCCTAAGGCTGCCCCAAAGAAGCAGTTCTGGACACCCAAGCCCTCGCAGGCTAAGCTGGATAGAGTAGTGACTGAGATTCTCAAGCCTCCAGTGAGCAAGGAGAGAGTCCAGCAGCCTGTTCCACCCAAGGCTACTCCACCTAAGCTCAAGGCCCAGCCTAACCCTACTCCCAAGACGCATGTCTACCATTGTGACTTTTGCCAGCGGAATGGCCACTTGGAGGAGTTCTACTTCAGGAGGAAGCGAGTTGAGAGGCAGGAGAGAGCCTGGGGGAACCAGGATCAGTTCTATCAAGGTGGTAGGCAAGATCCTCCCCATCGCGGTGAGAAGAAAGACCGCTTTGCTGGTGAGAGAGGAGGTGGCCTTTAGGCCCATGCTCCTGGTGGAGAGAGATGCTTTGTCGGCCGAGCTCCTAGTCATTTTTAGCACGGCTATGGACCTTGTGGCCGAGGCTTTGGAGGAAGAGGGTTTGAGAGCTCACGCTTTGGAGGTCGTGGGTACTCGGATAGATGTGATGCTCACTTTGACTGTGCTTACCCCACTCTTGAGCAGATGGCTGGGCACTGGTTCAGCAGTTTCACTAACCCCAGTGCCGGACCATTTGCTCACTCTCACTTTCCTTGATTTTGCAGGATCGAGGCCTGGAGGACATATGGATCACGGACTCCGACTACTCTAGGCACATGACAGGGCACCGCAGATGGTTCTCTAGCCTCAACCCCATGAGCACCAAGGAGTACATCACATTCGGGGATAATGGTCAAGGTAAAGTGTTAGGTGTTGGTTCTGTTGCACTTTCTGGCAAGATTTCCTTAAGAGAAGTTGCTTTGGTGAGGAATTTGTGGTTCAATTTGGTTTCAGTCTCACAACTTCTCAAGGAAGGGTTTGAGGTTCGTTTTAAGGAGGGTTCTTCTTGTGTGCTTGATGCTAAGGAAAACCTTGTTTGTCGGATTTTGCCCTATGGGCAGGTTTTTAAGGTTGACCTTGCATCTATTTCTGGCCCTCCTCGGTGTTTGGTTGCTAGTCCTTCTACTGATATTTGGAAGTGGCATAGGAGGCTTGGCCATTTGAGTTTTGATCTGATAGCCAGGTTGAGCTCAATGGGATTGATCCGAGGATTGCCCAATTTGAAAGCAGAAAAGGACTTAGTGTGCCACCCCAGTCATCATGGCAAGATGGTTGCCGCTTCCCATGCACCTGTCAATCAGGTGATGGCCTCTTACCTAGGTAAGCTGCTGCATATGGACACGGTTGGTCCTGCTCAGGTACAGTCGAAAAGTGGGAAGTGGTATGTGCTTGTTGTTGTGGATGACTTTTCTCGCTTTTCGTGGGTGTTCTTCATGGAATTCAAAGATAAGGCTTTTGGTTTTGTTCGGGATCTGGTCTTGAGGTTAAGGAATGAGAGTCATAAGGCCATGAGGGCTATCCATAGTGACAATGGCGGAGAATTTCGTAACTCTCATTTCGAAACATTTTGTCGTGACCTAGGTCTTGATCACCAATTCTCGTCTCCATATACCCCACCTCAGAACGGTGTCATGGAATGAAAGAACCGCACAGTTGTTGAGATGGCGCAGACGATGCTTGTGAGCATAGGACTCTGCGATGATTTTGGCCTGAGGCTATGAATACGGCCTGTTACATTGCGAACCGCATCTTCCTATGAGCTTTCTTAGGGAAGACTTTGTACGAGCTACGGTTTGGTAGGCAGCCTAGGGTCAAGCACCTGCGTGCATTTGGCTGCAGATGCTTTGTGCTCAAAAAGGAGGGGCATTTGGACAAATTTGAATCTCGCTGCTTGGATGGTATTTCCCTTGGGTACGCCTCTAGCTCTAGGGCATATAGAGTGTGGATCCTTGATACTAAACAAGTGGTTGAGACCTGTGAAGTTTCCTTTGATGAATCTATGCCTTGCACGACCCCTGCATTTGGGCTTTCAGGTGATGATGAAGAAGGCGCTCCCATCTTTGAAGATGACGAAGGCGAAGTAGATGCTGGTGATGCAGGAGCCACTGCACCGGCTATAGCTCCTGCCAATTCTGCTACGAGCTCTGAAGATGGAGGACCCTTGCCTACGGCTTCCTGCTTACTCCCTCGACTGCAAGCTCGAGCAGAGGCTGGCCCCACTGTGGACACAGGGGAGGTAACCTCCGAGATTGTTCCATCTCGGCAGGTCCAGCGGGATCACCCTCCAGACATGATGATTGGAGATCTACACCAGCGTGTCACACGTTCTTCGGTTAACTCTCTAGCCTTTTTCTGCCACTCTGCATTTGTTGCTTCTTTCGAACCCCAGGATGTGTCACATGCATTATCTGATCCTAGTTGGGTGAACGCCTTGCATGAGGAGTTGGAGAACTTTGAGAGAAACCATGTCTGGGATTTAGTTGAACCTCCACCAAATTGCCACCCTATAGGAACCAAGTGGGTCTTCAAGAACAAACAGGGTGAGGATGGGATGGTTGTGAGGAACAAAGCAAGATTGGTTGCCTCAGGGTTCTGTCAGAAGGAGGGGACTGATTATGTGGAAACCTTTGCTCCTGTAGCTCGTTTAGAGGCCATTAGGATTCTGCTTGCCTTTGGTGCCTCTAAAGGCTTCAAACTGCAGCAGATGGATGTCAAGTCAGCCTTCCTAAATGGTTACATAGAGGAGGAGGTATATGTGAGACAACCTCCTGGCTTTGAGAGTGCCAAGTTTCTAGACCGGGTGTATAAGTTGAGAAAAGCCCTTTATGGTCTGAAGCAAGCTCCAAGAGCTTGGTATGCTAGGTTGAAAGCTTTCCTACTCAAGTCTGGGTTTGTGATGGGTTCAATAGACAAGACCTTGTTTCTGTTGAGTCATGGTGGTGACACCCTTCTAGTTCAGATATATGTTGATGGCATTAACTTTGGTGGTTCATCTCACGCTTTGGTGTCTAAGTTTGCTGAACAGATGAGCAGTGAGTTCGAGATGAGTCTCATGGGTGAGCTTCAATTTATTCTCGGGCTACAGATCAAGCAAGGCCCAGAAGGAACCTTCGTCCATCAAGCCAAGTACACGAGGGACATTCTGAGAAAGTTTGACAAGGGAGATCTCAGGCCCATGGTGACTCCCATGTCAACACAGACGGCACTTGATACTGATGAAGAAGGGGAGGTGGTGGACCAAAGAGAGTACCGAGGGATGATCGGCTCACTTTTGTACCTGAAGGCGACCAGGCCGGACATTCAGTTGGCGGTCTGCCTTTGTGCGCGATTTCAGGCCTCACCAAGGACATCACACCGCCAAGCGGTGAAACGCATCTTCAGGTACCTGAAATACACTCCTGAGCTTGGTCTTTGGTTCTCTTCAGCTTCGTTGCTCTCTCTCAGAGGGTATTCGGATGCTGACTTTGTGGGTTGTCAGCTGGAGCGCAAGTCTACTTCCGGCACCTGCCAGTTTCTTGGTTCTTCTCTTGTCTCTTGGTCCTCACGCAAGCAATCTAGAGTTGCCACTTCCACAACAGAAGCTGAATACATTGCTGCCGCTAGTTGCTGCTCCCAGCTGCTTTGGATGAAGTCCACTTTGAGTGACTTTGGTCTTAGTTTTAGGAAGATCCCTCTCCTAGTAGACTCTACTTCTGCTATTTCTGTAGCTAAGAACCCCATCTTGCACTCCAGAACCAAACACATAGATGTGAGGTTTCACTTCTTGATAGATCACTACGAGAAGGGAGATATAGACTTGATCCATGTAGAGACTGAGAACCAGTTGGCCGATATCTTCACCAAGCCCTTAGACCTTAGCGTGTTTGCTCGCTTGCGTGGGGAGCTTGGTGTTTGTTACCCCTTTTAGGTTGGGGTAACTTTGTTGTAGTTTAGGATTTTGTTTTGCTTTTTCCTTGTTTTTCCTTGTTTTCTTGCATTTTGTATCATACCATGCATTGCATTGTAACATATGCATTTTCACTTACACTAGCACTAGAGCTCTTCTGGTATGACGAGTTAGTACTTGCTTGTGCTAGATTGTACAGTTGCTTGCATGATCATGGTTGGCTAAGCTCCTTGAATATGTCTAATATCATCTATGAGATAAGTTACTTTTGTTTCTTGAAAATCAAAAACCATGATCACCACTTGACTTGGCTACCTAGCATATGTAGGAATGTTGAATGCTATGCTATCTTTTCTGTCATGCCCAGTTCTCAACCAACGGAACCAGGACAACATATATGTCCCAGGAACAAGTCTCACAAATATTATGACAATAGTGACATCACAGAACGTGCATGAAAGGGAATTAACGATACATAGCGTATTGTCACTTTATTACATCAAGACACAAGTCTTTATAACAGAGTCATAAGCGGAAGCGTAAACGAAAACATAACGAGCCGCCACAGGGAAGTCGACTGGGAGACTGATATGCCTAGGACTCATGATAACCTTGAGCGTACTCTTCTGGGCCTTCCTCAACTGAACAGTAGTTGGATCCACCCAACAAAAGAAAGAAAACAACAAGTATGAGTACACAATCGTACTCGACAAGCATAACATGAACCATGAGGCTCTAAGGTTGGCTGACACGTATGCATGACCTTTTAGTTGATAAGGTTTTATTAAGCAACTAATTACAACGAATGAGTTTTAAAGCCATTAAGCCCAAGATATTGCATAAAGAATTAATCAACATTATTAGAAACATAACTAACTCCCAAATCCACCCAAACACCACTAATCAGCATAAAGGATCTGGGCCGCTCATAACCCGTGAGCACGGCTGACATGTCAGTTTTACACTCTCGAGAGGTTGCACATCTTTACCAACAAGTCGTGAGCTACGCTAGAAGTTCATCACATTTCCTTAGATGAGATGACTAGCAAGCCACACTACGAAGCCTTTACAAAGATCACGTTGGTAAGGTGTAACTGCTGAGGTTTCAAGCTCCGCGGAGATGGGGCCCTACTCTAAGGGGTGAAGCACACACCACACACAACCCAAAGCAGATCCGAGGCCCATCCCGGCTCACTTCCCCTCTTGCCCCGCAGGTAAGTTACTCCCAAACCAAGGCAATCTAATTAATCAGCTAAGACCGTCCCATTCCAGTCTCATGGTAGCGCTGTTGTCCCAGGTTGTCGCTTTGCGAACCGGTCCTTATGGAGAGTGGCTATGAGCAAAACCACTAAGCACAATGCTCATGCCCCCTAAACCATGTTGCTAAAAGCCAAATTATTAAGGAGACATGAACCACTCAAGCCTCGGCACAGAGGGTCAACCTCACAATTATATTGCATAGATCCATTAATCAAATTTTTAACAAAAGAACATGAGTTCGTGCTGCACCTAGCCCAACTTAACCAACATGCCAACCCAAGGGTAAATATTGGATAAAAGTAGCTAAGGTACAATCCTTATGGCATACAAGATTAAATGCACATGCAAATGAGTAAGGGTTATTAGGTGTTGTTCATGTTATACTTGCCTTCCTCAAAAAGCTCTTGTGGCTGCTGTCCAAAACTTGCAACCTGCTGTTCTTCTTCACCTATGAACGGTTCACCGTCTAAACACGTTCACGGCAACATACAAACATTCCCATACACGCATACATGCAAACAAATAACAAAGGATAAGCAACAGTACACCACATCATAAAAAAACAAAAGATAAAGCTGTTATAAAAACATTCTACGCATTTCTACGGACACGTGAGCGCAAGAATCACCCAAATCGGAGCTAAAATGTGAAAGTTATGCATAAAACAGGCTCCTGAGGGCAAAACTGTGATAATTAAACTAAACCAGGGGCTAACTTTGCAAAACTGAGGGCCTAAACGTAATTAAACATAGCCGCCGAGGGTTTTAGAGCAAAACCACCAGAGCCTGGACTGTGGGTTCAAATCCCGGAGAGCTCAGGGGCTAAACTGATGAAAACAAGACTAAAACATAAATACTTTTCAACGAAGTCGGACTGCGGGTTGATTCTAGGGAAACGCGGGGTCTCAAGCGCTAAACTCCCCGGTTGACCGGGTCTGCGCTGACGCGTACGGTGAGGTGGTGGCCACGTCACTGCTGATAGGCGGACCCGACGCTGACTGGGTTAAGTGAGGGCGACGTGTCGCTCTGTGATTGGCCCGCAAAGGGGTACGGGATGTCTTAATCGTGGTCGTTGGCGATGGATCTGACGGTTGCAGAGGCAAGGGGCACAGGAGCAACGGCGGTGACCAAACTCCACGGCAGAGTTCGGCCCGCGCGGCGGCAGCTCGCCGGTTGCGCGTGCGCTGAGACCTAGGGGCGCTCCCACTGCCCTAGGGCTAGCTCGGGAGAGAGAGGGGACAACGGCGAAGCTCACCGAGGTGATGTGGACGTCGGGGAGGCAGTGGAGTGAGCTCGCGATGAGGACCGGCGGGCGAAGATGGTTGGCGCTCGCGGACAAGGGTAGAGGAGCGGCGTTCCCACACCCAAAACCCATGGAACACCTTCGCGGCGGTCCTGCGAAGAAGGAAACGAAAAGGTGAGGGTCGGGGGCAGTCCAACGGCGATGAATTTTGCGGTGACGCGGCTTACCGTGGGTGAAGTCCGGTGGCGGATTGAGCTCTTGGTGGCGCAAGGGAGTGAAATTGGAATGGCGTAGTGGCAAAAGGAGGCGAGTGCGAAGCTCGGGGTCGGGTTTTATAGGGCTCGAGTGAGTCGTAATGACGCGGGCGTAGGAGTGGAGTCCGGCGGCTTTAGAGCTCGTCATGGCAGTGAAGGAAGGGGAGGAAGACGGGGAAACCGGCGCGAGAAAAGGGGAGATTGATTGCGGGACGATTATGGCAGGAGAATGGGGCTCGGATGCGGGAGGTTCCTCACCCTCGGGCGCCGACGTGGCCGAGCAGAGTGAAAGGGGGCGCGCGGGGTTTGCGGCGAGAGGAGGAAGAAGCGGCTGACAGATGGGGCCGGCCTGGCAGTGAGGGTAAGGGCGCGGCCCACCCGTCAGTGGCGCACGAGAAAGAGAGGAGGGAGGCGGCCTGGAGTTTTTGGGCCGGTTCTTGGCCCAAGCGGGTGAGGAAGGGGGCGAGGTGGGCCGCTAGCTGGGCTGGTTGGCCTGGCTGCCTCTCCCATTTCTCTTTTTTTTTCTTTTCTCTTTTGAATTCTTTTGAATAAGAAAGCAAATGATCTACATATTCAAATAAATTTGAATATGAACCCTTAATTCATACAAACAATAAAATAATGCACCAGCATGTATGCACAAAAAGGGTTAAACCTATGGTTGCTTTCATGCATCTTTTAATTTAAATAAATCATGATAAATGCAAACTAAGCACATAAGCCTTAGAAAAAAATAAATTGCTTGGTTTTTATTATGAAGTATTGAAATTAAAACTAGGGTGTTACAAACCTACCCCCTTTAACAGGAATCTCGCCCCGAGATTCTTATAGGTGGCTAGCAAGGAGATCAGGATAAGCTGCTCTCATGTCTTCCTCTCGTTCCCATGTAGCCTCATCCTCTGTGTGATGCTTCCACTGCACTCTGCACATTTTGATCCTCTTGTTTCTGGTTACTCTTTCTGACGTTTCAAGAATCTTCACCGGATGTTCCGTATATGATAAATCCTCTTGTACATCCAAACCCTCTAGTGGTGCTTGTTCCTCTGGCACTCTCAGGCACTTCTTTAATTGGGAAACATGGAACACATCATGTATACCAGATAGGTTAGATGGCAATTCCAGTCTATAAGCCACTTCACCTTTCCTTTCTACCACCTTGAATGGACCAATATATCTCGGTGCCAGCTTTCCTTTTATATTAAACCTGCGGATCCCTCTCATGGGTGACACTTTTAAGTACACGAAGTCGTCAACCTTAAAGGTCAGATCCCTGCGTCGCACATCTGCATAACTTTTCTGTCTAGACTGAGCCACTCTCAAATTTTCCCGTACCATTTTTACTTGTTGTTCAGCATCTTTGATGATGTCAGGTCCAAACACTTGCTTCTCTCCTATTTGATTCCAAAGCAATGGAGTCCTGCACCTCCTACCATACAGTGCCTCAAACGGTGACTTCTTCAAGCTGGCCTGGTAACTGTTGTTATAAGAGAATTCAGCATATGGTAGACTCTTATCCCAACTAGTACCATACTGAATAGCACATGCCCGCAACATATCCTCTAGAATCTGATTTGTCCTTTCTGTCTGGCCATCTGTCTGTGGATGGTAGGCTGTACTGAACCGGAGCTTCGTATCCAACGAATCATGCAATTGCTCCCAAAAACGAGATGTGAACTGTGAACCTCTGTCAGATATAATCCGCTTTGGCACACCGTGCAAGCAAATAATTCTAGAGATGTATAACTCTGCTAACCTTGCACCTGAATAGGTAGTATTCACAGGGATGAAGTGAGCTACCTTAGTCAAACGGTCTACAACTACCCAAATAGAATTATATCCTTTCTGAGTCCTTGGTAACCCCACAATGGAATCCATGCTTATTTCTTCCCATTTCCATTCTGGAACCTTCAGTGGTTGCAACAAACCTGCAGGTCTCTGGTATTCTGCCTTTACATGTTGACATGTATCACAAACTGCAACATATTCAGCCACTGCTCGTTTCATACCATACCACCAGAATCTCTCTTTCAAATCGTAATACTTCTTTGTACTTCCAGGATGAATAGAATAGGCTGTATCATGAGCTTCACTGAGTATCAACTTCCTTATACTATCCACATCTGGCACACAGATATGGTTCTTATACCATACAGTACCTCGTTCATCCTCACGAAAGTGTGGTGCCTTACCCACTTTGATCTGCTCACGGATCTCCTGAATTTTCTCATCAGTCTTCTGATGCTCTCTTATCTCTTGCATTGGCTTGGCATTGGTTGGTAAGAAGTGGCAAAAACAAGTGAATAACCCCTGGCATATGATCTGGTTTGCTTGAAGTCAAAAATTACTAAATCTGAAATCTGCAAGTTTCTAAATTGCTTATGACCTGTTGTATATGCTTGGATTGAGAGTAGCACACCTTGTATGTTTTGCTAGCATCTTGCTGTTCATGCCCATCTTGCTAGATGCTATTCATGTTGGTGATGCTTTCTTTTCAACAACCCTGAAAAACGTGCTCCTGATCTGTATAAGATAGATTCAATTGAGCTTGTTTGCATGCTTCCTTGCCCTCACTTGCTCTGTATGCTAGAACTTGTATTTACTAGTTTTTCATCCCTGCTGAGCTCTTCATGGTACACTTCCTGCATTTCATGGCATATTTTGAGGGGGAGTTGTCCATTTCAGGGGGAGTTGAGTTCTATGAACCCTTGATGTGTCCATTGTCAACAAGGGGGAGAGATGTTGACCCTTGAGGAGAGAGATGATGGACCAAGGGGGAGAACTCTGTAGAGATATAGTTGAGGGGGAGTTTGAGCTTTTAGCATGCTCTTGCATCGGTGCGTTGAGCCTTTTACCTCTTTCTGGAGGAGCCGATGTTTTGCCTTAGCATGACTGTGTTGAGCCAGTTTGCCTCTTTCTTGAGGGGTCATTCTTTAGTTTGATCGACTACGTTGAGCGGTTTCCCTTGTCTTAGGGGGTCGATCTTTGGCTTTGTTTTTTGTAGTCTCAATTTGCCCTTTTCTGCTTGTATTTGGCTTTTGGGCATCTTGAGCAACTTCTTCTTTTCTTCTTTCTTTTCAGTTTTACGCTTTTCTTCTTGTCCTTGTTCTATTTCATGTTACAGGTTGAAGGTGTTGACAATGCACTTATCAAGGGGGAGATTGAGAGCCAATGGACCGGCTCCATTGCCTCTGGAGTGATGAGTGATTGTCAACAATAGCAAGACCCAGAAGGACTTGGGCACAAGACCTCCGATGGACAGGAGGCCCTCTGATGGACTGGAGGTAAAGTAAAGTCCTCTGAAGGACTAGAGGCATGCTCGGCGCCTGTCGGCCATGGGAGTTCAGTACACGGAGGAGCGGCACGGCGACGGCAGGAGTAAGTCCTCCGAAGGACTGCGAGGCTACCCCGATGGACAGGGGATGCCGGGTGCCACCGCGGTGCTCCAACCCGAGTGCCTGGCGCGAAGGCGTGCGAGGGAGGCTTTGGCGGCTTCGGCTCAAAACCGCCACCCAAGCTACCCAAGCCTTGGTGAGTTGGGCCACGACTCACCAAGATGGAGAAGATGGGCCAAATCCGGCCCAGGTGGAGAGTTCCTAAAGTTTCCCGGTTTCTGACTTCAAAACCGGGGGCGGATCATGGATTGGACTACTGGCCATGTTGAGAACATCAGAGGATTGTGTGGAACTTACGAAGATCAAGACTTCATCGTGGTCATCCGTCCGGAAATATCCTGTTATCTTTCGTTTGAATCCTTAGGGTTTGTCTATTTGTAGGGACCTAAGTGCAAAACTGTCTAAACAGCACTTGGGTATAAATAGATCCAAGGCAGGACATTAGAAGCTCTCTTGGCTGCTAGGATTAGTCTTTTCTTTGTGATTTTCGTCCCCAAGCTTTGAGCTCCATTGTTAGGGTGGTTAAAGTAGGATTTAGCCTCCTAATCAAGAGGGAAGGTGAGGGTGGTTGCTTGGGATGAATTTCTGCTTGTATGCTGAATCTTTAGACCCATCTTGGGCACTTAATCTAAGCAAATTCGTGCAGAAACCTTGTGTTCTTCTCCTCCCCCTCTCTCTTTGGTTTTTGGGTTTAATCCTTGGCTTTTGGGTGTTTGTGTTGGCCAAGCTTGAATCATTTTCCTTGCTGATGTTTTGGACTTGCTAGGACGTGGAGATCATGACTTAGTTCATCTCAATCCTGCTGGATTGCCACGAGCAAGCCACTTTTGTGTTTTTCCCTTTCTTGCCCAAAGATTGCCATTTCACGAGACCTGAAATCCCCGCTGATTCCTTGGTCACTTTGTGTTGATCTCTTGGGAAAAGCTTTGGAATAGGGTCCAGATATCCTGTGCAAAATTTCGTGAAGTTTGGACAACGTTTGGTCAGGTTTGGGTTTGAAAACGCCCTTTCTGCGACTCTACCGGACATTCCGGCAGAGGCCACCGGACTGTCCGGCGTGAGAGCTGTTCGGGCCGTGCCACCGGACAGTCCGGCAGTAGGCACCAGACAGTCCGATTCCACCGGACTGTCCGGTCCTGCCAGGGAGCTGTTGTGTTTTTGACACTTTGGTGTTTCCGCTGTGTTTCTGCTCTGGATTTTTGCTTTCCCCACTGTAAGACCATTCTCTTTGCTTGCTGTGAGTCAATGAGACGCACCTTGGTGAGGTGAGTGTCGTGTGGATGTTTTTGGAAAGTTTTGTTGCCTCGGTGCCATTCTTGGTTGGATCTCTTGTTTTCCTGCATTGGTGCGTATCCTTTCAGTGGACGGCACCCTTGCGCTGCTAGGCACGTATCTATTCCTTGGACGGTGCCTAGTTCGGTTTCTCTTGAGCTTTGTAGAGCACTTTCTTGGGGGTTGTGATTTCAAGATTTCAAGTGCTCCTATTCACCCCCCTCTAGTCGCATGTCTCGGTCCTACACAAGGTTGCACGAAGTACTTCACTATTCTTGACTAGATGTACAACCGGGGTGCCGAGCAATCTGGCCATCTCTTGAAGCTGATAGGGTACATCGGCTGACATAGACTTGGGAGGCGATGAAACTCTCTTGGTCTTTCCCAGAGCCAATGTCCAGGGTTGAAGGATCAAAATCAAGCAAGGCTGACAAATTGATAAGCTACAGAAGATAGCGAAGTCACAAAAAAGAGCCAAGTAAAGACAATCTTGCCAAGCAGGAAATTTACCTCGGCATTTATGGAAGTCCCTTCATCAATATTTTGATGCATCTCTAGATCAAAGTTCTTCTATTGATGGGAAACGCTATTGCCATTCGAAGAAAGACAGATTGCTGAAAGTTCTGGTGTTTGTTTCTCTCGAATCGGCAAAGCATTGCTTTTGTTAGTTGAATTTCCTGACTAAAGGAACCATAAGTACATTGGCCAGGAAAAGAGAAAATTTCTGTCAATAGAAAACTTACAGCAGAACTAGCATGGTAGGAGATGGATGGAGTAGGGGACCGTGTCCTGGAACTTCTGGTCTTCTTGTAGCTAGAGCCTTTGGCCAATGATCAGTTTGTCTCATCGCACTGGCGTTTGGAACGCTCACCAGAAAGTGGTATCCTATCAAGAGAAGGCACTGATCTTTCATACAATGGTACAAGAGCTGTGGGAGAATAGCTGAAAGGTTCTCCTAATTCCCTAATGGGTACTGGTCTTTCCTCACGCTATATAGAAAGAGAAATTAACAGTGGTATAAAGGTTATGGTAAGAACTACTGTTATAAGGATCAAGTTACCACTGTTGATAAAGCATCATGTGATGAGTCAATGCAGCAAAGCATGGTGCCAAGAGGACGTCTGAACAGATGAGGCTTCCAAGTCCCCCACCAATTGTCAAAACCATCTGCGATATATACAAATTCCATGTCACATGGGATGGGGAGGGGAAATTTGGAGAAAAGGCTATATGCACAAAGAGTCAGGAGCCATTCAGTGAGGTCGGCTTGGCTTTCAAACTTTTGATCAAAGATGAAGCAAGGA
Organism: Paspalum vaginatum; assembly: GCA_030272315.1. Classification (NCBI taxonomy): domain Eukaryota; kingdom Viridiplantae; phylum Streptophyta; class Magnoliopsida; order Poales; family Poaceae; genus Paspalum; species Paspalum vaginatum. The sequence continues at coordinate 14,585,605 of CM059021.1, read as the reverse complement.
GAGATCTGGTTCAAACCAAATTATCGAGCAGCTATAGCCGGCTGATATGATTCATAGCCGGGCTTGGTGATTCTATTACTAGTACTCATGCTCACAAGAAGCAGGCAAGGACAAATCATGGTGGCATATATCTGCTGAATGTCATCATCATCAGCAGAGTTATCCAGCCTAAAGGAGGGATTTTCAAAATTTTCTGATCCTGGGTAGGCGTTGAAGGTGGCTACGGTGCATTCATGATAAAATAATTTGAACCATTTGGCCATCTCTATTTCATCATACTTGATGCCTGGAAGCTGATATAAAGCCTGACCAAAGAGAGTACACCGTATGCTCTTGCCTGAGGAAGTGGGGAAAGACGCGTCTTGCAAATGCTGGAATTTTGGGACATACCGTTGAAAATACAGTAGACACCAAATCTGCAGAAACCACCAGGGGCCTCCCGACTTAATGCCCTCATTATTCAGAAGTCTACTAGTGTTCAAGGATAGGAGTCTATATAGTATACCTAGAAACAATTTTCCCAGTGCAAATTGTTGGCCATTGGCTAAGGCATTGGCCAGATCTAGGTAATTTTTGGTTGGAGCAAAGGAAGGACCACAAAAAAGGAAATGATCTAACTAGAGATTCTGAACGCTTATTGTGATGCTCAATATATTGGCCCCAATTTTTTGCTGTGGCCTTGTCTACAATCTTGTGTCTGTAGGTTTCCAAGGAAAAGGGGGAAGGACTGGCTAAATGAGTATCTAAACCCAGGATCATTGTCACATCCATCAGAGTGGGGGTCATAGGACCAAGACCGAACAAGAAGCAGTTTAAGGCATCAGACCAGAAATAGCTTATAGCTCTCAAGAGATTCTCATGTTTCTCTATTGGAGACAGGGTAAGGGAAAGTGCATCGGCTATTCCTATTTTCTGCCAAACAGTTGATTCATAACACTTAGCCACATGATTATACCAACTTACCCATCCTTCCATGGGGAATGGCCAAGACCTAAGTTGGTCTGTCCAGCGGTCTGGATCTAGATTTTGAGCCAAAAAAGGGATTCGCTTGGTTTCAGCAAAAATTAAATCCAATGGTGGCTCAAAAGACTGCGGTCCTAGGCTAAAAGATTTTGAAGCCAGAGATTGAGGAATCAAGATGTCATTTGGCTGCGTATTTACAAGAAAAAAGAGGGGAAAGTGTGAGTAATGTGATTATCTTTTCCTACCAAAAAGGGAAGGCCGAAGTAGATACCTTCAGGACAAAGATTCTTTGGGAAAGCATTTCCACCATTGACGAGCTCGTTGTGTCCGCCATGTTTGAAGAAGCAAGCTATCTGGACGGGGACGATTGACCGAGACATTGTGAGGAAGGTGCATGGCTTAAGCGTATTTAAAGTTTAACTCCAAAGTCGATTTTCCGAGAGGAGCCGATGAGAAATCGGCTGATTCCAAAATGGAACACTATCAGTTGGAAGCAAAAGCCGAGGTCTGATGCTGTGCTATCAGATCGGCTCATGAGAACAAGCCAAGAATAAAATCACAATAATGAAAAGAGGCAAGATCTATTTAATATAAAGCTTCGTTACTAAGGATATTTACAAAACATAAAACTAGGCAAAAGTTAACTAAAGAGGCTAATCCGCTTTGAGCAGATGCGATGGCTTTTTTGAACCCTAGCGGTTAACTACTGCTATTGGCTGATGAAGCGCATCAGCTGGTGCCAACATTGCCATCTTTATTTCTTGCGACGACGAGGATGCATCACCATTGGGGAGGACGGTGGCGGTGGCTCCTTCCGCTTCTTCCTTGAGCTATCAAACCATGGCATGTCGACACTAGAGGTTGGGGAGTTGAGGATGGCTCCGACGTCGGTGTAGCTGCTGGTCATGGAGGACTCAGAGTCGGTGTCGCTCCCAAACTCCCAGTGGCCATTGTCGCGGTCGGATGGTAGCTCCAAGAACGGCGGCGACTTCGGCGAGCGCTCTGGGGAAGGCCACAGTGATGGAGATGATGGAGGGGTGGGACCCAGCGAGCCAGCGAGCCAACCAGGCCCTGTCCGCTTCGGTAAGTGGCTCATCCTCCTTCGAATTGGCTGCCTTGACTAGCGGCGCAGGGCCTGTTCCCGCTGCCGGCAGGGGGGGCAAAGCTCGGCGGCATAGCTATGAAGGGCGGCGGCGATGGTGGAGGACTTGGTGACAATGGTAGAGTGGTGCTACTCTCTGCGGATGATTCCATCGGCTGAGGGACTTTTGCTAAAAGAAGTTGGGGTTTTTTCTGCTGATGTGAGGGAAAATGGGGAAAACACTATAGCCGGGGCGATGGCTAAATACTACTCTAGGAGGAAGACAAAGGGGCGCTAGGAGCGACTTTTGAGGAAATAGTATGGACAGACATGACGGTAATTGCGGAACCGTGTGGCTCTTCGTTTTTCACATTAAACTTAGCTTTGGAATAATTTTTATTGCCAAAGCTAGGGGGCATGTGTTATCGTCAAAAATTGGCCGATTGATGTTTGGTCCGAGTTCGCTAATGGTCCGAGCAGAGCCAACCTGCAGGTCCAGAAGATCGGCTGATGGGCTAAGTTTGGTCACCCAGGGAATAAGCGATTCTGTGGGGCCTGTGGGCCATGTATCTTTTATTTCTTGTTCTAGTCGAATTAGAAGTTAGCCTAGTTAAAGTTAGGGTTTTGCTAGCTAGAATCAGACTTGACGTCTAAGTCTCTAGACTATAAATATGTACCCATACCTACGTAATAAAAACGACAGCATTACACTTCCTACTGCTCGTCTCTCCAATCTCTCTCGGCGCATCGCCACCCCTAACAACTAGGGTTTTTCAAGGTAATCGTCATGCTGCTCTAATGGTTCTTGGATCCATTAGGGCATTACGACATGAGCCACATGGTGAACCATGTACTGAAGCATTTTTAATGGCATGGTTCGCTAGTTATCCCGATGAATCCGTGTCTAGCCTAGCTTGTCAGGGATCCATTAGTTACCTCGATGAATCTCGCGGTGAGCTTCGCTTGGCACGAGATCCATCTTTGTCTCTGCAAGTCTATCTGTTTACACACCTATGCTTCATGTAGTAGATCGATCTTCATGTAGCTCGTTCTGCGCTACCTAATCGCTTGTTACAATCCACGACATGCCGATGCAGCGTGTGCATGTGACCTGCCGATAGATCAGTGTAGTTCGAGCACCCTAGCAATACATGTCTTAATTTGTATCTGTCTAGTTAGATGGAGTTCTTTGGAGGTCCTGGTTAAAAGCCAATTTGATTATGAAGATCTGTTATATCATATTTTTAGTTAGTGCTTTTCTATATTGGAACGCGGTTTTGGCTTTTTCACTCTGATTATTCATGCCCGATGGAATACCCGATGCTCTCGCATCGGCCGACTGGAGTACACGACATCTCATGTTTGCCGATCCTAGCGATCCAGCAGGAATTTAATGTTTAGATCTGTTGTGTATGCTTTAGGTCAAGCCAGGTGGCACGCCCGCACCACCACACACAACCAAGATCAGCTCCCCCGCTATGAGTCGATCGGAGCCGCACGATAGGGAGACGAGTGCAGCAGCAGCGCGATCCCTGGCTCCCGTGTGCTCTGCGTCCAAACCACATCGTCCGTAGGTATTTGAGCGCAACAATGACAAGCTTCAATTCTATGAGTGCGGGAAGACGGACCACTTCAGCGCCGGCTGCCCCTAGAGGAGAGATCAGGAGAAGTACTCTGCCAGCAAGCACAAGGGTGAGTTTGTCTCCGACAAGAAGAAGGGCAAGTACAAGGGCGACAAGAAGAAGCGACCATTCTTCAACAAGAAGGAGTTCGTCAAGCAGTACCAAAAGCATGCCCAGGAGCATGACCGTGCTTTTCTCACTAGCCTCAGTGACTGCGATGGCAGCTCAAGCGATTCTGACTCTGACTGCGACAATGATGATGACAAGAAGATCGTTGGGCATGCTAGACTAAGCTTCTTCGGCGACAGGATCGGCTACTGCACCATGGCGCTTGCAGGACATCAAGCCAGCTCCACCAACTTGGACATCTGCAACAAGCCCAACATCGAGCCTCAGGTGAGCGATGACGAGGATTATGCCATGTATACTACTTTGAAGAACCAAGATCGCTTGCTTAGAGTGGCTGCTAAGGACCTTAGGATTACAAATGCTAAGGTTGTTACTTTAGAGGCTGAGCTTGAGACTGTCAAATCTAAACTTGCACGTGCTTTGGATGATCTTGCTATGACTAAACAAGCTTGTGCTGTTGCTGATGAGATAGAATGCAGTGATCGTCAGGCCTTAGCTATTGAGTTGACTGAATTATGCTCCAAGCATGCTACTTCCTCCATCCCTAAAAGACCGTCGTCTACCGATTCAAAACTTGTCCCGCAAAGATTGTCGTCTGCGCAGCCTCTCACCTTCTCTCCTCAATGGGGCCCGCCACCACCCAACAACTACCTCCACTTTCCCCACCGTCTCTCCCTGCTCCGCTGTCGGAGAGGGCTGCGGTGAGGCGAGACACGCGGCCGCGCCCGCGCCCGGAGCAGCAACGGCGGCGGCTCCCTCGCCCGGAGCAGTGGTGGCGGCGGCGGCTCCCGCACCCAGAGCAGAGACCGCGGTGGCTCCCTCGCCCAGAGCAGCAGCGGCGGCGGTGGCTCCCGCGCCTAGAGCAGCGACAGCGAGAGCGGCTTGGCCCCTGGCTACATCCATGCCGGTGAGAGAGAGGCCGCACGACGACAGTGGAGGGGCCGAAGCCAGCGGCGGCATGCGGGAGGGGTCAAATCGAGTCGCATCGCATGGCCTCCAATCTTATCTTCTCCATCTCCATGCTCCCACACATCTTGCCGAGGCGCGGAGGTGGCGTGGTCTGGTCCCGCGACGGTGGCGGGCGCCCCTCTCCTGCTCGGTGCGGCAGCGGTGGCATGGCCCTGCTATCTGCTTCCTCGCCATGGTAGCCTTGGCGCGGCGGAGAGTGCCATGGAGTCATAGCATTAATGGAGGGTACTTGGTCTTTTCCTCCCTCTGCTGTTTCGGCCTCGAGGTCGTAGAACGACGATTTTTTTGGGACAGAGGGAGTAGTAATGTAGATTTTCTTTTCTCTACTACTGCAGTGTTAGAGGAGTTTAAAGCTAGACCGACTTTGCTTGGTTCTTGTGCTGTTTGTCCCACTCTTAGGAAGGAGTTGGAAGAGACTAGGGCTGCTTTGAGGAAGTCTGAAAAGACTGCTAGCCCTATTAGTGCTGATTGTCCTAAGTATGATGGCCTTAGAGGTAGGATTTGGCCATTGAGAACATCCAACTAGAAGATTAGAATACCTATCTTAGGACCATTCTTAGTTGGAATTCGGCTAAGGAGTCACAGCTTGGCATGATTGTTTCCTCTTTCAAGTTGAGTGACAAGTTGGGGGTTGGCTACCACTACACTCTTGCTGATTTTGATCAGTTGTATGGGAAGATAGGTGACTTGAGTGGGATCCCCAATAGTGAGAAGTTCCCTATTACCCATGACAAGCCCTACTTTGAGCATGGAAATCCTAAGGATGGGGTGTGGGTAGATAAGCCAAGGGATCCATCTAAGAAATAAGCGTGGACTCCCAAGCCACACTTTGTTAGGAACCCACTTGACTCTCTACCTGTGAGGGACTTAGTTGACTCACCTCCTGAGAACTCTAAGCAAGGGGCTAAGAGGAATTCTCCTCCCAATCCCATCCCACTTCACGGACTTAGGGATAGCCCAAGAACCAGAGTCAACCCAAGGGTGCTTCACCCAAGAGGTATATATGTGACTATTGCCATAGAGAGGGTCACTTGGCAGAGTTTTGCCACCATAGGTTGAGGGCTGTGCGTAGAGAGGTTGAGTGGAGGAACGAGGACAGGTACTACCAGAGTGGTAGGACTAATGTGACACCTCAGCATGGGGAAAGGCGAGACCACTGGCCATGTCTTGTAGGTGGAGGTGTGGGAGACCACTTTCCTCGCAGTGCTCCAGGTGGTGGACGCTTTGCCGGCAGGGCACTGGGTCGTGAGCAGTACGACTTTGGTCCTTCTCGATGAGGCTTTTAGAGCTACGACAGACCATGCAGTCTCAGTTTGTGCGGGACAAGGGTTTTGGGATGTTTGATTGTGATATTGCTAACCCTTCTCTTGAGAAGATGGCTTGACACCGGTTTGCTTCTTTTCAGACTAACCCTGGTGTCGGACCATATGCTCACCCCATGAACCGCTATTGATGCAAGACGGAGGCCTGGAGAACATATGGCAAATGGATTCTGGTTGTTCGCCCCACATGACCATAATCACAGATGGTTCTCCAATCTCACATCAGTGAGCTCCAGCGAGCACATCATTTTTGGGGATAAAGGTACAGGTAAGGTGAAAGGTGTTGGCATTGTTCCTGTTTTTGAGAATTTTGTTCTGAGGGATGTTGCTTTGGTTGCTAACTTTGGTTACAACCTTCTCTCTGTTTTGCAACTTCTCGATGAAGACTATGAGGTTCATTTCAAGAAAGGTTGTTCGCGAGTTTTGGATGCTCGAGAAAATCTTGTTTGTCCTGTTTTGCCTTTTGGGAAGGTTTTTCGTGTTGACTTCTTGAGCTCCCCCAGTCCTTCTTGTTGTTTGGTGGCTAGTCCCTCCTCTTATTTGTGGAAGTGGCATAGGAGGCTAGGCCATTTGAGCTTTGATTTGCTTGCAAAGCTTAGCTCACTTGACCTGATCCGAGGATTGCCCAAGTTGAAGAGTGAGCGTGACCTTGTTTGCCACCCTTGTAGCCATGGGAAGATGTTTGCTGCTTCCCACACACATGTGAATCAGGTGATGGTGGCTCACCCTGGAGAGTTGCTTCATATGGACACAGTTGGTCCTGCTCGGGTGAGGTCTGTTGGTGGGAAGTGATACGTTCTTGTGATTGTGGATGACTTTTCTCGCTGGTCTTGGGTTCATTTCATGGAATCAAAGGATGAAGCTTTTGAGTTTGTTCATGACTTGGTTTGAAATGAATCCAATCATGCCATGAGAGCTATACGCAGTGACAATGGCTCAAAATTCAAGAATGATTGTTTCAAAGCCTTTTGCCATAGCCAAAGTCTTGAACACCAGTTTTCATCCCCATATGTCCCCCAGCAGAATGGTATCGTAGAACTCAAGAATGGGATACTTGTTAAGATGGCTAGGACGATGCTCGATGAGCATAGGACTCCTAGGATTATTCTTGGCCGAGACGATTAACACCACGTGCTACATTTCTAACTGTATTTTCCTCTGACCTCTTCTTCATAATACCTCGTACGAGTTGCAATTTGGGTGGCAACCAAAAGTGAGCCACCTACGGGTGTTCGGCTGTAGGTGTTTTGTGCTCAAGCAGGGGAACTTGGACAAATTCGAACCTCGTAGTTCTAATGGAATATTTCTTGGCTATGCCACGCATTCTCGTGCATACCATGTTTGGCTCTTGGACTCCAACAGGATTGTTGAGGCTTGTAAAGTTACTTTCGATGAAACTATGCATTGCACAACCCCTGTCTTTGAGCTAGCATGTGGTGCTCAGTTAGGTACTACCATCTTCGATGATGAGGAAGAAGATGAAGGTGTTTCTGGTGATACTGCGCATGCTACAGCTCCAGAACCTGCTGCTTCACTTTCAGAGGATGAGGAAGGAGCTCCAGTACCTTCTCCTTCGACTACTTGGGAGCTACCTCCACAAGACCCACCAGTACATGCAGCAGGGCCCACTGAGGACGCATGGGAGGTGACCTCTGAGCCACAGTCGTCTCGGATGGTCTAGTAGGATCACCCTTAGAGGAACATCATTGGTGGACTACATGAGAGAGTTATAAGATCCAGGTGCACTTCTCTTGCTGTCTTTGCACACTCTAAATTTGTTGCTTCTTTTGAGCCCCATGATGTTGGACACGCTATGTCTGATCTGAATTGGGTCAATGCCATGCATACGGAGCTAGAAAATTTTGAGAGGAGCCAAGCTTGGGTTTTAGTCGAGCCTCTACCACACTGCAATCCTATAGGTACCAAGTAAGTATTTAAGAACAAGCAAGGAGAGGATGGAGTTGTGGTGAGAAACAAGGCTAGGCTAGTTGCTCAGGGTTATTGCTAGAAAGAGTTGATAGATTATGAAGAGACCTTTGCCCCTTAGCCAGATTAGAAGCCATTCACATTCTTTTAGCTTTGGCATCTTTGAAAGGGTTCAAGCTGTACCAAATGGATGTGAAGAGTGCATTCCTGAATGGATATATACATGAAGAGGTCTATGTGAGGCAGCCCCCAGGCTTTGAGCATCCCAAGTATCCTAACTGAGTGTTCAAGATGCAGAAGGCTTTGTATAGCCTGAAGCACTCCCCAGGCTTAGTATGAGAGACTTATGAAATTCCTAGTTGCCCAGGGTTTTGAGATTGGAAGTGCGGACAAGATTCTATTTTTGCTAAAGCATGGCAATGACCTTTTGATGGCTCTTCTCATGCACTTGTGAGCAAGTTTTCATAGCAGATGAGGAAGGAGTTCGAGATGAGCATTATGGGGGAACTTCAGTTCTTCCTAGGGCTTCAGATCAGGCAGACTCCATAGGGTACCTTCATCCACCAGAGCAAGTACATGTGGGATCTACTCTAGAAGTTTGAGATGGCAGATGCTTTACCTCAGATGACTCTGATGAGCACATCCACCATGCTAGACAAGGATGAAGATGGCGAAGAGGTTGATCAGAAACTGTACCGAAGGATGATTGGGTCATTGATGTGCCTAACTACCACGAGGCCAGATATACAGTTCATTGTAGGTTTGTGTCCTTGTTTTCATGCGTCTCCAAGGGCGTCACACTGCACCGCTGTGAAGCAGATCCTGAGGTATGTCAAGTTCACCCCCGAAGTATAGTTTGTGGTACTCCGCAGATTCGTCGCTTTCCCTCGGTTATTCTGATGCTGACTTTGCAGGGTGCCTGTTGTATCGCAAGTCAACTTTTGGTACCTGCCAGTTCTTGGGTACTTCTTTAGTCTCTTGGTCCTCTCACAAACAATCTAGTGTAGCTCAATCCACTTGTGAGGCAGAATATGTAGCTGCTGCTAGTTGTTGCTCCCAGATCATTTGGATGCTTGCTACTTTGAAAGATTATGGCCTAACCTATGGGTGGATACCACTCTTGTGTGACAGTTCTAGTGTCATTAGTGTTGCTAAGAATCCAGTGCTCCATTCTAGAACCAAACACATAGATGTGAGATATCACTTTTTGAGAGATAACTATGAGAAAGGCCTCATTGATGTAGTGTGTAAGGAAAATGGGCCCTAAGCCATGTGCTTAGTTTCCTAATGTTATTTTGGTGGTTGAATTGACAACACATACCATTTGGGACTAATGTGTGTGCAAGTGTTTTTGTTTAAGTCCTAGGGTGCAAGAGATGGACTTGGGGTACTAACTGTGCATATGATTTGTCTACCATCATATGTATGCACACTTTTAGGGGGAGTTTAGCCTATGTTATGCGAGTCTCATGTATTGTGGTCCATTCGACTTCCATATCCTAAGGATCATAGTATGTGGGACTCTCCCTTGTGCTTTTAATGCTTTCCTTTTCGGCGTTTGATTCCAAAGGGGGAGAAATTGTGGACCCAAGCAAGCATGCAAGGAGTTGAACATAAACCGGAAAGGAAGATCAAAGTGGACCAAAAAAGGGGTTGCCGCATGAAGAACAATGGGGGAGAAATGAAGATCAAGATCAAGGCAATGGTCCAATAAACAAAGTGAAATGGCACTGGAGTAAGGGGGAGCCTTATGTCCATTGACCACAAGAGGGGACAAAATTATAGCAAGGGCAAGACATGAGCAAATTCTTCCAATCTTTGGTGGAATGAAGTGTCAATCAGTATCATTTCATATTTCAATTAGCATCCTTTCATCTTGCCTTTGCATTGCATCCTAGCAAGTAGTATGTTCACGTTCGTCATTTGGTATCCTTTTATTGCTTGTTTGGTCGTGTTGTCATCAATCACCATAAAGGGGGAGATTGTAAGGAAAATGGGCCCTAAGCCTTGTGCTTAGTTCCCTAATGTGATTTTGGTGGTTGAATTGACAACATGTACCATTTGGGATTAATGTGTGTGCAAGTGTTTTTGTTTAAGTCCCAGGGTGCAAGAGATGGACTTGGGGTACAAACACCTCACAGGAGGACCTAAAAGGCACAAGAGAAGACCCAAGACTCCATCCTATCAGAAGCTGATGCCCTGACTCGGCAGTCCCATCAGAAGGTCTGAAGAAGCCCCATCCGAAAGTCTGGTAAGAAGAAGAAGCCCCGAGATGAAGACTTGAAGACCTGGTGCATTTACGTGCACTGGACGGTCCGGTGGTCCACCATAGGACTTTCTAGGCAGAGAAGCAGGAGCCAAGGAAGAAGAAGTCTCGGTGCAATTCCTCGCACCAGACCGTCCGGTGGGCAACCACCGGACCATCCGGTGGCCTCACCGGACATTCTGGACCGAAAGCACGTCAAGCTGAAGACTGAAGCAATTACACATACCGGATGGGTGTACCACCGGACGGTCCGGTGGTCACGCAGAAAAGTGGAAGTTTGCTTCCAATGGCTAGTTTTGGAGGTGTGGCTATATATACCCCCTTGGTCGGCCTCCACATTATGGTTAGAAACTCCTGAGCTAACACAAGTGTTGAGGCACCATCTTGATCCATCCAAAGAGCCATATACACACATTTGTGAGCCCAACAACCACAAGAGCTAAATTAGACAAATCCCGGCATAGCTAGTGCTTAGTGCATCTTTGCTTAGGCCTTGTTGTCTATCCCCGTGCCTGCGTGCATGTTTATCCTTTGTAAGAGTGGGGCTTGTAAGTCTTGCGAGACCCTCTGGAGTATGGAGTGGCCGCCACCTTACTTGTGAGAGGGAGGAAGGCCCTCGGCGGTTTGGCCAAGAGCTTCCCATAGTGGACATGGTGGGGTAGCTCCGCGAGAAGGACTCAGAAGACCCCAACGGCCCCAACAATCCTCTACCCTTGCGAGGGCAAGGCCGTAGTCACAGACTACGTGAGAGAGGGGCCCGTGTGAGTGTGTACCGAGGATATCCGAAGACCCGACCGGGGTTGCTTGACTTCCGCGGAAGTCACTTTGCCATCCTCCACCCGAGCGAGGGCAAGGCCGCACTTCTTTGAGGATTGCGGGAGAGTAAAGTCTGCGGGGGCACCTAACGAGGAGTAGGGGGTGAGACGGCCTGCGGGTCTCCCCGAACCTCAAGAAATCCAAGTCTACATCATGTGCCATCGCCGACATCGTCATCAGGAGTTTGCATTCTCTACCTATCTCTTCAGCTTCCGCATTTATATTGTTGCAACTGTGTGCTTACATTCCTAGACTAGCGTAATAGGTTAGTTTCTAGGTGGAACTAGGTTGCAAGACTTGGCCACGGTAGAGTTAGAACCACTTAGCAAAACCGTAGTGCACATAGCTAGATTTATCTTGCATAGGTTTTGCTTAGTAGTTGTAGTTTTTAAGGAGCCGTAGCTTTTAGAAATCTTAATTCACCCCCCTCTTAGGTGTCGGTCCAACCTTCATAGTGCATGCCATGAGTGAGAACCAAGTGGCTGACATCCTAACTAAACCCCTAGACCTATATGACTTCACCCGTTTGCGAGGGGAGTTAGAGGTATGCTTTCCCTTTTAGTTAGGGGGAGTTTTGTTAGCTTTTAGGTTTTGTTTCGAGTTTCTTTTGCTTTGGTTTTTCTTTTGCTTCTTTATGCATCTTTGTATCATACTCATGCATTGCATCATGTACATTTGTAGTATACACTTGCTCTTGAGCTCAATTGGAATGACTCGCAAGTTTTTGCTTGTGCTATGATGTACAGTATTATGCTTGATCATGGTTGCCTACAGCTCATTTGGATCTATTGTGTACTATGTGAGGTAGTCACTTTTTTTTCCTGAAAATCATAAACTTGATCACCACTTGACTTGGCAACCTAGCATGTCTAGGAAGTTGAATGCTTTTGCTATCTTCCATGCTTGGTTGTTCTAGTTGCATACCTTTTTTAGTGGATGGCTAAGCTTTCATGGTACCTCGCCTAATCTGAATTGTGAAGTAATTTCCACACATTGGTATATGTTTGAGCTGAAATGAAAAGATACAAGTGGATTTGTCTTGTCTCACTGACTTGGTTTGAGATAGCTCACTTTTGCACTTGGGTGAGAACTCGGACCTAGCTGTGAATGAATAAAACCTTGTCTTAATCTTTTGATGGTCTTTCTAGGTCTAGGCTTGGCATTGGTTGGTAAGAAGTGGCATGACAAGCAAATAACCCCTGGCACATTTTTAGAACTTGCTTGAAATGAAAATGCTAAATCTGAAATTGCAAGTCTTTGAATTGCTTATGCCTTATTGGATATGCTCAGGTTAGGATTAGCACACCTTGTGTGCATTGCTAGCATTTTGCTGTTCAAGCCTATCTTGCTAGATGCTACTCCCTCCGTTTCAATTTATAGGTCGTTTGACTTTTTTGGCACCAAGTTTGACTGGCTCGTCTTATTCAAAAAATCTCACAATTATCACTTATTTTCATTGTGATTTAGTTTAGCATATAATATACTTCAACTATGGATTGAAATTTTCTATTTTTCGCAAATATTTTGAATAAGACGAGCCGGTCAAACTTGGTGCTAAAAAGTCAAACGACCTATAAATTGGGATGGAGGGAGTATTCATGTTGGTGATGCTTTCTTTTGAACTAAAACTGAAAACCATGCTTTGCTCTTGACCTGAGTAGATAGGTTCTCTTGAGCTTGTTGCATGCCTCGTTGCCCTTACATGCTCTTGACCTGAGTATATAGGTTCTCTTGACTTGTATCTGCTAGCTTTTCATCCCTTTTGAGCTCTTTGTTACACCTAGTTGCATTTGCACTACATTTTTCTCATTGGACTTGATGTGTGCATTGTCAACAAGGGGGACAGCGGAGTCACCAACCTAGGGGGAGAGGTAACCTCTTGGAGAGTTGGAAGAGTGCATCATTTCAGGGGGAGAGCTTGCATTGTAAGATGGGCTGAAATGTAGGGGGAGTTGGAGTTCTAGCATGCTCTTTTGACCAGCTATGTCGAGCCTTTGCCTCTTCCTGGAGGAGTTGGTCCTTTGCTTCTAGCATGACTATGTTGAGCCCTGCCTCTTTCTTGAGGGGTCATGCTTTGTTGATCGGCTGCATTGAGTAGTTACCCTTGTCTTAGGGGGGCGATCTTTTGGCTTTGCTTTTGTTCACATCTAGTGCTCTTATTTCTGTCTTTCTTTGGCTTTTGAGCACTTGAGTGGATTTTCTTTATTTTCTTTCTTCTGTTGTTCTTTGTTACACTTTTCTTTTCTTTGTCTATGATTTTAGGTGGTTGTTGAGGGTGTTGACAAGGCACTCATCAAGGGGGAGATTGAGGGACTCAAGTGTACCTAGTCTGGTCTTTTGTCCTGGTTGTGATGAGCGCTTGTCAACACTGAAGACTTGCTGGATGAGCGTGCAGAAGCCCACCTAAGTGTGACCTGGTGGTGGTGCCAAAGTGGACTTGGCGTGACAAAATTCCTGCTGAGCGGACTGGCAGGTGGCATGGACTACAGTCCAAGTTAGGCTCGGCTAATAAGTTAGACCTTGGGTGTGGGACGGTGGCGTGAGCCGTAAAATCACTCAAGACTGGAGGCCCAATAATCATTTCCTGGTTCGAGCGTCAAAACTGAGGGCTTGGTTGCCGGTATCCCAAAACTGGAGTTACCCCCGAGGGATTAGCTACTAGACATGTGGAGGACATCGGGACAAGGCGGAGAAACCGAAGTTGCAAGGACTCTATCGTGGCCGTTCATCCGAGTTATTGCAGTCTTTTCTAGCCCCTACGGGCCTTCTTAGTGTTAGAGTCTGTAATATAGGGGGTCAAGTGCAAAACTGCCAGAGGGTTTAGACTGTAGTATAAATAAGGAGGTGGCTGCCATTAGCCACTTGTCTTGGCTGGTTTTAGGGTAGATTAGGCTTAGGTTCAGGCAGCCATTTTTGTTTCCAATCATGAGCTTCAAGTTTAGAGGGTCTTAGAGTGATCTATCCCCATTGTAAGAGGGTAGGAAGTGGGAGGAAGCTTGGAGAATGAGTTCCACCTTGTAATCTGTCCTTGTGACCTATTTTGAAGTGCAATAGAGTGGATTTCACGGCCAAGTCTTGATTACTTGTGTGCAGCAATCTCCTCCTCCTTCTCCCTTTGGTTTTTGGGTGATTTCTCAAGGGCTTTTGGTGCTTTGGTTTTCCTATGAGATTTCCCCTTCTCTTTTGCTAGTTTGGACTTGCAAGGATGTGGAGATTATGTCTTAGAACATCTCAATCCCACAGGATTGCCACGAGCAAGTCAATCTTGAGTTTTCCCCTTTCTTGCCCAAGTATTCCCTTTTCACCAGATCTGAAATTCCTGTTAATCCCATGATCTTTTCCAATATATTTTTTGGGAATAGCTTTGGAATAGTGCTGTGATAGCCTGTACCAAATTTCGTGAAGTTTGGAGAAGATTTGGTCAAGACTTGACTTTGGGAGCTCATTTTCTACAGCTTTGTCGGATCGTCCAGCAGTGCTACTGGACAATCCGGTGCATGCTACTGGATAGTCCAGTACATGCTACCAGATAGTCCAGTGGGTGGCTGCGCAGGCAACTCTATCGGATAATCCGGCGTGCTACCACACAGTCCGATGTGTGCTACCGGACAGTCCGGTGTTGGCCTGGCTGTTGCCTTCTTTGACTCTTTTGCTTGGGTGTTTTGACGAGACTTTTGGCTGGTGTCTCTCTACTGCATGGCCAGACTCGAACTCATCGATTGATCCGGAGAGGCACTTGATTGTGTAGAGTGGCTGGTAGGGCTCACTAGCCTAGGATTTGGTCTCTTTCACTTTCGTCCGTTCTATGGGTGTTTGAGCGGCTCTCTTCCACTGTTTCGCTACCTCTTTGAGTCCTAGGGTCAATAGCACTCAGTTGCTACATGATCTTGCTCAGTAGAGAAGAGAGAGTTTTTGGGGTAGCAAGTTTAAGGTGTAGACCTATTCACCCCCTTCCCCTCTAGGTCGCCCTTTCAGTCCTCAATTGGTATCAGAGTCAAGTTAGGGTCTTCCATACCTTAACCAGTCCAAGATCCACAGAGAGGCGACCATGGATCAGTCCGTTTGCAAGATTCCAAGGTTCAATAGTTCAGATTTCACATTTTGGAAGCAACGCATGTCTGCGTTCCTTCAAAGCCAACATTCGTCCATCTGGGATATTTGTCGAGATGCTGGCTACCAAGTGGTAGAGAACCGTGTTACCCAACAGCAACAATGGGAACACAAAGCAAACAACAGGGCCAGGAACTTCCTGCTTACTACCTTGTGCCGCTTTGAGTTTAATAGAGTAGTGCACTTGAAGACGGCACATGAGATTTGGACTACCCTTAGTAACTTCCATGAGGGGACTAGTCAGGTCAAGGCAAGGTTGTTTGAGGTGCACAAGAGGGTGTATGAGAACTTCTCCCAGCAACCTGGTGAGAGCATCGACGGAATGTTCACTCATTTTCAATCGATTGTGAACAAGATCTGTGTGAATGCAAAAAATGGGGTGTTGCCTTATGATGACCATAAGCAAGCTTGCAAGCTCCCCTATGCTCTAGATCTGAGTATTTGGCAACTGAAGAAAGAGTCTATAGTCAAGTCAGCTGGCTGTGAGACCCTTTCCACTGATGAGCTTTATAGCAAGTTGAAGGCTTTGGGGGTTGACTCTCAAGCATATGCCAAGATGAGTGGAACAACTCCTAAGAGCCTAGCTCTTATGTCTAGTACGTGCTACCGGATAGTCCGGTGGGTGGCTACGCAGGCAGCTCTACCGGATAGTCTGGTGTGCTACCAGATAGTTCGGATTGTGCTACTAGATAGTCCAGTGCTGGACTGGCTGTTGCCTTCTTTGGCTCTTTTTCTTGGGTGTTTCGCCTAGACTTTTGGCTGGTGTCTCTCTACTGCATACCAAGACTCGAACTCATCGGTGGATCTAGAAAGGCACTTGATTGTGTAGAGTGGCTGGTAGGGTTCGCTAGCCTAGGTTTTGGTCTCTTTCGCTTTCGTCCGTTCTGTGGGCGTTTGAGCGACTTTCTTCCACTATTTTGCTACCTCTTTGAGTCCTAGGGTCAGTAGCACTCAGTTGCTACGTGATCTTGCTCAGTAGAGAAGAGAGGGTTTTTGGGGTTGCAAGTTTTAGGTGTCGCCCTATTCACCCCCTCCCCTCTAGGTCTCCCTTTTGGTCCTCACAAAATAGCAAGTCAGAGGGTTGTCAATGAGTACAATTGTTTCTTGAGCACTCAATGCTCGCAAGAGCTAAGTCTAAAGCAATAATAAGCACTATCTTGCAAATGTGTAAAGGCCTAAGATTATCCTTCAGCACTATGTGGCTTGGAGATTGTGATGCCCCCGGCATCCCAAAGTCTCTAACACAAAATTTGACACATGATAATGAATATTTATAACTTAATAGTGCATGGAGAAGAAGGAGAACTAGGTGGAGAAATCTATAAGTCAAAATTTTTCTATTCAAAATGCAAACCGTGCATTGATTTGGTTAAATACTTCAAAAATTTCCTAACTCTTGTGTGAAACATCAAATAACAAAGTTTTAGTTTAAGATGTTTTCCTTCAACTTTGCTATTGTGACCACTTTCAAAATTGCCCGGTAAGAGGTACAAAGATTCAAACCAAATCCAACATAGTTTTCTTTTGAAGAGGTGGCAAAGGTGCCTTGACCAAATTTGATTCTAAAATTTGTTTCAATTTTACTATACAACTTCAAAACCTTCCTTTCTATGAAGTGAAATTAAACTTATCATCTATCAAATGCATTAGGCCTTGAGGTGATTGAAGCTCATTTCAATGTCCAGAAGTTTGAAACAAGACAAACCAATACACAAAGTGAATCTGCTGTCTTGACTGACACCTAAAACTGTTTGTGCTCATACTTCGAAAACTATTGTGATCTATACTAAATTTTGTATACCAAACATGTAGAGAACTTCATACCAAACAACTTTCTTATTGTGACCATTGAAATGCATGAAGGTTTTGGTAGGGTTTTGAACCATGTAAATTTCAGCTGCCAAAATAGACTCCAGAAGAGCAGGAGGATAAATTCAAATTTAGGTGAAACAAAATTCCTTATCATGCAAATATTTATATATGAAACTTGTAGATCATACGAAACCGAACAACATTGGTATAATACGATTTTTCTGAAAATGACCTTAAAATGGGCTTTAGGAATTTCAAAGTTTGCATTAAACCTTGGTCAAACTGGGGTCAGTTAGTTCGATTCAAAATTAGACCAAAATTTGATATAGAACATGGTGTCAAAGTTTATAAAAAAGTTGTAGGGTGACAAATTTGGAATGTTTCTTGTATTTTGACTTTTTCTAAATTGGCCAAATGGACCCTCAAATAGGCAAAAGTTCAGAAACTTGTTTCCTATTCAAACAGCCATTTTCTAATTTCGATTTTCATTTTTCCTGTGGGCCCCACCACCGGTCTTCTCCCCCAACCGGCGCTCGTAGCACCCTGCACCCACGCGCCACGCAAACAGCGTTCCCCAGCGCCGCTCGCTGCTAGCCATGCCTGGCCATAAGGCGACGCTAAGCCCGGTGCCCCAGCTCAACACTCCGCTCCCTCGCTCACTCTCCTCAGTTTCCCTCTCCTCCCGATCTTGGTCCTGCGCTCCCCCTCCCAGGAGCAGCAGAAGCGGAGCATAGGCCGCCATGGGCGAACTTGATGAGCTCGCAAGCCCCGCCTCCTAGTGCCTCCTCTTCCCTGACCGCACGAAGCACCACGTACGTGCCACCATCCTCCAGCTTTTCCCCATGATCTCGGCGCCAAAAATCACTCCACCACCTCTCCCCATGCGGGCATGGTCGCTCGCCATGGCCACCGGCCTCGCCTTGTTGCGGACGACCACCACCGGTGCATCCCTACCCCTCCAATCGGCCTCCTCCGGCCTCTACTTGTCCCCACGCAGCCGTGAGCCCCGCCAGGGACACCACCTCCACCTACAACGCCGGATTGAGTCCGTGGCCACTGAGCTCCATGCGCCATCGCCACCTTCGGTTCAAGTCACGTTCCCCGCATGCTCCGACCTCCTCGAGCAACAAGACCTTGGGGGAAAGGTTCCCCGAGCCTCCTCCGACCTCGCCATTACCCCACGCCACCGGCAAACTAACATAGTTTAGTTTGTTGGTTTTGATAACAACCGACAACCCCTTGAATCAAACTAAACTATGTTAGTTTGCCGGGTTGTGGGGCAAAGCCCCAGGCAACCCCTTGATCGCTTGGACAACTCCTCCATCCAAACATGACTGATGGGCCCTCCAGGTCGTGAGTGGGTCTTAGTTGGTCTTCTGGACCACCGTTGCTTGATGTAGCTCCACGCACTTGCTTCTTGATTACGTATCTATAATGGGCATCACTATATGAATGATATGCATGATATAGTGAATGAGATGTATGAATATCAAGCACACATATGAACAATCATTTTAGTGTCAGGGACAGACAGAAAGGTGATCGGTAAACTACTTAAACAAAACGTACTTTGGTGCACCATGAGCAACATACACTTATACAAGCATGTAAGCATCCATTAGGTTATCCATCATAAAGAAAACTTGTTAAACTCAATCTTAGTGCAATGGGTACAAACATGATATACAAACGTTGTATAAGACCCAAACTCTTACAATGATTAGAAGATGGCATGTAGAAATATATGCAAAGGGAGATATTTTTGTCATTTAGTTAGCACTTAATAGTTATCCAACTACTAGGTTTAAGCAAAAGTGAGTGCTTCATTGTGATATAACATTCCAATTACCTCCCCTTTTTATTTTTATTTACTTTTAAGCTTATTTAATTTTCCATTTCTAGACCACTAATGAAACAGCAACCAAAATGTGTGAGAGACTGTCACAAGCAAATTTTTATAGTAACAAGTCTATATGAATTTTGGTGGAATTTTTGGAACACATTAAATAGCACTTTTCTATTTTCCATTATTTAATTCACCTCATTTTAGATGCAAGTTACAACAGCAACAATAAAATTCCCAAAAATACTTTATGAAACCTACAATTAACTAACATGTTCTCAGATTTTTCATGGAATTTATTTTGCATATTAAGGTCACCTTTTCCTATTATTTAATTTAACATGCAATACATTGTCTATTTCAAATCACAAAGCAAACAGCAAGCAAAGCTTAAGTTAATTTTACACAATACTATATTGAGCTAAGTATCCACATTATAATTTTTTTGTAGATTTTTATGAGCAAGTTTTATGTAGCATGCATTTCCATATACATAAAATGTACTAATTAATAGGAATACAGGTAGATATGTACCTAACAATGTGTGCTAGGGTAAAACAGAAATACATATGAGCACATGTACTAAAACATACCCACTGTTCAAATTTCACAATTTTTGGAGCACATTTACCCTACTTTTGCTAATTAACTAATAAAACAAGACATCCATGAAAGCAGGGGCAAAATAGTCATTTCACAGCCCTAGACCTATTCCATTGTGTAGATCTACTCATAAGTAATCCAACAAAACAAGTTTCATATTTTTATGATTTTGCTACTAATTTCTAGAGCATTTCAAAGTTCATATGCCAAATGGACTCTTTCATAATTAAGGATAGCTAACAGGGGGTACAAAGCAATTTCTACATGACTCAGTGAATAGTATATGTTATTCCCACCAAGATCAGGGTTGGATCTGCAAAATGCAAAGGCTTGGGTTAGAATGCGAAACCCTAATAGATCTAGGGGTGTTTTCACAGTTTATTCAAGACACAGTAAATAGTGAGATAATAACAAGTAAATGTAGAGGTCTTTCTGCAAAATCTCGGGGCTCTTCTTCTACCTCCGGTCGGCACACATGGAAGGGACTTGGCGGGGCTGCACCGGCGGCGTGGGGTAACGGCGAGGTCAAAGGAGGCTCGGGGAAGGTGTTCCCAGATGCGGGGAACCTTTCCCCCAAGGTCTTGTCGCTCGAGGAGGTTGGAGCGTGCGGGGAACGCGAGTTGAACCGAAGGTGGCGACGGCGCATGGAGCTCGGTGGCCGCGGACTCGATCCGGCGTTGTAGGTGGAGGTGGCGTTCCTGGCGGAGCTCACGGCTGCACGGGGACAAGTAGAGGCCGGAGGAGGTGGATTGGAGGGGTAGGGATGCGCCGGTGATGGTCATCCGCAACGAGGTGAGGCCGGTGGCCATGGCGAGCGATCGTGCTCACGTGGGGAGAGGTGGTGGAGTGATTTCGGGCGCCGAGATGTTGGGGAAAGGCTGGAGGATGGTGGCGCGTACGTAGTGCTTCGTGTGGTCAGGGAAGAGGAGGCACGAGGAGGAGGGGCTTGCGAACTCATCGAGGTCACTCATGGCGGCCCGTGCTCGGCTTCTGCTGCTCCTGGAAGGGGGAGCGTAGGACCAAGCTCGGGAGGAGAGGGAAACCAGAGGAGAGTGAGCAAGGGAGCGGAGTGTTGAGCCGGGGCGCGGGGCTTGGCGTCGCCTTATGGCCAGGCGCGGCCAGTAGAGAGTGGTGCCGGTGAACGCTGTCCGCGTGGCGCGCGGGTGCAGGGCGCTGGGAATGCCGGTTGGGGGAGAAGGCTGGTGGTGGGGCCCACAGGAAAAATAAAAATCGAAATTAGAAAATGGTTGTTTGACCAAAAAAGAAGTTTCTGAACTTTTGCCTATTTGAGGGTCCATTTGGACAATTTTGAAAAAGTCAAAATACAAGAAACGTTCCAAATTTGTCACCATACAACTTTTTTATAAACTTTGACACCATGTTGTATATCAAATTTTGGTCTAATTTTGAATCGAACTAACTGACCCTAGTTTGACCAAGGTTTAATGCAAACTTTGAAATTCCTAAAGCCCATTTTAAGGTAATTTTCAGAAAAATCCTATTATACCAATGGTATTCGGTTTCGTATGATCTACAGGTTTCATATATAAAGATTTGCATGATAAGGAATTTTGTTTCAACGAAATTTGAATTTATCCTCCTGCTCTTCTGGAGTCTATTTTGGCAGCTAAAATTTACTTGGTTCAAAACCCTACCAATACCTTCATGCATATCAATCGTCACAATAAGAAAGTTGTTTGGTATGAAGTTATCTACATGTTTGGTATACAAAGTTTAGTCTATATCACAATAGTTTTTGAAGTATGAGCACAAACAGTTTTAGGTGTCAGTCAAGACCGCAGATTCACTTTGTGTGGGGTTTGTCTTGTTTCAAACTTCTGGACATTCAAATGAGCTTCAATCACCTCAAGGCCTGATGCATTTGAAAGGTGGTAAGTTTAATTTCACTTCATAGAAAGGAAGGTTTTGAAGTTCTATAGTAAAATTGAAACAAATTTTAGAATCAAATTTGGTCAAGGCACCTTTGCCACCTCTTTAAAAGAAAACTATGTTGGATTTGGTTTGAATCTTTGTACCTCTTACCGTGAATTTTTTAAAGTGGTCACAATAGCAAAGTTGAAGGAAAACATCTTAAACTAAAACCTTGGTATTTGATGTTTCACACAAGAGTTAGGAGATTTTTGAATGATTTAACCAAATCAATGCGCGGTTTTGTATTTTGAATAGAAAAATTTTGACTTAGAGATTTCTCCACCTAGTTCTCCTTCTCTAAGCACTATTAAGCTATAAATATTCATTATCATGTGTCAAATTTTGTGTTAGAGACTTTGGGATGCCGGGGGCATCACAGAGATGATCTTCAAGTTTTTGTTTCAAATCCAGTATACTTCAAGTGTCTCCAATGCTAAATGATACGATGGATGAAGTATAATTAAGTAGACAAAGCCATAAAATTAATTGTTGGAAAAGGTTAACGGAAATCTATAACATTCGACTGTCTTATGTATGCATAGGACTATCAGGAACTAGTCGTTGACCATTGAACTAGGTGTTGGAGGCACGGCATCATTAGTTCAATAGTCGACTCGAACGGCTCGTTTTGAGGTACCAGAGTGCCCAATAAGAGCCTACGTAGAAAAGCTTTTTCTCATTGGCTAGTTTTGAGGGTTTAGGCTATAAATACCCCTTGCCCATCCTTCACTATATGCTTGGCACCCATAGTGATAAGGGCAAGCCTATGCTGCCCTGTGTGATTTCCCGACGTTTCACGGTACGAAACGATATGCTAAAATCCCTCTGAATATTTTAGCACTACAATAGAAGACTAATCCTTCTAGTCGCGAACCAACAATTTAGCAAACAGATAACTTTAATCTTCTACTTGATTTGGCTAGAGTAGAAAGCAGATGTAGGACTAACTAATTATCGTTGGAGTACTAAAGACTAGCAAGCATCAGTATTTCTCCCGTAGCTAAGGAACACAACAGCAATATAATAACCAAGAATATTGGGGCTTCAATCAGATTGAGTAAGAAATAAATCACAAGACCAAAATATCTCTGATGACAGATCAAGCATAAGTAATAGCAATGATAAATGGGATCGGCCTACAAGATATTGCAAAACAAAACCCTAGATGAGTTCTTCCAATAGCACAAACAAGCACCACGATCAAAAGAGGGAAACCCACACAGAGATTCAAGGCAACACACCCAGGAAACAATCTTGATCACGCACTCTCAATCGCGCTCCAATTTGGAACGGGGATAATCGAGAGGGAGGAACACCCTTCTCCAATTCCTGAGGCTAAACCCTAAAGAAACACACAAAATTCCACTCTCACTTTGCCTGGGCATAGGCCCTAGGCTATAAGCTAAGGCACGCAGGCCAGCCTCAACATATGGTTTGACTTGACTAGGACATCAAACAGACCCGGATCCGACATTGTTGCAATGTTTATGTCGACTTGAAATGAATTTATACGTGGAACCTAGTCCCATTGGAAATATAATCTCCTAGGCGTCCGTTTTTTGTGATGCCTACTCCAACAATCTGAACCGGTCTCATGAATAAATTGGGCCTAAACTCGGATTGGGATTCAAACTCCATCTTCTCTTGGGCCTAGGTCATATGCATTTTGGACATGTTTTCATCACATACATTCTATCCTTGTGTTGA
The DNA here is from genome assembly GCA_030272315.1 of Paspalum vaginatum. Classification (NCBI taxonomy): domain Eukaryota; kingdom Viridiplantae; phylum Streptophyta; class Magnoliopsida; order Poales; family Poaceae; genus Paspalum; species Paspalum vaginatum. Next base: position 14,562,504 of record CM059021.1, on the reverse strand, counting down.
GACACATTCTTTAGTGGCAAAGTCATCAGGAGTGTTTTAATTGCCTACTTAGGCATGGTGCTTGTGAGTGCTTGCTTCAGCCTTGTTTATTGCATTATTCTTACTTACGATCAAATTTAGTGTTAAGTTTGCAATCTTGTGTACCATGTGCTAGCATGCACTATTTTTTGTAAGTGTGGGTCTTGAAGCCTTGTGAGACTCTCTAGTGTGTGGAGTGCTAGCTAACTTAAATGCAAATGGGAGGGAGGCCCTTGATGTTTTGTTCAAAGCTCAGAGACCATCCAAGAGAAGCCCGAAGGAGTTCGCACTTGTGAGTGGAGGAGAATTGGGGATATCCGGAGATACCCAATTGGATGCTTGATCCATGGGTGGGTCACCTTGCATGAATCAAGGCCTTAGTCCTTGCATGGACTAAGCAAGAGTGAGGCCTTGCATGGAGCTTCAATGAAGAATAGGGGGAGGGCTTGCATGACTTCTCAAGACCTTGGTAAAAATATCTCTATGTTGTTATCGTCACTATCATCACTAGGAGTTTGCTTCCTTTATCCATCTGTTTAGCTCTGCACTTTACCTTCTTGCAATTACAAGATTTGCATTGTTGAGGGACTTGAGTGGACTGAGTTTAGTCTTTTGTCCAAGCTGTGATGAGCTCTTATCAACACTGAAGTCATGCCGAGTGTAGTAGCAGGCACCTCTATAGTGGACTTGGAGGAAAGCCTTCTCGAGTATACTGAGAAGCAGCACCAGTGGACTTGGCATGACAAAACCTTACCAAGTGTACTGATAGGTGGCCCAAGGGATATTTGGGTTCATACCTAGTTTCAGAAGGACTTAGAGTCCAGCAAAGGCTTAGCGGGCTTTAAAACCACAACCTCAAGGAAGGCCAATGATCGTTTCTTGGTACCATTATCAAAACAAGGGCTCAACATGATTTCCTAGTTCGAGCGTCAAACAAGGGACCAAGGAGTGTTTGCTGGTTCCATCATCAAAATTGGAGTTACCCCCAAGCATTAGAACACTGGACACATGGAGGGCACCAGGAGATTGCTTTGAGGCTAAGAAGATTAAGGACTCCATCATGTTTATCTGACTAGGTTACTCGATGTTTTTCGTTTCAGCCGTTTAGGCATTCTATTGTTGAGTTTAGGGCTGACTCTTTGCAATGCAAATAAGGGGTGAGGGCTGCCTTAGAATGGCTTCTCTTTCTTCACTTGTTTTGCCTTTGGGATTCTTACCTAAAGCACAAAGCTTCATCAGTAAAGATCCCACAGATTGAATCTAAGCTTCATAATTAGTAGGTAGGTGAGTTGACTTGCTGAGGCGGTGTTCATCTATAATCATGGATCATTGATTTTTTTCAGCTTGTGTGTGATTTTGTTCCTCCCCTTCTGGCTGTGGATATTCATGAAGACTTGTATCTTTTGGTGTTTTTCATTGCCATGAGTTGGATCCTTTCTTTTCAGAGGTTTTGGCCTGGATGTGGTGGATTTGAGCTTTTCAAGTGCTAAATCCATTGGTTCCAGGAGCAGCCTTGGTGCCCTTGTTCTTTTCCTTGAACTTCACTTCTTTGATAGTCAAATTCATGGAGAATCCTTGATATTTTGAGTTGATCTTGTGGGAATAAGTTCGCCATAGCCTAGGCAAGATCCATGCAAAGTTTTGTGAAATTTGGAGCTCATTTGTGCATGGTTTGATCATGTTTTGTGGATTCTTATGTTGTTTCTTGTACCAGACTTAGGATGAGTTTTTATACACACCAGACCATCCGGTGGTGTACACACTGGATTGTCCAGTGCTCACTGAAGCCATGGGTGGAGTTAAGAGGCTCGACTACTTTCTAGACCATAGTACACACCAGATTGTCCAGTGGTGTGTGATGGACCATCCGATACATGTTAGTGCGTTGTGGAGGTCCCTCAGTGTATCTTGTTTTGTGGTGCACACAAGACCATCTAATGCATGTCAATGGACCGTCCGATGTGTGCTAAGCTCCGCTCTGTCTACCGTTTGTGCACACCGGCCCATGTGGTGCATGCACATGAGATCATCTAGTGCGTTCTGAGGGGGCAATCTTGGCTCATTTTGTGTCCCTTTTCTTGGGTGTTTGAGCGAGTGTTTATGCTAAGCTTTCCTTGACATGTTCTAAGGCAATAACACCCTAGTTGCTGTGTGATCTTGCATGGTGCAAGAAGAGAGGTTTTTTGGATCGATGTTTTTAGGCTTGACCTATTCACCGCCTCTAGGACGCATTTTAGTCCATCAACTATTAGACTAGTTTGATAGATTAGTTTTGAGATGGAATTTAGGTTGCAAGTATTCCTACGATAGAGTTAGCATCACTTAATGTTGGCGTTCCTTAGCCTAACAGATATAAATCCGCAAGTATACGAATAAGATGTAGCTTTCACTCGGGAGTCTTCCAAGGTATCGATTTCCACAACGAACGAGAAGTATACTAACCACGATTCTTGTCTGACCAGGACGAATGAGAGGAAAAAGGAAGTAAGGGGGTAGAGAGGGTTTTCTACTTTAGTCTTACTATCCAATCTATACTAACAAATCCTTAACCTAGCTTGACAAACTACTTCAGACACCAAAACTTATAGAACCACTAGAGAGTCCAAAGTGATGGGGTTTCAACTAAGAAGGAGGTGGGTTATATAAGAAAAGGCTATGTGTTGATGAACAATCCGAATGACAGGGTGGAATACATAGGGTAAACTCGACCTGTCACCAAGAGGACCTACCACCAGAGTTGTGTGGGATTGCACACTAACCAAGGTAAACTTCTAGATAAGACACCACGTCTACTTCTACTTGTTCACTACTTCCACTTGCTGCCGCAAGTAAAGTCTCACAACAGATAGACTTAACTATAAGCTGTGACAAGGAACCCGTAGTCGGAAAAGCTAAATCTAAGATTGAAAGTAAGTCTTAAACTGAGTAAAAGCTAAAAGTAGAGAACAAGGAACTTTATTTGAACATGAATTCCATTCCTCTGAGGTTCAAGCTAGAAGAGAGAAGCCAACACAGGGCTTCTCTCCCTTACTCTTGCCTCTCCACTCTCCCTATTCTAAGTATAAGGTGGATAGGACTAAGCCTATGGTCGCCTACTTCTCCTTGCTTCGTTGTGTCCTCCAAATGAGCCCTCAGGGACCTTTTTATAGCCTCCCAAGGTCAGTGCTTGAGAGGGGGGTACTTGTAGGTGATGTAGGTAAGGCAGTTGGGCAAATGGCGGTGCTGGGTAGGCCACCCAGCAAAGGTGGGGCCGGTCGCCAGGTCCCTACCCGTCTGATGCACCGCCTTTGCTGTCCAACGCTCCGGATGACTCGCTGAATGTGGCGGAACCGCCGATTTAATCCGGGCTAAGCACACCTGCCACCTCTGGCTTGCAGTGCGATTAGACCGAACTAAACCCGGTCGTCCGTCGAGAGTCATTCGACTCCCGATATTACCTTTCCCAGAGGAACCGGCATCATACACATCTGACTCACGATGGAGCCACAACAGATACATCCTCACAGGCAGTTGAATAGTAGAAAGTTAAACTTAGTTACAAGCCAGTTTTTACATAAAACACAAATCCAACATAAAGTTATAAAGTAGCAAGTTTGAAAGTTTCTCGCAGCGGAAAATATAAGTTTAGATCACCATGTTATCACCAAAAGTTTTGCATTGGAGGTACAACATCGAGCCCACCGATGTTGTCCTCGTGCCACTTAGTCACTTCATCCTACATGAAGACATGCCCCGCCTCCAACACAGGCGCACACCATGAATTCCATACCTACGCTCAAAATGTGGGGGCAAACCCTGAGTACTAATTACTCAGTAGGTCTTAATGGATTTGGCTTACGGCTGACGCGAAGCAGCTTATTAACAAGTATATCCTTAGCTTTTAGTTTTTAACAGCAACTTAATTAACATAAATAACAAGTTTCGTTGTCTCTATGATTGCCAACATAGTAGTAAGTCTTTGCAAGATAACAACTCAGCTTAAACATGTAGTATTCCAAAAACCATGAGTATTAAGGTACCGGGAGTTTAAGTAATTACTACGTTGCCCGACAGTGATATTGGCATTCCCACACCTGGTGGGCATCAGCGATTCGAATCGATTTTAATTCCCGGGAATAACTATCATGCCAGGGGTATATGCTTACTAGCCATCGCGTTCCCACATATAGCCCCCATCTCCACCTGTCTTGTCCCAAGATTCAAAGCGCCCTCACCTAACCCCCGGGTTGTGCCCCCTCAGGAGCGATACCACGGCCGCACCGGGTCAGCCCTCCCTTAGGAGCGATACCACGGCCGCACCGGGTCAGCCCTCCCTCGAGTACAAGCGCCCCCGGGCCCATCGGCCTCCAGCAAGTGGGTGAGCGGAGCCTCGAAAACTTCGGACAAACCCAGGTAAGACTTCACCGGTCCCATTTCCCGGTTAAGCACTCTAGCAATGTTATGCCGATCAGCAGACGAACAGCGGACGGGCCTTAAACGACTCGGGCGGAGTCTGGGTGCGACATCATGAAAAAGTAAATACTGAAATAAACCTCCGCCCGGTCTCTATTTAATTTCATGAGCAACAATAATAAGTGATATGACTGTAAGCTTTTGTAACTTTGAAAACACCTACGTGACGAGTACACACACTCGTGTCTACTCATACCTAGAAATTTCTAGGCATACTCGCCCTACGAACTCTATGTATAGGTGCTAGGGCCAGGGCGGCCAGGAAGTCTAATGCAATTGGTTCCAAACAACTCCTAATGCATATGCGTAATCATCAAGTATAATTTATTTGCTGGGAGAGTATGGTCCTGCCTACCTTCCTCGTTAGAGTCAGTAGCTGCCTCCGGAGCGTAGTCAGGTTCTTGCTGTTGGTCCTCTGGCTCTGGGTGCAGTTCCTCTTCTGGCTCCGTCACGATCGGTTGGTCCGGTGATGGTTCTTCGTTCGCGGAATCTATATGCATATCATGATGCAAAAGGAGCATGTATTACTGTAATGCTTGCTCACGATGCAGATGTAGATGCGATGCGGTGAACCATGATTTATGGAATAGAGTTATGCATATTGAGGCGAAAGTTGTTTCGCACTAAGAAATCGTACAAGCCATCATCTGCGATAGCTTAGCTTGTCACATAAAACAACGTGGGGTGTGCGTGGCGAGGTAGCATCGCTTCCTATGAAGCGACCGAACCTTGCATAAATATGCATTATTTCTACCAGTTTCTAATTAGAGTCAAAACCTTACATGTATCATCTCCAATTCTAACATGTTATTCCATAACTATAGCTCATATCAACCTTAAAGTCATATTTGAAACATTATTCACCAAATTAATCTTTTTCTTAAGATGAATATGTGCTTAGAGTAAGACAAGGGCAAAATAGTAATTCAACAGCAAGTGCTAGGGTCAACAAATTTTATACAGAACCTACATATAATAACAAGGTCCCTGCTCAAATTTGGCTATTTTTGGAGATCATTTAGTCCTTATTTCCTATTTATTAGAGTTTTATATGTTTGAAAAGAAACAGGGGCAAAACTGTCCTTTCCTACTCAACCATCATACCCATCCTGTAGATCTATTTATTAGGAACACAATGCAACAAAGTTTGCTATTTTTGGATTTTTATACACTTTATTATGATTTTTCAAAGTTTCAGCCTTTTTTAAAAGCATTTTAATCGAAAATACACAGACTCAGGACCTATCTATAAATATCCATAGTTTCTGAGGGTTCCTGTGCAAGATTTACAAGACTCAGTGTACAGTGCTCGGTATGGAAACGTAAAACTGTTAAACCCGGAGGGCGATAGCGCAAAATGTGCGTCTTCCTCCTCCCGTCGTCTTCTTCCTCGCGACGGGAGGGGAAACTCCGGCGGCGCGCGGCCAATCTCGGCCCTGCGGGGCTCGGGAGCTCGCCGCGGAGTGTCGGGGAGAGAGAGGAGAGGACGGGGAACTTTATCCACTACCTCAGACGGCGGGGGAGACCGCGGGGAGGGTCGGCGACGAGTGCCCCTGACCGGCGAGGTCCGGCGGTGCAATACGCCGGGGTAGAAGGGCTTCGGGCGGCGCGGTCTGAACGGGAAGGTAGAGTCGAGGGCGGCGAAGCCCGTCGCGGTGACGGTTGAGCTCGGGAGTGGACGGAAATGGCTGGGGGCGAGCTCGGTCGAGGTCCGTCAATGGCGGACGACGCGAGAGTGAGCAGAGAGAGCGGAAAGGGCGAGCGCGAGAGTGAGGCTTCGGGGACGGAGGTCGAGACCCCGTCCCGGCCTTGAGGACGTGCCGAGCGCGCTGTCCGCGCGCGCGCAGCGGCGCGTGGCCACGACGGCCAGGGCGGCCGGCGCGTGGCCACGGCGCTCGGCGCGCCGCGCCGCGTGGACGCGCCCGGGCGGGGAGAGAAGAGGGAGCGCGCGCGGGTGAACCGGGTCTATGGACCACTGTGGCTGACAGGTGGGGCCATTCCCGGGAACAGAGAGTACGGTGTATGGACTCGGTGCATCGAGCGAGGAAGCGGGGAAAAGCCGTCGGTGCGCTGGCGCGGCGGGCCTGACAGGTGGGTCCCCCCTGTCATAGAGACTAGAAAATAAAAGAAATACGAAAAAAAACAAATCCCCATTGACCAGCTGAACAGGTTTCTGAATTTCGTAAATTTGACCAATTTAGGAGCCGAATTTGAAAAAGACCCAATTGAATGAAATGTTGTACTTTTTGAAATCTACAACTTTGTCAAAATGACCTATACCAGATTCCAAATATAAAATGATTTAAATTTGAAATTAACTTGCTGACTCCTGTTTGACCATTTGAAAGCCCCAACTTGGAAATTATAAAAGTCCATCTTAGGTGCATTTTCATAAAAGGTGAAATATACCAAAGTTGCATAGAATCTCATGATCTACAACTTTGGTATTCATGATATGGCAAGATTTTGAATTTTGTTTCACAAAATTTTGAATTTACCAAACAGGGCTGAATTGGGCAAAAGTCACATTTTCACATAAAATGACCCAAAACTAGATTTCAACATTCATGCATGCCAAAGCACAAAATACCAAAGTCATTCCTTATGGAATTGCCTACAAGTTTGGTATGTAAGGTTTTATGAAAAACACAATTGCCTTAAAGTTATATCCACAATACAAACACAGTTTTTTTTCTGAAAACTAAGTTTAGTTGCTCAATTGCCCTACTTTATGCATGCTCTCAAGATAAAATGCCTTTAAAAAGATGTCATTATGCTAATGATTTTAGTGTAATGCATTTGAGATGCCTAGGGCATCACACTGAAGTTGGTTTTTCCTAGGACACGTGAAAGGCATGCCGCCCAGCCACCCCTTAGGCTACCAGCCTCCCTCTTAGCCCTCCAATGCACCGCCTTTGGTCTAGGATGGTGTGGATGAGCTCCCAATGCTGGTTGCAGTCAGTACATACCATTTGGAGTCGTTGAATGCTGAAAGGTGGGCCAATTGATCCATGTGTTGGCCTTCCGACCTTTGTCTCGACTTGGGCTTGTTTCCTTGGGCGTATATTGGACCTTGGTGACTCTCTTGGGTTATAGAAGTGAAGAGTGGGCCATTAGGATGGAGTGTGGGGCCGGCCGGCTAACATTGTGGCTGCCCGGCCTTGCCAACTTTTATGCCAAACTTGCAATGGACATAACTTTTGTGTTCGGACTCCGAATTAGGTGAACCAAAAGTCCATTTCGATTACCACGATGAGCTCTTCAACATGGTGCATTCGAATATGTGATTTTGAATAACCTTTGTACTATGTCCATGTGATTCTTTGTTTCTTCCTTAGATTTTTATCGAGATAGGCCGTTGTTTCTATGGCTTTCATTGCTCATTTGCCATTGCTGGTATTTGTGCATCAAATGACCTATATTCCTTGCAAAACACATTGATGCACAAAACTTGTGGAACTTGTGAGATCAAATAATAAATTCACATTGTTAACATCTCAAATCTTGTCTATATTTGCAATAGTTGGTGGTCAAAATTGTTTACAATGACCACCAACATTTAACAAAACTATAGGGCACATATTTGTTCATCTTGCATAAGTTTATTAAATCTTTTTTCAGCCTTAGTTTTAAACATTCTAATTCATGCCATCTTAGGGTGTCACCTCATGGTCCGTGTGACTTTCCAATGGCATAACCCAGCCACGCCCCTGCACTCCCACTCTTCTCTCCATCCTCGTAGCTCACTACTACGATTGAGAACACTCCCTAGTGCTAAAAACACATCAAAATTTCTAAGAACATATGGAAACACCTTTCTCGTGTGCCAACACTCTAGAAGATTCTCTCAAGGGAGAATAGTCGGGAAAATACCACGGTTCCCAAGTGTTTTTAAATTACACATAGGCTCACCTATTACTTCTCGAGTGTTTAGTTAACACACGGTAATATCAGTGCACGAGAGCTACTAATGGCTTACCATGTGTTATCTTGTAACACAGGGGATTATGAAAACATGGTAATCTATTGATAGATGCCAAGATGGCGGTAGTACGTGCCATAGAATTCCCCATGTATAGCACTAGGGATACATTGGCATGAGAGAAAAAATGCTTCCACATGGACTACTCATCGGTGCCATACTATAAGGGCCTTTTCAGGGTATCTGATTGTAAGGACCATGCTAGGGTATCCAACCTAAGAGGAGGGGAAATTTGGGTCGCTAATTTGATATTCTAAAACCTAGGGCTTTTTAGTGCATAAGATAAACCTATCACGTCTTACACATGCTAGTTAAGTATAAGGTTTATCTATGTGCTTCCTAACTTACCCAAAAGACTTGCAACCTATAGCCAAACCTAATTCAAGCTAACTAAGAAAGGTAAGGCACACAAGAAAGTAAATGTGGAAACGTAAGTAAAGAGAGCAAGGGCAGGGGGATGCAAACTCCCAAGGAGACACGGAGATTTAACATGGTCCACCACTAAGGTCTACGTCCATGGGCTCATCACCAAAGACAATATGAGCCAGGCACCAAGACTCTCCCCATCACCTTCTTGCGCTAGCCACCATGGCTCTTGGCAAGTGAAGGATAAGTGCCACCTAGCCACCAAGGCTCGGCCACTACCACCGTCTCTCTCAGTCACAAGGCACCACAGAGTTTGAAGGGTGTCATTGTCTCCGCACAAGGTAGTCACTGCCGCTTCACACCAGGAAGGAGGATCTAGCAAGGAGTACAATATGGCTTGACTATAGCCATATCTTCCTAATAGCTCACACAGTAGCTACACTCATGAAGAGCTCGCAAGCTTCACTCTCTCAAAGCTCTAATCTAGCTTGAATTACGCACTAAGAACTCTTATGGTGGTTGGAGTGGATGATATGCTTGAAATACTCATCTACACTTGTTGTGGCTCTTCAATAGCTCTAACTGCCTTCAAATGACTGGGTGGATGGTTATATATCCCCCAAACTCAAACTAGTCATTAGCCAGAAGGCTGTCACGAAGTGTATGGACTGGATGGTCCGATCAACACTTTTTGGCATACATCGAACTTTTCAGTCCATTGTACTTGTCAACTAGCCATTAAACTAGCTGTTACACTACAAAGGTCAGACCAATGGTCCGACCTGTGGGGATTGGACCTTCCGGTCCTTGCTATTCTCACTCACTTCAGCTTCCTCTATAGCAAAGGTCCGCTCCATACTAATCTTGGAGGATTAGACCATCCTGGCCCTCATATCTTGCCTAGGCGTCCAACTTTTAGCCCCTTCAAGAAATATGGTTGTTGGCGTTCTACATTGACGAAATAATTGCATCATTTTACATAGTTTCTCATTGAATATGAGCATCAACTATGTCTTTCACTAACATTTATGACCGATAATTGTGCATTTTGCAATATTGTTTTGGAATTGCACTATACTTGATTTTTGCAGGTTTTAAGGCCTATTTTTGCAAATTCACAATTGATCCACTTCGAGAGAAAGAAGGCCTTTTAGTTCAGGAGATGGTAAATAAGGAAGGATTGGCCAACTACCCCCCCCCCCCCCCCCCGCGTTAACCAAGTCCCCTATTCTCTAGAAGCTTCTGGAAGATACCTTCGCATGTTATACTGGTTATGGTATATGCTACAAAAGGATATTTATGGAAAGTGTCGAGATATTTCAAGGCTATCAAAATCCGCCAAAAGATGGAAGGTTTCGGCATAAACCAACTTATAGAGCTCTTCAGCCCAAAGTCCGAACGCAAACTTGTTTCTCAAGTGAACGTGGACCGACATACTGAAATATGGAAAGCTTCGGCAGAGGGAAAGGCTGGGGTCGGCCGAGCTATCCAAATGCACAAGGAGAGACTATATGGCATCATGACAACCACTGAAACTAGGAATGTAAGCGGGCCTGGCTAGAAGGACCAGCGGCAAGTCATTTTCTAGCCTGGTCCTTCTAGCCAGCCCGCTTACATCTCTAACTAAAACATTCCTTACCAAGAATTCCAAACAACTTTAATTCTAACATTGACACGGATAGATACTAAGTCCCAATATCTGAAATAAAGAAATACTGAGTCTCATTGGTTGACACCATTCTACACAAAAATTGTAGATAGAATCAAGAAAACAATGTAACATATAATTTTACTTCCCAGCTGGTGTAAGCGATTATTTCTCCAAGTACACCTTCAACATCCTTCGGCATCCTCATCCTCTGCCTCTGCCTCTGCCTCCAAGCGATTTCTACAAGCAAATATTATATTTGATGAAAGCTCAAAACAATGTAAGAATGTAGCTATCTTATGAGTTGTGATCTGCTTACCATTTGAGATATTGCCCCATGTCCTGGCAGCGAGCATGGGGGTGGAGGAAGGTCCATCTGTAGCCATTCTGTGATACCCTGAAGATACAATGTATGTATTTTTAATTCCACTTCAAAATTTCCAAGAATCCATACGAAAACACAAAATAAGTAGACGATATGGATTCTTATTAAACCATTGCATAGGTTATTTTGATGTTTTTCTTAAGCAGTCTTGTTTCTAATGTCCTCTGTAGTTCAGTGGTACTTCTATTTGAGTATTTAAAGGGTCGTGGTACTTATCATATTGTATATTTGGTGTGTGACGTCGTTGTGTGATTTGCATTCAGTAATCTTTTTAGAATTGGATGTGATATTATATTTCATAATTGTAGAGTGGGATTTTTTTTCATAAAATGGAATAAATTTGATGGGTATCATTGTTAGAGTGTACAAGTTGGATTATAAATGTTTCTTTTTTATGAGAGTTAGGACTCACTACCTACTCCCACTAATATATGTCATAAAAATGTCATATTTATGACCCAAGGGAGTATTTTTTTCCTATGATGTCTTAGAGGAATTAACATAGAGAGTACGTGGGGTGTCTTCAATTAGTAAAAGTAAAATAATGAGTGGGCTCGTAGCCCAATGGTAATCTCCACCAGGGTGTTAAGGTCTTTGGTTCGACTCCGTGGGAGCCAATTTAATTTAAACGAGAGATTGTTGGCTGTCGAAAAAAATCTACCCCCTTGGCTTGGTTATGGTTGGGACTCTTCTACCGTAACTGCAGTGCCGTAAGGGCGGTTCTTCCCCAGCGGATCGAAGTAATAGTAAAATAATAATTAAAAATGTGATTCTCATAAGGAAACATAACTGTACGATTTTCAGATATAGTGACTATGGCTATTGTTTAATACATACACATAATCGATAGCCTTGCAAGTTGCAACTGCAACTCGGCTAATAAACTTCTTTTGTCCAAGGGCTATTTGTATTTAGTTTGAGGAATTTTGCAAGTTACGTAAGCTTATCCACGCTAACTACAACTGGAACTGTTATTGTGGATAACAACCACAAAACTACATTTGACCTTTGCACACAACCGTGGAAACTTGACCAGACAAACATGATAACAAAAAAAAAATCCATGACGACACAGCTGCCGCCACAAAAAGGAATATTGTACTGGTACATGCACTTAATGTGCAAAGGCAAAGGTAGATTAAAGTGCCCTTTAGGCCTTAGCATATGACCGCCACTCCTTTCCACAAATTTTCCTGTGGCTGAGTGGACAAAACCTTGAACAACTGCAAAATTTACGGTTTCATTCAGGAAACTGCTGCCGATGCTGAACTAGGGGCAACAAATTAGTGCAGAGGAGGGAAGACGTTAAGCAATTTTATCTTGAAGATAATCATGTCTACATGTAATCGCTTTTTTGCCTCTATGCTGCGTAGTCCAATTCCAACGACAAAAGTTGAAGAATTAGCTATGCCCTTGGTCAGTAGGTGCTTCCTGTCTTCATATACAAGTCTAAAAGTAGAAGCTAGTGTATGCAGCCGGGTCCAAGTTCTCTTCTGCAATCACATCCTGGAATGCTCCTGGTAATTGAAAATCATAGCTAGTACCACCAACATAAACAAGTAAGCCATGTATCTGCATCATGCATGTGTCCACCACTAACCAGGGTGAACGATCATCCTCTGCTCATGACTCATGAGTAACAATGGAAAAGCACTGTAACCGTCCACAATTTTTGTATCACAGGATCCAAATTCGTTGCAATATATCAGAATTCAGAAAGATAGTCCCTAGACAGGATGCCAGAACGTCTTGCTGCCTACTCTCCAATGCAGATGATGATGCCTCTCTTTGCGAGGTGCTATGGCTCCTAGACAGTCAACTTGTATTTGACGACCTGAAGAGAGTGAGCTTAATTAACTTGTTACGGACAGAAGTGTGATCGTGCATCCCGACCATCTACGTTGGATCATCTTAAAATCGAATTTAGAATTTTAGATACATATTTCCTTCCTAAGAAAATAACACCAAGTTCCATGTTGATTGGGTCTCGTTTTATTTGCTGACCCAACAAATGGCGCCAGAAAAAGGGTTGTAGTACAAGTACAATGCATGAGTCCATTTGCTTTTGCTAAAGCAAATAGTGTTATGAATTTGATGATCCAGGTCCACGAATGTGAGTGTGTATACAGGCAGGACAAACACAGGGCGTTATTGTAAAGACCGAGAGGAGCTTCCAAGGCTAAAGGGAACTAGTAGCATCATGATCATCAGTGAGCTAAGAGTGCGTAGCCGCAGATGCCGAGCACATTTGCACCGCGAGTATACAATCCAGGCAAAGCGGGCTATAATTAACCGGCCGGGCTCCCTAGCTACTTAGGCGTAGCAGAGGAACATGTAGCCATGCAGCACACTTTTCTTGTCGACCTGATGCCGCTGCAATGGGCTTAGTCGGCGCAACTTTCATGGTTAAGAAAGTGGACAGGTTCTTCAAGATGTTGGGACCATATAGTAGAAGTTCTACTGTAGAACCCTGAGGAGAGAAGGAAGAAATGAAACTAGTCCCACTGCGGCGGAGTGTCAGTTTTAGGTTTGGCCTTACAGGAGAGAGAAGAGCTGTCGAAAACCAGCGGCATGTATGAATTATGGTAATATAAGTTTTACAATAATTGAGCCTAATGTAAACCCTCTATTTACGAGATCCAATATAATGGCTTCAAAATTAGGAAGTGCCAATGAGTAGGACAGGTACTAGAAAGGGGTGACACTAGTACCAGAAAGACGTAGAACTAGTACAAATTTTCATATTTTTAAAATTTTAAAGAGCAAAAACATTCCACATCTGAAATTATATGAACTAAAATAGAAAATACCATATATAAGTACCAATGGTACTTACCACTTATCCTAAAAGTACTATCGGTATTTTCCAATCATTTTAACAAAATATATAATAAGGTTATAACAGAGAAACATTAAGTTACATTGAAAAAATAACCTGAACGTCCCTGTTATCAACTCACACAGGAGACCGTTGAGTTTTCGGATGAGTTGCTTGCACCGTCCATGGACCCGTGATGCTGTGGTGCTAGAACACCCAGGAACATAAGTATTATAAATTAGTAAATAAATTTATTTAATTATCTACAACTAATCAAAATTAATTATCTCTGCCCGCATGGTCTTTCTCCGTGTGTTCATTTGCTGACATTTGATAATACATCATATTCTTTATCGCAAAAAATTGTGTCATATTCTCATACATGTATGTGTGGTAGGATTGTAGATCTATATAGATATTTATTTATAGTGCACATATATGTATACTTGATCTACATGGTGGCTCAAAGCATATGTGATTTGAACAAATTTCTAAGATATTAAAGGCCATACGTGCTTATATAAGCATTCTTTTTATTTATCTAATTTTTAAAAATAGCATATATTGGTTTGATTAGATTGTAGATTTGAGAAGAAATTTTTAATTTTTCATAGAACCATAGTTGGTTGATTTATGTGTAAACTTAAGGTGTTATATATATTAGATATTATAATAGCCAAATAGGTAATTCGGTTTTAAATTGAGGAGAGTACCTCAAATTATCTTTCAGAATGCACATATGTGTAATTTAGAAATAAATTTAGGGGTTGTTTAAAATAATATTTTATAATAGTACACGTGTAATTTAAATCTGAATTAGGAGATTATTTAAAATAATCTTTTATGATAGCACGATGAGTATCTTTTTTAGAGATGGAGAATATGTTATTGCTTCTATTCTTACAGGCTACCGGGAGGACAGCTGGATATTTAATATTTTGTGAGAAACTAAAATTTTTCAAGAGAGTCTATTTAAGAGTTACTAACATGGAGTCTCCATTAAAAATCTTACAATTAATAAATAGTATGGTACTAGAATGACACCAGTTGACAAATATTCCTCTCCCATGACATGACACGTAAAGAAAACGCCTGCTTTCTGGACAAACTTTCCAGGTTGCTGCTCCCCAGACAACTCCTTGTGTATTATTATTCCCATAACAGGCATTCTCTTTCGGTGGGCTTGGTTGCATGAAATTAACCTATAAACAACTTATTGAAGATTCCGTGAGGATCGGAGAGGAAGTCACCACAGAAGCTCCTGCTAATGATAAGCGCCCCTTTCACATACGTCCCCGTCGGTGAGCTTGTTCTGGTAGCCAGAGCAATCAAAGAGCATCAGCCATTTCCTTGCTGCACAGGGCTACCACATATGAGCCCTGACAAGCCACGCCAACGGAGAGGAACGGAGGAAGGCGGCAGAGGCGGCAAAACCACCCAGCTCGGTTACTACACAAAGCCAGCTAATTTTCTGTTTCAAGTTTCAACAACCTAAGCTCGCCTCAGCTCAGGAGCTCAGCTCCCTTCACCCAAGTAAAGAAAAGAATTATCGCCCAATTAGCTTAACCCGACCCGTCACCTACCTCCGGCGGCCTAGTGCCTGAATTTCCAGAGGCCTTCCTCCCCTCCGCCCTGCCTCTGCCTGCCTATAAATACACAGCATCCTCCTACCGTCCTCCCTCCCCCTTCCCTCCTCTGCTCACGTACTCTCCTCCTCCGATCCATCTCGCAAGAATGGCATTTGCATTGCTGCTCAAATCAAGGCTTGTGGTCTGCACCTTGCTCTGCATCTCTCTCCTTTCAGGTACGTACTATACGTAGCATATTCTGCTGCTGTGTTTTGATGAGTCCCCTTGCGATTGCAACAGCATTGCCTTGCCTGCTGTGCTGCCCTATGCCTATCTATGTACTTGTAGTGACCATCGATCGATATGTCGTATAGACGACTATATATTCTGGTATACTATCATCAACGATCGATTAATAATTGGATCGGAACGCGCGCGCGCGTACGTACGTGCAGCAGAGGTGGGCCCGGCGACAGCGCTGGGCATCAACTACGGGCAGGTGGGCAACAACCTGCCGGCGCCGGCGCAGGTGGTGCAGCTGCTCTCGTCGCTGCGCATCGGCAAGGTGCGCATCTACGACGTGAACCCTCAGGTGCTGTCGGCGTTCGCGGGCACGGGGATCGAGCTCATCGTGACGGTGCCCGACGACCTGGTCCCGGGCATGGCCGCCAGCGCGTCGCAGGCGCTGCAGTGGCTCACCGCCGGCGTGCGGCCCTACTTCCCGGCCACGCGCGTCACGGGCATCGCCGTGGGCAACGAGGTGTTCACGGGCGACGACCAGCAGCTCAAGGCCAGCCTCGTGCCCGCCATGCGCAACCTGCACGCCGCACTGGCGCAGCTCGGCATGGACGCCTACGTGCGCGTCTCCACCGCCAACTCCCTCGCCGTGCTCGCAACGTCCTACCCGCCGTCGCAGGGGGATCTTCACGCAGGACGCCGCGCCCTACATGGCGCAGCTGCTGCGCTTCCTCGCGGACACCAGCGCGCCCTTCTGGATCAATGCCTACCCCTACTTTGCCTACAAGGATGACCCCTCAAGGTAATTAATTAACCTAGTACTAGGTACTACTTGCTGCCACGTCATATATCAAGCTAGCTAGCAGTATAGCTGACATGTCATCAACAATGTGCTGTGCATGCATGCCGCTAATAATAATTAAATCATAGGGTGTCCCTGGACTACGCGCTGTCCAACCCGTACCACGTCGGCGCCGTCGACCCCTACACGCACCTGCAGTACACGAGCATGCTGTGCGCTCAGGTGGACGCGGTGACCTTCGCGGCGGCGCGGCTGGGCTACGGCAACGTGCCCGTGCACGTGTCGGAGACCGGCTGGCCGTCCAAGGGAGACGCCGACGAGGCCGGCGCCTCCGTGGAGAACGCGCGCCAGTACAACCGCAACCTGCTGCTGCGCCAGGTCAGCGGCGAGGGCACGCCGCTGCGCCCGAAGCTGAGGCTCGAGGTCTACCTCTTCGCGCTCTTCAACGAGGACATGAAGCCGGGGCCCACGTCCGAGAGGAACTACGGCCTGTACCAGCCGGACATGAGCATGGTCTACAACGTCGGCCTCACCCAGCAGTCCACCACGTCGGCGGCCTCGCTCTCGTCACTTGCCACGTCGGCGGCCACGAGGACGACGACGGTGAGTACATAAATATGCATGCATGCTTTTATCCTGTGCATATATACACCTGGCTTAGCTATGCAGTCAATATGTCAATGTCAACTGCGTGCACTTAATCATTCCTTTTCAGCCAGCAGATCACATACTCACAGTGACGAGATTTTCTTTAAAGATTTAGCATCCCCCACTGAGAATGAAGAACGCCTCCTTGTTGGGTGCACTACACATGTGGAGCACTGTTGGGCCAAGCTGGAATTGTTTTCTGCAACATGTATCAGGGGCCCAGTATATATACAAATCCAATCCAATCACAAGTGGTCCAGTGCCCATGCACGGCGCATATAGCTTGCAGTCCCGATCATCACCCCCACATAAAATACACCGGCCACTTGATCGATCCATCGGTTCCATGATCATCGATCAACCGATCCATCCATAGTCCTATCCACGCCCATCCAAGATGAAACTTTGCCGCAGCCAAGAAAGATTAAAGAAACCAGAGTCAGAAGATAGAGCAGGCACGCACGCAGCCTAGCCTAGGTAGAGACTGTGTGTGCATGTCTTAGAGGCAAGTTTTTCATTGACCTGGCCGCACAGCTATTCCTTTCCCCTGTTATCACTCAAAGTGCACGCATGTTATCGCTAGAGGTAGACCTGCAAAGGATCAGCAAACAGATTGCTCCATTCACAAAAAAAAAAAAAAAGGGCCGGGCACAAAAGAAGCATACTCCTTATAAAGATACCATATCCGGTGACAGGGGAAAAAACTGCCCTTTTACACATGGATCGAGTTCACATCATATCTTCCTGGAACGTACCTGGAAGAATTGAGAATGCATGTCCTATTTAAAATGTGGTCATCATCGAGAAGGGTGGCTAGCAAAGATTTCTAAATATTCCTTGCGCATTTGCGCGCACGAGAATAATTCCATAGTGAGCGCTTTGCGAACGGATTAGTGCCCTGAGGGGCAAACTTTCATGATTGGGCAGCAATCGGAGTTAGGTGTCAATGGGATTCTTCCCTCCAAAGACATGTTGTAGTGGAGCAAAATGATGGTTGGCAATCAAATTAATGGAGGGAATTACCGAAAGTAGGGAAGAATATTTTTCCACACTAAAAGATTGGGGAGATTGTTCTCAGTTGATCAGTTTTATCTGTGGCAAAGCAGATCGAGTTGCTACATTAAGGAAATTGAGAAGAAATTGTTCTCTTTCTTTAATTTCTTGATAACCATGCCAGTTCCTGATCAGTATTAGTAACTGTATGTGTGTTTTAGAAACATGCATTTATTTTACCTCCTCTTTCATTGGAAAAATAAAAAACAAAAAAATGAGCTGTATCTTCTGACTGTAATGCATCACTTTGGACGCAGGATGTTAGGAAGGACTATGCCGGCCTCTGTCTCGTCACATCTCTGGCCATCCTGCTTATCACCCAAGCTTTGCTCTTGTGATGGCAACAGCGCCCAGTAGCGAGCGACTGCAAGGCCAGCAAAATGGCCTGGCTTTTGTGGACCAAAAGCCTCCGAGACCAAAGGGGAGATGCACCATTCCAAGGTATGGCCCCCTGCTACTGCCATCTTCCTATGACACAACTCAACATTGCATTGCCCACCACCTCCTTTAGTCTTGTAGCTTTATATCACCAATGCCCCCAACCATCCATGAGCACGGTCATCAAGCAAGAAAGGGCTCTTTTTGTAGCCTCTTTTCACATGCCTCGCCCATGGGACACCCAAAAAAACATGTACTAGTATATACTAATCACATAGAAAAGGAGGGTCCTATGCTGTAAGCTAACACCATTAGACATGCAATCCAAACCACTTGGGTGGTTGCTTTGCAAAAAATTCATTGCATACAATACGGTTACTGAGATGCAAGGCCTCCTCTCTTTTGCTATTGCTCAGAGAAAAAGGATGCGAGGGGCGATGTGGAAGGCACTATCTTGAGGACAGACAGCGTGTAAATACGAGGCAGGCACGGCGACGCCATTTTCTAGCGCAGCGGCAAACTTTATTCCCTGGGTTTCTTACAGAAGAGAACGAACCAGAAAACAAGTGGGTTCTGAGATTTATGCGAAGAAGAGGAGACGGCGATGGAGGGAAAGCGTGGGTCGGCGTTGCTTGGAGCTGGCGTCTCTTTCCCGAGGGATGGCTTTATTTATTGTCTTTGCCTTGACAAACTGTGGTCTAGGCCATTTCTAATGCCAATTATGTGCACATATCATTGATTCATTTATCCATTAGTAGCTCTGTTTAGCTGATCATTCTTCCCAGGGTGATCGGTAGAAAATGGGAGGCCACTGGCCCCAGTGATGTAAATAACTGAGAAGAAATTGAAGCAGGTGCTGTCTGCTGCTGCCACGTGATCTGTTGAAATATGTGAGATTATAATGCTCTTATTCTTTCTATACATTTGGTGTTCAGCTGCAGAAGGTTAATATGTTGTTTGCTAATTTTCAGCAACTAGACTGAACAAAAACAGTCTAAAGTTCTGTTCAGGGTTGATGTGCCCTTTGGTAGTAAAGAAGACGACTTAAATAGACCAGCAGTCCATTAACAATGTGTCACATAGATCTATGAACTTCTAAAATATATTTTTAGATCTTTAAACTTTTGAAAATATCATCAAATCCTGAGTGCCCAAAATACCGCTATAATTTCTGACTTTTTAATATGAAATCAGCAAAACATATATAGATAGCGCATCAGTGCATTTTCCTATGTTTCTGACTTCTAAATATTTTTCAAACATTTTGAATTTGAATGACACATTTTCACACGCGTAAAGACTCAAAAATGCATTTTTCATACTTTATGAACTTAAATGGTTGTGACAAGTTGTGTATTTAAATAAATAACATAATAATCGTTGGCTTATGTCCATAATACGCAAGTTGATGTTAGAACGAGGCAAAACCCTACATCGCTCAGTTAATCCAGGAGAACCAAGCTAAAACCACAATCATTACACAGCTAAACTAAACTAAGTTCACACCCAAGCTCAAGGGTGAAGTGTGGCGTAACCACAGGTAGAACAACATTGTGCCCAGCACAAGGGTGAATTGTGGCTAGACCACATATGACAACGCAACGCAAGGGACCAACAACAACTGTAGATCGTCGACCAATACACACAAGAAAAAACATATTCACCGGTACACCTAGGCGATTGCACATCCAAGCCCCCCTCCCCCTCTCCCCTTGTGGCTACGCCGTTCCGCTGCCTTTGTGGCCATCTGCCACGCAAACGCGAGTGGAGACTAAGAGCGGCAGGACGCGCGTCGACGCAGCATACCGAACACAATGACCCCCCCCCCTTCGAGCTAACAACAACACCCGACCGCTCATCCGGTCACCAGGGCGACCCGGTATACGATTTATGTGCTTCTATCAACAAGGGGAGTGCTAATGGAGTAGAAGCGCCTAGGGCGGCATTGGTCAAACCACGCAGAGGTCGAAAGTCATTGGTCTTCACCACGGCAGAAGGGTAGGAGCCACAAAACGACGCCTCCATGGAGGATTCTCGACCCCCGCGGAGGTCGTGGCCCCAGCCCGAACTTGCAGCATAGGTGGTAATCAACCAGGGAGGCACTGTTTCGCCTAGGAGGGGTGTGAGGGCAATGTCACAACGTCCCAAGCGGGGTGTGCGGCGCCCGTGGGTGTCGTTGCACGGCTTTAGCCTGTGTCCCGCCACATGCCCCAAAGACATCGACTCCCTGCATTGCGAACGCATTGGCCCACTGACCATGAACACCAGGATGCACGACAACCTGACTTCGATCTGGGGATCCTGTTGGGGGCTGCATGATGAAATGGCGGCGCTACCCCAAACACCGGATATGAGGAGGAGATAGCTGATCCGGCCAGCAGGACGCGAAGAACGCAAATCTCCGCCTGACATGGCAAGGAGGAAGCGCGAAGCTCAAGCCCTCGCTTGACAATACAGCGGGCTGGTGAGGCCGGTGACGAGCAAGGGTCGTGGATCGACAGGCGGCAGTAGCAGCCCGGGCGACGCATGTCCATGCCGAGCAGATCTGGTGCAGAGGAGGATGGAGCCGGCGACGGCGGCGCTAGAGGACCTCCTGCCAGTAGCGAGACCGCAGAGCTCCAGCATGAACGGTGCCGGCCGCCGTCGCCGCGCGCGGGAAGCCTTTGCAGCTCCACCCCGCGCTCCGCCATGACAGCACCAACCACCGCCGCCGTGCACGGCAAGCAGCAGCGGGCCCTGGCCGAACCGAGGATGATCCCTCGGTGTAGGTCCAACACCGAGGATGCGCCACGGGGCCGCGCCACATGAACGCCAGCGCGCATCGTACAGGTCGCCAGCGCCAAGAGACAAGCACCAGCACAAAGGGGGCCGACGGACCCACAGAAGTGTAGATCTAGGGTCGGGGAGGCCGGATCCAGTGGCGGCAGCTGCAGCTAGAGGCCATCCCGCCGGTGGCGAGCCCGATGGCCATCATGGGTGTGAAGGAAGGGAAGCAGAGAGGATGGGGGAGGGAAAGAGGAGACGCGGCGGCCACCCTTGTTGGGGGCGCCGCCACTGGCCGCCGCCGACGACGACCGGAGAAGGCGGCAGTGGCCGGACTGGACACCGGCGAGGGTGAGTAGTGGAGGAGAGCGGGGTCACCCCAGAGTCCCTTGCGGGACGACGCCGTGGGGGATGTAAAAAAAATCGAACACAGCTCCCTTAAGTTCAGTTTATAGTTTGGTTGAGGTACACAAGTGGATGCTTTTCATTAAGGTTGGGATTGTAATCCATCAGATTAGATATATGAATTGCAACCTAGCCTAACTTCGAGGGTACATACGATACAAGAGTTTGTCCACTTTTGGCTTAGGGCTTGTACAATGGAGTGCTTAAAGAAAAACCTCCGGATTTTTTCTTTGAACCTAGTGGAAACGGTGCTTAGCGGGAGACAAGAGTGCTTAATTTTGCTTCGTCGCTTCCCAGTTAGCTGCTGCTGTTTTTTATCCCCGATGCTTCCACAGATGCCATCGCCAGGCTTCCGTGTGCTATTCAGCAACATGCATGCGTGCAGGTCGTAGGCCATCGCCTTAAGCATTGTGGAAATCAAGCTCCTTAAATTAGACTAATGTGTAATAACCTAGCTAAGCACCAGCAAACACATGAGCTCCCATTGTAAGGAAAGTTGCTTATGAAGATGCTCACTGGTTTTTTCTCTCTAAGCACCATAGCATTGTACCTGCCCTTATAATGTCCAATATGACCCTCCAAATAACCCCAAAAGAATGGCCTATATTAGGACATATTTACCTATGTTTCAATGGGATGAAAAACAGCCATGCTTAGATTTTAGAAAGCAAGCAGGCTGTCTAGGATCTGCAGCCCAATTCAGCTTCCTATGTTATTACAGCAGCCAATAATGTGGGATAACCCTGTTTTGGTGTTTCGTAATCAGAGACAAATAAAGCTAACTACCCATACTGAACACCCAGCTTCCAACATCTTAATGAATAAATCAGAATGATTGGCACAGTGACTCAGTCCTCGTTGATACGCCCATAGCAAAACAGACCAAAAGTGCAAAAACATTTTTATGCAAGGTGAGATGTTTTAAGACCATGAATCATCTATGCATGCTTACCTTGACTTTCATTGCATATTGAACTTATTACAAGGTGCCATCTTATTGTAGTCAAAAGGGGATTTAAAGTACATTCCACACCAACGAAGAACATAGGCCTCATATTCACAAAAAAAGTTCATACTCCAGCAACCTAATACGTACCAACAGAAGTACTTAACTCAGATGAAAACCATGGCTTTGGCAAGCTCAAGGGCCCTCTCCTGGCCAAAGAGTTTCTCCACTATGGCGAGCGAAAATTCCATAGAAGTGCCTGGACCTTGGCTGGTGATCAGGTTGCCATCAATGACAACTCTGTTCTTGCACTCACTTTGGTCTGCGAGTTTGCTCCACATAGCAGGATAGGATGTAGATTTCTTTCCCTGGTGTAGTAATCAGGAAATATTAAGCTCCAAATAGTTCTACATATTTCCTCTGCTAGGATAATAGGGTTTGAGTTTGTCTATATACCTTCAGGAGGCCATGTGGTTCAAGTGCAATTGCAGGAGAGGCACATATGGCACCATACAATTTGATGGCCTCAGCTTGCTTCTTGATCAGACCCATCAGTTTATCAGATTTTGCATAAGCTTCAGCACCACCCAGACCACCCTATCAAAAGTCATTTGAATGTCATCAGATCTGAGAACATACTTGTTCAAGGAAAATTGATCTGTCAAACTTACAGGTAGAAGAATGAGATCATATTGCTGCTTAAGAGCATCATCCAACAGCACATCAGCAACCATCTTCACCTTCCGGGATGCAACAATCTCCAACTTGTCTTCCAATGAGGCAACCACAACATTTGCTTTTGCCCTCCGCAGAATGTCAATGATCATAGTTGCCTCCATCTCCTCTGTCCCATTAGCAATTGGTACAAGAATCTGCGTAGGCAATCACCAAAAGACGGAGTGTGAAAATATATTTCAATGCAGCTTCCAGTGCAACAGCAAAGTAAAAGGTTGTGTGTATGCTATGCATCTTCTGCCAACTGCCAAGCAAGAGGGAGAGAAGACTAATAGCTATAATCACTGTGGCAATTTGTGATCAAACTCTGTTTTCAACTTGTCTGACTAATTGCGGTTAGTCGTCCTTGTCGGTACTCAGTACTAAGTCTAAGGCGACTTGCTTTTCACCGCAATTAGTCAGAAAGTCGCCTGACTGGTTGTGATTAAGAGGCATAGTTGGTACTGAGGCGACTAGACTCGACTTTCCGATTTGAAAACACTGATCAAACTTCTAGATTTTTTTCTATTCATTACTTCTATTTACAATTAGATTTTTTGTTTGAAAGAAACATATATAGAGTCATAGCTCAAAACAAGCATTGTTTTTATATTCCTTCTATTTTTTTGATGCTTGCATATAGATACAACGTAATAAAACAAATGACCAAAGTTGTTTCAGAGACAACGAATATTAAAAACCATACAGAATGAAAGAGTTTGTGATAGTATGAGCAGAAAAGAAAACGAAAAGAGGTCACAAAAACCATTCTGGAAGTCAGTCCCAACTGCAGTTATATGACAAGATTCCACTTCACGATCACGAAAAACAACTTGTGTACACTTAAACAGAATACAGATAAATAACAGTGAGGCGATGTATAAATAACTTAGATGATAACAATGGGTAAACTTTACATGATCTAAATTGCAGAGGGCTGAAAACATCGGTCAACAGCATTCGACAAATAAAATGAAAAGGATGGTATTAGTATATAGCGGCTATTGGTGCATGTGGCATTTGATAGTTATGATCTGATCCTCAACAAAATCATGGAATGTTAGTATCAGAGTATTCCCACTCCTATAAAGACCTGGGCTTCCCTTCCTCCATGTCACAAATCCCATACAGGACAGCAATATGTATGAAAGAGATTTACTTGAAGGGGAAAGAAGTTACTACTCAATTCATTTTTACTGGTCTTACCTGAGTCAATCCTAGGGATCAAGCTTAATTAAGCACATCATGATATGATTGCACAGTTGCATATATAGTTATATACTATCCAATTCTACTTTGGTTTCAACCCTATTTGGTACAGCTTATTTGTTGTTTATGGCCAAAATAAGCTGAAAATAGGAGCCAAACAGTGCGCTCTTTTACAGCTTCTCCTGGTCACGCTTCTCCCCACCACACCCATTTGTCTAAAACGCAGAAGCTGGGTCAAACCAGCTTCTCCTGGCCACACTTTTCTACCATTTATGCAGCTTCTCATAAAAGCACTTCTCATCGCTGCTCTACCAAACAGGGCCTTTGCCCTGTCATAGTGTGCAACCATGTACAGTTGTGCTAATGACAGGAGTCCTTGAAAAAATATACTCTTGAATCTTGACCAGGAAAGAATATACTAGACTACTTGTATCAGTTATCTGGTTTCACCAGGAATAACAAAACAGAATATGACATGAAACTAAGGCAAATTGAAGAAATAGGTCATCACTAAAATGCTTACATTGGGTGTTTCACCAATATTCCAACTAGTTGAATTCAGCTCTTTCATAGAGAACTCCACACCATGCTGAGGACGCATAACCTGGATGGAAGTAATCAATTATGAACAGTTAACAACAGCTGTGAAAAATACATCAACAATAGCCAAAAAGAACAAGGCAAAGGGATGTTGTAAATGTTAACAAAAGCAATATTGCATTAAAAAATATGTAAAATGTGAAAACAGCACTGAGATGCAGGGAGGTTTTAAGAAATACAACAACAACAAAACACCATAACAACAAAGCCATTTAGTCCCAAGAAAGTTGGGGTAGGCTATCACATACAAACACAAAACCATGGCATTTTACTAACGTCCCTAGCAGCCATTTCAACTAGGATGTGGATTGGAAAGTTTAAAGGTGAGTTTAAGTTCTCTATCCTCAAAATGGCAAAAGTTTTTCACAGAATTTACCTAGTGTAGCATAGAACTAACGAATCAATCCATGATATCAAATGATGCTAAGAATCGTGTGAATACATCAAAATCCATGAAAGAAGATTCACCGTGAATAATTCAACCAGACAAAATAAGGTAAATCTATTGTCTAACAATTGAGTAGAGAAGTGTATATTATTAAACAAGATGTACCAAATAACTGTGCATATGACAATTCTAAAAGCAAATGCAATGAAACAATTTCTGTAAGGAAATAATGGGGAACTGTAAATGCCCAATAGAGAACAATGTCATATGATGGTTCTAGTGGCAAATACAATGAAACAATTTCTGTAAGGAAATAATGGGGAACTGTAAATGCCCAAAAGCACAATGTCAAAATGTGTTATTTCAACCATATAAAATATCTCCAATAGACAGCAAGATAAGATCTCTGACAAATACATGAACGTTGAAAGCAACTCCTACCATAGGCCCAGCAACTTCTTCAGCCTTTTCCTTGCCATATAGTTGTTCAACCAAAACAACAGAATACTCCATGGCTGTTCCAGGTCCACGGCTGGTCACACACTTCCCATCAATCTGCACCCTTGATTCCACAGCATGCACCTCTGAAGGCAGTTTATCCATGAATGAAGGGTAACATGTTGCCTGTCACGAAGTTAGGATGAGCTCTACTTCTACCAAAAAAACAATGTGTTGATAATATATATTAGGATGAAATTGATGAAAGGACTACCTTTAAGCCGTTGAGCAATCCCCAGGTTCCTAGAGCCACAGGCTGGTGCAGCACATATTGCAGCATAAAGCTTGCCCTTCTCTACATGTTTTTTTACCATATCTTCCAAAGCTTTGCAGTCTCTAAAAGTGGAAGACCCAGGCATCCCTCCCTGAAAAAAACAGCCCAAATAGCTCCAAAAGTTAGATTATACTTTTTGGATGAGAGCTACAGGAGTTTCTAGGATATCATTTATCTTGTAAATTTGGATCCAAATAAAACCGGTGCAAGCAAGAGCATAATTGGAAAAGGTCCATGAATTCCAACAGCTTTAATAGCATGAAAAAAGAGATATATGACATACATGTCATGCATGACACCAGGTAGGAAAATGCATGTACAGCCAACCATATATCTGAATGTATCATACATAAATAGTGAAAATTGATAGGAGACAGAACAAGATTTTGGTTAAAACCATACATACATTGTTCTACAAATAGTATTTTAGTTCAAACATAAGGCCAGATTTGGATCTTGGTTGGATCTAAATGTTACATAAATAGATCAACTCCTACAGGAAAGTAAGCTATAAAAATTAAGAGATGCATCCATATCTATAGGGCAATGCCATGTTTATAAGTATTGGTGTCCTGCATCTCATCTACTAATAAGGATAGAATTTGTTCATCAGACTATGATATTTATCAGTTTAATGCATTCTCCATTTTCAGAATAGCAATTCATCATAGAAATCATCATCACTATTTCCATCCTAGGAGGTCTGTTCAGAAGCAGCTCATCATTCTCACAATAATCATCACCGTTTCCATCCTAGGATGTCTGTTTCATGACTTAGATATTTCTCCTACACTTGAGCCTTGTGAACTTGTCGCGTCAGGGCATGATCATTAAACATGGCAAATAAAGTCGGTGTATTAGCAGGTTGCTTGTTTTCAGTGGAAAGCACAAGTGACCTATGTAACAAATAACACAGCCAGGGACAACAGAGTTATGACTGGAATCGTAAGAGGTGTGTGGCTGTGGTCTCACTACATATCCGCAGGAGATCCGTAGCAGAGAATAGAGTTCAATACACTTACCCTTTTAGCTACCATGGGCAAGACCAAGAACAGAATTCCAGTGGTGCTCATGTTTAATTTAGTTAGTACATTTCATTCATGTAGATAAGGATTAAGGATGCAACACATTCATTGAGAACAAAGTTTGCGATCATTTACTACTTTTATCAAGAAGAAAGACAATTTATAGGTAACTAATTGTTGCTCTGTTACAACTAAGCCTAATCCGTTACATCTAGGTCCAACTATGATCTGTTCAGTTGTTGTTCTGCATACACACACACACACACACACACATGGTCTGAAACCACCACAACCAACTCTGTTCGATTTCATTATCGAAATTCTACACATAAAACAAACTGCCCCAAGTTCCCAACCCAGCACAACTGACTAGGATTGGCTTCCATTTCTGCAAAGAGCCAGAACATGGCTAGTACAGGGAAGGCAAGGGGTGACTCACGGGGAGAGAGATGAGGTCGAACTCAGCGTCGGCGAGGTCGGTGAGTTGCGCGTCGGCGGTGAGCTTGACGCCCCAGGCGGCCGCGACAGTCGCGGCCCCGGGCTCGACGGAGGCGACGGCGACGTCGGCCCCCGCGCGCCGGAGCACATCGATCGTGATGACCGCCTCCATCGGCTCCGTCCCATTCGCGATCGGGACCAGCACCTGCGTGAGCAAGCCAAGCAAAAGCAACGGTTCCCCACCACAAATTACTCAATTAGCACGCAGCGCAGCGCAGGGGGCAAGGAGCTGAGAGCCCCAGTACGAAGAGGTGAGGTACTTGCCTTCTTGGGGGCAGGGGACGACGCCATGGCCTGGGGTGACGAGGAGGCGAGCGCACGGGTTAGGGTTTGGAGGCGGCGGAGGAGTGGAGTGTGGGAGAAGGTGCCGCGTGGGGTTTTGGAGAGGGGAAGGGCGGAGGCGAGTGGCCGCGTGGCCATTTTCCTTCGCGGTGCTTCGCTTCCTTAGTTGTCCGCTTTCGCAGTGGCAATCCAGAAGCGCGGACACCGTGGGGGCTTCCGGTGTTCCCCGGTGGATCGGGATAGGGTCGGGTGGTCAGTCGGGGGCTCTCAGGGGCTGGCATCGGTTTAATTGGTTTCCTCGGTTTGGTTTTTTCCGTTCCATAGAATTTCGGTTTCTAACTTCTGAGCAACGATCAGTTCTCGGAAAAACTGAAAATTGACGGGTTTGGTTTCGGTTTTCTTGGTTTGGTTTTGTTTTTTACCAAACAGACTGATCATAGACTAACAGAACATGCACTGTCCAGATTAAGCACCAGTATAGCAATTTAAACATACAATATTTCACAATCCTGCATTTGGCTCTCTCTCTTCCCTGTTTTCAATCTTGACCTTGTTGATGTTCTCACCGTCGCCACTCGTCGGCTTCTGCCTCCAGGCGCCAGGGGCGTCGGCTAGCTGCCAGCCGCCAGCCGCAGCCCCGCCTGGCGCCTACCCCGGCGTAGGGGGCTCCAGCATTGCGTCGGTGTTGTCGCGGTGTCGCCGACGCACCTGCTCGACCGGTCGCCGCCGCCCGCCGCTAGGGATCCGAGGGAGCACCGTAGCGCCTGCTTGACCGGTCACCGCCGCCCGCCTCTAAGATCTAAGGGAGCACTGCCTACTCGACCTGGTCGCCGCTAAGGATCTGAGGGAGTCCGCGGATCCACGCTCAATCTAGGGTTTGGAGGTGTTGAGCTGTTAGAGATTGGGGAGGGATGGGTGTACGGCGGCCGCCGCCAAGCCCCTGCGTCCTGTGGGGCAGGAGTCACTGAGTGAGTCGGTCGCCTTCTAGGGTAGGGTAGGGTTAGGTTTGTGGGCTGAAAAATGGGCCATGAGAGATGGTAGGCCGCCTAGAGACCGGCTAAGCAAGGCAGGTGCCTAGGTGCTCGTAGATACAGATCGATAGTTCGAATGTTCGGTTCAGTTCCATACAATAATAGAAATCGACACCGACCACTGAAGTTCCCATAATCGAAAACCGATACCGAACCGAAATACCAAAAAAACCGTACCTCGATTCTGTACGATTTGGTTCGTTGTCAGTTTGGTTTTCGGCTCTAATGTGCCCAGCCCTATCCGCTATCACTGTATGTGGATGAGTGATCACGAGTACCGGATAGTTCGATTAAGCCGTCGGTACCAGGGACCTAGGGGCGGATTTAGGCCCAGGGCTAGGGGGTTGCAGCCCAGTAACCCCAGAGTACCCCATGTAGTTTTTGGCCCAATAAAAAATGTCCCAACAGCTCCTCTCCAAATAGGAGCACAGAGCCCATCCCCGGCGCATTGGCTCTTGAGGTCTCCTTTCCGTCTCACTTTTGCCCCTCAGCGGTAGGAGCTCGCGGCCACCGGCGCCCCCTGGACCCTCGCCTCTCTCTCCTTGCTCCCGTCGCTCCTTGCCCCTCAGACTCGGCGCCAGCCGCCAGGCGCTCGCGGCCAGCGGCGCCCGAGCTTGCAGGTGCTGGCAGCAAGCAGCAAGCACCGCGGCGACCTAGATTCCTGCGATGCTCAAGCCCAGGCGCCCTGGCTGGGTCCAGCTTGGCAGAGCTGGTCCCCAAGACCCTAGTCTGCTGCTTGCCAGAGGACGGAGTTGCTCCCCATTCCCCGTGACCGTGAGGAGCTAGCTAGGTATGGACATATGGTCCTCAACTCCTCTCTCATTATTTACTTCTCTACATACACTACATTAGTACACTGCAATTTAAGTAATTAGATCGTGCATTGTTTGCTAAGAACTAATTTGTATTTCAGCTAGAATGGATAAATTCCTTATTAAGAAAGATGCTTCAACTTCAAAGATTAGTACTAAAGAGAGCTGTGTTGAGCAAAAAAAGGCCACGAATTGAGCTCAATATGGATGACATAGTTGTCCATCCGAGCCTTCGCAAGCCAATTGATGAGTTCCATCATGAGTCATGACGTTAGGGATGATGCTAAGATAGCACATTTTCTATATCATTTAGCTTCATATGAATGGTGTCCCTTGCGTAAAAGAATGTCACGTATACTACCAAGTACTAATTAATTACTCCTTTAAAATCAGCCCCCCTTTGATCTATTCCTGACTGGCATAATCCTTACCAACACTCCTTTAAGATCTAAAAAATAAGCAAAGCATGAAGTTTTTTCTTTTTGTTAACTATTGTGAATGTCTAATGTAATGAACTAATACTCGTCAATTCAACTAGATTACTTTGGTTAGTGCAATCTTCCGCCAACTTTGTGTATTTCACTTATTTCTTGGATCGGTTTCCATAGCTTCTCGTTCATTTGCTTCCTTACTATTAGGGGGTGAACTCCTTGGGTGAGGATTTAGCTAGATGTCTAGATCGCATTTAGGATTCAACTAGAGGTGTGTGACATTGTGCCACTTGAATTTGGTGGCACAAATGACACATAGACACAAATGAACGCAAGGAATTTAGACATGTTCAAACCATAGTGTGTGTAATACCCTACCCATGTATGTCTTCTGGTGACTTGGATTGGAAGAGTTCAAGGTTAGGGTTAGGGGATCCTTCTGCAATGTGCATGGCTCCCCTCTTTTATAATGCTAGGGAGGCACAACTTCCTAATGGTGCCGACCCACTAACCACGATAGTGGGTCATGCTATATAGCACAGAGTACGATGTAAAAAGACATGTTATAGTTGTATGACTGGGACATCGATGTTGCTAGGAAGATTGCAAGCTGACTTCAGTTGTCACCTTCAGCTAGCTCGAGGGGGGCATGAGCAGTTGAGCACTAGCGCCTTGGTCGGTCTCCAAGCATGTATTGTCTTCGTCTCTCTCATCATTAAATGCCAAGGGCAATTGAGGCTTCCACATTCCCCTAGCACCATGCTAATCGGTCAATGGGATGGTGGGACATGATTTAGTGGCCGCTATGTGGCTTTCCACGCGCTAGACATGCTTGGTGTGGCTAGATGTCTGGAGTAGTTGGATGCAACTTGCATCTACTTTGTATTTAATGCGGGGGACAACTTCAGTGATGCAAGGATTGATGTATGTGTCATAGGATATGGATAGGCATGCATCCAATGAGTCTCGGGCTCTCGGGAGGCTATGCTTTGCGATGGCACGAGAGGACAAGGAGTGCTCGAGGAAACTTGGTTTGTCATCCCCGAGCACCCTAACCTTGCTGAACAATTGGTGTTGCGTAGTGAGTACCACTCAACATGTGTGCAAGGATCCAATGCCTACAGGGGGAGGGGGTGAATTGGGCTAATTTTAGTTCTAATTCGAAATCCTCCACCTAACGAGTACTCCATATTATCCCACCTCAATCCTCTAGATGATGAAAGTGATAGCCCTAAACATACCAGTGGAAAACAAGAAACCTACACATAGCAAGAGAGATACGCTAGTGATCAACTTAGATGAAAGTACTAGCTACTTCCTCCATCCTAGAAAACAAGGCTTTCTAAAGATTCTCGAACATCTTAGTGTAGCAACAAAATTACCTTGGTACCCCTATTTATTTGGTTGTTTTGGTTAAGGACCGTAACATCAAGCGTCGGCATGCAAATCTGATCCCGCAATTCATGGGCATGCATCGGAATGGAGATAGAGCCAACACATAATCCCATTAGTTACGGCAGGCAGAAAAAAATAACTGTATTGGCACATGCATCGGGATGGAGATAGCGGTTGGAGTCCGATGTGTGTTAACGCCCGCGATCGTGTATTGGTAGTAGCCTCCTGTCTAAAACATCCTATGCGTTTAAAGTGTGGACGCGGGCGCTCCTTCTTCTCTCTGCCAAGAACATCCGGTGGTATGACCAGCGGACCGTACAGTGCGTGAAAATTGCATCAGGGTCATCTTGAGGCTTCTTTTACTCACCGGACCGTTTGACGTGCACCATCGGACCGTCCAGTTGTGCAAAATTTCAGCCCGCTGACCGGCCAACGGGACGTTATGTCAGGCTTCATGCTTGCGATCGTTGATGGCTTGAATCTTCTCTTGTGCTCTTTAGTCCCTCTTTTGAGGTGTTTGTACCCCAAATCCATAACTTGCATCTTTGGAACTTAAACAAATATATTTGCACACACATTAGTCCCAATGGTTAATGTTGTCACTTCAACCACTAAAATTACATTAGGTAACTAAGCACAAGGCTTAGGACCAATTTTCCTTACGAAACCGTTGCCCAATCAACTAGTTATTACTGTAGGTAAGTCCAACCCACAGGTCCGATCAAGGGATCAGATCCTTCCAGTCCATTGGATTTGAATAGTCTTCAAATATAGCCGTTACCTACCCCAAAGGTCGTCTGATTGAACGTCCGACCTGTATGGATCAGAAAATCACATCTTCTGTTAAAATGGTCCACCCTTCTAGGTTCTTTCCGGTCCATGTAACTCTAAATTTTCCAAGTTTCTATGCCTTCTATCAAAATGGTTCGGCACGAAGTCCGACCTGTTGGGGTCGAAGCAGTCCAGGTCCATGCATTATGCAGTGAGTTCAACTAAGTTTCACCTCTGGCCTTGAAAAGGTCTGACTAATTCATTTTCTTTTGGTCGGACCTGTGTGGTCCTTAGAAAATAAATTCTTAAACCTAGAACCTTCCAGTGTTTGAAGTTGAATTTGATTTCTTTTGGATCTAGAACCTTTACCCCTTGTAACTGAGTTATTATTGAGTTTTTTTTGGTTTGTGTGTACATCCAAATTCGGCACATCTCAAGATCAAGCCACTAACCTTAGAACTCTCTTGAAAACCCTATGACTATTATGCCTACTTCGACTGGGTCCTCCGAAGAGTACACTAGGGAAGTCAGAGAGGACATCGGCACTAGAGTCAAGGTCAAGGACGTCGAGTGGCCTTCTTGGTTTGGGCATGTGTGTGCTAAAGGGCCATGTAGGAGATGCTTTATCGTAATAATGCTTTGGAATATGGAAGCTATAGCTATTCTGATCAAAAGTGAATATCAACAACTACCATGGAGAAAATGAAGTATCTCTGTATAAATGGAGGACACCGGTAATTATTGGGTTTGTTCAGATGTGATAAATGCATGGTTGTATAGTCTCTTTGGCTATAGCAAAATATTGCTCCACACTCTCATAGTTGCAGTGCTGCTACAGCCAACAGCTACACATGGAGTGCAGCTGAAAACTCTTTTTTAACTCACAGCCAATGAGCACCCGCCACATCCACCCTGCATTGCCGCACAGGGGCCCACGCGGGCCCCCGTCGGCCGGCGGCCGCAGGGACCGACGCGGGCTGCAGCGGCGTCCGGCTGGCCGGCCCATGCGGAGCGGCTTCCAGGGTGGAGCGGCGCACCCCACTCTCCACCGGAGCAGCTCCCCGCGCGGCGGCAGCCTGCACATTGTGGCATCAGGTAGCCGATGGCGGGGAGCAGCCGGAGCTACACGTAGCACCCGGAAGCTCCAGCCCCTTTCCTGTTGTTAAATATCAAGCCACGCCACTTCATTTTTTGCAGCTAATCAATTATAAACTTCAAGTCATATCTATGTGTTTATCTTAACCTCCACTCCTCTGGCCGAAGCTATAGATTAGCCCATTCCAGTTGAACTTTTATTCTCATTAAATATAGTGTTATGTAACAATTTAAATGATGTAGCAAAACATTAATGAAAAAGGTTCCTAGATAAAGTGTCTTGCAATTTGCATATTCATAAAAAAAATATAAAACTATACTTTGTGAATCTTAATCTTTTTTCATAGAAACACAAATATAAAACCTTACACTGAGCTGAGAATGGTCTTAGACTATTTACAATGAAAGTTTTATTCTTATTAGATAATGTACTACCTTTGTAAACATGAGGGGTGTCCAGAGTGGTGGTAGCAAATTATTAGCTGATATGAGAGTGAGATAAAAGTAAAAATAATAATTTATTTCACTACTAGGATTTGGTCAGACATGTAATACTATCAATTTCTTGAAATACATAAAATCTTTTGTCTAACTCTCTTTTTTCCATTTTTTTCCATGTAGGAGAGAACCAATCTAATTGGTGAAATAGCTAACCATTGGAGGTAAATTTGTATCATTTATGGCGTAGAGAAGAAATGGGTTTGTTGGGAGAGGAAATGGCACACGTAAATAACCCTAGTGCCTCTCTGTTTCTATAACATTTGACACATGTAACTTTTTTCTATAATGTTAATAATTAGTCTATTAAAAAATGTATATAAACATTGGAAAATATAAGCTATGCTCACTAGAAAGCCCAAATAGAGGTGTAAAACTCTATACACCCACTGATACAGGGAGGAGTTTAAAATATAGGCGGTAGGATAAGCGGTACGGTGAGAATAACCTATGTCTTCAATCTTTAACTATAAAATAAATAAAAAAATGATAATTTATATTTTTTAGTTAACTGTAACAAATATATTAGAGCGGATACAGTACTATGTAAAAAACAAATTATTTTTCTCATTGCCTAATCCATGTTTTGGCGCGGTCTTAAACGCTACAGGGAGAAAACGGCGGGAAAGCGAAGAGCAATTTGGCGCCAAGCCGCCAAGCGGGCCAACGCGCAGAAAGATCTCGCTTCTTCTCTCTCTCCAATCCTCGTCCTTCCGCATCACTTCGCCTTTGTATCCGCCGTTCGCTCAGCCCAGGACAAGGAAGGCCGGAAAGGCGGCGACGATGCAGATCCGTGTGCAGTGCGGGTGCGGCGAGTCGTCGTGCCCAGAGTGGGCCGTCGTGGAGCTGCAGGGCGTGGTGCAGCCGCAGGCCTCCTTCGCCGGCGACATCCGCGGCCTCCACATCGGCCGCCTCTGCGCCTCCCCTTCCCCGTCCTCTGCTTCCAAGGCAAGAAATCTGGTCCTGATTCGCTCAGTCTTCTCTTGCCATCTGGTTTCCTGGCTGGCCGGGTGCTGTTCATCCTTGATGCCGTTACGATCGTGGCAGGTAGGGTACACCTTCACGGTGGGGTACCACGAGCTCGCCGGGACAAAGGTAACACTCAAGAAGCCCCTGCTGGTGCTCAGGAAGAAGAAGGTGAGTGGTGGTGCTGGGGATGAAGAGCCACCGTCGGCAGAGGTGGAGCTGGAGGTGATCGGTATCATCCGGCACAAGATCCTCTTCAAGGAACGCCCCAAGGCCCTCATCTCAAGTAACTACCCAACCAATCCACTGTGCTCTATTCACTCCAGTTGCCCCCCGCGGCGTAATTCTGAATTTCGTGTATCAAATCTCTGATCGTGTGATTCGGTTGCTGGTGTTCTTCAGAGCCGCAAAGCAAGGAGAAGAAGGCCGTGCTGCCAGCAGCCAATTGACGCCATTTTTCGGAACGGTCAGCAACTAGATGCAACCAACCTCGTGTATCTTGTCGTTCGGCTCAGCTTCTCTGCAGTTACGTAGCGAAGTCACGGCGGAGCACAGTAATTCTGAGTCTTGGCAAACAGTGCACCGTAACTTCGAATCACTGTAGCGTATACTGTTTATCCAGGGTACTGTTCATCCCGACGTTGTGAAGCCCAGTTGGTTTGGCAGTGACATTGTGAATGTGATCGTTTTGTTATGGTTGTTTCTCATAGGCAAAACTCGATGCCGTTTATTGTCGTTGGTAGTGCATTTTCTATGTGTGCACTGTGATGCTTTCCTGTGTTTCAGCGCCGTCATATGTCAACCCTTAAAACGCTTCTTTTCGACGGAACGTATGATTTTAATAGAAATTGTACAGAAATTTCACATGAATTTTCCACAATCCAAGGAAAGCTTAAAACACATTTGGTAAAACATTTCAGTATTCATTTAGCACATCAACTAAACATTTCAGTATTCATTTAGCACATCAACTAAAACGAGCAACAAGAAATGCCAATAAGTTACCGATATGTGGTCATCGTTTGTCAGTGCCATATGATTGCAATCCGGTGTGCTGCTGTAACTCTGATGGAAGCGGTTCCGCCCACCGCAGCCAGACTCGCTACCACTGCCATGCAGGGCCCTCACTGAGCGGGCCCACGTGGCAGGGACTCACGCCCCATACTGTATCAGGGACTCGTCCAACTCTGATCCTGCAAAGATCTCGGAGCATTATTTATTGTTTCTGACTACACTTATAATTCGATCGTAGGACCATGGCGGTCTTTCCAAAAAAAAAAAAAAAACTAGTATGACCATAGCTAATATTGCACGCTTCTACCTCCTAACACTGCTGCTAGCCTCAAGACCAGAATATAAATGCATTTACAGGACCAAATAAGCAAATAAATGTCACGACGGCGGTAGATGTTGCCTTGCTCGCATCAGGCAGGGAGCATCGTCGTATCACTAATAAATGTGTTATCTAGACCTATATAAAAAAAAGATTCTATGCGTTTTGCCCCACAACCAGAATCATATAGTCCATAGGTTTCGATCCATATATGATATCATTATGTGCAACTCAACTTTATTTTTGTGAGATTTGGAAAAGCTAAGATGAAACTTAACACTCTGTAAGTTCCTAGCACAATTTCTCCATAATCTTCCTATTTCAGCTATGGTTTTTTCAAATCGTAATAAGATTATTATACTATCTCCAGTTGACTATCCATCCAACTATCCATATTTCAAATTCCGTGACTTTTACACGCCTCTTTCATGAAACACTGGAGGTGTTATAACTTATATGGAGCCCTCGTACTTCCAAAATCTGCCTGTGCCGCATACCTTCCTATTCGACAGTTTTTACAGCATCTGTCATGATCACTTCTCCTTTTTCTTATGGAGTCTGACCAACCGACGAGTCTCGTGAAGGCCCTAAATGCGTTATATTTCTACACATCTGTGTCCGGCCTTCAAAACTGTTTGATGATCATTATGACATCCTTTTCATAAATAATTAAATATCTACCCTCTCCTTGAGCTTGTGAACAAGTTCGGATTTCCTGAAAATTAATGATCAAACATTAATTAGTGCAAAAAAACTACAAATTTTACAAGCAAGCAAGCTGTACTCTTGGATAAAGCAAAAAAAAAAAAAAGATCTTTCAGGAAGACTTATAAGTATGCAAAAAAAATAATCATGATATTGTAGAATGACAGTGCTAAACCGTTATGGTAAATACTGTATAATGATTAATACATGGTATCAGTGAAACTAAATATAATCACACTCTACCTGTGATGAGGATGTAAATTTGGCACTGAGGATGTAAATTTGGCACTGTGCCTTCAGGTATGGCTACAGGATGCAGGAAAGTAAACTGTTCAGCATACCTGGGATACAGCACGGTTAATACCTCCAGAAACCAGGGCAACATCTTCCAATACTGAAGACTCAAATACTTCTTATTCCCCTCTTGCTGAGTACTTACAAACAATGCTACGCCAGTAGTCTAACCACATAATAAGCTCGCAGAAGTTAGTACTACTCTGCCCTTATTAAATTCCTGTTTGGATACACAAAGTGACCCAACTAATTATTAGCTGCTGGAAATTATGCCTACCTCTTTCAATTAATGTATGATGCTAATTCAAAATTGAACTAAAAAACATCATACATTTATGACTGGAGGGAGTAGAAATTGGCTGGTTTGAATCCAAATAGGTCTAGGCTAACAAATCAACAAATATGTGTGTAATCTATTAGCGCCCATTAGAGGGTTCAAGGTTGGATGCAATCAATGCTAGCTAATTTTTAGATGATACAAACATGGCCTAGTCAAATGCTCGCAGAATTCAAAGATCACACCTTAGAAGTAGGGATATCAGCTGAATACTTTGTAGGAAGTACATTACTGGATCCTCGCTTCCATCTACCAACAAGCATTGTGGAATGATTATTCACAGTAAATGGAAATGCATTATGCAGTACACATGTACATGGTGCAAAACAAAATGAAGTAAAAAAAATATGGTGTAACCTTGCTAGAAGTCTAACCTGGGCCTCTCAAGTGTGACTGAGCATCCTAACCACCTAGGATGCTCCGGATGCTCTCTTTTTTTGAACACATAGGAGAAGGAGAGCTGCATATCATTGCATCAACAAAAGAGACAGTTATAACACCAAAAACTCACACACTTGCCTCAAAAGGAGTTACATTCGCAAAAAAAACATGTACATGCATTCTTCCAAATTCATCAACCCGAATTAGGGACAGTAAGGGGAAAAATGCCCTTAGCCCCGGCCAATGCCCAAAATTGAGGCTCCTCACCAGCCATAGATAAAGCCCTAGAGATACTTAGGTGCGCCCCATTGAAAACAAATTCATTTCTATGATTCCATAAGGTCCAAGCTCCCAAGATGATGAGGGAGTTCAGTCCTTACTGCAAGGACCATTCTCACTATTCTTTGAGCTCTGTTGTAAGTGCAGCAAGCCTCCTTAGTGGTTTTGGTTATTGAGTGACAACGCGATTAAAGGTCTAACTACTTTGTGAAGTTACTTGACAGGTTTCACAGGTTTATTCATAATATCAAAATGTAAAAGAGTAAACTATGACATACATATCTCATGATCAAGCATGAATACTCTCATGTGTTGGGAGTCAAGCATATTGAATGAATATTACACTCATGGCATGATTAACGGATTATTATTGAACATCTATTGCCTCAGTGCGGGATTTCACTGGTTTTCTATTAGTAATGCACTCTGAGATACTTGGCTCTCATATTGAGAAAAGTGACTTTAAATTGTATATCTTCCATTTGGACGTCACTACTTGAATTGGATCTCTAGTATAACGAGTGGCAGATCATGAATACACACTATTACATATCAAAGCCAAGTATAATCAAGATCAAGTAAATTGAATGGATAATGAGCAAATGTGCTCCATCTACCTATTGAAGAGGTTTTCTAAATTGAAGTCCAACTATTTAGCTCGAAGAGGATTGCTCACAAAGGAAGAAGCTCAGCTTTGCTATCCATCTCTGGATATGTGTCAAGACGGCATTATTCATCAAGACAAGACTCAAGTAGATTTCATCTAGATTTATATTTATCTTGAGTATAGGGCTGCCGTACTATCAAGAGGGAAGCGAAGCTCGGAAGTCTCTAGTCAACATGTGCTCATAGCTAGCTCAGAGAGTGTCGAGCCAAAACACTCCTCTTGAGTTGTTCTTGTGCTGAGAGTGGGCTCACCGGATTGTACGGTAAGCCTCACCGGACTATCTGGTGAAGGCTAAGCCCAGAGCCTAGAGTGAGCTCTCTGATCCTTTTTCTTGTGCTTTTCATCTCCTAGTTAGGTGTATCTCTTATGGAGCTTAACACCTACACTTCTTACCTAGTGACCCAAGGCTCTGTGCCTTAGCCTTCTGGTCAGGGAACCCCTCACCGGACTGTCCGGTAGAGGGGTTTGAACCCCAATGGCTAGTCAGACCTCTACCGGACTATTCGGTAGGGCTCACCGGACTGTCCGGTGATGGTCTGACACAGGCTAATGGCTAGTTTTGTGGGGGTGGGTATTTATACCCCCCACTCACTTCTGGTTGGGGTTGCTGCTTCCCTCCACGTCCATATTCATCCAGAGGCTATTAGAAACACTCCCCAACACTCTCTTTGTGAGATTGAGTTAAATTTGTGAGATTCTTGAGTTGGGAGAGGATTTGTGAGTTTGTGTGAGCTACATTGTGAGCACCTAGCTTCTGAGCACAGTTGGCAAGCATTTCTGGGAAGCGTTTTTGTTACTCTTGGAGGTTTCCTCCTAGACGGCGAGAGTGACCCTAAGGGCACCCGGCTTGTGGGTGCCACTTCTCTTGTAGGTGATTACCCCTGCTCTTTGGAGCATTTGCAGTGAGCACCTTCATAGCCTTGGTGGTTGTGAAGGGGAGTCCGTGAGTTGAAAAAGACTCAAGCTCTTGGTGGGCGCCTCAACTGGGGACGTATGGACACTTGCGGGTGTGCCCGAACCTCAGGAATAAAATCAGTTGTCGTGTGTGCTGTGCCCCTGCTGGGAGACCCAAGCTTTGTGTTTGTGGTTGTTTTACTTGCTTGCATTACTTTATTGCTTCCGCTATCTTTAGTATTCGTGTGCAAGTTTTCTTTGTGAGTGCAGGGACAAAGTGTTGCTGAGATCATCATCGACATATAAACATATCACACAGCTCCACATAGCTCAATAAGTATTTACTCGCATATTTACACTTGGGGGTTTTGGTTTCTGTGTGACACCGGACTGTCCGGTGTAGATCACCGGACTATCCGGTGTGAGGGCTGACAGTGTGTTTTTAAGTGGTGTAATTTTTCAGTTACGCCTATTCACCCCCCCTCTAGGCGACATCAAGGTCCTTTCATCTGTTCCACCAGGCATCAAAGGATGTTTCCATGGGTTGAGGAGAGAGGCTAGACAGGCCAATCAGCAGCAAAAGGAAATACTAGAATTCTCTAGCAAGAGCGCATGGCACCATTAGGTGCTAGATTGTCTCTTCATCCTAGTTAAAAGCAGACAAGTTTCAGAATGAGGGAGGCCACGCCTTTCCAAGCGGTTAGATGTCATGCTCTATTGAAAAGCATTGTTTTTTTTTTTGAGGAAACAGGAGGGGTGAAACCCCTACTGATTAGAAATATATTAAGATAATAAGATAAATGGGCAGAACAAAGGGAAAAACCATCAAGGAACAAAGAAGGAAAAGAAGAAGATCAAAGCAATCACACAAAAGCTTCTAGCCATTGCTCAATAGATGGGAAATATTTTTTCTTTGCTCGATGGATAACCAGAACAAACTCCTTCTTAAAGATGGCTTTGCAGTGTTGGATTTGTGGTTGAAGTCCTCTGAAGATGAAGTCATTTCTTGCAGGCCATATACTCCAACACATGAGGATAATGATTTCCATGTAGAATGGAACTCCCAATTGCCTTTTGAAGCTCTAAGAACAACCAAAGAGTCATCTTGTTGCTGTAAGGTGAGGTTTAATAAAGCCCAGCAACTCTGTGTAGAGTCACACTTGATGAAAATGTGGTCTACTGTTTCTTTTATGCACTGGTTACATAGGATACAATCATAGGAGGGGAGATCCATGTTTTTTCTCCTAAGAATATTTCTAGTACTTAGTCTGTCTTTTAAGAGCAGCCAAAAGAAAACTTTGTGCTTGTGCTGGCAAGAGGATTTCCATAGCCACTTGAAAACATGATGTATTTCAGTATGCCCAATTAGATACTTATAGGCCCAGGCTGATGTGTAAATGTGAGAACCCCAAATGTATGTCCACCAATCCGTTTCATGTGATAATGTTATTCCTTCTGACTCAAGCTGTAAAGCTTGTAGTTGGGCGAAAGCTTCAACCGATAAAGGAAGGTGGAAGAGAAGGTATAGATCTGTCATTTGCTTTACTTTGTGGAGGATCATGCGTTCATCCTTAGCAAAAGAGTGAAGTTCTGGGTATGCTTGACAAGTGACTCTTCCTCCCCATAGATCATCCCAAAATAAACATGATTTGCCATCTCCAATGATAGTTGTCGCAATACCCTTATATGTGTCTAGAAGCTTTAAAGTGTCCCTCCACCAAAATGATCCCTTCTTTATATGACTTGGCAACTTACCATTTCTGTAATGTTTTTCCCGAACTAGTTGAACCCATAGGATATCTTCCTTATTGAAGAACTTATGCAGGTTTTTCATCAGCAAAGCATCATTTTGTGTCCTCAAGTTTATGACCCCCAGACCACCTTCATCCTTTGGCTTGCAAACCATGGGCCATGCAGCTTTTGGTGGACTTTTAGCATTTACATCCGACCCTCTCCATAAGCAATGCTTCCTAAACTTGTCCACGTGTTCTATTACCATAGAGTGCAATCTAAATGTGCACATGAAGAAGGTCGGAAATGAGGAAAACACCGAGTTTGTTAACTATAGGCGACCTGCTTGTGAAAGAAAAATGGATGGGCTGATAAGTCTTCTCTCGCATCTAGTGACCAGTGGCATGAAATCTTCAATTGTTGGCTTAGTAATTCCCAGAGGAAGTCCTAGGTATGTGAAAGGAAAAGTTCCTTTGGAGCAAGCAAAAGTTCCTGCGAAGGTGTCAAATTTTTCAGCCTCCACATTAATTGGGATCATTACTGATTTTGAGTAGTTCACTCTCAACCCTGTGGAATCAGCAAAAGTGTTAAGCAGGGCTTTCAAGATAAAAAGTTGTCTACTACACCCTTCCATGATTATAAGTGTATCATCGGCATATTGAACGATGGGAAAATCTGTGTCCGAGTGGACTGGTACAGGGAGATGCAACAACCCTTGGGTTTTTTGCTCTATTCAAGATAGTCCAAAGCAAATCTGCAGCTAGCACAAACAACAAAGAAGAGAGTGAATCCCTGTTGATAGCACTTAAGCACGGCAAACCTTATACTGCAAGTGACAATATCGTATGTAGCTTTTTCCCCAGGATAAGTATCATGGGTTTTGTCAATCTAGGAAATTAACTAATTAACAAGAGTTTATTGTAAACTAAAGGTAAAAACAAGGCTTTAATCTACCTCTAAACTAGCCTAAACTATATCTAAACTATGTCTAAACTATACTAAATATCATATGATAAGCAATTAGAACAAGACTAGAACACCAATTA
This sequence comes from Paspalum vaginatum, assembly GCA_030272315.1. Lineage (NCBI taxonomy): Eukaryota > Viridiplantae > Streptophyta > Magnoliopsida > Poales > Poaceae > Paspalum > Paspalum vaginatum. The sequence goes on along the minus strand of CM059021.1, from coordinate 14,519,881 downwards.
AGGGGTATTAACTAGAGTCTAATCAAGCTCTAATTGGATCCAAGACATGCATGATATGGGCACCACAAATAGATAAGAGCAACGAGATAACTAGTAGCTCAAGGTAAACAAGCATGATCAAGCATAAACTTCATAGCATGATTAAATCAAGATCAATCAACCTAACCCCCTAGACCGAGTTTAACCTTTCTCCAGGCCTACCGTCACTAGAACCAAGTAATCGACGAGAAACTCTCAACAGGCATACATAATTAGAGAATGCACTTCTAATTACTTCACATAGTCTAATAACATAATTAGCACAACTAAAACATCTAATCACCATGATTACAAGAGCTAGATATACAACTATATTATTAGTAAGCTAGATCAATGATCAAGAACGCTAGAAGAATATAACCCTTAATAACATGCTCTAATTAACATGCATCTATACCTAAAGTTAATTAGAGCTAGAACAAGCATAATTAGAACAAGAAGATGATAATTAGACAAGATCAATTCTTCAATAATAAATTGTATCATACTTACAACCATGGCCATACCTTCCATTGATGATACAATTAGACCTCCGGAGCTAGGTAATTAGAGCACCGTGCAAGGGCTCTAATCACCTTTAGAAACTAGAAGAACTCTAATCCTAGACTAGAAACTCGACCCTCAGCTCTCCTCTATTTGATGTCCCTCTTCTCTACATCCTGTCACCATGACAATGAATTGGATGCCCGACTTCGGGGCCTAGCCTGGCTTTATATAGTCCGGAGAAGGCGTGGGAGAAAAAGAATCCTCAACCGACTTAAGGTTGGGTGGGGTCGGCCGACCAGAAGGCCCAAAGTCGGCCGACCTCAGCCCTTTCTTCGCCCGTTTCTTTCCATCTTTCGCGGGGACGTTGCTTGGTGCTTAAGAAATATAATTGCGGGGGATCTCGGACTCTTAGGGTTCTGGAATCTTCTATATTCTCTGAGATTTGTGGAATCCTTCTAGTTTTGGATAGATATGAAGTGTCTTGACACCTTCCATGTAGATTTCTTCTAGTAGCTTCCCTTCCCAGCGTAGCATATGATGTCTTCGAGAAGTTTTCGATCAGAAAGCCTTGATTAACTCAGAGGATGGGCATAAGTTAACCAAGCCTTGCTTGATCATCATCTTCGTAGAATGCCATCTCAGAGGCATTTTCTCACTCGAGGTAGATTGTGGTGAATTTCGCGAAAAATTGGTCAAAAACCTGTAAAAATCACATATAGCATATTTCCAAAACAATATTGCAAAATCCACAATAATCGGTGATAATTGTCAGTAAAAGATATAGTTGACGCATAAAAACAGTGAAAAAACACATAAAATGATACAAAATATTCGTTCAAATGTCGCGTCAACAGTCCCCTTGCCTCACGCCTCGCTTGCCATGAAATGTTTATCCAGCTACACCATTTAACAACACCGACGATGTTCCTGAGTTGAAAATTGTTGATATCCAAGAGCGCCAAACTTGAAAAGCATTGTCTAAAAACTACACCAAAGGCACCTAGTTTCTCACCCATCTTCATCTAGGCTGCTCTGCACATTCAGATGTCTCAAAGGGATCCAGTTTCTCACTCGTCTTCATAGGCAGCACTGCACATAACTCGGACTATAATATTCAGTATTAATTCTTATGCAGAGGTCTCAATTGTTAAAGTCTATTATTACAAAATAAATATGGACACAACACTCATCAAAGAATAAACTGAGCAAGTCAAATCTCCAAAACGCACACATGTTGCATCGAGGGGACTTCTTGTAGATATTTGATGACTGAGTGGTCCTTTCCATTTCCTATAGAATGCCCCCTCTTTATACACACTTCAACATGGCAAGCCATGATATTTTGTATTTAGTAGTATTCAAACTTGATATGCTCAGGATCATTGCATTGCAGACCGTCAATCAGTCCATCATACTTGTAATCCATATGTGACTGCAAGCAATCAAGAATAGCCAGCACATCATTTACCAGGCTCTTTGATCTGTTCTCTGCTGCGAAAGCATAACTTTGCTGGCAACTTCTATCAAGCTCTTCAGCCGTTTCTCCTTCATCACCTTCCTCACCCTTGCCACATCACCCCAGCAGCCAATACTGGCATACAGATTTGCTAGCTGCACATGAGTTGCAGCACAATCTGGTTTCCAGCTTAAGACGGTGCTCTGCTGCATGGATGCCAACCGAAATGCTCCCATGAACCCTACAGGAAGCAAGCAGAGAGCTCCATATGATGCCATTTGGAGGCATGGGCGTTGTCTGTATCAAGTCCCATGCTTTATCAATCGGTCCTGCATGACCAAGGAGAACAACCATACATGAGTAGTGATCTAGCTCCGGTTTTATTTCACATTCAATCATTTCCCTGAAGCAACTCCGGCCTTTCTCAACAAGGAAAGCATGCCGACATGATGAGAGCACACCTAGGAAAGAGATCGCATCGGGTTGTATGTGCCCCTCCATTTCTCTCAGCAAGTCAAGGCATTGCTGAGCAAGCCCATGCTGTCAATATCCAAAGATCATGGAATTCTAAGAAATCTGGTCTTTGCAGGCAATGCTCTCAAATATGGTTCGTGCTTGACCAATACTTCCACACTTTGTATACATTGATATCAGTGCATTGGACACATGCACATAGGAACTGAAGCACATTCTTATTTGTAGGCCTTGAACAATTCTACCAAGTGCAAGAAATGCGTAGTTGGTGCACATAGTGAAGATAATTGCAAATGTGATGTCATTTGGCTTGCACACATACCGTCTCAATAGTGCAAATAAATGGAGACATGGCTCCACCTGATTATTCTGGGCATAGCCAGAACCCATAATACAATGTTTTTTTCTGTCATGCTTTGGAAAACATAATGAGCATATTCCAACTGGCCACATCTTCTATCTTCTACACTACAAAAGAGTGAATTTTTCCGAAATTTTTTTTATCAAAAAATGGTTCCACGGTACCTCAACGTTCCACTGCGCAATTGAAAAAAATAAAAAACGATAGAAAAAAAAAAGTTTCTGCCGTTTAAGCTTTACCTTTTCCACCAGGCTACTCTGCGTACCCGCCCACGTTCCCACCCCCAGTCCCGCCCATCCATCACGCCCCTCTCTTCCTCCCTCGGCTTCCTCGTTCCGAGATCCCCGCACACGAGCGAGCCACCGTCAATCACCGCTACAGTCGCACACCTTCCTTCGCTTCTCCTTCCTCCCACATATTCTCTCTCTTCTCCCGTGCGGCGCTGGAGGGACCCATCTCTTCGCGCATCGAAGTGAAAGGGGGAGGGGCGTGGACGCAAGCGGCGGGCAGAGGTGAGCCGGCGACGAGCACGGCACAGCGGCCCCGAGGACACGGCGGCGGCACATCCTTGTGAGAGGGCGGTGGCAACAGGGCGTATGACGGAGTCAGCTAAGATGGCGCGTGCCAACGTCGAGGCGGCGGCGGCGTCGGTGCGCGCGCGGCTGCGGGGCTGGCGGCTGTGGTGCGTAGGCGGCCACAGCTACACGAGCCGGCGGCAGGACGCCCGCGCGTGGTCGACGGTGGACTGTGGTGCGGAGACGGCACAGCCGCACGACACGGCGGTCGGTGCTGCTCCAGCTCCATCTTGCTCGTGCCAGTGCCCAGTGCCAACCCCCAGGAACTCGGCGCTGCAGAGTGGTGCGGCAGCGGGCGTCGGCGGCGGCGGCGGCGGCGGTCGGTCGCATCGCGGAAGGCCCCGGCAGCGGCCAGACGCGCAGCGGTAAGCCCGCTCGCACGAGCAAGCGGAAGGGGCGCAGCGGCGAGCCCGGCCGCACGAGCCGGCGGCAGGGGCGGCGGCGCAGCAGCGATCCCGGCCACGCGATCTGGGGGCAGGGGCAGCGGCGCGGCCGCGCTTGGGCGGCGGTAGTGTGGCGCCGGGGGTGGCCGGCGAGGACGGATCTTGGGTGAAGACACGGGGCGGAAGAAAATAAAAAAATATAGAGATGGGATATGGAGGACACTGGACAAGGCGAGCTCCAAGCTGGCTCGTAATAGAGGTACTAACACTTTGGCCAGCAATTCAGTATAAGATTTGGTTAACTGTGTGATTTAATCTGCTATTAGACTGCTAACCTTTTTTATTGTATTGCTTCTTGCTTGGTTTAGGAGCAATACCGCGGCATGCTTCTGTCGGCCTACAAGGCGATGGTAATTTACTACTGCAAGGCTGTGCTGAGTTCTTTTTTAATTTCGGATGCCCTGGGGCGTATGGTGTGTTTCCATTCGAACTCTGGAAATAAACATTTTTCTTCATTACCCTGTCGATAGGTCCATCAGCTGTCCTAATTGGTTAAAGCTTCTCTCTCTATGCGCTGCTTTTCCACGGGGAATCCAAATTGGTCCGATCCCACGGGGAATCCAAATTGGTCCGATCCAACGGCTATCTGACTGCCAAGATGATTTGAATGATTCAGCGGATGGCGGAGGAGCCCCATTATATCCATATCAGATTTTGGTGGGTCACTCTTCTCTTTGCATGCTTATCTGGATTGGCTGACTAATTTGCTTTTTAAAAGGTTCAGAAGGTCAAATGTATTTGATGTAGTAACAAAAGCTAATATGCCTTTCTGTGCACCATCCTGCATTCCCCATCCAGCAAATTAACCGAGTAAATATATAGTTTCTCACGTTTGAGAAATACCGATCAATATCAGAGATCATTGAAAATATTCATGTTTAGTTTTTACATGTTTGTCATACACGTGATAAAAAGATTTTTTTTTTTGAATCATCTCAGAGAGTCTTGTCCCAGGAGCTTGTTGGGATGTTTGCTTACGAGCTAAAGTTTAAGGTACACCATCTCTCTTTATATGGTGGTGCTTGCTGCCAACAGAAAAAGCTTTTTTTAGTTACATCTGTGTTTTAGACTTCAGGTTTTCTTTTTGAATCAACAGAAACAGGATGGGGTTGTTGCCACTTTCTCCTTATTCTGCACGTGATGAAGGAAGCATAACTGACTGAACACACTATGGCAACTGGCGTGTAGTTGATAAGGAAACAAAACTGATTGAACTAAATCCACCTATGATGACTGGCAACTGACTTGAGGATAGAGTTCAGCCTCAGGAACAATGGCTCCATAGAATCATATTTATTTTCTATGTGCATGATCAAGGTCTGGGTATGCTCAGTCCTTTCTGTTGTATATTGCCTGTTTCAGTTGGCCAATGTTTTTCTTTGGGATGCTATACTTCTTGCATGGGTACATCGCTAACAGTTTATCTTAACTCAGTGCGGCAACAGAGATTCAGACTATGGTACAAGATCCCAAGACTAAGTTTGAGAAGGACGGGTGAGCAAATGACCAATCCATATCACTAACCTTTCAGTGACTTCAGTATAGAAATTCCTGTACCTGTCAGTTCCTTCAGTGCAATCTAATGTGGTCCTTTTTAGCTGTTTCTATATATAAACTAAAAACTGAAACTGAAGCAAATTCTTGATAATAAATACTAAGCACTGTCTGCTCAATGAAATGTACTCCTGACCTGACAGTTGTTTTATATGTGCATGCGCAGGCAGAATTTTCTGAAAGCACTATCAAAGACTTCACAAGAGGTCTGGAATTGTACATGATGCTGCACTGGTCTTTTGGTTAATATCTGGTCAGTTTTTGGTTAATGGGAGATTAATTTGTACGCTATTCAGTACGAAGGTTTGTTGAAGAATGAGTACACGAAATTTCAAGCAACACACGACATGTTCGCCAAAGAAAAGGCCGCACACATACAGAATTTCAAAGGTATGGCAGATAAGTGATGCTGCCACCTATTGTGATATGCGATGTTTCTTATCATCTATGTAACTATCCTTATTGTTTTGTCTTGCTATTGTCGTGCTTATGCAGGTCTGGAATATCCTATTGTTTCATCTTGAATATGTCACGTTTGGATCTTGAATTCTAGCTATTCCTTCGGCTATGGAACGTTCATGTTTGTAAGCATGTGTTTTCCTATCTTGAGTTTTGATTTGGGGGAATCTATTTGTATCGCACCTGAGATCTTGGTTGTCGTGCATAAAATAGGTTATTTACCCTTATCGTGTTGCTTCAAAGTGACACTTTCGCATGTTCCTGTGCCATCAACTGCTCCATAGCCGGTCGACATGGTGTAAAGCCGATCGCCAGATCGGCTTGAAGTATTTATTAATTGCCACCATTGTCTACACGTAGGACAACAAACTGCGATCCAATTGACAACCTCCCTAGTTACAAGGTCAAGATAGGTGGCACGCCCATGCCGTAGCACCTGACTCTGGCCAGAAGGTGTTTGTTTCTATCTCTAGAGGAGCGAAGCATCTGCAACACTCCTAGTTCCGCGTGTGTCTCTCCCTGCAGAGCCTGCCCCGGCAGATTTCCACAGCAATAGATCCATAAACCTTGTTGAAACATATTATACTCTTTTCTTTACATGGGTTTTCCTTCTTCTGAGGTTTCTCATATGAAGTTTTTAATGAGACAGTAACGGCACTAGGATATATGTGTCGTCTCAGGCTATCGTGTGCAATGAATATGCAACTACCTCACTAGCTCTTGCGTCACCCAAGCGCCACGATGCTCAAATCATGTGGTTGTCTTCTTAGCTCACTACATTTGCACATTCTAGTTCAGCAAATAGGCCTCACTTAGTTGTTACCATGTTACACCTAAAGATCAATGCAAATTGTGTGATACATATTTTCCCTGTTGTGCAGTATTAGCAGTGCAGATTGATCCTATTTGCTAAGTTCAGACTCACCTTTTTCCACTACCATGAACTTTATCCCTATTTCATGGTATCGGTAGCTAGGGTAGATTAATCTTGTCTTCTAAATTCATGATCACCCTCTTCCTATACCATGGACTCTAACCCCATTTTTGAGTTTTGAGGCCTCAAGTCCATGACTAGAAAACCTCTTCCTCCTCCATCTCATCTGCCACGAATTCCATTGACTGTGGTGATCATGTGTCATGCTCGTGCCCTTCTCCCATGTGATTCTCTAGACTACCAACATCAAGTCCCACATTCCCATTGTCTTCCCCGTCACCCAAGACAACTTCCCTAACTTTTGGTGCTTCATCGGCTCAATGATCGTTAAGTTTGGTCTTTGCTCGCACATCGCTGCACCCCTAGTAGCTCAAAAATGCTAGGCCCTTCGTGTAGGTGTTCTATGACCATGGCCAAACACTCTAGCCTAGCAGGCCAATTTCATGTTTCTATTGCACCTAGCCTACAAGACTGTGAGTTTGAATCCGTCTTTCCTCGCGCTAGCAGGTGTTTGGGAGCAAACATGCTCCTCATTACCGCCGCCATTTCTAGTATACCGCCACAAGGCTCTAGCACTTCCAATTGGTACCTCGACACAAGCACAATATTGCACAAGGTTTCCACTCCTAGTAACCTCCATTCTCTTCGCACTCTACACTAGCTCTTTTACCGTTATAACCATTGGGAGCAACGTGCATCTACCCATCACCCACATTGTTGCTTCTATCGCACCTACTTCCTCTCCTCTATTCAGTTATGCGATGTTCTTTTTTCTCATTCTTCAATAAATAATTTGATGTATGTTTGCTCTCTTACTTGGAACAATGAAGTTTTAATTGAATTTGACAATTTTGGTTTCCATATCAAGGATCTTCTTACTCGTTGAGAGATGCTTTGTTGTATCATCTTTGATAAGCTCTATCGTCTAAAGCTGCATACCCAATTGTCGCATGTCCATTATGTCTATTAATTGGTGGCACTGATGGCTCGACCATCCTTATCATGATTCTTTAGCTCACACTCTTCATAATTTTTTTTATTCTTTGTAAGTCGGCTCCTCACTGCTTCCGTGCGTGCATGTCAGCCTGGTAAACATGTGTGGTTGTTGTTTAGTCAGTCCAATTGCTATTTGCCCTTTCAGCTTGTCATATATGTATTTGGACATTTCTTGTTCTCAGTAGCTCTGCTTACAAATTGCACATAGTCCTTATTGATAATTTTTCTCATTATGCATGGCCCATCCCACCGCGTGCCAATTCTAAAATGCTCCCTAGCCTCCTTAATTTCTTGTCTTATGTGTGCATCCAATTTCAACTGCCTCTTCTTGCACACAAAAAAACAATGGGGGGGGGGGGGGGTCAATAATTTCGCTCTACGATCGTTTCTAACCTCACAAGGTGACACCTTTTGTCTATCTTGTCCAAGTCCAAAAACCTGCACATAATGGCAAGATCAAGTCGATACTTCACACACTCAATGATATTGTGCGTATCATCACATTTCAGCTCTCTTCGAGCTAAAGTTGGCCTTGGTCAGAAAAATGGCCTTTAGATACATTTTGGTAATAATTAACGCTGGCTAAAGCGTCACTGCACAAAAGACATAAAGATGTTTTTTGACACGTTTTTTGAGTGTCAAATTGACACGATGTTAGACATGGTTAGAGTGTTGAAAGAAATGAGGTAACACTTGTTGTCATGCTATTTAAAACGTCTCAACATGACACATTGTTAGCCACGCTATAAATCATTGATAGCATCTAGACACGACGTCAAACATGTCAAACAAATATGCATATGCATGAAAAATATGTTTTTTGATACAACTTAAAAATATCTTAACATGGAACACACTATAAAGCGTACTAGACAATGTGTTTATAGGCACACAAAGACGTTATTTGATACGGTATTGAGAAGTTAAAATTCATTAATGGTAAATACAAATAGATGGCATCAAACTACTCATATATGATATTGTAGTCTAGTGTAGGGAGGCATCACGTGAGGTATGAGGTCTTAGGTTCGACTTTTAGCGATTGCAATTGCATAGAAGCCTATCTTCTAGTAATAAATAATTCTTTTACTATTTTTAAACACATACTAAAGCTTTTTTATAAAATGTAACAATATCAATAGATACGTTGTACAAATATATTTATAAAAGTGTATCAAAATGCACAGACATGCATATAACATTTCTATAGAACGTCTCTTTATCAACTATAGATACACTTAGCTCTGACACAGTGCTTGCAAAGACGCTCCTAGCACGCTTTAGAAAACATACCAATATTGACGTAGATACGAAATAAAACGTGTGTATTATATAAATAAAGCGTATCTGGAGGCTAGGTTTCCTCGTAGTGACAACGACTCACCTCATGAATCGCCGTCCCTGCAAAGCCATTGGTTTTCTCAATATTCAATCCACATGAGTTTCTTTTGGGACTACACAGGTGTACTTATCACCACAAGGGTGTTTGGATGCCTCTGCAACCTAAATCAGTCCGCCATTAGATCCTATAAGCTTAGCCTTCGCTCTATGTAGTGCATTTTTCTTAGTTACTCGGTAGATCACAAGGGGGCACTGGTGCTTTGATCTCGACTAAAACCTTGCCATCACATCATTCCTATACCAACTTACATCAACGCCACTGTTCAGGCAGAGTTCCTATACTAACTTACAGCACAAGAGGGCACGTGGTATTCTTCAAGGTAGAGTTCCTATACCGACTTACATCAACGCTGCTCACGCCACTATGAGCTCCCTCCTGCGATGACCCTCTCGTGCACCATCACATTGATCCATGGCGTCATGCCCTAGAGCGTTGCTATCAATTGAGCTCCTTGGCCACCTATACCAGCTGGCGCATCACCTCCGCCACTGTTTAGGCAGTAGCGGCCACACTTGAGGATTCATCGCTCGTGCCCTCTTCTTTGGTGGTCCATTGTCTACGCACATGTTACCCACCTTGCCTGCGATCTTTACTGCAGCGAGTTCGCCATGAGCAGACTTTGTACCAATGGCCCAATTTGGCGAAAGATAACAATGTACTTAATGCCTTTGCTGTCTTCTTCCTCGCTTGCAACCACTACACTAATGCCTGCTCCAACAACATCGGCCCAAGTACTGTTTGACAATGACAAGCGCCGTCACCCCCCCTCCTGACACACCACATGGTGAAATGCACCCAATGAGCTAGTGTGTTCAAGCCACACCCAAGGTATGCCATGGCCGTATGAGTGGTCATCCCAGTGCCCTTTGCTGAATCAGTATCTTTGGTTCCATTGTTTGCTCACGCCACCCTTCACGATCCAATTGGAGGACGGCGATGCAGTGTGAGTTCAATGCCTTGCAAGTGAATGGCACATCACGCCTAGTCCTTATCTACCGTTCTCCATCCATCCTAATTGTGTGTCCTATTAAGTGAATGAGAAATGAAGAAGTATGGTCAACGAGTGCTAGTGAAAAGACGACCTCTCAAAGGTGATCTCATCAAAATAGTGAATAGACACAATATGTAATTAGACAGTTAATTCTATATCTAAATATAAGGACATGTCCTTCAATCATTGCCATGTCCCTTTGCTTTCACTTTCTTTTTGTCTACTTAAACATCAAAACATCTAACCGTTGGATGTGAGTTTAAGGGCTTTGCATTAGTATTGTGTTCTGCACAAAATGGTTAGTTATTCTTTTTTTGAACCGGGGAGGACCCATTTCTATTACCAACATAACATAAATACAACCAAGATGTCTTCGAAGAACAAGAGTAGATCTAGAGAGCAAGAGAAAGCATTAAGACCTCCCTCCCCCCACCCACTCTACGTGATGATGAAGGGAAGAAGAGTAGCGAAATCCCGCGATGCTCGCAGCTTTGTTTCAGCAACCCCCTCCTAGCAACTAGCATCTTCAAAAGGCTACCACCAACCTTAAATTACTAGTTATAGGCCAAGGTTCCAGATTATCGAAAGTGGCACACTAGCTCCAAACTAGCTAGTCTTGCACATAGAGCCCATAGAGGCATAAAAAAGAACCACAAAACGTTCTCAACCCCGTTAGTCACTACGCTTCTTCCTTTTTCCCTTCATTTTTCCTAATCAACTTGCATCCTTGTCCGGTTGTCCCTGTCTTCTTCAGCTGGTGGTATGTCAGGCTTCGCAGTCCCTCATCTCGAAGACGTGGGGACAGTGACACAGCCTGCCTGTGTCAACGCCTGACCTGCCCAGTGCATTAGCAGTGCACACGCATGACAAAATTATATCAACAGGTGAATATATAGTTTTGTGTTCAAAGCACGACTGAGTGCAGGCTTTCCAGATTGCCCAGCAAAAAAGGACCCAATTCCTAAAGCATGAATCTATATTGTAAGGTATGCATGCGTCCACGTACTCCAAAGCTTGAGGCAAGGACACCCGACACCACTTTAGCGACAGGCCATGCGAAGAACAAATGATCGATGGTTTCCATCTGATCACAAAATGAACATCCAGGATCTCCCTCCTACTTTCTTCTCAACATGTTATCTTTGGTTAGCAGAAATTTGTTTTCCATGAGCCATAGAAAGATGTTTATCTTTGGAGGAATCTTACAGTTCCAAATATGTTTCAAATGCAGCCCCTGTACTCCCACCATCAGGGCTCTGCACATCGACTTAATAGAGAACTGTTTGTTCTGACCCCACTCGAGTAGACAGTATCACACTCCTCTTGGAAGTCAAACTCATCTATCATCTTACATATACCATCCCATTGTATCTGAAGTTCAGGATGCATCCATGTCTTAAACTGGATACGCATGTTACATGCCCGCACCTCTCTTAGGTTTATATCTTTGTTCTCACAAATAGCATACATAATAAGGAGTTGCGTTCTTAAAGAGCCCCCATCCGACCAAGTATATATCATGCTAGAATAAAGTTAATATCTCCATTTCTGACAATGATACTCCTCCCTTCAGGTAGAATTGTTTGACCCAAACAGGAGAATCCCCCATCTTTCTCCCCACGGTAACAACTCTGTCGTTTTGCAATTATTTTTTCCTGACTATTTCCTAGCATAAACCATTTTCGGTTTCCAATTTCCACCAACATTTGCACAAGAGACTGATATTCAGCTTCTCCGAATTTTTAATCCTCAAACCCCACGCTTCTTGCCTTCACATGCCTTGCACCACTTAATCTAAGTGGTACTCCCTCCGTATTTAAATATAATTCGTGGTTGATTTTTTTTTGAAAACTTCAATCACTCATCTTATTTAAAAGTTTTGTGTAAACATACAAAGAAACAAGTTATGCTCAAATTTTATACTATAATAAATTGCAATAAAATAAATAATAACTTATCAAAATTTTTAAATAAGACGAACGATTAAAGTTTTGAAAAAATAGTCAGCCGAGACTTATATTTAAATACGGATGGAATATTTTTCTTAGGACTCCCTCCTTGCTACAGAAAGGTTCTTCTTGTCCTACTAATGCATGTTTTTTAGGACTGTTTTATGCAGCAGATACATCGACATATGATATATAGGAGCATTTGTGAGACATGAATTTATCAAAGTAATTCTTATCAATGGTTAGTTGTTCTTGATTGTACGCTTTAATCCCACTCAACCAAGCACTTTGAGATCCACGCACCACTTATTTTTGTCGACGAAACTGAAATTGCATGCTGGACGTTACCTCCGATCCACACGCCGCGTTCACGTGTCTCGTCCGGATAAGCGGGGCCGTACGTCGTCAAAGCCAGGTCCTCTCCACCCCGTTCTGTTCTTCCTCACATGCCCCCTGCTGTGTCCAAATGGCACCTACAAAGATTCAGATATCCTACATACTGTATGTACGTACTCCTAGTATATACAGTAGCCTCAATAACTTGAGTTGGACTCCAAGCAGATCTGTGCTACGCAATGGTGGTGGATCCGAGAGAATACGCGCGAGCGCGGCAGCTTTGGAAACAGCGGCGCGCGGGATATGCTTCAAAACCAAGCGATCGATCCATGCTACTCCAGTAGAGTGCTAGCATGCTTCGACGCCTATATATACGATGAGCCGATAAAGCAGCCACTGCCTGTGCCTCCCGGCGGCACCGATCGACGACGATTTGATCGTCATGGCACCGTCGTCGCGACATGCCGGTCTGATCTGCCATGGTTGGTGGTGGTTGCTGGCGATCGTCCTGGCGGCGGGCGGAGCTGCTCTGCAGGACCCGTCGTCGCCTTCGGCTGCGGCGGCCTGCGACCTGTTCCAGGGAAGGTGGGTGGCGGACAAGTCTTACCCGCTGTACGACGCGTCGTCCTGCCCGTTCGTGCCGGACGTCTTCGACTGCCGCCGCAACGGCCGACCGGACGATGACTACCTCAAGTTCCGGTGGAGCCCCACCAACTGCCAGCTGCCAAGGTAATAGCTAGGATACAAGCTACCTAGTGATGATCGATCGACCCGGAATCATGCATAGATGCAATGCAACTCACTCTCGATCGATGGCTCGTAGGTTTGACGGCGCGGATTTGCTGCGGAGGTGGCGTGGGAAGACGGTGATGCTCGTGGGGGACTCGCTGAGCATGAACCAGTGGGTGTCGCTGGCCTGCATGCTCCACGCCGCCGCCGCCGCTCCCGTTCGCGCCACCATGACCACCGGCGAGCCCGTCTCGTCCGTGCGCTTCGAGGTTTAATTTAGAGCTAACTAGCTGTGCCTAGTTCAATCATTGGTCCTGGAACTACGCGCGCGCGCGCGCGTCACCATTGATGATCTCCTAGCTACTAACTCGACCAGCCTGCTGCTGCCTCTCTTCAATTTTTTTCCAGGACTACGGCCTGCTGCTGGTGCTGTACCACACCGCGTTCCTGGTGGACGTGGTGCAGGAGGACATCGGGCGGGTGCTCAAGCTGGACTCCATGCGGAACGCCAGCGCCTGGCTCGGCGCGCACCTGCTCGTCTTCAACACATGGCACTGGTGGACCTACAGGGGCGCCAGCCAAGTGTATGTGAATTTGGACTGCACACTGTTCAGCAAGAAGCAGAAAACCTACCAATAATAATTTAACAATGGCACCGCCATGCTCTATCTTCGTGCAGGTGGGACTACGTGCAGGACGGGAATAGCACGTACCGGGACATGGACCGGCTGACGGCCTTCTCCAAGGGCCTCTCCACATGGGCACGATGGGTCGATGCCAACATCAACGCGTCTAAAACCAGGGTCTTTTACCAGGGCATCTCCCCAAGCCACTACATGTGAGCGAGGAGCCCTGCAGCCGATGCGAGATGCTCGATCTGCTAGCTGCTGTTCCCTTACGATCCTGATTTATATGCTGAAATAAATCACAGTGCTCTATCATATTCATACATATATATGCAGGTCGAAGCAGCAGCAGGAGGGCGAAGTAGTACAGCCAGCAGCGGGAGCAGGCAGCTGCCTGAAGCAGACGCGGCCGCTGCAGGAGGCCACGGATGCGGCGGCCGGCGGCGGGGGAGCGAGCCTGCCGCCGGAGCAGGGCGTGGTGCGGGGCGTGATCGGCGCCATGACGACCCAGGTGTCGCTGCTGGACATCACCGCGCTCTCGCAGCTCAGGATCGACGCGCACCCCTCCGTCTACGGTGGGCCGGGGCGGGACGGCATGGACTGCACGCACTGGTGCATCGCGGGGCTCCCAGACACCTGGAACCACATCATGTACGCCATGCTCCTGCAGCTGCAGCAGGCATGATGAATCAACGAGCGGCTGATCTGACGACGGTCAATTTCTGATTTATTAGTAATTGCTTCTCAATGTAGGGGTTTTCGCTTTGCGAGTGAGCCTCTCAGGGTCTAGATGTTGTCAGTCTTTATGGAAGATCGATCATTGCGTTGATTTATCTGGCACTGCAAAAATCGCAGTGTCGTCGATGGTAGGCTAAGGTATTGGATTGTCTGAATTAATAAAAAAGTATGTTCCATTTTTCTACATCCGTGATGAATTGGAAAGGGGAAGACTCCGTCACAATTCATCTCGCTGGTTATAAGTCGTCAACAAATCATTGAATAGCATATCTGCATATTGTAGTTTTGGGGTCATGTTTGGTGCAGCTTATAAGCAGTTTAGACTATAACAAGAAGAAACTACGATATGTTTTTCAATTTTTTTCCACACTTTTCACTGCCCCCATCTACATCTATCTACACTAAAAGAGCGAGTTATTCTAATTAATACCGGTTTTCACCCAACAAAAGTTTTTGTACCCCTCACATTGACCTTACTACACAGGTTGGAATGAGTTGAAAAGGCTCCAAAAACAATAGAAGAAAAAATGTTTCTACTCTTTAGCCTTATATTTTCTAAATTTGTTTTCCACTTTCAATGTCTTGAAATTAATGAAAAAGGAAAATGTGGTCGCTTTCCTTTTTAGTCCTTCTTTTTCCTCCTTGATTGCCTGGTTGGTCAGATTTTTATTTTCCTTTGACGCTCTCAATTCACCACGTGTATATAGCACGTACCTCTACACGGTTATTTAAAAAGCAGAAGCTTAGACCAAACCTGGTTATCATGGCCACGCTTTTCGCTTGTCTATACTGCTTCTTAATTAGGAAAAAAAATGTTTCTACCCACAGCTATACCAAACAAGGCCTTAATATGAGACTTTATTATTTATTATGTATGCATTGAACTTGTTACCCATATGTTTATTTGACTTGCTTGTGATATAACATATGCATTGCATGCGATATATCTAGTTTATAAGATATTATATATGTTTCTTTGCTGAAAAAACACCAACACCAGTTTTTCGTGGTTTTTTTCTATTTTGGCTGAAAGTCGCTAGGATATGGAGCTGACGTCATAAGACGCTGAGGGAATTAGGATTTTTAAAACTAAAGTTCTCTAAAACAACTCCTAAGAGAGGGAGTGAATTAGGATTATAAAAACTAAGACTCTCTAAAACAAGTTATCAAAACCTATGCTAGGTAAACAAGATATGTGTAGTAAGGTTTTGTTAAGTGTTGCTAACTCTACCGAGATTAAGTCTTGCAACCTAGGTGCACCTAAAAACTAACCTATCAAGCTAGTTTAGGAATGTAAGCACACATTACAAGAATGTAAATGCGGAAGCTGAAAAGATAAAAGATAAGTAGAGCGATGCAAACTCTCAATCATGACGATGATACAAGTTGGAGATGCGGATATTTTCTCCTTAGCGTTTCTCTTACTTAGTCCGCGTAATGACTAAGGCTTTGATTCGCATAAGGATCAAGATTGGCAAGGTGACCCGTGCAAGGGTCAAGTTTCCCAGGTCGGATAACTCTAGATATCCTCGGTATACATCCACGCACAAGCAGGGGTCTCCTGCGTGCCTCTCATTGACGCTCACCGCCGTCTCCACTAGGTTGAGCTTTTGGCCAAAACGCTGAGAACCCCCCTCCCTTCCTCTTCAGAAGCAAGGTGGCGGTCAATCCACAACCTTGAGAGTCTCGTAAGACTACAACCCCATACTTACATGTCTTCGTACGCACGCACGGATCGGAAGAGATTCACAAATCTCACTACAAAACTTGGTCGCAACTAAGGGCTATGCGCTAATTAGGCCTAAACAAGATCTTGCAAGCACTAACTATGCCTAAGTGTGCACTGTTATCTCTCTCTTGATGAATTGAGCTCTCAAATATATGTCTCAACGCTAAAGTGAATTTAGAAGTCACCAACCATACGGTGGAGATCAGTCAAAGAGATATAAAATATCGCAAACCTCCAAACTAGCCATCAGTAGAACCTATGTTATGTGAGAAAACATATTATGCATGGACAGCAAGGTCAAAGTCTGATCGCCCAATCGCCTCCAAGATCCGGTAGTCCGCCTTCGACAGCAGTCCTGCCCGGTGACCCAGCGTCCTTGCGGCGAGAGAGAGGTCACTTTGCTGCCATCTTTGTACTCATATTTGGTTAATTATTTGTGCTTTTTAGTATATGAGGTCACATTTTTGTGTTCTGTGCCAGGGCCAAACAAAAACGTAGATACGGCCCTGTGGTTATCTTAAAATATGCAAAGCCACTCTTGCTAGCTTGTACTGTTGAGTGTTGAGCTTGCATGCGGCCAGAGCTAGTTGCTCGGTGTGCTCTCCTGCGTCAAGCAAGCTTAGGCTATCTACGCTCCCTGCTCTTCTAAATTTCTCCTCCAATAAGAATATTCCATCTTAGTCAGCAAATTTTTTTTTTCAAATCAACTTCTCCTGCGACTCATATTTTTCTATATATTTTCTTCATATCAAACTACTCAATATTTTACTCATCCACTTCCAACCACCATATTATTTATCTTTACACTAAGTTAATATACGTACTACTAATAAATCGTATTAAAACACTAGAAATACTAAAAAATATTAATATAATTCAAAAAAATACAAATCATATTTTGGAAAACAATAAAAACCCCAAATGCCCTGCAGCCCCACTCCCACGCCACTCCCTCCCCAACCTCCCACACTCATCCGCTTTCTCTCCCCTAGCCGCCGCAGTGCCACCCACCAGGCTCCTCCCCTCTCTCCACCCTCTCCTCGCTCTGGCCGTCGCCACGGCGCCTGCCTCCCTTCGCCTGGCTTCCGCCTCAGTCTCCCCGCTTGGGCCGGCGCCTAGCTCTTGCCGGCCTCTCCTCCCCCGGAATCCGCTCACCGCTTGCCCTCGATCCATCCCACCTCCATCACTGGGCCAAGATCCTCCACCCAGCTAGCTCTCTTCCTCCTATTCCTCCTCCTCGCCTGTCTCTCTCCCCTCTCTCGCGCGCGCGGCCAGCCATGGGAGGCGAGTGATCTCCTCCTTCCGCGCTCCACCGCGTGTGCCTGCCGCGGGCGATGCCCTCCGCCACGTGCATCGAGGCCTCCTTCCTCAGGCCGGATCCGCCTCCGGCACTAGCTTCTCTGGCGACGGCGACAGCTCGCGCGACGACGGCAGTGTGCAGTGCGGGCGATGGCGGCTTCCTTTCCTCCCCTCCACCTCCTCTCTCCTCCATCCAGGGCACGCGAGGAGCGAGCAGTTGCCCGGGCCCATGCCGCACAGTGCATGCTGGGAGAGAGAGTGCTCCTCCAGATTTGGGGAATGCTGGAGCTCCTATGCTTTTAGGGGAAGGGTAGAGGGATGGGCTGCAGAGAATTTTACTCCAAATTTTTATTCTATAGCTTTAGGGGGAAGGGTGGAGGAGTGGGTTGCAGATAGTCTTAGCTCGGCGCTGTCATCTTGCATGCCGCCCTCCTCCATGATGTCCACCGTGTGCGATGACATAGCAGTGTCGGTGCTGAAGGAATGAACGGCAATTAAACACCAGGCATTACCAACCCGTACTATAAGGTAGCCTTTAGTACCGTTTGGTAATACAAATCTACACTAAAGCCCCTCGAACAGGCACTAAAGCCTTCTGAGTACTTCGAATAGCATATTCTGTATAGTCATATGAGATTGTGTGGTGTAGTGATAATTAAGGAGGGACTACACATAGAACTATAGGTCTTGAGTTCAAGCCAAGGCATACCATTTTTTATAGCCATTACTAATGCCCAAAAGCTTTAGTAGAGGTTTCCCAAACGGTACTAATGGAGCTTTCTTCAGTTGTGCCATATGCCACTTCTATTGTTTGAGTTAGAATTTGGCTTCAGTTGTGGTGTCATCCGTCTTGAGGAAGTATTCAGAGGTTCCTTTCCCTTGTCAGATCAAGGCCACATCCTTTGTTGGATACTTAGTGAGTCCTTGTAACTCATGAAGTCATGATGAAATGTGCAAATTCAAGATCGAACAAGTACCTTGAATAGCGTTGAAAGTTAATTCTCAAGAAACACTCCAAAAACGATAAATTCTACAAATTGTGGTACTCTCATAAGAATAGAAAAAAAAATCTAACCATCCATATGTGATAGGATCTAATTAACAATAATAGCCATTGCATTAACATTGAGTTGCCGCTAGTTTTTGACCAAGTCTAGTTGGGTCAAAATACCAGCAAAAGAACATGATGAAGGAATCCATATGGCCAGGCTTGTATCATAAGTTTAGCCAAATATGATAATAAGCGTGTGCCCAAGGCCCAAGTCAAAATGAAGTCATGAGCTAATCCATACATGTCACTTGTATGCACATGCTAGCACCTAAAATGATTTTAGACATACGTGAAAGCTTTCACTTACACTCTTTGCATGGCATATCATATTTAATGGGGGAAGAGATTTTTTATCCTTGATGTTGGTTCGGCGTGCATCGACTTTTTGCCGAACCAAATATGATTCATCAGCTTTTAGCTGATTCACAGTTTCCTCTACAGTGACGGTCCTGACAACTGACTATTTTGCAGGCGATCCATAGGAGTTCACATTCTTATTCAGCCAATGGAGAGTCGACTATCTACCGAATATCTGCATGCCGTTAGAGTTATCCTATCGGCTCGGTTTTGCCTTCGACGTTCGACAATCATCAAGGGGAGGCCAGTATGTGTGTTCGTCCCATTAGCCAATCTGAATGCCGAGCGTTTCTAGAAGACTAACAGGACCATCACAGGGTTTGTCGATGTTGTGGCCACACCATGGCCTGTGGTCTGCTACTACCTATCAGAAGAACTATCATCGGCTAAATAGTTGAAGAGCAGGAAACACTGCAATCAGCATGACTATCATCTAGAATCATATGCCATTGTCCAATCTTGACAAGAAGGACAAGGTTGATGCTAGTCCAAGCAATCAGTCCAAAAAATATTAAGCCAATGAGGCGTGGGTGTGATCCCGCAAGTTAGCACCAACATCGGAAAAAGGAGGCTCAAGACCGGTCTCCGATAGTGGATTAGGGATCATCCAAGCAACCAGTTGGTGCATCAGAGAAGACGCTGAAGCTAGTTCGAGCAATCGACCACAAAAAATAAATCATGATGCCTAAGTATTGAAGTTCAAGACCGACAACGTGAGCTAATGAAGAGCCGATCCACTGGCTCGGGAGGGGGCACGATCGGAAGCATGAGAAGACAATTTGAAGACCCGATGATTCTTGGGTGATTTACAGCTGATGCATGAAGGAAGTTCTGATATATTTGGCCAAACAAGGAGGCAAGTGTTGCTGCCGTATTTTGGCCAAGTTTAATTGGACCAAAATGCCTATAGAAGACCATGATGAAGGAATCCATATGGCCAGGCTTGTATCATAAGTTTGGCTAAATATGATAATAACTATGTGCCCAAGGGCCAAGTCAAGATGATGTTATGAGGCTAATCCATATTGTAGCGCAATTTATTCGTGAGACTCGTTCAGACTGTAGAAGTAGGCCGCACGAAAACGGGTGCCCAGACCACATAGGACTCCATTTGGGGGGTTCTACCTATGCATGAAAAGTTAAGGAGATAAGCTTTCCAACGGAACCGGACGTCCAAATACGCTCAAAGTTGATGGGAATATCCAAAACAATGTGACGTCCAGAATCTGCAACAATTATATGACATGTTTCAGCTAATATTTGAAAGCTTTATGAGGATCCGGACTAGTGGAGGGACAAGTCCTGATCAATTATATAGTCATATAGTCCTTATTGACTTGTAATATATTAGATTAGGAAAGACATTGAGTTTAGAAAAGGGTTTGCCTTAAGGGTTAAGTCTTCAGACTATAAATATGTAACTAGATGCATCATCTAAACTATCATCCAATGATCAATACAACTCTCGATGCATCACCACCTCTTTCTATGGTTTACAGCCTCTAAGTAAGCGTCACGCTGCCCTAGCAGCTTCGTCCCAGTCTGCTAGGGCAGCAAAGCGTTTACTAATCAATTGTAAGGAAAATGGGCCCTAAGCCTTGTTCTTAGTTCCTCTAATGTGGTTTCGGTGGTTGAGGTGACAACACATACCATTTGAGACTAATGTGTGTGCAAGTACTTTTGATTAAGTCATAGGGTGCAAGAGATGGACTTGGGGAACAAACACCTCAAAGAAAGACTTAAAATGCTCAAGAAAAGACCCAAGACTCCATCAATATGCAAGCGTGATGTGCGACACGGCTGGGCCAGAATTTTTCACGCTACCAGATGGTCCGGTGGTGCCCCACCAGACGGTTGTTAGGAAAATGGCCTCATGTGCCATATTTACATAGTTGTGTTTTGGTGATTGGTTGACAACCAACACTTGGACTAATGAACTTGTCTATTCTCAGGTGTTTAGGTCCTAATGGATGAATAAGAAGAAATGCCAAAGGTAAGGCCCTGAAGGGCCACCCCAACGGGGGTCCCAACGGAGGCAATGAAGGAGAAGAACAAGAACTCTCCAAAATTAAAGGCCTCACTAGTTTACACCAAGCTCATCCTACAAGGCAAAGAAAAAGAGTGACCACTACATATCAAGTATGGAACCTGGTCTATTTGGGTACCAAAGGAATTAATTCAAATCATGGAAGGCTCCTAAAAGGTTTGGGTCCCAAAGACATTAGAGGAAGAGTGGTCCATAGGGAATTTTGGGGACTTGGCAAATATTGGGGTGCATAACTAGGGATGCACCATGCAATTGAATTGGAGACAAGTATGGGATCAAAAATTAGAGAATCAAATTCCCCTCTCCCTACATATGAGGTAAGAGCAAGGTAAAACAATCGCGTCCATCATTGTAGCTCAAATGCCTCTCTAAGATTGCATAAGCGTGTTTATTTATTGCAATTGGTTTCTAGCTTATGTTTTCCTATCTATACATATGGTTTGTTGCTTGTGCTAATCCGTCTATTCATGAAGCAACTTACATGAGCTTAACTTGTGGTGTGTGGAAAACACCATTTTCGACCATGGCACATGGTTTGCAAGAGCAAAAGGGCTGCAAGTGGAATCAATTCTCACTCTTAAAATCCCTTCATTTTGTGTCATGTTTTTGAAGTTGTAGGTGTTGATCCCCATGTTGTGAATTACAAGTGCATACACTTGGTTATGTGATTCAAACACTATTGCACACATGTAGGGGGAGTAACTCTATAACTTGTGTTAATGTGACTAATATGCTTTCAAGTACTATTTGTTAGTAGTCACCGGGCTCTATTTCCAATTAGCTTCATTTGCAAGTTGTAGAATCTACAATTGTTGTTCATCCCCTACAATTATGCCACAAATTCAAGGCAATAAGTCGATGACAAAGGGGGAGAGATGGTCACTACAAGTGATCTATCCTTTGCTACAATCGATTAAGGAGGAGAGCAATAAAAAGGTAAAATGGCCTCACTAGTAAAATTCCCTTGCTACTTATTGCTTGTCTTTTCTAGTGGCTGTATTTAGGTATTTTAGGTGCTTGATGACAAAGGGGGGAGATATCCCAAGCAAGCATTCCACATCAAAAAGGGTGAGAGTAAATCCAATGCAAGCAAGGGAGAGAAGTCCCAAGCAAGCAATGCATATCTTAAGGGGGAGAGAAGATCATTACCCAAGGGAAGATGTGGTGGAAAACAAGGAAGGCAATGGAGATAGGGGGAGGTACCTAGTTCAAATATGGGGGAGACTTGCTAAATCCATGATCCTATGAACTAGAGTACCAAACTCAATGCTCAATTTGTGCTTAAATCCCTCATGTGGATATAAAAGCGGGATGCATCATTTGGATCATATGCCGATGGCAAATGAAGTTGAGCATTGAAAAATCCATCCAAGTAGGCTAAGTTGATTCTGACTCATGGAAATTTACATTTAGTATCATTTCTTGTATTTACCTTGCTTGCTTTGGTTGTGTTGTCATCAATCACCAAAAAGGGAGAGATTCTAAGGAAAATGGCCTCATGTGCCACATTTCCATAGTTGTGTTTTGATGATTGATTTACAACCAACACTTGGACTAATGAACTTGTCTAGATGTATATTCCTCAGGTGTTTAGGCCTAAGGGATGAAGAAGGAAAGCCTAAAGGCAAGGCCCAAAGGGTTTCGGACAATGTTTACCCAAAGGGGTGAAGAATTAGAAAGCCTAGGCAAATTGTGAAGACCTGGACAGTCTAAAGTCTCAGGAAATGAACTGATCTGGACAATCTCAGGGAAGAAGGGTTGAAGCGACCAAGTTACATGGACCGGACAATATGATTATGAAGACTGGACAAAGTTTTAGAAAAAGAAACCCGAAGCTATGCACTTTGAAGGATTTCGGTGGATAACGGACTGGACAATCAAGTTGTGAAGACAGGATAAAGCTCCAGACTATTGGTGTCATCACTGCAACAGCTAGTTCAACGGCTAGTTTCCGGATTCAAGTATTTACATGGACCGAGCAAAGTACAGTGACGTATTGATTCAAGTGACCAGTTGGAAAAGTACAAAGACTGGACTGTCTGAAGTATGGAAAAAGGTATGGACCAGATAATCCAAAGTACATTGTGTCAGCAGCAATCTCTTTCCAACGGCTAGCTCGAGTTTCAGGGCTATATAAGCCACCCTACCTGGCCATTTCAAGGTTGTTGGAGCCACTGAAGACTAGAGCAAGCAGTAGAGGAGTATTCCAAGCATATCTACCACTCCAACAACCATATGTGAGCTTAGTGCATGATCCAAGCTATGTTAGAGCTTAGAGAGAGTGATCTTGCGAGCTCTTTTTGAGTGTAGCTCCTACATGAGCTAGAGGAGAAGCCTTGGCTGCAGCCAAGCCACTTGTACTTGTTGCTAGACCCTCCCTCTTGGTGTGGAGCGGCGACGACAACTTGTGCGGGGATGAGGAGACTCTACATACTCCTATAGTGAAGCATCTGGTGCCTTGTGACCGAGGAAGACGGTGGCGGTCGCTAAGCCTTGGTGGCTTGGTGGCACATGGCCTTTGCTTGCCGTGAGCCTTGGTGGCAAGTGCAAGATAGTGATTGCAAGAGTCTTGGTGCCCAGCTCAGATATTGCCTTCTGTGGTGAGCTTGTGGACGTAGGCCTTAGTAGTGAACCACGTTAAATCCTCATGTATCTCCTTGGGAGTTTGCACCCCCTTACCCTTACCTTATTACTTAACACATTTACGTTTCCGCATTTACTTGTGTGCCTTTAGCTTTCCTAGTTAGTTTGATTATGTTTGCATCTAGGTTGCAAGTCTTTTAGGTAAGTTAGAGAGCGCATAGATAAACCTTAGCACTTAACTAGCATGTGTAGGACGAAATAGATTTATTTATGTACTAGAGGGCCCGAGGTTTTAGAATAGTGATTAGCGACCCAATTCACCCCCTTCCTCTTGGATCGGATACCCTGTCACGTTCCTTATAATGGTCTGGCAAGTTAAAGAAGCCCGAAGTTGAAGATTCAATACTCAGTGCAATTACACACACTGGACAGGTCCGATGGTCCACCATCAGACGATCAAGTGGAACCATTGGACATTCTAGGAAGACGGGTGAAGGAGTGATGCCCTAGCACTAAATGCACCGGACGATCCGATGGTCTACTACCGGACGTTCCGGTGATACCACTGGACGTTCTGGAAAGAACGAAATGCAAATCAAGACCTAGGGCGAACTACACACACCGGACGGTCAGGTGTCACACCGGACAGTCTGCTGCTCACAACGATCAAGTGAAGATCCAACAGGTCGACTCCAATGGCTAGTTGGGAGTACACACCGGACATTCTGGTATTGTACGCACTGAACGGTCTAGGGCACAGTCTGCGTAGAGCAAGCTACCTCCCAACGGCTAGTTTTGAGGCTTGGGCTATTTATACCCTCTTGGCTGGCCTCTATTCCATGCTGACTCCTGAGTGCATGGTAGTTCTAAGATACATTTTCAACATCCCTTAGACATATTTTGTGAGCCCAACCATCAGTAGAGCTAATAGACACATTTCGACATAGCTAGAGCAAATCTCACTTACTAGAGATGGTGGGGTAGCTCCGCGAGAAGGCTCAGGAAGAACCCAACGGCCTTGTCCATTCTCTACCCTTGCGAGGGCGAGGCCGTAGCCCATGGAGCACTATGCAAGAGAAAGACTCAGGGTGGGTGTGTACCGGGGATATCTGGAGACCCGACTGGGTTGCTTGACCTTTGCGGAGGTCACTTTGCCATCCTTCACCCTTGCGTGGGTGAGGCCATATTCCTTTGGGGACTACGCGAGAGCAAAGCCCTATGGTAGGGGGCACCAAACGAGGAGTATGGGGTAGAGACGTGCGAGTCAACATGAATCTCGGGAAAGATCTTTGTGTCTCCATCTTGTGCTATCGCCGACATCGTCACCGGGAGTTTGCATCTCTCTATCCTATATTTAAGCTTCCGCATTTACATTCTTGCAATTGTGTGCTTACATTCCTAGACTAGCTTAGATACGTTAGTTTCTAGATTGAACTAGGTTACAAGACTAGGCAACGGTAGAGTTAGCAACACTTAGCAAAACTGTAGTGCACATAGCTAGTTTTATCTTGCATTGGTTTTGCTTAGTAGTTGTAGTTTTTCGAGAGCCTTAGTTTTAAGATATCCTAATTCACCCCTACTCTTAGGCGTCGGTCAAACCTTTAGGTGTCTTGTGTTTATCCTTCATTGTTACTGATCTATTATCGTGTTTATGCTTCACGCTATAGATTGGTAGGATGTAGCTAAGCGTATATAGCTCGCCTGATTGCTACATACCACTGACATGTGTCCGCAACATGTGCATACAACAACTCGAGAGATCAATATACACTTGACACCCTACTTTACTTGCTTTAGAATGTCTTCTACTTCTGGATGAACCCCTTTGGGTATTCGGATCTACTGTTCATGTATGTGATCAATGGTTTCATTTGGTTGTATGCATATCGCGTCAATCTAAATGAGTTGCATTATCTAGATCATATTGTAAGTAGGATTTATCTTCTTACTTTTTGCTTTATTAATATACTAACCCACTCGACAGCAAGAAGGCAATCGGCTCGTGTGTGCCTATCCACTCAGAGGCCTTAAACCGATCCACGCTGATCCGGCTAGGATTTTACGTTTATTGCTCTGTCTGTGTATCTACAAGTGCAATCCTCCTACCACCATATCCTCTCTGGATGGAAGGTCAAGGCAGCTGGCATGCCCGAGACCCTCTCTTACTGCTCCATCGACTGGATACGGTCGGAACGAAGGGATCGACCGTAGCGGCAGCATACTTCTTGGTTCCTTGTGTGCCGGCCTGCCGGACAGCCGTCGATTTCAAGCGATGACACACTGTTTTATAAAATAAATACCCATCACGTCATTAGAAAAAATAACTTAAAATGCCACCACAGGAATCCTATCCTTTCTTTCAAATGGCCACACAGTAATCGTAAATGATATCAACCTTTCAAAAGTTCTCTATTCCAAATGGGCCGGTCTTAAACTTTGGGACCGGTCCAAGCTTGGCACACTTCTTCGATCCGTGCCGATACGAGCTTGATGAAGCACGAGCCGAGCCTGGTATCATGCCAAAAAAACTAGATATCCATGGTGCTCAAGTGCTCATTTAAATCGGGCCTTTGCCAATGTCACCCGCTCAAGAAAAGATGTTGATATTCCTTTGGGACGAAGGAGGATCGACCGACTGTAGTTGGATGAAAACCTACGGCCAATAAATTTTTAAAAAAGGAGAGACTTTTGTTTATTGGCGTCTCCATTGTCACAGTGGAAACTAAAGCCGAGAAGTAGAAGATGAAACACAACAAGCCCTTGCAGTCTCTCTCAGGTTCATGCACTGCAGAAACACAACTATGTGAAAGAATTTTCCATCCGTCTATTGTCTGTCCCTGTCCGCATGGTGGACCCACAACCGCAACTTTGTCTCTTTTCTCACTCTCCCGTTTTTCTCCTTTTCCACGATTTGTTCACTTTTCTCTCCGTATCTTTGATTCAAAGATATGTACCCTGGTGCCAGAGAGCTCCAACCCACCGGTGCGGATGCCACGAACGACGGGGCGCGGCGCAAGGGGAGCTATGACGCAGTGGCGGGGAGGGGGAGGCCGTGAGCGGCGCGGAGTTGTGTTGTTGCATGGCATCCTGACCTCGCCCCACGACACCAGTATTGTTATTTCAGTCTCGAGATCTGTCCAAAATGTATATCCACTGTCCACTGTGTTAAGGCAACTGTTAGCTGTCAGTGTCAGGCATCACCAGCATACGACAAACTTAGGGTGCAACTAATCACCAAGGGGAAAAGTGGGACCCACGGTACGTAGTCTGCAACTGAAGCTTGTTGGCAAGCTTTGAGCTGTCAGATGTTCCAACATATGGCAAGCAAGCATGGAATACAATAAAGAGACCATACATGTTCATGTTCAGATTCCCAACTTTCAAAGCATATATACAATTCGTTGGCTTTAGATTCTTCCCCACGAACGAATCATGCCTAGTTCTTGCGACACTTCAAGAGGAAATCGATCCGTGTGGGCACACTCTACAAAGCGGATAAAGGGTAAAGAATACATTGAGACAGAAGTTGCAGTTAATAACCACAGTGATTTCTAATCTGGAAGCTATGTACTACAGGGGAAGGAATGCCTGTATCATACGGAGCTGTTCTGTGAGTTACACTTTGTACTTATACCACCACCATCATGAATAAAGAAATCATGCTTTTAATAGCCCCTATCTCAGCTCTTCAACCTACTACAATGAAATTGATGAAATGGAGGGACATATACATGCAACTATATGCAACTACACCTATAAACTCCAATCTGGTTTGCTATTTCGGTACACTACAGGTACAATGTGAGGAGTGGCTGGGTGTGCTCAGGATGATTGTACAATAGGTTCGTCTCCGAATGGTCCATGAAGCCAACCTCTGGCAATGTGTCCATATGCCGCCTCTGTTAAGTGAATACCGTCCCAGCTCCAGTGCGTCTTAGGATCAACACATGCTGAGGCACCAGGCTCACCACACTTTGCTGTTAGATTGAAGTTGTACGGGCCCCTACCAGGAGCACCACAGCATGCTTTTGGTAGTTGTTTGTAAAATCCTGCATTTAGGACAGAATTGTTAGGATTACTTCATCCACTTGGGAAACAATCATGTCAATCGCTTGATGTAAATACATATCCTAGTTCCAAATGCAGCACTATGTATCTTCTTCTCTCCTGGCCACACAAATTCAATGACACAGAAGATAAGGATGGACGAATCTGTGCCCATCTCTTGATGTCTCATAGACACAGATGTCTCAGCAATAAAACCCATGCTTTAAAGGTATCCAAATACGAGCCCAAAGCCCATGCTTTTCTATTTGTTCATAATGATGCTGTACCCATCTCTTGATGTCCATAATAAAACCCATGGATAACATGGAAGATTCTCATTGACACAGATGTCTCAGCAATACAACCCATGCTTTAAAGGTATCCAAATACGAGCCCAAAGGCCATGCTTTTCTATTTGTTCAGAATGATGCTCACAAATTTCTAGAGAAAAGGGGCCTCCAAGATGCTATGCCTAACTGGGTGGCTAGCAGAGTAGACGAGTTGTAATAATTAATAAAAAAAGGATATGTGAAACAAAACATGACTTCCTGTCATAGATGGGCTCACCTAGCTGTGTTAGTTCCTGGTGTTTGTACTTCTTGTGACAAGGACTTCAAGAAAGTACGAGAGAACAGAGTCAAGATGTCTACTCAAATAATATTTCCTGGTTCAAAATTCCAACTCACTAGTATATGCCATGCCTCCTACTTCAATAATACATGTCTTTACCTTTACAGCTCTTTAGTTGTTTGGCAATAAGTTTAAGTCTCTCTTGTAAATGGTATCCAAGCATTAACCTATCAACATATGTTTCATTTACACACGATCTTTTGTTTTGTGTAGCAAATCAGCACATACAGTTCTAACTAATTGTTCCTAACATAATCCTTAATCACTAGTCAAGATAAGTAATTCGTTTGCCATCATTGTACTTCGTATGCTGTAAAATGTGATCTATCGTGTCTTTGACTCATGGAAAATTTATGCTAGTCCACTGGAGAAGACTTGACCACATCTAGATCTAAATCCACTCGCAGTAGTTTATTGCATCGCAAGGGATGCCATGAAATTGAATTGAAAATGTCTGAGGCAACGCTTGAACCCCTCTCTGACAATGAACTGTTAAAAGGCTTATCCTAGGTATGTCAGACAGCTATCAATTCCTTAGTGACTCAACTAACCATACCAACAATCCACATTATTATGGTATGCTATAATAGTAGTGCAAACAAACAACCGGGGAGCTTACCAAACTTCTTCGGCTGAAGTATGAACTGAATGATTGGCGTGAAGTAATCACCATAGATGATCCTCACACCAGGGTGCTTTGCTCGAAGCTTGTCCAGCGCGCGCTTGAGCATAGCATTGTGCACCCACGAGAATGTGTTGAATCGTTTGAGGCAGCCGGTGCGCGGGCCATGCTCTTCCTTCGGGTCATTGTACATGGTCAAGTACACAGGAAAGCACCCTGATGGCATCACTCCAGGCACAATCAAATCCTTTGCCCCCTCGGCAATCAATTGCTGCAGGCAGGGCAGGGCAGGGCAGGGCATATAGAATGAATTAGAGAACAATCAATACTAAGCATGCCAAACACCAGAGAAGACAATTCTTACTTCAACTCCATCGGAGATTCCCTGAATCACATGGGGCATGAGCTTGTATGCCTCCTTGAGGTCCTTGCCGGCGAACAGTGGGGCGTTGTAGTCATTTCCACCGAATTCACCAACGATAAAAAGGCACTTGGCAAAGAACTCCTTGCATTCTTCAGAACCAAGGAAAGGGGGGACAAAAGGCAGCAGCGTCAAAATTATACACCAATCAACATTCACGAACGAAAAGGAAACAACTTTATTCCATCCTCGGGTGGTGCGTACCTTGTGTGGAGCTGCAGAGCGATGGCTTGAGGTCTCGCAGCCACTGGATTTGGGTGAAGAGGGAGCCGGAGTTCCAGACGGTCTTGCCGAGCCCCCGCTTCTCGAAGAAGTCGGTGTCCGAGCGCGGTGGCGCCTGTGATGGCGAAGCTTGGCGCCCTGCGCGAAGCTGGCGTTCTTGGCCTTGGACGGCGGCGGCAGCGGGAGGCCGAACTCTTGCGCTGCAGGGGAAGAGGCCAAAAGCATCGAATTCGGAACAGACTCACTTGCCAAGAACAAGAAGGTCCGGCCGACGAAAGGGCACACAACCCAAACAATTGGCGCTCGGAATTTACCGATGAAATCGACGACGAGGCGGCCGTTGGAGCATCTGCCTGTGGGGTACCCGAAGTAGGTCTGGCCATAGGGCAGGCGCGCGGTGGCGAGGTAGTCCGGGATGCCCTCCGTGACCAAGTTGCCGGCAGTCCACCAGCGAGTCCCCGAAACTGAACACCGCGCGGTACCTCCCCGGGGCCTCCGCGGCCGCCGCTAGAAGCGGCAGCGCCGCAAGGACCGCGCAAACCCACCTCGCCCTCGCAGCTGCTCCCCCATCTCCCGCCATGGCCTGTTCCCCGGAATTGGCGCGAGGAGCTGAGCGGGGCACGGGAAGAAGAAGGGCGGTTCGGTTTGGCCTGGCCTTGGCCGCGCTCGTGGGGTGGCTACCCGTGGCGGTTGTCCGCTTGCTCTTGTAGGCCAGGTAGCCGCTGCGCTGCGAGCGACGAACGAAGTGGACTGTGGAGCTCACCGGTTCGGGTGGGGGAGCTTGGATTCCTCTTGCGCCCACCGCACCACCCACCCCTCCGCGGCTGCGCGTGGGCGAGTGATTGGAGGCCTGCTCGGTGCTGCCTGCGCGGCTGGAGCCGAACGGACGGACGCGTGGAAACGGGGAACAGAGAGGAACTGCAGACGGGACGCGGCGGTGCAATGACTGCGGCCGTGGGATGGCGGTATTGAAAGCGGCTGGGGGCTGGGGCTTGGGGGAGTGGGGGACGACGGAGAGGTGCGAAACGGCGTCGAGGCGGCTGTGCTGTGTAGACGTGCTCGTACTTCGGCCTCCGATTCGGGAGAGATCATCGCACTTGGGCACGGAGTGACACAGCAGCGGTCCCCGATCAGGTAGATAATGATAATGATGATGGACTGGTGCACTACAGATTCGACATTGCAATTTGCAGCCGTGGAGCTAAAATTTAAAATTCTGATCACGTCACGTTAAATATTTGGACGCTAGTTAAAAGTATTAAATATAGTTTAATTAAAAAACTAATTACACGGACGAGGAGTAGACGGCGAGACGAATTTATTAAGTCTAATTAATCCATGATTAACGAATGATTACCATAGCATCACATTTGCTAATCATATATTAATTAGACTTAATAAATTCGTCTCATCGTAGTCCTCATCTATGTAATTAGTTTTATAATTAGACTATATTTAATACTTCTAACTGGCGTTCAAACATCCGATGTGATAGGAGCTAAATTTTAGCCAGAGAAGATTGGAGCTAAATAAAATAATTACACTAACGCATGTTTTGTATCTTTTCTAAGGGTTATACATGTTTAATTGCGGGTGTGTTTTGTAGATATATACACATTTAATTGCATGATATATTTTGCTTTGGAGGGCCTGTTTGTAACATTGGAAGTAAAGTTTTCTAATAATATGGTTTTAGAATACTATTGTCTATATTTGTTTTAACATAACCATCATATTTTTCTTCCCACTTAAACCCTACTACTCCATCATTTCTATGGGTCCACAGTATCCTTAACTAGCATACTCCAGTTTTATCATTCTCTTGCTCATTTGGATAGGAACATTTTGATATGACCTATAAAAGTAGACCGTGATGTTCTAATAGCAGGGTTAATTACATGTTCTAAAACTGGAAGGATCACAACAACTTATCAAAATTTACGAAAGCACACTTATATTTTGTTAAGTGTTGCTTCTTCTACTGAAAAAAAGACTTTCAACCTAGTCATATACTAAAATGAGGCATATTAAGCAAATTTACGAAGGTAAGCACTGTTGTCGCGGGAAACCGATGGGCGGTCGTCCGGTGGCCGAACACACGAGTAGCCGAGAGATCTCGTTGCCGCTACGGTCGTCTCTCCTAGTGCGGCTCATTGCATCCTGGTGGGTTAGTTTATCGGCAAAACACAAACAAGGAGGCAAAAGAAAGAAACCCTACTTAAAGCATGATCTAGATGATGCGACTACCCTAGATTGATTATGATATGCATCCAACTAGATGAAACCATCAATCACACACATGAACATAGATCCGAACCCCCAAAGGGATTCATCTAGAATAGAAGATACAAATTAAAACATGTAAAGCTGGGTGCCAAGCGTATATCAATCTCTCAAGTTGCCGAGTGCACATGTTGTGGCGCATGTCGAGGAATGTAGCAACCGAACAAGCTATATACGTTTGGCTGCATGGTACCGATCTATAGCATGAAGCATAAACAAAATAGTAAGCGGAGCTTAGCGCGAGGTTCATCGGGATAAGCAGCGAATCTCGCAATTTGTGAAGCTTAGTACGAGACTCACCGAGATAACTAGCTGACCTTGCCATCAAAAACGTTTCCGTACAAGGTCCGCCATGGTTCGGGTAAACGCTTCGCTGCCCTAGCCGACCCTGTACGACTCCGTTGGGGCAGCGTGACACTTAACTGGAGAAAATAACCCTGAGAAGGGGTGGCGAAGTGCTGAGAGTTGATGAACGAGACATTGCTGCTTGAGAACAATACCGTCGTTACTTTATTATGAACAAAGGGTTACATATTTATAATCCGAAGACTTGACCCTCAAGGCAAACCCTTTCCTAGATAGATTCAAACTCTTTCCTAAGCTAATAGATTACAAATTAACAACTGACTCTAATACTAGGTAACATGATCTGGACTCTTCCTTGCATCAGTCCAGATCCGTCATAAAGCTTCCAAATATTAGCCGAAACATGTTCGTATTAATTGTTGCAGATTTTGGACAGTCTCATTGTTTCGGCTATTCCCGCCGACTCCGAATGTATTTGGACGTGATTTCAGTTGGGTTGGAAATCTTATCTCCTTAGATTTCTATCCATATGTAGAACTGTCCCAAACGGAGTCCGTATGTGGCCTAGGCACCCGTTTTCGTGCGGCCTACTCTTGCAGTCCGAACCAGTCTCGCGAATAAATTGGGCTTCAACATAGGATTAGGCATGTACCTTCATCTCGGCCAGGGTTCTTCGTTTCCGGTCTGAAATTCTGGTCGAATTCCGACGATTTCCATTTCTATCCCATTTGCAAAATGGAATTCCGACAAAAAAACACTGAAAAACCGACCTGGAAAGTCCGGAATCTAGCCGGTTTTCTATTTTCCGGTCCTTACCGAGATATTGCATCCTGACGGAAGAGTTAACCCTGATCTTGGCTTGCGCCTTAGGCACACACTTGTCATTATATTTGTCCGAACTTAAGATATAAGCCTTGGCCAAGTGATTTCCTTGATCATGGTTTTCTGCTGGCATCTTGGCCCAACTAGACTTTGTCAAAATCCGGCGGCAACACATGCCTCCCAAGTTTGGCCAAATATGGCAGAATCTTCTAAGCATCAGCTTGTAAATCACACAAGAAACATCGGCTCTTCAGCTTGTCTTACTGCTTCTGATCCTTGCCTCCCGAGCCGATGGATCGGCTCTTCATCAGGCTAGCATTGTTGGTCCTCAAGTTGAATCCTTAGGTATCACGATGATTTTTTATGGCTGATTGCTTGGACCGGCCTCGCGCTTTTATTGATCTATCGACTGGTTGCTTAGGACTAGTCCTAATATTGTTGGAGACTAGTGCTTGAGCCTCTTGTTCTGAGGTTAGTGCTAACATGTGGGATCGCTCTCGTGCTTCATCAGCTTAATATTTTTTTGTAGCCGATCGCTTGGATCGGCTCTGCCCATCCGTTTTTCATCTAGATTGGTTGATGACTTACAATTGTGGATGGTAGTCATGTTGCTTGCAATACTTCCTGCTCCTCAGCTAATAATAGTTCTTCTGACAGGTAGCAGCCGACCGTGATCGGCTGATTGGCCGAACATACATACCGACCTCCTCTTGCTGACGCAGAAAAGTTGATGAAGACATCCATCAGCTAGTAGGATGAGAGCCAATGGACCGGCTCCATTGCCTCTGGAGTGATGAGTGATTGTCAACAAAAGTCAAGACCCAGAAGGACTTAGGCACAAGCCCTCCGATGGACTGGAGGTAGATGGAGTAGAAAGCCCTCCAAAGGACAGGAGGCATGCTCGGCGTCAAGTCGGCCATGGGAGTTCAGGTACACGGAGGAGCGGCACGGCTGATGGCAAGTGTAAGACCTCCGAAGGACTGTGAGGTGACCCCTGATGGATAGGGGGATGCCATGTGCCACCGCGGTGCTCCTAATCCGAGTGCATGGCGCGAAGACGTGTGAGGGCGATGGCGGATTCGCTCAAATCCGCCACCCTACCACCAAGTTACCAAGACTCAGTGAATGGGCTCAATTCTCATCAAGATAGAGTGGAATGGGCTATTCCAAGCCCAGGAAGGAAACCCTAAAGTTTCTCCGGTTTCTGACTTCAAAACCGAGGGTCGATCGGCAGGATTTAGACTACTGGCCACGTGGACGTCATCCTGAAGATTGCGTGCAACCGAAGAAGATCAAGACTCCATCATCGGTCGTTCCATCACCGAGAAAGTTGCGTCTTTTCCAGTTTAGCCCCAACAGACTGTTTTTGTAATATAGGGGTCTTAGTGTAAACTGAGTCAGTTAGACCTGGGCTATAAATACCTAAGTGGCTGGTCATTTAGGTGACATCTTCTACCTCTAGAAACCTTAGGCTTAGCTTTCCAACTAGCCAAGTGCTTAGAGTGAAAACCGAGTGCTAATCTAGGATTTGGAGTCCCCTAGAGCTAGAACTTTGCATTAGTCGGAGGATTAAGGGTGGTAGGCTATGAGGAACCTTATGTAAACTGATTTCCCTTTCTAATCCAAGGAAGATTTGTCCCCAATTCGAGTTCATGTGAGCAGCCATCTCCTTTCCCCCATTTCTAGTTTGGATTTTGGATGAAACACAAAGGCTTTTGGTGATTTGCTTTGCCCATGAGTTAATCATATTCTTTTGGCTCTTTTGGACTTACTAGGACATGTGGAGATTATGACTTAGTTCATCTCAATCCCACAGGATTGCCACGAGCAAGTTGTTCTTGAGTTTCCCCCTTTCTTGCACAAAGATTGCCTTCTCACGGGATCTGAAATTCCCGCTAATCCCTTGGTCATTTTGAGTTGATATTTTGGGAATAGCTTTGGAATAGGTCCAGATAGCTTGTGCAAAATCTCGTGAAGTTTGGACAAAATTTGGTCAAGTTTTGGGTCTGGGAACTCAAGTTCCTCGAGTCCTACCGGACTATCCAACATTGCCACCGGACTGTCTGGTAACCTACCGAACAGTCTGACGGCTTGCACCAGACAGTCCGACGGCTTGCACCGGACAGTCCTGGCATTGGACCTTGTTTCAGCCCTTTACTAGACAGTCTAGCGTGTCCTACCAGACAGTCTGACGCCACCGGACTTTGGCACCGGACTGTCCTGTGCCACTGGACACTGCTACCGAACTGTCCTATAGCCTCTACCACACAGTCCGGCAGCTTCTACCGGATAGTCCGGTGTGGCCAGGGCTGTTGCCTCATTCTCCACTATTTCGTTCTTCCGCTGTATTTTTGCATCGGTGTCTGA
This sequence comes from Paspalum vaginatum, assembly GCA_030272315.1. Classification (NCBI taxonomy): domain Eukaryota; kingdom Viridiplantae; phylum Streptophyta; class Magnoliopsida; order Poales; family Poaceae; genus Paspalum; species Paspalum vaginatum. The sequence continues at coordinate 14,484,547 of CM059021.1, read as the reverse complement.
CCATACTCTTTGCTTGCTGTGTTCCAATAATTCGCATTTAGGTGCTGGTGAGTGTGGAGTGGTGAAATTGCGGGTTCCGTTGCTTGCAGTGACTTGCGATCTTTGTGGTCAGTCGAGTTGCTTGCTCTTTCTCGTTTGGTGCATATCCTTTCGGTGGACTGGCACCTTGCACTTGCTAGACACATATCTGTTCAGTGAACAGTGTCTAGCGTGGATTCTTGTGAGTTTTTTTGGTGCGCCTAAGTTTGGGGGTCGTGATTTTGAGTTTTCAAGTGCTCCTATTCACCCCCTCTAGTCGCATGTCTCTGTCCTACATAGGAATAGCTCGGTCGACCCATCCGGTACCGAACAAGAATGTGGACTCCGTGGATCACCTGGAAAACATTTTGTTGCCAGGGACCGACACTACCGAAAAAACTGTGAATGGGACTAAAAGTCCATGGATCATATTTGCTTTGGCAAAAAGCTAGTGAAAGTCGAACCAACAATAAGGTAGAAAACTTTTCCCCCATGAAATATGTTATGCCATCCAAGGCATGTAAGCGAAAGCTTCTGAGTATGTCTAAAAGCATTTACAAGTGCTAGCATGTACATAGAGTGAGGGTATAGCATAAGGACACGACATAGAAAAGCTCGAGAATAAATTTATATTAGAACATGAGCAAGCAGTTTTAAGATTTTCAAAATCAAAGCATCACCACTTAGCCCAGCCAACTAGCATGATAAGCAAAAGCTACCAAGTATCTATGCAAGTGAGCTTTCCAAAACAAGGATTTTTAGCAAACTCAGATTTCTCATGCTCCCCTGGTCTTGCAGATTAAATATATTATATTTGAATTTCAAGCAAGCCTTTCGTTATGTGCCAGGGGTTATTTGCTTGCCTGGCCACTTCTTACCAACCAATGCTAAGCCTAGGTCCATAGAACCATTAGAAGCTTAAAGCAAGGTTTTGGTCATTCACAGGGCTAGTCCAAGTTCTTACCAAAGTACAAAAGCAAGCAGTCTCAAACTAAATCAGTGAGACGAAGCAAACCCACTTAGATCTTTCCATTTAAGCACAACATGGACATCTTTTTAATTTTAGTTTAATTTAGCACAAGATTACCATGTAAGCATTAAGTACTTAAGTTGCATAATTGATTCCAAAGTAAAATACTTAGCTACCAAGCATGTACAAGATAGCAAAAGCAAACAGCCTACACGTACTAGTAGCAGGTAAAGCAGTGACCATGTTTCAGATTTTCAAAGAATAAAAGCCATGCTCAGCATTGGGTATTCAACATATTCAAATGAACTTAACTACACATGGTCAACAGCATCCACACCTCAAAGCATATACACGAAGCACAAGTAAAAGCTACTAACCATACAAGGAAGCTGGTGCAAGTGGCGAGTGTACATGGTGCATGATAATGAAATTGTGGGTTTGAGGCTTACTAGTCGAATCGGCTATTGATGAGTCGATAGCAAAAATTTCATATGGTTTGCTGACTCACCAGGATGAAGCCGATATGAAATCCAACCAGTAGTACCAAGGAGCTCTTCAAATGTTCAGTTGTGGGAGCTAGAGTAGCCGATGACGATGGTGTCGTAGGAGCATGCCAGCCAAATTGACCGACTGAGGTAACGGACGCTCTAGCGCAGAAACCGAAGTAGCCGACGTCGATGGTGCCATGGGAGCCAGTGGTTGGATCGACTGGGTGCTTCGGTGCAAGAGCCAAAGCAGCTGATGTTGATGACGTTGTAGGGACGCTGGTAACTAGATCGGCTGACGTGATGAATGCTCCGGTGTGGGATCCAGAGTAGTTAATAATGACGATGCCGCAGGAGCACCGGCAGCTAGGTCGACCGGCTGTAATGATGGCATTAGAGACATAACAGCTCCATAATTTTTTACCTCGTGGTCTTGTCTCTTAAAGCCAATGGCTAGGCATCGGCACACCCTCTTAACAATACTCGTGTATGTGTGATGTTCAGTGCATAGCCGGCAGCATTATGCCGGCCGTCATACATAGCGGTCGAATCGACTATTGATAAGACGATAGCAGCAATCTATCTGATTGACCTTAGAATGAAGTCGATCTAAAATCCAATCAGCAGATCATAGTCTCAGGGAGTTCTTCAAATGCTTTGTCGAGGAAGCCAGAGCAGTTGATGATGATGGCACTGAAGGAGTATGGTGGCTGAATCGACCCGCTGAGGTGACGGACTGCTCCGGTGCAAGAGCTGAACTAGCTGATGTGAACGCTATGTCGAGGGAAGCTAGAGTAGCTGATGATGATGGCGCCTAAGGAGCACGGTGGCTGAATCTATTGGTTGATGTGATGGATGTTCCAGCACGGGAGCCGAAGTAGCGGATGGTGATGACGCCGTAGGAGCACCAGTGGCTGCGTGGACCTGCTGTATTGATGGTGCTACAGACGCGATGGCTTCGTGGTCTTTTTGCATCCTGGTCTGGCTTCTTGAAGCCGATGGTAAAGCACTGACACTGTTGCATGCACTGCACCCTCTTCATAATACTTGTTACCTTCTGATGCATAGCCGATAGCATTGTGTCGGCCTGTTCCTCCATTTTTTTTATTTTCTTGTGTTAGTCTCTGCTGCCCCCTGAGATCAATTGATGCCACAACAATCACCAGCTCTGAAATCTTGATGCATCCAAGAGATGTGTGCTCCACCGCCGGCCGATCACACATAGACCGGCCTCTGCTCTTCCCATATGAACGTTGCTTGGCCTTGTACCTATCAGGAGCCCATGGTCTCAATCAGCTATCTCTTCGACACTCAAGCATTGACTGCACATACCTATCAGGAGCCAATGGTCTCAATCGGCTATCTCTTCGACAATCAAGCATTGACCACACGTCTGGCGAGGATGAACTGATGAAATAATATCTAAATATCAGTCGATGCCCAACGTAGCAGCTTCTGGATGTCCTACCATTTTTCCCATTCCTGTCGACTCCAATCGTGTTTGGATGTGATTCTTGTTGTGTTGGAAAGCTTATCTCCATAGCTTTTCGTCCATATGCAGAACGTCCAAAACAGAGTCCGTATGCGATTTGGGCATCCGTTTTCAGTGTAGCCCATCCCATGTAGTCCTGAACCGGCTTCGTGAATAGACATGTTTTCATCATGAGCTGGTCTTGCAACTTTATCTTCACTTGAGCAAAGATACACCATGCCTTGGCTGCTCATCAGACTGATTCTGCTATGCCATTTTCTTCAACCATTACTCCTTTATAAGCCGGCGCTGTAGTCGTTGCTTGAACCATGATATGTACTCGCCCAGATGTTTCCTTTACTCTAAGTGTTACGAGCTGATATCAATCTTGTAGAGGTGAAGGTCACTAGATAGCTGTAAAGAATATCGTTAAGTACTTGAGAAGGACTAATGATGTGTTCCTAGTGTATGGAGGTGAGGAAGAGCTTGTTGTAAAGGGTTACGCCGATGCTTGTTTCCAAATAGACAAAGACGACAGCCGATTGCAAGCCAGATTTGTATTCCGCCTCAATGGTCGAGCGGTAAGTTGGAAGAGTTCCAAGCAAGATACGGTAGCTGATTCTACAACAAAAGCCGAGTACATTGCAGCTTCAGAAGCTGCATAAGGGGGCAGTTTGGATCAAAAAGTTTGTTTCTGAGTTCGGCGTTGTTCCGAGTGCTTCGTGCCCATTGGACCTTTATTGTGATAATATCGGTGCCATTGCATAAGCTAAGGAACCTAGGTCACACCAAAAATCCAAACATATACTCAGGCGATATCACCTGATCAGAGAGATAATTGATAGAGGTGATGTGAAGATATGTAAAGTGCACACGGATCTAAATGTAGCTGATTTGTTAACAAAGCCTCTCCCACAATCCAAGTTTGAGAAACACAAGAAAACAATGGGTATTGGATGCCTGAGTTCACTCTAGTGTATGTGGGATGAGAATTTGTTATGTTTTATTTTGAATAAATGTTGTTCACTCTTGTTTCTTGAACATGCTACTGTAAACAATGGATCAACGAGTGCGTGACTCGTTCGTGAGACTCTTGTTTAATGTTGTGTTCTAGATGGTCCCTAGCCTATAATCTTTATGTGGGATAGTAACGATTCAAGGGCTAGCACATGGATTGATTGATGATCATGTCTTGCGGATCATGGATATTGGATATCAAATAAATGATGTGGACAGATGTTAGAGAATATTGTATCGGATTGACTCACTCCGAGATGTTGCTAGGATTGTTATGATTATATGTGCCATCAAGCTCTCTCGAGTGATATACCCACTAAATCCTTTGACCTAAGATCACCATTGTTTCTCACTATGCGTAGTGGTGTACTTAGAGGTTATCAAACGCTACTCCGTAACTGGGTAGTTATAAAAGTAACTTTTAGGTGCATTGCAAAACATGAATTGGAATGTGAGTGGATCAAGATGGAATTTGCCCCTCCTACATAATGAGAGAGATTGCCTCTAGGCCCCTCGAGGTGGCTAGATTAGAAAATGCATGGCCGTGCTATGTGATTATTGGTTAATCACATTTTGGACTAATGGTTAGTCCAGTAATCCACCATTGATGAGTAAAATTAGTCAGACTATTAAACAAGGGTGGCACAAATCTCGCCTTGGGTTTTACTGGTGTCACATGGCAAAAGGAATTAGGATGAGTTGTATATCAAGGTTCGATATGATCATTGTACTTTCGGGGGTCAACATGTGCTACTAGGCGCCGCTGTTGATCGATTGGCTTGAGAAAAGGTTTTTCGCCATGGCCGACTGCATGAGAACCTACGGGGTCACACACTTAAGAGACTGGGACACTAGGATATTGCCTCTAGTCAAGTGGGAGATTGATGGAGATGTGCCCGCATGGCAATTTCCAGGTCTAACTCTGAGTCGTATCGGCTCTGGCATGAGCCGATGCTGAGTTCGATTGGGACTCAACCTATCGGGTCTGGCTCAGAAGCTTGTATATGGTATGCGAAGTTAGACCAATATCGGGACTCGGATACTTGATCTGCAATCAATTAGAATCCTAATGGGCCTTTACGTGGCTAAAGCCCATTAGTGGAGACTATATATATGCATGAGAGGGCAGCGGCTCAGGGCATTGTTGAACGTGCACGTGAGAGCCATTGCAGAAAAGGTTTCTACGAAACCCTAGCCGTGCTCTAGTCCAATCACTCAAGATCCTCTGCCAAGTTCAGTGGTGCTAGCACGCCAGAACTTGGCGTTGCCTTCCCGTATGTGTGGATACTGTAGAGGCGTTGCTGTGAATGCTACGCTGATCAACCGACTGGTTGCTGAGTGGTTCTTGATCGAGATCAGCTGAAGGAATCGACATCGGCTCTTCTCGCTACATCGACTCAGCCCGCGCGACTCGGCACTCGACTGCCTCGACTCGTCTTCCGCTGCACTGCGTGTCTAGTGGTAACGATCTATGATCTTTTGCTTGTACATGTTCCTATGTTTTACGCAGGTAATAGAAGAATGTTTTCATGCTATGGTATCCTATCCCCGTAACCCTACATGACCATTGTTCATTTCTCGATTCTCTTATGGCACATCGCACACACCTTATCATTGTGTCCCCATAGAAACCCTCCTCGCCGCCATGCGACCCCCTCACTTCCAATACCTTCGCTCTCAATATGGCCATCAGTATCCCTGGCCAGTGGAGTCTCTTCCATGATTGCTATCGAGCCCGGCGGTGTAATCGGCCTACGGTGCAATGCCTAGCAGTGGAGCAACTCAATTCGCTAGAACTGGAGCTGTCGGTATGAGCCACCAAAAAACTCACAAATCCGTCTCCCAGATCAAACCAAACTCTTCTTGAGCTCATACTATGCCTTGCTTGTTTGTTTTCCTCTATTTGTGCGCGTAGGACTTACCGGAGAGTCCGATTGGTCGAGTCCTTCGAGAGGTTCTACTCCGAGCTTGGTTTTGACACCATGCAGTTGTACACGCTACTCCAGCTAAGCAAAGGGCAAGTCCACTGAAATCCCCACTTGATGCATAAATTACCCAGTTTTATAAACACGACCCACTGCCATGTCAAATAATAAACTTGCATGTTTTGCTTGCTGAGGAAATATGATAGGATAACCACCTAAGCCACTTTTAGAGGTAGCGCACTTAGGTGGATCATTCACTAAACTATCTATATTAGTCCTATCGATGGGAATATGGTGATGGGTACGGTTTGTGTGGGTGGGTGTTTTTGGAAAACATGGGGTAAGACCCTGGCAGGACTGACCTCGGTCGACTATTGCCACGTGTTAACGGATGGAACGCTTGGGTACCGTTATCACAGTTTATCTAGAGTCCTGTCCTCGCTGGAGAGAACTAGATGGTGTGGCTTGGGAACGAGCTTTGGGGGAGTTTCTGCCCTGAATGACTGAGTTGAAGTCTCATCTTGCCTAACTCTTTTGGTACAACCAGTCGACGAATGTATGGAGCAGCAACTGAGTCTGAGCCAGAATGGATAGTCTGGCTAGTTGTCTCCGGTGTCGATGTGGCAAGAGGCTAAGACTATGTGTAGCAGGTTGTCTATATGGCTTGTCTATCTACTATTTCAACTACCTTTCTCTCTGTGTACAATAGCACTACAGTGTATAGGCAGTCCTTTTACACATTCCACTGCACATAGTCTAAGGGATATGTTTGGGGTCGTGGGAGTGTCGCGATACACTGGGCGACTTGGTGGCCTGGATCCTCTTAAGGCACTTCTTGGTGATGACACGAAGGCAAGGGCTTGGTTTGGAATACAGACGTTTACGATGGTAAATCAGTCAGCTGAGTCCAACTTGTGTGTCATAGTACACTCTCATGGCTAGAGTATGAACATATTCGAATAGTCAGTTGTCCATTGGTATGGACGGGTTATGGCTTGGTTTCGACAATTAGATATTTTGTAAAATGGGTTGGATCTTGGTTGGTGAAAATGGTGTGACTTGATGCTACGGCGGGCTAGGCCCAGTAGATGTGGAAAATTGTGTGGCTTGCATGCCATGGGCCACGATGGACTGGCAAGTCCAGTGGCAACCCCTTTTATGGAAAGCGCATTTTCCAAATTAAAATTGTGAATTACTGAACCCTGCATATGAAATTGTTTTCTGGCAAATTATCCTAAACCCCAAATATATCTTGCATGTAGAAATAGGCTTAACCCCAATTTCCTCAGTGGAGGAAGGTGGGCTTGCGGAGTACGTGTCATACTCACCCTTTCTTTGTTGTTGGTTTACAGAGAAGAAGAGGTCATCGTGATTGTGAACGTGTAAGGGTTACGACGTATCTCCAAGTTGTGTTGTGGGGAAGCTTAGGTCTATGTTTTTAAGTTTCGCTGCTATGTTTTCCAAGCTGTGCCATGTTTGGTCTGTCCTGTTAGAGCGGATTTGTACTACTCTAATATAAGAATCTGGTTACCGAACCCCTAGGAACGGTAATAAAGCACATTTTTATCCCGTTAAAGATGTGGGGCGATTCACTAGGGATGGCAACAGGGTGAGCTCGGGGCGGGTGGTGAAACCCGAGTTTAAAACCCGTCACGCCCTCAAACTCCACCGGCAGTTGAAAATCCGCCCCCGCGCCTTGAACCCATCGGGGACACTAACGGTGGGGTTACGGACCGCACTGCTCTATCTAGGCGAAGGTAGCTGACTCTTCTATTAACTAGCAACATGTCCTCATGCACCTTCAGTGTGGCCAATCTTGGTAGTGATGTTGAGCCGAGCATGTTGTTGACATTGCGAAATCAGAGCAAAGAATCATCACGATCTGTGTCAAGGTCTTCCCGCATCTGGTGGCAGTACTGTAAATTGAATCTGAGGGGATGTCCATGCTTGTTGACACTATTGTTCTTGATGCGGGGGTGCCTTGTCTTGATAGCGATGTGCAGCTCACGCTAAACCAGGATGTTGGACCTGAGCTCACCAACGCCGCCTGCGCCACACTTACTAGTTGATGATGGCACTTATGCATTGCCAGACCTTATATTGCAAGCTTACAATATCAGTGCTAGATTTTCCCTCAAGTACTCCTCCAAAGGTTTGTCAATCCATGGAAAAACTGCTGCTAATCTACTAGATCAAGAATTAAACTGTTACTACTAGTTATAATAGATATATCAAGCAAGTGTTGAACGAAGAACCAAACGAACACTAATTGCAACTCATTAGATACCTAGAAATAAGTTAGAGCAAAATATGAGAACAACTAGTGTGTGATTAGGGAATATTTGCTGAAAGGGTTCAGTAATAGATTGAGGCAATCTTCTGAAAGCTTCACCAAGAACAAATGATCATAGAATCAAAGCATAGATTAAACATTGATTGTGACAGCAATAAACATGCTTGAACCTTACCCTCAACCCATATGTCACATAGAGCAGGATAATCGGCGAACAAGCAACATCCAATTATATCTACTCATGAGCAAATTCAATCAACCTAGAAGGCTAAACTAATCTACCAAAGAACATGTGGAATATTTATACACAAATCTTGTAAGTTTAGCCAAACGAGATAAATCTTAGCTACTGATGAATCAAAAGTAAGTTTATTGAGCAAAACACAAGGATTTAACAACAATCCTAGGAAGAACTAGGAGTTACTGGTTGAAACTCATGGACTTTTGAATAGGCAAATTGTCAAACTGTCAAAACAAAGAGCCCGAACAAAGATGAGCATGATACTTCTAGAAACACCTAGGTTCGGCCGAACATTGGGGTAGGCTTAGCCGACCCCTAGGGTCTCTACCTCCTCACGCTTTGCGTTCTCTAGGGGTGTGCTAAACATAAAAAATAATAGGTTAGTGTGCCATTTTTATCTTATCACGTCCACGATCATTTCCATAAGAAAACACAACCCCCTAATGGGCACTAAGCCTTTGGGCCTTCTCCTACCATCACATGCCTTCTAGAATCTTCTCTTTCAGCCGGGCCTTGTCTCTACTTCTCTGTGGCTTCAAATGATCTTCTCAATTAAGCTTAATCTCTCCCTGAACTTTAGGCATTGAATTCATGTGCAAGCTGTGTTCCCAACATTACCTCAGAGCACAAGACATACTTGAAAATGGGTGATTATTAACTGCCAAGTGGCTTGATCATAAAGTTTACCTCTCAAATCATATGAAAATACTACTGAATGAAATCAGGCATAAATATCAGTTCTTATCTTGCGCCAACAACGGTAACTGCTGAGGGAGGATGTTCAGTACACCCGTCGACCACCCTCGACTATGCTTGGTGCTGACCCGTGGGCTCGGTGCATGCCTGGGTTTAAGTAACATGCAAAATAGACCTAAACTAAAGACAACCCGAGCAGCAACTGCACAACACACGTCTTATTCTAACAGGCTAGAGATGGTTTGATTCCGTGGCAGTAGAGCTGGTCTGCCTAAGTTCTTCAGCTTTTGTTGCTTAGTTAGACATATAAATATATAAATATTTTTTCAGCTGGATATATAAGCTTAGTGTTCTGATCAGATGTTTTTTTTTTATATGCAAAGTTGCAAACCAAGTGGCATACATATACATCTCACTCTGAATAACAATAGGAGCTTAGTTGATCTCAATTCAAAGTGCATTTTACTTCCGAATTTTTTAATCTCTGGTGCTGTGAGCTCTACACGTCCATATTCTTAAGCTGAGTTAGTCACTGGACACGAATTCACCTGATAGGAATAATAGAGTGGCTAATTCCTAATACAGATAACTCAAAGAACTCTGGCAGCCCACGTCGACGGACGCCACCATAGGAGCTCTCCTCCATCAGCACGCCACCAAGCCGCCGCAAAGCCTATTCAGCCTACCTTGGAGTGTGTTGAATACACAGGGCTAAACTTTAGCTAACAATTAGCCCATTAATTCCAAAAAATGAGCTAGTGCGCTAATGTCAATTCATAGTGTAAATAATAGATTAACTAACTATTAGCCTATGCTATTCAAACACTCCATAGCTAATGGTTAGTGAACTAAACTTTAGCTACCTAAATTTTAGATATAGCTAAACTTCAGGGTTGTATTCAAACAGGCCCACACCCTTGCTTGCACTCTTTCCCTGTTTCATAGTCGTCTCCAGAAAAATGGAAAACACGTGGGCCTAAATCTATTGGACAATACCCATTCACTTGGCCTGTATAGAATACTGGGCTTGCGTTCCCTCTTCTGAACTTGACTTGGCCCGGTTACCTCCATGGTGTCCTGTTTGCGGTTTGCCGTCGCCTTCCTGTGCATTCCGGTTAGCTGCAGCCTGCAGCTGGTGCGTCCTTGTACAGGTTGCTAACACTATGTTCCAGCGTACTTTGAAGTATGTACTCCGAGTCTCCAATTCTCCGAAGGTGCAATTGGTGACTATGTGTTGTGCAGCTTTGGCTTCCCTCGTTTCATCATGAGTAAACTCCATACAGGAATGCACATTCTTGACTGCGAAAATGGGTCCATGCATGCTGCTACATTGCTGACTGCGAAATCATAGGTTACTTTGAAGGTGGCTACGTAATTCATAATTTACATGGAACACTTAATCACAAGAGACAAGACCATATAACAATTAAACTGTACGGCTTCGCTTTCCTATTAACTGCGCAATGAAACTTTTCCATTAAGACATTTTGTTTCATTTATCAATCAATATCTCTCTAAGGCCTTGTTCGGTTAGAGAGGATTAAATCCCTTTAATCAAGTTTGAATAGATAGGGATTTAATTCCTCTTAACCTCCTCTGTCTGACCGAACAAGGCTTAATTATGTGATACTATCTGGTCTTCATATTGATGGCCATTAGTGCAGTGGTTTCTTCTTATTTGTTTAATGGATGTATGTATCTTGGTTATGTATAGGCTGGGAGTGTTTCAAGGCTTTATATCACCTTGATATATCATCTTTGAGATTAATAAAGCTCGAAGGAAAATGACGTGGGACACTTGAGAATAGTGAAATGAGACTATCCACTGTGAACTAGCATAAAGCTGGACCGTTCCTTCTGCATCCAACACACCCCCTCGTGAACTCCGCCCGTCGATTGTTCCAAAAGGCATTCCTGTCTGACAATGGCAGTTTCCAATGCCTGGCAGATGATCCAAACTGCGATCAAATGCAGACACCAGTTTTGTTGTCCTCTTAAGGACGGGCATATAACCTCCGGTCATAAAAATATTCAGGTGAATGCCGGTTGTTGTTGTTTGGCGACCATGTCCTGGACAAAAGAATTCATGGCTTCCGTGATCATGAAGTTCTTGCAGTCCTATGCAGATGGTAGAACTAGCTCGTTAGAACGAAATACGTGCAGCTTTCATGGTAGTTTGATTGCGTTTGTTGCTGTATTGCAGGACCGCTGTTTTATTGTTCGTTAGAATTGGTCCATTTCATGAATAATTCAGATCCAGCAACCACGCTGAGCTGTGTCAAGTTGCCGTCGTTGTCAACTTATCATGAAGTTTCAAAAAAAAACTTAACATGAAGTTCGTTGGTATTTATCACCCATCCACATCAAGCCAGGGCATGTCCATGGATAATTGTTTCTCGGTTATCATGACCGAATGGAAATTGCAAGACTACATCTGGATGAGAAAAATGAAGCCCATATCGTTACCTGAATTGTCTTGCAGTGGTGACGACGCTTCGAGCGTGGTTTCCTTTTTTAAGGCGTCAGTCTTCCGTTCTTTCGTAGTAGACTTTAAATTGTCGAGCAGTTCTACGCCTTTTGCTTCGGATTGTAGTGGGCTTTTGGATGTGGCGGGTGTTGGTGTTGAAAGGTTTTTTTTTCTATGTTTTTCTTTGCTATGGTTTGTAAGTCGTAGCTGTTGAGCACCAAAATGGACAGATCAGCGTTAATGGCAGTTTATATGCATATTTGGTATAGAATTGTGTTTTTTAGTAATGTGCAACGTGTTGGAGGGTTTTGAGCCTATTTCATTGAAGACACAAAGAACACCTTGGAACTGCATCAAGATGAAGCCAAATCAAGAGTTTCAATGTACTAGGTTGTAGCCCTCATAGTGCCGATCAAATCGGATACTATGGATCACCTAATTCGGAGTCCGAATAGAGAAGATATGGCCTCCGGAAGATTGACTGCCTAAGTAATACCGGACTATCCGGTAGCGGATAGTCCGGTGCAACTCGGATTTTGCCCCGAGAATATCGGACAGTCCAGTCCTATGCACCGGATAGTCCGGTAGAACCCTGTTTTATCCGAAAAGGACTTTCCAATTGTTTCTAGGTCGGTTTAGGACCTGTTTTGGCTTGTAAAAGGGTAAGACGATCCCTCTCTGTAAATATAAAGGGTCACGCCCGGTTGAGGCACCACAATTGAACCAAATCAATCTACTTTTATCGTTTTACCTTTTATCTATTTTGCCCTACTTTTTCAATCTACTTTGCTGTTCTCTCTGCCTCTCGACGGTGACTTGGAGGTATTCTAGGTGGCCTGCCGATCCTAGAGCAACCCTACGATCTTCTCTCCCCGACAGGGTCTCTCTCGGGAGATTGGATTTAGATCTACCCGAGCTCCCCAGAGCTCACGTGACTGTCCGGCGTGATTGCCGTACTGTCCGCCATCCGCTGGTTGATCTCGAAGCGCATGTTCGTTGCATCGAAGGACTTAGCTTTTGTGATATTTGGCCAGGGCAGGTGTCAACATATTTTTGGCGACTCCGCTGGGAAAGAAGCTACAGATCCAAAACAATAGGCTTCAATGGCCGGTATTGCGGAACTATCCGAAGTTACCACCGACAACATCATCAAGCCCACATTTGAGGAGATTTCTGAAGATGTTTGGCGTCAATTTGAAGAGAGGTTGAAGTTGTAGGCTGTGGAAGATCAGAAGCGCATAAAGCAACGCGAGGATGAAGAATTGCAGAAACTTCTTTCTTGTTACGAGAAGAAGGGCCGACATGGAGCGATCACTCAGCTCAAGGTATATAATTACCCACCTCTCGAGGATGGAACATATGATGCAGCATCTAGTGCAATTATTCCTTCAAATTTAGATACAAGAATTGCTAGTATTGTTGATGGTGTCGTTGCTGCTAGTATAAATAATAGGTTTGATGCTATGGCTAGCGATATTTTTGAAATCGTTGACAAACGTATAGATTCTAATCTTAGTCTACCTGTCGGCAATAATTTTAATGCATCTACTTCCAATATTACTACCGATCAAGGTGCTACTACTAGCATGGTTTCTGATTTGTCTAATGTGCTTATACCTAGAGTCTCTCTTTTTGTTACACCAATACATCATATGCAAAGTCGAACAATTATTGAGAATTTGGCTAGTGGAGGGATTCCGACTACTCAGTGCTAGTACTTCCATACCACATCCTATTGGTACTTTTGGTTTTAGTTCGGCTCCACAAAGTTCATTTGCAGTGCCGAGCTATATGTCACATCTATCTTATACCACCACACTACCAGTTACCAATAGAGTTTCTTTTTTTGAGCCAATGCAGCATTCTTCAACTAATGAGGTAGAAACAGACAATTTTAAAGCTGAATTTGTGGGATTTATGAGGGAGTCTTTTAGCTCAGAACCAAAAAGTAAAGCTAGAATCTATCAAAAGCCATACCCTGATAACTATGAGTACATTACATATCCTCTAGGGTATAAGATTTCTGATTTTGCTAAAATTCACCAGTACAGACAATAGAACCACATTGGAGCATGTACGCCAATTTATTATACAATGTGGCGAGGCTAGTAGTAGTAGTGTTTTAAGAATAAGATTATTTCATATGTCTCTATCTAGTGCTGTATTTATTTGGTTTACTTCATTGCCTCCCAATTCAATTCATACTTGGCAAGAGTTAGAGAAGAAATTTCATGATTATTTCTTTACTGGTGAAACTGAGGTGCGATTGTCACACCTTACATCGGTTAAACAAAAACTTAATGAATCTATCTCTGAATATATTAGGAGGTTTAGAGATATTAGAAACCGATGCTTTGGTCTGACAATTAATGATAAGGATTTGGCTGATCTAACTTGTGATGGTTTGCTTGATTTTCGTAAGGAAAAACTAGAAGGGCATGATTTTAATGATGTTAACCAAGTACTGCAGAAAGCTCTGGCTAATGAAAGCCGGGTTAAAGATAAGAAGTCACATCGTCCTATTTATGTGCTGGGTTCTGATTCTAGCGATTCGGATGATGAGGGCAAGGACGTTTATACTACTGAATTTGTATGGAACTCTATAGGTAAATCCACTACTTGTGATTCTCTCAATCCGATTTCTAAAATCTGGGAAGAGGAGCGTAAATTAAGTTTCGATCCGGCTAAATGCGATAAGATATTTGATGAGTTGTTGAAAGCCGGAAAGATTAAACTGTCACGTACTATGCCACCGCTTGATGAGTTGAAGAAGCGGGCTTATTGTAAATGGCATAATTCATTTTCTCATACGATGAATGATTGCAATGTTTTTCGTCGGCAGATACAAACGTCGATTGATAAAAAACGCTTGTCTTTTCCGGGGATGCAGATTGATCGGAACCGTTTCCGATTAATACCATTGATTTGCAAGATACGAAGGTTTTAATTTAGCCTCATCAAGCCGAATCAGCTAAGGGAAAGAACGTTATCATCGGTACTGTGAAGTCAGAGCCCCTGAGAACAATCAATACAAAAACCGATGCAGAACGCATCAGGGCTCGCGGGGCAAGACAAGGCTAAAGCAGAAAGTTCTACGAGGGCCGGACTATCCGGTGCCTATCGTCGGAACTATCCGGTGACTGTTATTGGACTGTGGCCCTAGAAGCTCCAAAAGCAGCTCTAAGTCAGAGGGTAAGAGAAAGCCGAGTTTTTCAGAGCTCTTGGCTAAATATGAGAAGGAAGAGGCTGCCAAGAAGAGGATTCAACCAGACAGCGGTGCAACTTCGAGATCTTCACGTGTGGGTAATGTGCAATCAAGTAACATAAGTAATTCTTCCTTTGTAGCGTATTATCCGTTGGGGCCAACTTCATTCTGGTCTTGGCCATACGTTTATTATTCCCCATCTTCTTATTATACTAATACGTGGTTGCATCCATATTTTCAATATCCCACTCCGTATCCCTGTTATGGAGCATTGCAACGACCGATTCATGATAATCTGGTCAAAGATGCACATACTATTCCAAATGTGCAGGTAAAGGAGAGCATGCAAGTGTATGAATGTCTACAACCGAAGTGGTGTCCTTCAGGCTTATCTCACGGTCAAAAGAAAAGGTTTCAGCGTTTGCGTCGACAAGAAATAATGGAGCAGCAAAAGTAGGTGACAGTGCTTGTGAAGAAAGCACGTACTACTAAGCAGGTATGGAGGCCAAAAAAGATTATTTCAGCGTCACCGTGATCTAGTCAAGTTTTATGGCCGATAATTGCTTTTATCGCCCTTAGTGTGATATATGGCCGATGTATTTTGTTAACCATCGTCCTTAGCCGTTTTTGGTGCAAAGGATTGCTTTTGGCTGATGACCTTCACCAAAAGGCAGGGGGCATGTGTTGAGTACCAAAATGGGCAGATCAGCGTTAATGTCAGTTTCTCTGCATATTTGAAATATAATTGTGTTCTTCAGGTAATGTGCAACGTGTATGAGGGTTTTGAGCCTATTTCATTAAAGACACAAAGAAGGCCTTGGAACTGCATCAAGATGAAGCCAAATCAAGAGTTTGAATGCACCAGGTTGTAGCCCTCGTCCTGCTGATCAAATCGGATATATGGATCGCCTAATTCGGAGTCTGGATGGAGAAGATATGACCTCCGGAAGATTGCCTGCCTAGGTAATACCGGACTGTCCGGTAGCTTACGCCAGATAGTCCGGTGCAAATCCGGTCCTATGCACTGGATAGTCCGATAGAACCCTGTTTTATCTAAAAAGGACTTTCAAATTGTTTTTAGGCCGGTTTAGGACGTGTTTTTCTTCTAAAAGGGTTAAGACCATCCCTCCCTATAAATATAAAATGCCATGGCCGATTCAGGCATCACAATCGAATCAAATTAATCTACTTTTATCGTTTTACTTTTTATCTCTTTTGCTCTACTTTTTCAATCTCTTTTGCCGTTCTCCCTACGCCTCGACGGCGACTTGGAGGCATTATAGGTGGCCAGCCGATCCTAGAGCAATCCAACGATCTTCTCTCCTCGACGAGGTCCCTCCCGGGAGATTGGATCGAGGTCTACTTG
The DNA here is from genome assembly GCA_030272315.1 of Paspalum vaginatum. Classification (NCBI taxonomy): domain Eukaryota; kingdom Viridiplantae; phylum Streptophyta; class Magnoliopsida; order Poales; family Poaceae; genus Paspalum; species Paspalum vaginatum. The sequence goes on along the minus strand of CM059021.1, from coordinate 14,468,393 downwards.
AGCTTTCCAGCGTGCATCACCGGACTATCCAGCGTTACCGGACTGTCCAGCGTTACCGGACTATCCAGCGTTACCGGACTATCCAGCGTTACCGGACTGTCCGCCGTCTGCTAGTTGGTCTTGAAACGCGTGTTCGTTGCATCGAAAGACTTAGCTTTTGTGATATTTGGCTAGAAAAAGTGCTAACAGCAGCTTCCTCCTGTAAATGTAATTTGCCACGACCGTGCACAAGCATGTGCTGCCTATTCGGCTGAACAGGGCCTCCACTTTTTTAGGGTCTCCAAAATTTCATTAGTGCAGTCCATATATAAGATTAAGAGATAAGAAGATATGGCCCACTGCGCTAGTTGGCTGACTGGAAAACGAGTCTAAGGCGCTGTTTGGTCAGTTTTTTCTGACCACGTTTTTTCTATGGCAGCGTATCGCATGCAACTGAGGTCTCCTGTGCAACTGTGCAATCACCAGACGTGGAGCCTAGGATCCCAATCCTGTGTCCAGATCAAACCATCTGGTCTTTTTGCAAAAACGCGCACGCCAGTAGCAAAATTTTTCTGGTCTAAGTCCTTTCCTCTTCCTCGGTTCGGTTTGTTCCTCAATCCCCACCCCATCGCCCTGTTCGGTTGTTCCCCCACCACGCACCAACGGCAGCTCCCATGGTGACTCCCAGGCTCCCGGCGATGGTAAGTAAGGAGGGGAGTAACTATTGGCAGCGGGCTCTCCAACAAGGTGCCCACCGCACCTAATTTCCTGCTCCAAAGGTGCTGCGCCGCATGCCCTGCCGGCTGCCGCCATGGTGGCCAGTGGCCGCGCTGCCGGGGTGCCTCTGATGCCATGGTGGATAGGTTTCCGCAACACCTAGGTAGGTGCCCTGACGCCATGGTGGCCAGATGTCTGGTTGCATCGCCACCACCCTGGTAGCCTCTAGCCTGCCATGCGCCCATGCTGCCATGGTTCCATTTGTAATTCCATGAGTCTGTCCTTGAATCTCTCCAGTCTTGTGGTTCCAATGCTGTGATGAAATGGTTTGAATGATTAAATAAAGTGAAGGAAATTCTTTGCACTGCTCGGTGGAGTTTGTTTCGACATTATGCAGGTGCTTGGTCTGTGATATCAGTCATACTAGAAGACAATTGCAGTTTAGGTGTGCCTGGATGTTGCAACAACTAGGTGGATGTTCCTGCATTCTCATGGCCAGTGTTGTTAGCATCTTGTGGAACCAATGACGAAGCAACTGATGGCCGTGTGAAATTGTCAAACTGAACAGCGCCAGGAGCAAATTCCACAGCTGTGTTGCCTTCAGGATCAGGGTCGGCTGCATTTGGTTGCACCACAGTGGACACCAGATCGAGGCCGTTGCCAGGGGAGGGCTTGGCATCATCTGCGCTGGACCTCAGGCGCACAGGAACCACAGTGCCACGGCGGTGGCTGAGACGGCCTCCATGGCAGGCTCATGATGCAATCGGCAAGACGGCAAGTCAGCAGCGATGTCAGGCGAGGACCGTGCATCATCCGCGGTAGTCTCCATGGGCACAACAACGATGGCGGCAACTAGGACGGATTCCATGGCGGCCTAGTAGCTACTGGCTAGTGATGCAATCGGCTATCTGGCAATTTCGCTGCCTTAACGGAGGGGCCTTTTTGCACAATCTGTTTAGGTGTTGCGGGCGGTATTTTGCAAATATACCGTATCAGATGTTCCAGCCGTTACATGTAAAATGAAGGCCGAGGGTGCAAAGGTTGCACGGTTGCACCATGCTACCTGGTTGCAACGGATACGGGGCCTTTTTCTATAGCTGTACAGATAAGCAAAAAAACGGCAGTCAAAATAAGCGGGTTTGGTCTAGCTTCTGTTTTTTAGTACAAATTGGTGCTATGGAAAGAAGCACAGCCAAGAGAAGCTGAAAAAAACGCTCTGTTTGGCTGCTAGTTCTGGCTTATTTTGGCCATAAGCAGCAAATAAGTTGTACCAAATAGGGCCAAATCGCCCGTCGTGTGCTAACCGTGAGACGACTTGACGCTTCGTTCACCTGCCGGCCGCTGCGCCATAACTCCTGTGATCTGCTCGTAATCCGTCGTCTCGGTCGCGCGTGTCTCAGCCATAGCCACAGGGTTCGGGGTCGAAGCCGCGATCCACGTACCAGGGTCATCGATCCAGTTCGAGGGTCTGGGTCGACATGGGTCGCCGTCCCAAAACACCATGGGTCGTCGTCCTACTGCGGGAGACGGGACGTGGGTCGCCGGAGGAAGCCGCGGGCCCGCACCGTCCACCGGATCCTGGCCGCCACGCCATCCGCCAGAGAACCTGGCCGCAGGGGCTACGCCGCGCCGTGCGTCGGAGCGTGGTTGCAGGGGTGACGTCGTGCCGGGAGGCGTCGGAGCTCCAGAAGGCGGCGACTAGGAGGCGGGGAGCACCGCGTGCAGCCTGGCAATGACTAGGAGGCGGGGAGCACCGCGTGCAGCCTGGCGGCGACGGAGGAAGGGAGAGGAAGAGAGAGAGAGTGGTGGCGGAGAGGCTGCTGCTCGCGTGAGGTCATGAAAGGCGGCGGCGTGGGGAGTGGATGAGGGTTAGGTTAGGGAGTGGGCTGTGGGCTTTAGTTTGATGTTGGGCTGAGAATGTGTGAAATATGGCCCAATTATGTTGTCTTCTGTTTGATCGTCCCTAGTCATCGACCCAAATGCTACTGGGTCGCGTACCAAATTTTGGTTCGTCATTCCAAAGGGCTATACCCCCTCCGTACCACGTTTTTCAAGTGTCGACCCTCGACTCTCGATCCCGTACCTCGACCCTATCGATCCTAGTGCTTTGTGACTATGGTCTCAGCTCGTGCAGTCGCGCCCTAGCCGTATAACATCACATGGCAGCACCACCGCTCGCCGGTTGGCGCGATGGCGCGACCCGTGACCCCGACGACGCAATAGGACGGCCGAGGCCTGAGGCTCGACAGCAATCAGATGCAGCAGGTGACCATAGTGCACGATCCATATTCTAGGTGATTAGGCTAAACCCAGCGGTCTGTAAAATTAAATGCTGCACTGTTACCGCACTGTCTGCACTGTGGACAAAGAGAGAAGTAGTTGAAATAGTGATGGAGGAGGGAATGGAGGAGAAGGATGGAGGAGGCGCTGGGTGTAGCCTTAGGTGAATATTTCATTATTAATCTTTTTCAATTTGACTTATTACTCAATAATCATTTTTAGCCTTTGTAGCTAGTAAGTTCATTGTTCGTGTAAATCATAGATGACAAGTCTCTTTTAATAATAATTTGCCAACTTTGTTATTGCTAATGAAATAATTTATTGAATATTCATTATTTTATTCATCTTGTATGCATGTATATTAAATGTTCTAGTATTTCAAGATCTAACTGTCGACGTCATCATGTCTTCACCCAATTGTTCTAGAAAATATGAATCTGGTCACGAAAAGCGTAAAATCTGAGCTATGGATAGATTTATTATAAAAGAATCACAAGTGCCTCCTGATAATCACTCGATCAAACCCCTGCACATGAAAAGAATGAAGTTGTTCAAGTAAAATTTATACAACCAAGTAAAATTTATACAACCAAGATTTGAATAGGTACGCTTACTTTTTGATATATTCCATTTCTATATTAATACATTACAACATTTATATTATTATAGTTCTGTTTTTTCAAGTGATTCGGTGAGAAAGCCTTCGTTCAATAGTTTTGTATAGGGCCTCGGTTTTTGTTGGCATGGCCCAGTAATTTGCTACCTTTTTAATACAAAGACCAAAGACGTGACTTGATTCGTGTTCGGAAAAAAAGCCCATATCATTACTGACAAAATTTCAGAAATTTAGTTATTTATATTGTCGAGTATTATTGCTATGATATTTGGAAAAAGAATGAAAACAATAAGAAAGCATGTCGGTCATTTGTACTATAGTCATCCCCCCCGGGAGCATACCTATACCGGCACAGTTTATACAACTCTTTAAATGGACAAACTAAACAGCTTTACCCATAACTTAATTATGACTTCAGAATCGGATCATATCTATGCCTGAACCCTGAAGCACTCCTCATATCTCTACCAGCAGCTGCTGCGGCAGTGTTACATACAGTTTAATTATCTCAATTATGACTTCAGAATCGGGGGTTGAGCGTACGGTCCATTCAACCAGCCATCGGCGACCTTTTCGTATGCAGCTTCAGTCATGTGGATGCCGTCCCAGCTCACGTACGACGCCGGGTTGGAGCAGACACTTGCGCCCTGCTCACCGCACTTTTTCTTCAGGTTGAAGTTGTAGTTGCCCTGCCCTCCTGCACCGCAGCAAGCTTGCAAAGCTGTGCTGAAACCTGCAGCAGATCAAAATATTAAGATATCATAGTACAAAGATCTGAAAAATATAATGCAGAGCAAATTACATATAAATGGTTAACCATGATAAATACGTAGTCTGAAACTCTGAATCACCCAAAATGTACCGAGCTAGCATTACATCTATTGAGAACTTACCAAATTTTCCAGGGCTGACGACAAACTGCATTGCAGCCCTGAAGTAATCCCCATACATGATTTTTGTCTTGGGGTACTTCTTCTGAAGCTCATCAAGCTGCTGCTTGAGCTCCCTGTTGTGGTGGAAGGCGAGGCGGTTGTACCTCCGGAGGCACCCGGTGCGAGCATTGTAGTCTGATTTCTTGCTGGTGTTGTACAACGTCAGGTACAGAGGGAAGCAACCGATTGGAAGAACACCGGGCACCAACAAGTCTCTTGCCCCAAGCTCGATCAATTTCTGAAACAAAAACATTTTTTTTAGAATTTGCTGCATGTGACCAGAAATTAAGGGAAATATACTTTTTCTGGGAGCATAGGAAAATATACATAAAAGCATATGTTTCCTTCCAAACTAGCATTACCCTTAAGTATGTGCAATTCAAAGCACTAATTATATTACACCATTAACATGAATAGTTATGCACCAACAGTAGATTATATTTATTCTGTTTTTTTAAATTGGTGGAACTAAGCAGCTGTTTAGAACAAACTCATGTGACAGCAATTTCATGATGGGCATGCGCATAGCAAGATTCCTTTGTCATCTTTACCCACCGTACCTTTTCCATGCCCATTCACTCTTCATTGTGCAATCATGTTCTACCTGAAGCCCCCATCCTTGCATCACATGGGGCTGCACTACGCAACAATCTGATTGACTGTGCACAAGCTCAATTTGGCATGAGAAGTACGGGAACCACTATATCACAATTTCAGATGTAACTGATTTATGTGAAACAACATCTTTTCCCTTTCTAAAACAGTTGGGCAATAGTGACTTCATGTTAAGCGCCTAGTCAGAAGAATCTGCCCTTTAAGAGTATACCACATCTGCCACATGTTCTCCCCCTACTATAATGGTTGGTTAAAAGAATCGATAACCTCAGTTGAATATTAAATAAGATCTCATTGAGATCTTCAGATCTAAGTCAAGAAAATGTGTAAATTATGTGTTAATGCTTGTAGCCCAGTATGGTAGGTACACTACTCACTCCCCTCACTATATATCACTTCTCAAAAATTGAGCCCACATAATTAAAAGTTTTTTTGTCGCTATGCATTCGTCATGCAATTCCATATTTCCTTTTTTTTTTAAGGCCATAATCTCCAGATACAGAAGATGGTGTGGCTAGAAATCAGTTGTGACATACACTTAGCATCACTCTGGTCACCTAGATCACCAAACGCACTACTTTTTGCTATTGTGTTAACTTCAGCGATGAATATGCAGCATGGCAGGAAGCATGCTAGGGTTAGAGGTTATCAAGTCAGAATTCACAGAAAGTACCTCAACACCATTGGTGATGGCCTTGGCAACAAGGGGTACGTAAGTCTTGACATCAGAAAATGGGACACCAGAGAACAGCGGTGCATTGTAGTCATTGCCCCCAAACTCCCCCACCACAAACAGGGACTTGCTGAAGTAATCCTTGCACTCTGCAATCAACATTCACCGTCAAGCATGATCTGCTGGGAAAAAATTGTCAAGAAGATTCACAGGCTTAACTAGAGGTCGTCGTACCTTGTTCCGATTTGCAGAGAGACGGCTTCATGGCCTGGAGCCAGCCGATCTGGGTGTTGATGGAGCCAGTGTTCCAGATGCGCTGGTCAATGCCGTGCGCCTTGAAGAAGGAGTACTCCAGCGCGGTCGCGCCAGTGATGGCGAAGTTGGCGCCCTTCTTGAAGTCCTTGCCCCTCGCCTGCGATGGCGGCGGCAGCGGCAGGCCAAAATGCTCGGCTGTAGAATTGGCCAAAGATTCTCATCAGAAAAGGGGAGCAAATTCACATCATTGAATGCCACTTGCCACTGTATAAAATGCAGAAAGGCCATGATTCACTGAGCATCTCAGGCAGGAACATATTGCAAAGTAGCTGAAAGAAAAAGAAAAGTGGCCTTTAATTGACATCCCTACTTTTATATATACTTTGCTCTAGCAGAGCGGAGAGCCGGAGACAGCAATAATTCACAGCGCGGCAAAAAGCAGCAGCCCTTTTACCGGCAGTTTTCTACCGCTCGTTTTCCTCTTTCAAAAAGGGTGAACAAATCGTCCTTTTTTTACAGGATTAAAAGGATAGCGTCGCCCAAAAATGAAGAATCAGGGGGGAGGGAGATAGCACATTTATCAGCAAATTTTACTAGTCATCTCATCCTTGTTTTTTTTTTTTTTTGATTCAGAAAGAAAAGCACTTATTTATTTGACTAGACGTTAGCTTTGCTCCACCACACTTTTTAAAGAATAGGGAAACGGAGCATGGGGCAAGGGAAATTGGTGCTGGAGTAGAATACTGAACAGGTCAATTTCATCATCTTGACCACCCAAGTCAGAGCATGGTCTCCTCACACTCAAATCAGCCAACACTTTTGGCAATAGAGACATTTCATCATCAATTAGACAAATAGTATTACGGAGTCCACGCATATATATAGTACTACTAGGCAAAAAGTAATCCTAAAAAAAGAAAACAAAAAAATAGATGCTGGTGTTGGCAAGAACAGGCCATGGGTAGGCTCAGCACAGCAGAAGCAAGTGTACAGTACCGAGGAAGTCGACGACGATGCGGCCGTTGGAGCAGCGGCCGGTGGGCTTGCGGAAGAAGGTCATCCCGTAGGGCGGGCGCGCGGTGGTGAGCGCCTTGGGGGTGCCGTTGACGATGAGGTTGCCGGCGTCGGAGAGCGAGTCGCCGAAGCTGAAGATGGCGGCGTACGACTTCTTGGCCCTGGCCGCGGCGCAGGTGGCCGGCAGCGCCGCCGCGAGCGCGGCGACGAGCAGGAGGAGGAGCACGGCCCGGCGCTGTGGCGCGTGGGCGGCGGCCATTGCGGGTGTCGGCAGGCACAGGCAGCTGTGGTGGCGACGCGGCCCGACGCGCATGTGCGTGCGGTAAGAGAGAGAGAGAGAGAGAGGAGAGAGGAAACGGGCCAAAGTTCTTTGCTTGTGTGGCGCGCTGCTCTGCTCTGTTTGCTTTATATAACTGCGGGCAGCTGCAGCAGTGGTGACTGGTGAGAGTGTGAATGAGGTGGCCATTGCTGGAGCTGGATGCTCGCAGTCGCAGCGCTTTTGCTGGTGCTGAGGTGTGGCCGGCACTGTTTTGGGTTGGGGGTGATTACTGGCGATGACCTGGTGCCGTTCTTTCTGTTATTAACCAACAACGTACCGGAACTGATTAATTAACTAGCTACAAGTGCAGCGCAGGTACGAGCAGTTTACATATGGTTGGTTTTAAAGTTCTTTTTTTTCTGTTTGATTAATTTCATTTTAGGATATCTGATTTCCTGGGCACTGAATTATTACAAGCTCGGAAAATGTAGGTCGAGTTTTGATGTCGATCTTTGATTAATGGTGAGAAATTAAAACACAGTAGAAGAACATTTCAGTTAACCCAAACTTGATTGAAACATAGTACATGCTCTTTTTGGTCATACATGATACATGAATATAATATTATAATCTCTTCGGTTTACTTTTGTTTTGTTTGTAATAAGCTAGGTTATTTTCCATTATCTTAAAAAAATGATGTTACTAGAACTCAAAGCATAGTGTGTGTTATAGTTCTGTTAAGCTACCCACTTCTGCTATCTACGTCGCCCAGTCCGTTGTGGACGCCCTACGCGGAGAGCGATTCCTCTGCAGTAACTGTAGGTGCAGTTGGGTCACTGCAGGTGGACCCTCTCACACGCGGGGTCCACACGTCAGTGGCCCAACTGCACCATTTTGGACTGCAGAGGATCTCAATCGGTGGGTGTGGATCTGTGAACTCACAACGAGCTGGCGAACGCGCCTGGATTTGGAGTTGGAGTTGGGCGTGTGCTCCTGGCAGACGATAGGAGCGTTTTTCTTTTCTCTATTCCTGGGGGAGATCGCTGATCATAATGAGATGCTGTTCCTCTTTTCTGTGATCCTGCATCATTGCCAAGTGGATCTACGCGAGCCGGGTTCAACTCTCACTGGGCCCGGCCTTCCACGTTTCGCGACCGAATATATTTTTATTGGGATAATTCGCGACCTCCCAGACGCTTTTCTTATTTCCATTTGCCCTCCTCGGAGGAGCTCTTTATTTATTTACCCCATTAGCCCTTCTGGTGTCTGAAAATTACAAGAGCCTTCTCCTCGACTTTTGAGTATGATACTGGTATCGGGTGTGCGTTTTAATAAAGTTTCTTTAAACGCAGTACAATGCATACGTTCGTACATATGTCTATACACAAATCATGCGAAAATTTATACCAAGTCAAGAATTGAACTCACGTGAGTGAGTTTCACCACAGCGAACATAACAGCTTAGCTACACTCAATTCGCACGTTTAAATAAGTTTTAACAAGCATCGCTATATACTCACTCTGTTCCAAATTGTAAAAGGTTTAAACTCTTTTTTTTATTTGTTTATATTCATATGGATGTTGATGAATCCAGACACATATTAAACACACATATATAGAGAAATGAATTAATCTAGTTGAGATCTAGAACCTCTTGCAATTTGGAATAAATGGAGTATAATTGATGATACGGAGATTGAAAATTATATTTATGGGTTAACCAAACAGAACTAGGAAAGTACTAATAGGTAACGCTATTCATTTGCAGATGACGCTCTTTTTTTACATTGTCTATCACGTTATTTTCTAAGCTAATGGTCAAGTCAACACCAAAAACGCTTGCAAAAGACACCTATAACCTGATACAGCATTCACTTCAGCGTCCAAGAGAAGGGGACGACTTTCACTATCAATAATGTCATAATGTGCAATAATGTAGACTTACACACCTATCAAAACTATAATTAATACCACCTTCTCCCATTAACATAGGAATACCGGAGGGAGTAATTCTAGTTCTACATAATGCGGATAATTTACATAAAATGCAAAGAAGAATAAACTTCAAAAATTCAGTACGTGGGTGGAACATCTTGGAAGTCATCATGGCGATTGCCATATTTTTTACAATCTAATGGAAATCAACAATAATACTACCAACATATAGCAAATTTGTTGGAAACTATCAATTCAAAGCGTTGTGATTACGTAAACATACAAGAAAAAAAACTAATTATAAAATTGGACTAACTGTATAGATATGAACCAAAAGAGCACATGAGTAGCAAAATCATCTATTAACTTCCAAAAGAGGTTACATCTAGCAACGGAGCATGAACATACACATGTAAACAAGGGTTTATCTATTCTCCTAAACCACCTGGAATTTGTTAACTACCAAAGAAACAACAAAAGGGGAATGAAACAACCTTGGGCTGCTGCTGCTGCCTGGAAGGTTTTGGAGGATTGCTTGCCGCTGGCTCCTACTACCACTGTTAGGGAAAAAACAAAATGGACAGCAGGACTGGGTTGCTGCATGCAGGGAGGAGATGACGGAACTGGTCCTGCTGCTTGCTCACGAACAGAAGAGGAAAAAGGATTGGACCTGCTGCGCACGGGAGGACAGGGCGCTGAGCAGTAAAGGCTCGACTGATGTTGCGTGTGGTCGAGGAGTAGGAGAGAGGTGTTTTCTGTAGTCCTAGTGCACAAGAAAATAAACGGTTATGCAAGAATCATACGCAAGATTATGCTACCCATACATAAATGATCATCGAGCTCTACTACCAAGGAGTATTTTGCAACCTTTTAAACTACATCTAATCATACTCTCTTCGAACAAGAAATTCAACACCAAAGGAAGCATGAATAAGACAACCAAATTTCTATGGTTCATCTCCTTGTCACTCAACAGGCAAGTGAATTTAGAAAAGAAACTAAGTTATACAACATTAGGTTCATGATTTTTGCCTATAACAAGACATGCTGAAATAACTAAACATAGATAAAAACTACCCCTATAACCCAAGCAATACATAACTAGGAGATTCAACACTTAATTTTTATAAGAGCACACCAAGCACTTCAGTACATACATACATACATATACAAGGATAAATTATTTCTATGCCATACCCCCTACCTGAATGACCCAATCAATTGTTATTTGTCAACAGGGAAACAATAAGTAACTAATATGTATGCCTTTACATATAAACGAGAATTAAACATTACTCCTAAGTAAACTTAGTGGCTGAATTCTAGGAAGTAAAAGGAAAAGGAGCCACAACCTGGGTTACTGCTATTCTGTTGGAGAACAAAGAGAGCAATTGAACCCTCTTGCTGATTGTGTGTGGGGGCAGCAGGAAGGTAGGAGCAGGGGCAGCCGACCGGATAGCTGATCATTGCAGCTGCACGCAAAGATAGAGGAGCAGCGGAGCTGGGACGCGGCGGCACCTGACCGAGGGGTGGACAGGGAAGAGCAAGGAGGGACAGCGCCATGGAAGGGGAGAGGAGAAGCAGGAGGTAGGGCACCATGGGAGGGGAGCAGCAAGAGGGGAGGCGCCATGTGAGGGGAGCCAAGGAGGAGGGCGCCATGGATGGAGGGAAGAGGCATACCTACTAGAGAAAATACACTACTTGAGACTAGAAAACACTAACGCATGGCAAAGAATTTACCATTATATTATGGTCACTCGATCCCACATCATTGTGCAATTATATAAGGGCCTACTTGTAACCATTGTATTTTTATGGTTTTTAATAAGCCACATCATGATTATAGGAATATTACCGTATTTTATGCCATGAAGTGTTTGGTTTGTCTTAAAAAATTGTGTTGTCAAAAAATATAATTTTATAGATATCATAGTATTTTTGGAGTAGGTGAAACACTGGAACTCTACTTCAATCCAAAAGTTTTCATGCCTTTTGTTAGCTTCCACTAAAATACCATTGTTTAGGATGTTACCCAAATATCTTCTAAGTAATACCATATTTCAATTGAGTTATAAATAAAGTCATGGTATTGTCATGACAATTGCAAAATATGGTTTTATAAAAAATAATTTTGAAAAAACAACACTACCGAAGACTCAGTGCATGTTGGGATGGGGGTAGAGCTTAAGATTAGCTATGGCCTATGTGGTGTTTGACACCGTAGGCTAGTACTCCCTCGGTTTTAATTTATAGGTTGTTTGGCATTTCAACATAAAGGTTGGTCAACTCATTTTATTCAAATATTTACAAAAATAAATAATAATTATAAATTTTTTGAATAAGATGAGTTGGTAAAATTTAGTGTTAAAAAGTCAAACGACCTATGAATCGAGAGAGAGGGAGCATATAGGTGGAATTGTATGTATCAAAAATTACCTGCATTTAAAGGACCACAAGAGAGATGTTAACACAATCCTGTTTGAGCTTAGCCATTATGCCACACTTTAGATCAGAACTATGAAATTAAATGTGCTAACAATTAGTCGAATGGTTGGTTAATAAAGTTTAGCGAGTACATTACCAGGACATATTTGGATACATACAAACTAAACTAGGGAGCCATGTGTGTGGCAGTTTTTCCTCACCTCTCTTCTCGTTGAGAAATTTCAATATTTGACATTAAATATGCATGCTTCACTGAAATTGATATCCAATTTGCATACCTTTCGAAATTTGATACTGAACACGCAAATTGCTTCGATTCGAGGGATTTTTGTCTTTTGCCTTCATTTTTTCCTACAGGATGAAGTGATTTCCCAGTTTTGCCCTTGATTCTTCTTCTCGCCTTATAAGGTAACTGGGCCCCACGCGTCATCTTCTACCTCTGTCATCTTATTCCCCACACACTATGCTGTTGCACACTGCCCCAATACCCCGTTGGGAAGCGGCGGGTGTCACAGCAGGCCACACAACAGCCGCACGACTTCTAGGGCGGCTGAAGGTGGCGGGTGTCAAGGCGGGAGGCAATAGACGTACGATGGCTACGACTAGCGGGAGGCGGTGCGCTAGCTGGGGGTGACGGGCCAAGGCCGATGGATTCCTATGAGCTACCATGGGTGACTGACTAATGCTAACGGGAGGCGACGAGTGGCAGCGAGCTGCCGGGGATGGCGGGAGGCCACGGGTTGCTGGTGGTGACAGGTCGGGGTTGGCTAGAGGTGGCGGGTGGAGGCGAGCTGGCGGGGATGGCGGGAGGCAGCATATCGCGGGTGGCGATGGGTCGGGGCATGTGGATGGCAGCGAGCTGGCAGGGGGCGACGGCCGACAGGGGGTGCCTAGGGGAGGTGTGCCGACGAGGGCCGTCAAGCCGGTTGAAGGAGGCACCCTGAGTCCTGATGAAGAACACAATAAGTAGGGGTAAATCGGTAGATTGGTGTGTGAAAATAAGTAAAAGACGAAAAAAATGTTGTAAACGATGAGAATCCCTTGAAAACGAAGTAATTTGCATGTTCAGCGTCACATGAATTGGTTGTGAATTTAGTAAGGCGTCTGTTTTTGGTGTCAAATATCGAAATTTGACCTTCTCATTTTTTTTATAAGGGAACCAAACGATCTATATTTACTGGGTACGCAGCGGCCCTGAACTCACGGATTGGATGGACGGTGGATCTTGCTGCTGTACAAGTTTCCGGAGACGGTGGAGGGCTTGGTAGAAGAAAAAGGTGGGGTGGCTCCAGAGGTCTTGAAGTCAACAGATACTCCAGTTCAGTCCGGGGCGTCGGGACGGGTGTTGGCAGGGCCCCAATGGTTGTCTCTTGTCTGTCCCAGTGGGCGATGCACCCGATCGGAATCCGGACGGACGTGCACAATCGTGGTAGTTGAGCCATAACTATTGGTGGGCACAGTGCCAAACAGCGAATGTATCGTCCCAATACATCATAATTACATGGAAAGGAAGCTTCTTGTTGGAGGACAGACCACAGGACGGGAAAAAACAACTGCAGGGGCACATGCATGGCCGTTAAAAAATTTTTGATCCTCCAAAACGTCATTGATTAATTTGTACTAGCAGCAGTAGGCTTTTATATCATTTATGTGCATGCATTACTTTGTCTAGGCATTGTATTAATAAATATGTACAAAGATATAGGTCCGTGAAGTGTAGGGTAAAGAGTAAACAAAAATATTACTGTACAATATTATACTTACTGGTGAATGGGGGTTTAAATAGCGTAGCTTGAATTACATTTGGAAAAAGTCGGATAAACTTTTTAAATTAGAAAGAGGTCCATGTGTTGGTTGGAGTTGGAACAATATATGTGCATGTGCTGTAGTTTGTAAAGGAATCGCGCGAGACTGCAGGAAAAAATATACAGGATTTAGTAGCGATGACATAAACTTAGTCAAGTAAACTATTTATCTCACCATCTATATTGAAACTATACTTTTCTCAATACAACTACATTGTCCATGTTTTACTATGTGTACCCATATACACATATTTTACAATACACGTCTATATACACAGGCACACAGCTATGTTGTAAACATTCTCACGTTGTGTCTTTTTTGAGAAAAAGAGAGCTTTATTAATTAATTACTCAAAATAGTTATTACAATCTTAAACAATAATTCGCTCAACGCATACGGGCGCACGTACAGAACCACCACACCGCCGAATGCTTGGATCTCCTGACGCGTTGTGCAAGCTCTGGGCTGCATAATTCTGCTCGATCTCTCTTCGTATGGACTACTGTCCGTCCCCGAAGTCGATCACCCGCTTCCGTTGCTTTCTGCAATATAAAGTTCATGCTAGTTCTTGACCCCTCTCGCCTTCCCAGCGTGCCAACTACGGACCTATAATCTGACTCACGTTGGGTCTGTGTGGCGTACGCTGGCTATGGATATATATGGGCCGGGTGCGATGCTGCCCGCGCACCTCATGCACCTTGGGATGTTATTTGTCCGCATTGCACAAGTGATGAGCATGCATACATCCGTTTGCAGTCGTCGTCGATCGGGCACCTACGGAGGACGTACGCGCGCGTACGTTTGCTCATTGTCGAGGCTCAAATCATAGAAAAATCCAAAAGGTGCATTTATTAGTAGGGCTATGTATTTCTGGTAAAGACCTACGGACAGTGTTCGTTCGGTGTACAAGATTGATACTTAGACTATCCCAATAAGATTGTCCTAAAAGACTATCTATACACTGTTTGGTACTATATAATTACTATAGACAGAAAAAAACAATTAAAATAAAAAATAATAATGAAATAGATAAGATTTTTAGACGATATTTAGGAATAGCCTTACGTAGGTGCGCTGGCAACCTAGCTCTCGAAATGCATGCTATAGAGTGGTAGTGCTCTTTGGCTTTGCCAACCAACAACCGTCCTTTAAAAAAAAACCACTAGTGCCGCGTGGCTGGTTGCTAGCTACTACTAGCTGCATGCGTCCCCAACCGTACAATCCAGAGCGCCAGCTACCCATTCAATTTATTTTAAAAAAAAGGCTCGTCAGATAAGTTCAGTCACAGCAGCAGGAACAACACTGGTACGACATGAATTGAACAGAGGCTGCGGGAGTTAATGGTTCCGCGTGTGCTGTCGTACCTAATCTGCACGCTGGGAGGATCGATCGATCGGCGGAGGGGAGAGAACACGCACTGCATTGGCTGCTAACGCTCTGACACCATCACGACACTCACGGAGCACGTCACATGCCAATGCCATGCACGGAGATGAGGATTGAGGAGGGAGAAGAAGGGCGCATGCAGCCTCTTAAGAACAGCATTGTTTATTTTGCAAACTGGAAAGGCACCACAGAGTCGTAGTGATTTATTTGTACATATACATAGAAAGGGTATCGTCTTTTTTATACTGCTACCGCTAGCTGCCCGATGCTCAACGGCTAGTGTCATGCAATACAAAACTACCACCACCACCACTAGTGATGGATTCTTCAGAGGTGGCGTGCGTGGCAGCTCAGCGCTGTCTACTTTATGCATGGCAAATGGCATGGCATGGGGGATGATTAGATATAAACAGAGGGCAAATTGCCAATTTGCAAGACACAGGTCACAGCACCACACCTCACACATGTCACGCGTTGACCATGTATGAAACGAAGCGAAGTTAACTGCATGCATTGGCGATGGATGCCCACGCGCGCGCTGTAGCTTGGACCAGGTTAGGTGATCGGGGACAGTGCGAAATTGAAGCAACGGCATGACGACGCACCACGGCACCAGGCTGGAACGGAATAATCGGTTGCCGATCCCGACGATCCCACCCTGCGTAGCAAAGCGTGGGGCTTGGGCACCAACGAAAAGCCGCGAATAATGCGATGCGACGCAGTAGGTGAGCCGAATCTATCAACCTGCAGTAGCCACGGTTTCGGTGGCTGTCCCGGCCGGCCGGGGGGGCCTTGGAAACTTCCAACACGGAGTACTACTCAGTACTCAGCGATGCATGCTGCGTGCAGTGTTTAATCATTTACTCTCTGACGTTAATTAGATTATTGGCAGCATGATGTGATTTTAGCGCTTCAATGGTGAGGGATGGATAATTTCCATGCCAAGTTGTTAATATATATATATGTTGTCACGACGCGACCTCGCCACCTCGGCATCCAGCGGGCTGCGACCTCTTAAATTAAAAAGCACACAAAGGCTCTAATTCAATAATACTGTATCAGCAGGAACACGTGGAAAACAACAGCTAGCCCTGGAGCAAGCCCAAACGACTGCTGGTGCGTAGAGCACACTACCAGTCTGTCCACACACAGTGACCGGTCGGGCGAGCGTGGCGATACAATCCATATCCATGCAATGCAACAACGGGAGCGGTCGAAAGCGACACTTGAACTCACGTTCACCCAGTGGAAACACCAGCCCATGCATGCTCAGTGCATGCAGCAGGTCGGACATGAGTGCCCTGCCCTGCAGGTGCAATCGGACTGATCACATGCTCCAACCGTGCCAAATGGAGGGGGCTGACCTCCATTTGCTCTGGTTGCCTGCCAGTCTAGCACTAGCAGCCACCACTGAGCCACCGAGACGCGAGAGGGCCAGTCCAGCAATTCCTGATCGTACACACCACGGAGGGTGCCTGCCTGCCTGCGCCCTGCTGATGGCCTGCAAGCTAGTCTCTGCTAGCTGCTCGCAGCTGGGGACCATTACATATACTGCCATCATCAGTTCACCGTCATCAAGCTCTCATCATGGGAGAGATTTTATATCGTCTATCTATCCCTCGGTCTAGTTGGAGTAACATCTACTAGTATCCATCCATCTGCTACCTGCTTCTTCAGGCACATCGAAGCGACTCGCATTCAAGTTTGTGTTGGGCCCCGATGGACTGGACGACCAGGTACCACCAAACGCAATGGAGTACGTATTATGTTATTACATTCGATAAGCATGTGCATGATCTGGTAGATTCAGAAGATTAATGGTTACTTTTGACCTTATTTTCATAAATGAAGATATGGGTAACTTTTTTAGAAAAACGAATAGACCCGGTGACTATTGTTGTCTAAGATGATTATTCTCTATAGGATTGATATCAGGTTCTCATTTTTATTGTTTTAGAATTCAAATTTTTTCCTAATACATCTGGTAAGGTCAATGTGGAGGTTCATCATCCAATCTTAATCTTCACAAGATACTAGACAGTAGAAATTTTCATATTCTTTCAAAACATTACTCACTCTACAATTATGAAAGATAGTTTAAAGTCATCTTTAATTTTATAATTACCTACTTATACCATTCTAAATGATGATTTGTATGTAACATATATATCTATCCATATGTCATTATGAGAGATTGTTTAATGCAATAATCTTAAATAGAATTTAGACACAATTGCCATTATATAGCAACTAACATAAGCAATCCCTTGAATTCGCATGTTACTAGCCACTTCTTCCATCATTAGAAATTAAAAAGTGCCCTCAAACGTACATTTAAGTTATCGGCATAACTTATTAAAGTGTTTTTGATACATGCAAAGTATTCCTATTTATGTTTCCAAATTACCATAGCTAATAATATGTAAGAAACCAATCCATGTAAACATATATATTATTTTTCATAATGCAGACCAATTATATGTGGTTGTGAGCGATGAATATATGTCTGTAGTGTTCCAATTATGAAAACGTTGATTTAACAAATCATATATCAATGGTACTGCTAACATATTTTAAATTATAGAATTGATTGCACCAAAGGTCCATTAACTTACTTTGGGGTTTCTCTTCGGTCCGCGAACTTAGAAAGTGACTTTTCAGATCATAAACTTTGTAAACGTGTATCATATAGGTCTATATCCCTCCACATGTGCACGAAAAAATACCTATAAAGTCATATATATGTCAAAAAAAATTACAAAATCAACTTTGCTAGCACGTTTTGATGAGATATACATAATGCAATGTACCTGACATGTAAATGGCCACTTTAAATGCTAAATTTTATTTGTATATTTTGACCCCAAGGACAGCAAGCTTATCCATGAATCTTTTAGATATGCATATACTGACTAAAATAAAGGCAACACTGCAT
Organism: Paspalum vaginatum; assembly: GCA_030272315.1. Classification (NCBI taxonomy): domain Eukaryota; kingdom Viridiplantae; phylum Streptophyta; class Magnoliopsida; order Poales; family Poaceae; genus Paspalum; species Paspalum vaginatum. The sequence continues at coordinate 14,450,546 of CM059021.1, read as the reverse complement.
TTTGTGACATTTATTACGTAGCATAACAAGCCACACATTTATTTCTTTTTTAAAGAGCATAATTTGTAAATACATCATTTTTAAGAAAACAACTACTAAATACGATAAATTTGTACATGTTCACATAGAGCATAACATGCACAGTGATATTTTCAAGTTTTTTTAGAGGTAAAAAAGCATACATGCCAGGAAAAAAATGTCGAGAAACATTTTAGCATAAACAGTGGTAAATTGGTTATATTGCATGAAGTCAGTTTCATTGTGTATATCTCATCAATACAAAGCTATCATTTAATTTTTGGACATATATAGATTTTTGGTGTACACATAGAGGGGTATGCACCTGTATGATGTACTTTACAAAGTTTATGTATATGAAAAACCAATTTCTAAATACATAGACCTAGGTGAAACCATGCAATAAATTAATGTAGCTCCAGTATTTAACTCTAAATTATATTAGTAGACCATGAAATGGATTTTATTTCCAAAACATCCAAGGCAACATACAAATTTCAGCACATATATAGATCATGAGTTTATTTAGCCTTACTCCATTCATCAACACACTCATGCTGTTGTTCTCCAAGCTATTTTCCTATCGTTCTTGCTTGTTGTTCTCGGTCGCGGCAAACTTTGATTAAATTTGATTTTGAAACTTTCCAATATAATGGAAGGGATTATAAGAAGACAGAGAGGGCTTACCGTGTTTCTTTCGTGTTCACAAAAGCAACACATCTAGGAAAAAGCGGGAGAATATATGCTTCCCTAACGTTCTTTTACCTATGATGACAATAAATATGTAATAAGCAGTGGTAGTGGTGTATAGAAGGACTCTGTACTCACTACTTTGTTCCTTTCTTCTCTTGCGCCCCCCCCCCCCCCCCCCCCGGCACAAAAGAAGAGAGAATCTAAGGACACATGGCTCCTTTCCATGGTCTTATGCCTTGACGCTCCGACCAGTATACTATAGTAGTACGAGCGAACAGAAAGTGACCACCAAGAACACACGCGTACAGGAGCAATTCGTTTGTTTTTGGCGAAGTTCTGGCCCATGAATTGCGCGTTATACCGTCAGCAACTCAGGGTGCTGACGACCTTGACGCCGAGCATGTATACGCATGAGAACAGGGGACACGCTCCACGTTCGACAAACACGAGCACCCACCAGTAGCTGGACCCTAGGTGGGTCTACACCATCACACCGACGGGTAACTCAAGGTTGAAGTGAATTAGGCCCAGTCCAGCCCAAATAGAAGGTCACTAACTCACTACGTCCGATCCACTACAGTTTTGCAAGTACTATCTATTGTGCCGAGTTACTCGGTGATTTTTATATATTTCTAAAATGTATTTTTTTTAAATACTGGCTTGATTATAAAATTTATGGAAATACACTTGGTCTTCAAGTGGTACACTAGCCTGCTGCTTTGGCTGATGCCAACAAGAGAACCATCCAACCGTATAAATTTAAACTTCACTCTGTATATAAGAGATAGATTTCGTCTTTTAGTACATCCTTTGGCCGCTGTACTCAACACAGCCTTACCAATCAACCTTCCCACCTACAATGCTGGACGGCAAAGAGAGAGGAGGGAGAATTGAAACGGCAAAGCCCTATCGGCCTTCCCTCGTGCGACCTACATGTATTATATTTTATCCTTATTTGTTTTATATTATTATTTGCATTGCTTATTGCTTGTCAGCTACAATGCTTAGGATATCCAGTAACATTTACTAGGTTTTATGGATACAAGGCACTACTAATTTATGTTAGTCGTTAGGATTTGCAATTTTTATTAGATACATTATACACATTATAAAATACTATTTTTATTCTGGTTTAAGACATTGCAGTTGTACACTAGGATCAGCGTGTATCGTCTGGAAACTTCCAGCGACCTGTTATGATGCATTTCCATTATTGTATCGGGAGAACGAAGGAAACTTCCAGCATCCTGTTATGACTGCATTTCCATTGTCGTATGGGAGAGTGACCAGAGCATGAGTGGACTTGGTTAGAGTGATATTTTACCCTCGTTTGTTTCCAATTTATTTTATATTAGTATTTGCGTTGCTTAGTGTTGAAGATACAACTTGTTTTTATGTAGGATCCATTCGTTTTTAGGGGTGTTTGGATTCAGAGGACTAAAATTTAGCACATATCACATTAGATGTTTGTACGCTAGTTATAAGTATTAAATATGGTTTAATTAGAAAACTAATTACACGGTTGAGGACTAAACGGCGAGAAGAATTTATTAAGCCTAATTAATCCATAATTAACGACTAGTTACTGTAGTACCACGTTCGCTAATCATGGATTAATTAGGCTTAATAAATTCGTCTCGCCGTTTAGTTCTTATCTGTGTAATTAGTTTTATAATTAGACTATATTTAATACTTCTAACTAGCGTCCAAACATCTGATGTGATAGGACTAAAATTTAGCTGGTAGGATCCAAACACCTCCTTTACGTAGGATCCATTCGCGGTAACCACAACCTAGAGGGGAGTGAATGGTTACGGAAACTCAAAATAACTAGAAACCCACATGCGACCTTTGCCACGCCAACCACGCAGGAGACCTACATGGAATGAAATTGCACGACCTAAATAGAGAACCTACTTTTGCTGTAAGCAAATTTCTTTGCGGGACTTGATGTTGAGTTTTATATATGCTCAATTTCTTTGCCAGAGTTGATGTTGGTGCCAATGTACCTTGCAGACAGATTGTGATACTATTTCAGTAGTCACAGTTTGGAACCACATAGTATATCCTTAGTAATATTGTGCTTGAACAAACTAATTAGCGAAATAGGAGGTTTACAAAGTTAAATCCAATGACAAAGATTCTTGGGATCACCACTGAGCATTACAGGGGCACCTATAACCTGTAAAAATGATGATGTCTTTGAAAATTTATTTGGGCATATTTGAATTGTAGATCAGCCTTGGATATTAAGAGCCTTGAGAATTATGTTTTTTTAACATGGAACTGGGACAACATAAAAGCTTTGCTGATTTCTGCAAAGTCACAAGCAGCTATTAAGTAACTTTTGCAAACATTTGCTTGGTTATCTTGGTGTATTTATGTAACAACCCTAGATTTTTGTAAACCAAAAATCACTACTTAAAAATTTCGTTTTAACTTTTGCTTGTGCATTGCATTTAACCCACTAATGACCTGGTTAATTAACTAGTGATGTTGCTAACACTATCATGCTTGACAAATTAACTTTACTTTATGTTCTGTATTGTGTTACTCTATGCATCATTTATTTGGCTCTTATTCGGCTTTTGATTGAGTGTTATACTCAAATCAACCCTCAAATCAAGTTCAAGTTCAAGTTCAAGTAAAAGGGAAAACCAAAGCTGAAAATCGAATTAAATAGGAAGGCCTGTACGGCCCAGGCCTAACCGAGCCGGCCCTATCCAGTGCGCAAGCTCGCCTAGGCATGGGCCATCTTTTTGCAGGTCAGCCCAGCCCAGGCTGGCCCAGCCGCATCGTGCCGCTGCGAGGTAGGTCGCCACCGCAGTGTCACAGCCAAGCGGGACCCACCCGTTAGCCTTTTCCCTCTTTCCCTTGCCATTCCGGTCCGACTGGTAGGAGATGGAAGCGCAGCCACGCCAAGCCGATCCACCTCGCCTCGCCCGCCGCGTGCGCCAAGAAGCTAGAACCGAATTGGATCGACTGTCCCCAACTGCCCATGGGCGAGTGGGATCGGGGTCACGCCCCGGGCGTGACCTTGTCGGGCGCCGAGAGAGAGAGGAGCAGAGAGATGGCGCCGGATGAGGAAACTCGGTTCTGCCGAGGCCAATCTGCCCTCCCGTCCAACCCTAAGCTACCCCCGCTATAAAGAGCGCCGCGCCGCACCTCAGGAGCCATAGCCACCATTGGGGTTTTCCCCTTCCGCCGCCACCGCTGAGGGACCTGCGAGAGAGAGGGCCGGGAGGAGGAAGAAGGAGGAGAGGAGCCATCGGAGCCATCCTTGCCGGTGAGCTGCCGTAGCAGGGACTTGATCTAGCAAGAGAAGGAGGCCGCCGGCCTAGAGGGGAGCTGTGCCCCAACCACGCGAGGAGGCTGCCGTCCCGGATCTTAAAGCCGACGCCGCGACGAAGCAGCCGGACCTCGCCGTCGTTCGTCGCCCTCTGCTTCCTCTACCCCGCCTCGCCTACGCCTTCTCGTCCATAGCCAAATCACGATGAGGAACCGCAGCCCCTCATCCAACCCTCACTGCCAACCGGGTCCCTCTCCATTCGCGCGCGTCGTGCCGCGGCATCCTGGAGCGCCACCGTCGCGTGGTGGCTCGAGCCATCGGTCGCCGTCTTCATCGTTCCTAGACCGTAGATGTAGCTGCGTCGTCCTCATGCTTGCCTCGATGCCAGGACGCCAGTCCAGAGCCGTGCCGTCCTGAGCCCATGCCGTCCACATGATGTGCATGTCATGCACGCCGTGTCGGGGACGCGCAACGTCGTCACCGCGGCCGGGTTAACCTGCAACCGTGTGCGACCTCGTTATGAAGTCGATGTGTGGGTGTAACGTGCACACGTTCTGTGCGTCGCCACGGCTAGGCAAACCCCATGCCCGCGCATGCTCGTTACCGTGGCGAGCAGACGCGAGTCAGTAAACGCCGCAGTAGCTGCCCAGTCTTACCAGCGAGCTTTTCTTGTGAGCCCTGCCTTTGCCCGAACCTAACCATCGATGACGCCTAGGCCGAACTGCCATGGCCGAAGAAACCTCGTGCCGCACTGTGAAACCCCGCCACCAAGCCGTCCCTGCTGGAGTGGGTTGTCGTCGTGCGTGCGTGACCTAGTGCGCGGACTCGTGCGATGAAGCCGCGTTTTGTCGAACCCGGACTGCTGGCCTTCGCGCCATGAGTGGTAGCAAGAAGAAGTCACAGCGATTGCGCGTTATCGTCGCCTCGGCGGGCGCTGCCGGTGGTGAAGCTCTTGGAGGTGTTTGGTCGAGCAGGTGGTGTGAGCTGGAATCGTGGGTGCGAGAGAGGGAAGAAGGCTGGTGCCAGGTGGGCCAACGCGATTGGCCCACTCCACTACGCAGCAGGCCGACCGAAGAAGAGTAGGACGGGCCGGCGTGGGCCGTTTTTCCCGCAGGCTGCTTCAGCGCAGAGGAAAGGAGATCGGGCCGCGCTGCCGGCCCAAGTCGACTGGCCTGGCAGGCCAAGCAGCCCAGGGGAGTGAGGAGCGTGATGGGCCGCACCCGCGGGCCGAGCCTGGTGATGTGGAGTTTGTGGGCCGAGTTTCGGCCTTTTACCCAGCCCTGCCCTTTTTGGCTTAAATAATTAATTTAACCATTTGACCTTAGGAAAATCACACTAAATCCATCCTAACTCAGAAAAGTATGAAATCAATTTCTTTTCTCATCTAAATTCAAACCCTATCATCTAAATATGAGCCCTTGCATGGTGTTGCTTCTTTATTGTCCTATCTTGGCTCTTTCTGCTAATACTTACATGTAGCTGTTAACACAGAGCCGGAGAACCAGGAGGAAGACCGTGAAGACCCGGAGTACCTGCCCAAAGAAGATCCCGAAGTACCTGGTCAGCGAACACCCCGCTTCCCTCTCCCATAGACACGTGCAACTGGTAGCGCGTAGGATAAATGTTTTGCTCTGCAATAAGCCAACCCTGCTCGGACTTCATTTTGTTTAAGCCACTTTTTGCTCGAACTACAATTATACAACTAAATAATCGGACATGATGTGTGTTGGATGAGTATGTATGGCGAGGTGTGATACTGTTGGTGTGTGTGAAGTGGGGGGGTTCAGAGCGTGAGTTGGTGTGTGAGATGGGATCAGCGGGAGTCAGTAAAGGAATTTATGGGAGAGACTAGAACTCTCTTCAGAGTGGAGAAAGGTGTTTGGAGGTGCGCAGCCCATCGCGGAGGGTGGCAACCGACCCTTGGAAGGCTTGCTCTCACCAATTAAGGACCGAGTAAGAGTGATAACTCTGGGACTATGACTCGTGCATACCATATGACCTCAGGCCCGATTCATGAATTTCCCCAAGGGCATCCGGACTATAGGCATAAGGCGATAGTGTTAGGGGGTGCCGGTGGGCAATGCGGAAGTGGGTTCATTTCAGTTGGTATTAGAGCCATACTTGACCGTAGTGCGCACCCATAGAAATGGAAACGTTAGATAGAAGCCCTGCACATGCACAAAACTTATTTTCCTGCGTACTCCAATATTTTGCAAACTTCTACCTCTTTACAAAATTCTGTTATTGACACAAACTTTTCACACAGCAGGAAATGGCTGAGTGGACAGAGTTCCCCATAGAGGGGAGGCACCTCTACGGGATGGTGGACATCCTGAATGAGGTACTACTACACCTAGGCGTTCGTCCTACCAAGCCATGAGGAAGGAGGAGTAGGACCCAGTCAGAGTCTACCTGGAGATAGGGGAGGAACCATGGGCTGGAGTCGACTTGCACTTCTGAGCTGTTCATTGCGTTGAGACCTCGCCTTCGGTCTACCAGGGTCTAGGGTGGTCCAAAAGGTTACAATGACAGCAATCCGTCAGATCTGCAAGGATTACCGCCACCACTTGGAGGACACCCCCACCGCTTCCTACCTCGAGACTTGCCTGCAGACCACACCACCCGACAGGTGATCCAGGAGATGGAGAATGGCCCTGACGACGAGGATGACCCCTGCTTGAGTGTCACCACTCAGTACCTCCTAGAGCAGTCTCGGTACTTGGGCATACTGGAGAGCGACTTTACATAGTTGAGCTGGCACCACGACAATACCACGAAGCTCTCCTAGAAGCAAGAACCGAGGATCAAGTGCTTGACCAGTGACCGGGAAATGCTATGCCGAGAGATCATGATCTGTCAGAGCTATGGGGAAGAGAAGGTAATGAGGGAACGCTACCAGTGGATCACAGCCCAGGCTCGGATGGAGCATATGCTATCATAGTTCGCTGAGTTGGAGGGCATCAACACCCAGCTGAGACAAAAGTTGGAGGAGCTGACCAAGAGTACCCTCAAGCTCATGGAAGAAAATAGAAAGATGAAGAAGCGAATCACCTACATGGAGTAGAACAACAAGCACAACGCTACGAACTTGACTAATCTGCTACATAAGATGTTGTTTTTGCAGGAGAAGGAGGACCGGATGCTTAGTGCCTGGAGGACTTCTGACGCTCAGCGTGTTCAGGAGCTACGAGAGTTGGCAGGGCAGATGCCGTCAGTGCACCGACGGAAGATACAGAGAGAGAAGTTCGGTTGGCCCCACACCTCTCTGCAGATTCGCACCAGCTTTCGTGAGGGTAGAAGGGACCCGCAACTCACCCCAGAGATGGTAGAGGCTATGCGAGTCGCTGACGCCTTGTTCCCAAGAAGCTTGACAGCCAAGAAGAGGATTATAGACTTTCCCATTGGGGACATGATTCTGAAGGAGCCTGACAGTGACACCAGGGAGATTCAGCTCATGTTAGCCCAGTAGAGGTTCAGTTGGTCGCATGAGTGTCGACCCAGATGGTGGTGTTTTTGAATCTGTTTCCTCATGTCTTGGAATCTGTGTTGTCATGATGTTGAGTCTGTATTCCCATGATGCTAAGTCTATATCCTCCATAAGGTTCCGAATGTCATGTAGCGACCACAATGATGCACCCTGTTAAACGCTAGAACACGATGATGTGATGTGTGATTCAAATCTTCTGGCTTTTTCGTTGGATTTATTGCTTCTTCATGCTTGAGTGTTAATTCTAGAACTCTAAACCAATCTGATAGACGCATTAAGTAAGTTTTAAAAACTATTTCCACTTTTTCGACTATAATTCCTAACTTTAAAACCACTTAAACAGATGTCGATCAGGAGGTCAAACCGTCTGTCAGAGATGTTCGACAGGGATGAAAGTGGAGATGAACTCCCAGTGGTCGTGGAAGGGGCTGTGGGAGGGGCCGCGGCAACAGGAAGGGGAGGTTCTCAGCTTGACCAACAACCACCCGAGCCCCAACAACAGCAAAACCAAAACCAAAGCCAACACCAGAACCAAAACTAGAACCCACCACCTCCACCACCTGACCCAGAGATTCCCACGCTCACCGAGATCTTTGCAAACCAACAACAGTTCATGACAGCCATGGGAAACTTACTCGCAGCCCAGCAACAGCAGAACTAGGGAGGAAATGTCCACCACCATGCACCACCACCTGAGAGTCTTACCCACAAAATCGAGAGCTTCCTAAAGCCGAGGCCACCCTCCTTTGACTTCTCTGAGGACCCCCTCGATGCTGATGACTGGTTGCTTGAGAACAAGAAGAAACTAGACTTGACCACCTACACGAATGAAGAATGTGTGGTCCTCACCACACACCAGCTGACAGCTCTGCCAAGGCCTGGTGGGACAGTTTCTGTGACACTCACGATGACCCAGCACACATTAGTTAGGAGGAGTTCTCGGAGGCTTTCCGGGACTTCTATATTCCTGAGGCAGTTATGGTTCAGAAGGCAGCTGAGTTTCGCAGGCTCAAGCAAGGAGCCATGAAGGGTGTCAGAATACTCTAGTGTGTTCACCAAGATGATGAGGTATGCGCCAGATGATGCCAACACGGACAAGAAGAAACAAGACTGGTTCTGACAAGGTCTACACAGAGAGAACAGGACATACCTGACAGCCAATGATTACGTCTCTTTTCGCCACATGATCTCGAAGTCCATCAAACTAGAGAATGAGCGCGTGAGTTGGGAGGGCAGTGAGAGCTACAAGAGGAAGGGTGCCACTTTAGAATCATGACAGGGATCTTCACGCAGAATGGGGCCTGCCCAGTCATAGTTTGTTCACTCGACACCGCACTTCACTGGCTACTAGGGCAACCGCAGCTACGGTAGTCCAACCTACTAGTGGTCCAACATGCTGCCGCTTGGGCCCAGTTCGTGGAGGCCACCTGCGCCAGCACAGTCTTCTGGGAGCTCATTTGTCTTCACTTGCTTCACTTACCAGACACCAAGTAGGCCGACGGCGACAGGAGGTTCCGTTCAGTGCCCACAGAACTGCACCTCAGCACTAGTTACATGGGGCCGCCTGAACAACCTCACCGCTGAGGATGCTTCTGTGGCACCGGACGTTGTGATTGGTGAGTTTTTAGTTAACAGTTCACTTGCTACTGTGTTGTTTGATTCTGGTGCTACATGTTCATATGTTTCATCTAAATTTGCCACAAAAGAATCCCTTATATTTGTGGTCCGTAGAAGGCCTATAATTACTAGTTCCCCGCTCGGGGAAATGAGCTATGTCTGGATTTGTAAGGGAGTCAGCATTCTGATTGGGAGCTTAGAATTCAAAGCAGACTTGATAGTGCTGCCATCTGAGGGGATTGATGTGATTTTGGGGATAGATTGGCTGACTAGACACACGGGAGTGATCACATGCCTGCCACGATTAGTAAGGCTAACCCATCTAGAAGGGCATATTGTGGAGTTCATGCCAGTCAGTTCCACTACCACTTCTTACCTTCATGCTCTTGTTGACAAGTCAGTAGAGGATGTACAAGTTGTGTGGGAGTTCCTTGATGTCTTTCCTGAGGAGCTACCAGGGTTACCACCCACTCGAGCCACAGAGTTCGTGATTGATCTCGCACTAGGGACTGCTCCTATCGCAAAAGCACCCAATAGAATGTCTGGGAAGGAATATGAGGAGTTGAAGAAACAACTCGATGAACTGCTTGAAAAGGGATTCATTCTACCCAGTGTGTCACCATGGGGAGCCTTAGTGCTATTCGTGAAGAAAAAGGATGGAACCATGAGAATGTGCATCAACTACCGAGAGTTAAACTGCGGTCACAATACTTGACCAGTTGAAAGGAGCAAGTACTTCAGCAAAATTGATCTCAGATCAGGGTACCACTAGATGAAAATCCAGGAGGAAGATATACCCAAGACTGCTTTTGTGACCCAATATGGACACCACGAGTTTATGGTGGTGTCTTTCGGTCTAACCAATGCCCCAGCCTATTTCATGAACATGATCTTCATGGAGGAACTTGATTAGTTTGTGGTGGTCTTTATCGATGATATTTTGGTTTACTCCAAGACTCGCGAAGAACATGAGAAACACCTTAGGATTGTGGTAGAGAAACTTCGCAAGCACCAATTGTATGGAAAATTCAGCAAGTGTGAGTTCTGGTTGGAGAAAGTTGCCTTTCTTGGCCATGTGTTGACAGCAGAAGGTGTGTCAGTGGACCCAGAGAAGATTGAAGCTATGTCAGATTGGAAAACTGCCCGCAATGTATCCAAAATCTGGAGTTTTCTTGGTTTAGCGGGCTAGTACCAGAGGTTCATTGAGAATTTCTCCAAGGTTGTGAAGCTAATGACCGAACTACTCAAGAATAATGTGCCGTTGGTGTGGGATGACAAGTGTGAGAAGAGCTTCAATGTTTGAAGGACAAGCTGACTACGACTCCCGTACTTACCCTACCAGATTTACAAAAGGATTTTGTGGTGTATTGCAATGCATCCCGGCAAGGCTTGGGATGTGTGTTGATGTAGGACAATCAAGTAGTGTCTTATGCTTCCTGACAGCTGAGAGCTCATGAGCAGAACTACTCGACTCATGATTTGGAGCTAGCCGCAGTTGTGCACGCGCTGAAGATATGGAGACATTACTCAATGGGCAATAAGTGTGACATTTACATGGATCACAAGAGCCTGAAGTACATATTCACTCAGTCAGTGCTAAACATGAGGCAAAGAAGATGGCTTGAATTGATCAAGGACTACAACCTGGAGATTCACTATCACCCAGGGAAAGCAAATGTGGTAGCTGATGCGTTGAGTCGCAAAAATTATTGTAATATGCTAACCGGAGAGGAGTTGTCAACTGAGTTATGTGCAGAGATGGAACAACTGAGACTGGGGTTTGTCAGTATGGAGCAGTTGAATGAGCTGAGGGTTCGTTGCACGCTAGAAGATCAGATCAGATAGGCCCAGGAGTCTTGTCCAAGTATAGCGGAACTGAGAGTAGGAATGGAAAAGGGTTTGCTGCCGGATTTTAGAAAGGACCGGCATGGCACTGTATGGTTGAAAGATCGCCTATGTGTTCTGTGGGACGAGAGCATTCGGGACGCGATTCTAACAGAAGCCCACCTGTACCAAGTACTCCATACACCCGTTAAGCATAAAAATGTATCAAGACCTAAAAAGGCTGTTTTGGTTGCGGAGGATGAAACGAGACATAGCTACCTTCGTTGCTCAGTGTGATACTTGCAATAGAATAAATGTAGAAAAATAGAGACCAGCCAGGCTGTTGAAGCCTTTGGACATTCCGCTATGGAAATTGGAGAAAATCACCATGGATTTTATAGTTGGGCTCCCCCCGCACTCTAAAGGGGAATGACTCAATATGGGTGATCGTGGATCGACTGACCAAGTTAGCTCACTTCGTGCCATTTAAAGGAAACTATAATGTTACGTATAGTTGGCGGAGTTGTATGTTCAAAACATCATCCGGCTGCATGGAGTACCTTTGAGCATAGTCTCAGATAGGGGACCTCAGTTCACCACTAGGTTTTGGAAAAGCTTGCATAGAGCCTTGGGCACCAAGCTGGATTATAGCACCGCATATCACCCCTAGACGGATGGGCAGACAGAGCGAGTAAATCAACTATTGGAAGACCTTCTGAGGGCTTGCGTTTTAACCTACGAGCTAAATTGGGAAGCTAGCCTACCGTTTGCAAAGTTTTCCTACAACAATAGTTACCAAGCCAGCATTGAGATGTCACCATTCCAAGCCTTGTATGGGTGCCAATGCATAACTCCATTGATGTGGGAAGAAGCAGGAGAAAGACAGTGCTTTGGACTAGCTATGTTTGAGGAAGCAGCGGAGATTGTTGCTAAGGTCAGGGAAAATCTCAGAATAGCTCAGAGCCGTCAGAAAAGCTATGCAGATAAACGCAAACGGGAACTCACCTTTGAAGAGGGAGAGTTTGTGTACCTAAATGTGTCATGCCTACATGGTGCCAGGAGATTTCACACAAGAGGAAAATTGGCACCAAGATATATTGGACCTTTCAGAATCAAGAAGAGGGTTGGAGATCTCACTTATGAGCTAGAACTACCCTAGCACCTGTCAGGAATACACCCGGTGTTTCACGTCTCTCAGCTTCGCAAGTGCTTAAGGTTGCCTGAAGATTAGATATCACCAGAAGCAGTGGATCTGCAAGACAATCTGGAGTATTCGGAGTACCCAGTACTGATCTTGGATCGGGCAGAGAAAGGAACCAGAAGGACAAGGATTCCAGTGTGCAAAGTGTTGTGGAGCAACCACTCAGAAAGAGAAGCTACATGGGAGAATGAGTTAGAACTTCAAGAGAAGTATCCTCATCTCTTCGAGAGCGAGTAAGTCATCCCTAAAATCTCGAGGACTACATTCTTGTGAGGGGGGAGACTGTAACAACCCTAGGTTTTTGTAAACCAAAAATCACTACTTAAAAATTTCGTTTTAACTTTTGCTTGTGCATTGCATTTAACCCACTAAAAACTTGGTTAATTAACTAGTGATGTTGCTAACACTACCATGCTTGACAAATTAACTTTACTTTATGTTCTATATTGTGTTACTCTATGCATCATTTATTTGGCTTTTGATTGAGTAGTTATACTCAAATCAACCCTCAAATCAATTTCAAGTTCAAGTAAAAGGGAAAATCAAACCGAAAAATCGAATTAAATAGGAAGGCCTGTATGGCCCAGGCCAACCGAGCCGGCCCATCCAGTGCGCAAGCTTGCCTAGGCAAGGGTCATCTTTTTGCAGTCAGCCCAGCCCAGGCGGCCCAGTCGCATCGTGCCGCGGCCAGGTGGGTCGCCGCTGCAGTGTCACAGCCAAGCGGGACCCACCCGTTAGCCTTTTCCCCTTTGCCTTGCCATTCTGGTCCGCCTGGTAGGAGATGGAAGCTTGCCGCGCCAAGCCAATCCACCTCGCCTCGCCCGCCGCATGTGCTAAGAAGCTGGAATCGGATTGGATCGACGCCCCAACTGCCCATGGGCGAGTGGGACTGGGTCACGCCCCGGGAGTGACCTTGTCGGGCGCCAAGAGAGAGAGAGGAGCAGAGAGATGGCGGGAAACCGGTTTCTGCCGAGGCCAATCTACCCTCCCGTCCAACCCTAGCTACCCTCGCTATAAAGAGCGCCGTGTTGCACCTCGGGAAGCCTAGCCACCATTGGGGTTTTCCCTTCTGCCGCCGCCGCCGCTGGGGGACCTACGATAGAGAGGGCCGAGAGGAAGAAGAAGGAGGAGAGGAGCCATCGGAGCCATCCGTGTTGGTGAGCTGCTGTAGCAGGGACTGATCTGGCAAGAGAAGGAGGCTGCCAGCCCAGAGGGGAGCTGCACCCCGACCGCATGAGGAGGCAGTCGTCCCAGATCTTGAAGCCGACGCTGCGATGAAGCCGCCAGACCTTGCTGTCGTTCGTCGCCCTCTGCTTCCTCTACCCCGCCTCGCATATGCCTTGTCGTCCACAGCCCAACCACGGTGAGGAACCGTAGCCCCTCATCCAACCCTCTCCATTCGCGCGTGTCGTGCCGCGACATCCTGGAGCGCCACCATCGCATGGTGGCTCGAGCTGTCAGCCACCGCCTTCGTCGTTCCTAGACCGTAGATGTAGTTGCGTCATCCTCATGCTTGCCTCAATGCCAGGATGCCGGTCCAGAGCCGTGCCGTCCCGAGCTGTGCACACCGTGTCAGGGACGCGCGACGTCGTCGCCGCGGCTGGGTTAACCCGTAACCGCGCGCGACCTCGCTGTGAAGTCGATGTGTGGGTATAACTTGCGCACGCTCTGTGCGTGGCCGTGGCCGGGCAAACCCCGTGCTCACGGATGCTCGTGACCATGGCGAGCGGACGCGAGTCCATGAACGCTGCTGTAGCCACGCAGTCTCACTAGCGAGCTTTTCTTGCGAGCCCTGCCTTTGCCTGAACCTAATCGTCGATGACTGCCTAGACCGAACCGCCGCGGCCGAAGAAACCTCATGCTGCGCCGTGAAACCCCACCGCCAAGGTGTCCCTGCTGGAGTGGGTTGTCACCGCGTGTGCATGACCCAGCGCGCAGACTCATGCAATGAAGCCGCGTTTCGTTGAACCCAGAGTGCTGGCCTTTGCGCCATGAGTGGTAGCAGGAAGAAGTCACACGATTGCGCATTATCGTCGCCTTGGTGGGCACCGCCGGTGGTGAAGCCCTTGGAGGCATTTCGTTGAGCTGGTGGTGCGGGGTGGAATCATGGGTGCGAGAGAGGGAAGAGGGCCGGTGCTAGGTGGGCCAAGGTGACCGGCCCACTCTAGTACGCAGCAGGCTAGCCGAAGAAGAGTAGGACGGGCCGGCGTGGGCCATTTTTCCCACAGGCTGCTTCAGCGCAGCGGAATGGAGATCGGGCCGCGTTGCCGACCCAAGTCGACCGGCCTAGCAGGCCAAGCAGCCCGGGGAAGAGAGGAACGCGATGGGCCGCGCCCGTGGGTTGAGCCTGGTGATGTGGAGTTTGTGGGCTGAGTTTCGGCCTTTTACCCTGCCCAGCCCTGTTTGGCTTAAATAATTAATTTAACCATTTGACCTTTGGAAAATCACACTAAATCCATCCTAACTTAGAAAAGTATGAAATCAATTTCTTTTCTCATCTAAATTCAAACCCTATGATCTGAATATGAGCCCTTGCATGGTGTTGCTTCTTTATTGTCATATCTTGGCTCTTTCTGCTAGTACTTGCGCGTAGCTGTTAACACAGAGCGGGAGAACCAGGAGGAGGACCGTGAAGACCCGGAGTACTTGCCCGAAGAAGATCCCGATGTACCAGGTCAGCGAACACCCCACTTCCCTCTCCCATAGACACGCGCAATTGGTAGCGCGTAGGATAAATGTTTTGCTCCGCAATAAGCCAAGCCTTGCTCGGACTTTATTTTGTTTAAGCCACTTTTTGCTCAAACTGCAATTACACAACTAAATAATCGGACATGATGTGAGTTGGGTGAATATGTATGGCGGGACGTGATACTCTTGGTGTGTGTGAAGTGGGGGGGGGGGTTCAGAGCGTGAGTTGGTGTGTGAGATGGGATCGGCGGGAGTCGGCAATGGAATTTATGGGAGAGACTAGAACTCTCTTCAGAGTGGAGAGAGGTGTTTGGAGGTGCGTGGCCCAACGCGGAGGGTGGCAACCGACCCTTGGAAGGCTTGCTGTCGCCAATTAAGGACCGAGTAAGAGTGATAACTCTTGGACTATGACTCGTGCATACCATATGACCTTAGGCCCGATTCATGAATTTCCCCATGGGCATCCGGACTGTAGGCGTAAGGCGATAGTGTTAGGGGGTGCTGGTGGGTCTGTGACGCAGTCACACGCCCCTGATAGACTCGACCTGTGGGGACCCAGATTGTTCGAGCTCACAGTTCTGAGAGTGCGGTGGATAGTATATCTGCACAGTTTCTAGCTCAGGAAAGCAGGAAGCTGCCAGAAAGGGGAGTTCATCCATCGGTGTGGTGGGCTCGGGGAAGCGTACGCACTGCTCTCGTCCCATCTCGTATGGGTACATATGTACAAAATCCTCTGCAAAGTGTAAGATCTATACGTATAGCCGCTGTCCACGGACAAGGACGAACCAAGGGCGAACTCACTTCATCTAGCGTGGGTTTTCTTCTCTTCTCCCTCGAGTGTTTGGAACCCGGCTGCAGCCATTGAGGCTTGGACAGATGGGAGCTGTCCTTGCCGTAGTTGTAGTATGATGAGCGGATGTTGTGGAAGAGGTGTTTGGTGGAGAGGTGGTTATGTGTTGGCTTGAGTGTTGAAAGCGGAACCGGTCGAGATACCGAATTCCCGGAATGAATAATGGAACTACTGCTACATGATTCTACTCTTTTCTTTCAGCTTTGCTAGGAATCCAGACTCTATTTCTTTGAATACTAGTTAGGCTGCTTGGGGTGTTCGAATTAGTGACCTGTACGCTTATCGTACAGATTCAGGTGACGACAAGCCAGACAACCTCGTCACGAGAGACGACTGGTACGAGGACTGAGTGTGGTGCTACACTCAAGTGATGCCTGTGGAGAAGTCTCATCATGATGCTGCTACTCTGGAGACAAATTGCTTCTTCTGTTTGCCATATTTTCGGCCTGTGAGCCGAAGTATCGCCTAAATAAGGCATGTACTAAGTTTAATTCGTAAAGTATGGATGTGGTACTTATCTGAGACATGATACGTGATAGCCGAATGTTTCCTAGGACTATCGCACTGTCATAAAGGACTTCACTTCCAGCACCACGGAAGTGGGGTCGTTTCAATTTAAGACCATAGTAAATAGAATTTTAAATGGCATATTCAAGTTCTGCCAAATCAAGATTGAGTATTTCATAATGGGTAATGATAGAACATACCCTGAAATATAAATCATCTGAATTGGTCATCATAATAACAATTATAAAACCCACAACATACGCATCAACTTAAATCAGAGGCACATACCTATTTCTGATTCTCTGTGGGCACACCACAGCGCTATATAGTTGAACATCATGCTGCAGGAAATTGTAAGATCGAAGCAATCACAAAAATAAGTGAACCTAGATATGGCTCCATATTTCTACAATACGGAAGTTTGGTGTTTAGGGGCCTATGCATATTGATGAGTAATATATACATTTCTCATGAATAATTGACAAATCAAATGGGATGGATGTGGTTTAAAGTATGATCTAGCTAAAATTTACATACATGTTATGTAGTTTCTCACAAGGAATCAATTGGCTCATATCATTCTCTGAACCCCCTATTGTGAAGTCCAGAATCGAGGAATGCCATGGCAATCTAGCGATTCCCACTAGTTCTCAGTAGGCTGTCATATGCTAATTTGCTAACTATATCGATCCACAATGTTTTGAAGAAGACCCGGTTACTAAATCGTAGTGCCTGGAATATCCTTTTGTAATTTCCCAGACCTTTTGCATGTCCTCTCTGAAAAGCAATCGGTAATAAAATGAGGAAAAGATAAGTTCAGACACAACAATTGACAACCTCTGAAATGAAAAATGCAACCCTTGCATTCTGCAGACCACTGAGTACTGATTATATGTAATTGGATTAGATATGTGTGTCAACCATGTTGAGCATTGAACAATGACACAAAACACTGTAAAAATTGAATGGGCAGTCATATATACAGTATGATGCTAAACTGAGTTAAATAAATAAGAAATGTTTTTTATTTTATCTCAGTTTTAGTTTTGGCTAAGTGTATTTAGTATCATACAGTTTTAGCAAACACCGAAACTACCAAAGGAAACCTCTGTATTGCAGGTAAACCAATTGTTCAAAGCTACAAACCATACAAAGGGTGAAGGCCTACAGGGTCAGACTTCCTCAGCATGGTGTTTGCAGGATAATTAAAACATAAATATAAACACATGATACTTACAGGGTTATTCCCAAACAATATGTAGTAGGTGAGAAGACAAGCACATAACCAGCAGGTGACATTCCTCGAGGTCCCAAGCTGAGGCCTAAATTCTAACAGGAAAAAGAAGAAAACAGTGGCTATTTAACACAGGCACACAGGTAAAGTAGGATACAAGATCGCTCCTAAAGGGTCAAGTGACTGGAGTTTAAGGATTCTTTTTCCAATGTGCAGACGTTCAATTCAGAACTAATAGTACAGGAGCATAAGGTCATTACCTGGTCCTTGTAAAGTTGTAATACTCCCATACGCTGACAGCTACATATTTTGGACACACCGGTGTTCTTTGCAATAGATCAATATAGGAAATTTCGGTTGTTTCCATTTTATATAATCAACCCACACCGATATGAACACAGTACACCATCAAGGTTGTTTGCCAGAGAATTTAGGGTCTGAAATTCTGAATGGATATGGAATCAGGGAGAATTTGAATCGTACCTTTTCCATCACGGGGAACATTCCTTCTAGTGGACAGCAGATATCAACAAAGATCACTTGTGACCGCCCGGAGGATGAGCAGGTGGCGTCGCCCTTGCCTTTTTTCTTGGCGGACGGAGAAGGGGCAGTGGTAACCGCAGGTTGTCCTCTTAGATTGACTCTTGACGACCGAAGGATGGCTACGGGCACGAGCAGCAAGAGTGGCAATGTCGTCGAGGCGCCAACCAGTCAGTCTAGGCGCCTTTATTTCCCTGTCAGTCCAGTCTATACCCCGTCCGAGCCTGCTCCTTGCACCATACGTACGGCCTCTTTTCTTTTCCGAATCGGCAACAGCTAATCAGCCCGAGTTAACTATCCTCGCTAATTACCCTGTCTGATTAGTACCATCCGGCTCCCATGCACATTATGCATGAACCAGCTGCATGCTTCAGGTTGCATGCATTACACCACACAAATGCACGTTCATGCACATGCAAATCAACAACGCCACGCGCCGTCTTTGCTTTAGCAGTCGCTCACGCTTCCACGCACCTATGTCGTCACATACCGTGACTACTCACTATGTCGCGCTTCTAAAACAACGCTAACCTCATATGCACCGTTATCTAGGCCGAACATCCCGCGTGACATCCTCAACTAATAAGGCCTCGGTTCCTTACGAACCCAGTTCAAATCGTGTTGTTACTGCCCATGCTTGCTCCATCTCAAGCAATGTCTGTATATGAACAAACAATAAACCATCCGAGCCCAAACCCACGACTTGACTTAAATTAATCCAAAACACCTACACTATGAGTGTATCCGATCATTGTAATATCACAATATTAATATTTAATCACTTTGCTATGCCAATTTCAATATAAACCAACTTTTATCACTCTATTTCACAATCGCGCATTTGATGAAAACATTGGCAACAACATGTACATTGGCATTTTCTTCCATAGGTCCCACATATATTGTGAGCCTGGTGATCGATACCGCTGTTCTCCCGTTCTACAAAAATCTAAAAGGTTCTTGCCTTAGCTTTTCCAATCCTTGATTCAGATGATGACGTTACCGAAAATCATCTGAAAATCCCTTCCAATTGCTTCTATCAAACCCTACTTATTCAACTCACCAAGCCCTCCTATCTCAACCATCATCATGCGACCGCCACCTCTTCGGCGTCGTCGACTTCACAACCCATGTCCACCCCACTCACCATGGCACCTCCATAACTGCCGTTACCGAGGTCGCCATCTTGCCCGAAAGCTCGCCACACTACTCCAACCGCGCCAAGCAATACCACCGGTAGAAAACCAGATGATCCTCGTATTCTCCATCCAAACTCCACACCAATAATTCCCTCGCTAAGACCCATTGAGCTTATATTATGCCTTGGTTTGTGTGTTTTTTTCTTGTTTGTGCACGTAGGAGGCCCCAGAGAGGCCAAGCAGTCCGATCACTGGGACATTCAACTAGAAAACCGGAGAAAGCGTGCTGATCATACGTCAGCCCTTTACCCTTCGAGTTGTAAGGCAACTTCACTGGAATCCCCACTTTTGCATAAATTTTTTATATTTTTACAAACTCAACCCTCGGCCTGATAATCACATAAAAACTTGCACGCTTTATGTGCTAAGGTAACCCAGCATAATATACAGCCAACTAAGCCTATTTTAGATGTAGCACGCATAGGTGGGATCGTTCGTATAATTATCAATCATAATCTTGATGTTACTGTTGGATTATGGATATGAAATATGATGGGCATGGGAAAGTGAATGTGTGTGTAGTTTTGAAATGAAATAGGGAAGAACCCGGGCAATCGACTTTGTCGGAATACGGCTTCGAGCCGAAACAGCCATAAGGGCAGGGTATGAACGGGTAACTTAGGTATCTGCGGTTACCTCGTGGCCCAGGATTCGTGGAGAAGACCGGGTAGTTGGTTGCTCGTAGTGTCAAGCATTGAAAAGTGGGAATGGTTCTACCTGAGCTCTGCAAGGACCGCGTTGATTTTCATCTTGCCTAACTCTTTTAGTACAACAACTCGCTTTGTACGAGGCATTGACTAGGCTCGAGTCGTAATGGATAGTATAGTAGTAGCTGTGCTGGCGCACAAGGGCTATGTGAAGGGGTTGTGTGCCGAGGAGGTGTCGGGGGACACCAGGGTGCGGCTCGGAGGCCTGAATCCCTGAAGCACTGCTAGGTCATAAAGTGAGGGCAACGGGTTGGTTTGAAATTCGGACAGTTACGATGGTAATGTGCCGCTGAGTCCAACTTGTAGGAATTAGTACAACCTCTAATCAGAGTAAAACCTGTTAGAATAGTCCGTATGGATGAGTTAGGGTTTTGTCGTTCAATTAGTGTTTTCAAAAAGTAAAATGGAATTGGTTTGGGATGGGATAAAATGGATTTTTGGTTCAGCAGTGGATGCTGGATGTATGGAAAATGTGTTGGCTGAAATGCCACGAGCCATCTTGGACCGAAAAGTCCAATGTCAATTTTTTTAGAAAAAACTCAGTTTTCAGAAAGATTAAAACTTGTCAACTATCTCAAACCCTGCATACAAACTGCTTTATAGCAAAATCTCCCCTGAACTCCATATATATCCTTGCATACAGTGTTAGCTTTCCCTAAATTACTTTGGAGGATGCTGAGTAAGTATGTACTCAGCCATGCTTTGTTGTTAGTTTTCTCAATGTTATGGACATGTATTGGAGCGAGAATGAGTAAGGGCTACGACCTGCTTCCCAACTGCAAGATTAGGCCCATGTTTTATATTCCGCTGCTTAGATTTTCAGGACTGCGTCCCTTGCTGTCCGACCCGTTTAGGGCGGATCTGTATCACTCTGACGTAAGAATGTGATTACCAAACCTTAGGATGGTAATAAAGCAGATTTTAGTCTCATTATAGAAACCGGAGCGCTTCATATTTCTACCTAGAAAAGGTGTTTGCTTCACCCGACACACAAAACAAGGTTCCAATGTCTCACCGAAAGCAAAATAAACACTTTAAAAATTTGGTTTAACCTTTGCCCTTTCGTTTCTTCATTGCTTATTAGCTAGTCTAAAGTAAAATTTTACTAGATGACCATCTTTAGCACAATGAGTGCAATTGTACTTCACATAAAGTTTACTTTTAGAGAAAGAAGGTTCATTTGCATTCATCATATGAGGATACAAAATTGTAGTATATTTAAAAACCGTCTTTTTAGGCACATCACATATCTCAATTTTACCACTACTAAAAGATTTAGCGATAGTGGGGGCATTATTCTTGGAGCGAATATAAGGATTAAAGTCTAAATCAGTTTTTCCTTTCAGCGAACTAGTCTTTTGTTGTAAAATTTATTCCCATATTTGTTTGTAAATATTTAATATACTTCAAAAGGGTGAAACAATTATCACAAGAATCATGCATGAGTTTCTTTTGTTTGCGACAATTAGAGCAAGAAGAAATCTCATGTTTGGAAATCATCTTTCAGCTTATCAACTCTAACATTTGAATCTTTTAATTTCAGATCTAGAACTTTGCAATTATCACAAGTAGAAGTAGTAGGTTCATCATCTACATAAACATGATTCTTATTTTTCTCCTTTTCAGCTTTAAGTTGTTCTAAAACTAGAAGCATGAACATCTATCAAAGAACTAAATTCAACATAGACTAAATCGCATGATTTGCAAGTATCATCAACATGAACCAAAGATTTAAGTCTATCAATTTCATCAAAACAAAGATTCAACTAAAGCATGATATTTCTTAATCTTCTTGTTGCATTTTTTCAGCTAAGCACCGAGACAAAAGAAATTATATTCTAATTAATCATAAGTAAGTTTTACTTCTTATTCGTCGCTCGATCGTTCATCCACATCTGAATTTGATGAGCCTCTCGCCATTAGACATAATCCAGTCATGTGCATGCATTTGGTCTCACCTTCTTTGTTGTTAGCCGGGTCAACATCACTCATATTAACTTGTTCAATAGCTGCCAGAATCACTCATAATAACCAAAGCATTGTTAATTGACACCATCTTTTGTAGCTTTTGTTATTTTCCTTCCCATTGTAAGATGAATGCTTGTTGTCCTCACTTGAAGATTTATTGCTTTTGAGGCAACTTGACCAAAAATGATTCGGATCACTATACTCAAAACAACGATGTGGTCCATACCGTCTCCTGTTTCGAATGTTAGCAAAGCACAAGAAACCATTGTAGAAAGCAAAACTAAATCCTACCGTGGAAATTGTTAAAATTGTTTATTGGATAAAGAATTCATAGCTGACAATGAAATAATCAAAGAAGAAGCGCCAGAAGAAGAACCATTCTAAGGTGATGAAATCAAAACCATTGATTTAGAAGCATGTTTGCAAGAAAACGTATTCAATTCATGAGTTTTCAGTTTAGCAAATAAATTGTCTAACTGAGAGTAGACAAATCATCCGAATCTTGAATTGAAATAACTTTAATCTCTAAAATTAACATATCAATACCGTTAAGAAAATGTTTAGCAACATCAGAAACACAATATAGTTTTTATCATAAACAACATCAACATCATGAAGGTTGCTAAGAATTTTCATACGTTACTTCTTGTAAACATCTTTGCTTACTTTCTTGATTGTGTTAGTACCTTGATGATAGGCACATAAAGCATCCCATATCTCATGCGCAGTTTTGAAATGAGAAATTCGATCAAAATTAGAACACCCAATACCATTAATACTTAAATTATGAGTTTTGCAATTTGCTTCATATGCAGCTTTTTTAGCATCATTAATTTGATTAGGAATAACATAGGCTTCAGAAACTTTTTCCTAAATATCAAAACCTTATGACATAATATAAACCTCCATCTTTAGTTTCCAATATTTAAAATCAATGCCATAAAAAACATGAGACTTAGTAGAAAATCTATCGGATGCCATGGTTAAAATTCAATTGAAAACCAGTTCTCATACCACTTGTAGGATTGATTCTCGCTAACCATAGCAAACACAAGGGGGTGAATAGTTGCACAAGCTCAAAATATTTTTTTTTGTCTTTCCCCAAAAACCAAAACTCAATTATACTTCGTTTTTCTATATCAGATAGGACACTAGTAACTTTGCTAAAACAGATCTCCAGAAAACATGTAATTCTAATTGAGCTTCAAATTTTATTATATAAACTAGATAAAATTTGGCAACTAAGCTGACTGGAATCAAGTCAATCGGATGTCTAGAACTATAGATTTGTAAATAACAATACTGATGTCCAAAAAGTAATGAGAATTAATCAAGCCCTAATTTCATGATTAGCCAAAATCAAGAAAATATTAACTATACAAATTTCTCCAATCACTAGATTTGCATACGAATTAGACAATATCGTAAAAGCTACAAGAGCACTTGGCAACTTAAAAAATTCATATGCATACAACAGTACCCGGCACCATCTCATAGCTTACAGACAACTACACAAAATCAACATACTCTTTCTATAGCACACCTTCCAATCGACGAAGCACAAGGGCAACAGGGAAGAGCAGTTACCAAGCCTGTACAAACACATGGCCATGAGACCACCTTAGCAGTGTCAGGCCCCTAGAGGTGTCCGAGACCGCTATGGTAGGTCCTCATGGCTTTTTTCCTTGATGTCTTGGGCCTTCTCTTGTGCTCTTTAATTGATCCCTCCTTTGTGGTGTTTCTTCCCCAAGTCAATCTCTTACACCTTGGAACTTAAATAAATATACTTGCACATACATTAGTCCCTAATCGTCTATGTTGTCACTTCAACCACCAAAATCATATTAGGCATACTAAGCACGAAGCTTAGGGCTCATTTTCCTAACAAGAAGGAAGAGCCATACCATAGTCCCTCCTCTAGCGCCTGCCTGGATGGAAGATAGGATTGTGATCAAACCAATTGGCAATAGGTGAGAACATCAATAGTTGTTTGTTTTCTTGTTGTTGTGTTGGGCACAATATGTAATTTGAGTTTCCTGGGCGGATGGCAACATAGACAGGTTAACAAGGTGTTTGGGAGCATTTGTCCCATGTGCTACCTAGGAATTATCACTTAGCCAGATGGTTGGGAGATTCTAGCCACCAAGAAGCACTACAAGCCAAAATCGGATATCAACTTTGTAGACAAGCAGGGAGATGCATGGAATGACTTTTGGGAAAGATTTGCTATGATATTTATCACTTGTAGAATAATTGTTATAAATATGTACTTACAAATCTTTAACTTTATCTTGCAGAAACGATTCTAATTAGTTGAAGACTCTCGGACTGACTGTTGCTCGTAGGGTTTTCAACTACAATGCTATCAAGGATGATCTATTGTTGTATCCATGTAGTTTGTCACTAGTATAAGAAATTTAAGCTATTCCAATGAGGCAAGCAATAGGAGCTTCAGAAACTTACCTGACTGAGGATGAGTATGCACAGGTAAAGGAAATTAATTTCAAGCATGGAATTTAGGACTTTTTAACATTATATTGATGAATTAACACCTTGATACAGGTCATCATCCCATGGATGGAAGACCAGCCATAAGCTTACCAAAATCTTTGTGGTTGGTGGATCTCAGGACGCCATGGCCGTCTTATTGGTGGCTTGGAACCACCATGATTAGCCTAGGCTGCCATGTCATGTATCTCGGTGCATTTGAGGGCCACAACATCAGATCTCAAGAAGTGAGCGCTGCATGGGTGAGCTTTGCTAGTGCGCAGGTGTCCATGTTGCAATAATTCCTTTTGCGATGTTGTGGGTATCGTTTATGGGTGTTTCGACATGCGATGTTGGATGTTGTAATTGGATAATTTGTATGCTACAATGTGGGAGAGATGTTGCATTAGGCACAATAGCTGCCTATGAGATGTCCCATGGTCTATATTTGAGAAGTTTAAATGTTGCATTAGCTTGTTTTTTATCTTTCATATGTATCTTTTTAGTGCCCTTTTTAATAAGCCTGGACAATCAATTTTTAGTTGTTTTGGTGTTTGAATTGTTGGTTTTTTCATGTTGCATAATCTTCTATTCTGTATGTTAATTTTTAAGATGACCTGATGTTGGGGGGTAATGGTGTAACTTAGTTTACAGGCCCTGGCACAGAGTAAGTGCTCAGCAGCTGAAGGTGACATAACCAAAGAGGGTCTCTGGGGTGCGTGATTCGTCACTAAAGCGAAGCAGTACTAGGACGTTGAGCAGTCATGTGGCAGCCGATGATGACACACCCTAAGAGTGTCTTCAAATCCACCAAAAAGTACAAGAAGCCCTGATACAGAAGGGAAAATCTCAAGCAGATCAAATGATAGCAAGAACAATAAATGAACAAGACGAAGAGATGGCAAGGTACGAGGCAATGCAACGAGAATTAGTGAAAAAGCGTGAGCACCTTCAGTTACTCATCAAGTAGAAAGAACAACAAGAGCTTCGCAACCAGATCGCTAGGCTTCAAGACTCAATGCAATTAGTCCAGTGCGAGATGCAAGGACTAGAGAACATGCAAGATCTAGAGTACAACTAGAAGAATTTGAAGTAGATGATGACGAAGACAAAGACTAATATGAAGAGCAATACCAAGACAAGCAGGACCAATTCCGAGGATACAATCAAAGGCATTCACATCGCAATGAGCGAAGACAATCGAAAGCATATTCACCTCTCATGTCAACACTCGAAGAAACACCTTGGCCCCCAAAATTCACAATTCTAGCTTTGTTGCCGCAATACGAGGAGATTATGATCCAAAGGAATTGCTCATGAGGTAAGAAGCAGCAATATCTTCGGCTAGAGGAAACAATACAATCAAGGAAAAAGCATTCATTATGGCAGTAAAGGGACCAGCTCAACGATGGTACACCTCCCTACTGCCAGGCCAGACCTATTCATGGCAACAACTTGGAGATAAACTATTAGCCAATTTTCAAAAATTTCAACCAGAAATGTATACATTCGGAGACCTCCATAATTGTAGGCAAACGAATGATGAAACTTTGCAATAATATCTCCAACACTTCGTCAATCTAAGGGTGCAAGCACCAAATGTAAGCAAAGATACAATCATTGATGCAGTGATCGAAGGGCTAAAAATGGGCTCTTGTGCAGAGTATCTAGACAGAGACATGCCAAGCTATGAAAAACAGATCTTTGACATTGTCCAAGAATACTGCAAGTTAGATAGAGGGAAGAGAAGAAGGCTCCACACATTGGCAGCTCAAAGTGAATCTGAAAGAGGACAAAGTTCACGACGAAGTAACAATTGGTGAAGAAATGACAATGAGCAGCACGAAGTGCAACCGAGCCACCAAAATAGACAAGTCAACATTATCAAAAAGGAAAGGCAGCAAGAACAAAGCTAGAGCCACCACCCCCTTTCAGAGGAAGAGGAGGAAGAAATTATCATGGGTGTGGTAGATTTGGCAGAACATTGAAACCAATCTACTATGTCTTTCATGGCGAGGATCAAGGGCATAAAATGATGTATTGCCCAATCACACAGGAAACGAAGCAGAGAATGCAAATCCAAAGCTAACAACCTTCTCAGCCAAAAATAGTACACTAGGTAGCAGCATCAGAATGCTCCAGAATGTACCGCCCCATGAACTACTTTGTTCATCCACACCCATTGCACAACCCCCAATGCCTACCAATGCAAAAACCATTGCCATTACTGTCTGCACCTCAAATACAATTACTTCACCCACCACAAAGTCACCCATCCACGACCCAACAAACACAACACCAAAACAAACAGAGACAACAACAAACATGGCTGACAGCAACCTAGTCTCAACACAATGATTCTATGAATCATTAACTCCAAAAGCCGAAGAAGCAATAACACAATCCTTGACGAAAATGAAGAATCGAGCCACCGAGTGAACATGATTAAAGCAATCGCCGGTGTCTCAGGAGAACCAAGGCATGAAACAAAGAGACAACAAAGAGACTTTATTAGATAGGACCCATTAGTCAAGAATGCCTATCACCTTTAGCGAAGAGGATCTCAAACTCATGAACTTCCCTCATAAGTTCCCATGGTAATCAATGCTCTCATGGGAATCAATTCAGTCCATTTTTTAGGAAATAACATTGGCAGAAATCTGGTTGACAATGGCAATGCAGCAGACATAATATTCAAGAACTGTTACACTGCAATGGGATTCATGATCGAAGATCTTGACAAAACTGACCAGCCATTGTATGGTTTTTGGGCTAATAAAAGATTGAGGCCATAGAGAAAAACAAAATCAATGTTACCTTTAGGGAAGGACAATTTCAAAGAATAGAAGAAATTTTGTTTGACATTGTGGATATAGCAAATTCATACAATGCCATCTTGGGCATGGGCATAATTAACAAGTTCCAGGCAGTAATACATCAAAGTTACCTATGCATCCAGATGCCAACACCAGCAGGAGTGCTATCTGTCTTCGAAAGTTAGAAGGATGTGAGAGAGGCAGAAATGAATGCCCCCACGACAAACAGAAGTATTCACACAACTAAAGAGGACTCAGACGATGAAGATAATAGTGAAGAGAAGCTTTAGGATCAATACAAGGAACATGAAAAAAAATTAATAAAGCCTTATGGCCACACCAAAAAAGTACCGTTGTGCAAAGATGTACTTGATAAATGTGTCACCATCAATGACTCACTTATACCAAAAGAAGCAGAACAATCAAGATGTCTTTGAATTGAAGTCATTAGACTTAACTAGAGTTAGCATAAGTGTGGTAGAACATAAGTTATGTGTAGACCCAAAGGCAAAGCCAAGAAAACAAAGGCTCGGACATATGTTAGAAGAGGGAGCAGAAGCAGTGAAGGCTCGAGTACACAAGTTGCTCGAAGTAGACGTTATAAGAGAAGCACAATTCACAGATTGGCTCTCAAACATAGTAACGGTAAAAAAGAGATGTGGAAAGTGGAGGATGTGCATAGATTTCACAATGCTCAACAATTTTTTCCGAAGGAGAATCATCCTTACCAGGAATAGACAATTTAGTCGACTCAGCCGTAGGATGCGAAATGTTTAGGTTGTGGGACTGCTTTGTAGGGTACCACCAAGTCTGGCTCTGCAAAGAGGATGAAACAAGAAGAAGTTTCATCACACCGTGCGGAACATATTGCTTCAAGAGCATGCCCGAAGGCCTCAAGAATGCACGGTCTACTTTTAGCAGAATGATAGAACATGTCCTAGGATCATAGATCGGATGAAACATATCCACATATGTGAACGATATAGTGGTCAAAAGCAGGAAAGCTGACGACTGTAGGACCTGAGACGTGCGACTAGAGGGGGGGAGGGGTGAATAGGAGCACTTAAAACTCAAAACTCACAACCCCCAAAACTGGTGCTTGAGAAAAGAACTAGACAATGTCCACTGAACAGATACGTGTCTAGTAGTGCAAGGTGCCGTCCACTGAGAGGATACGCACCAAGCAAGCGGAAGCACTCAACTCAATGATCACAAAGACCGCAAGCCAAGCGGAGCAACAACTCACGCTAAAGTGTCTCGCCAGCCACTCAATGCACCTAGATGCGTCTCACTGATACACAACAAGCAAAAGAGTATAGGCATACAACGAGAACCGCCAAAGTGAGGTTGAGGCAAAAACACGGAAGCAAACAAACACAAACCAACCAAAATGAACACGCCTAGTGATTACCAAGATCTCTTAGCAAATTAGGTGCTAAAGACCTTAGGAATGACCCTAGGCACCCCAAAAACCACTCAAAACAAGCCTCGAACCCTAGGAACTTCTCTCAAGGAAAGCTTGCCAGAAAGCGCAACAGAACCAACACCCAACACTTTACCTTGACCATTATCCCCGAATGTTACATACTCCTTGGTGCTCATGGGGTTGAGGCTGGAGAACCATCTGCGGTGCCCTGTCATGTGCCTAGAGCAGCCGAAGTCCATGATCCATATGTCCTCCAGGCCTCGATCCTGCAAAATCAAGGAAAGCGAGAGCGAGCAAATGGTCCGGCACTGGGGTTAGTAAAACTGCTGAACCATTGCCGAGCCATCTGCTCAAAAGTGGAAAAAGCACAGTCAAAGTAAGCATCACGACTATCTGGGTACCCACGACCTCCAAAGCGTGAGCTCTTAAACCCTCTACCAAAACCTTGGTCACGAGGTCCATAGCTGTGCTGAAAACGACCAGGAGCACAGCCGGCAAAACGTCTCTCACCACCAAGAACACAGGCATGAAAGCCGCCTCCTCTCTCACCATGAACAAAGCGGTCTCTCATCTTACCGTGGTGGGAAGGATCCAGACTACCACCCTGGTAGAACAGATCCTGGTTCCCCCAGGCTCTCTCCTGCCTTTCAGCTCGCTTCCTCCTAAAGCAAAACTCCTCCAAGTGGCCATTCCGCTGGCAAAAGTCACAATGATAGACAAGCCTCTTGGGAGTAGGGTTAGGCTGGGCCTTAGGCTTAGGTGGAGTAGCCTTGGGTGGAGCAGGCTGCTAGACTCTCTCCTTATTCACTGGAGGCTTGAGGATCTCAGTCACTACACTGTCCAACTTAGCCTGTGAGGGCTTGGGTGTCCAGAACTGCTTCTTTTGGGTAGCCTTAAGAGGCTCGTGGTAAACCCCATTAACAGTAGGATTAGGCTGAGGAGAGGCAGTCTTAAGCTTAGTTGGGGAACTCTTCTTCTCACACGAAGTACTGCACTCTCCTAACCCAAGTCCACTCATATCACCCTCAGCTCTCTTGGTGCTCTCTAAAATCATCCTTAGTTGGGGCTCTCTAGCATACATCCAACTGAGCACCTCTCTCAACCGGTTGTTCTCATCAACCAAAGTTTGTTTCTCCTCTCTCAGATCTTCCAGAACTAAAGTCTGGGCAGCACAAGTGGGGCAGTCTAGAGAGGGAATAGAGGGAGCAGATGTGATGCCCCAGGCATCTCAAGCATATTACATTAGAATCATTAGCTAAATTACATCATTAAATGAACATTTTATATTAGGGGCATGAGCGGGTTAAGTCTTTAGAAGCGAGTTAAAAACCGATTTTTTCTGCAACTGCATTTGCATTTGCCCTATAACTTTAATACTGTTGTGAATTTGACAAAACTATACATAACAAACTTGTAGACAATTTCATAATGAACAACTTTGGTATTTGGTGTCATGACATGCATAAAGGTTTGAATAGAGTTTTAGGTCATTTTCGGTAAAATTGAGAAATCTGTCCAAATGTGATTTAAATAGAGATTTCAAATTTTTGTGAAACAAAAGTCAACATTTTGAAAAACTTTGTATATAAAAGTTGTAGTGCCTGAGCAACTGAACAACATTGGTATATAACATTTTCCATGAAAATGCATAAAAATATGACTTGTAGAATTTTTAATTCGGAAGATTTTGTTGGTCAAACTGGGGTCAGCAGATTAAACTCAATTTAAATCATACTTATAATTGGAATCTGGTATTATTCCTTTTGACAAAGTTGTAGATTATCAAGTTTACAATAACTTTTATATTTTAAGTTTGGTCTAATTCTGCCTCAAAGATCTTCAAAAATAACGAAAACAAACATGGCTTTCTGCAGTCAAACAGCATTTTCCAATTTTCCGATTTTTGCTTTTTCTTTATGAGCCACTGACGAGTGGGCCCCGCTGGGACTGGACGACCGGCCATGGACAGAGCTCGCTCGCCACGTCCCCGAGCACGCGTCGCTCGCCGTTGGCGCCGGCCGGCCGACCGCCACCTCTCCCTCCCCTCGCTCCCTTCAAGGCGAAGCGAGGCTAAGCCCCGCCTCACTCGCCTGCCTCCCTGGACACTCGCCCACCGCGCCTCCCTGGTCTCTTCCCGGCCCTTCCTCGTCTCGGCCTCACCCCACTATCCCTGCCTTGCCCAGCGCCGCCGCCACCATAGCAGGGAGCTCGAAGCTCGAGCTAGGCCTGCCGTTCCGTGCCTCCCTGCGCCACCAGAGCACCGTGCCGCTCCTCCACAACCTCTGCTCCGCCGTTTCCCTTGTCCTCAGCCGTCGGAACTGCTCCGCCGCGCCGCAATCCCGCACCGAAGTCCTCGCGTCCAAGCGCTCCGTCGCCGCGCAGTTCCTGCCTCCCCGCGCCAAACCGAGGTAGTGGAGCATGTTTCCCAGACTCCTCTCCCCCTCCTAGGCTACTCCCGGTGGGCTGCCGCGCCCCCGCAGGGCCGGCGCGGCCAAGAGCCGCCGCGTTTCCCCCTCCCTGCGCAAGGAAGAAGGAAGCAGGGAGGAAGATGGAGTTTTGCGCGCCAGCCCCCGATGTTTTCGGTTTTTGCATTTCAATCCCGCGCACTGTTTCACATGTCTTGCGGATCTAACACCCTAGCCCCTGGAAACTAGGTATAATCACAGACAGGTCCCAGATCGGTGGGTTTTCAATTTGAAATGCATTTAAGCTAGCTGAGGTTTTCAAAAATCATTATAAATCACATAAAAATGGTAAAAATAGAAAACCAGTTGCATTGTATTCCTATTAAGTAGATCTATAGAATGGATATGGTGGTCGAGTGGGAAAAGACCTTTTTGCCCCTGATATTATGTATGCTTAATAAATCAATATAATTGGGAAATATGGACTAAATGGTCTCCAAAAATTGCCAAACTTGATCAGCAGTGTTATTAGGGTATATAGACTCATTGTGATTTTTGGTAGCTCAAGTGCTCACTTTTAATTACTATTTTACCCCTACATGTGATTTTAGCATAAAAAGAAATAAGGAAAAGGTAACCATATTGAAAATCATGCTCTAAAAAGGGTTTTACACCTTTTATTATGCTCCCTGTGGTATAAATAGCTCATTGTTGGAATAGGGTACGGTGCATGTAAGGTTGACCCTATTTTTGAAAATGGTAGGCATAATGCTTATTTAAGTAAACTTCGGTTGCCTCGCGTAAAACGATGTTACCTCGTCACATACCCCACGTTGTTATATGCGATAAGCTAAGTTACCGTAGGTGATGGCTTGTACGATTTCTTAATACTAAACCAGTTTCATCACGAAAATGCATCACTTTAGTCCCTAAATCATGATTCATTGCATCACACTCGCATCATGAAGCAAAGCATTGCACTAATACCTGCTCCGATTGCACCATGTCATGCATATAGATCCCGTGAGCAAAAGATATTCGCCGGGCCAACCGATCGTAGAAGAGCACGAGAAGGAGCTACATCAGGAGCCGGAAGACCAGCAACAGGAGCCCAACTTCGCTCAGGAAGCAGCTACTAACCCTAGTGAGGAAGGTAGGCAGGACCATAAATTCCCAGCAAATATGATATTGAATGATGTTTAGACATCCGCATTAGGAGTTGTTTGAAAACAATTGCATTAGACTTCTTGGCCGCCCTGGCCCTAGCACCTACAATAGAGTACGTAGGACGAGTATGCCTAGAAATGCTAGGTGCGAGTAGACACGAGTGAATTGGAGTCACTCGTCGTATAGGTGTTTTCAAAGGAAAGGCTTTCAAAATACATGGGAAACCTTAAACATGATTGTCATGGAACTAAATTGAGGCCGGGCGGAGATTTGGGTATATTATGATAAAAAATGATGTGGATGGTTTGGTGGACTCCGCTCGAGTCGTTTAAGGCCCGATTCGCTGTTCGCCTGCTGATCGGCATAATATTGCTAGAGTGCTTATCCGGGATAATGGACCGGTGAAAGTCTTACTCGTGCCATCCGAAGAACAGAAACAGGTTCCTACCATTCTTGTTGGAGGGAGTTAGGCCTGGGGGAGCTTGTACTCGAAGGAGGGCTGACCCGGTGCGGCCGTGGTATCGCTCCTGAGAGGGCAAAACCCAGGGGAATGGCGGGATTGAATCGAACTTGGGATGGGACGAGTAAAGATTGGGGCTATATGTGGGAACGCGATGGCTAGTAAGCATATACCCCTGGCATGATAGTTATTCCCGGGAATTAAAAATCGATTCGAATCGCTGATGCTCACCAGGTGTGAGAATGCCAAGGTCACACACGGGCAACGTAGTAACAATCGAATTGTATTTATGACTATATATGTTTTGTTTTCAATACCACATGTTCGTATCTGTATGTTTACATTCCTGCCAGTTATATTATGATGATGAATATTTTGATGATGCTGATAATTACATATTAACTTTTAATTACTATAAAAAGAATGGCTAAGGATCAACTGTTAGTTGCCAGCTTTGCGTCAGCCGTAAGCTCTTCCATTAAGTCCTACTGAGTAATTAGTACTCAGGGTTTGCCCCCACTTTTTGAGCAGGTAATGATGTCTTTTGGACACTAGCTTGGAGGAGAGCAGTACCGGTGGGCTCAGTGCTTCTCGCCTCATTCTTTATTGCCTGAAGACTTCTTCTTAAAGTAATATGTTTCCGCTGTGAGATTTATTTTGAACAACGCTTCCGCTTTGTATATGAATAGGTATTTGACTACCTATATTTGGTTTGTAAGCACTTAAATTATTTTCTACTATAAACTGCATGTGATGATGTAACTGTTGTGGCTCCATCGAGGGCTGGATGTGTGTGATGTCGGTTCCTCTGGGAAAAGGTAATATCGGGAGTCATTTTGACTCTCGACGGACGACCGGGTTTAGTTCGGCCTAATCACACTGCGAGCCATGGGTGGCAGGTGTGATTAGTTCGGATTAAATCGGCGGTTCCGCCACAGCAGACTTCTCTAACTTCTTAATGGTGGCATCCCTATCCACCAACATCAACCTCAAAGTGAGACAGTTCTCACATATGTCAGGCGGTGCTGAAAGCACCTCAAGATCAGCTCTCACCTGCTCAAGCTCACTCCTCAAGGTAGGACAGACCATGCACGCACCCAAAAGCATGGGTCTAGCCCTAAGCTCTTCCAACTCCTTGAGCTGTCCCTCACACCTCACTTTCAGCTCAGCTATGTCAACAGCTAGGTGGGGGCACATCTCACACTCAGGCTCATCACTCAAAATAGGCTCATCTAGTTTAGACCGGAGCTTGCCTAACTCTACCTTCAACCTATCCATCTCCTCTACCTGGTGAGCGTACTTGCTCTTCTGGTCACAGAGATCTCTCATCAGACTCACTAGGCTGGGCTGGCACACTCTTCAGCCTCTCAATCTCAGCTAAAGCATCAGCAAGCTTGGCTTTCTGCTTCTGCAGCTTCTTGGCTACCTTCTTCAACATCTTATCCTAGACTTTAAACTCACGACTGTTTGCCTCCAACATCTCAAGAATTTTAGCTTGCTCAGGAGTTACCTCTTCATCGGAGGAGTCATTGCCGTTGCCCTTGTCGTCCTTGTCCTGAAGGGCCATGGAGCAAAAGGATCTCTGGTGCATCTTGTGCTTGCGCTTGGACTTGGTGGAGACAAAGCAGAGTCCAGCTAGACCGCCTTGGTCCCTCCTCTTGTCCCGCTTGGTGACAATCTCCTCATCACTTGAGCTTGATGAAGACGAGGAGGAGGAGGATGATCCGCCGCACAGACCACCAAGCTCGACGAAGAAAGCCTTGTCCTGCTTCCGGTTGTCCTTCTGGTAGCTCTTGAAAGCCTTCCTAAAGTTCCTGATCATGCCGGAGCGGTGCTTAGTGTGGTCACACTTGTCGTAGTCATGCTTGCTGGAGTGGTACTTGTTGGAGTTGCGGGAGTGGCTCTTGCCCTTCTTGTAGTAGTCGTTCTGCTTGTTTGGGCATTCGGTGATGAAGTGGCTGACCTCTCCGTACTCTAAGCACTTGGGCCTCTAGCCCCTCTTCTTGCTCATCCGATTGTCATAGGCACACTGAAAGTGGCTAGACACCAGGCAAAGCTCATGATCCCCAAGTGACGCTAACTACTCCTCTGTAACAGACATAAGAGCAGAAAACGAAAAGTTGTGAAGCTGGGGGTTAGGGAGAAGCCAAGGCTAGGCTCTTGGAGCCAGTACAAGCGAGAGAATCTCTCAACTTGTAATCCACCTCTGTGGCCTTGAGCTTGCTATAAAGAGCCTCCACTCCAATTGTGTCATAGGCCTCAGACTCGATGATTGAGTTAACCTTGATCTCCCATATCTTCCTGTCCAACACATACAGCAATTTGACAGCCTGCTGATGGTCTGTGTATGGG
Organism: Paspalum vaginatum; assembly: GCA_030272315.1. Lineage (NCBI taxonomy): Eukaryota > Viridiplantae > Streptophyta > Magnoliopsida > Poales > Poaceae > Paspalum > Paspalum vaginatum. The sequence continues at coordinate 14,415,611 of CM059021.1, read as the reverse complement.
ATCCTCTCAGGGCTGGAGTTAACGCGCAACTTGTTGATGGTCGATTGAAAATGACCAAACAAGTCATCGATGGACTCACAAGGCTTCTGAACAAAATTCTCATATTCGCGCCTATAAGTCTCAACGAGACGCCCCTTGATAGTAGCAATGCCCTCATGGTGTACACTCAGTAGGGACCAAATTTGACGGGCAGTCTCGAGGTGGCTCACTCTCTCATAATCAACCAGACCAAGTCCTGAGAAGAGAAAGTTAACAGCTTTGGCATTCGCCTCATGCTGAGCCACAATCGCTGGGGTAGTGCGCTGAGCAACTGGAAGCACCACAAAGTTCGCACTCTTAGTAGCATCCCATATGTCCTAGCCCTGGCTAAGCAAGAATGCTTTCATCCTACCTTTCCAGTAGGAGTGGCCATTGGAGCCAAGGACTGGAATCTTCCTGGAGTGAGTCATAGTCGCGACTGGTTTCTCACCGGTAAAGGTATGAAAAAACCTAACTGGCTCTGATACCAATTGTAGGACCAAGACGTGTGACTAGACAGGGGGGGCGAATAGGAGCACTTAAAACTCAAAACTCACAACCCCCAAAACTTGTGCTTGAGAAAAGAACTAGACACCGTCCACTGAACAGATACGTATCTAGTAGCGCAAGGTGTCGTCCACTGAGAGGATACGCACCAAGCAAGCGGAAGCACTCAACTCAACGATCACAAAGACCGCAAGCCAAGCGGAGCAACAACTCACGCTGAGGTGTGTCGCCAGCCACTCAACGCACCTAGATGCGTCTCACTGATACACAGCAAGCAAAAGGGTATAGACATACAACGAGAACCACCAAAGCGAGGTTGAGACAAAAACACGGAAGCAAACGAACACAAACCAACCAAAATGAACACGCCTAGTGATCACCAAGACCTCTTAGCAAATGAGGTGCTAAAGACCTTATGAATGCATGACCCTAGGCACCCCAAAACCACCCAGAACAATCTACAAACCCTAGGAACAACTCAAACCAAATCCGGGGCCAAAAACCCTGTCTACACCGGACTATTCGATAGGCTCTATCGGATTGTCCGACAGGACTTTTTCAGGCAGACCAGGTTGCAAAGAAAAATGCCAAAACCCAATCAAACGGACTCCAAAAATCATAAAATTTTAACCACAGCCTGAGGAAAATATGGGAAACAACATACTAAAAATTCAGCCCATTTGGATATTGTTAAGTCTACCGGACTATCCGGTGAAGTTGCACCAGACTGTCCGGTGTGCCCAGAAATCAGCCTCGGACTTTGAGTTTTCAAATCTCAAACTTGACCAAATCTTCTCCGATCTTCACAAAACTTTGCACAGGCTATCCTAGCACTATTTCAAAGCTATTCCCAAAAGATCTACTCAAAAAGATCAAAGGATTAGCAGGAATTTCAGATCTCGTGAAGAGGGGACAATTTGGGCAGGAAAGGGGAAAATCCAAACTGACTTGCTCGTGGCAATCCAGCTAGATTGAGATGTTCTAACACATATTCTCCATGTCCTTGCAAGTCCAAAAGAGACAAAAGAATAGGATTAACTCGCGGGCAATGCAAATCTCTAAATGACTTTGAGTTTCATCCAAAATCCAAACTAGAAAAGGGGGAAGAGGAGGGCTACACACATCAGCACGAGATGAGGATGAAACTTGCTTGGATTATGAGTGGAATTCAGTATACAAGTGGTTCCTCACAGCCTACCGCCCTTCATCCTCCCACTAATGCAAAGTGCTAATCCTAGGGGACTCTAAATCCTAGTTTAGCACTCGATTTCTCTCTAAGCTCTTGGCTGATTGGAAACTAGGCCCACGGTTTACAAATGGTGGAAGAGTCCCTTAAATGACCAGCCACTTAGGTATTTATAGCCCTGGCCTAATCGACACATTTTACACTAAGACCCCTATATTACAGAAACGATCGTAGGGGCCAAAACAGAAAAGACTCGACATTCTCGGGGACGGACGACCGTGATGGAGTCTTGATCTTCTTCGCCTGCAAGCTAACTCTCAGATGACGTCCACGGGGCCAGTGGTCAAAATCCGCCGATTGACCCCCATTTTTGAAGTCAGAAACCGGGAAACTTTAGGGTTTCCCTCCTGGGCCTGGAATGGCCCACTCCACTCTATATCGGCGAGAATGAGCCCATTTGCCCAGTCCGGTAACTTGGTGGTAGAGTGGTGGATTTGAGCGAATCTGTCAACGCTCTCGCCCGTCTTCGCGCCATGTACTTGGGTTGGAGCACCGCGGTGGCACCCGGCATCCCCAGTCCATCGGGGTCACCTCACAGTCCTTTGGAGGTCTTACTCGTGCCGTTGCCATGCCGCTCCTCCGTGTACCGAACTCCCATGGCCGACCGACGTCGAGCATGCCTCCAGTCCTTCGGAGGGCTTCCATCTACCTCCAGTCCATCGGAGGGTCTCCTGTCTATCGGAGGTCTTGTGCGCAAGTCCTTCTGGGTCTTTGGCTTCTGTTGAGAATCACTCATCACTCCAGAGGTAATGGAGCCGGTCCATTGGCTCTCAACGACCACATTTCAGACCTCAAGGAAAATTTCGCAAACTTCAGAAAGAACGGCTTAAAGCTAAACCCAGAAAAATGCGCCTTAAGGAAAATGGTTAGGCTGCATGATGTCAAAGCAGGGAATCGATGCAAACCCAGAAAAGGTAGTTGCAATTAGAAACATGAAATCACCAAGAATGAAGAAAAAGTGCAAAACGTAACAGGAAGAATCGCATCCCTAAACCGATTCATTTCCAAATCAGCAGAGCGAATTCTGCCATTCTTTAAGGTGGTAAAGGCTTCAGCAACAACACACTGGGGTGAAGAGCAGCAAAAAGCATTTGAAGACCTGAAAAAGTTACAAAAATGACAACTCTGACAAGCCCAACTCATGGTTTTGAACTTTTAATGTACATTGCAGCAACACACTCAACAATAAGTGCAGTTTTGGTCGAAGTAAGAGAAATTGACAGAAAGAAACAACAGTCTAATATACTTCGTGTCCAAAGTCATGTTAGTGTCGAAGAGAAATACTCAAAATTGGAAAGAATGGCATATCCAGTCTTGGTGAAATCAATAAAGCTTCAGCACTATTTTTAAAGCCATAGCATTACAATCCCAACCTCATACCCTCTTCAGGATGTGCTGAAAAAAAGAGAGTCTTCAGGCATAAAAGCAAAATGGGTAGCAGAACTGGCTGAATATGTAATCAACTTCGTACAAAAACAACAATCTAATCTGAAGTCCTAGCTGATTTCATGGCAGATTGGACATCAGATCATGGAAATGAAGAATAACCAATAATCCAAGCTCCAGTTTGGACAATACAGTGTGACTGATCATGCAGATCCAAAGCATCAGCAGCTTCAGACCTCTCCCCAAGGTGCAAAGATGAGATATGTTGCCAAGTTGGTTTTTGAAGGCATCACAAATAATGTCGTAGAATACGAAGCCCTCCTACGGGGTCTAAGAAAAGCAAGAACTCTAGGAGTCCGAAGAGTAACAGTCCTCACAGACTTAGAATTAATTATGAGACACATCAGCAAGCAACAAATCAAGAGATCCAGCAATGATCAAATACCTACAGCTGGTGAGATGCATGGAAAGTACTTCCTAAGAATATCAGTGAAAAGCATTGTAAGAACAAAAAAAAGGAAGCAGAATTTTTGGCCCAGTCAGCCTCGACGGCACACCTTTGGCCCCAGACATCTTCGTTGAAACATTGCGCCGAAGGTCAATTGACTCCAAAGACAATATGGTTAAGCACATACACTCAATCCACAACGAAGACTGGCAAGCCCCGATCATGGCAGTATTAAAAGGTACCTTTGAGCCCTGTCCAAGGCAGAAAATCAAAGAATGCAACAAAGGGCATGAAACTACACATACATTGATGGAGAGCCCTACCGAAGTGGTGTTTCCACTCCACTCCTTAAATGCATACCAAGAGATCAAGGAAAGCAACTCTTGCAAAGAAATACACAGTGGCTTGTGCTCTTCGCATATTAGTACAAGTGCACTAGTATCAAAAGCGTTTAGGCATAGATTTTACTGGACGTCAGCAGTACTGGATGTAGAATTCTTGGTGAGAACATGCAATAAGTGTCAAAAAATCTTTAAATATAGTAATTATTCCCCATACGAAGTGCAACTCATTCCACCAATCTAGCCACGGGCAAAATGGGGTATGGACATTGTAGGCCCCCTGCCATTGACACATGGCAATTACAAATATACATCAGTTGCAATAGAATACTTCTCAATGTGGATAGAGGCAAAGCCACTACAAACCATCACTTCGACAACACTGCGAATGTTCTTTTGGCAAAATATCGTATGCCGCTTTGGCATACCTATAGAGCTGACAGTTGACAACGGCAAACAGTTTGACAGCACAGACTTCAGGCAGTTTTGCACTCAGATAGGAACCAAACTATGCTTTGCATTAGTATATCACCCATAATCAAACGGGGCAGTTGAAAGAGCAAATGGACTTATGTTCTCGGGGATCAAGAAAAACATAACAGAACTACCGAAGAGCAAATGAGTTGATAAACTGCTGAGAGTAATTTGGTCTCATAACAATACAGAAACAAGAAAAATGAAGTTCACCCCTTTTCGTCTGCTATACAACGATGAATCAATGACTTATGAAGCAATAAAGAATGGCACTTATAGAGTTGACCATCCTAGGGATGATGAAGATCTCAAGATAAACAAAGAAACGATCGAAGAAACAAGATTCCAGGCAATACAGAACATAGAGAACTACCAAGACAGCACAAGAAAATGGAAAAACAGCAAAGTTAAGCACAGAAGCATATCTTCGGGCGATCTAGTACTCAAGAACAAAATAGACAAGTTCAAGACGAGCATAAAGTGGGAAGGGCCATTCATTGCCCAAGAAGTGAACAAAGGAGCATACAAGCTAAAGACACATGAAGGGTAAGAGCGGCTGCATACCTAGAATATTGACATGCTGACAAAATAATATATGTAACATAAAATTTCCTTAGTATTAAGACAATGGCTATGTAATGAACAAAATGGGCATTTGTACTCTTTTCCTCACAGTGGAAAACCTCATCAGCCAACAATTTTGTTGGTGAGGGGTGAGGTTTTTAACGAAGCAAGTGCCATGAATGAAAGAATATCTCCCCTAAAGATCCGCGTATTTAAAACAACAAGCTGAAGTACAACAAGAAGATCTCTAGCAACACTATAGGAAATGACTATTTTTTCGTGGGCCAAAAACCCACGAAAATAAGCTAAAACCGAGGAAAGTAACCCTTTTTCGTCGGCACGCCCCCGACGAATTTATATTGTTTTCGCCGGTTTTGAATGGGCCCATGAAATTACTGCCCACGTGACAAGTAATTTCGTCGGCCAGGTGGGCCTATGAAATTACTTGCCATGGTGGCACCCAGTAATTTTGTCGGACCACATAGGCCCATGAAATTACACCTTTTTCACTTAAAATAATAATAATATACTCAGAAAATTCCAATAAATCACAGAAATTTCAGAAAAAATTCTAGAAAAATTATACATCTGTATATCACAGTCCACTAAAAGTTTCGTAACAGATAATATTCATGCAAAAACAACACATAGTTTAACACTTAATGGTTAACACACAAGTAAAAACTCATGCAGTCATACTAAATCAGTCACCCAGTCAGTCTCAAACATAATAGCAAGCTACAAGCAACAGGTAGGTAGAGATAGACTGATGGAGATGAACTCAGTCTTCATCTTCAGTACGCACACGAGTTTTTTCCAATCCAGTTGACTTGGTGTTCTTGCTTACTGGTCCCTCAGCGGCACTGCCACACCCTTCCATCAGCAAACTCCCAAATCAACAACAGATATATTTGAAAATGGCAAAAAGGCCGTAAGAAATTTGCATGGTTCTATGATGCATTGAACTTTTACGTTGGAGTGGTTTTTATTCAATACAATTAATTGCTTGCACAGATATATAGCAAAGTGAACAATCAAAATAAATCGAAGTCAGATTGCTTCATAAAGTAAACTGTAAGAAAACAACCTGCAGTCCCAATGACACCACCCTATAAAACCAAATCAACCAATTCTTGAACAGAGCAAACATGAGAAGCATAAACAAAGTTACACAACATCGCAAATATTGGAATTGGCAGCCATAAATACAGGTACAATGCTAACATGCAGACCAAGATAACAAACGGAACATTGAGTAAGTATCCTGTAAAGAACCGAACTATGAGCTGAAGATCATGAATCGCTTATCGTGCAATGGTGCTCAGAATGTACCACCAGGAACCATAGGAATGAACCGGAAAAAGTAGTAGAAAGTTGCATTGGGATAGATTAACATCACCTTGTTATCAACTTGGGCATCAAATATTTGCTAGGACAGAGGACATTGCTAGTGACATCCAGATTAATGCATGAATAAAATCAGCCAATCAGATAGAGCGTCAGTCCCAAATGCAGCTTCTAACATTTGCATACTATTGAAGGGTTTGACTATATGGAGAAAAAATGAACTCTGCAAGTGTCTACTTTATCTATCCTATGCTGTTTCATGATAAAATAGAAAGCGGTAGATGCAGCGGCCATTAGACATGATAAAATTGCAAGTGTAACTATCTTTCAAATAGGAAAAAAAAATACAAAGATTAGCAAGACGCAGATGTATATCACATTCTAGGCACATGATTGTAGGGATGGAGATACTCTGTATATACCATTCAGTTCATTGTTTCAGATAGAAATCAGAGGTGAACAGCACAATCATGCGCATCCTAAGTACCCGTGACACTTAAAGGCTTGAAACAAAACACAAAGTGATGTTTTTTAGAACAAAAAGGAGGAAAGACTGATGCTCATCTATACACTATGATAAAGCTCTGGTCTTGTTTCTGACATACCAGCTTCTCTCTCAGCGATTCCTCTTGATAGAGCCTTTTCTTTTCTGTAGAAAATGAACATAGATTGCTCAAGATGATTATTTAAAGGAACTTGCATTCAGAACCAGTTTTACTATTCAAGCCAATGTATATTTTTTTCACATTGAGGCTTCATGATTAAGTTATTTAGGCATTACGGAGATCTACTACCAATTCAGGATATTCCATCTTGCATTCCAAATTGGCATTGAAAGCCATCAATTGCATTCCAAATTGGCAATGAAAGCAAAGATAAAATTTGACTCTAAGAAGTCTAGGAAAGTAAAGAATAATTCACTCTAACTTGTAATGTTACACAAAGTGCAGGCATGTAGCATATGTAGTACACTTAGAACCGCTATTTATATATGTCAAAGGATTGGCACCATTGGGCTTAGAAACATATCTGTATTTTTGAGACTATCCTGAATGGGTTTCTTTTTTTTTTGAGACAAACTTGGATTTTAATTGCAGCATAGAAATGACTTTCAGTCCATGAACATGGTTATCATTGGAAAACAATTAGAAATTTACACTAACCATGATTCACCAAATTTATATAATGAACTGGTCCCTTGTTGAAACGATTAAAGTATTGTAATAAGCATAGATCAAAGGACTTTTACCATGACAGGGTGATGGCGGCCTCCTCCAACGCTCCACCACCATCGCTGCTCGTCTGCACACCCTATGGTAGATCCCCATGCTGATCGTCTCCCTCATTTGCGGTTGGCGTGTGGCGGAACCGCCGATTTAATCCGGGCTAAGCACACCTGCCACCTCTGGCTTGCAGTGCGATTAGACCGAACTAAACCCGGTCGTCCGTCGAGAGCCATTCGACTCCCGATATTACCTTTCCCAGAGGAACCGACATCATACACATCTGACTCACGATGGAGCCACAACAGATACATCATCACAGGCAGTTGAATAGTAGAAAGTTAAACTTAGTTACAAGCCAGTTTTTACATAAAACACAAGTCCAACATAAAGTTATAAAGTAGCAAGTTTGAAAGTTTCTCGCAGCGGAAAATATAAGTTTAGATCACCATGTTATCACCAAAAGTTTTGCATTGGAGGTACAACATCGAGCCCACCGATGTTGTCCTCGTGCCACTTAGTCACTTCATCCTACATGAGGGCATGCCCCGCCTCCGACACAGGTGCACACCATGAATTCCATACCTGCACTCAAAATGTGGGGGCAAACCCTGAGTACTAATTACTCAGTAGGTCTTAATAGATTTGGCTTACGGCTGACGCGAAGCAGCTTACTAGCAAGTGGATCCTTAGCTTTTAGTTTTTACAGCAACTTTATTAACATAACATCAAGTTTCATTGTCTGTACGATTGTCAACATAACAGTAAATTTCCGTAATGTAACATCTCAGATCAAACATGTAGTATTCCAAAAAATCATGGGCATTAAGCATCTGATAGTTTAAGTAATTACTACGTTGCCCGACAGTGATATTGGCATTCCCACACCTGGTGGGCATCAGCGATTCGAATCGATTTTTAATTCCCGGGAATAACTATCATGCCAGGGGTATATGCTTACTAGCCATCGCGTTCCCACATATAGCCCCAATCTTAACCTGCCTCGTCCCAAGTTCGATTCACTCCCGCCTAGCCCCCGGGTTGTGCCCCCATGACGAGCCTGCCGACATCTCGGTCTCCCCGTCATGAGTACCAAGCTCCCCCGGGCCACCTTCCTCTCAACCAGCGGGTAGGAACGTGTCTCTGTGCTTCGGACGAGCCCAGGAAAGACTTTTCCGGTCCCATTCCCCGGATAAGCACTTTAGCAATGTTATGCCGATCAGCAGACGAACAGCGAACGGGCCTTAAACGACTCGGGCGGAGTCCGGGTGCGACATCATGAATAGTAAATACTGAAATAAAATCTCCGCCCGGTCTCCATTTACGTTATGAGCAACAATTTCAAGCGATATAACTGTAAGCTTTTGATTTTGAAAGCACCTACGCGACGAGTACACACACTCATGTCTACTCGTACCTAGCAATTTCTAGGCATACTCGTCCTACGAACTCTATGAATAGGTGCTAGGGCCAGGGCGACCAGGAAGTCTAATGCAATTGGTTACAAGCAACTCCTAATGCATATGCGTAATCATCAAGTATAATTTATTTGTTGGGTAGAGTATGGTCCTGCCTACCTTCCTCGTTAGAGTCAGTAGCTGCCTCCGGAGCGTAGTCGGGTTCTTGCTGTTGGTCCTCTGGCTCTGGGTGCAGTTCCTCTTCTGGCTCCGTCACGATCGGTTGGTCCGGTGGTGGTTCTTCGTTCGTGGAATCTATATGTATGACATGATGCAGTTGAAGTATGTATTAGTGCAATGCTTGCTTCATTATGCGGGTGTAATGTAGTAGATCAGTGAACTTATGATTCATGGTACAGAGTTATGCATATTGAGGCGAAAGTCGTTTCATACTAAGAAATCGTACAAGCCATCATCTATGACAGCTTAGCTTGTCACATAAAATAACGTGGGGTGTGCGTAGCGAAAATAGCACCATTTCATGTGAAGTAACCGAAACTTTCATACAAGTGCATTATTTCTACCCGCTTTCACTTAGATCCAAAACCTTACATGCATCATCTCCAATTCTAGCAAGTTATCCCATAACTATAGCTCATATCAACCTTAAAGTCATATTTGAAACATTATTCACCAAATTAACCTTTTTCTTAAGTGTAATATGTGCCTAGAGCAAGACAAGGGCAAAATGGTAATTCAACAGCAAGGGCTAGGGTCAACAAATTTTATACAGAATCTACATATAAAAACAAGGTCCCTGCTCAAATTTGGCTATTTTTGGAGATCATTTAGTCCTTATTTCCTATTTATTAGAGTTTTATATGTTTGAAAAGAAACAGGGGCAAAACTGTCCTTTCCTACTCAACCATCATACCCATCCTGTAGATCTATTTATTAGGAACACAATGCAACAAAGTTTGCTATTTTTGGATTTTTATACACTTTGTTATGATTTTTCAAAGTTTCAGCCTTTTTAAAAGCATTTTAATCGAAAATACACAGATCCAGGACCTATCTGTAAATATCTATAGCTTCTGAGGGTTCCTGTGCAAGATTTACAAGACTCAGTGTACAGTGCTCGGTATGGAAACATAAAACTGTTAAACTCGGAGGGCGGTATCGCAAAATGTCCGTCTTCCTCCTCCCGTCGTCTTCCTCCTCGCGACGGGAGGGGGAGCTCCGGCGGCGCGCGGTCAATCCCGGCCCTGCGGGGCTCGGGAGCTCGCCGCGGAGTGTCGGGGAGAGAGAGGAGAAGACGGGGAGCTTTACCCACTACCTCAGACGGCGGGGGAGATCGCGGAGAGGGACGGCGACGAGCGCCTCTGGCCGGCGAGGTCCGGCGGTGCAATACGCCGAAGTGGGAGGGTCTCGGGCGACGCGGTCTGTGCGGGAAGGTAGAGTCGAGGGCGGCGAATCTCGGCGCGGTGACGGTTGAGCTCGGGAGCGGCCGGAAGTGGCTGGGGGCGAGCTCGCGGTACTCCGGCAATGGCGGCCGCGCGAGAGTGAAAGGGGAAGAAAACTAGAGAGCGCGGGCGCGGGGAGGAGGGCTCGAGAAATAGGCTCGGCCTCGCCCTCGCCCCGGTGGCGCGCCGTGCGCGCTGTCCGCGCGCGGCAGTGGCGCGTGGCCGCGGCGGCCGGGAAGGCCGGCGCGTGGCCACGGCCGCTCGGCGCGCAGCGCCGCGTGGGCGTGCGCGGGCGGGGAGAGAGGAGGAAGGCGCGTGGGTGAACCCGGTCTATGGACCACGGTGGCTGACAGGTGGGGCCAAACTCAGGAACAGGGAGTACGGCGTATGGACTCGGTGTATCGAGCGAGGGAGCGGGTCCGTGCGCTGGCGCGGGCGGCCTGACAGGTGGGTCCCGCCTGTCATAGAGACTAGAAAATAAAAGAAAAACGAAAAAGATAAATCCCCTTTGACCAGCTGAACAGGTTTCTGAATTTCGTAAATTTGACCAATTTAGGAGCCGAATTTGAAAAAGACCCAATTGAATGAAATGTTGTACTTTTTGAAATCTACAACTTTGTCAAAAGGACCTATACCAGATTCCAAATATAAAATGACTTAAATTTGAAATTAACCTGCTAACTCCTGTTTGACCACTTAAAACCCCCAACTTGGAAATTATAAAAGTCCATTTTAGGTACATTTTCATGAAAGGTGAAATATACCAATGTTGCATAGAATCTCATGATCTACAACTTTGGTATTCATGACATGGCAAGATTTTGAATTTTGTTTCACAAAATTTTGAATTTACCAAACAGGGCTGAATTTTGCAGAAGTCACATTTTCACATAAAATGACCCAAAACTAGATTTCAACAATCATGCATGCCAAAACACAAAATACCAAAGTCATTCCTTATGGAATTGCCTACAAGTTGGGTATGTAAAGTTTTATGAAAAACACAATTGTCTTAAAGTTATATCCGCAAAACAAACACAGCTTTTCAGAAAACTAAGTTTAGTTGCTCAATTGACCTAATTTATGCATGCTCTCAAGATAAAATGTCTTTGAAAAGATGTCATTATGCTAATGATTTTAGTGTAATGCATTTGAGATGCCTAGGGCATCACAACCCACCCCCCTTAAAGAAATCTCGTCCCGAGATTTTTGAAGTGTCGTGGGTGGTTAAACTGGTTGTAGTTAGTGTTGGGTGCACGTATTGAGTTTAGACCCAGAAGCTAAGCTATTGTAACGTACCGAGTTGAGGTGGATAGCAGAAAACCAGGGTACTTAGTGTGTAGGTATTCTTCTTGCTCCCATGTGGCTTCTTCTTCGGAATGATTACTCCATTGAACTTTGTAGAAGTTAATTGTTTTCCGACGGGTTGATCTTTGCTTCTGATCGAGAATTTTTATGGGATGTTCTTCGTATGTGAGATCTGGTTCAATCTGAACTTGAGAGGTATCTACCACTTTCTCTGGTACCCTTAAGCACTTCTTTAGTTGTGAGACATGAAACACATCATGAACTGCAGCCAGATGTGGTGGTAGTTCTAACCGATAAGCGACGGCTCCGCACTTTTCAATGATCTTGAATGGACCGACGTACCTTGGTGCTAACTTTCCTTTCACCCCAAACCGTTGTACCCCTTTCATCGGAGATACTTTGAGATACACATGATCCCCCTTATCAAAGACTAATGGCCTCCTCCTTTTATCCGAGTAACTTTTCTGTCTGGACTATGCTCTTTTGAGATGGTGGTGTATGAGTTTCACTTGTCCTTCGGCTTCTACCACTAAATCAGGGCCAAAGGTAACACGTTCTCCTGGTTCGGACCAGTTTAGTGGTGTTCTGCATCTCCTACCATAAAGAGCTTCGAAAGGAGCCATTTCTAAGCTCTTTTGGTAGCTATTGTTATAAGCAAACTCTGCCCAGGGTAGACACTCATCCCACTTGGTGGAGTAAGTTAGTGCACAGGCCCTTAACATGTCCTCTAGGATTTGATTTATTCTTTCTACTTGACCACTGGTTTGAGGGTGATATGCTGAACTTCGAATCACAGTGGTTCCGAGAGCGGATTGTAAATGTTCCCAAAAGCGGGACACAAATATCGAACCTCGATCGGAAGTGATGGTCTTGGGTACCCCATGTAGGGAAATAACCCGTGCAATATATAGCTCTGCATAGGTAGCGGCAGTATAATGAGTCTTGACGGGTAAGAAGTGTGCCGACTTGGTGAGCCGATCGACAATCACCCATATAGAATCATATCCCTTTTGGGTACGAGGCAAACCCACAACAAAATCCATGTGTATATCCTCCCATTTCCATGCTGGAATATCCAGCGGCTGAAGCATTCCAGTGGACTTTAAGTGATCAGCTTTTACTTTCTTGCACACGTCGCACTCAGACACATACTTGGCGATTTCTCGTTTCATACGGGTCCACCAAAACTTTTGCTTCAAGTCTTGGTACATCTTATTGCTGCCTGGATGTATCGTGAGTATTGAAGTGTGCGCTTCGTCCAGTATCTTCTTCCTCAACTCCATGTCCTTGGGTACCACTAGACGATTCTTGAACCACAGGACGCCTTGGTCATCAAGCGTGAAACACGCCTTCTTCTCTTCACTAATACCTTCACGGATATGTGCCATACCCTTATCTTGCTTCTGAGCATCTATGATTTGTGCCTTGATTGTGGGCTCAATGATGATATTATAGAGTTCTGCATGCTGTCTTGGAGGTGTTTCTATGTCACTCATTTCACAGCAGATTATTCTTGCTGTAGGTCGGACTTCTATCACATTGCAATGGGCTTTTCGGCTTAGTGCATCTGCTACCACATTGGCCTTGCCTGGGTGGTAGTGTATCTCCAGATCATAATCTTTTATCAGCTCTAACCATCGCCTCTGCCTCATATTGATTTCGGGTTGTGTGAAAATATATTTGAGACTCTTATGGTCAGTGTAGATGTGACATGTGTTGCCTAACAGATAGTGTCTCCATATTTTTAGTGCATGAACGACTGCAGCTAATTCAAGGTCATGTGTTGGATAGTTGGCTTCATGTTTCCTCAGTTGGCGGGAGGCATAAGCAATTACTCTTCCTTCTTGCATCAAGACACAACCAAGTCCATTACCGGAGGCATCACAGTACACTTCAAAAGGCTTGGTGATATCTGGTTGAGCTAGTACGGGTGCTGAGGTTAACAATTTCTTCAAGGTCTGAAAAGCTTCTTCACATTTCGGATTCCAAATAAACTTGGCATTTTTCTTGGTCAAAGAGGTCATAGGCTTTGCAATTTTGGAGAAATCTTTGATAAAGCGGCGGTAGTAGCCCGCTAAACCAAGAAAACTCCGAATTTCAGTTACAGTTTCTGGTTGCTTCCAATTTAGCACATCTTCTACTTTGTTAGGGTCAACTGCGACTCCCTTTTCAGATAGCACATGTCCCAAGAAACTCACTTCTTTCAGCCAGAATGCACACTTGCTAAACTTGGCATAAAGCTTATGCTCTCTAAGCCGAGTAAGCACGATCCTCAAGTGTTCTTCATGTTCTTTTTCATTTTTGGAGTAGATTAGTATGTCATCTATGAATACCACCACGAACTTATCGAGTTCATTCATGAACACCGAGTTCATCATATACATGAAGAAAGCCGGTGCGTTGGTTAGTCCAAATGACATGACCAAGTACTCATACAAGCCGTATCTGGTAGAGAATGCTGTCTTGGGTATATCCTCTTCTCTAATCTTCATCTGATAGTAGCCAGACCTTAGGTCAATTTTAGAAAAGACCTTAGCCCCGGCTAACTGATCAAATAGAATGTCGATGTGTGGTAGTGGGTATTTGTTTTTGACGGTCACTGCATTCAGTGGCCGATAGTCAACGCACAATCTTTTCCCACCATGATCCTTTTTCTCAACAAAGAGAGCTGGACAACCCCACGGTGATGAACTAGGCCTAATGAACCCTTTGTCTAATTGTTCTTGTAGCTGTACTTTCAATTCCTTCAAATCATCAGGTGGCATCCTGTATGGTCTTTTTGACACAGGTGCCGTGCCTGGAACGAGTTCAATGGCAAATTCTACATCCCGTTTTGGTGGCAATCCAGGAAGTTCTTCCGGAAACACATCCGGAAATTCACACACTACCGGTATCTTCCTAACTTCTTGTAGTTCAGTCACATTAACTGTGGGGGTCATGTGTTTTTGGTTTGGCATGTGTATCAGCATAGCCTTGCCATTAATGCCTGACCTTAATTGTATTGTCCTGCTGCCAACGTCCAGGACTGCATCGTGTTCTTTCATCCAATTCATACCTAAAATAATATCAATCCCCTGGTGTGGTAGTACCACGGGGTTGATGATATAATTTTCCGTGCCAATGCTCAGCTTAAGTTGTCTAACCCCCAAACTGGTTTCAATAGGTGATCCCGGTGCTGTAATTTGATAGTTTTCTTTCAACTTGTACATTTTTATCCCATGCCTCAATGCATATGTTTTACTGATAAAAGTATGTGTAGCCCCAGAATCAAATAACACGACGGTCGGTTGACCGTTGATCATGAACGTACCAGCAAGCACCGGTTCTCCGGCAGAAATCTGATCCATGTGCACATAGTGCACGCGACCCATCTTGGGCATGGGTCCCTTCGGCTTGTTCTGTTGACTTCCACTAGCTGGGGTAGGACCCAGTATCTTGCGGGGTGCCCTACAGTCACGACTGAAGTGACCTATCTTGCCGCAGTTGAAGCACGGAGCACCCGGTCTCGGAACGATAGGAGCACGGGGAGCTGGCAACTGTGTGGGTGCTCGATAGATGGGGTACTGTTGCGGCGGTGCTGCCCGATGAATCCACCTTGGTTGGTTGGGCCAGACCACATAGCGAGCCTGCTGATAATTTTGCTGTGGAGGCTTGTATGCGGTCTTCTGCTTCTGTGAAGGGCCAGTCGCTGAGGTGTTGGCTAGCCTTTTGCGCTTCTGATCCTCGTTAGCGGCACGGAGACGATTCTCCATTTCGAGAGCAGTGTCTACCAGCTCAGTGAAGCTCTGGTAGCGCCGTGCCAAGTGAGTCCGGAGGGTAGGGTCAAGGCCCTCTAGGAGTCTCTCGGCCCGCTCCGGCTCAGTAGCAACATCTCTCGGAGCATACTGAGAGAGGTGGATAAAGGTCTGCACATATTGCATCACGGTCCGGTTGCCCTGCTTGAGGTCTCGGAACTCGCGACGCTTTTGCTCCATCAAACTTGCCGGGATGTAGTGAGCCCGGAAAGCTTGACGGAACTCCTCCCATGTGGGCTCATGGCCCTCTTCCTGCATGGCGAGGAAAGTGGCGTACCACGCTCCCGCAGGCCCATGAAGAAGCTGAGCAGCAAATCGAGCCTTCTCTTGCTCATTGATCCCTGGCAGAAGGGTAAACTTGGACTGGACAGTGCGAAGCCAGTCGTCTGCCGCCAGTGGCTCTGGGCAGTTGGTGAAAACCGGGGGTCGCAGCCCCTCGAAGTCCTGGTAAGTAATGCCACGTGGCCTGTACTCCCGCGGCTGTTGTTGTCCACGGGCTTGACGGTCTTCTGCTAGTAACCGAATCAGCTCAGCTTGTTGGACCACCAAAGTGGCCAGCTCCGGCGGGGGTGGAGCGCCTTGCGTTGACTGCCCTGATGACTGTCCAGTGCGAGTGTTCACCATCTGCAAAATGGAATCATATGGGTTCAGCCCAATAACCCATGTGCAGAAATACGGTGACAGCAAGATCATAGGACTATAGGCAATTTGTGAGCACAGGTAAACTTGTAACAAAGCAGTTAGACTTTATCTCTCAAGGCCAAGCTTAACGACATCGCATCATTCGCATCATCCATGCGCACTCAACAGTTACTGCAACCATACTTATAGAGTCTTAATAAACTAAAGGTTTACTTAGTACACACATGGGCTATCTCATCCATCACCTCGGAACACTAACTTAAGGTTCTACATTAGGTTACATGACGTACATAAGTGAGTTCTCTCGACGTCACCACTGTTTAGTACAGTCATGATAAACTGCACGGAGCGATATAGTACAAAACATCGCTCACAACGTGCACCATTTACAAAAAGCTTCATCACACAGTGCTATTGTCAAAGTCTCTAACGCCCGTTACGCGCGTCAGACACCATGCTGCCCTCATCCTCCACCACAGGGGCAACTGAAGGGTCCTGCTCGTACTGTGCCAGGCGCTGCTGTGCCTCAGCCAACTCCGCCTCCAGCTCCTCAATACGGTCCTGTGCATACATGTGCTGGTCACGGTAGTGGGCGACACGGTCCTCGGCACGGAGGTACATCCCGTGTACGCTGTGAGCAAACTGCATGGTCGCAGCATAGGGCCTGGTGTCAATCCGCTCCTCCAGCATGTTGTGACGACGGAGCCACTCGTCGTCGTAGCCGTCGGTGGGGAGGTAGCGCAGCACTGACATCCCTGCTGCACCCGAGGAGCTGAGTGAGGTGATGGCTGCTAGGGTGACCTTGTCGTAAGCGTCCTCCTCATTGGCCCCGTAGACGGTGATCGTCTGCCGGACCGCGGTGTGGCTCGAAGGAAGGACAACACTGGCCATGCAGTGTCCCTCCGCGTGCACTGTCTGCACTGAGAAGAAAGGGCACGGCCTGCGCCTCATCTCACGCAGAGCCCGACAAAGGATCTGCGCAAGACCGTTCTCCTCACGGCAACGGGTGTGAATGTAACACCCTAAATTTAATTTCCAGTAGTTTATAATAAATTCAATATGCTTTATTTATTTTCTAGGATTTATTGTGCCTAGTATGCATTTTTCATTATCTTTTGAACTAAATATTGCAATATATCCTAAGGTCAACATGTTTGTGCATTCATGCTGGAGCATATTTTTTATTTGATGAGTGGCATAAGGTTTGAATTCAAATTTATTTGAATTCATAGTTTGCTTTTGAGTTTAAAAGAAAAGAGAGAAATAGAAAAGAGAGGGAAAATGCAGGAAAAAGAAAAAGAGAAATCAGCCCACCTCCCTGAGCCGGCCCACCTCGGCCGAGCCGGCCCACCCCGCGCCCTCACCCGAGCCGGCCCAGGCGAGGCGGCCCAGCCGGCCAGCCGCGCGCGCCGCCTCTCTCCCTCGCGCCGCTGACAGGCGGACCCGCGCCCGTCGAGCCGCTGACAGGCGGGACCCACCTGTCATCCCCAACCTCCTGACTTTCCTTTTTCGGCGACGGCGTTTTCCTTTTTCGGCCGCCGCCTTTCCTTCTCTACGCCGGCCGACTCCGAGGAGGAGAGCTTCCCCCGCCGCCTTTCCCGTGTTTCCCGCTCTCCTGCGCACCGATTCCCCAAAGGAATCGAAGGATTCCCTTCCTTCCCGAGAGTGCGCGCCGAAGGAAACTCCGGCCGCCGCCTTCCTTACTGCGCCGCCCCCTTCCGAGCCGCTCCGGTCCTATAAATAGCACGCCGGGCTTCGCCCTTTCCCCCTCAACCTCGCCAGCAGCCGCAATCGAGCCCTAGCCGTCGCGAGCCGCTCAATTCCGCCGCCACCGTCCGAGGTGAGTAACGCCGGCGAGGTGCAATTCGCCCTCTGTGGTCGCGCTCCCGCCGCCCTAACCCCTCCGCCGTGCTCTGCAGGACCTCGCGACCCTGTTCCGCTAGCTCTCGACGCCCGTGGACGCTCCGACCGAGCTCTCCGCGAAGCCCCGAGCCGCTCCGCCGCCTCCGCTCAGTCGCCGACCATCCTCCGGCAGCTCCCGGTCGTCGACAACCCCACGGTGAGCTTCGCCGTGGTCCCGTCTTGCTTTCTAGCTAGGTCCGGTCCCGAATCGCGCCCCGGAACACCGGGCATCGCGAGCTCCGGCTGATGCGCCGCCGTCCCCGATGGTCGCCGCCGGCGAAACCTCGCCTTCCAACCTCAGCCGTCCGATCCAGAACGGATGCACGAGATTATAACGTGATCCGATCTCACCTCGGCCGTTAGATCTAGATCCGACCGTCCGGACCAGATGGTGACCGGTCAACCGCGGTCGTCGCCGCCTTTTTGTTAAAGAGACCCTCGGTTTTTTCTAAATCAACCCGCGGTCCACGCCAGTTCAAAAATAATTACAGATCGGCCCAGTTTTTAATGCTTTAGCCCCTGCGCTATTGAAAAATAGAACCCGCAGTCCAGAGGCTGTGTTTTTGTGCTTTAGACCTCGGATCTTTCCTGAAATTACAGAATTGGTCCCTGGTTTTTCCAAAGCAGCACAGATTTTGAGTTTTCTTCATAAAGGGGTCCCTAGAACCTTGTTTTGGCCATAACTTTCCGTTTTAACTCCGTTTTGGGCGATTCTTTCGCTCACGTGACCGTGGTAATATGTAGAACAGTTCTAAACTAGTTTTGTGTTCTGTTTTGATGTATTGGTGTACTGTTTCTTATCTTTTGTCCATTGTTTGCATGTATGCTCGTATATGGATGCTTGTGTGACGTTTGGACGTAAGTAGACGTTGATCTGTCTGAGGTGAACGAGGAGCCACCTTTTGACATTTGTGAGCAGCAGCAAGAGCACCTTGAGGAAGGCAAGTATAACATGAGCAACACCTATCACCTTTAATTCATTGCATATGCATGTGTCGATCTTGTATGCCTATAAGGACGATACATTAGCCACTTTGATCTCAATGTGAACCTTTTGGGTTGCATGTGGTTAAGTTTTTGCTAGGTGCTGTGCCAACATACACCTATGCTATGTTTTTAATTAATGTTGATTAATGGATCTATGCAATTAATTGTTTGAGCGTGACCCTCTGTGCCGTGTGCTTGAGTGGTGCATGTCTCATTTAAAATTTGTTTTTTTAGCAACTTGGTTTAGGGGGCATGAGCATTGTGCTTAGTGGTTTTGCTCATAGCCACTTTCCATAAGGACCGGTTCGCAAAGCGACAACCTGGGACAACAGCACTACCATAAGACTGGTATGGGACGGTCTTAGCTGATTAATTAGATTGTTTTAGTTTGGGAGTAACTTACCTGCGGGGCAAGAGGGGAGGTGTGCTTCTGTGGCCCTCGCGCTGCTTGGGTTGAGTGTGATGTGTTCTTCTCCCCTTGAGGCTTGCTCCACCGTTGCATAACCTGAAACCTTAGCGGTTACACCTTACTAACATAATCTTTGTAAAGGCTTCGTAGTGTGGCTTGCTAGTCATCTCATCTAAGGTATGTGATGAACCACTAGCGTAGCTCACGACTTGTGGGTAAAGATGTGCAACCTCTCGAGAGTGTAAAACTGATGCATCAGCCGTGCTCACGGTTATGAGCGGCCCAGATCCTTTATGTGATTAGTTGGGTTATGGATGGTTTTTGGTAAAATCCTGGTTAACCATGATGCTTAATTTCTTCTATGCAATATCTTTGAGATGAAAGTTTCTCTACTCACTTTAGTAAATAGCTTCAATAAAATTTGACCAATTAAAAGCAATGCAGTGGAGTCAGCTAACCTTAGAGCCTCATGGTTCTGTTATACTTGTTGAGTACGAGTTGTGTGCTCACGCTTGTTCTTTTCCGTTTATTCCTTGTTGGGGGGACAAATCCAACCGCTGCTCAGTCAATGGAGATACGGAGGATTATCAAGAAGTCTAGGCTCTTCGCTCTTCCAGTGGACGTCCCTGTGGCGGCTCTAGTTGCTTTCCGTTTACGCTTCCGCTTTTACGTACTCTATGTTAAAGACAAGTGTCTATTATGGTATTAATACTTATGATGTAATCGTTAAACGTTATATTATGACATGTCCTGTGATGACAATTTGTCCTATACATGTGAGACTCGTTCCTGGCGCATGTATAGTATGCACGGTTTTGGTTCATTGAAAACCGGGCTGTGACAGATTGGTATCAGAGCCGTGTCGACTGTAGGACGGAAGCCTAGTTAGTACGGGTCGAAATTTAAGGATTTCCTCCTTCTCTTCCTCCTGTTTTTAAAAGTTTTCTTTTCTTTAAGTTTATACTACAACCCTATGTTCCTACATTATTTTCAATTCTCTTAACTCTTTTTTTTAGAACCGATCTTAACCCAATCTTGGTCGTTTTCCTTGTAGATGGCCCGTACCAGACTGACCGCCCGCAAGCAAACCGGTGCACCCCCGCAAGGCTACCATGTTCCCTTGGCACCACGGAACCCAGAACCAGAAGATCTAGTGCCACCCCCGCCTCTGCAGGAATCCCATCATAGTGGGAGATGACTCTGAAGACCCCAGTGAAGCCAGCTCTTCACTGAGAACACAGAAGAGGATCCAGAGGAGAATCCAGCCCCTGAACCAGAGGTAGAAGCACCTGAGTGGTCACATCACATTGCCGTTCAGATAGAGGATAATCAAGGACCTGCTGTCAAAAGAGAGAGGGTGATCGCCACCTGGGTCAACATCGACCATACCCACCCAGGCAACGGTCTCAACTTTCCCGGACTGCTTCGGGAGTGCCTCCAGGAAATCGGCCTCGACAACTTCACCACCTCCTACTTCGCCACTCAGAGTACGCACCCGATTCTACCTGACAGATGGGTGGCCAATGCGTTGATCGAACGCTACAACCTCATCCACGGAGGGAAGACCATTGTGGGTGATTACTGCAGCGTGACGATCCATGAGACGATGGAAGCTGCCATTGAAGATGCTGCACGCCAAGCTCTGGGAACCATCTGCTACAACTACCGTACCCCGTTGAGCCAGACCTGTTTTCGCTACTTCCCTCGCCGCATAGAAGGCCAAGCTGGGCACGAGATCGCTTCGATGGTGTTGGAGGATGACCAGAGGGTAAGGAAGATGGCACGGTACATCGCGGCCCTCAACTCCGCCCACGACATCGTGTTGGACGAGCTTCACCGCAAGACCAAGAGGGTGGCAGAACTTGAAGCTACACTTGCCGGCCTCCAAGGACCAAAGCCTCGAGTGCCAGACGTGACTCCGTCCCAGTGCAAATCCCGCAAGAGGACCCGCAAGGGGGAACTAAATGGTGCCACTAGGATTCTTTTCCATGAGGATTAGGATTACCCTTATCTTTGCTTCACATCGCTAGTACGTTTGAGTCGAGTTGGTCTATAAACGCTTTGAGTCTAGTTCAGTGTTTGGTTGGTTGTGCTTGTGAACTATGTTTGAGTTGGCATTTTGGTTGCTTGATCATGTCCAACTATGGGGATTGTCCATAGTCAAACCAGTTTGAGTTGAGTTTAATAAAAATAGTCAGTCGGGATGAACAACTACTCTTTACTCCTCTCTACCTCATCTAGCTGACGCTCGTTCATCATGGACTAATGACCAACCTGCAAGCCTCAAAGTCTACTTCACCTTGTGAGAGGGATATACATCCTTATGAACTTTCTTTTGTTGCCCACAGATGGTTGGAACTAGAGGACGTGGTGCTAGGGGCGCCCAAGGAAGTAACCAGGGCCACGACCATCCCGACCACCCGTTGCCCAATCCACCACCACTGACGGCCGAGCAGTTCTTTGCCATGCAAACGCAGATGATGGCCACAGTGAACAATGCCATCTTGGCCCTACAACAAGCTCAGGTGCAGGCGCCACCACCACCTCCTCCGCCTAGGGATAGGCGTGGGGATTTCATGAAGGGGCATCCCCCAACCTTCTCCCACGCTGCAGATCCACTACAGGCTGATGACTGGCTTCGTGCTGTGGAGAGACAGCTGGAGATCGCCCAGTGCGATGACCGGGAGAGAGTCCTGTATGCTGCAGGACAACTTCGTGGTGCTGCTTTGGATTGGTGGGAGTCATACCGCCAGCAGGATCGCGATGCCTTCACCTGGGCTCAGTTTAGAGAGAACTTCAGGAGTCACCACGTACCGGCTGGGACCATGAAGATGAAGAAGAAGGAGTTCCTCTCGCTCAAGCAAGGGAGCATGTCCGTCACTGAGTATCGTGACAAGTTCCTGCAGCTTGCAAGGTACGCCACAGCAGAGGTCGCTGAGGATGGCGATAAACAGGAGCACTTCATGGAAGGGCTCAATGACACCCTGCAGTTCCACCTCATGAACTTCACCTTCCCCAGCTTCAATCACCTGGTAGATCGTGCGCTCCTTACAGAACGCAAACATCGGGAGATGGAGGAAAGGAAGAGGAAGCTCATACCTGCACCGTCCGGGAGCAACACCCGCCCCCGCTACCAACAACAGCAGCAGCCACCGCGGCCAGGATACCCGCAGAACCACCAGGGGCAGCAGACGGCCCAGGGGCAACGCTACCAGAATCAGCCTCCTCGCCCTGCATATCAAGCTCAGCGTCAGGGGCAGCCTAACCCCCCTGCACCAGCTCAGGCTCCTGTCATTGGCAGAAGTTGCTACAAGTGCGGTGACCCGGGGCACTATGCCAATGTCTGCCCTCAGAAGACAGCCCCCAACCCGCAGAGACCAGGACCGGTCCAGCAGCCGCAAGCTCAGGGGCGCAACAATGGGAACGCCAAGGCGCCGTGGCAAGGAAAGGTGAACCATGTGACGGCAGAAACTGCAGCTGAGGCCCCAAACGTCATGATCGGTACGTTCTTGGTCAACTCTCATCCTGCTACCGTACTATTTGATACTGGTGCCACCCACTCCTTTATTACCAAATCCTTTGCTGAACAACATAAAATACCCGTTAGCATGTTGAAAAAGGATATGATAATTACTTCACCTGGAGGGGAAATAAGAACCAATGTGATCTGTACCAGAGTCAGGATTAACATAAGGGGGTTAGAGTTTCATACTAGTCTGTTAGTCATAGAACCGATGGGCATCGACGTCATCCTGGGAATGGAAACATTGACCAAATGGGGAGTCAGAATTGACTGTGCCAAGAGGACTGTTCATATGACAACGCCAGATGGCCAGGAAGTAAGAGTCGGCGCATCCAAACCCTCCGGTTATCTGCATCGGATGGAGGTCCAACCTACAGATGGCATTCGAGTAGTGTGTGAATATCCTGATGTCTTTCCGGAAGAGTTACCAGGTATGCCGCCTGACCGAGACATTGAGTTTTCTATAGATCTTTTACCTGGTACTGCTCCTATATCTAAAAGGCCATATAGAATGGCACCCCCAGAACATGAGGAAGTTAAACAAAACATAGATGAGCTGCTAGCAAAGGGATTTATTCGCCATAGTACCTCTCCGTGGGCTTTTCCTGTTCTGTTTGTTGATAAGAAGGAAGGGCCTGCTCGACGGATGTGTGTGGATTATCGTGCATTGAACGAGGTGACTATTAAGAACAAGTATCCTCTGCCACGCATTGATGATTTGTTTGATCAGTTGCAAGGTGCCTGTATATTCTCCAAAATAGACC
The DNA here is from genome assembly GCA_030272315.1 of Paspalum vaginatum. Lineage (NCBI taxonomy): Eukaryota > Viridiplantae > Streptophyta > Magnoliopsida > Poales > Poaceae > Paspalum > Paspalum vaginatum. The sequence continues at coordinate 14,391,868 of CM059021.1, read as the reverse complement.
TGAGATCTGGCTACCATCAGTTGAAGATCCGTCCCTCAGATATTCCTAAGACTGCTTTCATCACAAAGTATGGTCTCTATGAGTATACTGTGGTGTCTTTTGGTCTGACTAATGCCCCTGCTTTCTTCATGAGTTTAATGAATAAGGTGTTCATGGATTATTTGGACAAGTTCGTGGTGGTATTCATTGATGATATCCTGATCTACTCCAAAACCGAGGAGGAACATGAGGAGCACTTGAGGCTAGTTCTGCAGAGATTGAGGGATCACAAGCTATATGCAAAGTTGAGCAAGTGTGAGTTCTGGATTGACGAGGTACCATTCCTTGGTCATATCATCTCTAAGGGGGGGATCTCAGTGGACCCTGGCAAGGTCATATCAGTGTTGGATTGGAAGGTGCCACAGACTGTCAAGGAAGTACGTGGATTTTTGGGCTTAGCAGGATATTACCGGAGATTCATAGAGAATTTCTCGAAGATTGCGAAGCCGATGACCACGTTGCTTGAGAAGGATGCTGAGTTCATCTGGAACAAGGAGAGGCAAGCAGCTTTTGAAGAGTTGAAGAAGAAGCTGACCACCGCACCTGTGCTGACATTGCCAGATCTGCAGAAAAGGTTCACAGTATATTGTGATGCTTCAGGCGACGGTCTGGGTTGTGTGCTGATGCAGGAAGGAAAGGTGATTGCCTATGCCTCCCGACAGCTACGCAAGCATGAGGTAAATTATCCTACACATGACTTGGAGTTAGCAGCAGTTGTCCATGCACTTAAGATATGGCGTCACTATCTCTTTGGGCAAAGATGTGAGATATACACGGATCACAAGAGTCTTAAGTATATCTTCACTCAGAATGAGCTGAACATGAGGCAGCGCAGATGGTTAGAACTGATCAAGGACTACGACTTGGAGATACATTATCATCCAGGGAAAGCCAACGTGGTGGCTGATGCTTTGAGCAGAAGAAGCTACGTCAACATGGCCATAGCATTCCAGATGCCACGTGAGTTGTGTGAGGAGTTCGAAAGTTTGAGTTTGGGTTTTGTGCATCATACTGCAGCTACCTTTGAAGCCGAACCAACTCTGGAACAAGAAATTCGAAGACATCAAGCCCAGGACGAGAAGATCCAGGAGATACGCGAACAGATTCAGATAGGCAAAGCGCCCAACTTCAGGGAAGATGAGCAAGGTACAGTATGGTACAAGAACCGGATTTGTGTGCCAGATGTGGACAGAATCAAGAAGTTGATCCTGAGAGAGGCCCATGATACAGCTTACTCTATCCATCCCGGGAGTACTAAGATGTATTATGACCTCAAGGAGAGATTCTGGTGGTATGGAATGAAACGTGCCGTAGCAGAGTATGTGGCAATTTGTGACACTTGTCAGAGGGTCAAGGCAGAACATCAGAGGCCAGCAGGACTATTGCAACCGTTGAAAATTCCAGAATGGAAGTGGGAGGAAATCAGCATGGACTTTATTGTTGGGTTACCTCGCACCCAGAAAGGCTACAACTCCATATGGGTAGTAGTGGATCGTCTGACCAAGGTCGCCCACTTCATACCTGTGAATACTACCTACTCCGGGGCAAGGTTGGCAGAACTATACATCTCTAGGATTGTGTGTTTGCATGGGGTTCCTAAGAGGATTATATCCGATAGGGGATCACAGTTCACTTCTCGCTTTTGGGAGCAATTGCATGATTCACTGGATACCAAGCTTCGTTTCAGCACAGCTTACCATCCGCAGACAGACGGTCAGACAGAAAGGACCAATCAAATACTGGAAGATATGTTGCGAGCATGTGTCATCCAATATGGCACAAGTTGGGACAAGTGCTTACCTTATGCCGAGTTCTCCTACAACAACAGCTATCAGGTCAGTATCAAGAAATCACCATTTGAAGCTTTGTATGGTAGAAGGTGTAGGACTCCTTTGCTCTGGGATCAGAAAGGAGAGAAGCAAGTGTTTGGACCGGACATTATCAAGGATGCGGAGGAACAAGTACGGATAGTTCGAGAGAACTTGAGGATTGCTCAGTCTAGGCAGAAAAGCTACGCAGATGTCAGACGGAGAGATCTCACGTTCAAGGAAGATGACTTTGTGTATCTGAAGGTGTCACCTATGCGGGGGGTACGCAGATTCAACATGAAGGGAAAACTAGCACCCAGATATGTTGGACCATTCAAGGTACTAGAAAAGAGAGGAGAAGTGGCTTATCGCTTAGAGTTACCTTCTAGTCTTTCAGGTGTGCACGATGTATTCCATGTCTCGCAGCTGAAGAGGTGCTTGAGAATACCAGAGGAGCAGGCGCCTTTAGAAGGGTTGGAAGTGCAAGAGGACTTGACCTACACTGAGCACCCTATAAAGATTCTGGAAACATCTGAGAGGGTGACCCGGAATAAGAGGATCAAGATGTGCCGAGTGCAATGGAAATACCACACAGAAGAGGAAGCTACTTGGGAAAGGGAGGATGAGTTGAGGGCAGCATACCCTGATCTCTTTGCTAACCAGCCTATGTGAATCTCGGGGCGAGATTCCTTGCAAGGGGGGTAGGTCTGTAACACCCTAAATTTAATTTCCAGCAGTTTATAATAAATTCAATATGCTTTATTTATTTTCTAGGATTTATTGTGCCTAGTATGCATTTTTTTCATTATCTTTTGAACTAAATATTGCAATATATCCTAAGGTCAACATGTTTGTGCATTCATGCTGGAGCATATTTTTATTTGATGAGTGGCATAAGGTTTGAATTCAAATTTATTTGAATTCATAGTTTGCTTTTGAGTTTAAAAGAAAAGAGAGAAATAGAAAAGAGAGGGAAAATGCAGGAAAAAGAAAAAGAGAAATCAGCCCACCTCCCTGAGCCGGCCCACCTCGGCCGAGCCGGCCCACCCCGCGCCCTCACCCGAGCCGGCCCAGGCGAGGCGGCCCAGCCGGCCAGCCGCGCGCGCCGCCTCTCTCCCTCGCGCCGCTGACAGGCGGACCCGCGCCCGTCGAGCCGCTGACAGGCGGGACCCACCTGTCATCCCCAACCTCCTGACTTTCCTTTTTCGGCGACGGCGTTTTCCTTTTTCGGCCGCCGCCTTTCCTTCTCTACGCCGGCCGACTCCGAGGAGGAGAGCTTCCCCCGCCGCCTTTCCCGTGTTTCCCGCTCTCCTGCGCACCGAGTCCCCAAAGGAATCGAAGGATTCCCTTCCTTCCCGAGAGTGCGCGCCGAAGGAAACTCCGGCCGCCGCCTTCCTTACTGCGCCGCCCCCTTCCGAGCCGCTCCGGTCCTATAAATAGCACGCCGGGCTTCGCCCTTTCCCCCTCAACCTCGCCAGCAGCCGCAATCGAGCCCTAGCCGTCACGAGCCGCTCAATTCCGCCGCCACCGTCCGAGGTGAGTAACGCCGGCGAGGTGCAATTCGCCCTCTGTGGTCGCGCTCCCGCCGCCCTAACCCCTCCGCCGTGCTCTGCAGGGCCTCGCGACCCTGTTCCGCTAGCTCTCGACGCCCGTGGACGCTCCGACCGAGCTCTCCGCGAAGCCCCGAGCCGCTCCGCCGCCTCCGCTCGTCGCCGACCATCCTCCGGCAGCTCCCGGTCGTCGACAACCCCACGGTGAGCTTCGCCGTGGTCCCGTCTTGCTTTCTAGCTAGGTCCGGTCCCGAATCGCGCCCCGGAACACCGGGCATCGCGAGCTCCGGCGATGCGCCGCCGTCCCCGATGGTCGCCGCCGGCGAAACCTCGCCTTCCAACCTCAGCCGTCCGATCCAGAACGGATGCACGAGATTATAACGTGATCCGATCTCACCTCGGCCGTTAGATCTAGATCCGACCGTCCGGACCAGATGGTGACCGGTCAACCGCGGTCGTCGCCGCCTTTTTGTTAAAGAGACCCTCGGTTTTTTCTAAATCAACCCGCGGTCCACGCCAGTTCAAAAATAATTACAGATCGGCCCAGTTTTTAATGCTTTAGCCCCTGCGCTATTGAAAAATAGAACCCGCAGTCCAGAGGCTGTGTTTTTGTGCTTTAGACCTCGGATCTTTCCTGAAATTACAGAATTGGTCCCTGGTTTTTCCAAAGCAGCACAGATTTTGAGTTTTCTTCATAAAGGGGTCCCTAGAACCTTGTTTTGGCCATAACTTTTCCGTTTTAACTCCGTTTTGGGCGATTCTTTCGCTCACGTGACCGTGGTAATATGTAGAACAATTCTAAACCTAGTTTTGTGTTCTGTTTGGATGTATTGGTGTACTGTTTCTTATCTTTTGTCCATTGTTTGCATGTATGCTCGTATATGGATGCTTGTGTGACGTTTGGACGTAAGTAGACGTTGATCTGTCTGAGGTGAACGAGGAGCCACCTTTTGACATTTGTGAGCAGCAGCAAGAGCACCTTGAGGAAGGCAAGTATAACATGAGCAACACCTATCACCTTTAATTCATTGCATATGCATGTGTCGATCTTGTATGCCTATAAGGACGATACATTAGCCACTTTGATCTCAATGTGAACCTTTTGGGTTGCATGTGGTTAAGTTTTTGCTAGGTGCTGTGCCAACATACACCTATGCTATGTTTTTAATTAATGTTGATTAATGGATCTATGCAATTAATTGTTTGAGCGTGACCCTCTGTGCCGTGTGCTTGAGTGGTGCATGTCTCATTTAAAATTTGTTTTTTTAGCAACTTGGTTTAGGGGGCATGAGCATTGTGCTTAGTGGTTTTGCTCATAGCCACTTTCCATAAGGACCGGTTCGCAAAGCGACAACCTGGGACAACAGCACTACCATAAGACTGGTATGGGACGGTCTTAGCTGATTAATTAGATTGTTTTAGTTTGGGAGTAACTTACCTGCGGGGCAAGAGGGGAGGTGTGCTTCTGTGGCCCTCGCGCTGCTTGGGTTGAGTGTGATGTGTTCTTCTCCCCTTGAGGCTTGCTCCACCGTTGCATAACCTGAAACCTTAGCGGTTACACCTTACTAACATAATCTTTGTAAAGGCTTCGTAGTGTGGCTTGCTAGTCATCTCATCTAAGGTATGTGATGAACCACTAGCGTAGCTCACGACTTGTGGGTAAAGATGTGCAACCTCTCGAGAGTGTAAAACTGATGCATCAGCCGTGCTCACGGTTATGAGCGGCCCAGATCCTTTATGTGATTAGTTGGGTTATGGATGGTTTTTGGTAAAATCCTGGTTAACCATGATGCTTAATTTCTTCTATGCAATATCTTTGAGATGAAAGTTTCTCTACTCACTTTAGTAAATAGCTTCAATAAAATTTGACCAATTAAAAGCAATGCAGTGGAGTCAGCTAACCTTAGAGCCTCATGGTTCTGTTATACTTGTTGAGTACGAGTTGTGTGCTCACGCTTGTTCTTTTCCGTTTATTCCTTGTTGGGGGGACAAATCCAACCGCTGCTCAGTCAATGGAGATACGGAGGATTATCAAGAAGTCTAGGCTCTTCGCTCTTCCAGTGGACGTCCCTGTGGCGGCTCTAGTTGCTTTCCGTTTACGCTTCCGCTTTTACGTACTCTATGTTAAAGACAAGTGTCTATTATGGTAATAATACTTATGATGTAATCGTTAAACGTTATATTATGACATGTCCTGTGATGACAATTTGTCCTATACATGTGAGACTCGTTCCTGGCGCATGTATAGTATGCACGGTTTTGGTTCATTGAAAACCGGGGCCTGACAGATTGGTATCAGAGCCGTGTCGACTGTAGGACGGAAGCCTAGTTAGTACGGGTCGAAATTTAAGGATTTCCTCCTTCTCTTCCTCCTGTTTTTAAAAGTTTTCTTTTCTTTAAGTTTATACTACAACCCTATGTTCCTACATTATTTTCAATTCTCTTAACTCCTTTTTTTAGAACCGATCTTAACCCAATCTTGGTCGTTTTCCTTGTAGATGGCCCGTACCAGACTGACCGCCCGCAAGCAAACCGGTGCACCCCCGCAAGGCTACCATGTTCCCTTGGCACCACGGAACCCAGAACCAGAAGATCTAGTGCCACCCCCGCCTCTGCAGGATCCCATCATAGTGGGAGATGACTCTGAAGACCCCAGTGAAGCCAGCTCTTCCACTGAGAACACAGAAGAGGATCCAGAGGAGAATCCAGCCCTGAACCAGAGGTAGAAGCACCTGAGTGGTCACATCACATTGCCGTTCAGATAGAGGATAATCAAGGACCTGCTGTCAAAAGAGAGAGGGTGATCGCCACCTGGGTCAACATCGACCATACCCACCCAGGCAACGGTCTCAACTTTCCCGGACTGCTTCGGGAGTGCCTCCAGGAAATCGGCCTCGACAACTTCACCACCTCCTACTTCGCCACTCAGAGTACGCACCCGATTCTACCTGACAGATGGGTGGCCAATGCGTTGATCGAACGCTACAACCTCATCCACGGAGGGAAGACCATTGTGGGTGATTACTGCAGCGTGACGATCCATGAGACGATGGAAGCTGCCATTGAAGATGCTGCACGCCAAGCTCTGGGAACCATCTGCTACAACTACCGTACCCCGTTGAGCCAGACCTGTTTTCGCTACTTCCCTCGCCGCATAGAAGGCCAAGCTGGGCACGAGATCGCTTCGATGGTGTTGGAGGATGACCAGAGGGTAAGGAAGATGGCACGGTACATCGCGGCCCTCAACTCCGCCCACGACATCGTGTTGGACGAGCTTCACCGCAAGACCAAGAGGGTGGCAGAACTTGAAGCTACACTTGCCGGCCTCCAAGGACCAAAGCCTCGAGTGCCAGACGTGACTCCGTCCCAGTGCAAATCCCGCAAGAGGACCCGCAAGGGGGAACTAAATGGTGCCACTAGGATTCTTTTCCATGAGGATTAGGATTACCCTTATCTTTGCTTCACATCGCTAGTACGTTTGAGTCGAGTTGGTCTATAAACGCTTTGAGTCTAGTTCAGTGTTTGGTTGGTTGTGCTTGTGAACTATGTTTGAGTTGGCATTTTGGTTGCTTGATCATGTCCAACTATGGGGATTGTCCATAGTCAAACCAGTTTGAGTTGAGTTTAATAAAAATAGTCAGTCGGGATGAACAACTACTCTTTACTCCTCTCTACCTCATCTAGCTGACGCTCGTTCATCATGGACTAATGACCAACCTGCAAGCCTCAAAGTCTACTTCACCTTGTGAGAGGGATATACATCCTTATGAACTTTCTTTTGTTGCCCACAGATGGTTGGAACTAGAGGACGTGGTGCTAGGGGCGCCCAAGGAAGTAACCAGGGCCACGACCATCCCGACCACCCGTTGCCCAATCCACCACCACTGACGGCCGAGCAGTTCTTTGCCATGCAAACGCAGATGATGGCCACAGTGAACAATGCCATCTTGGCCCTACAACAAGCTCAGGTGCAGGCGCCACCACCACCTCCTCCGCCTAGGGATAGGCGTGGGGATTTCATGAAGGGGCATCCCCCAACCTTCTCCCACGCTGCAGATCCACTACAGGCTGATGACTGGCTTCGTGCTGTGGAGAGACAGCTGGAGATCGCCCAGTGCGATGACCGGGAGAGAGTCCTGTATGCTGCAGGACAACTTCGTGGTGCTGCTTTGGATTGGTGGGAGTCATACCGCCAGCAGGATCGCGATGCCTTCACCTGGGCTCAGTTTAGAGAGAACTTCAGGAGTCACCACGTACCGGCTGGGACCATGAAGATGAAGAAGAAGGAGTTCCTCTCGCTCAAGCAAGGGAGCATGTCCGTCACTGAGTATCGTGACAAGTTCCTGCAGCTTGCAAGGTACGCCACAGCAGAGGTCGCTGAGGATGGCGATAAACAGGAGCACTTCATGGAAGGGCTCAATGACACCCTGCAGTTCCACCTCATGAACTTCACCTTCCCCAGCTTCAATCACCTGGTAGATCGTGCGCTCCTTACAGAACGCAAACATCGGGAGATGGAGGAAAGGAAGAGGAAGCTCATACCTGCACCGTCCGGGAGCAACACCCGCCCCCGCTACCAACAACAGCAGCAGCCACCGCGGCCAGGATACCCGCAGAACCACCAGGGGCAGCAGACGGCCCAGGGGCAACGCTACCAGAATCAGCCTCCTCGCCCTAGCATATCAAGCTCAGCGTCAGGGGCAGCCTAACCCCCCTGCACCAGCTCAGGCTCCTGTCATTGGCAGAAGTTGCTACAAGTGCGGTGACCCGGGGCACTATGCCAATGTCTGCCCTCAGAAGACAGCCCCCAACCCGCAGAGACCAGGACCGGTCCAGCAGCCGCAAGCTCAGGGGCGCAACAATGGGAACGCCAAGGCGCCGTGGCAAGGAAAGGTGAACCATGTGACGGCAGAAACTGCAGCTGAGGCCCCAAACGTCATGATCGGTACGTTCTTGGTCAACTCTCATCCTGCTACCGTACTATTTGATACTGGTGCCACCCACTCCTTTATTACCAAATCCTTTGCTGAACAACATAAAATACCCGTTAGCATGTTGAAAAAGGATATGATAATTACTTCACCTGGAGGGGAAATAAGAACCAATGTGATCTGTACCAGAGTCAGGATTAACATAAGGGGGTTAGAGTTTCATACTAGTCTGTTAGTCATAGAACCGATGGGCATCGACGTCATCCTGGGAATGGAAACATTGACCAAATGGGGAGTCAGAATTGACTGTGCCAAGAGGACTGTTCATATGACAACGCCAGATGGCCAGGAAGTAAGAGTCGGCGCATCCAAACCCTCCGGTTATCTGCATCGGATGGAGGTCCAACCTACAGATGGCATTCGAGTAGTGTGTGAATATCCTGATGTCTTTCCGGAAGAGTTACCAGGTATGCCGCCTGACCGAGACATTGAGTTTTCTATAGATCTTTTACCTGGTACTGCTCCTATATCTAAAAGGCCATATAGAATGGCACCCCCAGAACATGAGGAAGTTAAACAAAACATAGATGAGCTGCTAGCAAAGGGATTTATTCGCCATAGTACCTCTCCGTGGGCTTTTCCTGTTCTGTTTGTTGATAAGAAGGAAGGGCCTGCTCGACGGATGTGTGTGGATTATCGTGCATTGAACGAGGTGACTATTAAGAACAAGTATCCTCTGCCACGCATTGATGATTTGTTTGATCAGTTGCAAGGTGCCTGTGTATTCTCCAAAATAGACCTGAGATCTGGCTACCATCAGTTGAAGATCCGTCCCTCAGATATTCCTAAGACTGCTTTCATCACAAAGTATGGTCTCTATGAGTATACTGTGGTGTCTTTTGGTCTGACTAATGCCCCTGCTTTCTTCATGAGTTTAATGAATAAGGTGTTCATGGATTATTTGGACAAGTTCGTGGTGGTATTCATTGATGATATCCTGATCTACTCCAAAACCGAGGAGGAACATGAGGAGCACTTGAGGCTAGTTCTGCAGAGATTGAGGGATCACAAGCTATATGCAAAGTTGAGCAAGTAGAGTTCTGGATTGACGAGGTACCATTCCTTGGTCATATCATCTCTAAGGGGGGGATCTCAGTGGACCCTGGCAAGGTCATATCAGTGTTGGATTGGAAGGTGCCACAGACTGTCAAGGAAGTACGTGGATTTTTGGGCTTAGCAGGATATTACCGGAGATTCATAGAGAATTTCTCGAAGATTGCGAAGCCGATGACCACGTTGCTTGAGAAGGATGCTGAGTTCATCTGGAACAAGGAGAGGCAAGCAGCTTTTGAAGAGTTGAAGAAGAAGCTGACCACCGCACCTGTGCTGACATTGCCAGATCTGCAGAAGAGGTTCACAGTATATTGTGATGCTTCAGGCGACGGTCTGGGTTGTGTGCTGATGCAGGAAGGAAAGGTGATTGCCTATGCCTCCCGACAGCTACGCAAGCATGAGGTAAATTATCCTACACATGACTTGGAGTTAGCAGCAGTTGTCCATGCACTTAAGATATGGCGTCACTATCTCTTTGGGCAAAGATGTGAGATATACACGGATCACAAGAGTCTTAAGTATATCTTCACTCAGAATGAGCTGAACATGAGGCAGCGCAGATGGTTAGAACTGATCAAGGACTACGACTTGGAGATACATTATCATCCAGGGAAAGCCAACGTGGTGGCTGATGCTTTGAGCAGAAGAAGCTACGTCAACATGGCCATAGCATTCCAGATGCCACGTGAGTTGTGTGAGGAGTTCGAAAGTTTGAGTTTGGGTTTTGTGCATCATACTGCAGCTACCTTTGAAGCCGAACCAACTCTGGAACAAGAAATTCGAAGACATCAAGCCCAGGACGAGAAGATCCAGGAGATACGCGAGCAGATTCAGATAGGCAAAGCGCCCAACTTCAGGGAAGATGAGCAAGGTACAGTATGGTACAAGAACCGGATTTGTGTGCCAGATGTGGACAGAATCAAGAAGTTGATCCTGAGAGAGGCCCATGATACAGCTTACTCTATCCATCCCGGGAGTACTAAGATGTATTATGACCTCAAGGAGAGATTCTGGTGGTATGGAATGAAACGTGCCGTAGCAGAGTATGTGGCAATTTGTGACACTTGTCAGAGGGTCAAGGCAGAACATCAGAGGCCAGCAGGACTATTGCAACCGTTGAAAATTCCAGAATGGAAGTGGGAGGAAATCAGCATGGACTTTATTGTTGGGTTACCTCGCACCCAGAAAGGCTACAACTCCATATGGGTAGTAGTGGATCGTCTGACCAAGGTCGCCCACTTCATACCTGTGAATACTACCTACTCCGGGGCAAGGTTGGCAGAACTATACATCTCTAGGATTGTGTGTTTGCATGGGGTTCCTAAGAGGATTATATCCGATAGGGGATCACAGTTCACTTCTCGCTTTTGGGAGCAATTGCATGATTCACTGGATACCAAGCTTCGTTTCAGCACAGCTTACCATCCGCAGACAGACGGTCAGACAGAAAGGACCAATCAAATACTGGAAGATATGTTGCGAGCATGTGTCATCCAATATGGCACAAGTTGGGACAAGTGCTTACCTTATGCCGAGTTCTCCTACAACAACAGCTATCAGGTCAGTATCAAGAAATCACCATTTGAAGCTTTGTATGGTAGAAGGTGTAGGACTCCTTTGCTCTGGGATCAGAAAGGAGAGAAGCAAGTGTTTGGACCGGACATTATCAAGGATGCGGAGGAACAAGTACGGATAGTTCGAGAGAACTTGAGGATTGCTCAGTCTAGGCAGAAAAGCTACGCAGATGTCAGACGGAGAGATCTCACGTTCAAGGAAGATGACTTTGTGTATCTGAAGGTGTCACCTATGCGGGGGGTACGCAGATTCAACATGAAGGGAAAACTAGCACCCAGATATGTTGGACCATTCAAGGTACTAGAAAAGAGAGGAGAAGTGGCTTATCGCTTAGAGTTACCTTCTAGTCTTTCAGGTGTGCACGATGTATTCCATGTCTCGCAGCTGAAGAGGTGCTTGAGAATACCAGAGGAGCAGGCGCCTTTAGAAGGGTTGGAAGTGCAAGAGGACTTGACCTACACTGAGCACCCTATAAAGATTCTGGAAACATCTGAGAGGGTGACCCGGAATAAGAGGATCAAGATGTGCCGAGTGCAATGGAAATACCACACAGAAGAGGAAGCTACTTGGGAAAGGGAGGATGAGTTGAGGGCAGCATACCCTGATCTCTTTGCTAACCAGCCTATGTGAATCTCGGGGCGAGATTCCTTGCAAGGGGGGTAGGTCTGTAACACCCTAAATTTAATTTCCAGTAGTTTATAATAAATTCAATATGCTTTATTTATTTTCTAGGATTTATTGTGCCTAGTATGCATTTTTCATTATCTTTTGAACTAAATATTGCAATATATCCTAAGGTCAACATGTTTGTGCATTCATGCTGGAGCATATTTTTTATTTGATGAGTGGCATAAGGTTTGAATTCAAATTTATTTGAATTCATAGTTTGCTTTTGAGTTTAAAAGAAAAGAGAGAAATAGAAAAGAGAGGGAAAATGCAGGAAAAAGAAAAAGAGAAATCAGCCCACCTCCCTGAGCCGGCCCACCTCGGCCGAGCCGGCCCACCCCGCGCCCTCACCCGAGCCGGCCCAGGCGAGGCGGCCCAGCCGGCCAGCCGCGCGCGCCGCCTCTCTCCCTCGCGCCGCTGACAGGCGGACCCGCGCCCGTCGAGCCGTTGACAGGCGGGACCCACCTGTCATCCCCAACCTCCTGACTTTCCTTTTTCGGCGACGGCGTTTTCCTTTTTCGGCCGCCGCCTTTCCTTCTCTACGCCGGCCGACTCCGAGGAGGAGAGCTTCCCCCGCCGCCTTTCCCGTGTTTCCCGCTCTCCTGCGCACCGATTCCCCAAAGGAATCGAAGGATTCCCTTCCTTCCCGAGAGTGCGCGCCGAAGGAAACTCCGGCCGCCGCCTTCCTTACTGCGCCGCCCCCTTCCGAGCCGCTCCGGTCCTATAAATAGCACGCCGGGCTTCGCCCTTTCCCCCTCAACCTCGCCAGCAGCCGCAATCGAGCCCTAGCCGTCGCGAGCCGCTCAATTCCGCCGCCACCGTCCGAGGTGAGTAACGCCGGCGAGGTGCAATTCGCCCTCTGTGGTCGCGCTCCCGCCGCCCTAACCCCTCCGCCGTGCTCTGCAGGACCTCGCGACCCTGTTCCGCTAGCTCTCGACGCCCGTGGACGCTCCGACCGAGCTCTCCGCGAAGCCCCGAGCCGCTCCGCCGCCTCCGCTCGTCGCCGACCATCCTCCGGCAGCTCCCGGTCGTCGACAACCCCACGGTGAGCTTCGCCGTGGTCCCGTCTTGCTTTCTAGCTAGGTCCGGTCCCGGATCGCGCCCCGGAACACCGGGCATCGCGAGCTCCGGCGATGCGCCGCCGTCCCCGATGGTCGCCGCCGGCGAAACCTCGCCTTCCAACCTCAGCCGTCCGATCCAGAACGGATGCACGAGATTATAACGTGATCCGATCTCACCTCGGCCGTTAGATCTAGATCCGACCGTCCGGACCAGATGGTGACCGGTCAACCGCGGTCGTCGCCGCCTTTTTGTTAAAGAGACCCTCGGTTTTTTCTAAATCAACCCGCGGTCCACGCCAGTTCAAAAATAATTACAGATCGGCCCAGTTTTTAATGCTTTAGCCCCTGCGTTATTGAAAAATAGAACCCGCAGTCCAGAGGCTGTGTTTTTGTGCTTTAGACCTCGGATGTTTCCTGAAATTACAGAATTGGTCCCTGGTTTTTCCAAAGCAGCACAGATTTTGAGTTTTCTTCATAAAGGGGTCCCTAGAACCTTGTTTTGGCCATAACTTTCCGTTTTAACTCCGTTTTGGGCGATTCTTTCGCTCACGTGACCGTGGTAATATGTAGAACAGTTCTAAACTAGTTTTGTGTTCTGTTTTGATGTATTGGTGTACTGTTTCTTATCTTTTGTCCATTGTTTGCATGTATGCTCGTATATGGATGCTTGTGTGACGTTTGGACGTAAGTAGACGTTGATCTGTCTGAGGTGAACGAGGAGCCACCTTTTGACATTTGTGAGCAGCAGCAAGAGCACCTTGAGGAAGGCAAGTATAACATGAGCAACACCTATCACCTTTAATTCATTGCATATGCATGTGTTGATCTTGTATGCCTATAAGGACGATACATTAGCCACTTTGATCTCAATGTGAACCTTTTGGGTTGCATGTGGTTAAGTTTTTGCTAGGTGCTGTGCCAACATACACCTATGCTATGTTTTTAATTAATGTTGATTAATGGATCTATGCAATTAATTGTTTGAGCGTGACCCTCTGTGCCGTGTGCTTGAGTGGTGCATGTCTCATTTAAAATTTGTTTTTTTAGCAACTTGGTTTAGGGGGCATGAGCATTGTGCTTAGTGGTTTTGCTCATAGCCACTTTCCATAAGGACCGGTTCGCAAAGCGACAACCTGGGACAACAGCACTACCATAAGACTGGTATGGGACGGTCTTAGCTGATTAATTAGATTGTTTTAGTTTGGGAGTAATTTACCTGCGGGGCAAGAGGGGAGGTGTGCTTCTGTGGCCCTCGCGCTGCTTGGGTTGAGTGTGATGTGTTCTTCTCCCCTTGAGGCTTGCTCCACCGTTGCATAACCTGAAACCTTAGCGGTTACACCTTACTAACATAATCTTTGTAAAGGCTTCGTAGTGTGGCTTGCTAGTCATCTCATCTAAGGTATGTGATGAACCACTAGCGTAGCTCACGACTTGTGGGTAAAGATGTGCAACCTCTCGAGAGTGTAAAACTGATGCATCAGCCGTGCTCACGGTTATGAGCGGCCCAGATCCTTTATGTGATTAGTTGGGTTATGGATGGTTTTTGGTAAAATCCTGGTTAACCATGATGCTTAATTTCTTCTATGCAATATCTTTGAGATGAAAGTTTCTCTACTCACTTTAGTAAATAGCTTCAATAAAATTTGACCAATTAAAAGCAATGCAGTGGAGTCAGCTAACCTTAGAGCCTCATGGTTCTGTTATACTTGTTGAGTACGAGTTGTGTGCTCACGCTTGTTCTTTTCCGTTTATTCCTTGTTGGGGGGACAAATCCAACCGCTGCTCAGTCAATGGAGATACGGAGGATTATCAAGAAGTCTAGGCTCTTCGCTCTTCCAGTGGACGTCCCTGTGGCGGCTCTAGTTGCTTTCCGTTTACGCTTCCGCTTTTACGTACTCTATGTTAAAGACAAGTGTCTATTATGGTAATTAATACTTATGATGTAATCGTTAAACGTTATATTATGACATGTCCTGTGATGACAATTTGTCCTATACATGTGAGACTCGTTCCTGGCGCATGTATAGTATGCACGGTTTTGGTTCATTGAAAACCGGGTGTGACAGATTGGTATCAGAGCCGTGTCGACTGTAGGACGGAAGCCTAGTTAGTACGGGTCGAAATTTAAGGATTTCCTCCTTCTCTTCCTCCTGTTTTTAAAAGTTTTCTTTTCTTTAAGTTTATACTACAACCCTATGTTCCTACATTATTTTCAATTCTCTTAACTCTTTTTTTTAGAACCGATCTTAACCCAATCTTGGTCGTTTTCCTTGTAGATGGCCCGTACCAGACTGACCGCCCGCAAGCAAACCGGTGCACCCCCGCAAGGCTACCATGTTCCCTTGGCACCACGGAACCCAGAACCAGAAGATCTAGTGCCACCCCCGCCTCTGCAGGAACCCATCATAGTGGGAGATGACTCTGAAGACCCCAGTGAAGCCAGCTCTTTCACTGAGAACACAGAAGAGGATCCAGAGGAGAATCCAGCCCCTGAACCAGAGGTAGAAGCACCTGAGTGGTCACATCACATTGCCGTTCAGATAGAGGATAATCAAGGACCTGCTGTCAAAAGAGAGAGGGTGATCGCCACCTGGGTCAACATCGACCATACCCACCCAGGCAACGGTCTCAACTTTCCCGGACTGCTTCGGGAGTGCCTCCAGGAAATCGGCCTCGACAACTTCACCACCTCCTACTTCGCCACTCAGAGTACGCACCCGATTCTACCTGACAGATGGGTGGCCAATGCGTTGATCGAACGCTACAACCTCATCCACGGAGGGAAGACCATTGTGGGTGATTACTGCAGCGTGACGATCCATGAGACGATGGAAGCTGCCATTGAAGATGCTGCACGCCAAGCTCTGGGAACCATCTGCTACAACTACCGTACCCCGTTGAGCCAGACCTGTTTTCGCTACTTCCCTCGCCGCATAGAAGGCCAAGCTGGGCATGAGATCGCTTCGATGGTGTTGGAGGATGACCAGAGGGTAAGGAAGATGGCACGGTACATCGCGGCCCTCAACTCCGCCCACGACATCGTGTTGGACGAGCTTCACCGCAAGACCAAGAGGGTGGCAGAACTTGAAGCTACACTTGCCGGCCTCCAAGGACCAAAGCCTCGAGTGCCAGACGTGACTCCGTCCCAGTGCAAATCCCGCAAGAGGACCCGCAAGGGGGAACTAAATGGTGCCACTAGGATTCTTTTCCATGAGGATTAGGATTACCCTTATCTTTGCTTCACATCGCTAGTACGTTTGAGTCGAGTTGGTCTATAAACGCTTTGAGTCTAGTTCAGTGTTTGGTTGGTTGTGCTTGTGAACTATGTTTGAGTTGGCATTTTGGTTGCTTGATCATGTCCAACTATGGGGATTGTCCATAGTCAAACCAGTTTGAGTTGAGTTTAATAAAAATAGTCAGTCGGGATGAACAACTACTCCTTTACTCCTCTGTACCTCATCTAGCTGACGCTCGTTCATCATGGACTAATGACCAACCTGCAGCCTCACAGTCTACTTCACCTTGTGAGAGGGATATACATCCTTATGAACTTTCTTTTGTTGCCCACAGATGGTTGGAACTAGAGGACGTGGTGCTAGGGGCGCCCAAGGAAGTAACCAGGGCCACGACCATCCCGACCACCCGTTGCCCAATCCACCACCACTGACGGCCGAGCAGTTCTTTGCCATGCAAACGCAGATGATGGCCACAGTGAACAATGCCATCTTGGCCCTACAACAAGCTCAGGTGCAGGCGCCACCACCACCTCCTCCGCCTAGGGATAGGCGTGGGGATTTCATGAAGGGGCATCCCCCAACCTTCTCCCACGCTGCAGATCCACTACAAGCTGATGACTGGCTTCGTGCTGTGGAGAGACAGCTGGAGATCGCCCAGTGCGATGACCGGGAGAGAGTCCTGTATGCTGCAGGACAACTTCGTGGTGCTGCTTTGGATTGGTGGGAGTCATACCGCCAGCAGGATCGCGATGCCTTCACCTGGGCTCAGTTTAGAGAGAACTTCAGGAGTCACCACGTACCGGCTGGGACCATGAAGATGAAGAAGAAGGAGTTCCTCTCGCTCAAGCAAGGGAGCATGTCCGTCACTGAGTATCGTGACAAGTTCCTGCAGCTTGCAAGGTACGCCACAGCAGAGGTCGCTGAGGATGGCGATAAACAGGAGCACTTCATGGAAGGGCTCAATGACACCCTGCAGTTCCACCTCATGAACTTCACCTTCCCCAGCTTCAATCACCTGGTAGATCGTGCGCTCCTTACAGAACGCAAACATCGGGAGATGGAGGAAAAGAAGAGGAAGCTCATACCTGCACCGTCCGGGAGCAACACCCGCCCCCGCTACCAACAACAGCAGCAGCCACCGCGGCCAGGATACCCGCAGAACCACCAGGGGCAGCAGACGGCCCAGGGGCAACGCTACCAGAATCAGCCTCCTCGCCCTACATATCAAGCTCAGCGTCAGGGGCAGCCTAACCCCCCTGCACCAGCTCAGGCTCCTGTCATTGGCAGAAGTTGCTACAAGTGCGGTGACCCGGGGCACTATGCCAATGTCTGCCCTCAGAAGACAGCCCCCAACCCGCAGAGACCAGGACCGGCCCAGCAGCCGCAAGCTCAGGGGCGCAACAATGGGAACGCCAAGGCGCCGTGGCAAGGAAAGGTGAACCATGTGACGGCAGAAACTGCAGCTGAGGCCCCAAACGTCATGATCGGTACGTTCTTGGTCAACTCTCATCCTGCTACCGTACTATTTGATACTGGTGCCACCCACTCCTTTATTACCAAATCCTTTGCTGAACAACATAAAATACCCGTTAGCATGTTGAAAAAGGATATGATAATTACTTCACCTGGAGGGGAAATAAGAACCAATGTGATCTGTACCAGAGTCAAGATTAACATAAGGGGGTTAGAGTTTCATACTAGTCTGTTAGTCATAGAACCGATGGGCATCGACGTCATCCTGGGAATGGAAACATTGACCAAATGGGGAGTCAGAATTGACTGTGCCAAGAGGACTGTTCATATGACAACGCCAGATGGCCAGGAAGTAAGAGTCGGCGCATCCAAACCCTCCGGTTATCTGCATCGGATGGAGGTCCAACCTACAGATGGCATTCGAGTAGTGTGTGAATATCCTGATGTCTTTCCGGAAGAGTTACCAGGTATGCCGCCTGACCGAGACATTGAGTTTTCTATAGATCTTTTACCTGGTACTGCTCCTATATCTAAAAGGCCATATAGAATGGCACCCCCAGAACATGAGGAAGTTAAACAAAACATAGATGAGCTGCTAGCAAAGGGATTTATTCGCCATAGTACCTCTCCGTGGGCTTTTCCTGTTCTGTTTGTTGATAAGAAGGAAGGGCCTGCTCGACGGATGTGTGTGGATTATCGTGCATTGAACGAGGTGACTATTAAGAACAAGTATCCTCTGCCACGCATTGATGATTTGTTTGATCAGTTGCAAGGTGCCTGTGTATTCTCCAAAATAGACCTGAGATCTGGCTACCACCAGTTGAAGATCCGTCCCTCAGATATTCCTAAGACTGCTTTCATCACAAAGTATGGTCTCTATGAGTATACTGTGGTGTCTTTTGGTCTAACTAATGCGCCTGCTTTCTTCATGAGTTTAATGAATAAGGTGTTCATGGATTATTTGGACAAGTTCGTGGTGGTATTCATTGATGATATCCTGATCTACTCCAAAACCGAGGAGGAACATGAGGAGCACTTGAGGCTAGTTCTGCAGAGATTGAGGGATCACAAGCTATATGCAAAGTTGAGCAAGTGTGAGTTCTGGATTGACGAGGTACCATTCCTTGGTCATATCATCTCTAAGGGGGGGATCTCAGTGGACCCTGGCAAGGTCATATCAGTGTTGGATTGGAAGGTGCCACAGACTGTCAAGGAAGTACGTGGATTTTTGGGCTTAGCAGGATATTACCGGAGATTCATAGAGAATTTCTCGAAGATTGCGAAGCCGATGACCACGTTGCTTGAGAAGGATGCTGAGTTCATCTGGAACAAGGAGAGGCAAGCAGCTTTTGAAGAGTGATCACGAAACACTCCAATGGCGTGACCACCCCCCTTAAAGAGTTCTGCCCTATCAGCATGAATGCAGGGTTCGCAACAGTCCGCAAATCCCAATAGCGCTCCGCCAGTACTGGGGATAGCTATGGCCGAAATGTTGCTTCCCAAAGCGCCGAATATGCATATGAGTTCTATCTAGGTCAGAATGTTAGCGATGTCACCTGGTATTTCACTAACATCCTTAATATGGGCATATCGATACTCTCATTTTTCAAGTACTTCGAAAAAGTTTTCAAAAATAGGTTTGCAAATCAAAACTGGATGATATGTCTGTTGTCTGTGTATGATCGGCTCTGATACCAGCTGTGGCGGAACCGCCGATTTAATCCGGGCTAAGCACACCTGCCACCTCTGGCTTGCAGTGCGATTAGACCGAACTAAACCCGGTCGTCCGTCGAGAGCCATTCGACTCCCGATATTACCTTTCCCAGAGGAACCGACATCATACACATCTGACTCACGATGGAGCCACAACAGATACATCATCACAGGCAGTTGAATAGTAGAAAGTTAAACTTAGTTACAAGCCAGTTTTTACATAAAACACAAGTCCAACATAAAGTTATAAAGTAGCAAGTTTGAAAGTTTCTCGCAGCGGAAAATATAAGTTTAGATCACCATGTTATCACCAAAAGTTTTGCATTGGAGGTACAACATCGAGCCCACCGATGTTGTCCTCGTGCCACTTAGTCACTTCATCCTACATGAGGGCATGCCCCGCCTCCGACACAGGTGCACACCATGAATTCCATACCTGCACTCAAAATGTGGGGGCAAACCCTGAGTACTAATTACTCAGTAGGTCTTAATGGATTTGGCTTACGGCTGACGCGAAGCAGCTTACTAGCAAGTGGATCCTTAGCTTTTAGTTTTTACAGCAACTTTATTAACATAACATCAAGTTTCATTGTCTGTACGATTGTCAACATAACAGTAAATTTCCGTAATGTAACATCTCAGATCAAACATGTAGTATTCAAAAAAATCATGAGCATTAAGCATCTGATAGTTTAAGTTATTACTACGTTGCCCGACAGTGATATTGGCATTCCCACACCTGGTGGGCATCAGCGATTCGAATCGATTTTTAATTCCCGGGAATAACTATCATGCCAGGGGTATATGCTTACTAGCCATCGCGTTCCCACATATAGCCCCAATCTTAACCTGCCTCGTCCCAAGTTCGATTCACTCCCGCCTAGCCCCCGGGTTGTGCCCCCATGACGAGCCTGCCGACATCTCGGTCTCCCCGTCATGAGTACCAAGCTCCCCCGGGCCACCTTCCTCTCAACCAGCGGGTAGGAACGTGTCTCTGTGCTTCGGACGAGCCTAGGAAAGACTTTTCCGGTCCCATTCCCCGGATAAGCACTTTAGCAATGTTATGCCGATCAGCAGACGAACAGCGGACGGGCCTTAAATGACTCGGGCGGAGTCCGGGTGCGACATCATGAATAGTAAATACTGAAATAAAATCTCCGCCCGGTCTCCATTTACGTTATGAGCAACAATTTCAAGCGATATAACTGTAAGCTTTTGATTTTGAAAGCACCTACGCGACGAGTACACACACTCGTGTCTACTCGTACCTAGCAATTTCTAGGCATACTCGTCCTACGAACTCTATGAATAGGTGCTAGGGCCAGGGCGACCAGGAAGTCTAATGCAATTGGTTACAAGCAACTCCTAATGCATATGCGTAATCATCAAGTATAATTTATTTGCTGGGTAGAGTATGGTCCTGCCTACCTTCCTCGTTAGAGTCAGTAGCTGCCTCCGGAGCGTAGTCGGGTTCTTGCTGTTGGTCCTCTGGCTCTGGGTGCAGTTCCTCTTCTGGCTCCGTCACGATCGGTTGGTCCGGTGGTGGTTCTTCGTTCGTGGAATCTATATGTATGACATGATGCAGTTGAAGTATGTATTAGTGCAATGCTTGCTTCATTATGCGGGTGTAATGTAGTAGATCAGTGAACTTATGATTCATGGTACAGAGTTATGCATATTGAGGCGAAAGTCGTTTCATACTAAGAAATCGTACAAGCCATCATCTATGACAGCTTAGCTTGTCACATAAAATAACGTGGGGTGTGCGTAGCGAAAATAGCACCATTTCATGTGAAGTAACCGAAACTTTCATACAAGTGCATTATTTCTACCCGCTTTCACTTAGATCCAAAACCTTACATGCATCATCTCCAATTCTAGCAAGTTATCCCATAACTATAGCTCATATCAACCTTAAAGTCATATTTGAAACATTATTCACCAAATTAACCTTTTTCTTAAGTGTAATATGTGCCTAGAGCAAGACAAGGGCAAAATGGTAATTCAACAGCAAGGGCTAGGGTCAACAAATTTTATACAGAATCTACATATAAAAACAAGGTCCCTGCTCAAATTTGGCTATTTTTGGAGATCATTTAGTCCTTATTTCCTATTTATTAGAGTTTTATATGTTTGAAAAGAAACAGGGGCAAAACTGTCCTTTCCTACTCAACCATCATACCCATCCTGTAGATCTATTTATTAGGAACACAATGCAACAAAGTTTGCTATTTTTGGATTTTTATACACTTTGTTATGATTTTTCAAAGTTTCAGCCTTTTTAAAAGCATTTTAATCGAAAATACACAGATCCAGGACCTATCTGTAAATATCTATAGCTTCTGAGGGTTCCTGTGCAAGATTTACAAGACTCAGTGTACAGTGCTCGGTATGGAAACATAAAACTGTTAAACTCGGAGGGCGGTATCGCAAAATGTCCGTCTTCCTCCTCCCGTCGTCTTCCTCCTCGCGACGGGAGGGGGAGCTCCGGCGGCGCGCGGTCAATCCCAGCCCTGCGGGGCTCGGGAGCTCGCCACGGAGTGTCGGGGAGAGAGAGGAGAAGACGGGGAGCTTTACCCACTACCTCAGACGGCGGGGGAGATCGCGGAGAGGGACGGCGACGAGCGCCTCTGGCCGGCGAGGTCCGGCGGTGCAATACGCCGGAGTGGGAGGGTCTCGGGCGACGCGGTCTGTGCGGGAATGTAGAGTCGAGGGCGGCGAATCTCGGCGCGGTGACGGTTGAGCTCGGGAGCGGCCGGAAGTGGCTGGGGGCGAGCTCGCGGTACTCCGGCAATGGCGGCCGCGCGAGAGTGAAAGGGGAAGAAAACCAGAGAGCGCGGGCGCGGGGAGGAGGGCTCGAGAAATAGGCTCGGCCTCGCCCTCGCCCCGGTGGCGCGCCGTGCGCGCTGTCCGCGCGCGGCAGTGGCGCGTGGCCGCGGCGGCCGGGAAGGCCGGCGCGTGGCCACGGCCGCTCGGCGCGCAGCGCCGCGTGGGCGTGCGCGGGCGGGGAGAGAGGAGGAAGGCGCGTGGGTGAACCCGGTCTATGGACCACGGTGGCTGACAGGTGGGGCCAAACTCAGGAACAGGGAGTACGGCGTATGGACTCGGTGTATCGAGCGAGGGAGCGGGTCCGTGCGCTGGCGCGGGCGGCCTGACAGGTGGGTCCCGCCTGTCATAGAGACTAGAAAATAAAAGAAAAACGAAAAAGATAAATCCCCTTTGACCAGCTGAACAGGTTTCTGAATTTCGTAAATTTGACCAATTTAGGAGCCGAATTTGAAAAAGACCCAATTGAATGAAATGTTGTACTTTTTGAAATATACAACTTTGTCAAAAGGACCTATACCAGATTCCAAATATAAAATGACTTAAATTTGAAATTAACCTGCTGACTCCTGTTTGACCACTTAAAACCCCCAACTTGGAAATTATAAAAGTCCATTTTAGGTACATTTTCATGAAAGGTGAAATATACCAATGTTGCATAGAATCTCATGATCTACAACTTTGGTATTCATGACATGGCAAGATTTTGAATTTTGTTTCACAAAATTCTGAATTTACCAAACAGGGCTGAATTTTGCAGAAGTCACATTTTCACATAAAATGACCCAAAACTAGATTTCAACAATCATGCATGCCAAAACACAAAATACCAAAGTCATTCCTTATGGAATTGCCTACAAGTTGGGTATGTAAAGTTTTATGAAAAACACAATTGTCTTAAAGTTATATCCGCAAAACAAACACAGCTTTTCAGAAAACTAAGTTTAGTTGCTCAATTGACCTAATTTATGCATGCTCTCAAGATAAAATGTCTTTGAAAAGATGTCATTATGCTAATGATTTTAGTGTAATGCATTTGAGATGCCTAGGGCATCACATGGCGGCCCCAGCGTCGTCTCCCTCCTCTGCTACCCCTAGGCTGCCTCATCCTCCCACTCCAGATCCCACTGGAAGTGGCCTTCTCGTCCTCCTTGAGTCTGAGGCAACGGCGTCTAGGGGCAGAAGGCAGCGCGGGCAGGGCGGTGATGGCGGGCGCGGCATGTCTCGGGGAGCGGGCCGAGATCGGGCGTGAGCAGGACGGCAGGCGAGGCCACCGCGCTGGCTGGAATGGCGGCTTAGGCGACTGGGCTAGGGTGAGAAACTGAGGGACTCAAGTGTACTGAGTCTATTCTTTCATCCTGGCTATGATGAGCGCTTGTCAACACCGAAGACTTGCTGAAGAACGAGCAAGCACCTCCTAAGCGTGACCTGGTGGAAAGTCCACCTAAGTGTGACCAGGTGGCGGTGCCTGAGTGCTACCGTGGCGTGACAAAATCCCTGACGAGCAGACTGTCAGGTGTTTTGTGTTGCAGCCCAAGTTAGGCTCAGCCCATAAGAGAGACCTTAGGTGTGGGACAGTGTCATGAGCCCTAAAATCACTCAAGACTGGAGGCCCAACTATCGTTTCCTGCTTCGAGCGTCAAAACCAGGGGCTCGGTTGCCGGTATCCCAAAACCAGAGTTACCCCTGAGGGATGAGCTACTGGACACGTGGAGGACATCAAGCAAAGAGGAGAAACCAAAGACGTCGAGGACTCCATCGTGGCCGTTCATCTGAATTATTGCAGTCTTTTCTAGCCTCTACAGGCATTTTAGTGTAACGAGTCTGTAATATAGGGGGTTAAGTGCAAACTGCCTTAGGGCAATAGAGGTGTAGTATAAACAAGAGGTTGGCTGCTTCAAGCCACCTCCCTTGGCTGGTTAGACTTGTTTAGAGCTAGGGTTAGATCTCCATTTTTGTCACCAAGCAAGAGCATCAATTTCTAGTGGGTTTTGGTGAGATCTAGCCCCAAAGTAAGAGGGTAGGATTGGGAGGAAGCTTGGTGTATGAATCTTTATCTTGTAATCTGGATCTAAGACCTCTTTGAGGCAATCAATAGATGGATTTCATGCAGCATTGTGCGTACTTGTTCTTCCCCCTCTCTTGGCTTTTGGTTTTGATTCTTGGTCTTTTGGTGTCTTTGTGCTTGGCTAAGTTTGAGATCTTTCTTTTGCCAGTATTTTGGACTGCAAGGATGTGGTTTTGATTGTGGTTCTCTTATCCAATCCTTTGATCCACGAGGAGCCCCTCCTCTATCGTTCTTGCCACTTGTACTTCACTTTGGGGAAAGTTAGATCCGTGGAGTAATTCTTGGGCCAACCCCTTGATCCATTGGGAAAAGCTTCTCCATGGATTAGACAAGGACCCTACAAAGTTTGGTGAAGTTTGGAGTCCATTTGGTCAAGTTTTGGATCGATTCTTGTGGTTTTACCGGCCTGCTATTTCCAACAACCCCAGAACGTCCGATGGCTCACCACAGGACCGTCCGGTGGCTCACCATAGGACCACCCGGTGGCTCACCATAGGACCGTCCGGTGGGTGCTACAAAACAGCACTCTCAGCCTAGAACGTCCGGTGGTTCACCACAGGACCGTCCGGTGGCTTCTACCGTCTGTTTTAGAGTCGTTTCTTGTCATTTTCGATCGGCGTTTGAGTGAGTGTTTTCATGTGCTTCTGCATGGCTTTCCTTTGAGTGTCCTAGGGTTGGTAGCTTGCCTTAGTTATGCAACATTGCACAAAGGAGAAGAGAGGGTTTTGGGGTTCGTGTTTTTTAGGCGTCGACCTATTCATCCCCGTCTAGGTCGCTCTTTTGGTCCTTAATTGGTATCAAAGCCAAATTAGGGTCTTCTATACCTTAAGCGGTTCTAGATCCATAGAGAGGCGACCTTGGATTTATCCGTTGGCAAGATCCTAGGGTTTGATGGCTCAGATTTCACATTCTAGAAGCAGCGCATGTCTGCGTTCCTATAGAGCCAACATCCGTCCATCTGGGATATTTGATAGGATGCTGGCTACCAAGTATTAGAGAACCGTGCTACCCTTGGTAAATTCCATGAGGGGACTAGTCAGGTCAAGGCCAGGTTGTTTGAGGTGCACAAGAGTGAGTTTGAGAACTTCTCCCAGCAACCTGGTGAGAGCTTCGATGGAATGTTCAGTCATTTTCAATCGATTGTGAACAATATCCATGCGAATGAAAGAAATGGGGTGTTGCCTTATGATGACCATGAGCAAGCTTGCAAGCTTCTCTATGCTCTAGATCAGAGTATTTGGCAACTGAAGAAAGAGTCTATAGTCGAGTCAGCTAGCTATGAGACCCTTTCCACAGACGAGCTTTATAGCAAGTTGAAGGCTTCGGAGGTTGACTCTCAGGCATATGCGAAGATGAGTGGAACAACTCCCAAGAGCCTAGCTCTTATGTCTGGCCCCAGCTGTAGTGGTGCTGCTAACCCTAACCCTTTTGTTGGCTATGCTTTATCTCTGATTTCAGCTACAGAGGAGGAGCTTGAAGGACTAGATGATGATAAGTTGTTCCTGCTGTCCAACAAGTTCCAACGCCTCTACTCCAACAGGATGAGCCACAGAAGAGGCGACAAGATCCAGTGCTACAATTGCGGGAAGATGGACCACTTTATCGCCAACTACCCCCAGAGGAGAGCTCAGGAGAAGTACTCCGCTGGCAAGCACAAGGCCGAGTACGTATCCGACATGAAGAAGGGCAAGTACAAGGGTGACAAGAAGAAGCGGTCATTCTTCAATAAGGAGTTCGTCAAGCAGTACCAGAAGCATGCCTAGGAGCATGACCATGCTTTCGTCGCCAGCCTCAGCGATTGTGACGGTAGCTCAAGCGACTCCAGCTCCGACAGTGACGACGATGATGAGAAGAAGATCGTCGGGCATGCTGGACTCTGCTTCTTTGGTGATGAGTTCGGCTACTGCACCATGGCACTTGCTGTGATGCCCCTGGCATCTCAAAAGCCTTAACACACGATTAGATTAGCGATAATCAGGGATTGGGCTTAATCATGCTTAGAAAAGAGCAACAACTAGGGTAGTAAACCACTAAGTCAAAAAGTTTCAAGTTGGATATGGCAAACTCCCCGTAGTTTGGTTGTGTAGTTGAACACCAACACATTTTCGTGCAAGACATCCAATACGAAAGTTTTAGTTCAAGATGTTGCCTTCAAATATGCTATTTTGACCATTTCCAAAATCAGGTATCAAGGGGCTCAAAGGTTCGAACCTAGCCTAGTTAACCTACACTCAGGAAATTTTGCTTAGTCTAGGATTGACACTCTTTCCCAAATTTCATTCCGAAATTACTTTCGATTTGACCATACAACTTCAAAACCTTCCTTTGAATGAAATGAAATTAAACCTATTACCTTTCAAATGCACTAGACCTTGATCTAATTAGACTTCATTTGGTAATTCAAAAGATTGGGAAAAAGAAATACTCCACATAAATTGAAACTGCGGTTTCATCAAACTTTTGAATACTAATGTGCTTGTAGTTCAAAATATAACATGATCTAGCCTAAGCTTTCTATAGAAAACTTGTAGACAATTTCATGCTTTACAACTTTGGTATTTTGTGTGTTGACATGCATAAAGGTTTGCATGGTGTTTTAGGTCATTTTCTGTCTTCTAGTGAAATCTGTCAAACTAGGCCTGAGTGGAAAATCCACATTTTGAGCAACCAAAAGACATGATCATGCAAAACTTTGTATATGAAAGTTGTAGGTGATGAAATTGTGAACAACATTAGTATATAAAAGTTTTCATGAAAATGCACCCAAATAGGACTTTTCGAATTTTGAAGCTGCCTTACTCAGCTTGGTCAAACCGAGGGCAGCGTGGTAAATTCAAATTTAATCCACTTTTTGAAACATAACATTGCATAGGTGATTATAACAAAGATATAGATTATTTAAATTAGAACAAAATTTGTATTTTCATCAAAGACTGGTTTGGCCAATATCGGGTTCAAATTGGCAAAATACAGGGAGAACAAAAACCAGTCAATGCCCTTTTTCCCATTTTCGTATTTCATTTTCCACTTCGCAGTCACTGACGAGCGGGGTCCACTCGTTAGCCCGCCTGGGATTCCCGCTCGATCGGTTCAGACCACGCCACTGTGGGCCCCACACATAGACCCCACGTCTCATCTCTCCATGGACCATGTTCCATGGACCGCTTCTTGTTTCCCTGCCCTCGGTCCCACCTGTCATCGGCTCACGGTCCACATACCAAGTCCATGCGGTGCTCACCCTTCCCCTTCCCCGCTCCAGCTCACCCACGCGGCGCCGGCCTGCTTCCCGAGAGCGCCATGGGCGCCGGTAGAGGCCGCGCGGCGCCTGCCCCTGCCCCGCCCGGCTTTAAGGAGAAGAAAGCCGAGCTCCCTCTCCCGCCCCTGCACTCTCGCTCAATCCCTCTCCGCCTACCCTCCATGCCCTCGCTCTCCCGCTCATACTGAGACACGCAGACCACGCCCGCCATGGACGACGCCATGACGGAGCCCGAGCTCGCACCCCTGGCCGCACCTCCTGCCTCCGGCGCCCGTCCTCTGGGCTAGCTACGGCCTCGCGCAGCTCTCGCGACCGAACCGTCCTCCTCCCTCACCGGCTCGCCCGGGTTGAGCCCGCGGCCGCCACCCCTGTACACCATCGACCACGCGAGTTCACGGCCGTCGATCTCCTCGTACACGTGACCCCGCGCGAGAAGACCAAGGGGGAACGGTTCCCCATGTCCGGGAACGCCTTCACCGACCTCCGTTGCGTCATTTAGGGGTCTCCTCGAGCCGGCGCAAGAGAGCCACCGGCGACCGCGCCGCACGACCCTGCGCCCCTGCCCGAGGTAGAAGATGGGGTAGTTTGCATAAAGCCCCTCGTCCTTTTTCACTTTTATGTCACTGTTTATTGTGTGTTGTGAAAACTGCCATGAACCCCTAGAAAGGTCAGGGCTTTGCACTTTAACCCGAAGCCATGCAATCTTGTAGATCTAACCCTATAATTTTCAGTAACTGCATGCACTGTTGATTGAGTGTTGGTATTATTGTTTGCCACCCCTGCAAAGTAGATTTAATTGTGTAGGGGTCCATTTTCAGGGTTATATTTCATAACAAATCACAGAAAAATGAACTTTGAAATTGGCATATGAACTTTGAAATTTCATAACAAATCACAGAAAAATGATAAAAATGTGAAACCAGTTTTGTTAGAAAGATAAAAATGGTATATATGCAGTGGACTAGGCCTTGTGTGGTAACATGACTGTTTTACCCCTGAGTTGTGCATGCCTTGTTTTAGTGACTAAATAGTAAAAGTGAGGTAAATGAGCTCCTAAAAATATGAAACTTAGATTGTGAGCCCATTATGTCATATGTTATCACATATATTTTTGGTTGCTACTAGCACTCGCTGCAAATGACAGAATTACCCCTAACACTAATAATTAGTAGATTTATGTATATGGAAATGCATGCTACATAACACTAGTCCAGAAAAATCCGTAGAAATTATATTATGCTCAATTGGTCCAGTGCAGCCTAGGAATAAAGTTTCATGTGTTTTACTTACTGTTTACTATGTGTTTTGAAAATGACAAATACTACGTTAGTATAAACTCCACTCGGTATATTTAATTTTTGTTATGTCGAAATGGAACCTTGAGTATAGTTCACATGCATGTTTCATCCTTATATGCCTAGGTTGCAAATCCCTTGCTATAAAAGTATTGCAATGTCAAAGTATAGATAACAATAACTCAATAAGTCAAAATATACGTAACTAGTTCACTGTATACTTGATTTAATGCTTGTTTATATTTGGTATGATAAGAGTAAATTGAAGTTAGCGACCTATCAGGTGTTCCTCTCTTATACCATGCAAGATATGCTGACTAGCTGAAGTGGAATAAATGCAACAAGTTATGCATGTATTTTAGTAATCTAAGGAACCAAATAACTATTGCTTCTCTTCCTAGGGTCAAAACATTAACATGTCATCCTTCGGATTAGCAATGTGCTAGTTGTATGTGTATGATTCTTTGCATTGATGATTGCTCTATGTCCACAATAGCACTTCTTTCTAATAGTTTATCAATCACCTTTCTGCCTATCCATAAAATGGTTGTCCAAATGTGTGTTTGATATTCATGCATCCCACTCGCTGCATCACGCATAGCATTCATGTAGTGACGCTTAATGAAGATACGTACTCAGGAAGCAAGTGCGTGGGACTACTTCGAGCAACGGTGTCCAAAAGACCAACTAAGGCCCAAATACCACCTGGAGGACCCTAAAGTGGTATTTGGAAGGAGGAGTTGTCCAAGTGATCAAGGGGTTGCCTGGGGAAAAGCCCCACAACCCGGCAAACTAACCTAGTTTAGTTTGTTGGTTTGATAAGAATAAGCAAAGGTAGGTAGGACCATGATTTCTCCCAGCTTATATGATAATTGATTGTTTCATTACGCATCCGCATTAGGAGTTGATTAAAAACAATTGCATTAGATCTCCTGGCCGCCCAGGCCCTAGCACCTATATATAGAGTTCGTAGGACGAGTTGCCTAGGCCCTGCTAGGTACGAGTAGATACGAGTGAATGGAGTCACTCGTCGCGTAGGTGTTTTCAAAAAATTTCAGAAATCTTGCTGTTATGGAAGTTATTATTATGCTCATGATTTAAATGGAGACTGGGCGGAGAATAATTCTATTTGGTGGTGTGCGTTGTTGTATCATTTGTCTCCGCCCGAGTCGTTTAAGGCCCGTCCGCTGTTCGCCTGCTGTTCGGCATAACATTGCTAGAGTGCTTAACTGGGGAATGGGACCGGTAAAGTCTTTCCTGTGCTCGTCCGAAGCACAGAGACACGTTCCTACCCGCTGGTTGAGAGGAAGGTGGCCCGGGGGAGCTTGGTACTCATGGCGGGGAGACCGAGATGTCGGCAGGCTCGTCATGGGAGCACAACCCGGGGGCTAGGCGGGAGTGAATCGAACTTGGGACAAGGCAGGTTAAGATCGGGACTATATGTGGGAACGCGATGGCTAGTAAGCATATACCCCTGGCATGATAGTTATTCCTAGGAATTAAAATCGATTCGAATCGCTGATGCCCACCAGGTGTGGGAATGCCAATAACACTGTCGGGCAACGTAGTAACTACTTGAATATATTATATCTGTTACTCATGTTTTCAAATACTACATGTTTGTGTCGTATTGCTTACATTTCTGCAAGTTATTATTATGGAGTTATATGCAAAAGATGAATCTTGATACTCTATGTTGATATACCACTGTTTAAAATCAATGGCTAAGGATCCACATGCTAGTAAGCAAGCTTTGCGTCAGCCGTAAGCCAATCCATTAAGTCCTACTGAGTAATTAGTACTCAGGGTTTGCCCCCACCTTTTGAGAACAGGTACCGACGACATCTGGACAAGTGCTTGGAGGAGAGTAGTACCGGTGGGCTCGGTGCTGCTCGCCTCGATCGTCGTTGCATGAAGACTACTAAAGTATTTTGCTTCCGGGGTGAGACGTTTTCGAATTCGCTTCCGCTATCTGATTCAAACCTGCCTATTGTATGGCATTATGTTGAAACCTATATCTTTATTTCGAACTGGTTTGTAAAATAAGTTTATATATGCTATATTCAACTGCCTGAGATGATGTAACTGTTGTGGCTCCATCGTGGGTTGGATGTGTATGATGTCGGTTCCTCTAGGAAAAGGTAATATCGGGAGCCGAATGACTCTAGACGGACGACCGGGTTTAGTTCGGTCTAATTGCACTGCAAGCCAGAGGTGGCAGGTACGCTTAGCACTGATTAAATCGGCTGGTTCCGCCACACTTGCAGGAGATCAAGCCAGCTCCACCAACTCAGATGTCTATAAAAAGTCCAACACCGAGCCTCAGGTGAGCGATGATGAGGATGATGCGATGTATACTACTTTGAAGAACCAAGATCACTTGATTAGAGTAGCTGCTAAGGACCTTAGGCTTGCAAATGTTAAGGCTGCTACTTTAGAGGCTGAGCTTGAGACTATCAAGTCTAAACTTGCATGTGCTTTGGATGATCTTGCTGTGGCTAAACAAGCTTGTGCTGTTGCTGATGAGATAGAATGTAGTGATTGTCAGGTCCTAGTTGTTGAGTTGATTAAATTACGCTCTAAGCATGCTAGTTATGTAGATATGCTTTTCTCTACTACTGCAACAATAGAGGAGCTGAAGGCTAGGCCGACTTTGCTTGCTACTTGTGTTGTTTGCCCAACCCTTAGGAAGGAGTTAGAAGATACTAGGGCTGCTTTGAGGAAGTCTAAAAAAACTGCTAGCCCTGTTAGTGCTAATTATCCCAACTGTGAAGGTCTTAGAGGCAGGCTCGGTGATTTGGCCATTGAGAAGGTCCAGTTGGAAGATGAGAATACCTATCTTATTACTATTCTCAGTTGAATTTCGACTAAGGAGCCACAGCTTGGCATGATTGTTTCCTCTTTCAAGTTGAGTGACAAGTTGGGGGTTGGCTACCACTACACCCTAGCTAATTTTGATCAGCTATATGGGAAGTTAGGTGACTTGAGTGGGATTCCCATTAGTGAGAAGTTCCCTGTTACGCACGACAAGCCCTACTTTGAGCATGGAAACCCTAAGGATGGTGTATGGTTAGAGAAGCCAAGGGAGCCACCAGGTGGAGGTAGAGGAGACCGTTTTCCTCGCGGTGCTCCAGGTGGTGGACGCTTTGCTGGCAGGGCACCGGGTCGTGAGCAGTATGACTTTGGTCTTCCTCACTGAGGCTTTAAGAGCTACGATGGACCATGCTTTGCTAGACGTGGTGATCGGTAGTCTCATTTTGTGTGGGATAGGGGTTTTGGGATGTTTGACTATGATATTGCTAACCCTTCTTTTGAGCAGATGGCTCGGCACTGGTTTGCTTCTTTTCAGACTAACCGCATGAACCGCTATTGATGTAGGACGGCTCATGGATTCTAGTTGTTCGTGCCACATGACCGGTAATCACAGATGGTTCTCTAGTCTCTCCCTAATGAGCTCCAGCGAGCACATCATTTTTGGAGATAAAGGTACAGGTAAGGTGAAATGTGTTGGCGCTGATCCTTTTTCTGAGAATTTTGTTCTGAGGGATGTTGCTTTGGTTGCTAACCTTAGTTAGAACATTCTCTCTATTTCGTAACTTCTCAATGAAGACTTTGAGGTTCATTTCAAGAAAGGTTGTTCGCGAGTTTTGGATGCTCGAGAAGATCTTGTTTGCCCTATTTTGGCTTTTGGGAAGGTTTTTCATGTTGATTTCTTGAGCTCTCCCAGTCCTTCTCGCTATTTGGTGGCTAGTCCCTCCTTTGAGTTGTGGAAGTGGCATAGGAGGCTAGGCTATTTGAGCTTTGATTTGCTTGCAAAGCTTAGCTCACTTGACCTGATCCGAGGATTGCCCAAGTTGAAGAGTGAGCGTGACCTTGTTTGCCATCCTTGTCACCATGGGAAGATGGTTGCTGCTTCACACACACCTGTGAATCAGGTGATGATGGCTCACCTTGGAGAGCTTCATCATAGGGACACAGTTGGTTGTGCTTGGGTGAGGTCTGTCGGTGGGAAGTGGTACATTCTTGTGATCGTGGATGGTTTTTGTCGCTGGTCTTGGGTGCATTTCATGGAATCAAAGGATGAGGCTTTTGAGTTTGTTCATGACTTGGTTTTGAGGTTGAGAAACGAATCTAATCATGCCATGAGATATATACGCAGTAACAATGGCTCAGAATTCAAGAATGATCGTTTCAAAGCCATTTGCCATAGCCAAGGTCTTGAACACCAGTTTTTGTCCCCATATGTCCCCCAGCAGAATAGTGTGGTAGAATGCAAGAATTAGACCCTTGTTAAGATGGCTAGGACCACGCTCGATGAGCATAGGACTCCTAGGAAATTCTAGGGCCGAAGCCATTAACACCGTGTGCTACGTTTTCAACCGCATTTTTTCTGAGCCCTTCTTCATAAGACCTCATATGAGTTGCTGTTTGGGCGGTAGCCAAAAGTGAGTCACCTACGGGTGTTCGGCTGTAGGTGCTTTGTACACAAGCAGGGGAACCTGGACAAATTTGAACCTCACAGTTCTGATGGAGTTT
The DNA here is from genome assembly GCA_030272315.1 of Paspalum vaginatum. Lineage (NCBI taxonomy): Eukaryota > Viridiplantae > Streptophyta > Magnoliopsida > Poales > Poaceae > Paspalum > Paspalum vaginatum. The sequence continues at coordinate 14,358,722 of CM059021.1, read as the reverse complement.
TTCTAGGCTATGCCATGCATTCATGTGCATACCGCATTTGGCTTTTGGACTCCAATAGGATTGTTGAGACTTGTGAAGTTACTTTCGATGAAACTATGCCTTGGACAACCCCTGGCTTTGAGCTTGCAGGTGATGCTGAGTTAGGTACTACCATCTTTGAAGAAGATGAGAAAGAAGATGGAGGTGTTTCTGGTGATACTGCGCCTGCTGCAGCTCTAGAACCTGCTGCTTCGCTTTCAGAGGATGAGGAGGGGGCTCCAGTACCTTCTCCTTTGACTACTTGGGAGCTACCTCCACTAAGATCCACCAATACATGCAGCAGGGCCCGCTGAGGACGTAGGGGAGGTGACCTCCAAGCCACAGCCGTCTCGGATGGTCCAGCGGGATCACCTTTTGACGAACATCATTGGTGGCCTGAATGAGCGAGTGACAAGATCCAGGTCCACTTCTCTTGCGGTCTTTGTAAATTTTGCTTTTGTTGCTTCTTTCGAGCCCCATGATGTTGACACACTATGTCTGATCCGAATTGGATCAATGCCATGCATGAGAAGCTAGAAAATTTTAAGAGGAACCAAGTTTAGGTTTTAGTCGATCCTCCACCACAATGCAATCCTATAGGTACCATGTTGTTGTTTAAGAACAAGCAGGGAGAGGATGGAGTTGTGGTGAGAAACAAGGCCAGGCTAGTTGCTTAGGGTTTTTGCCAGAAAGAGGGGATAGATTATGAAGAGACCTTTGCCCCTGTAGCCAGATTAGAAGCCATTCCCATTCTCTTAGCTTTGGCGGCTTCGAAACGGTTCAAGCTATACCAAATGGATGTGAAGAGTGCATTCCTAAATGGGTATATACAGGATGAGGTCTATGTGAGGCAACCCCTAGGCTTTGAGCATCCCAAATATCCTAACCGAGTGTTCAAGTTTCAGAAGGATTTTTATGGCCTGAAGCAAGCTCCCCGGGCTTGGTCTGAGAGACTTAGGAAATTCCTAGTTGCTCGGGGTTTTGAGATGGGGAGTATGGACAAGACTCTTTTTTTGCTTAAACATGGCAATGACCTTTTGATCGTTTAGATATATGTGGATGATGTCATCTTTGGTGGCTCTTCTCATGCACTTGTGAGAAAGTTTTCAGAGTAGATGAGGAAGGAGTTCGAGATGAGCATGATGGGGGAACTGCAGTTCTTCCTAGGGCTCCAAATCCAGCAGACTCCACAGGGTACCTTTGTCCACCAGAGCAAGTACATGAGGGATCTACTCTGGAAGTTTGAGATGGAGGATGCTTCGCCTCAGATGACTCCAATGAGTACATCCACCATGCTGGACAAGGATGAAGATGGCGAGGAGGTTGTTCAAAAGGTGTGCCGAGGGATGATCCGGTCGTTGATGTACCTGACTGCCACGAGGCTGGATATACAGTTCGTTGCAGGTTGTGCGCTCATTTTCAGGCATCTCCAAGAGCGTCACACCGCACCGCTGTGAAGCGGATCCTAAGGTATGTCAAGTTCACCTCAGAGTATGGTTTGTGGTAGTCCGCAGATTCTTCGCTTTCCCTCCTCGGCTATTCTGATGCTCACTTTGTGGGGTACCGGTTGGATCGCAAGTCGACTTCTGGTACCTGCCAGTTCTTGGGCACCTCTTTAGTCTCTTGGTCCTCTCACAAACAATCTAGTGTTGCTCAATCCACTTGTGCGGTTGAATATGTAGCTACTGCTAGTTGTTGCTCCCAGATCATATGGATGCTTGCTACTTTGAAAGACTATGGCCTAACCTATGGCAGGATACCACTCTTGTGTGACAGTTTTAGTGCCATTAGTGTTGCTAAGAATCTAGTGCTCCATTCTAGAACCAAACACATAGATGTGAGATATCACTTTCTGAGAGATAGCTATATGAAAGGCCTCATTTATGTAGTGCATGTCACAAGTGAGAACCAAGTGGCTGAGATCCTAATTAAACCCCTAGACCTAGATGACTTCACCCATTTGCGAGGGGAGTTAGGGGTTTGCTTTCCCTTTTAGTCAGGGTGAGTTTTGTTAGCTTTTAGGTTTTGTTTCGAGTTTCTTTTGCTTCTTTATGCATTTTGTACCATACTCTTGCATTGCATCATGTACATTTGTAGTATACACTTGCACTTGAGCTCGATTGGAATGTCTTGCTAGTTTTTGCTCGTGCTATGATGTACAGTAGTATGCTTGATCATGGTTGGCTAGAGCTCATTTGGATCTATTATATACTATGTGAGAGCCTAGTCGGTTTTGTTTTCCTAAAAATCATAAACTTGATCACCACTTGACTTGGCAACCTAGCATGTGTAGGAAGTTGAATGCTTGTGCTATCTTTCCATGCTTGGTTGTTCTAGTTGCGTACCTTTGTTAGTTGATGCCTAAGCTTTCATGATACCTTGCTTAATCTGAAATTGAAATTAAATCATTGCAATTGGTATCTGTTTGAGCTGAAATGAAAAGATCCAGGTGGATTTGTCTTATCTCACTGACTTGGTTTGAGCTTGCTCACTTTTGCACTTTGGTGAGAACTTGGACCTGGTTGTGAATGACTAACACCTTGTCTTAACGTTCTGATGGTTGTCATAGGCCTAGGCTTGGCATTGGTTGGTAAGAAGTGGCATGACAAGCAAATAACCCCTAGCACATGTTTAGATCTTTCTTGAAATAAAAATGCTAAATCTGAAATTGCAAGTCTCTGAATTGCTTATGGCTTGTTGGATTTGCTCAGGTTAGGATTAGCACACCTTGTATGCACTGCTAGCATTTTGCCAGTTCATGCCTATCTTGCTAGATGCTATTCATGTTGGTGATGTTTTCTTTTGAACTAAACCTAAAAATTATGCTTTGCTCTTGACCTGAGTAGATAGGTTCTCTTGAGCTTGTTGCATGTCCCGTTGCCCTCACATGCTCTGTATGCTAGAACTTGTATCTGCTAGCTTTCCATTCCTTTTGAGATCTTTGTTACACCTAGTTGCATTTGCACTATATTTTTCTCATGGGACCTGATGTGTGCATTGTCAACAAGGGGAAGAGTGGAATCACCAACCAAGGGGGAGACGTAACCTCTTGGAGAGTTGGGAAAGTGCATCATTCCAGGGGGAGAGCTTGCATTGTGAGATGGGATGAAATGCAGGGGGAGTTGGAGTTTTTATCATGCTCTTTTGGCCAGCTATGTCGAGCCTTTGCCTCTTTCTGTAGGAGCTGGTTCTTTGCTTCTAGCATGACTGTGTTGAGCCCCGCCTCTTTCTTGAGGGGTCATGCTTTGTGGATTGGCTACGTTGAGTAGTTACCCTTGTCTTAGGGGGCTGATCTTTTGACTTTGCTCTTGTTCACTGCGGGTGCTATTGTTTCTGCCTTTATTTGGCTTTATAGCACTTGAGTGGATTTTCTTTGTTTTTCTACCTTCTGTTGTTCTTTGTTACACTTTTCTTTTCCTTGTCTATGATTTTAGGTGGTTGGTGAGAGTGTTGACAAGGCACTCATCTAGGGGGAGATTGATGGACTAAGTGTACCGAGTCCGGTCCTTGATCCTGGTTGTGATGAGCGCTTGTCAACACCGAAGACTTGCTGAAGGACGAGCGAGCACCTCCTAACCATGACCTAGAGGAAAGTCCACCTAAGTGTGACTTGGTGGCAGCACCCGAGTGCTACCGTGACGTGAAAAGTGGCTTGGGTTGTGGCCCAAGTTAGGCTCGGCCCATAATAGAGACCTTGGGTGCGGGACCGTATTGTGAGCCATAAAATCACTCAAGACTGGACCAGGGTCTCGATTGCCAGTATCCCAAAACTAGAGTTAGCCCCGAGGGATGAGCTACTGGACACGTGGAGCACATCAAGTGAAGGCGGAGAAACTAAAGACATAGAGGACTCCATCGTGGCCGTTCAACCAAGTTATTGCGGTCTTTTCTAGCCTCTACAGGCGTTATAGTGTAACGAGTCTGTAATATAGGGGTTAAGTGCAAACTGCCTTAGGGCAATAGAGGTGTAGTATAAATAAGAGGTTGGCTACTCCAAGCCACCTCTCTTGGCTGGTTAGACTTGTTCAGAGCTAGGGATAGAGCTCCATTTTCGTCACCGAGCAAGAGCATCAATTTCTAGTGGGTTTTGGAGAGATCTAGCCCCAAAGTAAGAGGGTAGGAGTGGGAGGAAGATTGGTGTACGAATCTTCATCTTGTAATCTAGATCTAAGACCTCTTTGTGGCAATCAATATGTGGATTTCGTGCAGCCTTGTGTGTGCTTGTTCTTCCCCGTCTCTTGATTGGCTTTTGGTTTCGATTCGTGGTCTTTTGGTGTGTTTGTGCTTGGCCAAGTTCGAGATCTTTCTTTTGCCGGTATTTTGGACTGCAAGGACGTGGTTTTGATTGTGGTTCTCTTGTCCAATCCTTTGATCCATGAGAAGCCCCTCTTTCGTTCTTGCCACTTGGACTTCACTCTGGGGAAAGTTAGATCTGTGGAGAAATTCTTGGGCTAACCCCTTGATCCGTTGGGAAAAGCTTCTCCGTGGATTAGACAAGGTCCCTACAAAGTTTGGAGTCCATTTGGTCAAGTTTTGGATCGATTCTTGTGGTTTTCCTGGCTTGCTATTTTTGTCAACCCCGGAACGTCTGATGATTCACCACAGCACCATCCAGTGGCTCACCACAGGACCGTCTGGTGGATGACCACAGGACCATCTAGGTGGGTGCTACAAAATAGCACTTTCGGCCTAGAACATCTAGTGGTTCACCACATGACCGTCCGGTGGCTTCTACCGGCTGTTTTAGACTTGTTTCTCGTCGTTTTCGATCGGCGTTTGAGTGAGTGTTTTCGTGTTCTTCCGCGTGGCTTTCCTCTGAGTGTCCTAGGGTTGGTAGCTTGCCTTAGCCATGCAACTTTGCACAAAGGAGAAGAGAGGGTTTTCGGGTTCGTGTTTTTTAGGCGTCGACCTATTCACCCCCACTCTAGGTCGCTCTTTCAGTCCTTAGACATGTGCTGGGCAGGGATGTGTCTATGTGGGCTAGGGCAAGGAAGGGAGTGGAGGTGTGAGGCCATGAGGATGAGGTCCCCAGACAGTCGCAAAGGCAGGGACTCAGGGGCGCACCAGAGTAGGAGTCAGCATCGGAGGATGGCCTCTGCTTCCGATGCGCCGACTGCTAGCGGGGCAGGCCTCCACTGCCGACGCACTGACGGCCAGTGCAAGGCCGCACCTTCGACATGACAATGGCTGTGCGAGGCCCCACCTCTGCCTCCGTCACTGACGTCGCCGACGCATCGACACGCCGACGCCTGCGCGGGGCCACGTCGATGCCTCCGACACCGACGTGTCGACGCACACGCAGGGTCAGGCTTCCTCCTCCGATGGCCGCATGGGGACATGCCTATGGTCTTGAGGGTCCAGTCCTCCACCTCCTCCTCACAAATCTGCCTAGAGATGGTGCTGTAGCAGGGGGGTTGCGGTGCTAGGGTTAGGGGGCGGCGGCTGTCGAGGTGTCGAGATGTTGGGGCAGAGAGAGTGGAGAGCCTACGGAGGGGGTTTTGTTGGGCCGGTCTACATAATTTCATGGGCTGAATGCACGGGCCAGTGAATTTAGATGTATATTAGTCTGTTTGCTCATGTAGCCGACAAAAATAAGGTAATATGCATCGGTTTCTTAGGCTGACGAATGTAGGACCGAGACGTGCGACTAGAGGGGGGGGGTGAATCGGAGCACTTAAAAACTCAAAGTCACGACCCCCGAAGATAGGTGCTTAAGAGAGATACTAGACACCGTCCACTGAATAGATACGTGTCTAGTAGCGCAAAGGTGCAGTCCACAGAAAGGATATGCACCAAGCGAGAAAACAACGAGCAACTCAACAATCACGAGATTGCAAGTCACCGAGGCAACGGAACCTGCAAGTTCGCCACTCGTCTCTCACCGCGCTGAAACGTGACTCACTGATGTACAGCAAGTAAAGAGTATGGTCAGGCAGTGGGGAATGCAAATCCGAAGCAAAAACACAGCGGAAGAAGCAAAGCACTCAAAGCAAAAACCTCCAAACAACACAAAAGGAACCACTTAGCGATCACCAAGACCTCTTAGCAAATAAGGTGCTAAAGCCCTTAAGAATGATCCTAGGCACCTCCAAAACCACCTAGAACAAGCCACAACCCTTAGGAACAGCTTAAACCAAATCCGGGGGCAAAATGACTGCAACCACCGGACTGTCCGACATGCCCTACCTAGATAGTCCGACAGAGAATTTTCAGACAGATAGGGCTGCAAAGAAAATTGCCAAATTCTAGACAAATGGGCTCCAAAAACCATGACATTTTAACCACAGGCTGAGGAAAATATGGGGAACAACATTCTAAAAATTCAGCATATTTGGAGACTGTTAGGTCCATTGGACAATCTAGTGAAGTTGCACCGGACTGTCCGGTGAGCCCAGAAAACAGCCTCGGATTTTGAGTTTGCAAACCTTGAACTTGACCAAACCCTTCTCGGATCTTCACGAAATTTTGGACAGGCTATCCTAGCACTATTCTAAAGCTATTCCCAAAATATCTACTAAAAAAGATCAAGGGATTAGTAGGAATTTCAGATCTCGTGAAGAGGGGAAAATTTGAGCAAGGAAGGGGAAAACTCAAGGGGAACTTGCTCGTGGCAATCCTAGCTGGATTGAGATGAACTAGGTCATAATATCCATGTCCTAACAAGTCTAAAAGAGCCAAAAGAATAGGATTAACTAGTGGGCAAAGCAAATCACCAAAAACCTTTGAGTTTCATCCAAAATCCAACTAGAGAAGGGGGAAGGAGATGGATGCACACATGAAGCATGAATTGGGGATGAATCTTGCCCTGATTAGAAGTGGAAATCAGTTTACAAGAGGTTCCTCACAGCCTACCACCATTCATCCTCCCATTAATGCAAAGTACTAGCCTAGGGGACTCTAAATCCTAGATTAGCACCCAATTTGCTCTCTAAGCTCTTGGCTGGTTGGAAACTAAGCCTAGGGTTTCTAGAGGTGGAAGAGTCACCTAAATGACCAGCCACTTAGGTATATATAGCCCAGGCCTAATAGACACAGTTTATACTAAAACTCCTATATTACAGAAACGCCCGTAGGGGCCAAGCTAGAAAAGACATTGACTTTCTCAAGGACGGACAACCGTGATGAAGTCTTGATCTTCTTCGGATGCACGCTAACTCCCGGATGACGTTCAAGTGGCCAGTAGTCCAACTCCGCCGATCGACCCCCCAGTTTTGAAGTCAGAAACTGGGAGACTTTAGGGTTTCCTTCCTCGGCCTAGAATAGCCCACTCTACTCTATCTCGGTGAGAATGAGCCCATTCGCCGAGTCTGGTAACTTGGTGGTAGGGTGGCGGATTTGAGCGAATCCGCTGATGCCCTCACCCGTCTTCGCGCCATGTACCCAGGTTGGAGCACCGCGGTGGCACCCGGCATCCCCAGTCCATCAGGGGTCGCCTCGCAGTCCTTCGGAGGTCTTACACTTGCCGTCGCCATGCCTCTCCTCCGTGTACCGAACTCCCATGGCCGACAGACGTCGAGCATGCCTCCAATCCTTCGGAGGGCTTCCAGCTACCTCTAGTCCATCGAAGGTCTTGTGCCTAAGTCCTTCTGGGTCATTGGCTTTTGTAGACAATCACTCATCACTCCAGAGGCAATGGAGCCGGTCTATTGGCTCTCAATCTCCCCCTTGATGAGTGTGTTGTCAACACCTTCTACCTATAACCTGAAATAGAACAAAGACAAGAAAAAAAACAAGTGTAAAACCGAAAAGAAAGAAGAAATTTGCTCAAGATGCCCAAAACCAAACTCAAGCTAAGAAGGGCAAATTGAGGCAACAAAACAAATCCAAAGATCGACCCCCTTAGACAAGAGAAACCACTCAATGCAGTCAATCAAACTAAAGCCTGACCTCTCAAGAAAGAGGCAAACTGGCTCCACACAGTCATGCTTAGCAAAGCATTGGCTCCTCCAAAAAGAGGCAAAAGGCTCAACGCACCGATGCAAGAGCATGCTAAAAGCTGAAACTACCTGAATGCACAGCTCCCCCTCAACTAGGTCTCTCCAGAATGCTCCCCCTTGGTCCATGAACACTCCCATAAGGTCAACATCTCTCCCCCTTGTTGACAATGGACACATCAAGGGTTCATAGAATCTGACTCCCCCTAAAGTAGACAACTCCCCCTCAAAATATGCTATGAAATGCAGGAAGTGTACCATGTAGAGCTCAGCAGGGATGAAAAGCTAGTAAGTACAAGTTCTAGTAGACAGAGCAAGTGAGGGCATGGAAGCATGCAAACAAGCTCAATTGAATCTATCGTATACAAAACATGAGCATGTTTTTCAGGGTTGTTGAAAAGAAAGCATCACCAACATGAATAGCATCTAGCTAGATAGGCATGAACAGCAAGATGGCAGCAAAACATACGAGGTGTGCTACTCTCAACCAAAGCATATACAAAAGGCCATAAGCAATTTAGAGACTTGCAGATTTCAGATTTGAGCAACTTGTAGCTTCATGCAAGTTAGATCATGTGCCAGGTGTTATTCACTTGTGTTAGCCACTTCTTACCAACCAATGCCAAGCCTAGGTTCAGAAAACCATCAGAAGCTTAAGACAAGGTTTTGGTCATACACAGCCTAGTCCAAGTTCATGCCAAAGTGTAAAGGCAAGCTATCTCAAACTAGATCAGTGTGACAAGCGAACCCACCTGGATATTTTCATTTCAGCTCATAAGACACACAATGTACACAGTTTTAATTCAGATTTTAGGTTTAAGCAAGTTGTCATAAATGCTTAGGCATAAACTTAACCAAGGCTTATGACTAGCATATCCAAGCATGAGAAGATAGCATAGCATTCAACATTCCTACACACGCTAGGTAGCCAAGTCAACTGGTGATCATGGTTTTTGATTTTCAAGAAACAAAAGGGACCTAGCTCACAAATGATATTAGACAGATTCAAGGAGCTTAGCCAACCATGATCATGCAAGCAACTGTACAATCTAGCACATGCAAGTACTAACTAGTCATTCCAGAAGAGCTCTAGTGCTAGGGAAAGTGAAAATGCATATGATACAGTGCAATGCATGCTATGATACAAAATGCAAGGAAAACAAGGAAAATCAAAGAAAAGACAAATCAAAACCCTAAACTACAACAAAGTTACCCCAACCTAAAAGGGGTAACAAACACCAAGCTTCCCACGCAAGCTCTAAGGGCTTTGTGAAGATATCGGCCAACTGGTTCTCGGTCTCCACATGGATCAAATCTATATCTCCCTTCTCATAGTGATCTCTCAGAAAGTGAAACCTCACATCTATGTATTTGGTTCTGGAGTCCAAGCCGGGGTTTCTAGCTACAGAAATAGCAGAAGTAGGGTCTACTAGGAGAGGGATCTTCCTAAAGCTTAGGCCAAAGTCACTCAAGGTAGCTCTCATCCAAAGCAGCTGGGAGCAGCAACTAGCAGCAGCAACGTATTCGGCTTCTGTGGCGGAAGTGGCTACTCTAGATTGCTTGCGTGAGTACCAAGAGACAAGAGAAGAACTGAGAAACTGGCAGGAGTCATAACTAGACTTGCGCTCCAGCCGACAACCTGCAAAGTCAGCCTCTGAATACTGAAAGGATCTTGATGTTGCCTAGAGGGTGGTGAATAGGCGTAACTGAAAAATTTACACCACTTAAAAACAAATTGTCAGCCCTCACACCGAATAGTCCGGTATCACCGGATAGTCTAATTCCACATAGAGACTACACCCCACAAGTGTAAATATGCGAGTAAATACTTATCGAGCTATGTGGAGCTGTGTAATATGTTTCTATGGTGATGATGAGCTTAGCAACACTTTATCCTTGCACTCACAAAAAAAACTTGCACACGAATACTAAAGATAGCAGAAGCAATAATATGAAGCAAGTAAATGAAACAACCACAAGCACAAAGCTTGGGTCTCCTAGCAGGGGCACAGCAGACACGGCAAAGGATTTAATTCCTGAGGTTCGGGCACACCCGCAAGTGTCCACACATCCTCGTTGAGGCGCCCACCAAGAGCTTGAGTCTTTGTCAACTCACGACCTCCCCTTCACAACCACCAAGGCTATGAAGGTGCTCAGCTACAAATGCTCCGAAGAGAGGCAGAAATCACCTATAAGAGAAGTGGCACCCACAAGCCGGGTGCGCTTCGGGTCGCTCTCACCGTCTAGGAGGAAACCTCCAAGAGTAACAAAAATGCTTCCCAGAAATGCTTGCAAACTGTGCTCAGAAGCTAGGTGGTCACAATGTAGCTCACACAATCTCACAAATTCTCTCCCAACTCAAAAATCTCACAAATTTAGCTCAATCTCACAAAGAGAGTGTTGGGGAGTGTTTCTACGAGCCTCTGGATGAATATGCACGAGGAGGGAAGCAGCAACGCCAACCAGAGGTGAGTGGGGGGTATAAATACCCACCCTCGCAAGACTAGCCGTTGGCCTGTGTTAGACCATCACCGGACAGTCCGGTGAGCCCTACCGGACAGTCCGGTAGAGGCTGAATAGCCATTGGGGTTCAAACCCCTTCTACGGCACAGTCCGGTAGAGCTCACCAGACAGTCCAGGTGAGGGGTTCCCTGACCAAAAGGCTCAGGCACTGAGCCTAGGTCACTAGATGAGCAAGGTGTAGGTGTTGTCCCCATTAGAGATACACCTAACTAGGAGGTAAAGCACAAGAAAAGAATCAGAGTGCTCTCACACAAAGGACAGGGCAATTTCCACAAGGGATATGCCACACTCTATGCCATATGCATTACACGAGATGCAATGGTTCGGTACTCTCTGAAACTAGCTATGAGCACATGTTGACTAGTGACTTCCGAGCTTCGCTTCCCTCTTGATAGTACGGCATACCTATACTCAAGATAAATGTAAATCTAGATGAAATCCACTTGAGTCTTGACTTGAAGAATAATGTCGTCTTGAAATATATTAATAGAGAGAGGGATAGCCAAGCCAAGCTTCTTCCTTTGCGGGCAATCCTCTTTAAGCTGAATAGTTGGACTTCCATGTAGAGAACCTCTTCAATTAGGTGGATGGAGCACATTTGCTCATTATCCATTCAATTCACTTGATCTTGATTATACTTGGCTTTGATATGCAATAGTGTGTATTCATGATCCGCCACTCATTATACGAGAGATCAAATTTAAGTAGTGACGTCCAAATGGAAGAGATAGAATCCAAGTCACTTTTCTCAATATGGAAGCCAAGTGCCTCAAAGTGCATCAATAAAGGAACACTACTGTAGTCCTGCACTTAGGCAATGTCATGGTGTCCACACATGAATAATTCGTGACTAGTAATACTGCTTGTGTCAGTAGATATACAATAGACATTCAATAACCATCAATGTCTGATAGATATACAGTGGGAACCACATTACTCAACATATGAGTGATTCATGCTCATTCATAGATATATACATTTTAGTTCATTTTATTACATTTGACACTAAATAATACACCTGTAGAAACCTGTCAAAACATCTCACAAAGAGATTAGACCTTTAATCGCGTTGCCACTCAACACCAAAACCACTAAGGAATCTTGTTGCATTTACAAGCTCCCCCTTTTTGGTGATTAATGACAATCCCGATTAAAGCTTACAAGAGATAGTCAAATTAAATGCATGAATCCTCAGATATTTGGTATGCTCCCCCTAGATATGTGCTTGAGTTACAAAAACTTGAATTTGAGCGACATATGCCCGAAAGCACATATTTCGTGCCGGGAGAGCTCCCCCTATATCTCAACATTCCAAAATCACACTGGAAGAATGTGAACCACATAGGAGGGAATGGTTGTGCATCCACTGCCTATCACCGGATAGTCCGGCAGCCTTCACCGGATAGTCCGGTGCACCGGACAGTCTGGCAGGCTGCACCGAATAGTCCGGTGACTATAGTCTGCACAGACCAAGCACAACCACAAAGCCACACAGAGTCACAAGGAAAGCACATAGCTACTAGCATATATTATATATAGATATGTATCTAGTTCACACAGATCACACAGGAGATAAAAGTGTTTTGAAATGATTACACGAAATGTGTCCAACACATAACATTAAAAGTTCAACACATGAACTAGAGAGTACAGCTGAAAAGAAATCGAAAAGATAAAACATGCTGCAAGCGGCCTTCAAGATATGCTCCGTCTCCGCACTAAGCCCGCTGCATCTGCTGCACATCTTTGATACTCCCCCTGCAACCAACCAAGCTCTAAGCTTTAATGCACAGTTCTTCCCATTTGTCATTAAGCACCAAAAAGGTCAAAAGAAAGGGAGAAAAGTACCTCAAGGGCTCACTGAGTGCCCTGATCCCATCATCCACTAGAGTTGCCACCCTGAAGGTCCTGACTGAAACTGGCTGCTGCTCTGAAAGAAGGCTCCACTGGAGAACGCCTGTCCACCCTGACCCATGGAGAAAGGTAGTGATCCTGAAAAGCTCGAGGAGGCCAAGGTGGTGGAGTAGTCTGAGTAACCAGCAGTGAAAGCATCACTCATCCCAAAGAGTGACTGAGCAGCCGACTGAGCTATAGCATCCAATGATCCTGAAGCTAGAGGTGCATGAGTGTACTAGGGAGGCTGGCTAAACTGAGGAGGCACTGAGGTCCCGCTGGCCTATCCCTGATCTGTGTAGTATCTGACAAAGGGATCCTCCAAGAACTCCTCCTCGACCTCTGTCTCCTGCTCATCCTCAACCACTCGGTCAGGGCAGGGTGGTGGCTGCATACTGAGGTGCCTCTGAATGCTCTTCACCCTGTTACCTGTCAAGGTCTGGGGATGATGGATCTCCCTCTTCTCAGCTATGTCCTTTGCCCTGAAGCACTTGAGGGCTCCCATAATGGCTCTGGAAGCCTGAACAACAGGTGAGGAGCTCCTCCTCGACCTCTCACTAGAGAACTGCCCACTGCCTCTCCTCCTCTGAGGTGACTGCCTCTGTAGGTATGGCACTGGGGCCGACTGACTCAGAGGTGGCTCTACGCCTAAAGGTGCAACTGAGGGTGTTGGCACAATCGGATGCTTCACCTTCTTCACATAGAAACGCCGGTGCTCAGTGTCACTGATATAAGCTATACCGGTCACTCTGTCAATCACCTCCATGATGAAGGGAGCATATGCGCAACTCCGATATGGGTCAAAGGATATGGCCTTGAAATCCTCCCATATGAAGTTGGTCACGCTAAAGGGCAATGCATCTTCCTTCATCCTAGCAAGCAGATTCTTGGCATGATGTGAGATATTTGTAGCATCACCAACACGAGGAGCTAGGGTCTTTCTGAACATTCGGTTCAGATATCCATAAAAAGAGTAGAGACCCTGTGAGTGTACAAAGTTTCCCTGATTGTTTGGAGGATACATGAACTTTATCTCACTGTCAGGGAGACACTGCTCTAGGTGAATCTTGGGCCTATTTAGATCCACATTGTTCCTACCAAGCACAAAGGCAAAGTCAAGATAGGTGATGGATTTTGTCTCATCCTCTGTCATCCATGCCATAGCCCACTTCCTCGGATCTGCATCTGTGTCATCAAAGTAGACTGTGGCATAGAACTGAGCGATGATCTCCTTGTTCCAATCATGCCTGAAGTTCATGACCTTCTGGATGTGCTGCCTCTCACATGCTGCAATCACATGATAAAAAATGGGGTCTTTCTTGTCCATCATGTATTTCCAATCGACCCACTGATCAAGTGTGACTGGGTGTTCCTTGGAAAGAATCACTGACTCATAGAAATCCTCCTAAAACCTGGTGTGGAACCTCCAGTCATAAGAGCTCTTGGGCTCTTTCCAAAAATCCCTTCTCCTGGTGTCTCTGATCTCACTGAGTTTCCCCTTTTTCTTGTAATCCACTGCCTTTCTGTTAGGCGGCCTACTGGGCTTGGACATCTTCCTATCATACTCAGTCTCAGGAGGTGCTGCTCCTCTCTCCTCCTCTGCCTCATCATCTCCCTCCTCCTCCTCATTATCATCATCACTGGGAGGAGTTGGACCCTTCCCATGAGGCCTGGGTTGGACCACATAGGTCTCATCCTCTATATCATCATCGGAGGAGGTCTCTACTGCCACTTCTTCATTTGCAACGTGCATCTGACCTCAAGGAGAGTCCTATAATGGTCCTTGCCTCGTCCTGAGGGATCTTCTCCCATGAGAACCACCAGCACCGGTGTCCTCCAAGGGAGAAGAAGTGTCACTGCTCGACTGAGGGCGAGGCTTAGTGGCCTTCCTCTATACCCTGGTGTACTGCCTGATGGGTTGCTCACTAGCCATCTACAACCCTGAGACGCAAAGATATGGATTTGGAACCTCAGATTAGTCTCGGATTGCAAAAGATATGATTTGATTATGATGACAGGTATAGATCATGACTTTCTGACAGGAATATGTCCCAACGACACAAAGGAATATATGGAACAAGTCTGGGAGCTCATAAAAAATCTAGAGCCATTAGGATCAACTGACCCAGGGCCTCTAGGTATCACCGGACAGTCCGATGGCTTCCACCGGATAGTCCGGTGACGCCGGACAGTCCGGTAGCGCCCAGTGACCTAGGGTTGGTGGATCCCACAAACTAGCCATGGAAAAGTTTTGATGTCCTAGGACATGATGGATATGCATAGCAGGAGTACTTCTACCAAGGGAAACTACAAGCATTGCACCGAGCAAAGAGATCGGGCAAAAAGAGTTCAAAGTACCTTGGAGAGAAGTTCCTAGGGCAAAATTGATGGAGAGGCCGGTGGGATCGGATACTCCAAAGAAGCAGCAGCCAATCCCCACCAAAAGATCCTTGAATCCTCAAATCCTCAAATCACCAAAGAGATCCTCACTCAAGCAAGGGCGGCGGTTGGAATGGGTGACGGTTTGGAGGAAGGTAGGAGTAAAACATGAGAAGTTACCCCATTGAACCACGGGTTCGAAGTAAAACCCGCGTGGACCGGATAGTCCGATAGCCTCTGCCGGATAGTCCGATATCACCGGACAGTCTGGTAGGAGGCGTCGGACAGTCCAGTGCAAGTGATTTTATTGGACTGAGGCTGAACATATGAGAATTTGTGCCATATCCATTTTAAAGCTGATTTCTTAATGGACACAAACCTCAGGGAAGGTAAAAATGTCTTTGAAAGCACATTTTTGTCAAAACCTTTTGGTCAAAAGATGATTTAGTTGAAGGAGATGAGCTTTGAACAAATTTGTTTGGAAAGTGATTTTGAATTGCAGCATAGAAATCTCAATGTATGTGGTTAGGCACAATCAAGCACAGATAACAATAACCACATATAAAGAGAGGTTGATCACAAAGATCTCAATAACAAATGTTTTCAAAATCCCATTTTTGCAATACTAGTGAACTACCATGCCTTGCTTATGATGATTAGCATGTTTGACTCATACTCAGCTTACTAAGGCATTAAAGGCCCTCTTAACAAGAGTATGAAGCAAACATCTAATGTCATTAAAGCCTCATGAGACACACTCATGACAAGACACAATATTTCACTAGCTCAAACCTTAGGAATTATACCACAAAGAATGTTAGAGAGATTGAGGATCATATCATAGATGATGACATATTTGACTCATACCTCCTATCATATTTGAAGCACCAAGCTCTCAAGACTAACTTGACAACTTTCTAGGTTTCAGAGGTATCAAACAAATATCCATTCTAGAGTTGAGTCACTCAATCCACCAACAACCACACAGAAGCTACAGGGCCTAAAAGCACTTAGAATGCATCTAGTAAACACATACCTTGGCCCTGATTTATTTGACTTACAAGGATATAGAGAGGTTAAATATTGAAGCACAAGCCCTGATTTTGCAACTTTGGTGCAACATCAATTTATTTTGCAATAGACAAAAGTCCTTTGACTCAATCACCATCCTCTAAGGATCTGCAACCTTACTCACATAGAGCTTGTTAGTACCACAGTGCCTTAGTGCAATTCTACTCCCCCTAAATGCATGCTTATGGTTCTCGAATCACCAATTGTGCAAGCTCAAGTTTAGTTACAAACTCGGGGATTAGAAGTTGTACTTAGGCTAAAGATAATAGACAATTAGTGATACTTTGATTCATTTGAAATACTCACAGTCACACAGACTTGATAGATTTTTATACATGTCAATCTGCGGAAGAAAACACAAAGTTCAGCATCTCAGCTCCTCAACGGACAGTCCGGTAATGGTCAGCGGATAGTCCAGTGACTGTGACTCCAGTAGCCAATCATTTAAATGAATTTCATTTCCTTTTTCCTTTCATGATTTTCAACCTATGTTCCTGCACATTTTAAAGCACATGCTCCACAAAGAGAGCCATTAACGTATCACAAGAACACAAGTATAGGATAAGAGTGGAATTTGAACTTGATTCACTTAGGCACGCTTTATTCACTGACAATTGGCATTCCTAAGTCATCAAGGATCTGGATCAAGCACATGTTACCAATGATGTCATTGAGGATGAAAATATTGCAATAATACTTATCTTGGCTTTAGATTGAAAGAATTGATCTTGAGATAAGGATATGCTTGTTCTTAGCTCTCAAGACGGCCAAGATCCTCAATGCATCTTGAAGGTACCTATAGATCTTTAAACTTGTTTTGGTACCCAAACTTGGTTGGGTCCTTTGAGTTTACTCACATAGCACTTAGATACCCAAATGGCCTTCGTAGCCTTTGGTGCACTAGTCACCTTAGACTCACCACTACTAGATTTGGGTGCACAAGTCATTTTACCCCTTTTATTAACAAGGTTCGGATGAGTGATATTACCATGTGGGCAATCCTTACCAAGATGCCCTTTTTGTCGGCAATTGTAGCATAGTCTTTGCCTGAAGCCCTTTGGTTGATTCTCTGCCTTGGAATTGGTGGCTTGAGCTGCCACTGGCTTCACCGGATAGTCTGACACCTTCCTGCCGGATAGTCCGGTGGATGGTTTCGGACAGTCCGGTGAGCCAGAGCTGCTCACTACCTTGGACTTGAGGCTTGGGCAGGCTTGAACATTGTGTCCTTTTTCCTTGCACCAGTAGCATCTCCTCTTTGCTTTGTTCTTCTGTCTTTTTGATTCGGCTTGCTATTGTGCTTTTGTGCTTTTAGCACTTTTGGACTTGATACTTGTCTTAGTGTGTTGTGCACGGTTTGAACCCTCCTCAAGCTTGTTCACCATGTTGTCACGATTATCTTGAGAAGGTTGCACACAACACTTTCCCTTAAGCACAATCAAGTCCCCTTTTAACTTTTCAACCTCTTGCTTGAGCTTTTCATTTTCTCTTGCAACAGAGTCATCACAAGATTCTACAATATTATGCTCAACATAAGGGACACTTGCTTTTAAACACCAAGGGTTAGCACAAGCAATAATAGAATCAATTGAAGAACAAGAATTATTTTGCACAAGAGGTTCATAGGATTTTACCGACATGGCAAATACCTCATGTGCTACCTCACTCAAGGCTAATTGATCAATGGGAAGCATACTCTCATCTAGGAGCTCATCCTTTTCTTGTTGAAGCACTAAGCACTTCTCATTGATCTTCTTTAGTAATTCTTTTCTTTCTTCACACTTGAGGTTAAGATTTGTGACTTTAAGCTCAAGCTCTTCCTTTTCTTCTTGAGCTTCCTTGTGATCCTCTATTTTCTTGATTAGGAGATCTTCTTGTTTCTCAAGGGTGTGCTTTTGTTGAGCGATGACCTTGACAAGCTTCATTACTCTCAATTTATCTTGCTTGCTTAGCTTCCCAAATTCAAGGTCTTCATCAGTGATCTCATCCTCATCTTCTTCTTCATCACTCTCACTAATTTTATCCTCACTTTCTTCTTCTTCGATGGCCATGAGGCACTGATGTCAGTGTGAAATGGTAGAGTGGGACTTGGGTGAACATGATTCTTCTCTTGGTCTCCATCGCTGCTCTTCACTGGTTGGTGCAGCTTCACTGCCACCATCGGATAGTCCGATAGGAGGTGCCGGACAGTCTGGTACACCGGATAGTCCGGTGTCTAATACTGGATAGTTTGGTGTCTGCAGTGACTGCATCACCAACTTCCTTCCTTGATCTTCTTTGTCCTCTATGCATTCATAGAGGCTGATTTCTTCTTCTTCTGAGTCCCTTACTGATATATTTGCTTGTTCTTGAGCTTTGCATGCAAAGACTTTCTTGAGAGTAGCCCAAATCTCATGGGCATCCTCAAATCTCTTGTACTCATGGAACAGCCACTTGGAGGTATCTGGACTCAATGTGCTCAACAAATAATTAGTAACTCGAGCATTGACTACAAGCGTATTGTCTCCTCATGGGATAGGTTACCCCACTCGTAGCTAGAACGCAATATGCTTGCATCTACAATTTGCTCCACAAGTGGACCATTGGTCCTAAGCAAATGAAGTACATGAGCTGACCACTAAAAATAGTTTGAGCCATCAAGCATGAGTGGCTCACAAGTTACCTCACTAGATGTCAACATCTTTTCTCATGGCGGTGAAGCTTTTCGGTGAGTCCAACCTCTGATACCAATTGAAAGGATCTTGATGTCGCCTAGAGGGGGGGTGAATAGGCGTAACTGAAAAATTTACACCACTTAAAAACAAATTGTCAGCCCTCACACCAGATACTCCGGTGGGTCCTACCGGATAGTACGGTATCACCCGGATAGTCCGGTGTCACACAGAGACTAAACCCCACAAGTGTAAATATGCGAGTAAATACTTATCGAGCTATGTGGAGCTGTGTAATATGTTTCTATGGTGATGATGAGCTCACTTTATCCCTGCACTCACAAAGAAAACTTGCACACGAATACTAAAGATAGCGGAAGCAATAATATCATGCAAGTAAATGAAACAACCACAAGCACAAAGCTTCGGTCTCCTAGCAGGGGCACAACACACATGACAAAGGATTTTATTCCTTAGGTTCGGGCACACCCGCAAGTGTCTGTACATCCCCATTGAGGCACCCACCAAGGGCTTGAGTCTTTTTCAACTCACGGCCTCCCCTTCACAACCACCAAGGCTATGAAGGTGCTCACTACAAATGCTCCGAAGAGCGGGGGTAATCACCTACAAGAGAAGTGGCACCCACAAGCCGGGTGCCCTTCGGGTCGCTCTCGCCGTCTAGGAGGAAACCTCCAAGAGTAACAAAAACGCTTCCCAGAAATGCTTGCAAACTGTGCTCAGAAGCTAGGTGCTCTCAATGTAGCTCACAAAATCTCACAAATTCTCTCCCAACTCAAGAATCTCACAAATTTAGCTCAATCTCACAAAGAGAGGGTTGGGGAGTGTTTCTAAGAGCCTCTGGATGAATATGGACGAGGAGGGAAGTAGCAACACCAACCAGAGGTGAGTGGGGGGGGGGTATAAATACCCACCCTCACAAAACTAGCCGTTGGCATGTGTCAGAGCATCACCGGACAGTCCGGTGAGCCCTACCAGACAGTTCGGTAGAGGCTAACTAACCATTGGGATTCAAACCCCTTCTACCCAACAGTCCGGTAGAGCTCACCGGACAGTCCGGTGAGGGGTTCCCTGGCCAGAAGGCTAAGGCACTGAGCCTAGGTCACTAGATGAGCAAGGTGTAGGTGTTGTCCCCTTTAGAGATACACCTAACTAGGAGGTAAAGCACAAGAAAAGAATCAGAGAGCTCTCACACAAAGGACATGGCAATTTCCACAAGGGATATGCCACACTCTATGCTATATGCATTACACGAGAGGCAATGGCTCGGTACTCTCTGAAACTACCTATGACCATATGTTGACTAGTGACTTCCGAGCTTCACTTCCCTCTTGATAGTATGGCATACCTATATTCAAGATAAATGTAAATCTAGATGAAATCCACTTGAGTCTTGACTTGAAGAATAATGCCATCTTGAAATATATTAATAGAGAGAGGGATAGCCAAGCCGAGCTTCTTCCTTTGCGAGCAATCCTCTTTAAGCTGAATAGTTGGACTTCAATTTAGAGAACCTCTTCAATTAGGTAGTTGGAGCACATTTGCTCATTATCCATTCAATTCACTTGATCTTGATTATACTTGGCTTTGATATGCAATAGTGTGTATTCATGATCCGCCACTCGTTATACTAGAGATCCCATTTAAGAAGTGACGTCCAAATAGAAGAGATAGAATCCAAGTCACTTTTCTCAATATGGAAGCCAAGTGCCTCAAAGGGCATCAATAAAGGAACACTAGTGAAGTCCTACACTTAGGCAATGTCATGGTGTCCACACATGAATAATCCGTGACTAGAAATACTGCTTGTGTCATTAGATATACAATAGACATTCAATAACCATAAATGTGTGATAGATATAAAGTGGGAACCACATTACTCAACATATGAGTGATTCATGCTCATTCATAGATATATACATTTCAGTTCATTTTATTACATTTGATACTAAACAATTCACCTATAGAAACCTGTCAAAACATCTCACAAAGAGAGTAGACCTTTAATCGTGTTGTCACTCAACACCAAAACCACTAAGGAGCCTTCTTGCACTTACAAATACCCTCTGAGAGAGAGCATCGAAGCGGAAGAGAACCAAAAACGAAGCTTAGTAGTGTATTTTAGGTACCTGAAGATGCGCTTCACCGCTTGACGGTGTGATGTCCTCGGTGAGGCCTGAAATCGCGCACAATGGGAAACCACAAACTCAATGTCCGGTCTGGTCACCGTCAGGTATAGAAGTGAGCCGATCATCCATCGGTACTCTCTTTGGTCCACCACCTCCCCTTCTTCATCTGCATTAAGCACCGTTTGTGTTGACATGGGTGTCACCATGGTCTTGGAGTCTCCCACATCAAACTTCCTCAGAAATGTCCTTCGTGTACTTGGCTTGATGGATGAAGGTTCCTTCACGCCCTTGCTTAATTTGCAGTCCAAGGAAAAACTGTAACTCTCCCATCATGCTCATCTCAAACTCATTCGACATTTGCTCAGAAAACTTGGTAACAAGAGAGTGAGATGAGCCACCAAAGATGATATCATCCACGTATATCTGGACAATAAGAAGATCACTACCATGCTTGAGGAGAAACAAGGTCTTATCCACACTCCCCATTTTGAAACCCAAGTTTAGTAAAAAGGTTTTCAATCTATCATACTAGGCTCTAGGGGCTTGTTTCAGACCATACAAGGCTTTTTGCAATTTATAAACATGGTTAGGGTGTTTAGCATTTTCAAATCCAGGGGGTTGTTTGACATAAACTTCTTCTTGAATGAAACCATTTAGAAAAGCAGACTTCACATCCATTTGAAAAAGCTTAAAGGCCATGGAAGCTGCAAAGGCTAGGAGAATACGTATAGCTTCTAGGCGTGCAACTGGAGCAAACATTTCCTCATAGTCTATCCCCTCTTTTTTACAAAAACCCTTAGCCACAAGTCTAGCCTTGTTCTGCACAACAATGCCATCCTCCCTTTGCTTATTTTTGAAAACCCATTTTGTACCAATAGGATTGCATTATGGCGGTGGCTCTACCAAAACCCAAACCTCATTCCTCTCAAAGTTTTCTAACTCCTCATGCATGGAATTAACCCAATTACCATCAGAAAGAGCATGTCCAACATCCTTGGGCTCAAAGGAGGCAACAAATGTAGCATGAGCAAAGAAAGTGATAGAACCTGTTTGAGAACTCAAGGTCCTCGCATGCAAATCACCAATGATCCCATGTGGAGGGTGATCCCACTGGACCTGCCAAGATGGTACAATCTTAAAGGTCACCTCCCCAGCCTCCTTAGCGGGGCCAGCCTCTGCTCGAGCTTGCAGTGGAGGGAGTGAGGAGGAAACCGTTGGCAAGGGTCCTCCTTCGTCTTCAGCAAGGGTCCACCTTCATCTTCAAAGCTCGTAGCAGAGGGGGCAGGAGATGCAGCCGGTGCATGGCTCCTGCATCACTAGCATCTACCTGAACATCCTTAGCTTCAAAGATCGGAGTTCCTTCTTCATCATCACATGAAAGCTCAAAAGCAGGGGTTGTGCAAGGCATAGATTCATCGAAGGAAACCTCACAGGTCTCTACCACTTGTTTGGTATCAAGGATCCACACTCTATATGCTATAGAGCTAGAGGTGTAACCAAGAAAAATACCATCCAAGCAGTGATATTCAAATTGATCCAAATGCCCGCCCTTTCTAAGCACAAAGCATCTGCAGCCAAATGCACGCAGGTGCTTGACGTTGGGCTGCCTACCAAACCGTAGCTCGTATAAAGTCTTCCCTAAGAAAGCTCATAGGAAGATGCGGTTGGCAATGTACTAGGCCGTATTCATAGCCTTAGCCCAAAAGTGTCGCGGAGTCCTATGCTCATCAAGCATCATCCGCGCCATCTCAACAAGTGTGCGGTTCTTTCGTTCCACGACACCTTTCTGAGGTGGAGTATAAGGAGACGAGAATTGGTGATCAAGACCTAGGTCTTGACAAAAGGTTTCGAAATGAGAGTTACGAAATTCTCCGCCATTGTCACTGCGGATAGCCCTCATGGCCTTATGGCTCTCATTCCTTAACCTCAAGACCAGATCCCGAAAAAAACCGAAAGCCTCATCTTTGAATTCCATGAAGAACACCCACGAAAACGAGAAAAGTCGTCTACAACAACAAGCACATACCACTTCCCACTGACCGACTGTAGCCGAGCAGGACCAACTGTGTCCATATGCAACAGCTCACCCGGGTAAGAGGTCATCACCTGATTGATAGGTGCATGAGAAGCGGCAACCATCTTGCCATGATGACAAGGGTGGCACATTAAGTGCTTTTCTGCTTTCAAATTGGGCAATCCTTGGATTAGACCCATCGAGCTCAACCTGGCTCACAGATCAAAACTCAAATGGCCTAGCATCCTATGCCACTTCTAGATATCAGCAGAAGGACCAGCTACCAAACACCGAGGAGGGCCAGAAATAGATGCAAGGTCAACCTTAAAAACCTGTCCAAAGGGCAAAATCCAACAAACAAGGTTTTCCTTAGCATCAAGCACACAAGAAGAACCCTCCTTAAAGTGAACCTCAAACCCTTCCTTGAAAAGTTGCGAGACAGAAACCAAATTGAACCCCCAAACTCCTCACCAAAGCAACTTCTCTTAGGGAAAGCTTGCTAGAAAGCGCAACAGAACCAACACCCAAGACTTTACCTTGACCATTATCCCCGAATGTGATGTACTCCTTGGTGCTCACGGGATTGAGGCTAGATAACCATCTGTGGTGCCCTGTCGTGTGCCTAGAGCAGCCGGAGTCGGTGATCCATATGTCCTCCAGGCCTCGATCCTGCAAAATCAAGGAAAGCGAGAGTGAGAAAATGGCCAGCACTGGGGTTAGTGAAACTGTTGAACCAGTGCCAAGCCATCTGCTCAAAAGTGGGGTAAGCACAGTCCAAGTAAACATCGCGACTTTCTGGGTACCCACGACCTCCAAAGCGTGAGCTCTCAAGCCCTCTACCAAAGCCTCGGTCACAAGGTCCATAGCCACGCTGAAAACGGCTAGGAGCTCGGCCGGCAAAGTGTCTCTCACCACCAGGAGCACAGGCCTGAAAGCCGCCTCCTCTCTCACCGCAGTGGGGAGGATACTGCCTACCACCCTTGTAGAACTGATTCTGGTGCCCATAGGCTCTCTCCTGCCTCTCAACAAGCTTCCTCCTGAAGCAAAACTCCTCCAAGTGACCATTCCATTGGCAAAAATCACAGTGGTAGACATGTCTCTTGGGCATAGGTTGAGGATGTGTCTTGGGCTTTTGGTGAGGTGGTGAAGCCTTGGGTGGTGCAGGCTGCTAGACTTCCTTCTTGCTCAAAGGCTTGAGCACTTCCTCCACAATCTTATCTAGCTTGGCCTGTGGTGGCTTGGCAGTCTAGTATGACTTCCTTGGGGTAGCCTTGGGAGGCTCATGGTAAACCCCATCAACAGTAGGACTAGGCTGAGGAGAGGCAGTCTTAAGCTTAATTGGGGTACTCTTCTTCTCACCCGAAGTACAGCACTCTCCTAACCCAAGTCCACCCATATCACCCTCAGCTCTCTTGGTGCTCTCTAAAATCATCCTTAGTTGGGGCTCTCTAGCATACATCCAACTGAGCACCTCTCTCAAATGGTTGTTCTCATCAACCAAGGTCAGTTTCTCCTCTCTTAGATCCTCCAAAACTAAAGTCTGGGCAGCACAGGTGTCACAGTCTAGAGGGGGAATTCAAGGAGCAGACTTCTCAAACTTCCTAATGGTGGCATCCTTCTCTACAAACTGCAACCTCAAAGTGAGATAGTTCTCACACGTGTCAGGGGGTGCTAAAAGCAGCTCAAGGCCAGCTCTTAACTGCTCAAGCTCACTCCTCGAGGTAGGACAAACCATGCATGCACCCAAAAGCATGGGTCTAGTCCTAAGCTCCTCCAACTCCTTAAGCTGCCCCTCACACTTCACCTTCAGTTCAGCAATGTCAACAGCTAGGTGGGGGCAAGACTCACACTCAGGCACCTCACTCAAAGTAGGCTCATCCAGTTTAGACTGGAGCTTGCCTAACTCAATCTTTAGCCTATCCATCTCCTCTACCTGATGAGCATACCTGCTCTTCTGCTCACAAAGGTCACCCATGAGGGACTCATAAGGAGCATTCTCAAACTCACTAGGCTGGGCTGCCACAATCTTCAGCCTCTCAATCTCAGCCAAAGCATCAACAAGCTTGGCTTTCTGCTTCTGCAGCTTCTTGGCTGCCTTCTCCAATAACTTATCTGGGGCTTTCTACTCACGACTATTCCTCTCCAGCATATCAAGGATCTCAGCTTGCTCAGGAGTTACATATTCATTGGAGGAGTCATTGTCATTGCCCTTGTCATCCTTGTCCTCAAGCGCCATGGAGCAGAACGATCTTTAGTTCACCTTGTGCTTGCGCTTGGACTTGGTGGCCCGCCTTGATCTCTCCTTTGTCTCGCTTGGTGATGATCTCCTCATCGCTTGAGCTTGACGAAGACGAGGAGGAGAAGGACTATCCGCTGCAAAGACCACCAAGCTCGGTGAAGAAGGCCTTGTCCCGCTTCCGGTTGTCCTTCTGGTAGCTTTTGAAAGCCTTCCTAAAGTTCTTGATATTGCCGTAGCGGTGCCTGGCGTGGTCACGCTTGCCAAAGTTGTGCTTGCCAGAGCGGTACTTGTTGGAGTCACGAGAGTGGCGCTTGCCCTTCTTGTAGTAGTCCTTCTGCTTGTTTGGGCACTCGGAGATGAAGTGGCTGACCTCTCCGCACTCAAAGCACTTGGGCCTCTCGCCCCTCTTCTTGCTCATCCAGTTGTCATAGGCGCGCTGAAAGTGACTAGACACAAGATAAAGCTCATCATCCCCAAGTGACGCCAACTGCTCCTCTGTCACAGACATCAAAGCAGAGAACAAAAAACCATGAAGTGGGGAGTTAGCAACAACTTCCTTGGAGCTGGAAGCCAAGGCCAGGCTCTTGGAGCTAGTACCATCGAGAATATCTGTCATCTAGTAATCAACCTCTATGGCCTTGAGCTTGCTATAAAGCTCCTCTACTCGCAAGATGTCATACCCTGCCGACTCAAGAATGGAGTTCTTCTTGATCTCCCACACTTTTCTGTCCACGGAATACAGCAGCCTAACAGCTTGCTGATGGTTAGTGTATGGAAGAGCGGGGGGGGGGGGGCAGAGTTGACACGTAGCTTGTTGATGATCTATTGAAAATGACCAAACAAGGCATCCACAGACTCTCTCGGCTTCTGGGCGAAGTTCTCATACTCGCGCTGGTAAGTCTCCACAAGCCGACCCTTAACTGTCACCGTTCCCTCATGGTGTGCACTGAGTAGGGACCAGATCTCACGGGTAGTATCAAGGTGGCTCACCCTCTCATAGTCCACCGGACCAAGTCCATAGAAGAGAAAGTTCACCGCCTTGTAGTTTCCCTCGTGCTGAGCAACGAGCGCCGGTGTGGTACGCTCAGCAACGCGAAGCACCGTGAAAGTCGTACTCTGTGTAGCATTCCATATGTCCTCGGTTTGGCTAAGTAAGAAAGCTCTCATCCTACCCTTCCAGTAGGGATAGCCATCCAAGCCGAGAACCAGAACCTTCCCAAAGTGCGCCATAGTCGCTACTGGTTTCTCACTGGTAAAGGTATGAAGAAACCTAACCAGCTCTGATACCAATTATAAGACCGAGACGTGCGACTAGAGGGGGGTGAATAGGAGCACTTAAAAACTCAAAGTCATGACCCCCGAAGACAGGTGCTTAAGAGAGATACTAGACACCGTCCACTGAACAGATACGTGTCTAGCAGCGTAAAGGTGCCATCCACTGAAAGGATACGTACCAAGCAAGAAAACAATGTGCAACTCAACAATCACGAGATTGCAAGTCACCGAGGCAACAGAATCTGCAAGTCCGTCACTCGACACTCACCACACCGAAATGCGACTCACTGATGTACAGCAAGTAAAGAATATGGTCAGGCGGTGGGGAATGCGAATCCAAAGCAAAAACATAGCAGAAGAAACAAAGCACTCAAAGCAAAAACATCCAAACAATAGAAAAGGAACCACCTAGCGATCGCCAAGACCTCTTAGCAAATAAGGTGCTAAAGGCCTTAAGAATGATCCTAGGCACCCCCAAAACCACCTAGAACAAGCCACAACCTTAGGAACATCTTAAACCAAATCCGGGGGAAAATCACTGCAACCATCGGACTGTCCGACATGCCCTACCGGATAGTCCGACAGGGAATTTTCAGACAGACAGGGCTGTAAAGAAAATTCCCAAAACCTAGTCAAACGGGCTCCAAAAATCATGAAATTTTAACCACAGGCTGAGGAAAGCATGGGAAACAACAGACTAACAATTCAGCCCAATTGGAGACTGTTAGGACCACTGGACTATCCGGTGAAGTTGCACCAAAATGTCTGGTGAGCCCAGAAAACAGCCTCAGATTTTGAGTTTGCAAACCTTGAACTTGACCAAACCTTCTCGGATCTTCACAAAATTTTGCACAGCTATCCTAGCACTATTCTAAAGCTATTCCCAAAATACCTACTAAAAAAGAGCAAGGGATTAGTAGGAATTTCTGATCTCGTGAAGAGGGGAAAATTTGAGCAAGGAAGGGGAAAACTCAAGGGGAACTCGTTCGTGGCAATCCTGCAGGATTGAGATGAACTAGGTCATAATGTCCATATCCTAGCAAGTCCAAAAGAGCCAAAAGAACAGGATTAACTCATGGGAAAAGCAAATCACCAAAAGCCTTTGAGTTTCATCCAAAATCCAACTAGAGAAGGGGGAAGGAGATCGCTGCACACATGAGCACGAATTGGGGACGAATATTGCCTTGATTAGAAGTGGAAATCAATTTACAAGAGGTTCCTCATAGCCTACCACCCTTCATCCTCCCACTAATGCAAAGTACTAGCCTAGGGGACTCTAAATCCTAGATTAGCACCCGATTTGCTCTCTAAGCTCTTGGCTGGTTGGAAACTAAGCCTAGGGTTTCTAGAGATGGAAGAGTCACCTAAATGATCAGCCACTTAGGTATATATAGCCTAGGCCAAATAGACACAGTTTACACTAAGACCCCAATATTACAGAAACGCCTTTAGGGGCCAAACTGGAAAAGACTAGACTTTCTCAGGTACGGACGACCGTGAAGGAGTCTTGATATTCTTCGGATGCACGCTAACTCCCGGATGACGTCCACGTGGCCAGTAGTCCAAATCCGCCGATCCACCCCTAGTTTTTAAGTCAGAAACTAAGAAACTTTAGGGTTTCCTTCCTGGGCCTGGAACGGCCCACTCCACTCTATCTCGGCGAGAATGGGCCCATTCGCCGAGTTTGGTAACTTGGTGGTAGGGTGGCGAATTTGAGCGAATTTGCCAACGCCCTCACACGTCTTCGCACCATGTACTCGGGTTGAAGCACCGCGGTGGCACCCAGCATCCCCTGTCCATCGGGGTCGCCTCGCAGTCCTTCGGAGGTCTTACACTTGCCGTCGCCATGCCTCTCCTCCGTGTGCCGAACTCCCATGGCCGACCGACGTCGATCATGCCTCTAGTCCTTCGGAGGACTTCCAGCTACCTTTAGTCCATCGGAGAGCCTCCTTCCCATCGAAGGTCTTATGCCCAAGTCCTTCTGGGTCTTTGGCTTCTGTTGACAATCACTCATCACTCCAGAGGCAATGGAGCCGGTCCATTGGCTCTCAACGAAAATGACCAATGTAATTTCGTGGGCAAACCGATGAAATTATTTTGGCCGACGAAAAAATACATTTTTCTTGTAGTGCAAGGGGGAGAAAGTTCATCTCTACTTTCGAATGACCAGGATTCGGCATTGGGTAAAGTGCTAGAATGCGATCCTCATGGTTGAGAATAAGCATTCATGCTACTTAATTAACAAAGGATACAGCAACAAAAATTATCCTTGACCAAAGATCAAGGACATTTATCAAAAAAGGGTCACACAAAGAACAAGAAAACTAATTCTTGACTGAAGATCAAGGACGCACATCGAGAAAGGATTGCTCGAAGAACAAGAAAAAAATCCTTGACTGAAGATGAATGACACGCATAGAAAAAGGATCACGCGAAGAACAGTACATATCCTTGGCCAAAGATCAAGGACGTGCGTCAAAAAAGGATCGCATGAGGAACAAAAATATCCTTGACCGAAGATCAAAACACGCATCAAAAAAGGATCGCGCGAAGAATCAAGGACACACACCGATAAAGGATCGTATGAAGAACAAAAAGTGCTCTTGGCCAAAGATCAAGGATACGAACAATCGTGTGAAAAACACGAAAAAAAACTATGATATGATGGTATGAAAAATGTGTATATATGAAACCTTTATTACAAAGAAGCCGTTGTGCTATGGGCAACAGCTTCGGACATTTCATCCAAAATTACATCAACAATGTTATCTACAAAATTGCATTGACAAAGCCAGAGAACTCATCAAAGGACAATGTAAACATTAATAATGTCCATGGTATAACAAGGATTTCTATAAATTGCACAGTAAAGCATGAACTAATTTGCCTCAACCTCAAAAATACTTTGAAATCAGATAAATCGTACGAATCTTTTTCAATGAGGACGAATTCATTCCCAACAGTCAAAGAGCAAGGCCTCTAGAAGGCATATTCTAGGGGACCGATGTTACCCTCTTCAATGGGACCATCCTTTTGTTCTAGAATCCCAAGAGGGGGCCCAAACAAACCACGTCTCATCAAGTTTAGCTCATGATGAGTATTTCTCTCTAAAAGTATGCGGTGATGTTCAAGATGATCTTCACAAAAGGCTTTGAAAAACTGCCTCGTTGCCGCATTTTGGAGATCATAATGCTGAAGTTTTGAGAACCAGAAATAAAAAAAAATAGCATGTAGGGTTCTTTTCAAGATATTGCTACCATATTGGGCCAAAAACAAAGAAATCTTAGTAATTCATCATCAAAGGCACAACATCTTCGATCATTTGCGCATGCTACATCTTTGAAACCTACGCAGGGAGCTCAAAATTAGCAAAGTATATTGCATAAATATATTACACTAGTACACCACACTAAAAAAGAACCACTATGCCGTACACCTGATCCTTGGTTCATCCACTTGAATCACCAGGCTGCCCGCTTAGATCCTCCAGTAGGGTGGGCATTTTACAGCCTGATCCTCGAGGCGGCGTTGCACCAGAGCCTGACGTGCCACTCGCCTGCACGTCTCCGCGCATAAGAATGGATTATATTTAATGGCAAACAAATAAAGAATGAACTAATCTTTAGTGTACCATGAGAGCAAGACGTTGAGCTTCCATCACGGCCAACTACTCGCCAAGCGATCTCCGTAAAGATCTCAATGAGTTACTCGAAATGTTCTTCGATGAGGCAGGGATCCTCGGATATTCTACAGAAGAAGGCTATTGAAACTGAGCGTCCAGAAGAGGTCGCAGTTCGTCTTTCTGGTCACCTTGGGCAGACATTGCACTGGCAAAGCCCATGCGAAGAGCAACAGTGGCATTGATACTGCCAAAAGCATGACTAGCACTATTCAAGACCAAAAGCATGACTCGAAGCCAGCTAAAAATCTTAGATGCACGTGCCTCGTTAAAATCAAAGTCCGCTGAAGTGCCCCCAATGGACCAAAGAGAATTAGGCAAAACCTCCTTGACCATCTCCGCACCAACTCGTACTTCTTAATCCACATCCCCTTTTTCATTCTTCAAAGCATCAAGTTGCGCTTTAACTTGGTGAAGATCCTCCAGCTCTTTTCCTAAGTTAGCTTTATCGATACGTAGTGCCTAGCTCAAGCAGCGTTGGAGCATGGTCCTCAGTAATTTTTTCTAACTCTGAGCAGTGATGCTAAGCCACCTTGCTAGATGATAGAGCAGATTATTGAACAACCAAAGTAGCCCTCAAATCGTCGTTCTCCTTTGAAAGGCTCTTGACCTTGTTGCAGCTTGCTTTGAACAACTCCTGGAGCACTTTCTTCTGCCTTTTCGCCTTTGCACTCTTGTCAACAAGTGACCTAACCTTAGCGTTGGCATTCTCAAGCTCCCTTTCCAAAGCTTGGCGAAAAGCTCAGGTAGCTAGCAGTGACTGCACGATGAAAAACATAATTAAATACGAAGATGACGCTACACTTAAGAAAAACAACCACAACAAAAGCTCCAAAGCTCACCTTAACAGCCAAGTTCTCACACGAGTCGAAGAGCTCCTATGGATCACCCTCAGAAAACTACTTCTCTATGAGAGGAAAGCAAAAAGACTTCCTGGCTTCCCAAAGCATCTTCTTCTCACCAACATGGCTATCAATATGAATTCTGGATTTTTTGTTGCTACTAAGAAACTTGCTACCACTTAGAAAACCAAGCTCCATCGCCGCGTGTGTGGGATTTTCGTTGCTGACCAAATAGCTGACAGCTTTGATAGATTCAGAGCTATCACTAGATGAAGAACCTCATTGTTTAAGGTCCAAAGCTCGAGGTCAGGAGGAGTCTCCACGAGTATGTTGGTAGGAGCAATGTCCTCAACTTCAATTTTATCTTCGTCATCGTCCTCCGCATCGCTAAAGTTAGTATCAGGATGAAGTCAAACCAGCTCCCTCACGGCTTCCACGTTAACCATAATGGTCCCATAGGTGAGACTGCTCTCTCGAGAAATAGTCTAATAATCTCCTTCATTATTTTGCTGGCTTTTGTGGACTCTACTCTAATGGTAGCCATGGTTTCGGCGGTGCCAGCCTTGGATTCCATCTCACCTCCGCTAGATCCTAGAACATAAGGCCCTATTTTCTCTTAGGACACAACACCAATGGCCTAGCCGAGAATGTCCAATGGGTCAACCCCCGAAGATCCTCCACCCGATCCAGCAACAATTGAAGGAGACAAGCTCTCTTCCTCGTTATCCTTATCATCTTCAACATCAGCTTTTCTCTTCTTTATAGAAATATTCTTCCTCAAAACCCTCTTTGGGGGGATCCTCAGCTCTTGCAGAAGCATTCTTCAAAGTAGGCCCTTGGACTCTTTGTCGGCATGCCGCTTTTCTTTGTCATCTTCTTTTCCCCGGCATCGCTCCATTCGTTTCGGGCCTTGGTAACTCTGCGAAGACTAGCCTCTACGACGAAGAACCAGAACAAACAGTTGCTTCGACGGCCATCAAGATTCTCCACAATAGATTTCCATTGGGATGGAATCTCCTAGTCCAAAATAGCATCGGCACGCTTCTCAATTTCTGCGACATTGATGTCATCCTTTGAAACACCAAAACACTTAGCAAAGTTAGGAACCTGAATTTCGTCCTTGACACCAATGACCCAGTATTCAACACTCCACCTGCCTCTATCAGGGTAGACGCCAGCCCCCTAGTATTCCTCCACAAGATCATGAGTGCTGTACAACTCTGAAATCCTCTCTAGGGCACCGACAAAAACACGACCAACATCTTTATTCTTCGGTTTCAAAGCAAACTAAGTCGGGAGAGAGCCCAATGAATTAAAGTGAAGAAGGTGCACTTCTTTCGGAGTAAAGCGATCCTGCTTCACATCAAACCAAAATGTATGCCACTCCGCGTCCCATCTATTGCGATAAGCTACTACAGGGCTGCTCACGGTGCTCTGGTACTTGAAGTTAATGCTAGAATAGGAACATTCTTTCTCAACATAGCCGAACATAGACGTATTCGGCTGGTGATGAAGACTGTGGCAACTAGCAAAGCCATCAACACTCGGTAGTAGTCTCATGGTCTTCGCAACCCACATATAGATGCTAAGCCTCATATTAGCATTAGGTGTCAGGTGGTGTAGTAAAAGACCATACTCTCTCAATATATCAGACTGCGTGATCTATTGGCAGACGAAGCCCAGCTTCGAAGAAATCCCAAAAAACTACTCCATCCTCGCGCGGAGCAGGAACGGTCTCCGAAGTCACACGAACGTGGCACCTTCAGGAAACCACCCTTGGTTCACCGACTTTTCCAGCTCCTTCAAAGTGACCTGGCTCATGAAAATATCCGAAGTCCTTTCCAGCTCCTTGTCAGTTTTCTTGACATGGCCCATCACTAAAAGAAAGTAAAAGAAGCCGCGAAAATGAGCTAACTTGACGAAGGGAAGACTCTTCGCACTCGAGGGGCTGAAGTCCCGAGAACTGAGACAACAAAAAGTAATTGCGGTGAAAGAAAATCCACCGCAACCCCCGCTATTTATAGCCGCCAGGACGAGAAACCAACAGTCACGTTGTCACATCACATGCCGGAGGACCGATGCGTGTCCCCTGGACATGAGAAATCCCTTAAAAACGGGGAGAGGAGAAAACTGAGTTTATATCCTCCCCACTATTCGCTATGTGAATCCTATCGCACAAGCTCAATCCTCAAACGTTGGACCTCCCTTGTGAGGGGCTAATGTTGGGGGCTAACAGTGTAACTCAGTTTATAGGCACTAGCACAGAGTAAGCGCTCGGCAGCTTACATGCGATACGCTTTCTTTTACGAACACACATTTATTAGACGTGTTCAACGCTGGGCGGCTGGAGTAGCTCCTGGCTGAACGAAACAAGAAGAGCGCGCACAAGTACACCGTACAAAATTCCACAGGACCCAATATATGCACGTACTACATACTGTGCCCTACATGCATACATGCATGTCCATAGATATATATTGTCCACGTCAACTACTCTCTCGCTCGCTCTACGGAGTGGTCGACCCAGCATCAGACGCGGGCGTGCTGCCGTGGTGTTTCGGATCGGGCCCGCTGGGCACCTCCCTCTTGTATCCGCCGTCCTCGCCAGCATCCTGCCCATTCGGCAATGCAACACCGCCGCGCCGCGTGAACGACACGAGCCTCGGCCGGCGCCCGATGAACCCTTGCTGCTGCGGCTGCTCCAAGTAGCGCACATTGCCGCGCCCACCACCTCCATTGACACCGGCAACAGCAACCTCACCTCTCTGCCCCACCATACGTGCCGCTTCAAGTGTCGAAGACAGGATAAGGCAAACCACCAAGAACAATGCCATCGCCACAGTTGCGGTCCTCGACGACGCCATCACACGCCGACTGCACACGATCAGTTTGTGCTGAACAAGAACAACGTATTAACAGAGGATCGATCTGTAGGAACAATGTACAATGTTTGAGATATTTGTTGTGTAGCACGGGTGGTTATGGATTGATGTGGTCAAACACATGCAGTCCAAGGCCCCATATATATAGTACTGCACAAGGAAGCAAAGAGGAAGATCCATTTTAACTAACTGATCGTTAATAAATCTATTATAGTAAAGCTGGTGTGGGTGGATCCAAAATGCCATGGGCTTTTGGAGTGAGGAGATGCGAAAAGGTAGTGGGAGTCGTCTCGGCATCGCAAGGATCGCCGCCATGGCAACTCGCAGACGAGTCCAGGCCTGGCGGTTAATCGTGGCTATCCTGAAGCATTAGTTTAGTGTGGCTAGTGCAGCGCCTTTGTTATCCTGCGAATCCCGGTTCGTTTATGGACGCCGCGCGAAAAGGACAACTTTGGTACTGCTAAGACCTAAGAGGTATGGTATATATCTGTAACAAAAGCTACTACGTACATACTACCTAGATTTAGGTCTGATAGTGTACGTGTTCACTGATTAATACTCCACATTATCTTTCACTGCACCAAAATATTGTAGTTTGAAGGTCATATATTGTGGTGGGAAACGGTTTAAATTTGTTGTGGTTACAGCCGTGGGTTTTAGCCCTAGTTTTCTTCAATACAAGCTGCATAATTTAGGGGAGCCACTTGAGAATACACACACACACACACATGTACAATAGTTGATGGATACGTGCAAGATTGACGACATATATACACGTACGTGATTGGCTGATTGCATGGTGATGATGGTGGTTCAGATGTTCGTGTTGGATTAGGTTTTAGTGGCCTTAATCCGTATGCGTGCTATGGATGGATGTATCATATATATGTATGACACGATGTCTACGTGGTATGTTGATAAGACGACGTGAAAGAGCTATATCGTCTCGTCACCATTGCCGGATTTACAAGATTTAGCATATCGACGCCGACATGCTGTCGATGCGGCGGAGTGGATCAACATGGATATCCGTTGGCCACCGTCTCGTGGGCTTTATGAATATCCCAAATGCAAAATTGATCCCGGTCCCTATCTGATTGGATTGTTACAAGCCGTTGCAAAGCTCCATCCACTATGAAAAGGAGTTGATCTCACAACAGAGCATATATATATTTGTGTCCTTCCAGGAGAATGATTAATTAAGGAAATAAATAATGCCAGACGATGCATGCGCGCCGCATGATCGCAATTTCATGCGGTCTCTGATATATATATCTTACTATAGCCATACATCGAAGCATCCCAGTGTGTGAAATTCGGCAACCTAAAATCTGGATTTCCCATGGAACTACCTTTAACCTAAGTTCACTACAAGAAAGAAACAGGAGCATTTCTGCCCGTCATAATAATTTCCGTCGATGTTTATGGTAGCCAATATAAAAATTAAGTAATTTACATTGCCACCACAGTAAATATTACTATTACTAATTGGAGGCTCTACGTTAATCCTCACCAGATGTGCTAGAAAAAAAGATAAATAATAGAAACGTTGCTAGTCCTAGGCATATTATTGCATTGGCCAGTCATTATTCGGATAATGCTTATCAGTATGCATATTATAATTCTGAAAATTACTTATAAAGGTCTATGTCACATCATATGCATGCTTGAGATTTAATTCTACTAGCAGCGTTCAACACGTATATCCTTACACATCGGTGAAACAAGATCGAATAGCGATGTATAATTATCAAGGCCAACGAACATGGCAACTTAGGCCCAGCCATTATGAAGCATCACATGATAGGAATACTCATAATATGCAACGGGATGTTTCACTCTCTTACTTATCGGCAGCGAATTCACAATAGCGTTCCACCAGTACTGGAGATGGCTATGGCTGAAATGTTGCTTCCAAAGCGCCGAAAATGCATATGAGTTCTATCTAGGTCAGAATGTTAGCGATATCACATGTTAATACACTAACATCCTTAATACGGGCATATCGGGTACTCTCATTTTCCAAATACTTGAAAAAGGTTTCTGAAAATAAGTTTGTAAATCAAAACCAGATGATCTGACTGTTGTCTGTATATGATCGGCTTTGATACTAGCTATGGCGGACCTGCCGATTTAATCCGAGCTAAGCACATCTGCCACCTCTGGCTCGCAGTACGCTTAGACCGAACTAAATCCAGTCGTCCGTCGAGAGTCATTCGACCCCCGATAACACCAATTCCCAGAAGAACTGACAACATACACATCCAGCCCACGATGGAGCCACAACAATTACATCATCACAGACAATTGAAATAGAGTAATAATGGACTTAGTTACAAACCAGTTTTCAAATAAAATACAGTTCCGACATAGAGTTATAAAATAGCAAGTTCAAAAGTATCTCGCAGCGGAATATTAAAGTTAAACGGTCATGATAACATCTCAAAAGACTTGCATTAAAATAAACAACATCGAACTCACCGATGTTGCCCTGGTGCCACTCATGCAGATCTCATCCTAGATGGGGGCATGCACCGCCTCCAACACAGGTGCAAACCATGAACTACATACATGTGCTCATAATGTAGGGGCAAACCCTGAGTACTAATTACTCAGTAGGTCTTAATGGATTGGCTTACGGCTGACGCGAAGCTGTTTAATAACAAATAGATCCTTAGCCATTGATTTTAAGCAGTGTCATGATCAACATAAAGTAATAAGTTTTCAACATTTGCATATCCATCAACATAATAATAAATTGCAGTAAAGAAAACAGTTCAAAACAAGCATGTGATTTTCGAAATTATAAATACTAGATACAGAGTGTTTAAGTACTTACTACGTTGCCCGACAGTAATATTGGCATTACCACACCTAGTAGGCATCAGTGATTCGAATCGGTTTGAATTCCCGGGAATAACTATCATGCCAGGGGTATATGCTTACTAGCCATCGTGTTCCCACGTATAGCCCCCTTCTCCAATTGTCTTGTCCCAAGATTCAAAGCGCCCCCAACTAACCCCGGGTTGTGCCCCCATAGCGAGCCTGCCGATATCTCGGTCTCCCCGCAATGAGTACAAAGCTCTCCGAGGCCTTCTTCTTCCATCTAGTGGATGTGCGGCACCTCGAAAACTCCGGAGGAGCACAGGTAAGTCTTTCACCGGTCCCACGACCCGGTTAAGCATTCTAGCAATGTTATGCCGATCAGCAGACGAACAGTGGACGAGCCTTATACGACTCGGGCAGAATCCATGATGCGACATCATAAAAAGTAAATACTGAAATGAAATCTCCGCCCGATCTCCATTTAAATCATGAGCATAAGTAATAATTGCCATAAGAGTAGTATCTTTGTAACTTGAAAACACCTAAGCGACGAGTTCACACACTCGTGTCTACTCGTACCTAGTAACTTCTAGGCATACTTGTCCTGCGAACTCTATGAGTAGGTGCTAGGGCCAGGGCGGCCAAGGAGTCTAATGCAATGGGTTTCACACAACTCTTAATGCATATGCGTAATCATCATTATACCTTGTTTGCTGGGAATAGCATGGTCCTGCCTACCTTCTTCGCTTGGGTCAGTAGCTACCTCCGGAGCGTAGTCGGGCCCCTGTTGCTGGTCTTCTGGCTCTTGGTGCTGCTCTTCCTCGGGCTCCTCCACTATCGGTTGTTCCAGCGGGTGTCCTTCGCTCGTGGGATCTATACGCATGACATAGTGCAATATGAGCATGGGGAAATGCAAATGCTTGCTTATGGTGCAGGTGCGATGAAATGAATCATGATTATTAAATGGAGTTACGCACTTTTGTGTCAAGACTTGTTTAATACTAAGAAATTGTACAAACCATCACCTAAAGTAACGTATCATATCACATATATCAACATGGGGGCTTGTCGCAAGTATAAAATCCAACAAGCGGAATTAATCCTACATCTTAAATATGCATCTAGTTTTCATATAGTTAATCTAACATACCTAACATGCAATTCAAAATAGTAGGGATGACTTAAGCACGTCTATGATTCACCACGACCTTTCTTAGCACTTACTAAGCTTGATAGAACCACTTTTCCTGCTACTTAGCTAAATATGCATTATTTTGCCATTTTCAAATCAGTGCCAAAACCTAGCATGCACAGCCTCATATCCCAACTGTGAGCCATTTTCATAACTTAGAGCTCATGCAAAGTCCATGAAGTCACCTAGAGCATATTTTCTTATAGCAACCTTTTCTTATTCTAATAATATGCTTAATTAATTGGTAAGGGTAAAACAGTAATTAAACGGTCAATGCCAGGGCTACCAAAATTCACACAGTACCTAGATATGCTAACAAAGCCTCTGTCCAAATTTCATAATTTTTGGAGCTCATTTGACCTACATTTCCTAGTTATTAGTTTTTTACATGCATGCAAGATCTAGGGGTAAATAGGTCATTTCACACCTCCTCATCATACTAATTTTGTAGATCTATTCAAATGGAGTCCATAGCCACAGAGTTTGTATTTTTAGCATTTTTGTGTGATTTTTAATGATTTTTCAAATTTTCAGTTTAAATAATATGCTTTTAACCGAAAATACCTTAGATATAGGACTTGTATGCAATTAACTATAGATCCTACGGGCTAGATCGAAAGATTCTCAAGACATAGCGCATAGTATGTAGGACTTAAACGCTAAAACGGGAAAATCAGGGGCCAGACCGGGGCTACTGCCTCACGGTGACGGCGTTGAGTATGGAGGCGTGGATGAAGCTCGCGGCGGCGGTGAACTGAGGGTGAACCGGCGCGGCGTGACATCGAGGCGGAAGCGGATCTCGGGGTTGGGGAGCGGATCGACGGTGACGTCACCGACTATGGGCGCGCGGGAACGAGGCGAGGGTAGTGGTGGTGGTCTCATGGCTCAGGGAGGTGTGGAGCAGCGGGCGTGAGGTTGAGCTCCGAGCTCGACTTCAATGGCGGGGCAGACTGAGCGAGCAAGGAGAGCGAGCAGGAAGGGCCAGGAGAGTGAATGGGCGTAGGGAACGAAGAAAGGAGAGAGTTCTCCCCCCTAAGGACGCGGCTGACGGGGTCGATCCGTGGGCGAGGACCACTGCCTGTACGCCGCCGGCCA
Source organism: Paspalum vaginatum (assembly GCA_030272315.1). Classification (NCBI taxonomy): domain Eukaryota; kingdom Viridiplantae; phylum Streptophyta; class Magnoliopsida; order Poales; family Poaceae; genus Paspalum; species Paspalum vaginatum. The sequence goes on along the minus strand of CM059021.1, from coordinate 14,320,065 downwards.
CGCGGCGTTCACAGGCCGGGCAGCGTGGGCGTGGCCGGATCGCGGCCCCACCTGTCAGCGAGAGGGATTTCCAAAAATAGAAAACACAGTGTTTCTGTTTTTGTTCGCCTCTAAAAAACGCTATGTTGACCTATTTCTATGCCTGAATTTGAAGAAGACCCAGTTGGAAGAAATGTTTCACTCTTTTTTATCTACAAGTTTGTCAAAAGTGTCAAGGACAAATTCTGAGTCAAACTATGATTTAAATTTGAATTTGTCTCAGGATTTCAGATTTGACCTACAAAGCCACTTGTAAAGAAAATTCTAAAAGTCCTATTTGTGGCCCAATTTACCTAAAATGTTCCATACTAACTTTGTTCATAATTTCAAGACCTACAACTTTCTCAATTAGAGTCTTGCATGAAAATGATTGTAGGTTAAGGAAAAAGTGGAATTTCTAAACAGTTCAGATTTTGACTGTGTTTGTATGCTGACAGTAAAAGCCCTAAATCCCTAAGCAAACTTTTGTGCATGTCAAAGCTCCAATTACAAAAGTTGTCCATCATGAAATCACCTACAAGTTTGGTATAAAAAGTTCCACCTAAAACTCAATAGAACTAAAGTTATGATCACATTCACGATGTCATACATGCAGAAAACTGAGTTCACCACATAGCATTTCAATCAAGTTTGTTCATGTGAGTCCAATGCACATCAATATGAGATGAAATGATGCTTATGAGATGTGATTAAGCAAATGAGGCACATGATATGCACTTGAGATGCCTCGAGCATCACAACCCACCCCCCTTAAAGAAATCTCATCCCGAGATTTTTGATGTGATGTGGGTGGTTAAGTCGATTGAAGATAGTGCTATGTGCATGTATTAAGTTTAGATCTTGAAATTAAACTACTGCAACATACCGAGTTGAAGTGGATGGTAGAAAACCAGGATATTTAGTGTGTAGATACTCCTCTTGTTCCCAAGTTGCTTCTTCTTCGGAGTGATTACTCAATTGTACTTTATAAAAGTTGATTGTTTTTCTGCGTGTTGATCTGTGCTTTTGGTCAAGGATTTTTATGGGATGTTCTTCGTACGTGACTGAAGCATACCATTAGGCCTTAGGTGATCAGCTTTCACCCTTTGACACACGTCGCACTCAGATACATACTTGCGATCTCTCGTTTCATACGAGTCCACCAAAACTTTTGTTTCAGGTCTTGATACATTTTATTACTGCCTAGGTGTATTGTGAGCATTGAAGTGTGTGCCTCATTAAGTATTTTCTTCCTCAACTCCATGTCCTTAGGTACTACTAGACGATTCTTGAACCACAGAACTCCTTGATCACCAAGTGTGAAACATGCCTTCTTCTCTTCACTGATACCCTCACGAATATATGCCATACCCCTATCTTGCTTTTGTGCTTTGATTGAGGGTTCGATGATGAGGTTATAAAGTTTGGCTTGCTGCTCAGGAGCTATTTCAATGTCATTCATCTCACAGCAGATCACTCTTGCTGTCGGAAGGGCTTCTATTACATTGCAATGAGCTTTTCGACTTAATGCATTAGCTACCACATTGGCCTTGCCTAGGTGGTAGTGGATCTCCAAATCATAATGTTTTATCAACTCTAACCATTGCCTCTGCCTCATGTTAATTTCAGGTTGTGTGAAGATGTACTTGAGACTCTTGTGGTCAGTATAGATATGACATGTATTGCCTAGCAAGTAGTGTCTCCATATCTTCAGTGCATGAACAACTGCTGCTAGTTCAAGGTCATGTGTTGGATAATTTGCTTCATGTTTTCTCAATTGGCGGGAGGCGTAAGCAATTACTCTCCGTTCTTTCATTAAGACACAGCCGAGCCCATTGCCGAAGGCATCACAATACACATCAAATGGCTTAGTAATGTCCGTTTAAGCTACCACTGGTGCTGAGGTTAACAAATTCTTCAGTGTTTGAAAGATTTCCTCACATTTCAGACTCCAAACAAACTTTGCATGTTTCTTAGTCAATGATGTCATCGGCTACGCAATCTTGGAGAAGTCCTTAATAAAGCGGCGGTAGTAGCTCGCTAAACCAAGAAAACTCCGAATCTCAGTCACAGTTTCGGGTTGCTTCCGATTTAGTACATCTTTCACTTTGCTAGGGTCAACTGCGACTCCCTTCTCAAATAGTATGTGACCCAAGAAACTCACTTCTTTCAGCCAGAATGCACACTTGCTAAACTTGGCATAGAGTTTGTGTTCTCTAAGCCGGGTGAGTACGATCCTTAAGTGCTCTTCGTGTTCTTTCTCATCTTTGGAGTAGATTAGTATGTCATTGATAAACACTACCACGAACTTATCAAGTTCATTCATGAATACCAAGTTCATCATATACATGAAGAAAGCCGGTGCATTGGTTAACCCAAAAGACATGACCAAGTACTCGTAGAAGCCGTATCTGGTAGAAAACGCTGTCTTTGGTATATCCTCTTCTCTGACCTTTATCTGATAGTAGCTAGACCTTAGGTCAATCTTAGAGAAGACCTTAGCCCCAGCTAACTGATCAAATAGAATGTCGATGTGTGGCAACAGGTATTTGTTTTTTACGGTCACTGCATTTAGTGGCCGATAATCCACACACAGCCTTTTCCCTCCATGATCCTTCTTCCCAACAAAGAGAGCTAGACAACCCCACAGTGACGAACTAGGCAGAATAAACATTTTGTCTAGTTGTTCTTGTAGTTGTGTTTTCGGTTCTTTCAGGTCATCAGTCGGCATTCTATATGGCCTTTTTGACACATGTGCCGTGCCTGGAACGAGTTTGATGGCAAACTCCACATTCTGATCTGGTGGGAGACCAGGAAGCTCTTTCGGAAACACATCTGGGAATTCACATACTACCAGTATCTTCTTAATCTCTTGCATTTCCATTACATTTACTATGGGTGACATGTGTTTCTGATTTGGCATGTGTACTCGTAAAATCTTACCACTGACACTAGACCTTAACTGCACTATCCTGCTGCCAATATCCAGGACTGTGTTGTTCTCTGTCATCCAATTCATTCCTAAGATGATATCAATCCCTTGGTGTGGTAGCACCACAGGGTTGATAATGAATTCTTCTTCTCCTATGCTCAAACGTAATCTCATTACTATCAGATTTGTATTGATGAGGTTTCTAGGTGCAGTGATACGGTACCTCTCTTTTATGAAAGAAGTTTTTATCCCATGTTTGGATGCATATGATTGACTAATAAAGGTGTGAGTGGCTCCCGAATCAAATAACACGATGGTCAGGTGACCGTTGACCATGAACGTAGCAACAAGTACCGGCTCTCCGATGGGAATCTGCTCCATGTGCACATAGTGCACACGACCCGTCTTAGGTGCGGGTCCCTTCTGCTTGCTCTGCTGATTTCCACCCGTAGGGGTAGGACCCTGGATCCTATGAGGTGTCCTGCAGTCTCGACTGAAGTGGCCGATCTTGCCGCAGTTGTAGCATGGAGCACCAGGCCCCGGAACAGTGGGAGCATGGGGAGCCGGTAGCTGTGCAGGTGCTGGATAGGTAGGGTACTGCTGCTGCGGTGTCGCCTGTGAATCCACCCCGGCTGATTAGGTCGGACCTCATAGCGAGGCTGCTGGTAGTACTGCTGTGGTGGCTTGTAGGTGGTCTTCTGCTTCTACAAAGAGCCAGAAGCTGATGTGTTGGCTAGCCTCTTGCACTTCTGGTCCTCGTTGGCGGCACGGATACGATTCTCCATGTCAAGATAAGTGTCTACCAGTTCGGTGAAGCTCTGGTAGAACCATGCCAAGTGCGTCCGAAGAGTGGGGTCAAGGCCATCCAGGAGCCTCTCAGCCCGCTCAGGGTCGGTAGCAACATCCCTCGGAGCATACTGGGAGAGGTGGATGAAAGTCTATACATACTGCTTCACAATCTTGTTGCCCTGCTTGAGATCCTAGAACTCTCGATGCTTCTGTTCCATCAAACTTGATGGGATGTAGTGGGCTCAGAAAGCCTGACGGAACTCCTCCCATGTGGGCTCGTGGCCCTCCTCCTACATGGCGAGGAAAGTGGCATTCCACGGCCCCGCAGGTCCTTGAAGAAGCTGAGCAGCAAAACGAGCCTTCTCTTGCTCAGTGATCCCCGGCAGAAGAGTGAACTTTGACTGGATAGTGCGAAGCCAGTCATCTGCTGCCAGTGGCTCAGGACAGTTGGTGAAGACTCGGGGTCGCAGCCCCTCGAAGTCCTGGTAGGTGATGCCACGTGGCCGATGCTCCAGCGGTTGCTACGGCCCACGGGCCTGGCGATCTTCTACCAGCATACGGATCAGCTCTGCCTGCTGAACCACCAGGGTGGCGAACTCCGGCGGGGGTGGAGCGCCCTGTGCTGGCTACCCCGAGGACTGACCATTGCGAGTGTTCACCATCTGCAAGAATGAAGCCAACCATGTTTAGTCCAACTTCAGTGCAATCGATGCGACGATAAAGTATCATAGCATCAATGATATGTTACAAATACATGAAAGCATCTAAGTCAACGAAACTACTTAATTGCACATGAAGGGTTAGCCCTCATTTCGCGAGGTCGGACAATCGCAAATGGTAGCTAAAAACAAACGTGCTACTGTCAACACGCAGAACTGCGTTTCTAAATTTCAGCAATTTGAGTGTCCAAATGATCGATCGGGGTGAAAGTCCAAATACAAAAGTCGTTTCAATCTTTGTTCCCTACAGCTTTCTTATAGATCTCTTGCTTGATCTGATTTGAAAAAAGTAAAAGGATTCAACTTATATATTGTGCTTAGGTTTTCAGCCCAACCTGAGGTAGCTACTGATTTAAAAAGTGTGTAGCTCAAGTTTGGTGCATATTCACAAGATGACAGCTTTAGAAAAATTTTTTCTTATCTCGTGCTCCATGACTTTGTTATGTATCGTTTTGATTCCTTCCGTTGGATTCTTGGTCGAATTCCATTGTTTATCATTGTGTGTCAATTCTGTCCAGATTCTGACCCCAAATGTTTCCGACTATAACTCCACCACCAAACTGTTTTAGAGGAAACTTTATATAACAAAGTTGTTCTAGGCTTTCCATTCTACAATTTTGGTATATAAACTCCAGCTTGAATCCACCAACTATAGGTTGGAACATGCACTTCTTCCAGGTTGGCTGTTTCAGTTCAGAATTCAGATTCAAAGAAATCTGACCATAACTTGGAAACAAAGCACATACAATTGACAAAGTTGTGCAACCAGAAGTTCCCAACAAGTTTGGTATACAAAATTTCTCCCAAAACCCACCAGATTTCATGCCATGCTCAGTTTAAGCTGCGGCACTCCAAAATTTCAGATTGCAACCAAATCAACATCTGGGTGCCATTTTTCAAACTCATGGGCACTATACCATTCCACATTGTTCATAAGCATCCAGCAGCTACTGCATACATATTAGAGGGTGTTAGCAAGCTAAAAGGTCTACTTAGTACATATGTGGGGTCATCAATCCACCACAACGAGACATCAACCTAGAGTTCGAATATCAGGTTACACGGTGTACATAAATGAGTTCTCTTGACCTCACCAATGTTTAGTACAGCCATGGATAAATGCATAGAGCGGCATAGTACAAAACATCGCTCATAACGTGCCACATATACAAAAGAACCACCTTCCCATCTCAAGTTGACTCCACCACTCTAAGCAGCAGAGCGGGCATCGGACGCCGTGCTACCCGCCTCCTGAGCTACATGGGCTGCCAACTCCGCCTCTAACTCCCGAACACGAGCCTACGATGCCACATACTGGTCAAGATAGTACTCGGCACGGTCCTCAGGGCGGATGTACATGCCGTGCACGCTGCGGGAAAACTCCATGGTCGCAGCATGGGGCATGGTGTCAATCCGATCCTCCAGCAGCGTGTGACGACAGACCCACTCATCGTCGTACCCGTCCGTGGGAAGGTAGCACAACACCGAAGCACCTGCTATAGCCGAAGAGCTCAGCGCAGTGATAGCTGCCAAAGTCACCTTGTCATAGGCCTCCTCCTCATTGGCCCTGTAGGTGGTGATCGTCTGCCCTGCGGAGAAAGGACCCCGGGGAAGAGCGATGCAGGCCAAGCAACTCCCCTCCTCGTGCTCCGTCTGCACGGAGTATAAGGGGCAAGGTCGGCTCCTCATCTCATGCAAAGCCCTGTAGAGGATCTGCGCAAGGCCGTTCTCCTCACGGCAACGGGTGTGAAGCATCCCACCCTCAACCTGGGGAGAAGTGTGGGTCACTGGTGGGAGGGGAATAGCCTTCTGCCCATCCTGCCTATGGAGACCCCTCCTGCTCACGGCCTTACGTGCGGTCTGCTTGGTCCTAGCCATCTGTTGTAAATAAGAAAGGCTTTTAATCAGTGAGTGCATTAGTTCAAGAATTTAAGTAAATAAGAAAGGCTTTTAATCAGTGAGTGCATTAGTTCAAAGAATTTTAATTAAAAGAACGAGCAGACCCATATTATTAGATCACGATTTAACTTGTTTGACTTTTTACCATAACCTCGGAATGATTAAAACAATGGTATGATGCATGATTTGTCCTATTCAATCTCACATCACACATCCTATATTTAATATAACTTTCGGTATTTCGGTGACACATATGCACGGCACTCTCTAATGCAACTAGCCGTCTCTACTCGGTCTTAATTTCGCACGTGGTTAGTGTACCGACAGAAAAATGCATGCTCACATCATTACCACTCTAAACCTAGAAGTGGCATCCACGCCATTTGCGCCGCAGTGGACAACGCATCTGTAGGGTCCTCTGCTAGACCGGGCTGAGACCTACGCAGGCAATATTGAGTATTGCTGCGTCACGAGTGATCACGACATAACCCCATATGGCGTGACCACCCCCCTTAAAGAAAAACTCTATCCTAGCAGCATGAATGCAGGGTTCACAACAATCTACAAGTCCTGATAGTGTTCCACCAGTACTGGGGATGGCTATGGCCGAAATGTTGCTTCCCAAAGTGCTGAATATGCATATGAGTTCTATCTAGGTCAGAATGTTAGCGATGTCACCTGGTAATACACTAACATCCTTAATATGGGCATATCGGGTGCTCTCATTTTCCAAATACTTGAAAAGGGTTTTCGAAAATAAGTTTGTAAATCAAAACTGGATGATATGACTGTTATCTGTGTATGATCGGCTCTGATACCAGCTATGGCGGAACCGCCGATTTAATCCGAACTAAGCATACCTGCCACCTCTGGCTCGCAGTACGCTTAGACCAAACTAAACCCAGTCATCCGTCGAGAGTCATTCGACCCCCCGATAACACCAATTCCTAGAAGAACTGACATCATACACATCCAGCCCACGATGGAGCCACAACAGTTACATCATCACAGGCAGTTGAAATAGAGTAATAAAACTTAGTTACAAACCAGTTTTCAAATAAAGTACAGTTCCAACATAGAGTTATAACATAGCAAGTTCAAAAGTATCTCGCAGCGGAATATTAAAGTTCAACGGTCATGATAACATCTCAAAAGACTTGCATTAAAAGAAACAACATCGAGCCTACCGATGTTGCCCTGGTGCCACACATGCAGATCTCATCCTAGATGGGGGCATGCACCGCCTCTAACACAGGTGCAAACCATGAACTCTATACCTGCGCTCATAATGTGGGGGCAAATCCTAAGTACTAATTACTCAGTAGGTCTTAATGGATTGGCCTACGGCTGACACGAAGCTGCTTTCTAACAAATGGATCCTTAGCCATTGATTTTAAGCAGTGTCATGATCAATATAAAGTAATAAGTTTTCATCATTTGCATAACCATCAACATAATAGTAAATTGCAATAAAGGAAACAGTTCAAAACAAGCATGTGATATTCGAAATCATGAGTATTAGATACAGAGTGTTTAAGTAGTTACTACGTTGCCCGACAGTGATATTGGCATTCCCACACCTGGTCGGAATCAGCGATTCCAATCGGTTTGAATTCCCCGGAATAACTATCATGCCAGGGGTATATGCTTACTAGCCATCGCGTTCCCACATATAGCCCCCTTCTGCACCTATCTTGTCCAAGATTCAAAGCGCCCCCACCTAACCCCCTGGTTGTGCCCTCATAGCGAGCCTGCCGACATCTCGGTCTCCCCGCAATGAGTACAAAGCTCCCGAAGGCCTTCTGCCTCCATCTAGTGGATGGGCGGCACCTCAAAAACTCCGGACGAGCCCAGGTAAGACTTTCACCGGTCCCATGACCCGGTTAAGCATTCTAGCACTACTATGCCGATCAGCAGACGAACAACGGATGGGCCTTATACGACTCGGGCGGAGTCCATGGTGCAACATCATAAAAAGTAAATACTGAAATAAAATCTCCGTCCGGTCTCCATTTAAATCATGAGCATAAGTAATAATTGCCATAATAGTAGTATCTTTGTAACTTAAAACACCTACGCGACGAGTCCACACACTCATGTCTACTCGTACCTAGTAACTTCTAGGCATACTCGTCTTGCGAACTCTATGAGTAGGTGCTAGGGCCTGGGCGGCCAAGGTGTCTAATGCAATGGGTTTCACACAACTCCTAATGCATATGCGTAATCATCTATATATCTTGTTTGCTGGGAATAGCATGGTACTGCCTACCTTCTTCGCTAGGGTCAGTAGCTGCCTCTGGAGCGTAGTCGGCCCCTGTTGTTGGTCTTCTGGCTCTTGGTGCTGCTCTTCCTCGGGTCCCTCCACTATCGGCTGCTCTGGCAGGTGTCCTTCGCTCGCGGGATCTATATGCATGACATAGTGCAATATGAGCATGGGGAAATGCAAATGCTTGCTTATGGTGCAGGTGCGATGCAATGAATCGTGATTATTAAATGGAGTTACTCATTTTTGTGTCAAGACTTATTTAATACTAAGAAATCGTACAAACCATCACCTAAAGTAACCTATCATATCACATATATCAACATAGGGGCTTGTCGCAAGTATAAAATCCAACAAGCAGAATTAATCCTACATCTTAAATAGGCATCTATTTTCCATATAGTTAATCCAACATACCTAACATGCAATTTGAAACAGTAGGGATGACTTAAGCACGTGTATGATTCACCACGACCTTTCTTAGCACTTACTAAGCATGATAGAACCACTTTTCCTACTACTTAGCTAAATATGCATTATTTTGCCATTTTCAAATCAGTGCCAAAACCTAGCATGCACAGCCTCATATCCCAACAGTGAGCCATTTTCATAACTTAGAGCTCACCCAAAGTCCATGAAGTCACCTAGAGCATATTTTCTTATAGCAACCCTTTTTTATTCTAATAATATGCTTAATTACTTGGCAAGGGTAAAACAGTGATTAAACAGTCAATGCTAGGGATACCAAAATTCACACAGTGCCTAGATATGCTGACAAAGCCTCTGTCCAAATTTCATAATTTTTGGAGCTCATTTGACCTACATTTCCTAGTTATTAGTTTTTTAAATTCATGCAAGATACAGGGGTAAATAGGTCATTTCACACCTCCTCGTCATACTCATTTTGTAGATCTGTTCAAATGGAGTCCATAGCCACGGAGTTTGTGTTTCTTGCATTTTTGTATGATTTATAATGATTTTTCAAAGTTTCATTTTAAATAATATGCATTTAACCGAAAATACCTTAGATCTAGGACTTGTATGCAATTAACTATTGATCCCTGGGGCTAGATCGAAAGATTCTCAAGACACAGCGTATAGTATGTTGGACTTAAACGCTAAAACAGGAAACTCAGGGGCTGGATCTAAAATGTGCCGGCCCCCTTCTTCCTCCTCGACCCGGTGGCGGCCGCGCGGAAATTCGTCGCGGCCGCGACGCGAGGCGGGGAGGGTGTTCTTGGGCCGGGGCTACTACCTCACGGTGACAGCATTGAGGAAGGAGGTGTGGATGAAGCTCGCGGTGGCGGTGAACTGAGGGTGAACCGGCGTGGCTTTACGTCGAGGCGGAGGTGGATCTCGTGGTTAGGGTGCGGATCGACGGCGATGTCAGCGGCTACGGGCGCGCGGGAACGAGATGAGGGTAGTGGTTGTGGTCTCGTGGCTCGGGGAGGCTTGGAGCGGCGGGCGCGAGCTCAAGCTCCGAGCTTGGCTCCAATGGCGGGCCGGACCGAGCGAGCGGGAAAGGCCGGGAGATTGAATGGGTGAAGGGAACGAAGAGAGGAGAGAGTTCTCCCCCTAAGGACGCGGCCGACGGGGTCGATCCATGGGCGAGGGCCACTGCCCGTACGCCGCCGGCCATGAGGCGTTCACCGGCCGAGCAGCGTGGGCGCGGCGGGATCGAGGCCCTACCTGTCAGCGAGAGGGATTTCCAAAAATAGAAAACATAGTCTTTCTGTTTTTGTTTGCCTCTGAAAATCGCTATTTTGACTCTTTTCTAGGCCGAATTTGAAGAATACCCAATTGGAATAAATGTTGCACTCTTTTAGATCTACAAGTTTGTCAAAAGTCTCAAGGCCAAATTATGAATCAAACTATGATTTAAATTTGAATTTGTCTCAGGGTTTCAGATTTCACCTACACAGCCACTTGTAAACAAAATTCTAAAAGTCCTATTTGTGGCCAAATTCACCTAAACTGTTTCATATTAAATTTGTTCATAATTTCAAGACCTACAGCTCTAAAATTAGGGTGTTGCATGAAAATGATTGTAGGTTAAGGAAAAAGTGGAATTTCTAAACAGTTCAGATTTTGACTGTGTTTGTATACTGACAGTAAAAGCCCTAAATCCCTAAGCAAACCTTTGTGCATGTCAAAGCTCCAATTACCAAAGTTGTCCATCATGAAATCACCTACAAGTTTGGTATAAAAAGGTCCACCTAAAACTCAATAGAACTAAAGTTATGATCACATTCACGATGTCATACATGCAGAAAACTGAGTTCACCACATAGCATTTCAATCAAGTTTGTTCATGTGAGTCCAATGCACATCAATATGAGATGAAATGATGCTTATGAGATGTGATTAAGAAAATGAGGCATATGATATGCACTTGAGATGCCTGGGGCATCACACCTATGCTATCTCTAATTCTGGCTGAATCAATGAGAATTTAGCAAGCAAATATGTGTCATGAGCCTGAGCTTGATTTGGATGCACTCTTTAGTGAGCTTTGCGAGGATCATGAGTATTTGTTTCAATATCTTTTTGATGTTAAGTTCATGGAGAGGATGACGCGAGTACATGGGAGCATATTAGTGGTTACATGGCAACATTAGAAAGGAGCTACACATCGCAGGAAGTGTAATTTGTTTAAGTATGCATTTATTGGAGCTTTTTCATGGTATAAGTCGCTTTCTCATGATGAAACCCATACATAGTCCCAGTTCGAGCAAAAATTTCATAACCACTTTTCTAATAATGTTAAAGATGGTTCGGATGTGAGTGGTAGTTCGGTAAGCAAAGGTGAACGAAGTAATTCTTGTTCCGAATCAATCTTGCCAGGAGAAACAAGTTTAGCTGAAGCGCGTCAAGCATAAAAAGGAGAGCTTGGTTTGATTTGTCTAAAGCTAAGGTACCTATTACCTTGTCTAGTTTAGAATGTGTTAAAGATGATGATGATATTGGTAATTTGCTTATTGACAATAGAATAGTTTCAAAAGGTGTCGGCCGATGGTCTATTAGAATTAGCAAGGCTGATGATAGTAATTTTTGGCATTTAAGTTTGATCCATCTTTATTGCCAAAGTTTGTATCTTCTTGGGTTGCTTGTGGTAATCATAGATCTAAACGAACAAAACCAAAGATGATATATCGAGAAGGCCGATGGTAATATCTTAACTAGTTCTAGAGCATCGTGCCAGAGAACCACAAGCAAATATGTGGCCGAATGGATTGGTGAATAATCTGAACCATTCATTTTCTTAGCTCTAAAGCTGTCTCCGCAAAATAGTCGGCTAAAGAGAATTAAGTATACTTTTGATCTAACCTCGAGTGATCATATATTTGATGCCTTGTTGGAGCATAGTCTTATTAGGGTAGTTGATCACCAAATCATGCCAACACCTCAAAGCTTAGAGGTAAAGACATATTGCAAGCTGCATAATTCATTTGATCATAGAATTAGTGATTGCAATGTGTTTCATCAGCTAATACAATCGGCTATAAACAAAGGGTGGTTAAGATTTGCTGAAACTCAAGAAAGTGACCAGCTGAGCCCAATTGATCGTGATGGCAGTGGTCTACCAAATCGGCTTGCGTTAGCCGGTTCATCCAAAGGTCAAAAGTTAGATGAGGAAGAAGGTGATTTGAGTCCCCCAAGTGGTGGTGGAGGTAGTGTTCATGATGTGCATATTGATTCTATAGCATGACTCTAGCAAAGTTCCAGAGAAGATATCAAACGTTGGGGGGCAGGCAAGTACTTCTTCACTAAATCAGCAGCCAATTCACCCTGCTGACCAAGGGAGACTGGATTGTCCAGTGACGCAGACCGGACTATCCGGTGCATCATCGGATTGTCCGGTGACACTCCCCAGACTGTCCGGCGCAATGCCGGTCTACCTTGCTGGCCATGGGATAACGGACTGTATGGTCATGCAGACAGGAATATCCGATGTGACACGGGCTTGTCCAGTAACACTCACCGGACAGTCCGGTGGGGGCCATGTCAAACCAGATTCCCAAATAAAATTTTTTTGGAGGTGCAGGTCACAATAAACAGAAGGGAAAAAGGCCGAAGGTTACTTTTGAGCAACTTCTAGCTAAATATCTGAAGCCAAGCAAGGTAGATGGTGTTGATCAATCAAGCGAAACCGCATCATCAAGATCACTTCCAAAGCGCAAGTCTGGAGATTGGGATTGGCAAAGAGAATGCAACACATCCTCCTTTTAGGCCGCCAATGCCAATGCAATATGGTTCAACTCCTTTTTGCTTTCATCCTTATCCATCATGGAGCTGATATGATCCAAATGCATATTCTTCTTCATACTTTAGGCAACATAACATGGAGTATTCAGCTCCTAACAATTCTGATTTTGTGAAACAACCATATAGCAAAGATTGCTTTATTCCTAAGAATCAGTACGAAGCTCAAAACAAGAATAGAGTCGTCAAGTAGGTTTATGAAGTGAAGAAGGATAATAGAAAAGACAAATATTCAGATCTGAATTCATGTGTTACAAAGCCGAGTAAAGTATTGGATGCTTCGGCTAATAGTGCTAAAAAAAGTAGAGAAATCAACTAGCAATATTTCAAGCACTAAATCTGAACCAAGGGAGTTTAATGTGCCAAAGGTTGAGAAAGATGTGTTGCTGTCCAAAGTTAAATCATAGCCGAGAAGCCCACTCGGTTTATCAATTTTGCAGAAAAAGGAAGATAGAGAAACTCAATGCACAAGAATTGAAGAAGAAAGTCATGGCATTGGTCCCTAAGGGGAGTTATCAAGTTCCAGGTGAGGATGATTGCTTCAAGAAAATGTGAAGTGGAAGCAAACAAGGAGAAGGAATCAGCTAAACAATTGTCAAGTACAAGGTTTTATCCAAATTATCAGAGCTATTGGTCATTTCATCATCCATATTGAGGACCGAAAGGTGACCAAGAGGGGGGTGAATAGGTCGACACCTAAAACATGCAACCCCAAAACTCTCTCTTCTCTACTGACCCTAGGACTCGAAGATGCAAACGGAACAGAGGAAAAGATCGCTCAAACACCCATGACACGGACGAAAGCGAAAAAGCCCAAGACAAAAGCTAGCGAGCCCTACCAGCCACTCTACACAGTCAAGTGTCTGACTGGATTAACCAATGAGTTCAAGTATGGGCATGCAGCAGACCAAAATCTAGGCGAAACACCCAAGCAAAAAGAGCCAAACAAAGCTGCAGCCTAGGCAACACCGGACAGTCCGGTAGCATGCCGGACTATCTGGTGGGGCCACCAGCATAGCCCCTCACCAAACTCTCCGGTAGCATGCACTAGACTGTCCGATAGCACGTCGGACTTCTTCTCCAAACTTCACAAAATTTTGCACAGGCTATTCTAACATATTCCAAAGCTTTTCCCAAAAGATCTACTGAAAAAGATCACGGGATAAGTGAGAATTTTAGATCTCGTGAAGTGGTGAGTACTTGGGCAAGAAAGGGGAAAACTCAAGATTGATTTTCTCATGGCAATCCTGCTGGATTGAGATGTTCTAAGACATAATCTCCATGTCCTTGCAAGTCCAAAGCACCAAAAGAGAAGTGGAAATCTCATAGGCAAACCAAAGCTCCAAAAGCCCGTGAGATTTCACTCAAAAACCAAAGGGAAAGGGGGGAAAGAGATTGTTGCACACAAGCACTTAAGACTTAGCCACGAATTCCTTTCTATTTGACTCCAAATCAAGTTACAAGGTCTGAAAACAAGGTGGAACTCAATCTCTAAGCAGCCTCCCACTTCCTATCCTCTTTCTATGGGGCTAGATCACTCTAAAACCCACTAATCCTGTTGCTCTTGCTTGGAAACTAAGTTGGCTACCTAAACCTAAGTCTAGGCAAACCCTAAATCAACTAAGAGAGTTAGCCTAGGGCAGCCCTCTTCTTATTTATACTACAGAATCTCTACTTGGCAGTTTTGCAAACTGCCCCCCTAAGATACAGAGTTGATTACACTAAAAGGCTGTAGAGCCAAGAAAAGACCGCTGGTAACTCAGATAAATGAACACGATGGAGTCCTAGCTTCTTCAGTTTCTCCACCTTCTCCCGATGTCCTCCACGTGTCCAGTAGCTCATCCCTTTGGGTAGCCTCCGGTTTTGGCAATACCGGCAACCAGCACTGTTTTTGACGGTGGAACCAGGAAACAATCTTGGGCCCCGGTTTTGATGCTCGAACTGGGAAACGGTTGTGGGCTTCACTTGTTGGGGTGATTTTACGGCTCACTACACCGTCCAGCACCCAAGGTCATTCTTATGGGCTGAGCCTAACTTAGGCCGCAGCCCAAGCCACCTGCCGGTCTACTTGGTAGGGATTTTGTCACGCCAAGTCCACTTTGGCACTACCTCTCAGTCCACTCAGGAGGGCTTGTCCTCCAGGTCACTCTTAGGAGGTGCTTGATCATCCTTCAGCAAGTCTTTGGTGTTGACAAGCGCTCGTCACAGCCAAGATGAAGGACCAGACCCAGTATACTTGAGTCCCTCACATATTTTCTATCTATGCAACATATGAGTATTCTGTACAGTTCATCTCAAAGTACGTTCAGTTACCCCTCACGGCCTTATCTTAATCCATATTTGTCTTTATATTATGGAGTGGTGCAATTGAATTACTATGCATGTGGATAGTTGCAATATATTAGCTATTTATATGAGGCTGAAGTATTTTGTTTATTGATGGACGCCATTGCTTCATGATGTTTGCTATGGTTCACTTCGGCGTACTCATTCTTGGGATGATCATGCTCATAATATTTGCTTGTTACTATTCGGCTATTGTTTAATTGTAGGCTATGAGTATAGTCAGTGTTGTTGAATAGTTTCAAGTGAATTGTTCATTTGTTCATATAGACAATGTCTGAATTCAAAATTAATTAATTTGGCTAATATGATTATCTCCCATGAGAGCAAGTTGTATAGCTTATAAAACATTGTTGCTCTCAGTAGTGGATATGGCCGATGAATCCTTTCCCATCATCGTGCTAAGCTTATGTCCCCAATTAAAGGGTACGGTTGATGCTTGAGGGGCAGGGCTGAGCAACATTGGCTAGTTTTGCCAGCACCAAACAATCCGATATTAGCTATCGGATAGTCCAGTGGTGCACCGAAACATCCGACAATAGTCGCCGGATTGTCTGGTATCCTCTAGTGCTTTCTATTGGAGCTGGATATTGAATTTAATTAGCCTATTGTAGGTCATGGTGGTGACTTAAATGATCAGAGGGCAAGTTAATTATACTAGTGGCAACTCAATTCATATAAGTGTTGGCATTTAAGCGGATGTGATTTTTCTATTTCGATTAACATATTTTTAGTTATGTGGATTGGAGCTTATCCTAGTTCTGGTGATTCGTTGATGATTTTGCATTATGATCATGATGTCTTTTAGTGATGGACGAATCATCAGGCTTGTCTATATGGATGTTTGGGGGTGACATTGCTATCTTTATGAACTTGTGGGGGTCTAGGATGAGTGGCTTGACACTATAAGCATCTGGTTGTTGTGATCTCATTGCTGCTGGAAAACCAATGCTTATGGTTGTTGAGTTGAAAACAAGGCGATAACAGAGAGCTTTAGGTGATCAAGACGTTGATAATCGGGTCGGTGCAATTGGTGAGGTAATTATGTTATTTCTCCTATTTGTGAGTTGAGACAGACTATATTATTGTCTTGGTGATTTTTTAGTTATTGGCTCGTGGTGAGTTTATCTTGTAGCAATGTGTAGATGCATGTTTCATTTATACAGCTTCATATTATCATGTTCTATGAAAGGTATTGCAAAAGCCAGGTGACATTAACTTGCACTTGGTTGCTTTATGCATCTACTCTAGTTTGAGGAAAGATGGTGTGAGAGCAGAATTATAATTCATTCATGTTAAACAAGCGAGATGATATATATACTCCTCCTTTTCTCACATATTTCTTGTTTGAGTTGGGATGGTGAAGTTTTTGTCTTAATTGAAGATCGAATATCGTAGCTAATAAGGATTCATCATTGACATATAGCCGATGACAAGTATTTAATCATCATTCTTAAGTATACCTAATGCACATGATGCTTTTTGCTCATGGCCTTTGCCAAAAGGTCAAGTCTTTTCAGGTTGGAGATCTGGTATGGAAGATGGTGCTTACATTGAAGACTAAGAATAGAAGATACGACAAGTGATCTTCAAAATTGGAAAGTTCCTTACAATACATCAGGTTTTTAGTTATTGCTTCGGGATTGTTATATTCTACAAAATCTGGTGTTTTGTAAAGATACAGAAGCTGCTAATGCTTTTAGTTCATGACTTTCACTAAAAGGTAGATGGGCATGTGTTGAGAATCAAATTGGACAGGCGTGCTGCTAGCCGCTCGATGTCACCGGACGGTTCGGTAGGATATACCAGATAGTCCGACATTGAGTTCGAGTATGATCTCATGGATTGTGTGCGATCTGATTGGATCTTGACTTATACAAGGGTTTGGACCTCCTTTCCTATAAATATAAAGGGATCTGACCGATTGAGGACACCTAGGGATGAAAGCCGTAACCGAAAATTCCGTTTATCGGGGATCGTTTTCGAGATTTTACCGTGATTTTAGGTAAAACGGAAACGATAACGGAACCGGAAAAACGGAAACGATAATGGTAAAAAAATATGAAACGAAAAGGAAAACGATTTTTCCTGTTTCCGATCGTTTCCGGGTTTTACCGTATTTTGACGGTAATTACCGTTGATAATATACCGTTTTTGGCAATATAGTCTAAAAGTCTATATGTAACACAATACCATCAATCATCATCTATCACTCACACTTCTACTAACTAACTTCAGGTCAAATTTTGTTTACTTGGCCATTTATATGTGCGTTTATAGGGATGGTGAATCAATAATCATATTTATGAATTTGAATGGTTTCATTGTTTTGAATTGTACTGTTAGATTTGGTATGTAATATGTGATGATTTTTGTTAGTTTGTGTAATATTGGCTAACCGTTTTTCAAATTATAAATTATCGACTCCCGACCGATATCGAGCTATTCGCGATCGGATAGTTTCGTTCCCGAAGTCCCAGTAATACCGACACCGTATTCGTTTCCGGCAATATCGTTTTCGATTCCGTTTCCGAAGAAAAATATGAAACTAAAAATAATTTAGCCTTCTTCCGATCGTTTCCGACCGTTTTTATCTCTAAGGACACCACACACAACCCAATCGAATATATTATACTTTACTATAAAAGTTATCCACTACAAAGTTGTAGATCTCTCTGAGCTTTGCAAATTTTGCTATAAAATATGTTTCTATCCGTGTCCTTGTGAAAAATTATAAATTTATTTATGCAGTCACTATTTTTACATCTAGTTCTACCACTAACCAGTAGTGATGTGTGGCATAATACTGGCAATAAGACGTTGCTGAGTATCACTATTGGTTTTTCCGCTGCTTGCAGTCATGTGGAGTTTACGAATATATTATGTATTTTATAAGAATGACTTGTTTAGGCAAATAAAGATAGACTAAGCCAACTAGAGCAAACATAGTTTTTATAATTTTTAGATTTACGGTGAATTATGTTTTATACAAACAATGTATATATAAATTATAATTAATTGTTTTTATAATTCTTGACAAATATTTCAAGGTACATATTTTATCATAGAAATTCCACACAAATCTAGAACAAACAAACGCTAACATACACATGAGATCCGGTATTGATCTGGGCCCAATCTATAACTGGACACCGTACCGCCACACGCTAAGCTAGCTTTGCCCAGTTAGTCTAGCTAGCACTTATACCCTGTTTGAAATGCAGAAATTTCACATGAATCATATATGAATTTTATAGAAAATAGTTCAATTTTATAGAAAAAACGTAAAAACAGAACGTTTTTCATCCGTTCCAAACACGCTGCGATGGGGCCACTTTGGCATTGGATCCAGGATCGCGTGGCCGCATTCCCAAGGCACCGTTCACAATTTGCCTGTTACATGGACTCGCACATTGCCTGAACGTGGGGAGCTGCAGGCAAGGAGACCTGCTTCTGCTGCTACTTCGTCCTGACGCGCGCGCGCCAAGAGGGGCACCTTCCATGGCTTGTAGCCTGTACACGCTGAATTTTAGATATTTTTTCTATAAAATATCTATTTACAAAAAGTTTTGTAAAATATTGATTTGGAAAAAGACCTCCATTATCTTTCTATTTTGCCAAAAGGAAGCTGTGTTTTTCTAACATATCTTTTATAAACTTTGTGACAAATAGACCATGGTGAAACTATATTTAGAAATAGAGCTAGCGATAGACTATTGGTCGGTAATAAAGTCTCGGTCACTAAATTGTGTCGAGCGTCAGACCGTCGTCAGTAAAAGGGTGTCAGCAATTGGTTGGTAAAAATATTCATGGATTTAGAGTTTAGGGTGCAAAGTCGGATAATAGTCATAGTTTAGGATGTTCGAATGAACTTCTTGCTATATTTCAAGCCCATGAAGCCCATCTCACATTTGAGAGGCCAAGAACCATTTTTAGATGCCATCTCCCTCAAAAACATTCAACTAGTATGTTGAAATAACGTGTGAAAATAAAGAATTAAAAATAGCTTATTAGATCTTAGTGGTAGATCTAGGATCTAGAAGTGAGAGTGCTCATTTTCTTCTTCATATTTTTTCTCATGCTTCTTTTTATAATTCTTCACATTTGTCTCTTACTTGCAGCAGCTTAGGTGGGCTTCCATTGTTTGCGCAATGTAGGGGGTAGAGGGCGCTGGAGCACCCCTAGTCCCTATACTGGATCCGCTTAGATCTCATTTTGTTGTATTAATTCCAACAAATAGTAAATTTTGTTTAAGAGAAAAGATCATTCCAAGTTTGAAATTGGTGTAGCCTTCAATAATGATGTCCATCCGCTACCGTCATGATACGTGTCAGCACTGTCATCTTGCTGCCCACCTGGTCCACCGCGGCTGCAGATTAGCTGCATGCTGTGCTAGCGCTAGTCCTCCAGCTTGCCAGCTGGTGCTGGTCCAATATCTCGTTCGTTTAAAAAGAGATGCACGAATTTCATGCTCATCAAGCGGCTCTTATTGAATAGGGGTGTGAAAAAAGTTTTTCAATATTATAGTTTTAGAATATCATATATTATATTGACTATGACATACCCATAGTATTTCTCCTCCCTACTAAAACCATAGTATCCTAAAACTTGTTTGGTCCATAGCTATACTATGGTTTTATACTCCTTTTTCACACTTAGATGATGAAACTTTTGTTATGGATGAGTGGAGTTTATAAGGTCTATTTGGGAACAATGTATTTGAGACTACCATGTTGTTTAACATAAAAGGTGTTTGGGAGCCCTCTTCTAAAAACTATGTATCTAATACCAAGGTTTTGGGTTATAAAAAACTTTGGTTTAGATAAAAAATTTTCATTATAGGGAAGAAGTGAGGTCAAAATATATGTCTTCAAACATATGCTATAATGGTGTAAAAAATCATGATTATGTTATGGCATTTTATAGACCATGGTATCGTAAAAATATGGTTTTGAAAACTTTATTCCCAAATATTCCCTAATACTCCAAAACAAATTTACACTAGGCATTTTTCTGAAGATCATCCAAACATCTTTTCAGCAAAATAGCATAGTATCTTCAAATATCATACATTGAAATCATGAAATTACATTGCTTCCAAACAGGCATTTAAAGGTGATGGCTCGTCTTGTGGTTTGTGCAATGGGAAGTAGTGGAATACTCTCTACGGTTATTAATATATGACATTTTTAGTGTAATTTGCACTAAAAAGATCATATATTAAAGATCTTTGATGAATATCTGCCAAGGTTGTTTTTATAGGAATTTGTATCAATATAGTTGTATAAGCTCGATTATACTTATCATTTTAAGTTGTACTAGTAAAAATGCACGTGCGTCCCGCACATGACCTAAAGACTATTGTTCAAGAGATGGATGAAGTATTAACATAAGAATTTAAATGTTGTCTTGCAACTCTAATTTCTTTATGATAATAGAAAAAGAAGTAATTTAAAGTAGAAGTCTGAAATGATGAACTCACCACATGGTCGATTTTCAAATTTGAAAAAAAAGAAGGCTTAACACAATGTCTTCGTGCGATGGATTAATCAAATAAATTCTAATGAGACACTAGCTTAAAATTATAAATATTTACTTAATGCATAAATAAAATTAATTGAAAATGTCATTGCTCATAAGACAGCTCATACATGAACTGGAATAATAGAAAGCAAAATCGGAAAATTAAATAAACTTTTGGCCCATAAGCCCACGTCAAGCTGCACGGCCCACTCTATTTTCAATTTTCATCATACGCCCATACAAAGAAAGACGGACAGGCAGGCAAACCTAATCCCTAAAATTACGCCCACTCTGGTGAGGCTTGCGCACCCGCTCGTGGTCGACGCTTGAGTTGAGTCAAGGAGTTCTTTATAATATTTTCATGACTCGCATAAGAGACACCGCCAGCTTGGAGTGTGTTCTGTGTTTTTCTTCTTTTTTTACACGCTGCACCCTTTTTATTTGTGGCACGGATAGCGAGATTTCACATGGATGGCGAGGCGAGATCCATCTAATTGCACACTGCTGTTCATGCAGTCCTCGCTCGTTGTCCATAGTTTTCCTTGTATTCCCATTTTGACTGTTTTGTTTCCCTTTGCTAAGCTCGTATTGTGACATACGGGGTATTTGCTCACGATATGTACAGCGTACGTGGGCTTTCATGGACCTAAACTCGTATGATTATTATTAGGCCAGTAGATCCAGCCGAGAAAGGCGGGGAGGGCTTTCACAAACGGAAAGAATTTAACCCGGATGGTCCTGGATGGTGGAGATTTGTAGCTTTTGCGCACTGCTACAGAAGTGGCCAGTAGCAATGGTATAAGAAACCCCTTTAGAAACGGTGGCATGAAAATGTTGCTACGGCAGTGTTTCCGCTATCTCGTAATGGTACCGTTCCTGCTATACAATAGCAAGAATGGTGGATGATTAGAACCGTTCGGATGATTCCAACCGTTCTTGCTGTTAGTTCTAGCAGGAACGGTCCACGTTGTCCACCGTCTATGATATTAGTTCTAGAAAAAACAGTCCCGTTTTGCACTTGAATTATTTTTTAAGGTCTGCTGCTTTCCACCAGTTTTAAATATTCCTACCAGTTTTAAACGTTTGTGTTTCCTGCCATATCAAATATTTAAACGTATCTAACGTTAACCGTTAATAGTCAAGGTGACTTAACACATATATTATCGATCATCACCGACGAGCATTAATCGCATGCATGTATATATATAAATATAAATAAATAAATATATATAAATATAAGGAAGAGTTTTATCTACATACGCATGTAGCTACACTCACCTTCAATAAATCAACAATGGTATGTCAGAATACTCATTTATCAGTTTGAGTATGTTTACATACTTATTTTAAGATATTTCAAATGTCACCACACAACAAAAATTATAAATCAGCCACTGATTTTAATTTATTATGATAATACATTTATATTAATACATATAATATGGTATGTCCACATACCTCAGGTATACTCGCATACCTCATGCACATACCACCACAGATGGTCTAGTATCATTGCATACTCCGTGTACATACCTTTCGTTCGATCAGATACCCTCAAAATGTTGAAATACACATGTGAGTGTAGCTACATGCGCATGTAGAAAGGAATTTTCCTAAATATAATATATATATATATTTATATATTTATATATATATAGGAAGAGTATTATCTACGAGTACCGGTAGCTACCCCTTCTATACTACCCCATGCATCCCGCCGCCTGTTCTGTTGCGGTCACAATTCCGAGCGCAGCCTCGTGGGCGCCGTACCGAAAGAATGGGCATGCATCCCGTGAGCCTTATCGGGTTTCCACACTCCGAACCCATAGATACCTTGCCGTACGTATGTTTGGCCAAACGGAGTATCATTCGTATTTGTTGGTATGTGGGAACTGCCGATAATTCACGAAATACGGCCGTTTATATCGGATCGGCGATGGCGGCGGGTGTATGACTATAAGTAGAGTCCTGTGCTTCATTCTCGTATCACACAGCTGCCACCGTCATCGCGTCCTTGCAGCCGCTGGTGTTATGGAGAAGGATGATGTCGTTGAGGTCATAAACGTCGACCAAGAAGGCGATCTCTTGGTTGGAAACCGAAGGTATGCAAACGTGGACTTCCTATATATGCTGCAGTTCCGTGTATTCTTTTTTGTAAGATCAACTGGATAGAAGCTGAAATCGTGAAAGCTGCAGGGCGTCTAGGACCGGAGGTATGAATGTACTCAAGGACGATTGTGTGGCGACGGCTGCTGGGCAGAAATCTTTGAGCCAATACCTCCGGGTGGCGAAAGTTTCATTGTGGCGAGTGCGGAAAACCAGGACACAACCGGGTGACGTGTGGCCGTGCAGCATTCAGATTCTGTCTGCCAACAAGGATCTGCGAGAAGTGTGGGAAGCCGATGATTTGGCTGATTACGGAGGTATGGTAGCCCTTGACTACATAGCCTGTGTATGTGTATCGATATAATCTATTAGTGTGTAGTATTGGATGGTAATAGTAGTACTTTCGGTGAGTTGCAGGGTTCAACACGATGGAGGTATGGAAGCCAGGCCAGGATACTTCCTTGTGCGTGGAGTTCTGTTGCGGCAACCGGCAAGTGCAGATGCCTAGGGCACAACGGCATCGCTTGTGGCCGTGCGGCCGGCGGCGCCATGATTGTCTCCCAGCAAGGATCTACAAGAATTGTGGGTAGGGACACTGCAGCATATCTGATCGGCCGATCCTATGCTCCAATTCATCAGCGTCGTTGATTATCCTATAGGAAGGTAGCAATAATCTTAGAAACGCATGGTGTATGATTTTCTGTGCACCATCTTTAATTATTAGTTTAGGAATAAATCTAGTATGGAGTAAATGACCTCTACAAATTCATTTTAGCAGATTTGTTTATTAGTTAAATTGAATCAGGTGAGGTATGATCAAATGATCGTTTTGCCTGTTTAAAGATAATCCAGTTTGGTTTATCGGAATTACGTATTGCACTATCATGATGTATTTCAGTAACATGTGGTCCAATTATAATTGAAATGGGCCTTCAAATTTATTCGGTCATACATATGGTGCGTGAGAGCGGAAGGCGTGGTATGGTATTTGAACAGTGCACATTTCAGAGTACTACTTGATACTCCGCTCAGGTTTTTAATGTTTAAAGATAATCTGTTTGTCGCAGAGTATCCTTGCATACTCTTTGGATATCAAACTTTCTGAAAGCAGGTATGTGGTCATACCTTGTGAAAGTCATGAGGTCCGTGTGACATCCGAATACACATTTTGTAATTATTTCAGGATAGGGTATATGCACATACATTCAGGAGGATTCAAGGTCTGGAAGAATGCACAATTCCTAAAAATTCTGAGACCCAAGAAGTTGGGAATGGTTCCATTATTACAGTAACTGTAGTAACACTCATTATCTAAAGATGAAACTGAATAACATGAATAGCAAGTATGCTGTTGTTCAAAGACTAAAAAAAACGTGGTGGTTGAAGTATGCATCGTCTCCGGATGCTGCTCTAATGGAATTCTGCACGGGTTCCAGAAGTATAGCTTTATTTCTTTAGAAAGATAGCAAGTTCAACAGAAATTCCTTCCGCATGATGGTTGAGCCCTGAAATTGGTTTACAGGTGGAAGTAAGCTGTAAGAATCTGAACCTACAAATGTACTTATGAAATTTTCAGAATTAAATTTTCAGTTGTGGTGTTTGGATTGACTCAGTAAAACGATCAGGGAGGAGGGATGTACATAAATTCAGACATCCCGAAGGATTGAGAGTGGGAAAAAATCATTCCTAAAAAGAGGGTATGCATGTATGATCACATACTTTGACAGGTTTCTGTATTTTGAAATCTAGGTTTCAGATACAAAATTTATCTATAGTACTCTGTAAAACGATCAGGGTAGGTCGGTATGTAGGGGCATGTACACATACATCCAGGATTCAGAGTTTGGAAAAAAAAAATAATTGGTAACAACTAAGAGGGTACGATCACATACTTCAGGTAGAAAATTTATATAGACTACTCTGTAAAACGGGGGTATGTACACATGTATTCGGACATCCCGAAGGATTTAGAGTTTGGGAAAAAAATCATTAGTAACAACTAAGAGGGTATGATCACATACTTCAGATATAAAATTTATATATACTACTCTGTAAAACGATGAGAGTAGGGGTATGTACACATACATTCAGTGTCTTGCTCCTCTTGAACCTTGTGCTTCCGGTATTTTTTTGACGAACACCTTTCAGAGCTTTTGCAAATGCCGACCTAAAGAATTGAGTCCTTGTGGTTATTTTCCCATCTGTAAAAAAAACTTTAGCAAAATGGTAAGCCTGAGAACAATGACACTCGAGTTAATCATTGAGCACAGTGAGCATAGCAGATCTGAATGGACCTTTACATGTATGCTTGCTAATCTATAGTGGAGGTATGGACTAGTAACTGTTGAACCCACTGCTATCCAAAGAGGAGGACGTCCAAAGAAGGAAACAGAAGCAACTCGTGAACCTCCTGAACAGCACCAGAAAAGAAGAACACCTCAGAAAAGTCAGATGTGGAGCTGATCTATATTAGAGGTATGGACTAATACCTGTTGAACCCTCCGCTATCCCAAAGAGGATGACGTCCAAAGAAGGGAACGGAAACTCGTCACCCTCCTGCACAGCACCAGAAAAAGGGGGAGAACACTTCGCAAATGAACTAAACAAGAGACGGGGTGATTAGGCGCGGGAGGGAGGAAGCAACCACGAAGTATGAAAAGTACCAACGAGATTACCGGTTAACAACGCTGCCTTGCCGGCTGGCCGGAGGCTAGACGGCAGAGGAACCAGGGAGGATGAGAAGAGACGAGCGAGAATGAGATGAACTGGTTCGACGAATTGAACTGGACTGCCGGAACAATCTGGAAATATCTCAACAACCAAATGGCCGGCGGCAGCATGTATCGCGGATCTGGATTTATCTCTACAAAATTCAAATGGAAATTCATCTCAAGGCTCATCGGATTGACGTGGAACGGTGGGAGCAGGCCGAACGAGTGGATAAGGCCAAGCTTAGGAATGAATGGTATTAGTACGGACACAGATGGTATACGTACAAGCAGGATGTATACGAAGGTGTACCGATTAAACCAGACCCGATAATACCCCACCCGTCCCGCTGACCCGAGAAAGCCTCACGCGCGCATAGATGGCAATGGGCATGAAATACCCACCTACCCTTCGGGCAACAAACCCGATGGGCAAGAATACGTGTGTGAATTCATGTGCACGGGCAAGGATACGGGTGTGAGTTTACGCCCGATAGATATTTATTCGCGGGCAAAGAAATTCAGTATCTGTCACCCGCATATCCGCGTACCCGTCTGACATGTGGACCCTACATTGAGTATGCATATATATACATAAACCTAGGGTTTTCTCATAGTCTTCCCCCACATTGAGTATGTGAAACTATGTTTATTTGCTATGATTGTGTGAGACTATGTTTATTTGTTATATGCATATATTGTTTCGCAGGCGAATGGACATTGCCCACGGGCATTGAATGCCCACGGATAGTGGGCATGGGCACAGTTCTGTGCCCGTTGTGGGTGGCGGGCACGGGCGCGGGCACAGATATTTGCTCGCTGGCGTGTGAAGATACTATCCACGCGGATATTGTCCGTTGCCATCTATACTCACGCGCCCTCCGCTCCCGTTCTGGTGTGGTACCTCCCGCCCGTTCAGTGTCTCATTTCCGGTGCGCGGGTAGGTACGAGCGTACGTAGAAAGAAATATATATATATATATATATATGCAGATAAATCCATATAATATATTTTAATTGATATGGAATATCAATCATTCGGACGTGGCAGACTGCACCCGGATTTCTTCCAAAAGGTATTCAAGTGCATCGAGACGTGAGAAGCAGACGACAAAACAAGGACGAATATTCTACAGCAAAAAGAAGACGAATGACGAATATCGTATTGTGCGTGGTACAATTATTGAAGAATAAAATGACGTGCAACTGTAGTGACTGTAAAAGCACACAGGAGGCGTCAATTATCGAAGCCATTCCTTATCGACGAAGGAAGCCAATGGCTCGGCTATAAAACGCAGCACTGGGTGGCAAGCAAAGGCATCGATCGATCGAGGAGCACCACGCACTAAGAAACGCGATTGAGTGGAGACACACAACCACCAGAAGCACCACCAGGACACCCACCACCCACCTTGTATAATTAAGTAAGGATAATAAAGCCTTGGAGCATTCAGCCAGCGCTTGTAAGGTAATACCCGGTTTGTACTCAGTGTTTGGGGTTTCCCGAAAGGGAAAGCTGTATGTAAATTTGCGTTTGTGGAAATAGAGTAGTTTTCCTTTGAAAATCCCTGGTGTCGTTCTGGTCCGCGTATATGGGGAGGGTTTATATGCTAGGGACCCTATAGGAGAAACCTCTGCGTTTGATGCTCTTGTTTAGTCCGGAGTTGTGGTGCCTGGAGAGCCGTGTCCGCGGAGAAGTGTTCCCTTTGGGTGGAACTGTCTGGGGAGACGATATAACCTCGCCGCATATGCATAGACTAGGGATGGCTCGGGAAAGATTAGCTATTTCTGGAGCAAACCTGCTGAGCATATGGTGAGTACCGAGTAGGACTAAACAAACATAAGAGCATAGCCAGGCCGTATAGTTTGGTCTCGCTAGCCTGCCAAAGATCCTTTGAAGAATATACAAGCGAAGAGCTAATCGAATCCTAATATAATACTAAAAGCGACATTCGTAAGATTAGCGTCGATAATATACCGTGAAAGTGACATTCTGCGTGCAAAAAAGAATCCACTAAGAGTTGCATACAAAGCTAGTGGAGGAAGTGCTTTCTAAGTGCTCGTCCACTGTTTATATTCCTAAATTTAAATAGTACCAGAGTGATTTGAATAGTAGCTGAATTTGAATAATAGCATAACGGATTTGAATGGTTCCGTTCCATTTCTGGATACATCTTTTGTTGTTTAGTGTTCAGAATATTTCCGATTATCGAGCCATGCGGTCAGACAGGTATAAGAGCCTGGTTCTATATTTTAAGTGCTTAATTAATATCTGGTTAATATTTTAAGTGTTCAATTAATATCTATTATATTAAGTTATGCTTCGTTAATATTTTAAGTTCAGTTTTATCATTAATTTATCGTTTGTGCAAGTTTTAAATTTTATCCGGTTTATATTCAGTTATATTGAGAAAGTGTGCAAGTCTTATATATTTAAGTTTCATATTCTATTAGTTTGTAATATTAGTGCAGGTCATATATTTAAAAAGACTTTATAGACAAATATAAGAGAAGAGTCTGAATATTATCACATCTAAAGGTATTTAGAATATCTAGATCAGATATTATTGAAAAGCTTAAATATTTGAATTTAGAAGTCAATACAGGAAAGACCGTTAATACTAAAGAAAATATCAATATAAGGTGCGAAAGCAATCATATTGAAGATAGAGGGGGCAGTGTCTGTGAATTTATGGAGAAATTAGATATAGATAGTGAAATAAGGTATTATGAAATAAAATTAAAGAATGCATCGGATGAATATAATAAATCTATGATATGTGAATGGGGTAAAATAAGAGAAAAGGAAGTCTATTTTTTTAGAGAAATACATAGGCTAAAGAAGCTAAAAAGAGAAAGGGAGTTGAGCATTAAAAATACTGAAGAAAAAAAGGTTGTAAAAAATATCGAAGTAAAGAAAGAAGTCATAAGGCCAGTTAGTACTACAATAGAAGTAAAGAAAAATTTAGTAAGTCTAATTAATCCTGTAGAAAGAAAGGAGGATGTAAGTAGTAGAAACATAAATCTTAGTAGTAATAATTGCATAAGTGAAGAAGAGCAATGGAATATAAACAATAAGATATTGCTTGAAAGCTATGAAGAAATTGAAGATAAAAAAGAAAATAACGCAAAAGGAGTAGAAGATAAGTTAGGAGAGGAAGCAATAAAAGATATATATAAAGAAAATGATAATATAGGAGAATATAAAGAATTTATAG
Organism: Paspalum vaginatum; assembly: GCA_030272315.1. Classification (NCBI taxonomy): domain Eukaryota; kingdom Viridiplantae; phylum Streptophyta; class Magnoliopsida; order Poales; family Poaceae; genus Paspalum; species Paspalum vaginatum. The sequence goes on along the minus strand of CM059021.1, from coordinate 14,291,285 downwards.
ATTTATTAGATAAAGACAAGCAGTATGATATAAACAATAAGTTGTTTCTAGAAAGTCACGAAGAAGTAAATAATTTAAGCAATGAAGAGTTAGAGTTAATTGATGCTTTCTCAACTGAAATGATGAATCAGAAGATTGTGAACATGAATGGATTAAAGGAAGTGGAGATTTTAATATAAGATGTGCCTTTTGTATATATTATCCTAGTCAAGAAAATAGATTTACCTGCATTAGTTGTTTAAAGCAAGCATGTGCTTCATGCCTAAAAGCTAAAAACTAAAAATGGAGTCCAAAAATAGAAATAGAACCTAAAGATAAAATGCTATCAACTAGAGTCCGAATTTTAGAAAATAGAATAAATAAATTAGATGTACAATTAGAAGAGTTAAAGTATAAGGTAGATCAGGATAAAGATAATAACAAACAACGAGATAATGCTATAGGTATAGGTAATACTGAATTAGAAGACCAGATTGTCAGGGTAAAAGATAAGAAGGAAAATGAGATTATACAATTAAAAGATGTCATAACAAGTTTTGGTAGTAAATATATAGTCAAATTACCATTCAAAGAAATTTTAGGTAAAAAGATCCCTACAAAGATAATGCCGAAGCCTAATATTACTTATAAAATATTAGCCTTAGTAGATACAGGATGCACGAAGAATATAATTCCTGACAAATATTTTATAAAATATCTAGATATAGTCCATACAATAGATGAAGATAAAACAGAAACTTCTACAGATATGTCTGGGATGAAAAAGATTCATAACCAATTAGCATATAATATAGAATCGCTAATAAATGGAGCAAAATATATAATCGATGAAATCACAATAAGAGACTTATCCATGATATATGATGAAATGATTATAGGGCTAAGGTTTTTGCAACGGTCGTGTCAAACCACAATCATACATGTGCAAGGTATTACTTTTATTCCTCATCAAGATAATATTCATTATATCTCAGAGGTTAAAAAATATGGAGGAGCACATCATTTAGAAAACTCTTACAATAATACCATTATCAATAATATAGGTAGGGTAGAAGTTGAAGATTTAAGTGAGAGTATAGAAGATTTTTATATAGAGTATTCATGTGTAGAATGTTTTGGTTTGCAATCTTTTGCTCCAAATTGGTATAGAGATGTAAAGTCTATAAAAGATATAGAAAGGATTGTGCAGAGGCTCGAAGATATCCAAATAATTGGAGAAATACCCACGAAGCACTAGAATAAAAATTCTATATTGTGCAAAATAGATATAATAAATCCAGATTATATAATAAAAACAAGTCCAATAAAAGCTACACCTAAAGACATAGAAGAATTCAAAATGAATATTGAAGAATTATTAAAATTGGAGCAATAAGAGAAAGCAGAAGTCCTCATAGATCTGCAGCCTTTATAGTAAGAAATCATGCTGAAATAGCAAGAGAAAAATCAAGAATGATTATTAATTATAAAAGATTTAATGATAACACTGTAGATAATGCATTCAATATTCCTAATAAACAAGAATGTATCAATAGGATACAAGGTAGCAAGTATTTTTCAAAATTTGACTTGAACGCAGGATTTTGGCAATTAAAAATGGCAGAAGAATCTATAAAATGGACAGCCTTCACTTGTCCTCAAGGCCACTTTGAATGGCTTGTCATGCCTTTAGGGCTGAAAAATGCACCTGCTTTATTTCAAAGAAAAATGCAAAATATATTTAATGAGAATCAAGAATTCATATTAGTTTATATAGATGATTTGCTAGTTTTCTCAAAAACCTATAAAGAACATATAGCCCATCTTGAGGTATGTTTTAGAAAGGCAGAATAAAATGGGTTAATTTTATCTAAAAGGAAAATGGAGATTTGTAAGCAGAGAATAAAATTTTTAGGTCATGAAATTGGAGAAGGCAAAATATATTTACAAGAACATATTGCCAAGAAAATATTATAATTTCCTGATTTTATGAATGACAAAAAGAAATTGCAAGAGTTTCTAGGTATAGTGAATTATGCTAGAAATTATATAGATAATTTAGCAAAGTTAGCTGGTTCGCTATATTCAAAACTAAGAAAAAATGGGCAAAAATATTTTAATTCAGAAGATATAAAGTTAGCAAGAACTATAAAGGAAAAGGTAAAAGATCTAAAATCCTTAGAATTACCTCTAGATGATTATTACTTCATTATGAAACAGATGCATCTAAATTAGGATGGGGAGCTATACTAAAGCAGAAACCCAATAAATATTCGTCAAAGGCTGAAGAAAAGATACGTAGATATGCCTCTGGAAGCTATAAGTTAAAAGCAGTAAATAATAGTGATAGAGAAATACTAGCTATTATTAATGCAATAAATGCCTTTAGGATGTATTTAGGATTCAAAGAATTTACGGCAAAAACAGACTGTGAAGCAATATGCAGATATTACAATCAAATAAATAGTAAGAGTTCAACAAGAAGATGGGTTTTGTTTGAAGACATAATCACTGAAAATGGCTATAAAATCATATTTGAACACATAAAAAGAAAAGATAATACTTTGCCTGATATTTTTTCTCGATCTTCTATTTTGCAGGAATGAAGAGAGGAATCAGTTTCAATGGGATTGAAATCTTTACGTTTGGAACCGGTGAAAATGAAAATAAGTTAAGAATTTTCCCGCCAAATTAATTCATTTAAGTTCAGACCAAATAATAACCATATAATATTAGATAAAGCTCAAGAATGCATACTAGATAATTTCTGGTACCAATTTAATCATAAAAGAGAACAGAAAGGATATATGTTATCAATATTGAATAGTCTTGCTGAATATTTTCATATGATGAATAGCAAGATGCCAACGACAGAAGATTATGAATATATTGAAAGGCCTTTATATGTAATATTAGAAGGAAAAATGCCTAGAATATATATATCATGTGAAGAAGTAGTGGCTCAAAAGAAAGATGGCAAATTAGATGGATGAATATCATGGAAAAAATATACAGAAATAGACGAAGCCATGAATCAAGCAAGAAAAACATTAGGAACAAATTACTTTATGAAGCTAGCAGCAAAAGAATATATTCAAAAATTTAGAATAGCCCAAGGCATTGTAATCCCAGAAACATCATCCGGGCTTAAAGAAGATAGAATGGCAAAGAAAGGTATCTATAAAGAATGTCCGAACAAAGGAATGGATCCTATGGATGGACAATACATATATATGAAAATAGCACAAAAATTTAAAATAATGTTCCCTGAATGGAAGAAGAATATCAAAGAAGAAATTATGATAGAATTGAAAAGAGAATTATACAATAAATTTGAAGAAATGAAAAGAGAATATGATGCAAAGATAGATATATCACTGTCTAGTAGTGAAGACAATGATGATATTGTTGGACATAACCAAAGGCCAGAATAAAAATAAGATCCTAAATATAATATTGAAAAATAAGAGCAGTACAAAAAATAAGATCCCAAATATAATATTGAAAAATAAGCCCAGCATAGCAATATATGTTGATATGAGATATCAACAATTTGGACGTGAAAAAACATATATATGCAGATAAACCCATATAATATATTTTAATTGATATGGAATATCAATCATTCGGACGTGGCAGACAGCACCCGGATTTCTTCCAAAAGGCATTCAAGCGCAATAAGACATGAGAAGCAGCCGACAAATCAAGGACGAATATTCTACAGCAAAAGGAAGACGAAGGACGAATATCGTACTGTGCGCGGTACAATTATTGAAGAATAAAAGGACGTGCGACTGTGGTGACAGCAAAAGCACACAGAAGGCGTCAATTATCAAAGCCATTCCTTATCAACGAAGGAAGCCGGTGGCTCGGCTATAAAACGCAGCACCGGGTGGCAAGCAAATGCATCGATCGAGGACCACCATGCACTGAGAAACGCGATCGAGTGGAGACACACAACCACCGGAAGCACCACCAGCGCACCCACCACACACCTTGTATAATTACGTAAGGATAATAAAACTTTGGAGCATTCAGGCTGAGTGCTTAGGGTTTTCCGAAAGGGAAAGCCATACGTAAATTTGCGTTCGTGGAAATGGAATAGTTTTCCTTTGAAAATCCCTGCTGTCGTTCTGGTCCGCGTATATGGGAGGGTTTATATGCTAGGGACCCTGTAGGAGAAACATCTGCGTTTGATGCTCTCGTTTAGGCCGGAGTTGTGGCGCCTGGAGAGCCGTGTCCGCGGAGAAGTTTTCCCTTCGGGTGAAACTGCCTAGAGAGACGATATAGCCTCGCCGCATATGCATAGACTGGGGATGGTTCGGGAAAGATTAGGTACTTCTGAAGCAAACCTGCTGAGCATACGGTGAATACCGAGTAGGACTAAGCAAGCATAAGAGCACAGCCCGGCCGTATAGTTTGGTTTCGCCAGCCTGCCGAAGATCCTGAGAAGAATATACTAGCAAAGAGCTAATCGAATCCTAATATAATATTGAAAGCGACGTTCGTAAGATTAGCGTCGATAATATAACGTGGAGGTGATACCCTGCGTGCAAAAGTGAATCCATTCAGAGTTGCATGCAAAGCTAGTGGAGGAAGTGCTCTCTGAGTGCTCGTCCACTGTTCATGTTACTGAATTTAAATAGTACTGGAAGGAATCTAAATAGTTCCTTTTCATATCTGAATACATTTTTTGTTGGTCAGGGTTCAGAATATTTCCGATTATCAAGCGTGCGGCTAGACATATATATATATATATATCTCATTGTGGACGGACAGGAGACATTCAGAACAGAGCGTTGTGCTCTCAGAGTTGTAGAGTGGAGATGCAATGGATATTCAGAACGAGACGGTGATGCCGAGGAGGTCGATGATGCAAGCCACGAACTGCGTGAGGTCCAGCCAGCTGGCCACCGTCACGAGCTTCCCGTCGGCGACCGCGCCTTCGGTCTCCACGGCCTCTGCTCCGGCCAGCCTCGAGACTACCCTCATGGGCACCCCGGCCGCGCACTTCTTGCCCCTGAGCAGCGGTGCCATCCATGGCCATGAGCGCATGACAAATAAGGCAACACAAGAGCAGGAAGGAAGGGGCTAGCTAGCTCACTCACGGCGCAGAGGACGAGGACGCGCTGGCCGCCGCGCCCGGCGCCCGGTGCCGACGTGCGCGCCGATGGCGGCGAGGATCTGGGCGTGCGCGGGCCAGCCGATGGCGGAGAGCACGTGGCCGTCGGCGACGCAGAGGCTGAAGGGATCCGGGTCCACCCACGTCCCACCGGCGAGCTCCGCGACTGGGCGCAGGATGAAGAAGGCCGTGCAGCGCGTGACCCCGCGCAGGCCACCCGCGGCGGCGAGCAGGAGCTGGCTGTGGCACGTGAGCACCAGCGGTCGGAGAGCAGGGTGGGGACGACTAGGCACGGCGGCGGATGGAGCAGGGCGGGCGACGGGGCCCGGCGGCGGTCGAAGCAGGGCGGCGTGGCGACCTTGAGCGGCGCAATCGGAGAAGTGCGGCGGCGGGAGAGGTGAATGGCCGCGGCGACGGACGATGACGAGGTGAACGGCGGCGCTCGGGAACGCAGCGGCCGGTGACGGCAAGGGCGGCGGAGCGCGGGAACGGCGAAAAAATTAGCAGCCTGCCGAAGTCTCCAAAGAAAATGAACCGCCGCGACTTAGGAATTTTCCAAACGTGGCGCTGTCCACTTTACTTTATATACGTGTGGAAGCCAGTAGAAACGGTGGATCCAAATTAGTGAGAACGGATCTACCGTTCCTACTAAACCATTAGTAAGAACGGTGAATATTATCCACCGCTTTCACTAAATTTTTTTTAGGAACGGTGGATAAGATCCACCGCCACTGCTAAGGTCACCGTGTTATGTTTTTAAACTTTCATGCGACAGCTCAACACGTACCAAAATTGGCTCGGTTGGTTGCTTTGTTTTCTCACGTGTGGGGTGCACTTGGGTTTGAAACCTAGTTTTGTCAATTTTTTCTGTTTTTTTATAATTCTCATTTCAATTAGAAACACATTGCACAAACCCACACTTTACATTTGCTTTTATCTTTTTTTCACATATCATACAATTTAATACACATATTTTATGAGTTTAATTGTATTTTTGACGATTTACCCCAAAAAAATACACAGGTAGCCTCAGAAATTCACGATATTTGGCGGAGGGACAACATATGTCCACATAGCATCATAAAAAAAGTTTGGGCAAGAAACCCCACAAGTTGTCGGTATTTCTTTCATACGGCTTCCACTCATTATGTGGGTTACGTGTGAAGTCACTCTCACCATCCAACTTTCAACATGATCAGTAGTGTGCTTCATTGGATTCACGCGAGGACTTGAGGTTACCTTTGTATATCATGTTTATTGGTCCAGATCCCTTATTTGCAATTTTCTGCGAAAACTGAATATTTTACGAGTTTAATTACATTTTTACGATTTATCGTAGGAAAAAAATAATACACATATAGTCTCAGAAATTCACGATATTTGGCGCAGGAGCGACATATGTCCATGTAGCATCCTCAAAAAACTTTGGGCAAGAAACTCCCATAAGGTGCCGGTGTTTCTTTCATACGGCTTCTACCCCTTGTGTGGGTTACGTGTAAAGTCACTCTCACCATCTAACTTTCAACGTGATTAGTAGTTTGTTACATCGGATTCACGCGAGGACTTGAGGTTACCTTTGTATAGCCTGTTTATTGGTACATGTACTTTATTTGCAATTTTCTGAGAAAACTACAATATTTTATGAGTTTAATTGCATTTTTGATGATTTACCGTAGAAAAAAAAACACAGCTAGGGATGATAGATTATTCCAACTGTTCTCACTAACACAATAGCAGCAATGGGGATACCAACTCTTCCCACTAAAATAGTAGTAGAAATGGTGTGAATGCCAACCGTTCCCACTAATATTAATAGCAGGAACGGTTTGAATTTTCGACCGTTCCAGCTAATAGCGGGAGCAGAAACGGCTCAAAGCGACGACCGCTCCAGACATAGCAGGAGCGGTTGGTGCTTTTAGCCGTTGCTGCTAATCCACTTAGCAGGAACGGCCTGGTAGCATGGTCCGTTCTTGCTGTTAGTAGGGGTGGTGCATGTTTTCAACTGTTTCTGGTAACCATGTACTAGGAACAACGGTGGGCAAGTTTGGGTCCACTTGGACTATAGCAGGGGCGGCTATCTTTTTCAGCCGTTTCTAACCTTCCAAGAGCTGCGTTGCTACTAGCCATTTCCCGGTAGACTTTACTTGTATGATGGAGATACCAAGGTAGGAGGACCGATAGATGATAGTATGGGGTGGGGCTAATGTTTAGATTTAAGATGGAAAAATAGGGTGGGTAAAAAACCGATAAGTAAATATTGTTATTTTTTAATCGAAACTTTCATAGGATAGATTAGTGGTGAGGTAGGCTCCTCGTAAAAGCATGGAGAGATCGTTGTGAAAGGGGTGGCAATGGCAACACATTGTCAGGGCTCATACGCGACTTGTATTATAGTCTAGAGAGGACGAACCATATTCATGCTGTGAGAAAGGCTTTGGTTGCACTTCATCAGCAAATATTCGTTAATTTTTTGCGTTGAGTATGTTTACGGTTTTGGTTATGGTATGACTCGAATTGTAATAGGATCTAGATAAAGTTTTAATCAAACTCTATTTTAAGGGGCCATAAATATGAGGCCGACCCTGTGTAATCACAGGACAACTAGATGGCTTGGCGTGGGGATGCGGCGTTGCCGTGGTATACCTGGATGCCAGTATAGTTATCGATAATGGGGAGGAGCGTTCATAATCATACTCTGAGGATGTAACCTTTGGCTGAACCTCGTTAACAACATCGTGCCTTCGGTGTTGTCTGTGATTGTGCATGAATATCTTGATTGATCACTGTCTGTGATTGTGTATGAATATCTCGATTGATCACAGGCACTTCCACATGCTTGTTTCCCAACAGATTCTACCATCCTACTTCTTTGGTCCCAAATATTACAAATTTAACTATAATCTCAGACTAAATTTTGAACACTAAATGTATAGCTATATTCTAGGATATACATGATAGAGGAAGTATATTCTACGGTCTTGCGTGGTAGTATTGGTCGATCCAAATCACCTCCATGTGCTATACTCAAATGTAATTTTGGTTATGCTATGAGCTATACCAAAAATCTATCCTAGATTCAAATTACAAATTCATTTATATACAATAAGCCAAGAAACTTGTAGTCCAATAAAAAACAAATCTCTTTTAACACCTCCAGGTCGCAAGTTTCATCCTAAGACGAATAACAGTGACTGAACGAACACACCAATTTCGGACCAATTTTGGTACCACCGGACCGTCGGTGAGTTATAATCGCTGTAGCCTATCGTCTTAGTCCTGCGCTTCAGTGCGCACCGGACCATCCGGTGGTCTCACCACCGGACCGTCCGGTGTTTCACGAGACGTTATGGGCAGGGGGAGTAGTCCAGGTGTCCCTATGCTCTTTGTGAGCACCGAACTGTCCGGTGGTTCACCATAGGACCGTCCAGTGCACCACCGAACGATCTGGACAGGGAGGTTTGGTACATTGTGTCCAAGGCATATTGCACGCACCGGGCTGTCTGATGGTCACCACCAGACCGTCCGGTGGTAGCAACAGTCTTGGCGGGAATTTTGTTGTGTTCAAAATTAGTATGCACCGGACCGTCCTGTGGTCGCGCAGAATGCTGTTTTCAATAGTAATGGCTAGTTTTTGAGCTAGCCTCTATATAAAGGAACCCCCTCTCCCTCCATTTACCACCTTTGCGACCAGAAAACATTCATACACACACAAAGGTCATCCAAGCACGTAAAATCACCGCATTCTTGAGCTTTGGGGCAAGAGACTTGAGAGAGAGAGATAACTTCTTGAGTTGGAGTTGAATCAAGTGAATGCCAAGGCTTGTTACTCTTGGTGATTGCGATAACCTAGACGGCTTGCGAGTCGTGCCTTCCGCGAGCTCCCGGGAGATTGTAGGAGAAGCGGAGGAAGGTCCTTGCAACGGCGTTGCTCGCGGTTCGAGCTCATTGCTGCGGAGTAGAGAAGAGCATAAAGAAGAGAGTGCTTGATCTTTGCGAAGGTCAAGAGGTAGTTTGTTTCTTGCGATTCTTGTGAGAACCACTTTGCCAACCCCTCTCCTTGCGAGATTTGGGGCCGGGATCCTTGCGAGGAGCCCGCGAGAGCAAAGCCTTGCGAGGGGCACCAAACGAGGATTAGGGGGGAGTCAGGATTCCTCGATACATCGGAAAAAGATTGTCGTGTCACTTCTTGCTCTTTACATTTTGCAATTTAAATTCCACATTTATTTTCTGCAATTTACTTTCCTAGTGTTGCATGCTTGGCTATAGGTTGTAAACCTTTTGGTAGTCGTTAGCACTATAGGAACACTATCTTAGCCACTAGAGTGAATTGGGACTTATGCGATATGGTTTAATTTCAAGTTTCGAAATTAGAAATCCAATTCACCCTTTTCTTGGATATTTTGATCCTTTCAACTTGAAGCCAACCAAATGACGAGCGAAAAACTTGAGTGCCTAGCAATATCTATTTGGAGGGTTATCTTGTAATCAACAACTATCCAAACAATTGAAAAAAAAACTGTGCCAAAATAAAATTTTAGGAAGATGCTAATTTTATGGTCAATTACGATATATATCAAGGGAACATAAAAAAATTAAGCTGTTCTGGTTAGTTTGGATATTGGTCCATTTTTAACAAATCCGGCCAAATTAAGGGATTAAAGTATCATTATTGATTCAGCTTCAGATTGAAGTATGCACGCAATAGATGAAAGTGCTCGTTAAGCACTTACCGAGCTCTCAGATAGAGTATTTGTGGTGCAGTTGTACGACCGCGTCCTACAAAGCAGGAGATGGCTAGTCAGACTGACAGAGGGTAGGAGATACGCACCTTTAACAAGTACGTACTGACGTACTGTATTAGATTAGATGCCATCCATCCATAATAAAGGATTCAAAACTGGTGGTCCAAAAAGTCCAAATAACATCTTCTCCATCTAAAAAGGCTTCAAAAGAAGATGCAAATAAGTACCACTTTTACATTCGAAATTTCTTAAGGAAGATAAGGAATCAATCGGATTAATTATCAAAACAAAGCACTGATACAAAAAAAGCTACACATTGTATTTGAGAGGTCTCAAAGGATGACCCTTGGCTTTATTATTCAGTTGATATAACACTTCATTAGTTGTATCATTCATATATATTACAACTACACGCAAAACCTGCCAACAATAAGCACGATCACGCACGCACACACTGTAGACTTGCTCCAACTCTTATACTCAGCTAAAAGATGGAAATGGATCTCAGAGCAGGCATTTTATTATATTTGCCGCTGTTAGAAATTACTGGGGGACCGAAAATTCTGGCAGCAAGTTTGCTTGGCTGCTGCCTGGAGTGGCAGTTGTCAACACGCCGATCGGACGATTAGTGATGCTGCGGGTTGGGACCACCGGGGCTGAGCCTCTTCGAGCCGTCGAACGCTGTCCTCGGCGTCGTCTCCTCCGACCACGCGGAGCCGGAGCTGGTCGTGTTCCCTGCTGTGCCGCTGGCAATTATAACTGCGTCTTGCAGCCAGCGTCGCCCCAGCGGTGGGCTATCCGAGAGCGGGATCGGTGAAGAAGCTATGACGAGAACGACGCAGATGCAGAAGCACAGGACCAGCTTCATGGCGGAGCGCTGTGTGTAGCTTATATCTGTCGCTAGAGGAATATGCAGATGATGAACAAGACCAGCCGGTTACTACGCGCATTTATAATCCCAGCTCTGGAGTTATTTTATGCCATTGTTGAACTGTGATAGGCTGCTGGTGGAAGCTGGCTTGGACCTTACCTCCGCCGCCTCAGTCCTCACCAGACCGTACCCGGATGGCCCGCCCGCCGGAGCTGGCCAACGGCCTGCTAGCTCTAGAAGAGGAATAGTAGGTACGGACCTATATGATTAGGTACATAGGCATACAATGGAGCCTGATAAAATTTTTAATAGATCACTCTTTTTTGTGTTAGCAGTAATTAATCCTGACTTGTACATGTGTTTGCATGTATGTCATACTTGTCATGTTGCCCGCTATTGTGTTATGCTAATTGTTATTAGCCAAAAGAAGTTAGTATAATGAATAAGTGTGTTGGAGCCCTGAGTGATCTAGTCTCCATAATGTTGCTACGTGTAGTCGTGGCTATATACGGGATTGATCAAAACACAGATTGCATGCATACGTTTGTATGGTAAAGGATACATGGCTAGGAAGACATGTGCTTTCTAAGACAGTTTTTGTGAGATACCAACTTCCGTTTGTGCAGAGAAGAGTCCGAGTTGCAAGTATGGTGCATGCATGCTACCTATTTAAGTAGTGGTGCATGCATGTTATTACTTAGCTATTTAGGTTGTAGATCTTTGTTTCATTTAGTATCAGTCGCACCAATACAATAAAGAAAAGTTAGTTTATAGCTAGGTGTTTGTGACCACAAAAGTTACCATATTTCGTTAGTTTTGCTTGTTTATTTTGTACTGGGAATTTAAAAGAGCAAGAGTGGCTTCGCCAATTGCTTGCTTGTGTGTATTTCTAAACATAGTATATTATGCTATTGATAGCTAACTTCTATGTTCAAGTTGATACAGTGCATGAGCTTAACGAGCTATGTTCTTGGATGGTTCTAATAATCGGTATCAGAGCCTCAACTATCTCAATATCTTATGCTACTACCTCAACTCCATACAGTTTGTTCCATGTGCAACTAGAAAAGAAATCTCATACACGTGCCCAGTTCTCTCGTCAACAAACTACATTGCATGGCTCTCAGGGTGGAGGGAAGTTGTGATTCTAGTGGAAAAAAACAACTATGGACACGGAAGGACAAGACAATGAAGGTGCAACTTTCCCGAACACTTGAGGACATCCTTTTATAGGTTTCATAGAAGACGACGACGAAAGAGCTTTGGGATATAGCCTCAAGACGTGCTTTGTAGGACCAGACCACGTCAAAGCTGCATGTCTACCAACTTTGAAAGGCAAGTTAGACTTGCTTCCCATAGAGAGGGGGGAGTCAGCTATTGGAATGAAGTCTACGCTAGCAAATTCAGTGGAATGACACAGTGAGTCATGCCAACCTTTGTGTGGCAGCAATGTTCCAGAAGTTTCTCAACACTTTCCCAGATTGGCATACACAGTTGTTGCTAGAATTGATCAGTTCTGTGATGTGGACACTATGCCGTTTGAAGAGGTCCTTGGCTAGGCTTAATACCTTCGATGAATGATCTTGGAGGCAAACTCAAGCCAGCAAGGCCAGTGATAGTCAACTTGTACTCACGACAAGAAAGGTAAATTCTACAACTGCGATGTTCGAGGGCATTAAGCCCGGTAATGTCCCAAGACGAAGAAGCAAGAAGCTCTCCTTGCAATATCGAATGTTGAACCAATTCCATCATCCCTGCAAGTGCAACCGAGAGAACACAAGAAAGAATAAGAAAACACAATTAATAACTGAATTGCACGAGTTGGGGTTTCACAAACTGATGACGGCAAAACTATTCTAGGACAGAATAATCTAAATAAAACACAAACCCTAACTTGGGCAGCGGATACTATTTATATAGGACATAAGGTCAACCAACAATCCTTTGACGCGCCCGTGATGCATACATGGGCCAACAGCCCAGAAGGGCGGCGCAGCACCCTGGACAGACCTGTCCACCAACTTGCGACATGAATTACAGTAGACTCTGAAGTCCAAATGACCTATAACCAGTGCCATTGGAAAGATTATCTTCTTAGATTTTCATGGATACGTGGATCGTCGAAATCGGAGACCGGTCCTGGAGGCCGAGGAAATTGACCCCAAGTTGAATTGGGCCGCCGACTTGACTTGGATGCCCTCCTTGCCCTCCTCCTAGTCTGATCTGGTTTCCAAGTCTTTCATGGTCCTCTCTTAAGTTCCTAAGTACAATATAATCAACATTATCATTAGGTAGCCTACCATCCTCCTAAGTATATGTATGGACACTTAGGAATGAGCTCACATGTTGATTCAATTGTCGCGCACGTGCTCTTGTAATAGGCCCTTGCATAAATATAGGAGTGATGTTCTCACCACATTCCCTATTGCGGCGGTGGTGGTGGTGGATGCCATTGTGGGAAGACAATGGTTTGCCCGTGGTGCTGAAACATTTTCCACTAAATGCAACGCGTTAGTAATATGTTTTGCTAAATGATAGAAATGCTAATAGTTGGCTTTTATACTTGAATCACACTCTTTTGTTGTGCATTGTAGGTAGCTCAATAATCTTGCTACTGCTTGTAGTATTCCTCTTCTGCTCTATTGTACGCATCCCGCTCCTCTAGCTCCATGTCATGCGTTATGCGGCGCTGGCAGCTTCTACTACCACCTGAACTCTACGAGAAAGACCCCTTTGACCTTGAACTTCTCTCAAGTTGATCATGTCGTTGACCCTGGAGTACCTTCAAAATTCAAACATATATTGATGGCGGTACTTATTCTATTGAACACAATTAGAAAATACCAGTGGATATTGAGATCTCACCATCCAAGTGCTTTGCAGCCACCGCTAGCATGCACAAGCCACACCGTCAATGGGTTCCTTCCTCCAATCATAGTCTTCACCATGGCGTCTGACCATCTCCTACCCATATTGCTCCTGCAAGTAGAAACCAACTTTACATGTTAGATCTTGAAAAATTATAAGAACTAATTTAAAACTATGGACAACTAACAAGTCGGTCTGAGGCCAACTGAGTACACAACTGCTCAGGCTGTGAAGGGTTTGGTGCCCTATGTCCCATGACAAACAATTCTACATCACTTGGCTAAACTCCAGTCCTAGCTTCCTATATCTAGTTGTTAGTATCATATAATTGTGAATATATTTATGAAAAAAATTAATGCGGTTTCTTACTATGTGTTTCGCCTTACTAATATCCATCGCTCACAAGCGTATGCAATGTGTTTGAAAATCTTTTGGAAGCCCATAGCTCACAAGGTTCCTTGTAAGATTCAATACGATCTTCAAACCATGGAAGTGTGATCTGCATGTACACACGTGTGTTAATACATTATAACAACAATCTTAAAATCTGAAACAACAAATGTTTCCAAATAAGGCTATTACCTATTCCTACTGCTCAGCTGTTAAATGTCTGAACAATCCTGAAACCCACCCAATAGCTGCCCTTGAACCTTTAGCCAAGTGTTCGTCGCTTGAAGTCGAACATTGGAAAATACATCCATGCATATCTTCTTCGCGGCCTCCTCAAGAACACGATTTGCATGGTCCTTTTCATTAGGATCCACATAGAAATGTTTCTGCAACATCAAATTTAATATTGTCATTAAATAATCTACATAATAGGAATCAAACACTTTATAGAAAGAATTTTACGCAAAAATCCTCTTTTATTGCTTCTTGAGCACTTCTAAATCTAGTATTTGGAGCAAGTGCAAAATGCTTCTAGCTTGTGCAAGGTATAGTCACACCGGACTTATTTTGCACAACTCCCAGGTTGTGTAAACGAATAATGCTACCGAAGACATCGTTAACAGTACTACAACATCCTATTCCATCGAAATTGTGTCCTTCCCATGTGTTACAAAACATAAAATACACATCATGTATACAAACTATTTAAGTAAACAACTAATGTAGTCTATACCTTTGACTAATTGTTCTGATTAGTCTCATGTCCTCTGCATGGGTTGGAACCAAAGGAGGGGCAATGGTGTGGCTGCTCCTAGTATGCCTCTACGGAACATCCTCCTCTGAAGAATCCCCACTCATTGGGTCCTCATCGGCTTTGACCTCCTGCTCGGGTGCCAACCTCCTCCATTTCCTCCTTGGCTTCACCCTACAAAAGTAAACATGAGATCAGATATTGAATAAATATGAGACGCTTTATACATATGAAATTTTTGAAACTATACCTTGGTTCTTTGAAGTGTGAAAGGTACTCCCTGCAAGTCTGGGTCCACACATCTCGACAATGCTTCATGCCTATTGCTGGTTGAAGAACTCCCCTGAAAAGGGACTTGCTTGGGATTATCTTTCCCGCAAGCCCCTTTGCTTGTTTCTTGAGCCTACGGCTCATCGAATTAATGAAATAATAAAAGCTAGTTCAACAATTATATAAAGTACAAAAATGGATGATTGCCATTATACAAAACATGGTTTACTTGTCAAAACTCATTAGCAACATGATCAAGTTGTTCCCTCTGTCCTAAACTAGACCACCTAACTCTTTTCTTAGATGCCTTTTGTATTTGTTTGTTTGGATAATGTATGTCGTCACGGTCTCTGATGAAGGAATGAGTTTTGCACCGGGCTTGATAACTAAAGATGTTGGCAATTCTTCTTCTTGATGAACTTCATCAACATGTTCATCATAGAACTGACTCTCATGATAACTAGCATCGCCAAGAGTATACAACTATTCACGGTGATTCACTTTGTTAATTACCCACAAAGCATGCAACTTTTCGTTTGGATACGGCAAATAATAAACCTGCTCAACTTGGTATGCAAGGACCAAGTTGTCGTGGCCCCTAAGCATTTCATTGTGTTTGACTTCAACCATGCCATACTAGTTTGTTGAATCCCATAAATATTATCAAACCAGTTGAAAACAAAGAAGAATACTTTTACTTTCTTGTCACCTGCAAAAGTAAACTCGAGAATTTTTTGAATGATTTCATAATAACAGTTTCCCATCCTTGTGCATTGATTGCCCTAGTCACAACTTGTTAGCACCAGAATTTAGCTGATGTACTGGATGGGCTGGATCGGCTAAATGGACTAGAAGAGCTGACTCGAGAAGGGATCGATCGGCTAATGGGTTGTTGAAGGCCACCCAGGGAAGAGGCGAAGCCAAGGCCAGTGGGCCATGTATCTTTTATTTTTAAGTTATGTTGAGTCCTAGTAGGACTTGTTCGGTTAGAATAGGATTGTTTAGATATAGAAAGAATCTTAGAAAGAGTCGGACTTGTCGTCCAAGTCTCCGCACCATAAATATGTACATAAACCAACAACATTAAGCTTCCTACAGCTACGTGTCTCCAACTTCTCTCAGTGCATCGCCACCCCTAGCGATTAGGGTTTTTCAAGATAATCGTCATGTTGCTATAATGATCTTTTTCGTTAGGGCATTAGGGCGTGAGCCATATGGTGAACCGTATACTGAAGCGTTTTTTATGGCACGATTCGCTGGTTATCCCGATGACGAGATCCATTAGTTATCTCGACGAAGCCCGTAGCAAATCTCTCCTGCTACGGGATTTATCTTTTATCTCGCACATCTACCGATCTACTTTTGCATCTAAATTTCACGCTATAGATCGGCTTTTCGTGCGGCTTGTTCTACGCTACCTCATTGTTTGTTACAATCCACAACATGCCGCTGCAGCGTGTGCACGCAACCTGCCGATAGATCAGCGTAGATCGAGCACACTATCTATACATGTCGTAATTTTGTATCTATTTAGTTAGATTGATTTCTTTGGAGATCCTGGTTAGAAGCCGATCTGGCTTTGCAGATCTGTTACATCATGCTTTTAGATAGAGATTTATATCTATTTTTCTTTGGATGCGGTTTTGGCTTTTACGTGCTCTATTCATATATACCCGATGGACCATCCGATGCTTCCACATCGGCTGACTAGAGTACACGACACCTTGTGTTTGCCCATCCTAGCGATCAGGCAGGAACTTAATGTTTAGAACTGTTGTGTATGCTTTTCAAGGAGAATAGGAGCCAACCACAGCATCCACACAACCTTCCTGGCTACAAGGTCAAGCTTGGTGGCACACCCGCACCACCGCACAACCAGGATCGGCTTTCCCGCTAGAGCCAATCGGAGCCGCACGACAGGGAGACGAGTGCAGCAGCAGTGCGATACCCGGCTCCCGTGTGCTCTGCGCCTGAACCACACCGCCCGCCGGTATTTGGGCGCAACACAACTCTAGTGCTAATTGTTGCTGCTTGAGGATGAGCCGCTTCAAATAGGACCGAGCGGAAGTGGAATCCATTGACATTGCATCTACCATAGTTTCTAACAGCCCCCATATGTAAGCTTGCTACCACAAGTCATCATGGACGTCGCCATCTTTTGTGCACTACAAAGGACACATAGTTAAGGGACTTATACTATTTACATGTAATACGACAGATAAATATAGCACGAAGACATTTTACATGATCTTGAACCAGTCGATGAAATTAGGTCTTCCATTTGTGCCATGCCATCGCATTGTATCTAGTTGCTTGCTTGTAGGTTGCTGCTTAGATGTGTAGTGCTACCTGTCAGACTCACTATACAAGAAAATAAATGAATAAGGAGTAGACCAACATATCACTAGCTAAGAAGCAAATTACTCAACATGCACTTACATGAAATATGGTTCGACCTCTACCATGTTAGTGTACATCTAGAGCAAAGCAGATATTCAATCTACCTGGCTACAATAATAGGGCATGCGGCTCCTCGCACTTTTGCCCCTCCATTGGAAAATTTGAAGGTTACTAAGAGGAGGTTATTCATCAATGTTGTATCACATCGCAAGAGCATTGACATATTGTGTTCCTCGGCAAAATATACACTAGAGAAGTATGATATGTCCTTAAGTGAAAATGCTTCAGCAATGCACCCTTCAACTCTAGCCTTGTTGCCAACCATTGATCTATGATATTTGAGGGCCCTTTCAATATGGTACATCCACCTATATTGCACAGTCCCGCCAATGTTCGCTTCATATGAAATATGAACAAGGAGATGTTGCATTGGATGAAAGAATCTCGCAAGGGAACTTTTTTCCATTTTGTATATTAGCATAGGTATATCTTTCTCAATATTCTCCATCATCTCTTTCTTGATCTATTTAGCATAGAGCTGTCTATAGAAATAGCTTACCTCAGCTAATACTGTCCAAACTTCATCGTTCAGGTACCCACGAAACAACACAAGCAAGAGTCTATCCATGATTGTGTGGTAATCATGGCTCTTCAAACCATTATAAGCTTCCTGGTCTTCAGATTCACGGTTCGTGTCAACCCCGCAGCATGACCATCAGGGAATTTCAATTTGTTTCATCCGTCTCATCATTTATTTCTTCCCTTTAGGTTTAAGAAAAAATGGGGCATATGGTTTACCTCCACTTTCGGTGAGCTTGCAGGTTGGGTGGTTGCAAATCTATGCTAAGTCCCTTTGGGCCTTTTCATTGCCTTTTGTTTTGTCACTAAAATCCATGCATGTGGTTATGATGCTTTCAGCAACATTACATTCTTGATGCATAACATCAATGTTGTGCATGAGAATCAATGCCTTGGCATATAGAAGCTACCATAATTCACATATGTCAGTCCAGTTGTGCTCCACTCCAAACCCTTCATACCCATCCCCTTGCTCATTTAGGACAAGGCTTTCCAACTTATCAGCAATTTCTTGCCCGCTTATCCTTTTCGGTGGTCCATTGTAAACGATGGTGTTCTTCTTAAAGCTATCCTTTTGTGCTCTAAATATATGTCTAGGTGGCAACCAATGTATGTGCAAAGTAGCAGATCTTTCCACCAAAAGCAAGGCGAAAACAGTCGGTGTCAGAACCACATATCGGACATGCCAAAATCCCATGAATGCTATGTCAGACAAAGATACCATATGCCAAGAAATCATGAACTGACCACGGATACGTAGCCCCAAGGTAAATTTCCGCCTCTTGTAAAATTCATATGCTTTGACTCCTATTCACAGATGTCTCAACTCTTCAATCAAGGATTCCAGCATCGCATTGAGTTCTATTCCATGGTGTCCTAGACCAGGTATGATGAGGCAAAGGAATATAATTCATGCTTCATGAAAAGAGAAGATGGAAGGATGTATGGAATAGCCAACACATGCCAGAAAACTAGACTAGATGTAGCGGTTTGACCGAAAGGTTTGAAACCATAAGTTGTCAGCCCAATGTGAACATTTCTTGTATCCACAGCGAACTCTAGGCCAAAGCTATCCAAAGCCTTCCATGCACCTCCATCAGATGGGTGCACCATTATCCCTTAGTTCTCATGTACACCTTCTTTATGCCACCAAATTTGTGTAGCCGTTTTTTGAAAGAGAAACAATCGTTTCAGCCGAGGTGTAACAGACTTGTAATGGAGTTGCTTATGTGCAACGTCCGTCGTCACCATTTCATCTTTGTCATTTACTACCTCAACATATCTCGGTTTTGTCACACTTTAAGCACTTTTCTCTTTGTCAAGATCTTTCCAGAAAAGCATATAGTTATCTAGGCACACATCTACCTTCTCATAACCCATATCAAAGCCTTTGACTAACCTCCAGCAGTGATACATGTCTTTGGGAAACTTATGTGATTGCAGAAGGAGATGCCCCATCAATTTTCACGAGCTCATTGTAATAATTGTTGGAGAAGAAAAACATGGACTTGATGGCAATGATCCAAGTCACAAAAGCGAGGAGGGACACTTTTGTGTATTCATGCAGCGGCTCTTCTGCAGCATTAAGGAGCCTGAAGAACACCTCAACCTCCGACGTAGGTGGTTCCTCACAGTTTAGGTTTAACTCTGGCTGTATAGCTTCTACCATCTCATCATCCTATCAACACCCGCTCAATCAACATCTGCTTCCCTTTCTGTTTCAACTAAAGTGTCTTTCTCGCCATGGAAGACCCATGTTTCATAGCCTAGCATGAAACCATTCCGACACATATCTCGCAGTTAAAGTTTTCCTATCAACTAGCTTCGTGTTCTGGTGGATTTTGCATGTGCACCTGACCTTATAGTTGTCAAAGAGAACACAAGGTTGACAAAAGCCGTTGTCTTGGCAACTCACGCATCACATGTGAGCCCCTCTTATCCCAACCATCATACTTCAATTGGTGATCGTCACCCTTACTTGAGGCTATAGATTAAAGCAACATAGATGATAATCTTATTTTCTTCCTAATGGTTCATCTCCCTACATTTATAGGTAAGGATATGTCCTAAATCCATGCTAGTGTGGCCGAGATAGCACGAATTTATGATGGGCATGCAGGCCGCCCAAATCTCGTTCCGACTCCATAGCTCATCATAAATACCACTCTCTATCGGTCACTCCGAGGCTATCTCGTGTGAGCAACCCCATCTCATGTGCGCAACACATGTGAGACGTGCCGGTCCGAAACAGGTGACGCATAGGTTTTATGACACTACTAGCGTAATTTAAACATATTACATAGCACCTATGTTACATAACATGACATAAACTTTATGTTAAAACATGTTACAACATAACAAAGCATCAAGTAATATGTTTATATTAGTGAACAAAAGATGCTATCTCATGACAAAGCTTTTGAACTAATTATCAAGTATTTAATCAATATATTTTATGCTAAGTAGTTCTAATTATTATTTTTGGCGGCAAACATAAAAAAGGCGGAGTGGCAGCGGAAGCCGAGGCAGCGGCGGAGTAGCGTGGGAGGCCAGGGCGAGGTGCCGAGACACAGGGAGGTGGCGCATGGGGAGGCAGCGGGTAGGCCAGGGTTATGTTGCGTCCTTGTGTTATGTGAGTGTGGCTACAAGGATAAGGCCGGGCAGCACTAATTTTCAGCAGGCCATGTCGAGCCGCTGAAAATGAATTTCCAATTTTCGGTGGCTGGATGTGGCCACCAAAAATAATTTATTTTCGGCGATATCAGATGGCCGCCAAAAATAACTAACATGTTTTCGGCGGAACCTTTAGCCACCAACAATTGTGTCTGACCGTTGAAAGGTTTCGAAAACCGTGCAATGATTATCCCCTTATATTTTTAATATGTGTATACTACTGTGCGCAAACTTTGAACACCTTGGGAACATACACGGCATGTATTTGAGAAAATAGTTTATTCATGGGTCTTAAGTTCTACCTCAACTGCTCCCTCCATCGTCCTAAATTGCAAGGGTTCTAGGTTATTTTTTATTTGTCTAAATTTATATGAACGTTGATGAATCTAGACACATATTGAACATGTATACATAAAAGAATGAATGAATCCACTGGAGGTTTAGAATCCCTTACAATTTAGAACGGATGGAGTATTTCTTAGGCTGAGCTCACCAGCCTATCCATTTCATTGTCTGTATTTTAAACATCACTCTATTGACGGTGCAGGTGCATCTCAATCTTAGCTAATGGAGGGAGTGTTGTTGGATGCTTAGGCTGTGTTCAGGAGAGAGGCCACTAGGTTGGAATTTAATAGTAGTAATATTGTACATAAAATAGAGTTTAAATTTGAGTAGTAGGATAGACCTCCCCGCTGGACGCAGCGTTTTAGTCATGACACGTCCGTTGTATGAGCTGTATAGGATCCTGCATTAGATGATTATGCATAAGAAGTCAACTCAGTGGATATCTATCCAACTTAATCCACTTCGTTCCTCCTTCGTTTGTCCCCTTCATTTCGTTTATTATAAATTGAACCACGTAATCTACCGTCACGAAAACACTTGCAGCACATGTCCACATCGCGCACTGCGCGGACCCTTCAACTAATGTAATGCTGTAGTATATATTATACTAAATAGAAAACTCACACGCGTGTCGACATTATCAGTCTCCTCGGATGCATGCGATCATCCACGTCTTAGTTTCAAGGAAAATAGTAGTTGCCGCCAGATCATGTCGGCAGTCGGCTGAATCATATCAAAAGACTTAGGTCTTACTATATTTTATACCCTTCGCAAATTTACAAACAAAGAAGATAGTAAAAAAAAGTTCATTAGTTCAATCATCCTTTTTAAGCTTTTACACTAAAAAATAAGGATATGTTTGAATCACATATAGATAATGAATATTTGCTAAATTTTAACTTCGTGGAACCAAACATGACTAGATAACAGGCTTCGAATTTCTATTATCTCATTGGCTACTCCAACGAGATAATTTCAGCAAACAACAGCTAGGCTTTTCCCTCCCTCCTTTGCCTTTTGACCAACCCATTAGCTGTGTATCCAAGCGCCCACAGTAAGTACCTATCCAAAATGTATACAGATAAGAAAGCCACTAATGTATCTAGGGAAATGTATATACACAAGAAAGCCACATAGTATCTTGTAGCACACAATGGACGGAGGCCGCGTGCCCCAATCAGATTTTGAAGACGAGAAACTATTACTAATTGGAGGGTTTGAAAGGGCATCCTTATATATTACTTAAATGATATATTCTAGAATCACTACTACACAAGTCTGCTGTATGAGCGCCCCCAAAATACTACAGGAGCGGCTCCTGTTGTTCTCAAGGCGGGCCCGACGAGGTGCGCTGCTCCTGCTTTGGTTCGGTCCACCGCTCTCGCTGAGGACTTACAGCAGAAGCGGTTCAAGGCACGAATCGCTCCTGCTGTAAGGCTTACATCAGGAGCGGTGGACTGCTCAAACCGCTCCTGCTATTTTGTTTATAGGAGCGGTGCACGCCTTTCACCGCTCATGTAAACAAAATATCAGGAGCGGTTTTTGACATGCACCGCTCCTATAAACAGAATATCAGTAGCGGTTTTTGACGTGCACCGCTCTTGCCGTGTCTCGCCCCATATAAACCCCTTCTTCCTCCTCGGGTTCCTATGCACCCGAGGGGGAAAGCTGTTCTTGGAAGTTTATGGCGTCCAAAAATTGAAAATTAAGAGGGGGAGCTTTTCTTTTTCTATTTCTTAGGAGTTACAAGGTACATAAAGTAAGCCTCCACTCTCTATGCATTTAATTTGAGTATCTTCAAAGCATTAGGCTATCCCCAATGGGAATGCCCAACTAGGTAGGATTAAATGCCATTCTCTCTCCTCTCATGTATGGAGGATTTATTACCATATACCATTGGATGTTTTAGGGTAATAGACTAGTTTAGGTTGCTCAACTTGGTAGTAGCAAGCAATTTGTTGTAGTTACTCTAGGTGTTGTATTACTCTATATTATTAGTGGATCTCTTCTCTCTAGATCTAGTGTGAAACCTAGGTAGGCATGGTGTATGAATAAATTTTATAATGTAACATTTGTTGTATTCATGATTATACCTCATTAATTTCCATCATAGATTTCTTTTATACATTTAATTAATACATACCCTCATAAATACAATTCATTTAATAACCTCATTAATAATATACTCGCTCTATCGATGATATCACATATATGTGAATTTTTAATTTATAGATGGCACATGATTGGATGTATGACTGGCCAAGGATGCAGCGGTCTTACCGTGATGAAGTGGATAAATTTATTGAAGCTGCGAAGAAGGATGCGAAAACAAAGAAGCTTGCCGGCATATGTTGTCCTTGCAAAAACTGTAAAAATCTGAAGGTTTGGACAGATCCATGCGACATTAGATCGCATTTGATTGTTTGTGGATTTGTGGAAGACTACTCTATTTGGATCCATCACGGCAAGAAAGAAGCACCTCCCCAAGCAACAGATACCTACTAGGTCTCGGATGAACTCATTGGCAGCAATGTGGATGATAATAACGATACATTCCTCGATGCGGATTTTGATATGTTGGATTGTGGTGGCGATGATGACGAAGACAATGGTGGTGGAACATATGGTTTCGCACCTTCAGAGAGTATCGAAGACTTGGGACTTGATGACGATTCAGATGAAGATGACCTTGATGAAATACTGAAACACTTCAAAGCGGATATCCTTCTTGCGGGTGCAAAAGGCCCATAGAATTTCAAGGCAGTGAAGGATGCCGCAAAGAAGAGTGTGTATGAGAAGTCAAAGGGTTGTCTGACTCATTGGTCTTTGCTACGTTTTGTACTCGAGCTCTTAATTCTGAAGGCCAAGTACGGGTGGTCTCACTCTAGCTTCAACGATCTGTTGAAACTCTTATGTCGGTTGCTTTCAAAACCTATGCCTGCCAACACATATCAAGCGAAGAAGGTTGTTAGCCCCTTGACAATGGGAGTTAAAAGAATACATGCACGTTTGAACCACTGCATCTTATACCGAGGGAAATATGAGAAACTGGATAAATGCCCAACTTGTGGCGCCAGCCGTTACAAGCGGAATGACATATTCCACGGTGATGATGAAGGTTCCTCTAATGGCAAGAAGAGGAACAAGAAGGGTGGACCCGATCCTTCCGAAGTAGATACATGCTTAGGCATCAATGAGAACAAGAGAAGAATCCCTGCCCTAGTCATGTAGTACCTCAATCCAATCGATCGCTTAAGGCGTATATTTGCAAGCCCTGCCTTTGTGAAGCTGATGCATTAGTGGTATTATGAGTGAACAAAGGATGAGGAAAAGCTTCACACCTAGCTGATGGCACGCAGTGGCAAAGGTTTGATGAATTATATCCCGAGTTTGCAAAGGATCCAAGAAACATGAGGTTTGCACTTAGTACAGATGGAATGAATCCTTTTGGAGAAAGGAACAGTACACACAGCACATGGCCGCTGATATTGACCATATACAATCTACCTACATGGCTTTGTCAAAAGAGGAAGTACACAATGTTATGCAGTCTGATACAAGGGCCTAAACAACCGGGCATTGATATAGATGTCTTCCTTGAGCCCTTGATGGAAGGTATGGCAAAGCTTTGGAACGATGGGGTCAAAATGACCGATTCAGTAACAAAGGAGGAGTTTACACTCAGAGGAATGTTACTCACTATGATAAACAATTACCCTGCAAACTTCTCCTTGTCTGGACAAATCAAAGGAAAGAAAGGATGTCTAGTATGCTTGGATGCAATGACGTCTGAGTTCCTCGATGGATCTAAAAAGGTTGTGTACACGAAGTACCGCCACTACCTAGTTCAAGGGCAAAGGTACCGTAGAAAACAGTTTAACAACCACTTTGACGGCAAGGACGAGAAAGCTTCAGCACCAAAAAGAAGACACAATAGCAAACATGTTTTCGATGTGGTCAGGAAGATCAACATTTGCTACGGGAAGAAGATCAAGAGAACTAAACCCCCTATTGAAGGCATGCCTTTCAAAAAGCAGTCAATCTTCTTTAAGTACTTGCCATATTGGAAGGACTTGGAGGTTCCACACGCCATCGATTGTATGCACCTAAAGAAGAATGTGTTTGATAGCACTATTTGTACATCGATGGATGTGAAAGGGAAGACAAAGGATGGCATGAAGTCACGTCGGGATCTGGTAAATATGAAGATCAGAAGTGAGCTCTACTCTGTGGAACAAGGCAATGGGAAATTTAAGCTCCCCGCCGTGAGCTTCAACCTGACATCAGATGAGAAAAGAGAATTGTGCCTGTGTCTGTGTGGTCTAAAAGTGCCCACTGGGTTATCATCTAATATCAGGAGTCTAGTATCCATGAAAGATTTGTCCATAAGTGGGTATAATGCTCATGACTGCCATATGATGTTGACGGTGTTCCTTGCCATTGCTATCAGGGCTATCAATCCAGTATTCGTGCGGATGGTGGTCACTCGGATGGTCTATTTCTTCAGCAAGATCTCACAAAAGGCGATTCATAAAGATGAATGAGATTCGCTGCAAGAATTCTGCACGGAGACTATGGCTCAGCTTGAGATGTGCTTCCCTCCTTGTTTTTTTGATATAATGCCGCACCTCATGGTACACATGGTTGACCAGATCCGGTACACTTGGTCCAAGTTACTTACATGAGATGTTGGCATATGAGCGCTTCATGTCTACCCTAAACCGTTACGTTCTCAACCGTGCATACCCCGAGGGATCTATGATCGAGGCCTATTGCACTGAAGAGGTCATAGAGTGCTGTAAGGATTACTTGGTTGATAACAAAGGTATCGGTTTAGCTGCTTCTCATCATACCGGAAGGTTAGCAGGGAAAGGCACGAGGAGGTGGAAAACATTCATTGATAGTGCATATGAAGAAGTGGCAAACGCTCATTTCATTGTCCTACATCAGCTAGAGATGATGACTCCTTTCATCGAGCAGCACATTGGTATTATCTGCGCGGAAATCCCCAACCACTCAGATTCTTGGATCATGAAAGAGCACAAACACCGCTTCACCAGCTGGCTCATGGACCTAAACATACCTGAAGGAACAACTGCCGAGGAAGTAACGTTGAAAAGGTTGGCTTCCGGCCCATC
This sequence comes from Paspalum vaginatum, assembly GCA_030272315.1. Taxonomy (NCBI): domain Eukaryota; kingdom Viridiplantae; phylum Streptophyta; class Magnoliopsida; order Poales; family Poaceae; genus Paspalum; species Paspalum vaginatum. The sequence goes on along the minus strand of CM059021.1, from coordinate 14,265,157 downwards.
TTCTCGTGTCACGACATGGCAAGCACATGACATTAATGGCCAAACATTCTATACAGCTGCAAAGGACAAGAAAAGCATGTGCAAAAATAGTGGAGTTCGTATTGAGGCCATCAATGACACGTCGGGCCTCAAGGTCACATATTTTGGCTTCATAGAAGACATATGGGAGTTGGACTACGGATCGAACATACAAATTCCTGTCTTTCGGTGCCAATGGGTGAAACACCCACAAGGTGTACAAGTTGACAACTATGGACTCACAATCATTGACCTTGCAAAGGTTGGATACAAAGATGACCCTTGGGTGCTAGCCAAACGCGTTGGACAGGTTCTATATATCCTCGACCCACGTCTTAAGAATCAGAAGCACAAAGTTATCTCTGGCAAACAGAGTATTATCGAAGTTGATGGTGTCGATGATGTCGAGGCCTTCAATGACTGACAACATGGAGCTTTTTACAGACCTACCAACCAAGATCAAAGAAGTAGAAGCCACAATTAAGGGGGTGAAGCCTTGGGTACGCACGGATGGAGAGGCAAAAATTGTAACCGCCTAATGTATGATTGTAATCGATTTACTATCTATTGTAATAGATTGTACGCAAAAAAATTTCACCCTAGTTGTGCAACTGAACTGTGGACCACAAGTTCCCTATATATACTGCTCTCTGCCTCCCTATGAAAAGAAAATAAGGAATAAATCAAAAGAATATATAAAAATAAAATAGGAAAAGAATAAATGAAAAGAAGAATTGAAAATAGTGAAAAGAAATTAAGAAATGAAAAGAAAGAAAGTAAAATGAAAAATAAAAAAAGGGGCGATGGAAGGCCCAGTAGCGGGCAGCGGCCCATTAGGGCACTGCTCCCACAAACGCCCACTGCTCCTACTGAACACAGCTGGAGCCGTAGATGCCTTCCACCGCTTCTACAGAGGAATCAGTAGGAGCCGTGGAAGGAGTCCACCACTCTTGCTATTCTCAGAGGACCGGTTCTCATTTTCCACCACTCCTCCAGAAACCCTCCCAATAAAAAGGGCGCGAGGGAGGAGAAATTTTCTAAGTCCCCGGCGTCTTTTCACTTTCTTCTTTGCGCTGTGAGGCTGTCAAAATTTTTGGCCGCCGTCGCTGCACCGCCCGTTCTCCTCCTCCACCGCCCGCCTTCTCTGTGCTGCCCGCCCGCCTCCTCCGCGCCTCCCACTAACTGCCGAGCTCGGAGCTCCGCACTCTGAGGTCTGCACCGCACGCCGTCCGAGCTCCGCACGCCGCTATTGTCAGAGCGCCGCGCTCCTTCTCAAGCCGCCGCCGCCCGTGTCGTCGTCACCGAGAGCCGCGCTCCGAGGCCCGCGCCGCCCGTCCACCTCCGCGCTGCCGACGACCTCATCCGCACCGCGCACCTCGACCTCCGGACTGGTACGTACTATCTCTTCTTCCTCAGCGAGTTTAACTTAGTGATAGTATAGTTAGTATAGTGTAGTTAGTAAGTTAGGTTACTAAGTTAGTAAATTAGGATATTCACGACTTTGTTTAGTATGTAAGAGTTGAACCAAAATAGTTAGTGATTTCATTTTTTTCATGTATACCCATTTTTTCTGTATTTTCATTTTTGATGTATATTCAAATTTCATTTGTATTCATTTTTCATGTATGTTCAAATTTCATTTGTATTCATTTGTCATGTATATTCAAATTTCATTTATATTCATGTCCTTTTCATTTTTTTGTGTATATCCCAATTTTCATCTACTTTACTTTGTTATGTGTAATTTTCATGTATATTCATTTTTTGTATATCAATTTATCATGTCCTTTACTTTTTTTTGTGTATATCCAATTTTCATCTACTTTACTTTTTTATGTGTCATTTTCATGTATATTCATTTTCATGTACATTCATTTTTCATGTACATTCATTTTTCATGTACATTCATTTTTCATGTGTTTGAATTTTATAATTGTTAGATTACACGGTCTTTTCTAGAAGAAATGGATAGTAGGTCACCAGCAGAGCGATTCGCATAAGACATGTATATGGCTCAAAGATGACAACCTCGAGCTAGAGGACCCACATGCTGCGGACGTACTTGCCGCCAAATGCGCTTGAGAACTCGCAAGGGATCTGAACTACGTGCCCTCCACAGAGGTGTGAGCCAAACACTAATGTCGTTTCGTTGTTGTAATGATACAAATTCATCGTTTCATTAACAATCTCGGAGCTAGCAGGAACAACAAATGGCCAAAGAACCCACCACACCTTAGGACACTCGGCCCGAACAAGACACCATTGAGGCCATTGGAACAAGCAAGAGGAGAGGCGGGAAGCGAGCGAAGAACAAATTGCTAGAAACAGTTTTCACAGTGCATGAGGTTGGCGTTGTTGGGGAACCACTGGAACCTTCTCCGGTAAGAGCAAAGTTCCGCAACGCCTTTGGGGTGGTAGCGAGGGAATGGATGTAACCTACGTGGCCTGATTGGAGGAAGGTGCCTGATGCAAGGAAGGAGTTATTATGGAGAGAGTTGCAGAAAGTGTTCCAGTTCCCACGTGACAACGAGGACAAGGCTAAGTCATATGCACTGAAGCAGCTAGGTTATGCCTACCATCGGTGGAGAGGGGATCTAACGAGAAAATATGTGGAGAACAACCTTACCCCATTTGAGGAGTACGATAAGATCACCCAAGCACAGTGGGATGAGTTCGTGAGGCAAAGGACCAGTGAAGCAGCCAAAGAGCTTAGCAAAGCAAACATAGCTCTTGCAAAGAGAGACGTGCACAAGACGATTCTTGGCCACGGTGGGTACATCGCACAAGTCAAGAAATGGAACAAAGAAAGGGAAGATACAATAGCTAAAGGGCTACCTAACCCATACGAAGGCTTAAATGAGCAGACGTTCCACTAGGTCAAGGCCCAAGATGTCAAGGTGCCTGGGGGACAAAAAGATTTTGCAAAGCCTGAGACCAAAGTGGTGGTCGAGCAAAATCACGAAGCTTGTAGAGGACCAAAAGGTGGGCAAATTTGTCCCTGATAGGGACAAAGATGAGCATCGAGAAGGCGACCTAGAGGGGGGGTGAATTGGTTGACACAAAAAACTGTACGACCCTAAAACCCTCTCTTCTCACACCATGCAAGATCACATAGCAATGAGATGCTACTGACCCTAGGACATGTCGAGGAAAATTTAGGGGAAGCACTCGAATCAATGTCCAAAAGAACGAACGCAATACGAGTCAAAACAGATAGCACCATAGACCAAACAGTCTGAAGAAACCTCAAAACAATGGACTGGAAAAAAAAAACAAGGGCTTGGCCAAGCACAAACACACCAAAAGACCAAGGAACCAAGATCAAAAGCCAATCAAGAAGGGGGCAAAGAGAAGCACACAAGGAGCTACACGATATCCATCTATATTAGCCTCCAAGAGGTCTCAAGATTTAGAATAAAAGATGATATCTCATTCCCAAGCAGCCTCCCACTTCCTACCCTCTTGATTTTGGGGCTAGATCACTCCAAACCCTCTAGAAAATGATGGTCTTGCTTGGTGATGATATTAGAACTCAAAACCTAACCGTAAGCAATGTCTGACCAGCCAAGAGAGATGGCTAAGTGCAGCCATCTCCTTATTTATACTACACCTCTATTGCCCTAAGTCAGTTTTGTACTTGACCCCCTATATTACAGACTCTTACACTAAAACGCCTGTAGAGGCAATAAAAGACCGCAATAACTTGGATGAACGGCCACGATGGAGTCTTGTTCAACTTCAGTTTCTCTGCCTTCGCTTGATGGCGTCCACATGTCCAGTAGTTCATCCCTTGGGGGTAACCACTGGTTTTGGGATACCGGCAACTAGCCCCTGGTTTTGATGCTCGAACCAGGAAATGCTTCATGGGCTTCTTCACTTGAGGGATTTTATGTCTCATGACACCGTCCCGCACCTAAGGTCACATTTACGGGCCGAACCTAACTTTGGCCTCCACCCAAGCCACCTACCGATCCACTTGGCAGGGATTTTGTCATGCCACGGTCACACTTGGATGCCGCCTCTCAGTCCACTTGAGAGGACTTTCCTCCAGGTCAACTTAGGAGGTGCTCGCTCGTCCTTCAGCAAGTCTTCAGTGTTGACAAGCGCTCATCACAGCTAGTACGAAAGACCAGACACGGTACACTTGAGTCCCTCAATCTCCCCCTTGATGAGTGCCTTGTCAACACCCTCACCAACCACCTGAAAATATAGACAAAGAAAAGAAAAGCGTAACAAAGAACAAGAGAAGAAAAAAAAAAGAAAATCCACTCAAGTGCCCAAAAGCAAGAGAAAGGCAGCAACTAGGAGCACTAGAAGTGAATAAGAGCAAAGCCAAAAGATCAGCCCCCCTAAGACAAGGGAAACTACTCACGCAACCAATCAACAAAGCATGGCCCCTCAAGAAAGAGGCAGGGCTCAACACAGTCATGCTAGAAGCAAAGGACTAGCTCATCCAGAAAGAGGCAAAGGCTCGGCACAGCTGGCCAAAAGAGCATGCTAAAACTCTAACTCCCCCTGTATTTCAGCCCATCTCACAATGCTAGCTCTCCCTCTGGAATGATGCACTCTCTCCTGGAGTCCCATACCTCCCCTGTTCCAAGGATTCTCTACCTTGGAACATAGGTTGGTGACTCAACTCTCCCCCTTGTTGACAATGCACACATCAAGTCCCCAAAAAAATGTTGTACAAATGCAACTAAGTGTGATAAGGAGCTCAAAAGGGATGCAAAGCTAGTAGATACAAGTTCTAGCATACAGAGCATGTGAGGGCTACGGGGCATACAACAAGCTGAAATGAACCTATCGATACAGTTCAGGAGCAAAGCATGATTTTCAGGTTTGATTAAAAGAAAAGGCATCACCAAAATGACTAGCATCTACCAAGATAGGCATGGAAAGCAAAATGCTAGCAATGCATACAAGGTGAGCTAATCCTAACCAAAGCATAACACCTTAGCCATAAGCAATTCAGAGACTTGCACATTTTCATATTTAAGCAATTTCATTTCAACCAAGCATACTTAGGTGCTAGGGGTTATTTGCTAGTCATGCCACTTCTTACTAACCAATGCCAAGCCTAGGCCTAGAAAGACTGTCAGAAGCTTAAGACAAGGTTTTAGTCATTCACAGCCAGATCCAAGTTCCCACCATAGTGCAAAAGTGAGATATCCCAAACTAAGTCACCTGGATCTTTTCATTTCAGCTCAAATAGATACTAAATTATGCAAATTAATTCAGATTTCAGATTAAGCAAGGTATCATAAATGCTTAGGCATCAACAAGCAAAGGTAGACAATTAGCATAACCAAGCATGAAGAGATAGCATATGCATCCAACACTCCTAACATGCTAGGTAGCTAAGTCAAATGGTGATCATCGTTGAGATTTTCAAGAAAACAAAATAACCAAGCTCATATAGTATGCAATAGATCCAAAAGAGCTCAAGCCATCTCTGATCAAGCAAGCACTGTGCAACATAGCACAAGCAAATACTAACAGTTCATTCCAGAAGAGCTCAAGTGCTGGTGTATACTACAAATGTACAAGATGCAATGCAAAGTATGAATATGATTCAAATGCATAAAGAAGCAAAAGAGAGCCAAAACAAAAGAAACTCAAAGCAAAAGAAACTCAAAACAAACCTAAAATCTAACCCAAAGCTCCCCCTGACTAAAAGAGAAAGCAAACTCCTAACTCCCCCGTCAAATGAGTAAAGTCATCTAAGCCTAGGTGTTAGGATGTCAGCCACTTGATTTTCGCTTCACTACATGCACTACATCAATTAGGCCTTTCTCATAGCTATCTCTCAGAAAGTGATATCTCACATCTATGTGTTTGGCTATAGAGTGAAGGCAAGGGTTTTTAGCAACACTAATGGCACTAGAACTATCACACAAGAGTGGTATCCTCCCATAGGTTAGGCCATAGTCTTGTAAAGTGGCAAGAATCCAAATGATCTGGGAGCAACAACTAGCAGCCGCTACATAGTCTGCCTCACAAGTAGATGTGGCTACACTTGATTGCTTTTGAGAAGACCAAGAGACTAAAGAGGTACCAAGAAACTGACATGTACCAGATGTGGACTTGCGATCCAACCGGCACCCTGCAAAATCCGCATCAGAAAAGCCGAGAAGGGAAAGAGATGAGTCCGCAGAGTACCACAAGCCAAGCTCCGGGGTGAACTTGACATACCTCAAGATCCACTTGACAACGGTGCGGTGAGACGCTCTTAGGGATGCCTGAAAACGAGCGCACAGATCTACAGCGAACTGTATATCTGGCCTCATAGAGGTCAAGTACATCAACGACCCGATCATCCCTCGGTACACCTTCTGATCGACCTCCTCGCCATCTTCATCTTTGTCCAGCATGGTAGACATACTCATTGGAGCCATCTGAGGTGCAGCATCCGCCATCTCAAACTTCCGGAGTAAGTTCCTCGTGTACTTGCTTTGGTGGACAAAGGTACCTTGCGGCATCTGCCTGATCTGGAGCCCTAGGAAGAACCGGAGTTCTTCCATCATGCTCATCTCAAACTCCTTACACATTTGCTCTAAAAACTTGCTCACAAGTGCATGAGAAGAGTCACCAAAGATGATATCATCCACATATATCTGAACAATTAGAAGGTCATTGCCATGCTTTTGCAAAAACAGAGTCTTGTCCACACTCCCCATCTCAAAACCCTATCCAACTAGGAATTTCCTAAGTCTCTCATACCAAGACCGGGGAGCTTGCTTCAGGCCATACAAAGCCTTCTACAACTTGAACACTCGGTTAGGATATTTGGGATGCCCAAAACCTGGGGGTTGCCTCACATATACCTCTTCCTCGATGTACCCATTCAGGAATGCACTCTTTACATCCATTTGGAACAGCTTGAACCCTTTCGAAGCTGCCAAAGCTAAAAGAATACGAATGGCTTCTAATCGGGCTACAAGGGCAAAGTTTTCCTCATAATCAATACCCTCCTTCTAGCAATAACCCTAAGCAACTAGCCTAGCCTTGTTTCTCACCACAACTCCATCCTCTCCCTGCATGTTCTTAAACACCCACTTAGTGCCTATGGGATTGCATTGTGGTGGAGAGTCGACTAAAACCCAAACTTGGTTCCTCTCAAAGTTTTCTAGCTCCTCATGGATGGCATTGACCCAGTTTGGATTAGACAGAGCGTGTCCAACATCGTGGGGCTCAACAGAAGCAACAAATGCTGAGTGTGCGAAAACAGCAAGAGAAGTGGACCTAGATCTTGTCACTCGCTCGTTCCGACCACCAATGTTGTTCCTCGAAGGGTGATCCCCCTAGACCATCCGATACGGCTGTGGCTCGGTGGTCACCTCCCCTGCGTCCTCAGCGTGCCCTACTGCGTGTACAAGTGGATCTTGTAGAGGTTGCTCCCAAGTAATTGAAGGAGAAGGTACTGGAGCTCCCTTATCATCCTCTGAAAGCAAAGCAGCAGGTTCTAGACCTACAGCAGGCGCAGTATAACCAGAAACACCTTCATCTTGTTCCTCATCTTCCACAAAGATGGTAGTACCTATCTCATCATCACCTGCAAGCTCAAAGCGTGGGGTTGTGCAAGGCATAGTTTCATCAAAAGTAACTTCACAAGTCTCAACAATCCTGCCGGAGTCCAAGAGCCAAATGCAGTATGCACGCGGGTGTGTGGCATAGCCAAGAAAAACTCTATCAGAACTGCGTGGTTCGAACTTGTCCAAATTCCCCTGCTTGAGCACAAAACACCTGCAGCCGAACACCCGCAGGTGGCTCACTCTAGGCTGCCACCCAAATCATAACTCATACGAAGTCTTGTTAAGAAGAGCTCGTAGGAAAATACAATTTGACACATAGCAAGCAGTGTTAATCGCCTCGGCCCAGAATTTTCTAGGAGTCCTATGCTCATCGAGCATTGTCCTAGCCATCTCAACAAGGGACCGATTCTTGCGTTCTACCACACCATTCTGCTGGGGAACATATGGAGATGAAAACTGATGTTCAAGACCTTGGCTATGGCAAAAGGCTTTGAAACGATCATTCTTGAACTCTGTGCCATTTTCACTGTGTAAACATCTCATGGCATGATTGGGTTCGTTTCTCAACCTCAAAACCAAGTCCTGAACAAACTTAAAGGCCGCATCCTTGCTCTCCATAAAATGCACCCAAGACAAGCGAGAAAAGTTGTCCACGATCATAAGAACGTACCACTTCCCACCAACAGACCTCACCCGAGCAGGACCAATTATGTCCATATGAAGAAGATCTCCGAGGTGAGCCAGCATCACCTGATTAACAGGTGTGTGGGAAGCAGCAACCATCTTCCCGTGGCGATAGGAATGGCACACAAGATCACGCTCACTCTTCAATTTGGGCAATCCTCAGATTTGGCCAAGTGAGCTAAGCTCTGCAAGCAAATCGAAGCTCAAGAGACCAAGCCTCCTATGCCACTTCCATAACTCAAAGGAGGGACAGGCCATCAAACTCCGAGAAGGGCCAAAGGAGCTCGAGAAGTCAACACGAAAAACCTTCCCAAAAGGAACAAGTGGACAAACCAAAGACTCTCAAGCATCCAAAACACGAGAACAACCCTTCTTAAAGCGCACCTCATATCCATCATCAAGAAGTTGCGAAACAGAAAGAAGATTGTAACCAAGGTTAGCAACCAAAGCAACATCTCTTAGGATAAACTGCAAAGAAATCGAAACAGCACCAACTCCTTTCACTTTACATGTGCCTTTGTCCCCGAAAATGATATGATCACCTGTATCCACTGGGGTGAGAATGGAGAACCATCTGTGACTACCGGTCATATGGCGCGAACATCCGGAGTCCATTAGGCATATGATCTCCAGACCTCCATCCTGCATCAACAGTGTGTCATGGGGTGAGCATATGGTCCGACACTGGGGTTAGTCTGAAAGAAAATAAACTAGTGTCGAGCCATCAGCTCAAAAGGGGGGGGGTTAGTAAAATCACACTCAAACATCCCATCCCCTAACACACGCAGAACATTAGGCTCCCGGCCACCACGTCTAGGAAAGCGTGGTCCGTCGTAGCTCTCAAAGCCTCGATGAGGTAGACCAAAGTCGTACTGCTCACGACCCGGTGCCCTGCCGGCAAAGCGTCCACCACCTGAAGCACCATGAGGAAAGCGGTCTCCTTCACCTCCATCAACACGATGTGGCCAGCAGTCTCGCCTATCCCCATGCTGAGGTGCCACATCAGGCCTACTACCTTGGTTGTACCTATCCTCGTTCCTCCACTCAACCTCTCTACGCTCAGCCTTCAAGCTACGGTAGCAAAACTCCACTAAGTGACCCTCTCTATGGCAATAGTCACACTTGTACCTCTTAGGTGGAGAACCCTTAGGTTGATTTTGGGTCTTAGGCTGGCTCTTTTGCTGAGGATTGGGCTTAGGAGGAGCATTCCTCTTAGCCCCTTGCTTGGAACTCTCAGGAGGTGAGTCAATGGTGTTTCTCTTAGGAAGAGTGTCAAGTGGGTTCCTCACTTCGTTAGGCTTGGGAGTCCACACCTATTTCTTAGGTGGCTCCCTAGGCTTATTTGTCCACACACCATCCTTAGGATTGTCAAACTGGAAGTTGGGCTTATTTGTGAGTAACAGGGAACTTCTCACTCACAGGAATCCTACTCAAATCACCAATCTTCTCATGCAACTGATCAAAATCTGCTTGGGTATAGTGGTAGCCAACCTCCAACTTATCTCTCAACTTAAAAGAGGAAATCATCATGCCAAGCTAAGGCTCCTTGGAAGAAACCCAGCTGAGAATGGTTCTAAGATAGGTATTCTCATCCTCTAATTGAACCTTCTCTACGGCTAGCTCATCAAGCCTATCCCTAAGGCCATCACACTTAGGAAAATCAGCACTAGTATGGCTAGCAGTCTTTTTGGACTTCCTCAAAGCAGCCCTAGTCTCTTCTAACTCCTTCCTAAGGGTTGGGCAAATAGCACAAGTAGCAAGCAAAGTCGGCCTAGCCTTCAACTCCTCTAATGCTGCAGTATAGAGAAAAGCAAATCTACATTACTAGGATGCTTGGAGCATAAATTAGATAACTCAACAGCTAAGACCTGACAATCAGTGCATTCAATCTCATCAGCAATAGCACTAGCTTGCTTAGCCAAAGCACATGCAAGTTTAGACTTGAAAGTCTCAAGCTCAGCCTCTAAAGTAGCAATCCTAGCATTAGCTTGCCTAAGGTCCTTAGTAGCCACTCTAAGCAAATCATCCTGGTTCTTCAAAGCATCAAACATCGCATTCTCATCAAACTCATCGTTACTCACCTGAGGCTCGGTGTTGGACTGGTTGCAGATGTCTGTGTCAGGGGAGTCGGCTGGATTGCCCATGAGGGCCATGGTGCAGTAGCCGATCTCGTCACCGAAGAAGCAAAGTCTAGCATGTCCGACGATATTCTTCTCATCATCGTCGTTGCTGTCCAAGCTATCGTCGCTTGAGCTACCATCGCAGTCGCTGAGGTTGGTGAGGAAAGCAAGATCCCGCTCTTGGGCGTGCTTCTGGTACTGCTTGACGAACTCCTTCTTGCTGAAGTACGGCCGCTTCTTCTTGTTGCCTTTGTACTTGTCCTTCTTCTTCTTGTCGAAGATGTACTCGCCCTTCTTCTTGTAGTCATTCTTGCTGGTGGAGTACTTCTCCTAAGCTCTTCTCTATGGATAATCAGGCGATGAAGTGGTCCGTCTTCCCACACTCGTAGCACTGGAGCTTGTCGCCTCTTCTACGGCTCATCCTATTAGAGTAGAGGCGCTGGAACTTGTTGGACAACAGGCATAGCTTCTCACCATCAAGTGCCTTCAGTTCCTCCTCTGTAGCTGAAATCAAAGACAAAGCACTAGCTGACAAAAGGGTTAGGGTTAGCAGCACCACTGTTGACGGTCGTAATCTCTCGATATCTACCGTCAATTATCAACCAAATGAAGCAATGCGTGTGAATAAAATGGACTAACCTCTACTACTAATGAGTTCCACAAGATGTGCATGAATATTTGGATGCACGTACCAAAATACACATAAAATAGCTAAAAATGTGTCAAGGACCAAAGTTGAGCATCATTGGTGAATAGGACTGGGTCGGCCGACTAGTGGCAGGGCCGCCCGACCAGTGCCAGGGTCGCCCGACCTAGTCTGGGTCGGCTGACCCTCTGGCTAGGTCGCCTGGCCACCTGTCATGGTCGCCTGACCATCCCGCGAAGCCCAATTGCCATGTCACTGATCCTGCACACAAAGAAACACAGTACAATGAAAATCCAACCATTGTACCAAGCATCCAATGAATCCAAGGGCCAAAGGACCACCAAACCACGGATCGGTGACATCACTAATCCAGGGGAAGAGCCATGCAGCAAATCAGAGCGGGACACGTGGTCGCCCGACCTCATGCATGGTAGGCTGACCATACAAGGCCCTCATTTTACACGTGCACCAACCATCTCAACTACCAACCGACGTGGGGAAGCAAGATCAAGCCATTGGATGGCTAAGTCGGTGGATCAGGTGGCTGCCCGACCATGGGGCTAGGTCGGCCGACCCCCTAGGTGGTCGGCCGACCAACGCCTTACCCCCTAAACCTGACCTTAGCCACCCACAAATACCCCCCTCACTTGCTGGACTATAAATAGGCCCCGAGAGTTCATTTGTAAAAGTGTGGAGAAGTTGAGAGCTACATTCTTCCTAAGAGAATCCCACTTCCATACCTTAGTAGTTATGATAGTCCTGGGAGTTAGAGTGAGTTAAGCTTTGCCTTGGAGTTCTCAGGGGCATCTCTGAGTATGCGGTAAAGTTCTTGTATCTTTGTACTCTATCTTCAGTATAATATATTTATACTTTACTTTATTTCTATCTCTTGCAAGTGTGGTGTACCTTTCTTTGCATACTTTCCAGGCTTAGGTAGTGGTTACCTTAGTTAGTCAAGTCCTGTTATTCTTGCCGGTGCTATAATCCAACCTGTACGCCAGGCTTTGGTTAGGTCCTCTCCTCTGATCAAGGACGATCTATTGCTACTCAAGCTTTGCTTGAGTACGTTTATTGCTTGAGTCCTCAATGTTGACAAGCGCTCATCACAGCTAGGATGAAAGACCACACTCGGTACACTTGAGTCCCTCAAAAGACATCTTGAGCGAAGCAATAGGCACAAAAGAGCATGGAGGCCGAGTTAGAGGCATCTCGTCCAAGCTTAACTGGAACGATAGTTTCCCCAAACACAGGGCCCAATACAAAAGGCATGATCGCTGCAAGCAAGCTATGAGAGAAACTGCCGAGGTGTTCATTGAAAAATTTAGAGCTCTAGATGAATCTACAATACAAGATCTTGCAGTTGTACCTAGGTCTTGGCGTTGAAAGACCTACATCCGTCGATCGATTAGGGCAGTCAACTAGATACCATCACGTCTCCGACTCCTTGCGAAGCTGCACATCCCTCTTGGATTACATGGAAGGACAGAGGAGGTAGCAAGGGCACTGGCGATTCCTAGGAGCAGCCTTTTCCATGGCACTCCGATCCCGCCGAACTATGCAAGGGTCCAGTCCTTAGCGTTGAACCCAAACATGCAGAAGAAAGGATAGACATCCCCATGCCAGAGGGGATCCACTTCCTCAGCTAGTCTGTCGATTAGTTCATCTTGTGGAATAAGCAATACATCCTAAACCTGGCACCACAAGACCAACAACAACTCGAACAAAGACAGGCTAGCACTCGAACATGGTCCAATAGGAGATGCAATGGAGGAAGAACAGGTTGTGCCTGAATGAGATCATGCACATTCAGATCCTCCGATAAACAAATTCGTGCCAACTCCTCCAGATCTCGCCGAGAAGCTAACTACGCCTCCAGAAGTCGTTGAGAAGCAAGCTCCATCATAAGAACCTCCATAGGCCGAGGAGCCAGCAGCAACACAGACATGCGATAGAAGCGTGGTGCCAAAAATGGTACGTGCGTATGAAAAAGCTGCGACACCTGAGGTCCAAACGTGGTTCAAGAAATATGCAGTAGGAAAGGAAAAGTAGAAACCAAAGGGAAAAGAGCTGGCAAAGGGAAAGAGGGCAACAAAGGAAATTGATCTTATTCCAAACCAAAAATACTACAAATCCATGCTTGCCCTTGCTGAAATTTCAGATTTGCTGGATTGTCCCCTAACATACGAACACGGCAAACCATTCCTGCCAGATTAGGCTCTTAATGATGAACGATTGCTAGGGGAGATGAGAAAATTTCACGATTGGTATCTAAGGGCATGTAGACTTGGGGTCCAATTTGTATCCACTCACATTCCCGGTGAATGTTTCACCACCCTAAGCAAGACTACAATCGCCGATTTTTTGGAGTTCCAAAACATGTTTTGCCTAGGACAAATGGACATCACTGCGATGACCCTTTGGTGCCTGTAAGTCTCCTAGCCAATCCCATTAATTATGTGTGCATAATTAACATAATAATACTCTGGTATGTAACATCCATTCGTTTTATAATATACCTTTTAGAATGCAGTATCAAACAACTCAAAGGCGTTGCGATAAAAGAGTCGCGTTCTTGGACCCTTCACTAATTAACCAGAGTCACCACGACTGGCCGCTCAAGCTAAAAGACGATAGCAAAGAACTGCAGGCAGCAAAAACAAAAGCGGAGAGGGAGGCAATCCGTGAAGACTTACACGGAAAGGCAAAGAGGAAAGTTGCCTATACATTGTCACTGCCCTGAAGTTCTTCCATGAAGAAAACCATGACCAAATCCTTGCTCCATACGACTTTGAGTATGTCAAAACCCTTGCCTTTGATACTGAGCGAAAATTAAACCCACACCATCATATCTAACTTCATTCACTTTGGTCTCTACAGCGAACACTGGATCTTTCTATACATCATGCCTAATGAGAGCAAAGTATTGGTCTTGGACTCGTTGGATGTTGAAACCCAGAGATATTCAACCATTTTGAATATAATACGGTGGTAGATATATACCTGCCGTATTGGTTCTTATATATGTCGTCTTACTTATCTGAGTTTCTCTATGTGTTCTAATTATAACAGGGCCTTCAAAATTGGCATTGAAAAGTATAAACTTCCGTTTCATCCAGAGTGCTAGCACAATATCTAAGTCAGAGCGAAATTCCCGGTATGGAAGAAAAAACACGTACATATGCATATGTTCAAAAAGTGTATTATAAATCTAAAGCTAATTAAACTTCTTTGTAAAACTTACTGCCACAAGCAACCAAGGGAAACCGGATACTGTGGATACTATGTTTGTGAGTACTTCAGGGTCGATGGGAGGTACAGAACTATTCCTGAAGATGTAAGTACTCAAAAACATTGTTTTGTTTCATTGTACGTATTGCATGTGTGCACATAATTAAGACCACAGTGGCACTGTTGACACTCATATCATTTTTTTGGGTCCATTTACCCAAAATCCCTATGACAGGTCGGCCTCTCACCGAGACTAATCTCATGGACATCGTTGCCGACCTATGCCATTTCACAATGCACTAGGTAATCAACCGGCCGAGGGCAATTCTTCGATCACGATTCATTTTTAGCAATAGAAGAAAAATACCGTCCGTTGGTTGAGTGGGAGTATCACGCATTCTAGTTAAGTTGTTGTGTTCGATGTATAAACATGTACTAATATATGTGCGATGTGTTTTGTAACTAACTAGGACGCATGGCAAGGTTAGTGGACACACTTGAATAATTATTGAAAAAAAAACATTCGATGGCAGCCCCTGCGCCACCACCCTTTGCCATATGGTTTATTGAAGCGCGGTAAGTGCAGACCTAGGTATAAACATATATGATACACTTTAAAATGTTTGGATCTGAAAGTCACTTTTTAGGTTGGTGATTTTAAGTAGAGCACCCTAATAAGTTAAAGGACCTCGGGGCATTTTAATTATGCACATAATAAATAGTTGCCGTTGAGACAATATATGAAACATAGCTTCCGGCGGAATAAATAATTCGTTGCAGGTTAAGCCGTTAAGGTAACCTGACAACCAGATCAATAATAAATCTCCAAGTCCTTATCCAGACACAGATGTACTTGTACACTTAAATTAGGTTTCGCACCGCTTGCTTTACTGCCACTTTCTGCATCCATGAGTTAATAACGAACAGAACTCAACGGCAAACTGTCATGTACTTCAAATGGCCTCGCATTTTTATTTGCATTGGCTCGAAGTCGTCCATCATTTGGCATTGGTGTAAACGAGTTAATAATCACAGCTTGGCAATTAGAATACCTCGTGGATCAATATATCAATCCCCACATCTGTGCGCGCTGACTAAATAAAACTCTAGCTCATCAAGTGCTCAACTCAGCTGGCCCCAAGGACATCAACTACTCAAAGTGTCTCAACTTTAGATAATTCTTGCTCCACGACGAAGATTCCATTAATGATCTGCCCATCTAGGGAGTCTAATAAATTTATTCAAGTATGGGTGTATTCGCTATGCATATCGACATGTCATGCAACGTTAGTATATGGCAAAGAAAGGATAAATAGATGATGCAAGAACATATACCATGAGTTCCGTTGGAGGAACGTGCAGAGATCGTGTTTTTGCCGGTGTTAGGTACTGTCGGTCTCTTGCATCATCATCATCACAACAATGGCCGGTTTACGTGGTCCCCTCTTGAAACTGAAGAACAAGGGAATACGGGCTTGTCAACCGTCTAGTGGGGCTTTGCTGTTTAGTGTTGCCGAATCGGCGGCGTGCAATCGTGTATGAGGCACCGTGGCAATGACAAGGCCTGGCAGATTTACGCGCGCCGTAGGCAACACCTCTGCTACAGAACAGATGAGGTGAAGATCGATGACCACAAAATGGATGTCGATGCCTCGCACTAGCGATGATGAGGACAATGTCACCAACGGTGCACATCAGCATCCAGCACGGCCCCTCCAATTACTACAAACCGGTGTGATTTTCTGGCGTGTGTGTGTTTTAACAGCGCCAGATAATTTGAATTGGTGCATTCGACGTGCACGGACCTTCATTTTCTTTCAAAAACAGAAGATTAAATTAACAAACATCATGACAATACAATGTTATGGTGGCCATAGCATCTGCAAAGCACACATCTTGGTGAAAGGGATAAACGAACAAAACACCCAATCATCTCTAATGACTTTCAGTGCGCTAAGACTAGAACGGCAATCATGACTGTAGCTAAAACAATCCTTGGCCACCCATGTGATTGCAATGCCGCAATAATGAAAGCCTGCGAGTCTTGTAACAACTAGGCAAGGATCGGTGGGGGCGGGGGGGGGGGGGGGGGCTCTTGTTGATGGAACCTACACAGCTGTAATAACTACGAATGTCATAAGATCATTCCACTTTTAAGGACAGGGATTTATGGCTACCTATCCTCCCAAAATCTAACATGTAATGCACCATTAAAGATTCAAAGTGAAAAACGTCTTGCTTTGCTTTCATTAAAATAGGCTACGAATGAGAGTCGCTTGGTTTCCAATCAACCAGCACTAGATGTGTAAACATCTAGTGGTCCGTGTGCTCTGGCATTAAATAACTCAACACGGAGATTGCATTGGACTCATTTTCCCTTCGGTTTAACCAATCTTTGTGTCATCTAGTTAAATGCTTCCGGGTCATTTTCAAGTACAAACTGTTCGTAATCTCTCTAGTGCAATTTCACGTGATACCATTATTAGATTAAACTTAAGGTTCGGAGACTAATCTAACCATGCCAGAAACTTATTTTAGTCTGAACTTGGTCACGAACCACGTTGATGTAGATGTAGATGAAGCAGCCTTAATCTTCACCGGATTAGAGACGAAACACTCCTGGTTGGTGAATACCTGTGAGAGGTAGAGAAGATCTGATACGAGAGAAACTCGCGAATAGTTACGGCGACATGCCGCTGGTTAGGTCAATTCACGAGTAGGGGGTTTACCCCTTAGAAAAGGCTCTACTAGTCCGAGGCCGTGCCTGACGGGCTTATGGCTGCTGCTGACCATTGCATACTAATGGGCTCAGATTGGAACTTCGTGGGTCTTGTCCGATCAAATTGTTGGGTCTAAAATTACCCAACATTCTCCCACTAATCAAACAGTCAGTAATTTATATTCGAGTTAATCTTATGTTCACACTCATTATAATAGTATGACCAGACTAATGTGTCGTCAGTAGCATTAATCGCCACTGAGACCCCATTATCCACAGTTTACTGAAATACCTTGATAGAACTTAAATCTTGTAGCAGTTATTCATATGGCCTCATTCAGAATCTCAATATGTGCCTCTAAAATAACTCATAAAAAGTTTGTCCGCTTATTTAAATGAGATACATGGTAAGGCATCTATCAAGCTGACTTGATAGCAATTGACTTTGCTCTTATTGTCATCAGCTTACTGTTCGATTCTGAGATCTTTCTTTCACAACATACTATCTAATTATTAATATGCTCAGTATCACCTCATTGAGCTGCTACTTGGAAGTATTGTGATTTAATCATAGCAACAAATATGAAATACAACTGTTGTCTCTTCTTTCTCAATTTTCGGAACAAAATTCTTATGCCATTTGGCCAGCTGAGTTGAACATGCTACAACTGAGCTTATTATTATGCTATGTTTGTTTAGAGATTTTCCATAACTTATGCCTTTTTCCATGAGACTAAAAGATACAAGCTTATTGTCCACTTTCTTATATCAGTCAATTTCGCAAAATTGGCATACTAGTAACTTATGATCATTTAAATTATTCATAATCAAGCGTGTTACTTTGGTGCATCTAACTTAAGTATTTCTTAGCACCTTATCAAGCGGACCTTATCTGGATCAAGCTAATATCTTTGCCAAGCGTCCCGAAATATAAATGCAAGTCAAAACTTATAGACTTTTAGCATATAAACTTCTGACGACTGAAGCACAAGGGACGCCTTCCTTATTGTAACTTAGATCCATTATAATGGAATAAATCAAATTATTGCATTATGCAAAAATGCAGGCAGGGCAATAACATTATTTATATATATCACTTAAGAAAATTTTTAGTGTAATGCTTTCAGTGATAAACCTAATACTCAATTGGTCTTTTCTTGGGGAATATTAATGCCGAGAACTTAGTAGCCTTTTACCAAGATCATTTATATCATGGACAGAAAAATAATAAAACCCATTCTTGTGTAGCATATTCTTCGCTACTTTCTGACATCCATGTGGAGAACTAGGATATAGTTATTAATTTTCCCAGCGTAATATTCAAAATGAGCTATAAACTTAGCTTTCAAACATTCTTTTGGAACCACATTTAACTATATAGACCGATAATAGCCTACTGTGTTGATTCCATTAGAAATTCAGCTAAAGCCCATGTTTATAATTGCTCAATAATTTAGCTTAGTTTAAATTTATCTTTACCCCGTTTAAATAATATCCAAGTATCTATTAATGGAACAATATACATTATCAACAGTTGTGAGTATTTATAGGTTAACCAGAAATCACCACTGAAATTTTGGGAATAAATTGGAGCCCCTGCTGTTTCTTTGATACATTAGTACAGGATATCAAATGCACTTCCTTGGGAATGTTTTTTTGAGCTCCCATTGACCTTGGCTGATAGATTATCTTATATCATAACTTAGTGAAAGTAAGTAGATCAATGAGTAACTCATAGATTAAAATTTTAGTAGAATATTAATCCAGCCTTGCTTAAGTTCGCTTGCTATTTGGACTATATAGGTGTCCTTATTAAATAATACTTATATTCTTGCTTTGCCGATCCAGCCGACAATAGCAGTGGCCAGAAAATGAATTAGAGTAGGAAAGTTATGGTCAAGTATCCATGAATCAGCGGTAATCAGAATGATAGACATAAGCCATTTTATGTCTCTAAATACAAGTATCATTGAGCTAGTCCACAATAGTGTTGTCCAGAAGATGAACCAGAATAACAAAATCTTTGTGACACATGTATCTACCAATAAAAATTGGCTAGAATGATGAACACAAGCCACACTTAATTTTAGAAACAGTGTTCGATAATCTAAGGAGCACTTTTTCACAACTTGATCTTACGTTGTTTATGGTTAATGAGTTGAATGGAGTATCTCTCTTCTGATGAGACATTTTCATTCTCCCTTTGAAAATGTGGCTTAAAGAATGGCACAATTTCGATGAGGTCTCATCATCTAACTTATGCCTAATAGCAAATACACATTCATCACATAGTTCATGTAAAGAGAACATATAAAACTTTTTGCCAATATAACTCATGATGGTAATAAAGAATTTATGTTGATGTATTAATAATCTCTAAAGTCACAAAATTTGTCCAAAAGAAATGTTACTCATAGAACGAATAAGGTTCTACTTGAACTTGGATATAAGTGACATCATCAAAACAAAGTAAAACTAATTTCTATAACTAATGTGAAGCTCCAATCTATTAGCCATCACTTTATTTCTATCATAGCTTCTTAGACTTTTCTCCTCTTGCTCCCACTTGTCTTATGGCTTAGCAATACATGTAGGAGTATTAAATTGTGCATAAATGCACCTTAGGCAATCCACCATATAAAAAGGGAGAAAATTAACTCAATGAACTTATGAGACAGTTAAATACCCTTCTTTTGAAGCCACTCATCATACTTTGCACAATTGAAATGACCGTGCCGGGGTATCCGAACCAACAGGGGGTGAATTGGGTCGCTAATTCACTCTTCTAAAACCTAAGGCTTTCTTGTGCGTAAGATAGACCTATAACGTCATACACATGCTAGTTAAGTCTAAGATTTAGCTATGCGCTCTCTAACTTACCCAAATGATTTGCAACCTAGATCGAAACCTAATCAAACTAACTAGGAAAGCTAAAGACACACAAGAAAATAAATGCATAAGCATAAATGTAGAAGTAAAGATAGTAGGGCAGGGGATGCAAACTCCTGAGGAGACACGGTGATTTAACGTGGTTCAGCACTAAGGGCTACGTCCATGGGCTCGTCAACAAAGACAATATCCAAGCCAGGCACCAAGACTTTTCCGATCATCGTCTTGAGCTCACCACCAAGTGGCTCCTAACAAGCAAAGGATAAGTGCCACTAAGCTACCAAGGCTTGGCCACCGCCACCATATCTCTTAGTCACAAGGCACCAAATTCTTCACTACAGAGTTTGTAGGGTTTCCTCGTCCTCGCACAAGGTGCACTACCGCTCCACACGAAGAAAGCAAGGGTCTAGCAATGAGTACAATGTGGCTTGACCACAGCCGAGGCTTCTCCCTAGCTCACACATGAGCTACAATCAAGAAGAGCTCGCAAGCTCACTCTCCCTAAGCTCTAGCCGCTTGGATCATGCACTAAGCTCATTTTTTGTGGTTGGAGTGGTAGATGTGCTTGAAATACTCTTCTACACTTATTGTGGTCCTCAATAGCTCCAACACCCTTCAAATGGCCAGGTGGGGTGGCTTATATAGCCCCCAAACACAAACTAACCATTTGCCAAAAGGCTACTATAAAGTGCCTGGACCATATTGTCCAGTCACTTTGGCATACTTTGGACCGTCTGGTGCATTGTACTTGCCAACTACTCATTGAACTAGTCGTAGACAAAGGTCCGATGTATACGACGGTCTCACAAACCGTGCCATTCGATCCGCTGAACTCATCAACTTCTTCAAACTTCACACCTTTAGGAAACTTTATTCGATGTATAGGATGGTCTAACAGATTGTACCATATGGTACATTGTAATCCTCACACCTCCTGCCAAATTTGTCTGACCCTTAGGATGGTCCTCTAGACCGTACTGTCTAGTGTGTTGATCTTGGTCACTTCAGTTGTTATCTTCTCTGAAGTTTTCCAGTCCATTCATTTCTTGGGGGTTTGGACCATCCGGTCTCTTCATAACTTGCCAGGCTTCCAAATCTTCATCCCTTCGAGAAAATAGTTCCGACCGATAGGACGGTCACGCAGATAGTATTATCCAGTCCGCACAAACCTTGTTGAGGCTTTTTTCTTCTTCATCCCTTGGACCTAAACACGTGAGAATGTGCATCCAGGCAAGTTTATTAGTCCAAGTATTGGTTGTCAATCAATCACCAAAACACAACTTATGGAAATATAGCAAATGAAACCATTTTCCTTACAACATTGACTCATCATATGCCCAGGTACCCTGTAGAAATTGCATACTAATAGCTTCCATTATCCTAAGCATGGTATTCTGGCCAAGAGCTCATAATAAATTTCACTAACGCATCATCATAGATGAGGACACCAATTTATATTAACTCAACAGCCATACTAAACATACGTTTAACATGCTCACTAAGTCCACTTTACCCATCATAACGTGAGAAGGTTAATTCTTAACGAAAGTACATTTTTATGAAGTTGTGAAACTCCTTAGCAGTCAATTCATTATTATTTATCTTATCAGAAAATACTCCCTTCAAGCTAGACCAGATCGAATGCTTAGTAATCATTTTGGCTAGTCTGTTGGACCTCTCCCATTTTTTTGAATTTGCCTTATACTCCCACACCTTATCAACATATAATTATCATATATTGGGGATAAAGTACTTAGCTTATCCTCATAAAGCGCATAATCAAAGTCCAAAACCTTGAGTACAACTTGCACCTTTTGAGGACCGAAATAGCGGCATAGAGGGGGTGAACAGGTCGACACCACAAACCAACAACCCAAAACCCTCTCTGCTCAAACGTGCAAGATCACGCAGCAACTAGAATGCTGTTGACCCTAGAACACGATGAGGACAGCACACAGCGGAAGAAATCGCTCAAGCGCCCACAAGACGGATGAAAGCGATCAAGGCCTGGAAATTAGAAAGCGAGCTCCACTAGCCACTCTACACAGTCAAGTGACTCACTGGATGAACCAATGAGTTCGAGTAAGGGCATGTAGCAGAGAGTCGCAAACCAAAGTCACAGACAAAACACCGAGGCCAGAAAATCCAAACAACAGCAAGCACTCAGACCTGCCGGACTGTTCGGTAGCACACACCGGGCAGTCCCGTGTACACCGGACTGTCCGGTGAAACAACCGGCACATCCGAGCACCACACTATCCAGTAGCACGCACCGGACTGTCCGATAGCACGCACTAGACTGTCTAGTAGCACGCCGAACGGTCCGACAGAATTGCGGATCTTGAGCTCTCAAAACTTAAACTTGACCAAATTTTCTCCAATCTTCATGAGATTTGACACGGGCTATTCTAAGACTATTCCGAAGCTTTTTCCAAAAGATCTATTGAAAAAGATCACAGGAATCGTGGGAATTTCAGATCTCATGAAGAGGTGAATACTTGGGCAAGAATGGAGAAAACTAAGATAGACTTGCTCGTGGCAATCTTGCGGGATCGAGATGTTCTAAGATATAATCTTCACGTCCTTGCAAGTCCAAAACAACAAAAGAGAAGTGGAAATCTCGTAGGCAAACCAAAGCACCAAAAGCCCTTGAGATTTCACACAAAAACCAAAGGGAAGGGAAGGGAGGAAAATTCTACACACAACCACTCAAGACATAGCCACGAAATCCACTCTACTGCACTCCAAATCAGGTCACAAGGTCTGAATACAAGGTGGAACTCGATCTCCAAGTAGCCCCCCACTTCCTACCCACTTTCTATGGGGCTATATCACTCTAAAATCCACTAATCTTGTTGATCTTGCTTGGAAACGAAAATGGCTGCCTAAACCTAAGTCAAAGCAAACCCTAAACCAGCCAAGAGAGAGAACTAATGACTAGCCCTCTCCTTATTTATACTACAGAATAAGCCCTAAGGCAGTTTTGCAACTAGACCCCCTATATTACAGACTCAAACACTAATAAGGCCTGTAGAGGCTAGAAAAGACCGCAATAACTCAGATGAACGAACACGATGGAGTCCTCGACGTCTTTAGTTTCTCTGCCTTCGCTTGATGTCCTCCACGTGTCTAATAGCTCATCCCTTGGGGTAACTTTTGATTTCGGGATACCAGCAACCAAGCCCCTGGTTTTGACGCTCAAACCAGGAAATGATAGTTGGGCCCGGTTTTGACGCTCGAACCGGTAAATGCTTGTTGGGCTTCCAGTCTTGAGTGATTTTACGGCTCACAACTACGTCTCGCACCCAAGGTCACACTTATGGGTGAAGCCTAACTTGGACCGCAGCCCAAGCCACCTGCCAGTCCACTCAGCAAGGTTTTTGTCACGCCAAGTCCACTCTGGCACCGTCTCTCAGTCTGCTCGAGAGGGCTTTCCTCCAGGTCAAACTTAGGAGGTGCTCGCTCATCCTTCAGCAAGTCTTTAGTGTTGACAAGCTCTCATCACAGCCAGGACGAAAGACCAGACTCGGTACACTTGAGACCCTCAATCTCCCCCTTGATGAGTACCTTGTCAACACCAAACACCTGAAATCATAGACTAGAAAAGAAAAAGCATAACAAAGAACAACAGAAGAAAGAAAAACAAGGAAAATCCACTCAAGTACCCAAAAGCCAATGAAGGGCAGAAACAAGAGCACAAGAAGTGAACAAAACAAAGCCAAAAGATCGGCCCCCTAAGACAAAGGAAACTGCTCAATGCACCGATCAACAAAGCATGACCTCTCAAGAAAGAGGCAAGGCTCAACACAACTAGCCAAAAGAGCATGCTAAAACTGAAAAACCCCATCATCACAACCCTACTCACAATGCATCTCTCCCCCTAGGGTGGTGCTCCCCTTAGGATAATGCAACTCTCCCCCTGAAACTCTGATTTTCTCTCTTGTACAAAGTGGTTAACACTTCTCCCCCTTTAGGGTTGGTGACTCCACTCTCCCCCTTGTTGACAATGCACACATCAAGCCCCAAGAAATATGAAGTGTAAATGCCACAAGTGTAATAATGACTCAAGAAGGAAGAGCTAGATATCACAAATTCTAGTATACAGAGCATGTGAGGGCTACGGGGCATGCAGCAAGCTCAAAAGAATCTATCTTACACAATTCAAGAGCATAGCATGATTTTCAGGTTTGGTTAAAAGAAAAGCATCACCAACATGAATAGCATCTAGCAAGATAGGCATGAATAGCAAAATGCTAACAATACATACAAGGTGAGCCAATCCTGACCAAAGCATATACCAAACAGCCATAAGCAATTAGAGACTTGCAATTTCAGATTTGACAAATTTCAATTTTAACAAGCTTTACCTAGGAGCCAGGGGTTATTTACTTGTTGGACCATTTCTTACCAACCAATGCCAAGCCTAGGCCTAGAAAGACCATTAGAAGCTTAAGACAAGGTTTTAGTCATTCACAGCCAGGGCCAAGTTCTCACCAAAGTGCAAAAGTGAGCAGTCTCGAGCCAAGTCATTGGGACAAAGCAAATCCACCTGGATCATTTCATTTCAGCTCAAAAGATACCAATTTCTTTGACATTTCAATTCAGATTTCAAATTAAGCAAGGTATCATAAATGCTTAGGCAATAACTTAGCAATGGTAGACAACTAGCATACCAAGCATGAAAAGATAGCGTAGCATTCAACACTCCTACACATGCTAGGTAGCCAAGACATGTGGTGATCAGTTTATGATTTTTAGAAAATCAAAATGACTAAACTCACAAAGTATTCAACAGATTCAGAAGAGCTCTAGCCATCCATGATCAAGCATACTACTGTACATCATAGCACAAGAAAAAACTAACCATTTCACCCAAAGTAGCTCAAGTGCAAGTGTATAATACAAACTGTACATGATGCAAAGCATGAGTATGATACAAAAATGCATAAAGAAGTAAAAGAAAACCAAAACAAAGAAAGACTAAAACCTAAAAGCTACTAAAATTCCCCCTGACTAAAAGGGAAAGCAAACTCCTAACTCCCCTCTCAATCGGTTAAAGGTATCAAGCTCTAGGGGTTTGGTTAGGATATCAGCCACTTGGTTCTCACTAGCAACTTTCACAACATCTATGATGCCTTTTTCATAGTTATCTCTCAAGAATTGATATCTCACGTCTATGTGTTTAGTCCTAGAATGGACCACTAGGTTCTTAGCAACACTAATGGCACTAGAACTATCACACAAGATTGAAAACCTTCCATAGGTAAGGCCATAGTCTCTCAGGGTAGCAAGCATCCATAGGATCTGGGAGCAGCAGCTAGCAACAGCGATGTACTCTGCCTCACAAGTGGATGTGGATACACTAGACTGCTTACAAGAAGACCAGGAGACTAGAGAGGTACCTAAGAATTGACATGTGCCAGAGGTAGACTTGTGGTCTAGCCGGCACCCAGCATAATCGGAACCCAAAAAACCAAGGAGGGAAAGAGAAGAATCCGCGGAGTACCAAAGTCCAAACTTCAAGGTGAACTTGACATACCTTAGGATCTGCTTCACAGCGGTGTGGTGTGACTCCCTCGGAGACTCCTAAAAACGAGCGCATAGACCAACAATGAACTATATATCCGGCCTTTTGGCAGTTACGTATAGCAATGACCCGATCATCCCTCGGTACACCTTCTAATCAACCTCCTTGCCATCTTCATCCGTGTCCATCATGGCGTTTGTACTCATCAGAGTCATCTGAGGCAAAACATCTACCATCTCAAACTTTCGGAGTTGATCTTTTGTGTACTTGCTCTGGTGGACAAATGTACCTTGTGGAGTCTACCTGATTTGGAGCCCAAGGAAGAACTGAAGCTCTCCCATCATGCTCATCTCAAACTCCCCTCTTATCTGCTCAGAAAACTTGCTACAAAGTGGATGAGAAGTGCCACCAAAGATGATATCATCCACGTAAATCTGAACAATCAAAAGATCTTTGCCATGCCTGAGTAAAAATAGAGTCTTGTTAACACTCCCCATCTGGAAACCTTGGTCAACTAGGAATTTCCTAAGTCTCTCATACCAAGCCCGGGGAGTTTGCTTCATGTCATACAAAGCCTTTTGCAACTCAAACACTCAGTTAGGATATTTGGGATGCTCAAAGCTTGGGGTTGCCTCACATAGACCTCTTCCTCTATAAACCCATTCAGGAATGCACTCTTCACATCCATATGAAATAGCTTGAACCCTTTGGAAGCTGCAAAGGCTAAAAGAATGTGAATGGCTTCTAATCTGGCTACAGGGGCAAAGGTCTCCTCATAGTCTATCCCCTCTTTCTGGCAAAAACCTTGAGCAACAAGTCCTGCCTTGTTCCTCAACACTACTCCATCCTTTCCCTGCTTGTTCTTGAAAACCCACTTGGTTCCTATAGGATTGCAGTGTGGTGGGGGATCAACTAAAACCCAAATTTGGTTCATCTCAAAATTTTCTATCTCCTCATGCATGGCATTGACCCAATTTTGATCAGATAGTGCGTGTCCAACATCATGGGGCTCAAAAGAAGCAACAAATGTAGAATGATCAAAGACAGCTAGAGAAGTAGACCTAGATCTTGTAACTCTCTCATTCAGGCCACCAATGATGTTCCTTGAGGGGTGATCCCGCTAGACCATCCGAGACGGCTGTGGCTCGGGGGTCACCTGCCCTATGTCCTCAGCGAGCCCTGCTGCATGTACTGGTGGATCGAGTGGAGATTGCTCCCATGTAGTGAAAGGAGTTGGTGAAGGAGCTCCCTCATCATCCTCTGAAAGCGAAGCAGCAGGTTCTAGAGCTGCAGCCAATGCAGTATCACCAAAAACACCTTCATCTTCATCATCATCCTCAAAAATGTTAGTACCTAACTCATCATCACTTGCAAGCTCAAAGCCAGGGGTTGTGCAAGACATAGTTTCATCAAAAGTAACTCACAAGTCTCTACAATCCTACCGGAGTACAAGAGCCAAATGCGGTATGCACGCGAGTGCGTGGCACAGCCAAGAAAAACTCCATCAGAACTGTGAGTTTTGAACTTGTGCAAGTTCCCCTGCTTGAGCACGAAACACCTGCAGCCGAAGACTCGCAGGTTGCTCACTCTAGGCTGCCGCCCAAATCGCAACTCATACGATTTCTTGTTAAGGACAGCTTGTAGGAATATACGATTTGACACATCGCATGCGGTGTTGATTGCCTCGGCCCAATACTTCCTAGGAGTCCTATGCTCATCGAGCATCGTCCTGGCCATTTCAATAAGGGTCCGATTCTTGTGCTCAACCACCCCGTTTGGCTGAGGAACATATGGAGACAAAAATTGGGGTTCAAGACCTTGCCTATGGCTAAAGGCTTTGAAACGATCATTCTTGAATTATGTGCCATTGTCACTGTGCAACGCTCTCATGGCATGACCAGATTCATTTCTCAACCTCAAAACCAAGTCATGAACTAAACTCAATGGCCTCATCCTTACTGTCCATAAAATGCACCCACGGCCAACGAGAAAAGTCATCCACGATCACAAGAACGTACCACTTCCCACCAACAAACCGCACCCGAGAAGGTCCCACAGTGTCCATGTGGAGCAACTCCCCAGGCCGAGCAGTCATCACTTGATTAACAGGTGTGTGAGAAGCAGCCACCATCTTCCCATGGAGACAAAGATGGCAAACAAGGTCACGCTCACTCTTCAACTTGGGCAATCCTCGGATTAAGCCAAGTGAGCTAAGCCTTGCAAGCAAGTCAAAACTCAAATGACCAAGCCTCCTATGCCACTTCCACAACTCAGAGAAGGGACCGGCCACCAAACATCGAGAAGGACCAGAGGAGCTCAAGAAGTAAACACGAAAAACCTTCCTAAAAGGCAAAACAGGACAAACCAATGACTCTTGAGCATCCAAAACATGAGAACAGCCCTTCTTAAACCGCACTTCATATCCTTCCTCGAGAAGTTGCGAAATAGAAAGAAGGTTGTAACCAAGGTTACTAACCAAAGCAACATCCCTCAGGATAAAACTCTCAGAAACTGGAACAGCACCGACAACTTTCACTTTACCTGTGCCTTTATCCCCAAAAATGATATGCTCTGGGGTGAGACTTGAGAACCATCTATGATTACCGGTCATGTGGCGCAAACATCTAGAATCCGTTAGCCATATGTTCTCTAGGCCTCTGTCTTGCATCAATAACAGTTCATGGGGTGAGCATATGGTCCGACAATAGGGTTAGACTGAAAAGAAGCAAACTAGTGCCGAGCCATCTGCTCAAAAGATTGGTTAGCAAAATCAGAAACATACATCCCTTGACCCCAATCCCGCGGAGCTTGAGGTTGCCAGTCACCAAGTCTAGGAAAGTGTCGTCCGTCGTAGCTCTCAAAGCCTCGGCCAGGTGTACCATAGCCGTACCACTCACGATCCGGTGCCCTACTGGCAAAGCGTGCACCACCACCTGGAGCACCACGAGGAAAGTGGTCTCCTCTACCTCCACCTACATGATGTGGCCAGTGGTCTTGCGTATCCCCACGCTGAGTCTCAACAGCAGGCCTATTGCCCTGATAGTTCCTATCCTCAGTTCCTCTACTCAACCTCTCTACGCTTAGCCCTCAACCTGTGGTAGTAAAACTCCACTATGTGACCCTCCATATGGCAACATTCACACTGATATCTCTTAGGTGGAGCATCCTTGGGTTGGTTCTGGTTCTTAGGCTAGCCTTGAGGAGTCGGCTTGGGAGGAGCATTCCTCTTAGCCCCTTGCTTAGAACTCTCTGGAGGTGAGTCAGTGGTGTTCCTCTTAGGAAGAGTGTCAAGTGGGTTCCTCACAATGTTAGGCTTGGGAGTCCACACCTGTTTCTTAGGTGGCTCCCTAGGCTTCTCTTCACACACCCCATCCTTGATCTCACAATTCTTCAAATGGGGCTTGTCATGGGTATGAGGAAACTTCTCACTAATGGGAGTCCCACTTACATCACCAATCTTCCCATACAACTGATTAAAATCAGCCTGGGTGTAGTGATAGCCAACCCTCAACTTGTCACTCAACTTAAAAGAGAAAATGATCATACCAAGCTGAGGCTCCCTAGCAGAAATCCAACTGAGAATGGTTCTAAAATAGGTATTCTCATCCTCTAACCTAACCTTCTCAATGGCTAACTCATGAAGCCTATCCCCAAGGTCTCTAGACATGATACAATCAACTCTAATGGGGCCAGCTGTCTTTTCAGACTTTCTCAAAGTAGCCCTAGTCTCTTCCAACTCCTTCCTAAGTGTAGGACAAACATCACACTTGGCAAGCAAAGTTGGCCTAGCCTTCGACTCCTCTAGTGCTGCAGTAGTAGAGTGAAGCAAATCTACATTACTTGCATGCTTAGCACGGAGATTAGCAATTTCAACGGCTAGAACCTAACAATCATTGCACACAATCTCATTAGCAACAACACATGCTTCCTTAGCAACAGACAGATCATCCAAAGCACAAGCAAGTTTAGAACTAGCAGTCTCAAGTTTAGCTTCTAGAGTAGCAACCTTAGCATTTGCAAGCCTAAGAACCTTAGCAACTACCATAAGCAAGCGATCCTGGTTTTTCAACGCAACAAACATAGCCTCCTCATCATTCTCATCATCGCTCACCTGAGGCTCGGTGTTGGACTTGTTGCAGACGTCAGAGTCGGTGGAGCCGGCTTGATCACCCTGCCAATCTCATCACCAAAGAAGCAAGGTTCGGCGTGTCCGACGATCTTCTTTTCATCATCATCGTCATTGTCGGAGCCGGAGTTGCTGGAGCTGCCATCACAATCGTTGAGGCAAGGAAGGAATGCACGGTCGCGCTCCAGGGCATGCTTCTGGTACTACTTCACAAACTCTTTCTTACTGTAAGTACGGCCGCTTCTTCTTGTCGCCTTTGTACTTGCCCTTCTTCTTGTCGGATTTGTACTCTCCGGTCTTCTTCTTGTAGTCCTTGCCGGCGGAGTACTTCTCCTGAGCTCTCCTCTGGGGATAGTTGGCGATGAAGTGGTCTGTCTTCCTGCACTCGTAGCACTGGAGCTTGTCACCTCTTCTGCGACTCATCCTGTTGGGGTAGAGGCGTTGGAACTTGTTGCACAGTAGGCACATCTTGTCATCATCAAGAGCCTCCAGTTCCTCCTCCGTAGCCGAAATCAAAGACAAAGTATAGCCAACAGAAGGGTTGGCATTAGAAGCACCGCCACAGCTGGGGCTAGCCATTAGAGCTAGTCTCTTTGGAGTTGGTTCATTCATTTTGGCCGAAGCCTGAGAGTCAACCTCCAAAGCCTTCGACTTGCTATACAGCTCGTCTATGGTGAGAGTCTCATAGCCAGCTGTTAGCACTAGAATTTAACTGATATGCCAGATGGGCCGAATCAGCTAAAAGGGCTAGAAGAGCTGACTCGAGAATGGATCAATCGGCTAAAAGGGCTAGAAGTGCCAACTCGAGAATGGATCAATCAGCTAAATGGGCTAGAAGAGTTGACCTGAGGGTGGGTCGATCGGCTAATGGGCTGATGCCAATGCTAGTAGGCCATGTTTCTTAGTCTAGTTTGAGTCAAGTTAGGTCTAGCCTGTCTAAAAATAGATTTGTTTAGATATAGAAAGAGTTTTTTTAGAAAGAGTCTGACTTGTCGTCCAAGTCTCCGGACTATAAATATGCACCCATGTTCTATGAAATAAAGGGACGACATTACGCTTCCTATAGCTATGTGTCTCCAACTTCTCTAGGCGCATCGCCACCCCTAGCAACTAGGGCTTTCCAAGGTAATCGTCATGCTGCTCTAGTGATATTTTTCGTTAGGGCATTAGGGCGTGAGCCATATGGCGAACCGTGTACTGAAGCATTTTTGATGGCACCGCTTGCTAGTTATCATGATGAAGATCCATTAGTTATCCTGAAGAAGCTCGTAGTAAGCCTTGCTTGCTACAAGATTCATCTTTTATCTTGTACGTCTATCGATCTACCTTCGCATCTAGATTTCACACCATAGATCGGTTCTCGTATGGCTCGTTCTACGCTCCCTTATCGTTTGTTACAATCCATGACGTGCCGCTGCAGTGTTTGAACGCGACTTGCCAATAGATCAGCATAGTTCAGTATGGCTCATTCTACGCTCCCTTATCGTTTGTTACAATCCATGACGTACCGCTGTAGTGTTTGAACGCGACTTGCCAATAGATCAGCATAGTTCAGGCACCCTATCTATACATGTCTTAATTTGTATCTATTTAGTTAGATGGATCTCTTTGGTGGTCCTGGTTAGAAGCCGATTTAGCTCTGCAGATCTGTTATATCATGCTTTTAGATAGGGTTTTTACATCTTCTCTGTTACGGATGCTTTTCTTGGCTGCTTTGTGCTATATCTACACATATCATGCCGATTCACCGATGCCCACGCATCAGCCGACTGAAGTACATGACCTCTCATGTTTGCCGATCTGAGCGATCGGCAGGAATTTAACGTTTAGATCTATTATGTACGCTTTGCAGGGAGAACATGAGCCAACCGCGACCATTTGTGCAACCTTCCTGGCTATAAGGTCAAGCCAGGTGGCATGTCTGCACCACCACACAAACAGGATCGGCTTTTCCACAGAGCCAATCGGAGCCGCACGACAGGAAGATGAGTGTAGCAGCAGCACGATCCCCAGCTCTCGTGTGCCCTGCGCTTGGACCACACCGCCCATCGGTATCTGAGTGCAACACCAGCTGACTCGACTATAGACTCCTTCTTCAACTGCCAAATACTACAATCCACAGCATAGAGTAGCTTGCAAGCCTGCTCATGGTCGTCGTATGGCAGTGCCCCATTTTTCGCATTCACACAAATCTTGTTAGAAATTGATTGAAACCGACTGAACAAATCACCTATGCTTTCACTAGATTGCTGGGAGAAGTTCTCATACTCTCACTTGTAAGTCTCGAACAGCCTAGCCTTGACCTGACTTGTCCTCTCATGGAAATTTGCAATGGTAGTCCAGATCTCATGAGCCGTCTTTAGATGATTCACTCTATCAAACTTAGAGTGGCTTAGGGCTATCAAAAGGAAATTCCTAGCCTTGTTGTTAGCTTAATGTTCCCACTGCTGCAGTTGGGTCACAAGCTCATCCAGCACTTGGAAATAAGCTCTCTGGCAGATATCATAGACGGATGACTGTTGGCTCTGGAGGAATGCCTACATGCGGACATTCCAATATGAGAAATTGGCGCCATCGAACCCTGGAATGTTACCAACAGACTGATCCATGGTCGCTTCTTTGTGGATCTAGAACCGATTAAGGAATAGAAGACCCTAACTTGGCTCTGATACCAATTAAGGACCGAAAGAGCGACCTAGAGGGGGTTGAACAGGTTGACACCACAAACCTACAACCCAAAACCCTCTCTGCTCAAACGTGTAAGATCACACAGCAACTAGAATGCTGCTGACCCTAGGACACGATGAGGACAACACACAGCAGAAGAAATCGCTCAAGCGCCCACGAGACGGACGAAAGCGATTAAGGCCTAGAAATTAGAATGCGAGCTCCACTAGCCACTCTACACATTCAAGTGCCTCACTGGATGAACCAATGAGTTCGAGTAAGGCCACACAGCAGAGAGTCACAAACCAAAGTCACAGACAAAACACTAAGGCCAAAAACTCCAAACAACAGCAAGTAGCCAGACCTGCCGGACTGTCCGGTAGCACAAACCGGACTGTCCTGATAGAACGCCGAAGTATCCGGTGTAGCACACTGGACTGTCCGGTGAAACAACCGGCACAACTGAGCACCGGACTATCCAGTAGTGTAGGACCGAGACGTGCGACAAGAGGGGGGGTGAGTAGGAGCACTTGAAAACTCAAACTCACAACCCCATGCAGCAAACTGACAAACAGAGCACTCAGAGGCTAGACACCGTCCACTAAACAGATACGTGTCTAGCAAGTACTTGGTGTCGCCCACTGAACAGGTACACACCAAACGAGCGGAAGCACGAGAGTCAAAGATCACAAGACCTGCAAGTTAAGCAAAGCAACGCCTCTCGCAAATGAGGCACCCACATAGCTACTCCGCACGTAAATGCATCTTATAGAAGAGTACTAACCAATGAGTATGGGCCAGTGGTCGGAAACACTCAACAGAGGGCGCAGCAAAAACCCGGAAGCGAAAAACACCAACGAAACCAAAACATAGTTGCAGCCCATGCAATGCTGGACTATCCACTGCCAGGAGCCAGACAATTCGGTGGCACCGGATAGTCCGGTAAAGGCTGCCGAACTGTCCGGTAGAATGGTCGGGACAGCCCAGGTGCTGGACTGTATGTTACACACCGCCAGACTGTCCGGTAGGACCGGATAGTCTAGTGGTTGTACCGGATTGTCTGGTACAACTCTGAGACTTGAGTCTCTACAACCTAAACTTGACCAAATCTTATCCAAACTTCATGAGATTTTGCACAGACTATCTGGACCCTATTCCAAAGCTATTCCCGAAAGATCATCTCTAAAAGATTAAGGGATTAGCGGGAATTTCAGATCTTGTGAGGAGGGCAATCTTTGGGAAAGAGAGGGGAAAACCCAAATCCAACTTGCTCCTAGCAATCCATCAAGATTGAGATGATCTAGGTCATAATCTCCACATCCTTGAAAGTCCAAAATAGCAAGAGAAAGAGGGAATCTCGCGGGCAAACTCAAAACACCCAAAACCCTTGAGATTCACATCAAAAGCCAAAGAGAGAAGGGGAAGAGAAGGGGCTGTACACTTGAGCACAAATTTGAGAATGAATCTTGCTTGAATTGAAGTGGGAAATCAGTTCATACAAGATCCCTACATCCTACCACCCTTCATCCTCCCTCTTGATGCAAAGCACTAGCTCTAAGGGACTCCAAATCCTAGATTAGCACCCTATTTCTCGCTTAAGCACTTGGCTGCATGGAAGACTAAGCCTAGGATTTCTAGAGGTGGAAGAGTCACCTTAAATGACCAGCCACTTAGGTATATATAGCCCAGGCCTAACGACTCAGTTTTACACTAAGACCCCTATATTACAAATGCCCGGAGGGGCTGAAATGTAAACGATACAATCGGACGACTACGATGATGTCTTGATCTTCTTATTCTCCACACCTCGCTTGGATATGCGCCACGTAGCCAGTAGTCCGGAAGCTTCCCCCAGTTTTGAAGTCAGAAACCAGGAAACTTTATTCTGCGGGCTTTCTTGGCTGGGTCTTCGCCCAATCTTCTATCTTGACGAGTTTTGACCCACTCGCCAAGTCTTGGTAACTTGGGTGGCGGATTTGAGCTGAAGCCGCCAAAGCCTCCCTCTCACGCCTTTATGCCACGCACTTGGGTTGGAGCACCACGGTGGCACCCGGCTTCTCCAATCTATCGGAGTTGCCTCGCAGTCCATCGAAGGACTTACACCGCCGTCGCCGAACTGCCCCACCGTGTACCGAGCTCCCGACCGACTGACACTGAGCTCTCGTGCCTCCAGTCCATTAGAGGGCTTTTGCCTCAGTCCATCGAGGTCTTCATCTACCTCCAGTCCATCGGAGGGCCTCCTGTCCATCGGAGGGCTTGAGCTTGGTTGACAATCATTCATCATACCAGGAGAGCAATGAGGCCGATCCATTGGTTCTCAATCTCCCCCTTGATGAGTGCATTGTCAACACCCATAACCTGTAACCTGAAACAGAACAGAGACAAGAAGAAAAGCATAAAACCGAAAATAAAGAAAAAGAAGAAGTTGCTCAACAAGCCCAAAAGCCAAACAAAGGCAAAGAAAGAAGGGCAAGTCGAAGCAACAAGACAAAGCCAAAGATCGACCCCCTAAGACAAGGGACAAAGCTCAACGCAGTCGATCAACAAAGGCATGACCCCTCAAGAAAGAGGCAAAACCGGCTCAACGCAGCCATGCCAAAGCAAAAACACTAACTCCTCCAGAAGGAGGCAAAGGCTCGACACAGTCGGTACAAGAGCATGCTAAAAGCTCAAACTGCCCCTGAAATGCATCCTCACAAATGCAAACTCCCCCTCAACTAGATCTCTCTCCCTTGGAAGCACAGGAAGCACAAATCTCTCCCAATTGTTGACAATGGACACATCAAGGCCTAAGGAGAGACTCCCCCTGAACTAGACAGCTCCCCCTCAAAATATGCCATGAAGTGCAAGGAGTGTAACACGATGAGCTCAGCAGGGATGAAATGCTAGTACATACAAGTTCTAGCATATAGAGCATGTGAGAGCACAACGGGGCATGCAATAAGCTCTAGTGAATCTATCTCACACAAATCAAAAGCTAGCAAGAATTTTCAGAGTTTTGGCTAAAAGAAAGCATCACCAACAAGAATAGCACCTAGCAAGATAGGCATGAACAGCAAGATGCTAGCAATGCATACAAGGTGTTCTAATCCTAACCATTTTCAGCATGATTTACTTTTAAATGACAGGGGTTATTTGCATGTCAAGCCACTTCTTACCAGCCAATGTCAAGCCTAAGTCCAAAGAACAATTAGAAGCTTAAGACAAGGTTTTAGTCATTCACCGCTTAGTCCAAGTTCTTGCCAAGGTGCAAAAGCAAGCAATCTCGAACTGAGTCAGTGTAACAAGCAAATCCACCTGGATCTTTTCATTTCAGCACAAAGGACACCCCTTATATAGCAAATTCATTTCAGATTTCAGATTTAAGCAAGGTGTCAAATAGCTAAGGCATCAATTGAGCACAGGTAAACAACTAGCATAACCAAGCATGGAAAGAGAGCATAAGCGGTCAACACTCCTACATGCTAGTTAGCCAGTTCAAGTGGTAATCATGTTTTGGATTTTCAGGTAGATAAAATGACATAGCTCACATGATAGTATTTAACAGATACAAAAGAGCCAAGCCATCCATGATCAAGCATGCTACTGTACAACATAGCACAAGCAGATACTAACAGTTCATACCAACGAGCTCTAGTGCTAGTGAAGTGAAAATGCATATGATACAATGCAATCCATGATATGATATGATACAGAAATACAAAAAGAAGCAAAGGAAGAAAACGAAGAAGCAAAAAGGAAACAAACGAAAATCCTAAACTAACCTAAAGCTACCCCAACCTAAAAGGGGTAACACACTCCAAGATCACTCCTCAAGTGAGCAAAGACACTGGGCTCTAAGGGCTTAGTGAAGATATCGGCTAGCTGGTTCTCGGTAACTATGTGAACCAAATCTATATCACCCTTCTCATAGTGGTCTCTCAGGAAGTGAAACCTCACGTCTATGTGTTTGGTTCTAGAATGCAAGACGGGGTTCTTAGCTACAGAGATAGCAGAAGTAGAGTCCACTAGAAGAGGAATCTTCCTAAAACTCAGCCCAAAGTCACTCAGGGTAGCTTTCATCTAGAGAAGTTGGGAACAACAACTAGCTGCAGCTATATATTCGGCTTCTGTGGTAAAGATGGCTACGCTAGATTGTTTTCGCGAGGACCAAGAGACAAGAGAAGAACCGAGGAACTGGCAGGTGCCAGAGGTAGACTTTCGCTCCAACCGACAGCTCACAAAATCAGCATCCGATTACCCTCTGAGAGAGAGTGTCGAACCTGAAGAGAACCAAAGACCAAGCTCAGGAGTGAATTTCAAGTACCTGAACATACGCTTCACCGCTTGATGGTGTGACATCCTCGGTGAGGCTTGGAAGCATGCATAGAGACAGGCCGCGAACTGAATGTCTGGCCTCATCGCTGTCAAGTACAAGAGTGAGCCGATCATACCCCGAAACTCCTTCTGGTCCACCGCCTCCCCATCTTCATCAGCATCAAGTGTCGTTTGTGTCGACATGGGAGTCAACATAGGCTTGGAGTCTCCCATATCAAACTTCTTTAGAATGTCTCTCGTGTACTTGGCTTGATGGACGAATGCTCCTTTGGGCCCTTGCTTGATCTGAAGCCCGAGGAAAAACTGGAGCTCACGCTTGAGGCTCACTTCAAACTCGCTGCTCATCTGCGCTGCAAACCTAGACACTAAAACATGAGATGAACCCCCAAAGATGATGCCATCTACATAGATCTGAACCAAGAGGGTATCACCGCCATGACTCAGTAAAAACAGTGTCTTATCTACCGATCCCATCACAAAACTAGATTTGAGCAGAAAGGACTTGATCCTAGCATACCAGGCTCTTGGAGCCTGCTTCAGACCATACAGAGCTTTCCTAAGCTTATGCACTCGGTCTGGGAACTTATCACTCCCAAAGCCAGGAGGTTGTCTCACATACACCTCTTCCTCGATGAACCCATTCAGAAAAGCAGATTTAACGTCCATCTATTGTAGTTTGAAGCCTCTAGAGGCTGCAAAGGCAAGCAGAATCCTAATAGACTCCAAACGGGCTACAGGGGCAAAGGTTTCCTCATAATCAATCCCCTTCTTCTAACAGAACCCTTGGGCTACCAACCTAGCTTTGTTCCTCACTACCATCCCATTCTCACCCTGCTTGTTCTTGAAAACCCATTTTATTCCTATAGGATGACGGTTAGGTGGAGGGTCAACTAAGTCCCAAACATGGTTCCTCTCAAAATTCTCCAACTCCACATGCATGGTGTTTACCTAGTTCAGATCAGATAATGCATGTGACACATCCTAGGGTTCAAAAGAAGCAACAAATGTAGAGTGGGAGAAAAAGGCTAGAGAGTTAACCGATGAGCGTGTGACGCGCTGGTTGTTGGCGGTTCTTAGCCTAACAGATTTTACTCCGCAAGCGTACGGACACCGCATGTAGCTTTCACCTGAGAGTATTCCAAGGTATCGTATTTATCCTTAGGAAAGCATCGAGAAGAAAACAGATTCATCGATCATCTAGCTACTGCTAACTCATTCATTTCGAAAGATAACAAGAAAAGATAAAGACCAAACACCATGGGGTACAAAACAAACACCGTTGGCACGATCTCATGTTCAAGCTAGGAGGACAACGAGTCAAGGGCTAAGGCTCGGTCTTCTATCTCTTCTAGTGTACAAGAGCTGTCCGTACTAGGGTCGAAAGGATTGAGAGAGAGCTATGGTCTTGCGTCGAGCGAAATTCCAGACTACACCGAGGAGGCATGGGGGTAGATAGTTGGCCAACTGAACGGCAACTGGCTAGCACCTATGGGCTTACCGAACGACGGGATTGGAATATAGAGACCTCTAATGCTGTCACCAAGAGAGGCTACCAACCAGAGCTGTGTGGGTAAGATGGCACGCTATACTAGTGCTCAAGTGACGCGTTGGAGCTACCACCATGAAAGAGCTTGAGCACCAAAGC
Organism: Paspalum vaginatum; assembly: GCA_030272315.1. NCBI lineage: Eukaryota > Viridiplantae > Streptophyta > Magnoliopsida > Poales > Poaceae > Paspalum > Paspalum vaginatum. Next base: position 14,227,039 of record CM059021.1, on the reverse strand, counting down.
TCGTCCTTGGCCAAAGGGTTAGAGCTTACCAAACTCCTAGATTTATGTCTAGGAGAGGATTATAGCACCGGCAAGTATGACAAAGCTCAATCAATTCTAACTTAGTACAACTCAGGCCTCGAACTTGGCATGCCCAAATGGAAAAGGTGCTAGCAAATAAATGCAGCCACATATATACCAAGCACGATGAGTAACTAAATAGAGATGAAGATAAATGACATAAAGTAGGAAGATAAAGTACTCGCACTGTCATAAATCGGAAAGTAATGCTTAAGATATGAAAATAAAGTACATTACTGAAGGTTCAGACCGACTCCGACAGAATAGCCTGCTCTAACTCCTAGCTAAACAATGAATTCAGAGTGGAGGCACCACCCGAGGGGCGCCTCCTAGAGAGGAAGAGAGTGAATTACATGGTGAGGCGCATGTGAGAGTGAGGGGGTGCCTCTCTATTTATAGGTGGAGGAGGGAATATTCTATGGCATCCTATGCAAGATTCCTTCTCCAACAGCTCTTTGGTTACCACCTGTCCTCCCAACCGACCTAGGAAGGTCGGTATCAATGTCCTGCACGTGATGACACGAAGAACCGGGTGAGAACAGGATCCTAAGTGCCTGAACCGGACGTTGGAAGGTTGAACCACGCTCTACAGGTGCTTCTGGGTCAAGAACTGAACTTCTAGCAGATGAACCGGGCAGGCGAGGCTCCTGGTTGCACCACATCGCTGAACTGAGGGGGCGAACTGGCCGAACCGCGCCCTGGCCTTGTCCCTGGCCGCCACATGGCAGGGCGACCGGCAGGGCTGAGCCTGGCCGAGCGCAGGCAGGCGCATCGCGCCACTGCTGCCACGTGCCACCGCCACATGTCGCGTGCTGGGTGCTTCCCGCCTACTGTTGGTACGGAGGGTGCATGACGTCAGCACTGCCCTATAAATTTGTATTTTTGATATATTTTCCATGCGGACTCCAAATGATGCAAATAATATGTCCGTTGGAATTGTCTCAACGAGCTCTATGCAATGGTGGGCATTTGAGATATTTTGTAGTGATGGAATTTGAAAATCTTATCTCAAGCCCTTTTGTGCGTGATTTCTCTCTTGCTCCATTTAGTCTTCTTTTGTATGGAATATGAGCTTCTCCCTGTGATACATCGAAAACCACCAAAACTCATGGAATTCATCAGTGTTAGGTTAATAATGCACAGAACTTTATCTATACCCCATTTTTTCACCGAGGAATTAGTGGTCGAAATAGTGAAATAACGACCGTCAACACTAGTGAAGATCGCCGATCATCCTGTGTGGAGGGTGATCCCGCTGGACCTGTCGAGATGGAACAATCTCGAAGGTCACCTCTCCTGCGTCCGCAGCGGGTCCTACTCCATCTTGTGCCTGAAGAAGTGTAGTGGAAGTAGTTGGCAGCGGTCCAATCGCATCGCCGGTGGAGGTCTCATCATGTTGAGGATCTGTAGCAGGTGCAGTCATCCTCGGCTCCTCCTCTGGAAGCTCATCATCCTCGAAAATGTCGGTGCCGACCTCATCATCACCTGAAAGCCCAAATCCAAGGGTTGTACAAGGCAAAGACTCATAGAAAGAAACCTCACAAGTCTCCACTACATGTCTGAAATCAAGGATCCACACTCTATAAGCTCGAGAGCTAGAGGCATACGCAAGAAAAATACCATCCAAGTAGCGAGACTCGAACTTGTCCAAATGCCTCGCATTTTTAAGCACAAAACATCTGTAGCCAAACGCTTGTAGGTGCTTGATGCTAGGCTGCTGACCAAACCAGAGCTCATATGAGATCTTCTTCAAGAATGCTCACAGAAAAATCTGGTTGGCTATGTAACAAGCAGGTATTGACCGCCTCAGTCCAAAAGTGTCTCAGAGTCCTGTGGTCATCGAGCATCATTCGTGCCATCTCAACAAACATGCAGTTCTTGTGTTCCACAACGTCGTTCTGCGGTGGGGTATACGGAGAACAAAACTGGTGATCGAGACCTAGGTCACTGCAGAAGCTTTTGAACCAAGAGTTCTTGAATTCTCCGCCATTGTCACTGCGGATAGCCCTCATAGGCCTATGACTCTCGTTCCTTAGCTTCAGTACCAGATCATGAACAAAACCAAAAGCTTCATCTTTGAACTCCATAAAGAACACCCATGAAAGCGAGAAAAGTCATCCACAACGACAAGGACGTACCACTTCCCACTGACCGACGCAACTTGAGCTGGACCTACTGTGTCCATATGCATCAACTCTCCCAGGGTAGGAGGTCATAACCTGATTAACAGGAGCATGGGAAGCGGCAACCATCTTGCCATGATGACAAGAGTGGCACACTAAGTCCTTATCTACTTTCAACTTGGTCAATCCTCGGATCAAGTCCATAGAACTCAACCTGACAAGCAGATCAAAGCTCAAATGGCCTAGTCTCCTATGCCACTTCCACACTTCAGCAGAAGGACTAGCGACCAAACATTGAGAGGGGCTAGAAACAGATGAGAAGTCAACCCTAAAACCTGCCCAAGGGGCAAAAACCGACAAACCAGGGTTTCCTCTGCATCAAGCACACAATAAGCACCCCTCTTGAAATGAACCTCAAACCCCTCATCAAGAAGTAGAGAAACATAAACCAAATTGAACCCCAAACTCCGAACAAAAGCAACTTCTCTCAAGGAAAGCTTAGCAAACAAAGGAACACGGCCAACACCCAACACCTTACCCTGACCATTATCCCCGAATGTGATGTACTCCTTATTGTCCATGGGGTTGAGGCTGGAGAACCACTTGCGATGCCGGGTCATGTGCCTCAAGCATCCTGAATCCATGTCCACACGTCCTCCAAGCCTCGATCCTGCAAAATCAAGCAAAGCGTGGGTGAGCAAACGATCTGGCACTGGGGTTAGTCTAAAAAGAAGCAAACCAGTGCTGAGCCATTTGCTTAAAAGTGGGGGTAAGCACAATCAAAGAAATCACTATCATGACTAGGGTAACCACGACCTCCAAAGCGCGGTCTCTCAAACCGTCTGTCTCCAAAGCCTCGGTCACGAGGTCCGTAGCCGCGTTGAAAATGGCTAGGAGCTCGGCTAGCGTAGCGTCTCTCACCACCTAGAGCATGGGCTGCAAAGCCACCTCCTCTCGCACCAGCAAAGCGGTCTCTCATCTCACTGCGGTGGGAATGATCTTGCCTACCACCCTAGTAGAACTAGTCCTGGTTTCCCTAGGCTTTCTTCTGCCTCTCAACTCGCTTCCTCCTGAAGCAGAACTCCTCCAAATGGCCATTCCACTGGCAAAAGTCATAGTGGTAGATAGACCTCTTGGGTAAAGAGTTAGGCTGAGCCATGGGCTTAGGTGGTGTGGCTTTGGGTGGTGCAGGCTGCTCAGCTTTCTCCTTGCTAGAGGGCTTAAGAATCTCAGTCACCACCCTGTCCAACTTAGCCTGAGAGGGCTTGGGTATCCAAAACTGCTTCTTTGGGGCAGCCTTGGGAGGCTCATGGAAAACCCCATCAATAGTCTGAGGAGGCTAGGGAGAGGAAGTCTTAAGCTTAATCGGGGCTCCCTTCTTTTCACCCAAGGTACTACGCTCTCCACACCCAATACTGCTCATGTCACCCTCAGCTCTCTTGGTGCTCTCTATGATCATCTTAAGTTAGGGTTGCCTTGCATACACCCAGTTGAGCACCTCTCTCAAACGGTTGTTCTCATCAACCAAAGTCAGCTTCTCCTCTCTCGGATCTTCCAGAACTAAGGTCTGCACAGCACACACATCATAGCCTAGGGAGGGATCTGGAATAGCTACCTTCTCAAGCTTCCTAATGGTGGTCTCCTTGTCCACCAACTGCATCCTAAGGGTCAAGCAGTTCTCACAACAGTCTGAAGGTGTTGAAAGCACCTCAAAGTTAGCTCTCAACTGCTCTAGCTCAGCTCTCAAAGTAGGACAGACCATACATGCACCCAAAAGCGTAGGTCTAGCCCTAAGCTCTCCCAACTCCTTGAGTTGTTCCTCACACTTCACCTCCAGCTCAGCTTTGTCTACTGCAAGGTGGAGACACTGTTTGCACTCTGGCTCCTCACTCAAAGTAGGCTTTTCTAGTTCAGACTGGAGTTGGCGTAACTCTAGCTTCAGCCTATCCATCTCCTCTACCTGACGAGCATACTTGCTCTTCTACTCACACAACTCTGTCATTCAGGGGCTCACAAGTAGGGCACTCAACCTCGGTAGCTGGGGCTTGTCATGCTCCTCAGCCTCTTGTTCTCCTCCAAGGCATCAGCTAGCTTGGCCTTAAGCTTCTTGAGCTTTTTGGCCGCCTTCTCAAGCATTCTATCCTGGGCCTTAAGCGCTTGGCTATTCTCCTCTAGAATCTCAAGGATTTCAGCTTGCTCCGAAGTTACCTCATCACCGGAGGAAGAGTTGTTGCCATCATCCTTGTGCTGATCAACCAGCGCCATGGAGGCAGACCGGCCTCCTCTTGGACTTGTGCTTGTGCTTGGAGCTAGTGGAGACAAAGCATAAGCCAGATGGACCTCCTTGATCCTTCCTCTTGTCCTTCTTGTACTAGATCTCCTCTTCCCTTGAGCTTGACGAAGAGGATGAAGAGGAAGAAGATCAGCTAAAAAGCCCGATCTCGGCGAAGAAGGCCTTGTCCCACTTGTAGTTGTCCTTCTGATAGCTCTTGAATGCCTTCTGGAAGTCCTTCCTTCTTGCTTGGGAGGAACTTGCTAGAGTCGTGCTTGTGGGAGTGGTGCTTGCCGGAGTGGTACTTGTCGGAGTCGCGGGAGTAGTTCTTGCCCTTCTTGTAGTAGTCGTTGTTCTTGTTGGGGCACTCGGCGTTGAAATGGCTGACCTCTCCGCACTCGAAGCACTTGGGCCTCTCGCCCCTCTTCTTGCTCATCCAATTGTCATAGGCGCATTGAAAGCAGCTAGACACCAGACAAAGCTCTTCATCTCCAAGCGTGGCCAACTACTACTCTGTCACAAACATCAAAGCAGAGAACGAGAAGTTGTGCATTATGGGGTTAGCATGAGCCTCGCTGGAGGGAGTAGCTAAGGCCAGGCTCTTGGAGCCGCTTGGGTTGAGAGAGTCTCTCAACTTGTAATCCACCTCAGTGGCCTTAAGCTTGCTATACAGCTTCTCTACTCCAATTGTGTCATAACCCGCTGACTCAATGATTGAGTTTGCCTTGATCTCCCATATTTTCGTATCTAGCGCATATAGCAACTTAACAGCTTGCTAATGGTCAGAGTATGGGAGCTCATCGTGGGTAGAGTTGACACATAACTTGTTGATGATCAATTGAAAATGACCAAACAAGTCATCGATGGACTCTCCCGGCTTCTGCATGAAATTTTCATATTCGCGCCGGTAAGTCTCAACAACGAGCCTTGACAGTAGTAGTACCCTCATGGTGTGCACTAAGCAGGGGCCATATCTCATGAGCTATCTTGAGGTGGCTCACTCTCTCATAATCCACGGGACCAAGCCCGAAAAAGGGAAAGTTAACAACTTTGGCATTTGCCTCATGCCGTGCCACGATCTCAGGCGTAGTACGCTGAGCAGTCGGAAGCACCTGAAAAGTCGTACTCTGGGTAGCATCCCATATGTCCTGACTCTGGCTAACAAGACAGGCCTCCATCCTACCCTTCCAGTAGGGATAGCCATCCGAGCCAAGGACCGGAATCTTCCTAGAGTGAGTCATAGTTGCTACTTGTTTCACACCGATAAAGGTATAGAAAATCTAACCGGCTCTAATACCAATTGTAGGACCGAGACGTGCGACTAGAGGGGGGTGAATAGGAGCACTTGAAAACTCAAACACACAACCCCGCACAGCAAACTGACAAACAGAGCACTCAGAGGCTAGACACTATCCACTGATCAGATACGTGTCTAGCAAGCACTTGGTGTCGCCCACTAAATGGGTACACACCAAACGAGCGGAAGCACGAGACTCAACGATCACAAGACCGCAAGTAAAGCAAAGCAATGCCTCTCGCAAACGAGGCACCCACGTAGCTTCTCCGCACCTAAATGCGTCTTACAAAATAATAGTAAGCAATGAGTATGGGCCAGTGGTGGGAAACACTCAACCGAGGGCGAAGTAAAAACCCGGAAGCGAAAAACACCAACGAAACCAAAACAGAGCTGCATCCCTTGCACTACCGAACTGTCCGCTGCCAGGAGCCGGACAATTCGGTGGCATCGGATAGTCCGGTAAAGGCTGCCAGACTGTCAGGTAGAACGGCTGGGACAACCCAGGAACCGGACTATCCAGTACAGGCTGCCGGACTGTCCGGTAGGACCGGATAGCCCGGTGGTTGTGCTGGGTTGTCAGGTACAACTCTGAGACTTGAGTCTCCACAACCTAAACTTGACCAAATCATGTTCAAACTTCACAAGATTTTCCACATACTATCTGGACCCAATTCCAAAGCTATTGTCAAAAGATCATCTCAAAAAAATCAAGGGATTAGCGGGAATTTCAGATCTCGTGAGGAAGGCAACCTTTGGGCAAGAGAGGGAAAAACCCAAATCTGACTTGCTCATGGCAATCTAGTAGGATTGAGATGATCTAGGTCATAATCTCCACGTCCTTGCAACTCCAAAACAGCAAGAGAAAGAGGGAATCTCGTGGGGCAAACTCAAAACACCCAAAACCCTTGAGATTCACCTCAAAAGCCAAAGAGAGAAGGGGAAGAGAAGGGGCTGCAGACTTGAGCACGAATTTGAGGATGAATCTTGCTTGGATTGAAGTGGGAAATCAATTCATACAAGATCCCTATAGCCTACCACCCTTCATCCTCCCTCTTGATGCAAAGCACTAGCTCTAGGGGACTCCAAATCCTAGATTAGCACCTGGTTTCTCTCTTAAGCACTTGGCTGCATGGAAGACTAAGCCTAGGGTTTCTAGAGGTGGAAGAGTCACCTTAAATGACTAGCCACTTAGGTATATATAGCCCATGCCTAACAACTCAGTTTTACACTAAGACCCCTATATTACAAATGCCCGGAGGGGCTGAAATGTAAACGATACAATCGGACTGACTACTATGACGTCTTGATCTTCTTCTTCTCCACGCCTCACTTGATGTGCACCACGTAGCCAGTACTCCAGAAGCTTCCCCCGGTTTTGAAGTCAGAAATTGGAAAACTTTATTCTGCGGGCTTTCTAGGCCGGGTCTTGGTCCAATTTTCTATCTTGACGAGTTTTGACCCACTCGCCAAGTATTGGTAACTTGGGTGGCCATTTTGAGCCGAAGCCGCCAAAGCCTCCCTCGCACGCCTTCGCGCCATGCACTCGGGTTGAAGCACCACGACGACACCTGGCGTCTGTAGTCCATCGATGTTGCCTCGCAGTCCATCGTAGGGCTTACACCGCCGTCGCCGAACCGCCCCTCCATGTACCGAGCTCCCGTGACCGACCAACGCTGAGCTCTCGTGCCTTCAGTCCATTGGAGGGCTTTTCCCTCAATCCATTGAGGTCTTCATCTACCTCCAGTCCATCGGATGGCCTCCTGTCCATCGGAGGGCTTGAGCTTGGTTGACAATCACTCATCACACCAGGAGAGCAATGAGGCTGATCCATTGGCTCTCATATTCGAAGACGAACTCGAAACTCCCCAAGAACAGCAGGGTTCAGCTGACCAGATGCCCTGGAGATGAGGACATCACTCCAATGATTATGCAAGGACCTATTACAAGAGCACGTGCAAGACAATTGAACCAACAGGTGAGCTCGTTCCTAAGTGCCCGTACATATACTTGTGAGGATGGTATGCTGCCTAATGTTATAGTTGATTATATTGTACTTAGGAGCTTAGGAGAGGACCATGAAGGCCTCAGACTAGTAGGAGGGCAAGGATGATGTCCAAATCAAGATGGAGGCCCAATTCTACTTGGAGTTGACTTCCACGGCCTCCAGGACCAGTCATTAGTAAAATCATCGCCCAGGCCACAAACGGACTCCGATTTTGACGATCCACATACGCTTCGAAAGCTAAGAAGATAAACTTTCCAATGCCACTAGTTTCAAATCATTTGGAGTTCGGAGTAATCAGGAATTCACGTCAGAATTTAGAGGACAAAATCTGTCCAACACTGTTTTCCCTCTTTTTGTGCCGTTGGCCCATGTATCGTCTTGGAGCCATCATAGACGCGTCTAGGCCTTGTTGGTCGACATAAACTCTATATAAACAGTAGCCATCATAAACTCTATATAGACGGGTTTGGGTTTTGCTTAAGAGTATTCTGTCGAGAACAGTTCGCCGTGTATCGGTTCAGTGAACCCCAACTTGTGCAACTCAATTAAGATTTGCGATTTTCCTCGTCTTGCTGGTGTTCTTCGGTTGCATTGCAGGAACGATAGCCTTCTTGGTGAGGTCAATTGCGCGCATCACATGGTCAATAACCATCAGAGCAGTGGTATTGTGATTGTAAGGATTCGAACCTTTGGCCCAGAGCCTTCATCACCAATGTTGAGTCTCCACTCCTAAACCGACGTACCTCACAAAAGATCGGGCCTATCCTATGTCACCTGGGGTTGGCCGACCCCCTCTATTCCTGCCTTCTCTCACGTCTCCCTTTCACTGAGAACTCCTCCACGATGAAACTTACAAGATTGGACCCCTAACCCTCATGTTGGAGCACTGTTTACAATGAATTAGATGCCTTCTCCCCTTAGGGAGGCTACATATTTATACCCCGAATGGTGCCTTATACATGGAAACTATTATGTCAGTTTGACGAGGCTTAATTCTATGACCTATTTCCGTGTATATACAAGCCTCTTGAAGGTTCTTGGTCGTCCATAAACTCCCTTGCTTGAAGATAAAGCTATTGCCTTTGTCTTTCCCGAAATCCACCTTTCCTTATTCTGCAGTTTTTAGTATTTCGACTATAACTTCCTCATATGAAGTCCAAATAAGGAAAACTCTGACTCTAAATTGTAGTGCTCGAAAAGATCTACAACTTTGGTATTCAAACTTTCTTCATTTGACGTCACTAAGGTCTACAAATTGGGCCCACAATGTGCTGTTGTCCTAAAATCCGAGAATATCTCGAGATTTAATTTGAGCTTGGATGGATCTCATGATAAACCTTCCTTGCCTTCAATTTCCTTATACTTAAGTAATCCTTGTCTTCCAGAACCTTCTCAATCAATGGGCTTGAGCCTTCTTTTGGGCTTCAATTGTTCTTCTTTTATTAATCAGGTCACCTCCTTGAACATGTAGCATTGATCCATCTCTGAGTAGTCTTCATAATTATTGCATTTATTCCTTAATTTCTTGCAATATTCAATAAAGTAAAAGACAAAAAGCATTCTCGAATATGGAGTTAATTGTTAGTAAAATATGACTTCATCATATAATTAATCTCTGAAAATGTATGAAATCATGTCAATATAGACCATAAATATCGTCATTATCTTGCGCCAACAATAATGTGTAATGAGCCAATAGAACAAAAATGTGAAGGAAATACTGAAGCAACTTGGCTCAGAGTGAAGACAACCTGATGGCGCCAACCAGGCTAATGCCCCAAAATCCAAATAGCTTAGACTGCATCACGGCATGATAATACCACTACCTGAATGAAAGCTTACCTGCCACTTCTACTCTCAGCTCCCTTTGGCTAGGAGGGCACATGCACTGCTAATGCTGGGAGAACTTGCCACCAACCAATTATAAACAACATAGCACAGGTATGGTAGCAATATGACCAGTAGACCGTGAAGACCTTGTTCGTTTGGGCTGGTTTTGCCTAGTTTTGGGATCCAATCCACATGAAATATCTTGGCCCGGATTGGATCCCAGCCCACGAGAAATTGGGTGTTCAGTTAAGCCCAGTGTGGGTTGGAAACCAGCGTTCCCTGGCCTTTTTCCCTCGCCCCAGCCTAGGAACCAAACCCTATCTTTGGTGTCCAAGAACGATTCCACGCGAGGAGGCAGAACGGAGGCGGCCACGCATGCGAGGAGGAGGCGGTGCAGAGGCGGCCGCGCACGCGAGGTGAGATGGTGCAGAGGCGGCTGTGCACGCAAGGCGGAGGCGGCGCGAAGAAGAACGTGGAGGTGGCTGCGCACTCGAGGCGGAGGCGTGGTGACGGAGCAGGCGCATCCCGACGGCGCTGGTGGTGTCCCATCCCTCTGTCTGGCGTCCATCTTCTTCGGCGGTCACCTTCGCACCGGTAATCACGTCCTTCTCCTCCACTTTCCTTCCATCTGCTCGCTAGGGTTAGTTCTTGGGTCCTTGGATCTAGCAGCCCCATGAGCGAGCAGTCTGCAGCCACCATTCTTAGAGCCAGTGGTGGGGCGCGTCTGAGCTTTGTTGACGCTTGATGATTGGTGGCTCTGTTTCGGCTCCCCTCCATGCCGTGTATGTGTGTGTTGGCAACCAGAAGGTGGGAGCTCGAGAGGCGTCGTCAAGCAAAGAAGGCGGGAAACGAACCAGGTGCGAGCACAGGAAGGATGTCGAACACGAAGATGGGCCAAGCAGGAAGAGTACTAGGCTTAGAATGGGCAACACACGTTTTGGGCCAGATGAGTGGGCCTTGTAATCTGAAGAGAGAAGAGAAGCTATATGTAATGAGTGGATGAGGAACGAGAGAGACAGGGTAGAACTTGGCATATTGTGGTAGCGGCGGCGTAGCAGGGGGAGCTTCTACGGCGAGGTAGATGGGTTGCTCGCCAGAGTTCTCCGACAGTGCATCGTAGCTACTCAAACTAGTTATCCTGGTTCGTAATACAATATCTGTGGTGATCGGTGTCTAACAGTTGGTTATCAAAGCTTGGCTTGAGGGTCTGATCTAGCGGCAGGACACGATCACTACATGAGGTTTTAGGAGAGAGTAGGCACCGGCGGCAAAGGAAACGAAGGAGGATCCTCTAGCTGTGATTCTGGCGAAATTGGAGGAGAATCATAGGAAGGAGAAGAGACTCACAAGGCGCTTGCTAATGTTCAAGGGGGTCATGCAGAGCATGGACAACTCGTTGAGGAAGTTGGCAGAGGATCAAGCCATGGTGGACGCTTGGAAGCCGGAGATTGATGAAGATGTCAAGGAGTTGAAGGCTTCGGTTCCAGATCTGACGAAAAAGCTGGATCAAGTGACACTGCAGATGTCGAAGATGTCAAGTATTGCATCATCAAGCGGTATCGGGGGAACGCTAGCTCCTGCTCATCTGGGAGATCCGTCTCAGGCGGCGGCCTTCGGGTCTAATGACCACCTCGAGGCTCATATTCACCGGAGGAAAGGCAGGGACACCTTTGGGCATCCCTCGCCACCTCCTGTCAGAGGTGCGAAATTCACCACTCCTATTACTCCACCTGTTTCTTCTTCGGGGGGAAATCAATCCATGGTTAGATCCTTGGGATCGCAGGGGCTAGGGTCATGGTTACCTCCAGTTAATTTTCTAGTGTTTGATGGTTCTCATCCTAGATTGTGGAAGCAACGTAGTGAAACTTTCTTTGAGTTGTATGAAGTTGATCCTGCAGTGTGGGTGAGAATCGCCACCATGAGTTTTGAGGGTCCTGTGACTTTTTGGTTGCAATCCATGGGGAATAGAATCTCAAGTATGACTTGGGAGGAATTGGGGATGTCCTTGACAAACCGTTTCGGTAGAGGTCAGCATAGTTCTTTGGTTCGGCAGTTTGTGCATATTGAGCAAACTGGATCAATGGCTGAGTACATAGAATAGTTTGATGCTATGATTCATCAGTTGCTTGCTTATGATAGCAATTTACACAATGAGATGCTTACTACTCGTTTTATGGAAGGATTAAATGATGCTATACGGCCTGCAGTTGTGCTGCACCGTCTGAAAGATCTCGATACTGCTTGTTCTCTTGCATTGTTGCAGGAAGAAGTGACGGCCTTCCAACCTAAGCGGGAATCCAGAAGAGTTGAAGCAGTGACGGTGGCACCCGCACCACCAAAACACTGCCGCCACCGTAACCTCCACTGGGGCCACAATCAAGTGGGCGAGCCTCATCTCCCAAGTTCATTGAGGACAAGAAAGGCGCAAGCTGATGAGGCCATGGCTCCTCAAATTAATTCAACTAAATATCTTTGTGCCGATTTTCAATTTGATGTCTTTCCATTTGATGAAAAATACATAAAGAATAATGCATTTTGTACTCATGCCGGTCTGTCATCAAAAATATATTTTGGAACTGCTAAACAGTCCTCAAATATATACTTTGAAGGCATTGGAAACCAACAAAGGCATGGAGGAAAGCAAGGAGAGCGTCCAAGTCAAGTTGGAGGCCCAATTCATCTCGGAGTCGGCCACCTCGGCCTCTAGGACCAGTGTGCACTAAAATCATTGCCCAGGCCACAAATGGGCTCCGTTTTCAGTGATCCACGTATGATTGGAAAGCTAAAAACATAACCTTTCGTGGATATATTTGATATTTGATTGTTGCTGCTATATTTGATATTTCGTGGATATATTTAAAGTTAGTTAATATTGCTACCCCCTCTACTAATTCGGAAGTGAATTATCTAGTCACTGTTTGGTACCGTCAAAGATTGGGATTACTCGGGCAGCGTTGGCGTGTCTTTTATCAATTGGTATTAGTTTGCTGGGTTGTTCATGGTACCTTTAGAAATTTTGCTGCTGATTTGAGATGAAGAACTACCATACTTTCAGCATGAATAAAAGTAAACGCTCATCATGGAGTTCATGTATTGTTGACGATGATTGTTTTGAACTAGATAAGTATTGTCTTCCTGATAGAAGTAAGCTTATGCTGAGACTTTATACAAAATCTTCTCCATCAGAGTATTATGAGTGGGAGGGTTCTATATTGGATTTTGTTTGGAGTGGTGATTTACCATCTAGCCAGTTTGTAAATTTAGCAAAGAGGACTTTCTCTGATTGTGTATTGCAGTGGTGGATGAAATTTCAGCATGGTGATTATCATGGGGCATCATGGGAAGATATGAGGGATGCGTTAAGAAGCCTTTGTGACCCACCACTTGAGAAGTATGTCTGTAAACCACGAAAAGCTGCTCATGGTTGTGCTCCCACACAAAAAGCTACTAGAAACAAGTCTGTAGCTGCAAGATGTTCTCCCCCAAAGAAGCAGGTTTTCGCTATAGCTCGAGGCAGTGTTGGAAAAGAAGTGAATGATATTTTTTAGCCCTTCATGAGTCCATAAGTAATTTTAATCGATGGGTCGCAAAATTCAGTAGTCCTGCAAAGAAAACAGAAATTAATGGCACTATTGTTTCCTCTCAAGAGTCCATTCAGGAAGCTTCTAATGTTGTTGATGATGCATTAAATGGCTTATCTATGATGGCACAAGAAGTACAGTCGAATGGTTCAGTTGTTACCGTTAAAGGGCAGCGCTCTAGCATCTTTAAGTCCGATTGCAAAATTAAAGATAAGGTATACAAACTCATTATTGATGGTGGTAGTTTTACTAATGGCATTAGTTCAGATCGTGTGCATTCCCTATCTTTGTCTGCTCAGAGGCTTCCAATGCCAAGTTATATGCAGTGGATGAACCAAAGTGGTACGCTGAAAATTACTCATAAGGCTAGAGTTAAATTTTCTATTGGCAATTATATTGACACCTTTGATTGTGATGTTGCTCCCATGAGTGCTTGTCATTTATTGTTGGGTCGACCATGGCAGTTTGATTTGGATGCTACTCATGGTGGTCGTTCCAATACTCATTCTTTTGTGCACAAGGGCATTCATCATGTGCTTAAACCAATGCCAGAGAGTTCTATCAAGACTGAGGTGTTTGCGATTGTCAAAAAGAAGAAAACACAGCCAGCTGAACTTACACCAAAGCCTTCAAGAGGGAGAGAATGATGTGCTTGACCCTCCTCCAATAGTCATTGCTAACGACATAGAAGATACTACAGCAGTTGCCTCTAAAATTTTTGATATCAATAGTAAAGTTTCAGCAATTTCTGTAGGTAATTATTTAGAAGCCCTTGATTGCTATGGTGATTATGTGAAGGTGGACAGCAAGATGAAACAAAATGTTATGATGATAGGTGAAGGCATAGTTCCTGCAAAGATTGTTGACATGATCTCTATTAGAGATGAGGCACATGAAAATATACCAAAGTCGAGGATGCCTTTGTTTCAAGAGGGAGAGAATGATGAGCCCATGGCTCCTCAAATTAATTCAACTAAATCTCTTTGTGCCGGTCTTCAATTTGGTGCCTTTCCATTTGATGAAAAATACACGAAGAATAATGCATTATTTACTCATGCCGCTCTGTCATCAAAAATATATTTTGTAGCTGCTAAACAATCCTCAAATATATACTTTGAAGGCATTGGAAACCAACAAAGGTACGGTGGAAAGCAAGGAGGGCGTCCAAGTCAAGTTGGAGGCCCAATTCATCTTGGAGTTGGCCACCTTGGCCTCCAGGACCAGTGTGCACTAAAATCATCGCCCGGGCCACAAACGGGCTCCGTTTTCTGTGAGCCTCATATGATTGGAAAGCTAAAAACATAACATTTCCAATGGAACTAGTTTCAGGCCTTTTGGACTTCGGAGTCAACAGCAAATCGCATCACAAGTTGACTAATAGAATCTGTCCAAGGTGCTGCGCCACTAATTTGGGCCATTGGTCCATGTATCATGTGAGAGTCCATCTCGGATGCGTCTAGGGTTGCCAAGACATCCCCTAGCTAATATATTCGGTAACCGCCACTAGGGTAAGGGAGGTTTTGTTATTTTGTGGATTTTATCCCCCCGGTGAGCCGTAGCTTCCTAAACCCTAGGTGGTGATCCCCTAGGTTCCTTGTATTGAAGATTATCGCTCCAGATCCCTGCGTGGATTTGTGTTGGTGTGCGATCAAGCTGTTGCTTGGGCATTCTCCGGATTTCTACAAAGTCCTCTTCTTCTGATCATGGTGTGCAGCCGTGGGTGGAAGAATTTACCTTGGGTTTGGTTTGCATCAATCATTGTAAGCCAACCCATCTATCTTGTTACTGTTGTGTCTACGATTGATCGAACATAATTGTTCACCTGCTGCCGCTACTTGTGTTCGGTTAATTATCTATCTGCTATCTATTGTTGCTGCTATATTTGATCTTTGGTGGATTTTTTTTGTCAAACCGCGCAGGAGAACTGCGCGCGTCATTTCATTAAGAGCGAACAAAGTACTCCTGGGTGATTAGAATCCCCCAGGGTCGAACAGTACAACACACACCGGGCAGAGATACACGACCACACCCTCGAAGACCTCTAGGAGCCGATCCTATTGACTAACTCCTGGAGGGCTTTTGCCCCGGCCAAACACCAAAAGTGCCCCTCAGCCACTACTGACTGGTATACAACATTCGCATCCGGCCTGAGTTTTTCAAAAACACAAGCATTCCTATGTTTCCACAACTCCCAGCTAACAAGGATGACCAAAGAATTAAAGCCCTTTCTTCCCGCCTTAGGCAGGGAGCTTGCTGCGCGACCCCACCAGGACTTGAGCCGAGCAGCGTGGTCAGGCAGCAACACTCCCAGGCCTAGCCTATGCAGCACCAAAGCCCACACCTCCCTGGCCAACACGCAGGAGGAGAGCAAGCGGTTGATCGTCTCCGGTGCTTGGTCGCAGAAGGGGCATGCCGGCTGATGGGGCAAACCACGCTGGGCCAATAGATCCGAAGTCCAACATCGGTTATTGATGGCCAGCCAGATAAAAAACTTGCAGTTCGCTGGGGCCCAAGTCTTCCAAATCCGCTTCCAAGGGGAGAATTTAATGGTACCGACAAACATTGCGTTATAGGCTGATTTACTGTTGTAACACCCATTAGAAGAGAGCCTCCAAACAAGTTGATCTGGTGTGTCAGGTCACAAGACAGTACCCTCCACCAAATCCCAGATGTGGAGATAACCAGTCAACATCTGAACTGTTAAGGCCCCCTTGATATCTGAGACCCAACATCTGTTGGAAAGAGCCTGACTCACTGTACGCCTTTTAGCTACTCTCTTGGGGATTGCCCGGTAAAGCTCGGGGGCTAAATCAGCCACACAACTGCCCTGCAACCATTTATCTGTCCAAAAAAGAGTATCCTCACCATTGCCAATGTTGACCTCAACTGCCATTTTAAACAGGGCTGCTGCTTGTGTGGGGATTTGAAAAGGGAGACCATTCCAAGGTTTCGAGGTGTCTGTTTTCATGAACCAGAGCCACCGTAAGCGCAGAGCCCACCCCATCCTTTCCAAATCGTGGATACCAAGACCACCAAACTGGTACGGCCGCTGCACCTTCTGCCAAGATACCAAACAGTTTCCTCCATTTGCTTGTTCTTACCCTTTCCAGAGAAAACCTCGCCTTTTTTTGTCAATTGCTTTAACGACCCATTTGGGCAAATCAAGAGCAAGCATCACATGTATAGGGGTCGCTGAAAGGACTGACTTAACTAACACCAGCCGGCCTGCTCTGTTCAGGAGAGGAGACTTCCACCTCGGCAATTTGTTTGCAACCTTATCAATCAAAGGTAACAAGTCGGCTTTAGTTGGTTTAGCAAGTGTAAGGGGTATACCAAGGTAGGGACATGGGAAGCTGCCCACCGAGCGGGAGAGGATGTCTCCAGCACAGTTAATGTCTTCCTCCGAGCATTGGATGGGAATGGCGGAGCTTTTCACCAAGTTGGTTTTGAGACCAGAAACAACTCCAAAGCACTGCAGAAGATCTCTCACAACTGATAAATCCAGGGGTTCGGGTCTCAGAAAAATGACCACATCATCTGCATAAATAGAAACCCTGGGCCAATTAGGTCGACCGGCAATGGGCTGCAGCAAATTATCACCAGAAGCCACTCGGATCAAGGAGTTCAGCACATCCATTACTAGAATAAATAGCATGGGGGAGAGGGGGTCCCCTTGTCTAAGGCCGCGATGATGCTGTATGAGGCGTCCAGGGCTGCCATTAACAAGCACTTGAGTGGTGGAAGTGGACAGCAGCAGGCACATGAGGTTACACCATCTTCTACCAAACCCCAGGTGTTGTAGTACCTCAAGCAGGAAAGGCCAGGATACTGTATCAAAGGCCTTGGATATATCAAGCTTCAGAAGAATGTGTGGCTCTTTGCTTTTGTGTAATGTTTGGGCAAGCTGTTGCACCAGCATGAAATTGTCATGGATGTTTCTGCCTCTCACAAATGCACTCTGGTTATTGGAAACCAGTTTGGGCAGAAGCGGCGCCAGACGGTTGGCCAAAATCTTGGTGACCAATTTTGCAAAGCTGTGAATAAGACTGATAGGTCTATAGTCCTTCACTGCAGAGGCATCAGCATACTTAGGGATCAAAGTAATGAGCGCTGAATTTAATAGCCGGAACTTAAAGATGTGTCCTCCAAAAATTGCTGCCAAAGCATCCAGAACATCACTCTGAATAACACTCCAGCAGGTCTTATAAAATCTACCGGTAAATCCATCAGGCCCGGGAGCTTTATCCAAAGGCAGGTCCCGGATGGTTGCCCACACTTCTTCAACGGAGAAAGGCTCATCCAGAGGGGAGAGGTCCTGCTGGTGCTGTGAATGGAAGGCTGCCAGGTCGAAAGAAAAATTCCTCTCCTCAGAAGAACCCAAAAGAGCCTCGAAAAAATCAGCAACCACATCCTGCTTCTCTTCCTGCGAGACATACAATCTGTCCTCGACTTGCAGCTTTGAAATGAAGTTCTTCTTTTTTCTATAGCGTGCATGCTGATGAAAAAAGGATGTATTCGCATCTCCCTCTCTGAGATACAACACCCTGGAACACAGTCATGCAATGGTGCGTTCAAGGGAGGCTAACCCCAGGCAATGCAACTTTAGCTTCTTACACAGCCACTCCTCACCCTGAGATAAAAGCGCGAGAATCCCTGGCAATTTTGAGCCGATGGAGAATTTCCTTGGCCACAGCTAGTTGCATCTTGACATTGCCAACCTTACGGTTGCTCCACCTTTGCAAACCCTTACTAAGCCTTTGAAGTTTCAAGAACATCCGCTCGACTGGGCAAGAGGAAGAGACCGGGGCTTCCCAATTCTGCTTGACTG
The DNA here is from genome assembly GCA_030272315.1 of Paspalum vaginatum. Taxonomy (NCBI): domain Eukaryota; kingdom Viridiplantae; phylum Streptophyta; class Magnoliopsida; order Poales; family Poaceae; genus Paspalum; species Paspalum vaginatum. The sequence continues at coordinate 14,209,043 of CM059021.1, read as the reverse complement.
CATCAAGAAAACCTGGCATCTGGGGCCAAAAGCTCTCGAAATGGAAGTGGCGTTTACCCCTGGTACAGACTTGGAGCCCCAACAGTAATGGACAGTGATCAGAAACCCCAGCGGTAGCACTCTGCAGCACAGCATCAAGGAAAATGTCCTCCCACTCAACTGAGCAGAAAGCACGGTCAAGACGTACCAGTGTCGGGTTGTCACGTTCATTAGACCAAGTAAACTTCCATCCCAAGAGAGTGATTTCCTTCCGTTCCAGATTATCAAGGAAGCGCCTGAAACGGCCCATCATAGCACGGTTCAGGTTATTATTGTTCTTATCGGCTGCTTGGTAGATCAAGTTAAAATCACCAGCAATCACCCATGGCCCAGCACACAAAGCTCTAACGTCCCTCAATTCCTGTAGGAATGTTATTTTATCATTATCTTTCTGAGGACCATAGACCCCAGTGAGCCACCAATTGCGACCCTCCTCTTCCATAACATGCACAGAGACAGAGAAGGTGTCAACTCGGGAGGAAATAACTTGGACAGCAGCACTCTTCCAGGCAATAATAATCCCACCACGAGTGCCAACAGCAGGTAGCAAAACAAACTTGTCGAAATCCGACCCAAAAACTGAGCAAAGGAAGAACTGACTGACGGCTGCCACTTTGGTCTCTTGGAGACACACTAGGTCAGCTCTAGAAGAAAGAATTACATCTCTCACAGCATTCCTCCAGGCCTTCATATTGAGCCCTCGCGCGTTCCAAATGAGGATAGATGATGGATTCATTTAAACATGACAGGATCGACCGGTCCGAAGCCCAATTCAGACAAACGAGGGTGCAGTTGCCCGTGCCTCCAATCCATCCTCCACAGCCCAACCAAAAATAGCAGCCAGAGCACAGAGATGCGTCTCTGAGATGACGCTATCAAATAACTTGCTATACTGATCTTGAGCAGCAGCATCAATTTTTTCAGTCTCTCTAGAAAAGCCCAGGCTGCGGATCACCCGCCTTTGTGCCTATATTTAAAGTTAGTTAATATTGCTACCCCTCTACTAATTCGGAAGTGAATTATCTAGTCACTGTTTGGTACCGTGAAAAATTGGGATTACTCGGGCAGTGTTGGCGTGTCCTTTATCAATTCACACGCCTACGCTGCCCAAATATTTATCCCAATCTTTCACGGTACACAATAGAGTGAATTAAGGACCTCTGAGTTTAATCAAACATATACTTGAAAAAAACTGAGTTGCTGCGGTAGCGTGAATAGTGACACAAAATAAGATCGTACTCCACCTTTGATAAATGGCAGGTCAAAGAGAGTGCTCTATATATCGAAGTGACTAATTTAATTGATCAAGCAATCACCGAATAGCTGCAGGTGATCCAAGCCTGACAGCCGGCAAGCAGACGACAATAGTTCTCAAACTCAGCAAGCACAAATATAATTCAAACCAAGATAAAAGCTTGCACAAGATGACCCACAAATATATGACCAACCACTTTTCAATATGTTCTCCAAAGATCAACTATAGCAGCAGCAACAGATAGGTGGGAACGACTTACAGTAGATGCAACCCGAAACCCTAGATAGGATCTTCCACCCACGGCGACGAACCACGGTCAAAAGATGGGAAACTCCAAGGAATTCTGATGTGCGCCCGAGCAGCAGCTTGATTGCACGATCTCCATAACCCGGAAGGATCGGCAAGGTAGATGAGAGGCGATGCCCTCTCGATGTTCTTCAGAGGAACCCTCAACGAAAAGACACGGCAAAATAATATCAAGTCTCCCTAATCTAATGGCGGCTACTGAGTATATTAGCTAGGGACGTCCTAGCAACCCTAGATGCGTCCGAGATGGACCCTGACACGATACATAGACCAATTGGCCCAAATTGGTGGTGCAATACCCTGGACAGATTCTATTGGTCAACTTGAGACGCGATTTCCTGTCGACTCCGAAGCCCAACAGGCCTGAAAATGGTGCCATTGGAAATGTTATGTTTTTATCTTTCTAAGCATATGTGGATCACTGAAAACGGAACCCGTTTGTGACCTGGACAACGATTTTGGTGCACGCTGGTCCTGAAGGCCGAGGTGGCCGACTCCGAGATGAATTAGGCCTCCAACTTGACTTGGATGCCCTCCTTGTTTCCCTTCTTGCCTTTGCTGGTTACCATGGCCTTCAAAGTATATATCTGACGAAGTTTTGGCATCATCAAAACTTATTTTTGATGACAGACCAGCATGAGTAAACAATGTATCATTCTTCATGTATTTTTCATAAAATGGAAATGCACAAACTGAAGACCTGCCCAAGAACATGCAGCAGAACTAATTTGAGGAGCCATGGGCTCATCATCCTCTCGCCCTTGAAACAAAGCCGTCCTCGGCTTTGATATATTTTGATGTGCCTCATCTGTGATAGAGATTATTTTAGGAACCTTTGCAGGAACTAAGCCTTCACTTGTCATCATCTTTTCCTATTTCATGTAACTATATATAGAAAGAGATTGTCCACATGATTTGTTCAGACCCTAAAAAACAATAGAAGAATAATTTCCTACACATTCAGGAAAATTTTTTGGCTCAGGACCAACTTCTTCATTTAGGGTTGTACATGGCATATGAGCAGCAACTACTCTCTTGTTGTCCACCTTCAGCTTATCATCAGAAAAACTGAGATCGCTAGCTTCTAAATAATTACCTGCAGCGATTTCAGAAACTTTCCTGCAAATATCACAAATACTAGAGGTCATGACTTTAACATCTTCAATGACATGAGCAACAACTACTGGAACACCCATGGCACTTCCAATCACTACTGGAGTAGGGACATCCACATCATTCTCTCTCTCTTGGGGCAAAGCCGTCCTCGGCTTTGGTGAAATTCCAGTGAGCTGTGTGGTCTTCATTTTGACAGTAGGAAACACCTCTGCCTTAATATCACTCTCTGGCATTGGTTTAAGCACATGATGAATTCCCTTGTGCACAAATGAATAACTGTTGGAACGACCTCCATGTGATGCATCCACATCAAATTGCCAAGATCTGCCCAATAACAAATGGCATGCACTCATAGGTGCAACATCGCAATCAATTGAATCAATATATTCTCCAATAGAAAATTTGACTCTCACCTTGTGTGTAATTTTCAGTGTACCACTTTGATTCATCCACTGCATATAATGTGGTGTTGGAAGCCTCCGTATAGACAAGGACAAAGAGTGCACCAAATCTAAACTGATGGCGTTGGTAAAGCTACCACCATCAATTATCAATTTGCATACCTTATCCTGAATTTTGCATTCTGTCTAGAAGATGCTAGAGCGCTGACCTTTAACATTAACTGCAATACCATCAAATTGTACTTCTTGTGCCATCATTGATAAACCATTAGATGCATCATCAATAACATTTTTTTGAGGTTCAATAAGGCAATCATCATGCAGCACTAGAGATTCTTTCTTCTCTTCATCTTCCTTCATGCACTTTTTAGAACAAAAATTGTTAGTAGTAACAGCCTTCTTAGGTGCAAGCATCTGAATCATGACATTTATTTTATTATGTATGGCTGAACAAGAATACTTCCACTCCTTATATGTGGCCTGATATGTGGAAGTAAATTCTGCAATCTGACTGGCAGGTTTCTTCACCATGACATCAACAGCTGAATATTTTTTCTCTTATCTTCTTTATAAGGAGAAAAATGTGCAGCGCTAGCAGCAACAGATTTCTTAATTGTCAGATCAAATCAACTTTGTAAAATTGCTTTCATACCTGTCCATGTACTGCATGGAACACCACCTCTCTCAACATGGTGTTGTTAGAGTTTTAGCCACCACTTCAAAATAGTTTGAGAAAATGTACGCTTCGCATAGAAAACCTTCATACGAGATTCAAGTCCACGACCCCAAAACAAATCTTCCATATCATCTTCCCAATCATAGTAGCCCGAAGGAGAAGTTTGTGAGGAAAGTGGTCAAACAAACTTGATTTCCTCATTAGCCAAGCTATAGTCAACCATCTTCACAAATCAACAATGAAAATTCAAAAGGTACCATGAGCAACCTAGCAAACTGATACCACCTGATAAGAACACGCCTAGGCTGCCCAAATATTTGTCCCAATCTTTCACGGTACTAAATACAAGCTGATGTTGCTCCAAAATATATTTTTGACAACAGACCGGCATGAGTAAACAATGTATTATTCTTCATGTATTTTTCATCAAATGGAAAGGCACCAAATTGAATACCGGCACAAAGAGATTTAGTTGAATTAATTTGAGGAGCCATGGGCTCATCATTCTCTCCCTCTTGAAACAAAGGTGTGCTCAACTTTGGTATATTTTCATGTGCCTCATCTCTAATAGAGATCATGTCAACAATCTTTGCAGGAACTATGCCTTCACCTATCATCATAACTTCTTGTTTTATCTTGCTGTCCACCTTCACATAATCACCGTAACAATCAAGGGCTTCTAAAGAATTACCTACAGAAATTGCTGAAGCTTTACTATTGATATCAAAAATATTAGAGGCCATTGCTGTAGTATCTTATATGTCGTTAACAGTGACTATTGGAGGAGGGTCAAACACATCACAAGCAGCTCTAGGACCAGAACAACTGAGGATCGACTGTCCAACCTGATGGCATACAGAAAGGCCAAGGGGCTGTGTTTCATGTGCGGCGAACGTTGGGGTCATAATCACCGGTGTTCTGGGTCAGTACCGCTGCATCTGGTTGAAGAGATGTGGGCTTTATTTCAAGAATCAGAGCAACTTCAGGAGGAAATGGAGAGCAACCCAGGGGATGCAGAAGTGGAACCTGAACAGGTTATGGCTATCTCTAAACAGGCTGACAGTGGTTCTTCTGGCTGTAAGACCATCAAGCTCAAGGGGTCAATTCATTGTCAAGATGTACTCATGCTTGTAGATTCGAGCAGCTCAGCCAGTTTTGTGGGCAGTCACCTTCTTGCTCTGTTTCCACAAGTGTGCAAACTGGACAGGCCAATGACCATCAAGGTAGCAGATGAAGGAACTCTTCAGTGCAGGTACCAAGTCCCAAGTTGCAGTTGGCTCTGCCAAGGGGTTACTTTCTTTACAGATTTGAAGGTTATTCCATTGGGCAGTTATGATATTGTGCTGGAGATGGATTGGCTAGAGTGTCACAGTCCAATGAACATTGATTGGATTACCAAGAGGATTTCCTTTCGGTCCCAACAGAAGCAAGTAGTTCTGAAAGGAGTTCCATCCAGAACCAACCATTGCCACAGTATCCAGTTGGATCAAGTGGGGGCGTTGTTGAGACAGGAAGGGCTTCTGTTAGTACTGTTGGCAGTCACCAGTGAAACCAAGACGCAATCTATACCCAACCAATTCAACAACTGTTGCAGCAGCACCAATCATTGTTCGAGAAAATGAAGGGGTTACCTCCAGTGCGGGATTTTGACCATGCCATTCCATTGTTACCAAGAGCTCAACCGTTCAGGCTGCGTCCTTACCGATATACACCAGATTTGAAGGATGAAATAGAAAAACAAGTACAAGAATTGTTGGAAAATGGCTTAATTCAGCACAGTACCATCCCTTTTGCATCACCGGTACTTCTAGTAAGGAAAAAAGATGGTGATATGGCGCATGTGTGTGGACTACCGAAGGTTGAATGCATACACAATCAAGAACGAGTATCCCATGCTGTTGTTGGATGAGGTCCTTGATGAGTTGCATGGAGCGGAGGTATTTTCAAAGCTGGACCACTGTTCTAGCTACAATCAGATACGGTTGAAGCCCGGGGATGAATACAAAACCGCATTCCAAACTCACAACGGCCACTATGAGTATCGGGTCATGTCTTTTGGTCTCACTGGAGCTCCAGCTATGTTCCAGGCTTTCATGAACCACGTGTTAGCTCCATTGCTACGAAAATGTGTGGTAGTGTTCATTGATGACGTGCTCATATACAGTAAGAGTTTGACTGAGCATGTGGATCACCTACAGCAAGTGTTTCAGCTCTTAGCAGCACACCAACTGCACTTGAAGCTCACTAAATGTTCTTTTGCGCAAGAATCATTGGAGTTTCTGGGCCATATTATCAGTAAGCAAGGGGTGGCCACCGACCCGAGTAAAGTTGAGTTGATCCAGAACTGGCCGGTGCCCACATGTGTAAAAGGGGTGCGCAGTTTCCTAGGAATGGCAGGATATTACCGTAAGTTCGTGCGTTGTTCTGGCATTATCAGTAAACCCATGACAATCCTGCTGAAGAAAGGACAACAGTTTGTCTGGAACAGTGAAACTCAGGCTTCTTTTGATGCGCTAATGCAGTTATTGGCATCTGCACCTGTGCTGGCGTTCCCAGACTTTGAGCAACAATTCTGCATTGACACCGATGCGAGTGATAGAGGCATTGGAGCAATACTACATCAAAATGGGCATCCTATAGCTTTCATCGGCAAAGCTTTGGGTCCTCGCAATCTTGGACTGTCAGCATATGAAAAGGAGTGTTTGGCCATATTGTTTGCCGTAGATTATTGGTGACCTTACCTACAAATGGCAGAGTTTTTGATACGTACCGACCAGCAAAGCCTAGTGCACTTGGATGATCAGAGGATCTCGACCACGTGGCAGAGAAAGGCATTAATCAAGCTGATGGGACTGCAGTTCCGAATCGTGCACAAGAAAGGATTGCTCAACAAGGTGGCCGACGCCTTGTCACGAAGACCAAACTTACACTTGCACTCTGACCAATTGGATTTGTTTGCTCTGTCTCACAACCGACCGGCCAGGCTAGAGGCAGTTCAATGGGATATCAGTCAGACCCACAATCAGTTAAACTACTCATTACATTGGCAGCGGGAGACAAGGTGGAGCATTATACTTTGATGGATGGGATCATCAGATTCAAAGGGAGGGTGTGGATTGGCAGCAACGCAAAGGTTCAACAACACATACTACAGGCCTTCCATGCGAGTCCAGTGGGTGGACATTCTGGCTTCCCAGTCACATATAGGCGCATCAAAGCTCTGTTCGCTTGGCCAGCACTGAAGCAACCTGTACAGACGTTCGTGGTGGGTTGTTCTATTTGTCAACAAGCAAAAGCCGAGTGGATTAAATACCCAGGTCTGCTGCAGCTGTTAGCAGTTCCTGATCAAGAATGGCAGATGGTATCCATGGACTTTATTGAAGGTTTGCCACGATCGAAACATTACAATTGCATTCTGGTGGTAGTAGACAAGTTCTCTAAACTGGCTCATTTCATTCCACTTTCGCATCCCTTCACGGCATTGACTGTAGCTCAAGCTAACATGGAACATGTATAAAAGCTACATGGATGGCCTACTTCCATCATATCAGATCGTGACCGCATTTTCACTAGACGAATGTGGTAGGAACTGTTTCAATTGTCTGGCACAACGCTGCGGATGAGCAGTGCGTATCATCCTCAGACAGATGGCCAAACCGAGCGGGTGAACCAGTGCTTAGAAACCTATCTGAGGTGTTTTGTGCAGGGGTGCCCAGCTCAATGGGTTACATGGTTGCACTTGGCTGAATTTTGGTACAGCACAGCTTACCATTCTTCGTTGGGAATGTCTCCATTTCAAGTGATTTATGGCCGTCCACCTAAGCACTTTGGTGTGGTGTCTGTGGAGCATTGTGCTATACCCGATCTACAACAATGGCTTATAGAACGCGAGAAGATGACCAACTTAGTGCGGTTACATTTGCAGCGGGCTCAACAGTTGATGAAGCAGCAAGCTGATAAAGGTCGATCTGAACGGGTGTTCAAAGAGGGCGACATGGTTTATCTTAAGCTTCAGCCATATATTCAGTCGTCGGTGGTCAATCAAGCTAGTTACAAGCTTTCGTTCAAGTACTTTGGGCCTTATCAAGTTATACGCAAGATTAATGATGTCGCCTACGGACTGAAGCGGCTGGCGGGAAGTACTATCCACCCTGTGTTCCATGTCTCATAGTTGAAACCGGCTGTGAGACCGACCGTGCATGTCAGTGACACTATCCCTGATCTACAACTTTCCTATCAGTTTCCACTGGCATTTCTTGCTTGGCGTCTTTGTAACCGATCGGGGCAAACGTTTCCTCAATTGTTGGTGCATTGGTCTGGCTGGCCGGAGTCTCTGGCGACTTGGGAAGATGAAGCATATCTCAAGGAAGAATTTCCATCGGCGCCAGCTTGGGGACAAGCTGCTCAAGAAGGGGGGCGAATGTTAGCAACCAAAAGGTGGGAGCTTGGGAGGCGTCGTCAAACAAAGAAGGTGGGAAACGAACTACAATATCTGTGGTGACCGGTATCTAATAGTGTGTGACTGTGTGTGTGTGGGGGGGGGGGGGTGCTGGCGCGCCTTCTTTCTGCGCTAGCTTCATGTGCCGGCTGCCCGGCTCTGTGGACCGACGAGATCTGCCCCTATTCCATTCCATACCCGCCCAATCCAATCAGTCGGTAGGTGCACACTACGCTTTCTCAAGATCAGACTAAAAAAGCAGCAGGGTTGCGGTTTGCACTGTCTAATCTGTCGAAAGGGTTTTGCACGCTCAGCTCCTCATCAAAGCTGTCTCCGAACCAACTTTCCAGCTTCGCTTTGTCTCGCCGCTATAGTAGATCGAATTACCGGACGGACGGTCGGTCACATAACGAGATGTATCGATGACAGGGGAGCTTGGACGCAGGCCATGCCGGGAATGCGAGCTCGATCGCTGGGCGACACAGGGAACGTGATGGAGCTTAATAAGCCCCATGATAGTTACTAGCTACGATAATTAATGTGATATATATTGTTAAATATACATAGGCACTGCTAGACTTGAATTTCTTTTTCAAAATTGAAAATCCCTGTACTAACAGCAATACATTATATCTGTTAGCAAAAGACTTCATCCAGTTCATTGCAAAAATTTTAACAAGCAGCATAGTAGTGTATAAATAAATCTTGGAATCAATTGTAAACGTATACCAACTGTTTACAAGCAACTTAATGCTTTTTTACGTGTATACAACTCTTTTTTAGTTCTGTATTTCTCTGTTGATTGCTATTAATGTAAGGAGCCTATAATTGGTCACTATTAATCCCACATGTTATAATAATTTGTAGATTGTTCCTGCACAGGTTCGAGTTGGAGAGCACGAACCCCTACCATCTTGGGACCCTGTACCCGCTCCAGAAGGTATTTAGTTTTCCAATTAATATGGGAGCAAGGGATCACATTAGAAAGAGGAGGGATGATGAGGACGATGATATGATACTATTTATTTTCCCTGCACTGCATCTATTGGGGAGGGGTGCCAGTGGGAGAATAGAAAAGAAGCGGCGACATACATCAAAGTTAACAGGAGAGGAGAGTGTTTGGGAGCTACTTGAAGGGCATGTGAAAAACTGTCGGGTAGCATTCAGGATGGAGCCTGAAATATTTACATCTTTGGCTAATTACCTTAGAAGGGAAGGACTTGTGCATGACACGAAAATCAAGGTCAAGGAGAAACTTGCATTCTTCTTATACATGATTAGTCACAATGCATCAATTGAGGATCTCCAAGAAAAATTTGGGCATAGCGGTGATACCTATCACCATCATATGAAGCATTTTTTCAACTTGGTTATCCCTGAACTCAACAAGCGATTTTTTAAGCCTCCCGATCCTAATCAAGTTCATTTGAAAATTGAAAGGGATTCTAGGTTCTTTCCCTATTTCAAGGTGATAAACTTAACACTTCTATCACTTGTCAATATCTATCTTTTTCCAAAATTTAGAAGAAATAAACCCTAAAAAATAAATGCTTTTTGTTTGTAGAATTGCATCAGGGCGATTGATGGAACTCATATACCTATATCTACATCTTGTGACAAAGCCGCTCCATTTCGAAATAGAAAGGGTACTCTCAACCATAATGTTATGATAGCTTGTGACTTTGATCTTAATATCACATTTATATCTACTGGATGGGAGGGATCTGCAACAGATGCTAGAGTTCTTAGATCTGCAATGAACAATGGCTTTCATGTACCTCCGGGGAAATTCTACTTGGTTGATGGCGGGTATGCCAACACGCCTTCTTTTCTTGCACCCTATCATGGAGTCTGCTATCATCTGAGAGAGTGGGGGGCAGGCCACCGTAGACCTCAAAACTACAAGGAGCTATTTAACCATCGCCATGCAGTATTGAGGAATCATGTTGAAAGGACATTAGGGGTTGTTAAGAAGTGTTTTCCCATCCTGAAAGTTGCCACTTTTCACAAAATAAACAACCAAGTGAAGATACCTGTTGCAGTCTCCATATTCCATAACATTATCCGATCAATGAAGAGAGATGAGCAATGGTTAGATGACCAACCCGATAATATCCAGCCTCAAAATTTTGTTGACCTACCAGAGGGTGACCAAATTAATGATCAGAACAATGTGCAAGGAAATAATTTGAGAGATATGATTCCTCAACAAATGTGGAGTGATTATATACAACATAGAAACTAGTGGTAATGTGTTTTGATGCTTTATTTTTTAATAACTTAAGCATGTTATAAATATTGTGTCACAACATATTGTGCAAATTTCTGCAGTTACCATGTTTGGAAGAGGTTTACCAAAGTTAAATCTGATGTTGCCTAAAGCCTCAAAAAGGAAGAATTCACCCAAAGTTTCACACAAAGTTCGACCTACAAAGGACAATGGACACTCAAGTTGTGGGGTTATGGAGTAGGCTACCATAGCATGAAAACGATTTTCTACTAATGTGAAAGACACAGGAACACGTACAAGCAAGAGATCATAGATCATTACCACTAGACGCGCAGTGCAGCAGAAGACGAGTCAATGCAGACGAGCGCCGAGTTAAGGCAGTCGAGTGCCGAGTCGATGCACGCCGAGTAGATTTGCGGAGAAGAGCCAATGCCGAGTCACTTAGCCAATGCGATCAAGATCAGTCGGCTGATCAGCGTAGCAGTCATAACAACGCCTCTACGGTATCCACACGTACAATAAGGCGACGCCGAGTTCTGGCGTGCTAGCACCATGAACTTGGCAGAGGATATTGAGAGATTGGACTAGGGCAAAGCTAGGGTTTCGCAGAAACCTTTTTCTGTGATGGCTCACGTGGACACACGGTACCCTAAGTCGTGCCCTCTCATGCATATATATAGTCTCCACTAATGCGCTTTTACCATAAAGGCCCATCAAGATTCTATTTGCTTGCGGATCAAGTATCCGAGTCCTGATAGAGGTCCAACTGCGCATACCATATGCGATCTTCCGAGCTAGACCCGATGAGTCGGGTCCTGATCGGACTCAGCATCGCTCATATCAGAGCCGATACGACTCGGAGTCAGTCCTAGAAATTGCCGTGTGGGCACATCTCCATCAATCTCCCACCTGCCTAGAGGCAATATCCTAGTGTCGCAGTCCCTTAAGTGTGTGACCCTGTAGGTTCACATGCAGTCGGCCATGGCAAAAAACCTTTTCTCAAGCCAATCGATCAACAACGGCGCCTAGCAGCACATGTTGACCCCCGAAAGCACAATGATCATAACCAGTCAGACCCAAGGTGAGATTTGTGCCACCCTTCTTAGATAGTCCGACTTATTTCACTCATCATTGGTGGATTATTGGACTAATCATTAGTCCAAATGTGATTAACCATTAATCACATAGCATGGCCATGCATTTTCTAATCCAACCACCTCGAGGGGCCTAGAAGCAATCTCTCCTGTTATGTAGGAGGGGCAAATTCCATCTTGATCCACTCACATCCCAATCCATGTTTTGGAATGCACCCGAAAGTTACTTTTATAACTACCCAATTAAGGAATAGTGTTTGGTAATCCCTAAGTACACCACTACACACAGTGAGAAACAATGGTGATCTCAGGTCAAAGGACAAAGTGAGTCAAATCCGACACCATGTGCTCTAACATCTGTCCACACCATTGATTTGATATCCAATATCTATGATCTACGAAACATAATCATCAATCAATCCATGTGCTAACCCTTGAATCTTTATTGTCCTAGATAAAGACGGTAGACTAGGGACCATTTAGACAAGAGTTTAAACAAGAGTTTCATGAACGAGTCACACACTTGTTGATCCATTGTTTACAGCAGCATGTTTAAGGAACCAAGCGAATAACATTTATTCAAAATAAAACATAACAAATTCTTATCCCACTACACTAGAGTCAACTCAAGTATCCAATACCCATTGCTTTTGTGTGTGCCTCAAACTTGGATTGTGGGAGAGGCTTTGTTAACAGATCAGCTACATTTAGATCCATGTGCACTTTACATATCTTCACTCATCTCTATCAATAATCTCTCTGATCAGGTGATATCGCCTGAGTATGTGTTTGGATTTTTGGTGTGACCTAGGTTCCTTAGCTTGTGCAATGGCACCGATATTATCACAGTAAAGGTCTAATGGGCACGAAGCACTCAGAACAACACCCAATTCAGAAACAAATTTTTTGATCCAAACGGCCTCCTTTGCAGCTTCCGAAGCTGCAATATACTCGACTTTTTGTTGCAGAATCGGCTACCACATCTTGCTTGGAACTCTTCCAACTATTCGCTCCACCATTGACGTAGAATACGAATCTGGCTTGCGATCTACTATCGTCTTTGTCTGTCTGGAAACCAGCGTCAGTGTAACCCTTTACAACGAGCTCTTCCTCACCTCCAAACACTAGGAACGCATCCTTAGTCCTTCTCAAGTACTTAAGGATATTCTTTACAACAATCCAGTGACCTTCACCTGGACATGATTGGTATCTGCTCATAACACTTAGAGCAAAGGAAACATCAGGGCGAGTACATATCATGGCATACATGATGGATCCGATTGCGGAGGCATACGAGATCTCACACATCCTCTTTTGCTCATCAGTAGTCGACGGACACTGTGTCTTGCTCAAGATTGTGCCAGGTGACATGGGCAAGAGACCTTTCTTGGAATCATGCATGTTGAACTGTTTCAACACCTTGTCTATATACGTACTTTGGCTTAATCCAATTAAGCTCTTAGATCTATCTCTATAGATCCTTATGCCCAAGATGTAAGCTGCTTCTCCAAGTCTGTCATCGAGAAACTCTTTCTCAACGAGTCCTTCATAGCTTCAAACATAGGAATGTCATTTCCGATCAACAATTTGCATCTATATACAAGACAAGAAAGACGAGTGCCTCCCACTAACCTTCTTGTATACACAAGGTTCTTCTACATTCTTGATGAAACCAAACCCATTGACCACTTCATCAAAACATAGATTCCAACTCCGAGATGCTTGCTTGAGTCCATAAATGGACTTCAAAAGCTTGCATACCTTCCCAGCATTCTGTAGATCGACAAAACCTTCAGGCTGTGTCATGTACACATCCTCGGTTAGGTTTCCTTTAAGAAAAGTCGTCTTTACATCCATTTGCCACACCTCATAGTCATGATATGCGGCAATCGCTAGGAGAATCTAGATAGACTTTAGCATAGCTACTGGCGAAAATGTTTCATCATAATCAACACCTTGAATCTGCCGAAACCCTTTTGCCACAAGTCGTGCTTTATAGATGTCAACATTTCCATCGGTGCTATATTTTTCTTGAAAACTCATTTACACTCGATAGGTCGTACCTCATCAAGTGGCTCGACCAAGTTCCAAACTTGATTGTCAGCCATGGATTTCAACTCAAATCACATGGCCTCCAGCCATTTCTCAGAGTCGGGTCCCACCACAGCTTCTTTGTAAGTCATAGGTTCATCGTTGTCCAACAAATATACATCATCCAAACCCATGGTGAGGAACATGTAGCGGTCAGGTGCATGATGTGCCTTCTGTGACATACGCGGGGCTAATGGCGTTTCAACAGAGTGCTCAGCATTTGACTCATCCTGTTGGAAATCAGTTGAATTAGAACCATTCTCCAGTGTTTCTCGAACCTCTTCGAGTTGCACTTGGTTCTGACTGACTTTATCTTTCAAGAAAAACTCTTTCTCCAAAAAGACACCATTCCGGACAACAAACACTTTTGCATCCTCCTGGTTATAGAAATAATATCCTTTGGTTTCCCTAGGATAGCCCACAAAGTAGCATTTGTCCGACTTAGGATGGAGCTTGTCTGACGTAAAACGTTTGACATAAGCTTCACAACCCCAAATCTTAAGGAAAGACAGCCTAGAACACTTCCCAGTCCATATCTCATATGGTTTCTTCTCCACAGACTTCGATGGAACTCAGTTCAGTGTAAAGGCAGCAGTTTCTAGAGCGTAACCCCAAAAGGACAACGAAAGATCAGTATGACTCATCATCGACCTCGCCATGTCCAACAAGGTTCGGTTTCTTCTCTTGGACACAGCATTCCACTGTGGCGTTCCGAGTGGATTCAGCTGTGGATCAATTCCGTAACCCTTCAGATGATCATTGAACTCATGGCTTAGATATTCTCCACCACGATCGGATCGTAGAAATTTTATCGTCTTGCCCGAGTGATTCTGTACTTCATTCTGATACTGTTTGAACCTTTCAAACGACTCAGACTTATGTCTTATCAAGTAGATATAGCCATACCTACTAAAGTCATCAGTAAAAGTAATGAAATACTGAAAACCGCCTCTGGCTACTGAGCTCATTGGGCCGCATACATCAGTATGTACAAGGGCCAATAACTCAGACGCCCTCTCACTTTCACCAGTGAAAGGTGCCTTTGTCATCTTGCCAAGTAAACAAGACTCACATGTCTTAAACAGTTCATAATCAAATGAGTCGAGTAGTCCTTCTTTATGGAGCTTCTCTACACGTTTCTTGTTAATGTGGCCAAGGCGACAATGCCAGACATAGGCAGGATTCAAATCACTCAGCTTGAGTCGTTTCGCATTAATGTTAAGAACAAGTTCGTCCTCAAGATTAAGAACATACAATCCATTCACTAATGGACAATATGTATAGAGCATGTTATTCAAATAAATAGAACAACATTTGTTCTTTATTATTATCTCATAACCACCATCCTCCTCCAAACATGATGAGGAGATAATGTTTTTACTCAATGCTGGAATAAAATAACAATTATTTAACTCCATCACTAATCCTGAAGGAAGCGACAAGTGATATGTGCCGACTGCCAACACAGCAACCTTTGCTCCATTACCGACGCGCACGTCCAACTCGCCTCTTGCAAAACTTCTAGTCTGTTTTAGTCCTTGCAATGATTTGTAGGTATGAATCATCGACCCGGTATCAAATACCCATGTTAGCGTTCTGGGGATGGGGTATCCCCGAAACGTGCACGCACACAGACAAAACAGTACCTCCTAGGGGCTCACAGCACCGTGTACAAAAAAAGAGACCACAGTAAAGAATGGTTGGGCAATGTGAAAGCAGAGGCAATGAAGTCAAAGCATCCATCTCATCGAATGGTGAAGGGTATGGAGCAAGAACGTGCACCACCTCCACTCACACTCCCAATAGTTGACAAGACAAGGCTACCTTTTTCCCTTGGAAGGTGAAGAAGGGACGCGCATGTGCAGCTCAGGGGTTCCCAGCTCTTGCACCTAGCCCCAGGGGCTCCTGCCTTCACTGCGTGCATACGTGGGCTGCCCTGGGGCTCCTCACTGCTGCATGCAGCCTCGGGGCTCTCCGGAGGCCAGCCCTTGCATGCATATTATTGCCCTTTGGGCAAATCTCGGGGGCTAATTACAGTGCTCCAGGGCTGGTCTTGCAAGAATGGCATGCATGTTGTAATAATGACGATA
Organism: Paspalum vaginatum; assembly: GCA_030272315.1. Classification (NCBI taxonomy): domain Eukaryota; kingdom Viridiplantae; phylum Streptophyta; class Magnoliopsida; order Poales; family Poaceae; genus Paspalum; species Paspalum vaginatum. Next base: position 14,193,307 of record CM059021.1, on the reverse strand, counting down.
CCTACTCCAATATTCAATACAACATGACAAGACAACACCTTTTGACCTTGGTGGCAAAAAAAGGCCACTGCGTAGCTACAGACTACTATGAAGCGGCATGCTCTCTGCTTGCAGCACATTTGGACGGGACAGAAGCAGCACGTCTCCTCCAACTACACCTACTTTGTACCAACACCATGCCTTATAATTATTAGAACACACAGACTTATAACGCGACCTGCCCTCTTGTGTTATAAAAGGGAGCAGAACGCCACGCACAAGGCGGAGGACCCTCACTCACAACTCACAGCATCTAGCTTCTCATCTCTCCCGAGCACCTAAGTCCCTAGGCACTTAGCCTATAATTGGGATCCCAACTTCATAGTGATACTCCAAAGAGGACGTAGGGTGTTACACCCCTAGGGTGGCCCGAACCTCTCTAAATCTCTTGAGTTCTCTGGGCTCCGTCGATCTCAGTGATAGTGTCCACGTCCCTATGCAACTCTCTACTCTTGGGGTACCTATATGGTATCTCAATGTCGAAAATGTCGACAACCCATGATTCACTAGAAGAAGTTGCAAGATTAATTTCAATAACATTAATACCTGAAGCGGAAGTCTCACTTCCCTTCTTCTTCTTCTCTTCCAATTACTTTTGGCTGTTCCTCAACCAATGCCCACTGTCACCACAGTAGAAGCACTTGTCCGAGGGAGAGGGACTAGCCTTAGGCTTAGCATCAAGCTTAGGCTTTTGGATCCTATCCTCAGCCTTGCCTTTGCCCTTGCCCTTGCGCTTCCTCTTCTTGCTATCCCTTTGGATCATCATCACATGAGTTGCGGTCTTTTTGATGATATCCTCGGTAGTTTTAAGCATCCCATGCAACTTGGTCAGAGTCTTACCCAAGCTATTCATATGATAATTCATAATGAACGGCTCGAAACTAAGAGGCAGAGATTGGAGGATCACATCCATCACAAGCTCTGGCTCAAGCTCAATACCAAGGCTGTCGAGTGCCTCGATGTGACCAATCATCTTGATCACCTGAGGGCTGACCGGAATCCCTTTAGCTAGCTTACTACCAAACAAGGCCTTTGAGGTGTTATACCTCTCGACCCTTGCCTGGCTCTCAAACATGCCACGGAGCCCTTCAATCATATTGAAGGCATCCGAGTCCTCATATTGCTTCTGATGCTCAGGGGACATTGTGGCAAGCATGAGACAGCCAACGTCAAGCGAGTCATTGTAGTGCTTCTCATGAGCATTGCGTTCAGCAGCAGTAGTACCATCCGCAAGATCCTTAGGATAGGGCAGCTCAAGAACATATTCCTTTTTCTCTTGCTTGAGAACAATTCTAAGTTTCGATACCAATTTGTAAAGTTTGTTCTAGGCAACTTTTCTTTATCAAGAATAGATCGCAAATTAAAGCCAGAATTCTGAGCGGCATTAGCAGCCATGATCAACTACAACAGGAAGTAAATATGCAAACATTTAGCACAATATTTTATGTAGATCTTTCATTAAACAATTTAACAAAAGATGCTCCCACTATATGTTTGCAGTCGTATTCCCTTCCACTACACATGGTGGACAAGATCCGCTTTATCTAAGCTTATAGTGAGCTTTGGCATCACCAGTAGACAACCATTGTCAATCACATCCTATGTGACTCTTGTTTGTTGGGCGACATCCTATGTCGAAACATCCAACATCATGCCCAAAAGCTCAAATCCGATTTGATAGCCTTGTCAAGTAAACCAATCCCATACGTGCAGATGTCCAACATCCACCCTATTTGATTAAGATAGCTGAAGGCACCCTGCTTTGGTAGACCCACCTAACAACGATCGAAATCCTTATAGGTGTAGCAAGAAATAATATGCAGTGATAACAAAATATGGATCATAGATCCAATCTATGAAAACTCATTGGGTTGATCCAATCAAGCCAAGTGCAAGTTTCATCCATGTACATCGCATCGGCTCATCCAATGAACCAGTGTCGATAGCCTGCAACCGATCCAATCTGTTACCATCAATCCATCCAATGAATCGATGCATAGAGCCTATAACATATCCAATCTGTTATCATGGAGCCACAGTAGATCCAATCTACTACGTAATCGATACAATCTATTACATTCGATCTAGACCATAAAGCTACGTATGATAGGCTTTGATACCACTGTGGGGTTACGGGGTAGGCTACCATAGCATGAAAACGATTTTCTACTACCAGCGTAAGACACAAGAACACGTACAAGCAAGAGATCATAGATCGTTACCACTAGACGCGCAGTGCAGTGGATGACGAGTCGATGCAGACGAGTGGCGAGTTAAGGCAGTCGAGTGCCAAGTCGATGTGCAGGAGAAGAGCCGATGCCGAGTCACCCAACCAATGTCGATCAAGATCAGTTGGCCGCCCTCAAGATCAGTCGGCCCGATCAGCGTAGCAGTCGTAGCAACGCCTCTACGGTATCCACACGTATGGGAAGGCGACGCCGAGTTCTGGCGTGCTAGCACCATGAGCTTGGCAGAGGATCTAGAGAGATTGGACTAGGGCATAGCTAGGGTTTCGTAGAAACCTTTTTTTGCGATGGCTCACGTGGACACACTGTACCCTAAGCAGTGCCCTCTCATTCATATATAAAGGCCCATCAGGATTCTATTTGCTTGTGGATCAAGTATCCGAGTCCTGATAGAGGTCCAACTGCGCATACCATATGAGATCTTTCGAGCCAGACCCTGATGGGTCGAGTCCTGATCGAACTCAGCATCGGTTCATATCAGAGCCGATACGACTCGGAGTCGGTCCTGGAAATTGCCGCGCGGGTACATCTCCATCACAAGTTTCACTCATCTGATTTAGATTTATTCTAGTCCTTTGAGTGAGTTGAGAGAAAACTAACACATGTTGCTACTTGTTCCCTGTAGTAAAAACAAGAGCAGCTTGGAACCTTGCCATGGAGAAAACTCTTGTTGACTTGCTGCATGACTATAATACTCCAGAATATAGGAGTCAAATTGGATGGACATCTGAGTCTTGGAACAAGATTGTGAAGGAATTTCATGAGAAAGAGAAGTGTGTGTCTTTTACAAAGTCGCAAATTCAAGACAAGGAAAAAGAATTGAAAAAAGCTTACAAGGCTCTCAATGAAGCAAGGAAACAAAGTGGGGCTTCTTGGAACAATGAAAGGTGCATGATTGTGGCTGAACCAGCTGTATGGGCCAACATAGTCAAGGTACATTTTTCAATGCACTCTACTTCTTTGTAGTTAGCTACAGTATGCATTTACTAAGCGTTATATTATTGTTCTGTAGTCACATCCAAATGTTAAGAGGTTTTGCAATAAGTCTTTTCCTCTGTTTGAAGCATTGGGAGAGCTCCATGATGGTAAGTGATAGTTACCATACTGTCAATATCATGACTGCAAACTGGAAAGAACTACAATGAATTTCGAAAATCCACTTTTAGTGTTGTACTACATGGATACATCGAGATTCGAATACATTATTACAATATTTGGCAACATGCTGTACTGCTGTACTACACTCTTAACGAATTATGGCAGATTTCACTACTGCACTACTGCACACTACTGCAGTAACACTAGTTTAGATTATGAGTCATAATTCTTATGTTATTTTCCTTTGCTTGTATTATAAACTTCCTATCCAGGTCATATAGCAGAAGGAAAGTACAAGTTCACATCTACTCAGCTTGATAATCCACCTGAAGTGATACAAGATGAGAGTGACGATGAGATTGTGCCTATAAACTTGGAAGAGAGAGATGAAGAAACAACAAATGAAGATGAAGCGCCAAGAACATCTGCTGATGTAACATGAAACAAGGAACCCAAAAATAAAGATGAAGGATCAAGTTTGACAAGAAGAGCCGCTGCTCTATCAAGAAACAAGGAACCAAAAGAATCGAAGAGGCAAAGGAAGAGCAGTAACATAGAAGCAATTATGGAGAGATAAGTTGACATAAGAGCCAAACAGATTGAGAGTGAAACTGCCCAGTCAACAAAAGAAAAAGAGGATGCTCAAGCTAAGGACTTCTCAATCAAGAGGTGTATATCCATTCTCAACACAATGGATGTGACAAAGGAAAAAAAAAAGTCAAAGCATATAGTGTGTTCAAGAACCCGGACAGCAGGGAAATTTTTCTGAGTGCTTCTGATGAGGATCCGGAATCTGCCATGATGTGGTTGAGGAATGAGATGGTTTAGCAGGTAAACAGAAACTCATCGACTCTTCAACTCTTGTGTAAAGATCTAGTTGCTGCAGCATGTTTACCTTGTTACCACTACAAGAATTCTAAAAACTTTCGGCGGCTACTGGTGGCCGCTGAAAATAATTTCCTTATTTTCGGCGGCCTGGAGTAGTCGCCGAAAATAGCATGCTGTTGGTAACCCTGCACATTCTGCCATAGCTCATATGCTGAAATATTTCAGGCACACATTCTGTTTTTTCCTGATCACTCGGCACAGCCATAGCCCATATGCTGAAATATTTCAGGCAGTTGTAACACGTTTCACTCAACTGTAACACTCAGCTGTAACAAGTTTCGTCAGTCTTAGTTTCAGTTTCAGTTTGCTTTGTTGGTAAGAATTTAATCCTCATTTTCCTATATCTTTGGAGGATACTCCACTGATCCGTTTCAGTTTCAGTTCTAGACTGCTCCATTGATCAGAATGCTCTATTGATGAGGCGTAGTGCTGGTGTGTTTGGTTTTGCACGCCCATGTTGTGAATATCATCATTGTATTCTACCATGGTCTCCTTTCTGTTCCGTTTGTTCGCCCATGGTTGGGCTGAGTTTGGTTCCTGAACACGTTTGTACTTTGTGCTACTATTGGTTTTATCATTTGATGAAACCATGTGTTCACATCTCGTGCCAGTGACCAAATTTGTTACTTCATACTGCCAAACATCCCAGTAACCTGGAGCTCTGTCCATGTTTTAGAGGTGGCTAATCTTGGTTTGATGGCTTTGGATCTCCTTGGAATGCTGTGTTAGATACTGTCATAATCTGTGTTGAATACTGTCATAATTTGTGTTGGATACTGTCATAATATGTACTGATTATTCAGTAGAATTCTGTTATCTTGTGTTTAGCTTGCTGGATGGAGTAATTCCCCTTGGGGCATAACCGATGAAGCTTTTTGAGGACATGAATTAAACCCCAGCTGGTATTGTCTGGGATTAAACCTAGGCTGGGATCAAAGTGACGTGTCTAGGTTTCACTCAATCCTAGCCAGGGTTAATTCCGTTTGTGGAATCAATCTCCAGCAACCGAACAAGGCCAAAAGGAGAATCTACATTCAGTGTTTGGCCTAAAGACTGAATCCCCTGCTGCATCCCGCAGCATTCGCCATTCAGGGCATTGGATAGCAGCACAGAACATAAAAACGGAGGCAATAGAAGTATCTCCAAACATTATGATTTCCTTGAATTGACGAATCCAATCGCAACCCAGTGTTAAGCCATCATCATTGAAGAACAAATCAGTATATCAATTTCGCAGTATATGATTGTTTTCCCCGCTTTGGGAACAGATTATGTCCTATCGTAAAGAGTACAGAAAAGATGATATCAACGACCAAAACTAACAAAGCCAATCCAATCCAATAATCTAGTGCAATCGAATCCAACGAGAAATTGGACGACGAAACGAGAAGCTCCCGTCCTACTGTACAGCGCACGCCGCCGCCTATCTGAACCCCTTCCGGAGCGAGTATCTGGCCGCCTTCTTCGGCCCCGGCGCACCAGCAACGCCGTCCAGCGCTGCTGCCACTCTCACCGCCTCTGGCAGCACCGCGACGGGCCTGGCCAACTCAGTCTCGGCATCCGGCGAAACCTCCTGCCCGAGCGGAGCCTCAGGCCCCGCGACCGCCGAGCTCGCCGCGACCAGGTTGGTGATGTCCCGGAGCGGCACCCGCCCCAGCAACCGCGCCCTCGACGGCCGCTTCTTCACCCCGCAGCTCTTCACGGCGTAGGCGGAACCGTGCCGCCGAGGTACCGCGACAGCCGCGGCGGCGGACGAAGTTGGAGACCCGGCGTTCTCCTTGTCAGCTCCAGCGCTGCCGGCGGCCATCGCGGGTTATGCCTCGGGTACCGGGAGATGTCGGGATCGGGGGCGGGGATGGAGCTAGAGCTGGGATTGGGGGTGGGGGAGCGGCCATGGGTATTTGAAAGCTGCTGCAGCCGAGGCCGAGGAGGGAGGAACCGGGGATCCATTTCCAAGGATTTTGACTTTTGGGCGAAAAATGATTCGAGGGGAGTGGAGGGAGCCGACGGGGTCGGCGTTTTCGTTCGATGCGCCTGCCGAATCCGGGGAAAATTTCGCGAAACGCTGGGTTTGGGTTTGGAATTCGGGGCGGGGATGGGCGGGGATGGGACGGGGGAAGGAGGCGACGGGCGCCGAATTTTCGGGGCGGCGCGGCGGGGGCGGCCGCTTGCTTGGCGGAGGGAACTTCAAATTTTTCTCCCGCTGACAGCACGTGGCGTGTGTGAGTGCGGAGTGCGCGCCGTCGTTTCCACGCCCAAATGGGCAGGCGGCGCAAATGTGAAATGTGCCGTGCTGCTTGCTGTCGTGACGTGACCGTGACCGGACAACTGCGCTGGTTCACTTCGAAAAATGGCCGGGGCGGAGATTGGAACCTCTTTATATTGCTATATAAAATTGTGTTTCAATTAAAATGTTGTAATCCAGATTTGTTTGGCATGTTTTCATAAATGTTTGAATTGATTCTGAATTTTTTTCAGAATAGCTCTTATTATTTCAAATGTCACAAATTGAATAGAAAAGACATGAACTTTTTTATAATGAAAACGGCATCCAACTCATACATTACCCTAAAGCTAATAGATACATGGCAGAAGGAGCTAGAGCGGGCGACTCTAAAATGCACCCTATGGCATGGAGTTGGGCTCTCGATCTCTCATTCACGTGGGCGGGAAGCGACGGTACCAACAGCTTCTCCATCACCTGTTGCCACCGGTCGTCGAAGAAGAAGCGACGGCGGGCTCCGCTACTGCGACGGTAGCAGCAGCTTCTCGATCACCGCCGCTCTTCTTCTTCGACGACCCAAGCCCGCTGCCCAGGTCCAGCTCCATCCTCACGGCGGCGGAGGCGAAGAATAGGTTCATGTCCACGCACGAGCCTGACCCCCAGCTTAGCGACGGCGGCAACGCGGACAGCCACCACCGGCTAGCGTCATCGACTGAGGAGCATGGAGAGGTCCGCGAGCACCTTGTGCGTGCGTCAAAGCTAGACCTCGTGGATCTCCCTCTCTCACAGCGCTAGGAGCACGAACATGGTGATGCCTGCGAGGCGCTCCCAGCGAGGCGGCGAGGCAGAGCAGGTGTTGGCGGTCGTTATAATCCAATTCAACCACCAACATTTCATGTTCCAAGGGTGATTCTTATGCAAAGTTCATACATTCTAACCTGGTTCCACGAGCTGTGTATAAAGATCACGACGAAAATACATGCAAAACATGGTGATACAAGGTGCAACAATGGAAGGTGGGACAAAAGGGTCACAAAACCCTGGCCACCCGACCAGTTAACCAGGCCGCCCGGTCCCCTCTCCACCTCTCAGCACTAAGCACCAGCCACCAGGGCTAAGTCCCAGGCCGCCCGACCCACCTTCGAGGCTTGCCCGGCATGTGATTGGCTCCAAATGCGACCATCTTCGACCTTGCATGCAAGAGATGATGTGTCAAACACAACTCCACGTTGGAATCCGAGAGATCAACACAAAACACCTCGAGAGGCCTCCACCTCACCGATCCAGCCCACGGATTGGTTAAGTCTGCAATCCATGAGAGTGTGATCCAATGGCTAAGGAAGGAACACAAGGGATATCCAACGACACATGCAAAAGCACACCGTTTTTACTGTCAACCGCCTTACCCAAGTGACCAGGAGCGTTGGATGGACTAAGTCAGTTGGAATCAAGGGCCGTCCGGCCTTGGACCAGGCCACTCGGCCTGCCACCTATCCTCCCAGCACCGACTTAACCACCACAACCGACCTTAGAACAGCTATAAATACCCCCAAGGTGTTCACTTGTAAGTGTGGCTTGATAGTGGTGTAGTGGTATAGCAGCACTTGAGAGTGTGAAGTGTATAGTGTTGGAGAAGTGAAGTTATCGCTTAGCTTATAGAGAGAGTGTCTCTTGTATCAAGGAGAGTAGTGAGGTGAAGAGTGAGGGAGTGGGAATTCTCTTCTCTCCGAGACTTGTATTCTCAAAGGAAGGATATTCGATTCCAGGATTGAGTAAAGTTCTTTGTCCTCACCTTTGTTATTTCATTCTTACTTTACTTTCATACTTAGTCTTATACTTGTCTAGTTTACGGGAACCTTGTGCATGCTTATAGTGTTGGCTATATAGTGTTGCTTGCTTTTCTGGCTCATTACCAGTTTAGTAGTAAATTCATCAAGTAGACACGACGGTGTTATGCTTAAAGTTTACCTTGGTTGGTCGGCTATCCCACGCAGCTCTGGTTGGTAGACACACTAGGTGATAGCTTTTGTGTTCTCAGTAGTCCAATCTCGTACCCGCCTTTCTCGGCTGGATAATCAACACTCTGGTGCCTGGCAATGGTGCTACAGCTTTGGTGTCTATGTTTACATGACAAGTATATCTCTTTGCATGCTTAGTATAGTAAGTTGATCTAACATCTATTGAGAACTTGCTTCTCTGTCTTTATCCTCTACATAGATAGCTTCACTAGTTCAGTAAGTTGTGTTGTGTGTTATCATACTCCTCGTTCCTCGTGGATTTCGATACCCTAGAATATTCTTGGGTGAAAGGCTACAAAGCATTTTCCGTGTGCTTGCGGAGTTACATCTAATAGGCTAAGGAACGCCAACAAGCTTTTCTGATGCCATTGCCGGGAACGGTAGCTTTTTTAACACAGAACCAAGGACCGTCCTATCTCCCACTAGTACCACCACCACCATGATCATCCCACGATACCACTCAATGGATCTCATGCCTATTTGCGAGTTATCTTCTCCGAAGGACAATTTTCTGGAGCCTCTACCACCATCCACACCCATCGTCACAGATGGCTATCAGCTATGTCCCAGCTTGATAGCCATGGTTCGGGATCAATCTTTTGCGGGATTAGAATTAGAGAGTCCCTACACACACCTCCGAGAATTCGAGCAGCTGTGCAGTTGCATCGCAATTTTCGGCATGCCTGGAGAAACTCTGTGATGGTTGCTCTTTCCGTTTTCACTTACTGGGAGCAGTGAAAACCTGATATAGCAGAGTGGCTGGTGTAGTAGAGGGGAGTTGGGAAAGACTCAAAATTATGTTCTGTCTACACTTCTTCCCAGAACATCGAGTCGTTGACCTCTGATGTGAAGTTCTCAATTTCTGACAAGGAAACAATGAGACGTTGCTGGTAGCCTGGTCGCGTTTCACCAGTCTGGTTGCATTTGGTCCAGACTTGGCAATACAAGAGTCCATGCTCTTGCAGCACTTTGTCTGAGGCCATTCACCTAGCGCCGGACTATGTTTGGACTTAGTTTCGGGAGGATCGTTTTCTCACTTAACTGCCCCAGAAGGATGGAAAGTCCTTGATAAAATTCTCGAAAAATCCTCTGATGGCAGCAAGATCGAGAAACCACACTCACATCCACAAGATCCACCTGAAACCAGCTACCACGAAGAAAATCAGAACACCCAAACACCAACTCCACTATCCCGTCAAACTCTCAGGATTGAAGACATCCCTGAACCTAGCACGTCACAGGACACTGAAAGGGACAGTGCATCCGTGATAAATCCTCCGTCGGTTTTGCCGTTCTCATTCGATGACGAGCTATTCGCAAACTTTGGCAATGCATCTCAGTTGCCCAAAGTGAGCCGACGCTTCAAAAGGACCTCTCAACCACCATATCTCTTTCCACATCAAATACATCATATGAGAGAGGACATACTCTGGCTTACAGCTGTAATAAATCAGGAATGGCTAGAAGAGAGACGACTTGACACAAAAATCGTTAGGTTTTACCCAGAACCAGCTCTCGTCCCTGGCCATGTATCCAGCATGCTCCCACAAGATATTCTCTATGACCCATGAGTCAGGGTGAATATCAGTCCTAAATATGTTGTAGACACCTATTTCCCCGCTCAACCACGATCGACATTCGCTTGAAGTGGAACAAGAATGAATCGTTGGTAAATCATGGAGTTATTCGGGTCATATCAGTCACGTTGCGGGACAAGCAGATGTTCTTAGACTTCCACGTCTTCGACATACCCGAGGGGCCCATGCCATTCATATTGATTGGGCTCCCATTGCTTCCCTCATCAAAGCAATAAATCCATGGCAGCTACAGCTTCAGTTTGGTAAAGAAGTGCTCGAGATTGGCAGGAGTCGAGCATTGAACACCAAAACAGAGTCTAAGCCAGAGGTTGACCCCTTAGAAGAAGTGATGGGTATTTCACTTGAGGAAAAGGAGGATCAACACAGCCTAGAGGAAGTGGCTAGCGACTTCAGTGTGGTAGAAGAGCCTGCTCGAGTTCGAAGAACTGCGTGAATCTCTGCGGCCCGATGTAAGGAAAATGGCCTCAAGTGCCATATTTCCATGGTTGTGTTTTGGTGATTGATTGACAACCAACACTTGACTAATGAACTTGTCTAGATGTACATTCTTAGGTATTTAGGTCCAAGGGATGAAGAAGAAGAAGAAAAGTTATAGGCAACGCCCGAAGGGCCGCCCCAACGGGGGTTCCGCTCTGGAAGACATGCAAAATGTGAAGAACTCACAGCCCTGTGAGGACCGGACAGTCCGTTCTGTGAGACCGGACAAACCTCCAGACCAAGATTCCCGAAGGGGTGAAGAAAATGGAAGACATGCAAAATGTGAAGACCGGACAGTCCGAAGTTAGGGAGATGAACTGACTGGACAATTCCAGCAGAGGGTGGTTGAAGCGACCAAGAAGACAACGGACCGGATGGTTTGATCTAGAAGACCGGACAAAGGTCCGAACAAAGAAACCTGAGGCTATGCAGTGCTGAAGAATTCCAGAGGACAATAGACTAGACAGTCCGATGTAAGAAGACTGGACAAACCTTCGGACTTTACAACGGCTAGTTCAAATGGCCAGTGCAATGGCTAGTTGGCAGATACATGGACCTGGACAGCCCGAAGTTGAAGACCGGACAAATGATCAGACAAAATGACAATGACGTCTGATGTCAGTGACCGTTGGAAAAGTGTATAGACCGGATTGTCCAAAGTTGGGAAAATGTTTGGACCGGACAATCCGAAGTACACTGCGTCAGCAGCCCATTGGAACAATGGCTAGTTCGTGTTTGGGGGCTATATAAGCCACCCTACCCGGACATTTCGAGGGAGTTGGAGCCACTGAAGTTGAGAGCAAGCGTAGAGGTGTATTCCAAGCATATCCATCACTCCAACCACTATATGAGAGCTTAGTGCATATCCAAGCTAGGTTAGAGCTTAGAGAGAGTGAGCTTGCGAGCTCTTCTTGAGAGTAGCTCCTGCGTGAGCTAGAGGAGAAGCCTTAGCTGCGGTCAAGCCACTTGTATTTGTTGCTAGACCCTCCTTATTGGTGTGGAGCGGTGGCGACACTTGTGCGGGGATGAGGAGACCCTACAAACTCCGTAGTGGAGCATTCGATGCCTTGTGACTGAGAGGCCAAGCCTTGGTGGTTTGGTGGCACTTAGCCCTTTACTTGCCGGGAGCCTTTGTGGCGACCGCAAGACAGTGATCGGAAGAGTCTTGGTGCCTGGCTCAGATTTTGCCTTTGGTGGCGAGCCCGTGGACGTAGCCCTTAGTGGTGAACCACGTTAAATCTCTGTGTCTCACCGGGAGTTTGCATCCCCCTTCCTTACTTTCTTTACTTACCGCATTTACGTTTCCGCATTTAAATCTCTTGTGTGCCTTTAGCTTTCCTAGTTAGTTTGATTAGGTTTGGCTCTAGGTTGCAAGTCTTTTGGGTAAGTTAGAGAGTGCATAGATAAACCTTAGACTTAACTAGCATGTGTAGGACGAAATAGGTTTATCTTATGCACTAGATGGCCCTAGGTTTTAGATGAGCGATTAGCGACCCAATTCACCCCTTCCCCTTCTTGCGTTGGATACTCCGGCACGTTCCTTTCACCCGACCCCCAGAAAATTGAGCTTAAACAACTACCGCCTGGCCTGAAGTACACCTTCCTCAACAGGAATCCGGACACACCAGTGATCATCAGTGATAAGCTGGCCGAGAATGAAAGACAGCGATTGATCTCAGTCTAGGAAAAGTACAGATCAGTGCTTGGGTACTCACTCCAAGATCTAAAGGGAATCGGTCCGAACCTTTGCACACATCGCATCCCCATGGAGACCGAACATCGGCCTACAAGGGAACCACAACGAAGACTCAACAATGCGATGAGAGAGGTAGTCAAGAAGGAGGTGCTCAAACTCCTACACGTGGGTATCATCTACCCCGTACAAGATAGTGAATGGGTCAATCCAGTCCAAGTCATACCAAAGAAGGGAGGGATGACAGTCATCAAGAATCAAAATAATGAGTTAATCCCTCAGCGCACTGTCACTAGATGGCGAATGTGCAGCGACTACAGAAAACTCAACTCCACCACCAGGAAGGATCATTTTCCTCTTCCCTTCATTGATGAGATGCTCAAAAGACTGGCCAACCTACTCCTTCTTTTGCTATCTCGATGGCTACTCCGGTTATCACCAGATCCCCATTCACCCGGATGACCAGAGTAAGACCACATTCACCTGCCCATATGGCACTTTCGCCTATCAATGGATGTCATTTGGGCTATGCAATGCTCCAGCATCGTTCCAGTGATGTATGATGGCCATATTCTTGACCTAATCGAGAACATAATGGAAGTCTTCATGGATGACTTCTCAGTCCATGGCAAGACCTTTGATGGATGTCTAGAGAATTTGGAAAAGGTTCTCTATTGATGGAAAGAAGTTGACCTTGTCCTAAACTGGGTCAAATGTCACTTTATGGTCAGAGAAGGGATCGTGCTAGGACACAAAGTATCAGAGAGAGGCATAGAGGTGGACATGTGCAAAGATTGAAGCTATTGAGCAGCTACCACCTCCATCAAACATCAAGGCACTCCGAAGCTTCCTTGGTCATGCTGGCTTCTATAGGAGATTCATCAAAAACTTCTCCTTTATAGCCCAGCCACTGACTAACCTTTTAGCCAAAGATACACCCTTTATGTTCGATGATACATGCCTAGAAGCCTTTCAGACACTCAAGAAGGCACTGGCCACAGCACCCATCATCCAACTGCCTGACTGGAATGCTCCATTTGAAATCATATGCGACGCCAGCGATTATGCTGTAGGAGCAGTCCTAGGCAAGAGCAAGGATAGAAAACATCATGCCATATCCCATGCAAGCAAGATGTTTACTGGCCCACAACTGAATTACTCTACCATCGAGAAAGAGCTATTAGCCATTGTCTTTGCCATTGACAAATTCAGATCATATTTGGTGGGACCCAAAGCTATCATATACACAGATCATATAGTTCTCAGATATCTCCTCATCAAGAAAGATGCAAAGCCATGACTGATACGGTGGGTCCTACTACTCCAAGAATTTGACATAGAGATCAGAGACAAGAAAGGAGTTGAAAATTCAGTTGCAGATCACCTCTCACGAATGCAATTCGAAGAAACATCGTCCTTGCCAATTGATGATTACATGAGAGATGACACCCTCCTAAAGGTCACATCATCCCAACCATGGTACACAGATCTGGTCAATTACCTGGTCACCGGATATGTACCTGAAGGAGTTGATAAGAGGAAATTAATCCATGACAGTCGATTCTATCTTTGGGATGACCCCTACATACAAACTCTGCACAGACGGACTCATGAGTCGCTGCATTCCCGCTTGCGAAGTCCCCAAAATCCTTGACATATGCCACTCATCTTCCTATGGAGGTCACTACGGAGCCTACCGAACTCATGCAAAAATTTGGCAAAGTGGATTCTACTGGCCAAACATGTATGATGATGCTAAAGAGTTCATGCGTAGATGTCCGAGGTGCCAATGCCAAGGAAACATTAACCCAAGGGATGCCATGCCACTCACTAGCAATCTTCAACTCGACGTATTTGATGTGTGGGGCATAGACTTCATGGGGCCCTTCCGCAAGTGTGGAAACAAAGAGTACATCCTGATCGCAGTGGACTATATATCAAAATGGGTAGAGGCACTGCCGTGATCCGCGGCAGATTCGAGGCATTCAATCAGAATGTTCTACGACACCATCTTTCGTCAATTTTGTACGCCAAGGGTCATCATCAGCAATGGAGGACCTCACTTCATAGATAAAAGATTCAAGAGGTGCCTTGCAGATTTCGGTGTGGATCACCGTGTCACCACTCCATATCACCCGCAGACAAGTGGCCAAGCTGAGACATCAAACAAGCAGATCAAGAACATCCTGTAGAAAATTGTCGAAGCTATGGGAAAAGACTGGGTATCCAAGCTACCCGACGCGCTCTGGGCGTATCGCACAGCATATAAAACCCCCATTGGCATGACACCATATCAACTGCTGTATGGCAAGACTTGTCATCTGCCAGTAGAACTTGAGTTCAAGTCTCACTAGGGCGATAAGGAAGTGGAACATGCATCTCCAAGATTCAGGAGTTCGACGTCATATTCAACTCACTAAATTGGAGGAATGGAGGGAGAAGGCCTACCATAGTGCCAAGCTTTACAAGGAGCGAACAAAAAGATGGCACGACAAGCGCATCAAGATCAACACATTCAAACCGGGAGACAAGGTATTACTATTTAACTCTCGTGTTCGTTTGTTTGGTCATGGTAAGCTTAGAAGTAAGTAGGAAGGACCATTTTTGGTCATTGATGTTGCTGATCACAGTGCCAACACCCTCCAGGACGATGACGGGAAGATCTTTAAAGCGAACGGGCAATGCTTAAAGTCTTCCTAGAGCCCAAAATGCCACAGCTCAAAGAAGTGGACGTCTACGAGCTGGAAGAAATGGCATGATCACACTGGCCATGGTCTAGCTCCAACATAAAATGAAGCCATGTACACTACCATACTCCTTACTTTTCTGTCTTATCTCACCTTTTGCTTCTATTTCACCAAATTCTCAGCCAAAGTTCAAATTTTTCATGATGAATAGGGTTTTTAATACACCAGAAACGGCAAAACAGACCTTTGGTCCGCCAAACCAAGGTTTGCAAGGCCACCTAGCTCAAGAGCCAAACTGCCTGGCCCCTGGTGTGGTCGCCCAGCCCAATGGCCAAGCCGCCCTGGACCCTTAGTGGCCACCCGGCCTCTCCACTTTGCCGCCCGGCTGCCTCTCTTCAAATTTCGGAGTGTTCTGATCCCTAATAGCTCAGAAACTTGGTTGAGTAGATGAGATCAAGATGCCATTGACTTAAAAGGCGAGAGTTCATCTCCCTTCCTCCACTCTCACCATTCCTATCTCATCTTTCCTACGAAAAAACTAAGTCGTGGCCTCCAACTCCAAGAGCCTAGCCCTCACATTTGGCACCACGGCCACCTACTCGCCGGTATCCGATGAAGAACCCATTTCAAGAGGAGTCATCCCTATCACGGATGACATGGTGGTGCTAAACCTCAATCCACTGACCGCTCGGCCACCCTCTCAGGCCACCTGGCCTCAAGGCAGGCCGCTCGGCCTCCCCTGTGTGCTCTCATAGTGCAAGGAGGCCTGCACGTGGTTTATCCCCTATGCCCACCATCGCTAAGAAGGTGTTTTCAGGTCGATTCTCCTCGGCCTAAGGTTGGGAAGATCAGCCCCAAGGTGCTGGTGTGGAAGCTCTTCTCGAATGATTTCGTGAAGGACAATGGAGCACCCAAAAGCCCGGGATCACTAGCCTACACCATCTAGGGAGGAGTTACTCCTTCTGGGAAGTAGGGGGAGGTGCTTGTTCCTAAGCACATGGAGGACGTCCTTCAAGGGGATGCATCCATTGATGAATCCATCGACTCAACTCCCCCTCGAAGGACCATCATGAGGATCTCAAAGCCCCTTCCTATCCGAACTCCTCCTGGCCAATTTGAAGATTTAGTGGAGGAGAAGGAGGAGGAAGAGACCATCGAATCTCTTAAGTTGGAGATAAAAGTGCTCAAGCATGCACTCATTAGGCTTGAAGAGCGCTGCGCGGAAAGCTTTGGAAGTGGGAGATCAACGACAAGTTAGAGATCCTTAGGAAGGGCTTCTCTTCCAAGTTTTGCCGCCTCGCCGAAGCCACGGGGCACCCAGAAGCCTATGATCCACCTATGCCATAGATGCCCCGGGCTTCATAATAATTTTTACTATAGGCGCCCTTTGTTTTCTTAGTGCTTAGTGTTTTATTTCATTTCTTTCTTTGTATGAACAATGCCTGTCTCTATCTTTGTTTTAGTTTGTTTTGATTCCATCTTTAGTGATTAGATCAATAAAGTTTCATTTACCCTTGCTTTGAGTTCAAGTGTGGGGGGATGGCACTTGGCCACCCCAATTTCCTGTCACTAACCCTACAGAAATGAACGAGAAACACGATGTACAGGGTTCCACCATGCTACCCACAAAAACCTAGGACAATCCAAGCCAACCCTAGCCGGCCGGCCTGCCCCTGGCCGCCCGGCCTACCAATCTAGCCGTCTGGCCTATCACGCTCACTAAAAATGTACCACACACAGAAACAATGTCCCAAAACACTTCTCCACACAGTTAAACGGTGCAAAGGTCGAAAAGCACATATGAGAGGCCGCCCGGCCTCTGCCTTTGGCCGCTTGGCCTAGTCCCATGGCCGCCCAGCCTGGCAGGAGATGGCCGGCCCATCCTCACTTCACCTTGCACCATGAACCAGGTACTATTGTCAATATTTCAAGTATGGTTCATTGCTTTTCACTCTATACATGAAACTTGGATAAAAATCTACTCTACATGATCATATGTCAACTTATGTCTATGCTTGTACCAACTTTACTCCCTATGTTGAAGTAAAATTTCCCATGGATACCTTTTTATTAGGGACCCGCTTTGATTTAAGATGTTGATTCATAAGAGATGAGTAACATGGATACATAGCAGCAATCTCCTGCTAAGGCAAAGAGTTTTATATTGCTAAAACTGTTAAAAATGTGCTTTACTCCAAATGTTCTCAAGACACATGACCTACCAGTGCCACAAATAAAAAATCTTAGACATCTTTGAATTTTTTGAACCTTGTCAAATTTCATGCCATCAAATAAGTTAGAATAATTCGAGATTTTTGGCTATCATGTGCACGTTCATACCACAAATGTTCCAGCAAATTGTGCTATGCAAACACTCCAATTACCCCTCATCAATCATGCAAGAAGAGAGGAAAAGAGGCATGGAGTTGAAAAAAAATTAAACAAAGAGAAAAAGAGAAAGAAAAGAAGAAAAATACCATGCCCTCTCTCGCATCAAAAAGGGAGTGCAAAAGCACACTCGCCAAATAACTTTCCGCCACACCTGTATATAGCCAAAATCTTCGAGTTGATTCATACTCCTGCTTTGACACTTGATTTGACTTGGTGACTACAAACATGATGAGATAGTCTTATGATTTTTCTAGCTCCACCAAACTTAGATTAGGAGGTAAGGAAACACAAGGATTCTCATCCTTTAAGAGATTGAGAGGTAATCTTGAGAACAAAGGAATGAGCACCTTACTATTTGAAAAATCAAAAACCTGTTTTGCTCATAGTTGGGAGAAAACTGCTGTGACACCTATGACATGTTCTTAGTCTCAACATCCCAAAATCAAAGTGTAGCCACCATTGAAATCCTGAGTAAGATGAACCAACTTGGGAGTAGCCTTTGTGCTTGCTAAGACTATGGTTGATATATGCCCTTTACACCATGCTTAACTCTTCTTTGCTTGAGGATGAGCAAAGATCTAAGTGTGTGTGCGGGGGGGGGGGGGTATTGGCGGCCGTTATAATCCATTTCGAGCACCAACATTTCATCTTCCAAGGGTATTTCTTATGCAAAGTTCATACATTCTAACTGATTCCACGAGCTGTGTATAAAGATCTTACAGGAACACGTATCACGACGCAAATACATGCAAAACATGGTGAAACAAGGTGCAACAATGGAAGGTGGGACAAAGGGTCACAAAACCCTAGCCTCCCGGCCCCCCTCCACCTCTCAGCACTAAGTACCAGCCACCAGGGCTAAGTCCCAGGCTGCCCGGCCAACTCCTAGGCCACCCGGCCTATGATTGGCTCCAAATGGGACCATCTTTGACCTTACATCCAAGAGATGATGTGTCAACCACAACTCCACATTGGAATCTGAGAGATCAACACAAAACACCTCGGAAGGCCTCCACCACACCTATCCAGCCCACAGATTAGTTAAGTCAGCAATCCAAGAGAGTGTGATCCAATGGCTAAGGAAGAAACACAAGGCAAATCCGACGACACATGCAAAAGCACACCATTTTAACTATCAACCTGCCCTACCCAAGTGACCTAGGAGCGTCGGATGGACAAAGTCCAGCCTTGGACTAGGCCGCCCGGCCTACCACCTGTCCTCCTAGCACCGACTTAACCACCACAACCGACCTTAGGATAGCTATAAATACCCCCAAGGTGTTCACTTGTAAGTGTGGCTTGATAGTGGTGTAGTGGTAGTAGTAGCACTTGAGAGTGTGAAATGTATAGTGTTGGAGAAGTGAAGTTATGCCTTAGCTTATAGAGAGAGTGTCTCTTGTATCAAGGAGAGTAGTGAGGGAGTGGGAATTCTCTTCTCTCCCATACTTATCTTCTCAAAGGAAGGATATTCGATTCTAGGATTGAGTAAAGTTCCTTGTCCTCTACCTTTGTTATTTCATTTTACTTTACCTTCACACTTAATCTTATACTTGTCTATTCACGGGAACCTTGTGCATGCTTATAATGTTGGCTATATAGTGTTGCTTGCTTTTCTGGCTCATTACTAGTTTAGTAGTAAACTCATAAAGTAGACATGACGGAGTTATGCTTAGAGTTTACCTTGGTTGGTCGGCTATCCCACGCAGCTTTGGTTGGTAGACACACTAAGTGACAGCTTTTTGTGTTTCCTGTATTCCAATCTCGTACGTTTGGATAGACTCGCTGACGATATAGCCGAATCCTGTAGTACCCGCCTTTCTCGGCTAGGTAATCAGCACTCTGGTGCCTGGCAGTCATGCTACAGCTTTGGTGTCTATGTTTACATGACAAGTATATCTCTTTGAATGCTTAGTATAGTAAGGTGATCTAACATCAGTTGAGAACCTGTTTCTCTGTCTTTATCCTCTACATAGCTAGCTTCACTAGTTCGGTAAGTTGTGTTGTGTGTTATCATACTCCCCGTTCCTCGTGGATTTCGATACCCTAGAATACTCTTGGATAAAAGGCTACAATGCGTTTTCCGTGTGCTTGCGGAGTTACATCTAATAGGCTAAGGAATGCCAACAATAGGCTCTTGAAATAGACTAGAGACAGCTGAGGTAGGCCTAGAGGTCATGGCGTGGGGAGGGCAGTGAGGCTAAGGAGGGCAAGCGCATAGCCTGACGGCATGGCACATGACGATTTCAGTTGAGAGCGACTACGCTAACCTGCCCCCGAGGGCATCGAGTATCTCCAGTGGCACCTCCATTTGTGCCACCACTGGTAAGTGATTTCTGTGGGAATGGGGGATCGAGCCATCGGGGTAGGGCATAGAGTGGGCGAGGCCAAGCTAGATAGGGCACCAATGTGGCAACGTCCATGTCAACAAAACCGGGATGGAATACCACCTAAGGGGTGATTTATATGATATTGCAAAGTTTAAGGTGTTAAATATATGGTTTTGAAGGTGGAGCGGTTAAGTAGACACCCTACCATGGGAGAGGGGGTTACCTATACATTTTCCAACTTGGAGCAGGCCTAATCCCCGCACCAACATGGTTGAAGGAGGTGGTGGGGCGGAGGAGATGGGGATCGATGGAGCAGGCCAATGGCTAGGGCGGGGAAGGCACCACCGCACTAGGAGGAGCAGGTTGTCGGTGGGGCGGAGGAGGCCCTGAATCTGGCTGACATGGTGCCGATCCGGCCCTGGGAGGCTAGTGAGGAGGTGGCGCGCTAACCATGGCGCAGAGGGGAAGGAAGTGTATGCAATGTGGGAGGAGGAGGCGCGACGGCAGTAGGTGGAGCGTGTGACTGAGGAGGTAGTGGTGGGCGAAGCACCATGGCTAGCAGAGGAGGCAACCTGAGGGAGTAAGCGGCAAGGTGGCGCGCGAAGAGGAGGAGGTGACCCGGGGATGGAGGCGGCAAGGCAACAGTGCGAAAAGGAAGAGGGAGGGACGGAGGACTGAGGTGGGCACTAGGAGACAGTATGATAAGCAGACAGGGTGGAAAAGAAAGAAGGGAAAACTTATATAATGTATGGTGATTGGTATAGGGTAAAGGTGCACGGGTAAACATGACTGCAGGAGGATTTTGGGATAGTGTAAAGGATCTTGCTGACCAGGAAAGAATATTCCTTTTAATATAGAAATTTAGAGTTGTATGAGTGTAGACTCCACCTGTGGTTTGGCTAGCCTAAGTCTAGTTAAAACTCAAG
The DNA here is from genome assembly GCA_030272315.1 of Paspalum vaginatum. NCBI lineage: Eukaryota > Viridiplantae > Streptophyta > Magnoliopsida > Poales > Poaceae > Paspalum > Paspalum vaginatum. Next base: position 14,172,695 of record CM059021.1, on the reverse strand, counting down.
ATCATTTGGCTAGGTCTAGCATCTCATGGATATAAAGGCCCTGCTTGCTACCAAAATATTTAGATACTATGATTTTTCAATACCACAGTCTACAATTATCTATGACATCCATACCATGTTTTGAAAACTTTGGTCCATACTTTCAGTTTCCAATACCACAAAAATAGTGCAGTTTTACCAATACTACGGTATTCCTAAACACTATTTTACAAAGACATCAAAACATCTCTTAGCCTTAAATACTAAGGTATTACTAAATAATATTGTATTGAATGGAAACCACAAAAGAACTTTGCAACCAAAGAGGCCCAAAGTTGGACCATACCATGCCTGTAGGGTTACGGGGTAGGCTACCATAGCATGAAAATGATTTTCTACTACCGCATAAACACAGGAACACGTACAAGCAAGAGATCATGGATCATTACCACTAGACGCGCAAGTGCAACGGAAGACGTGTTGAAGCAGCCGAGTGCTTGACGTCGCGCGCTAGGTGATTGTCGATGAAGAGGAGCCGATGCCGAGTCAACTAGGCGATGAGTCGGCGATCGATCGACAGTAATGAAGTCAGTCGGGAACTTGTTGGCAACGCTTGCCTGTAGTTGGCTGATCAGCGTAGCAGTCGTAGCAACGCCTCTATGGTATCCACACGTGCGGGAAGAGCGACTCCAAGAACTGGCGTGCTAGCATCATGAACTTGGCGACGAATCTTGGGAGATCGGACTAGGGCACAGCTAGGGTTTCGCAGAAACGTTTTCTGCGATGGCTCTCACGTAACCAGTTAGATCTAGTTCGCGTCCGTCGTGTTCACCCCCTTGAGCCATGCCCTCTCATGCATATATATAGTCTCCACTAATGGGCTTTAACTACACAAAGGCCCATTAGGATTCTAATTGCTTGCGGATCAAGTATCCGAGTCCAGATTAGGATCCAACTGTGCGTACCATATGCGTGCGTTCAAGTCAGACCCGTAGGTCGAGTTCCAGTCAGACTCAGTATCGGCTCTTCCCAGAGCCGATACGACTCGGAGTCAGTCCAAGGAATTGCCGCGCCGGGCATAACTCCATCAATCTCCCACTTGCCCAAGGGGCAATATCCTAGTGTCACCAATCTCTTAAGTGTGTGACCCTATAGGTTCTCATGCAGTCGGCCATGGCGAAAAACCCTTTCTCAAGCCAATCGATCAACAGCAGCACCTAGCAGCACATGTTGACCCCCGAAAGCACAATGATCAATATCAACCGAACCTTGATATACAACTCGTCCTAAATCCTTTTGCCACGCGATGCCAGTCAGACCCAAAGCGAGATTTGTGCCACCTTTGTTTAGATAGTCTGACTTATTTCACTCGTCAATGGTGGATTACTGGACTAAGCCATTAGTCCAAATGTGATTAACCACATAGCACGGCCATGCATTTTCTAATCCAGCCACCTCGAGGGGCCCAGAGGCAATCTCTCCCGTTATGTAGGAGGGGCAAATTCCTTCTTGATCCACTCACATCGCAATCCATGTTTCATAATGCACCCGAAAGTTACTTTTATAACTACCTAGTTATGTAGTAGCGTTTGGTAACCCCTAAGTACACCAATACGCACAGTGAGAAACAATGGTGATCTCAAGTCAAAGGATTTAACAGGGTATATCACTCGAGAACGCTTGATGGCACATTTAAGCGAAACAATCCCAGTAACGTCTCAGAGCGAGTCAGATCCGACACAATGTTCCCTAACATGTGTCCACATCATTGATTTGATATCCAATATCTATGATCCGTAAGACATGATCATCAATCAATCCATGTGCTAGCCCCGAGTCATTATTGTCCCAAATAAAGACTATAGGCTAGGGATCATTCAGAACACGGCATTTAAACAAGCGTCTCACGAACGAGTCACGTACTCGTTGTTCCATTGTTTACAGCAGCATGTTCAAGGAACGACATTGAATAACATTTATTCGAAATAAAACATAACAAATTCTCATCCAACATACACTAGAGTCAACTAAGGTATCCCATACCGATTCCTTTCGTGTGTGCCTCAATTTGGTTTGTGGGAGAGGCTTCGTTAACGGATCAGCTACATTTAGATCTGTGTGCATTTTACATATCTTCACATCACCTCTATCGATTATCTCTCTAATCAGGTGATATCGCCTGAGTATATGTTTGGATTTTTGGTGTGACCTAGGTTCCTTAGCATGTGCAATGGCACCGATATTATCACAATAAAGGTCCAATGGGCACGAAGCACTCGGAACAACACCTAACTCAGAAACAAATTTTCTGATCCAAACCGCCTCCTTTGCAGCTTCCGAAGCTGCAATATACTCGGCTTCTATTGCAGAATGGGCCACCGTATCTTGCTTGGAACTCTTCCAACTAACCGCTCCACCATTGAGGCAGAATACGAATCCGGCTTGTGATCTACTGTCGTCTTTGTCTGTTTGGAAACCAGCATCGGTGTAACCCTTTACAACGAGCTCTTTCTCACCTCTAAACACTAGGAACGTATCCTTAGTCCTTCTCAAGTACTTAAGGATATTCTTTACAGCAATCCAGTGACCTTCACCCGAATTTGCTTGGTATCTGCTTGTGACACTCAGAGCAAAGGAAACATCAGGGCGTGTACATATCATGACATCACTTAGGTTTCCATTAAGGAAAGCCGTTTTGAGATCCATTTGCCACACTTCATAGTCATGATATACGGCAATCGCTAGGAGGATCTGAATAGACTTTAGCATAGCTACGGGCCAAAATGTTTCATCATAATCAACACCTTGAATCCGACGAAACCTTTTTGCCACAAGCCGTGCCTTATAGATGTGAACATTTCCATCAGCGTCTATCTTTTTCTTGAAAACCCACTTACACTCGATAGGTCGCACCTCATCAAGTGGCTCGACCAAGTTCCAAACTTGGTTGTCAGCCATGGATTTCAACTCGGATCGCATGACCTCCAGCCATTTCTCAGAGTCGGGTCCCATCACTGCTTCTTTGTATGTCTTAGGCTCATCATTGTCCAACAATAACACATCGCGCCGACCCATGGTGAGAAACATGTATCGGTCGGGTGCATGATGTGCCCTTTGTGACCTATGCGGGGCTAATGGCGTTTCAACAGAGTGCTCAACATTTGACTCATCCTATTGGAAATCAGTCGGATTAGAACCATTCTCCAGTGTTTCTTGAACCTCTTCGAGTTGCACCTAGTTCCAACTAGCTTCATCTTTCAGGAGAAACTCTTTCTCCAAAAAGACGCCATTCCGGGCAACAAACACTTTTGCTTCCTCCCGGTTATAAAAATAATATCCTTTGGTTTCCCTAGGATAGCCCACAAAGTAGCATTTGTCTGACTTAGGATGAAGCTTGTCAGACGTCAAACATTTGACATAAGCCTCACAACCCCAAATCTTAAGGAAAGACAACCTAGGACACTTCCCAGTCCATATCTCATATGGTGTCTTCTCCACAGACTTCGTTGGAACTCGGTTCAGTGTAAACAGCAGCAGTTTCTAAAGCATAGCCCCAAAAAGACAATTGAAGATTAGTCTGACTCATCATTGACCTAACTATGTCCAACAAGGTTCGGTTCCTCCTCTTGGACACACCATTCCATTGTGGCGTTCCAGGTGGGTTAGCTGTGGAACAATTCCACAACTTCTCAGATGATCATTAAACTCATGGCTCAGATATTCTCCACCACGATCCGATCGTAGGAATTTTATCATCTTGCCCGAGTGATTCTGTACTTCATTCTCATACTGTTTGAACTTTTCAAATGACTCGGACTTATGTCGTATTAAGTAGATATAACCATACTTACTAAAGTCATCAGTAAAAGTAATGAAATATTGAAAACAGTCTCTGGCTACAGAGCTCATTGGACCACATACATCAGTATGTACAAGGGCCAATAACTTGGATGCCCTTTCTGCTTGACCAGTGAAGGGTGCCTTTGTCATGTTGCCAAGTAAACAAGATTCACATGTCTCAAATGATTCATAATCAAATGAGTCGTGTAGTCCATCCTTATGGAGCTTCTCCACACATTTCTTGTTAATATGGCCCAAGCGACAATGCCAGATAAAAGCAGGATTCAAATCACTCGGTTTGAGTCGTTTAGCATTAATATTAAGAATCAGATTGTCCTCAAGATCAAGAACATATAATCCATTCACTAATGAACAATGTGCATAGAGCATGTTATTCAAATAAATAGAACAACACTTGTTCTTTATTATTATCTCATAACCACCATCCTCCTCCAAACATGAAGAGGAGATAATGTTTTTGCTCAATGCTGGAATAAAATAACAATTATTTAATTCCATCACTAATCCTGAGGGAAGCGACAAGTGATATGTGCCGACTGCGAACACAGCAACCTTTGCTCCGTTGCCGACGCGCACATCCAACTCGCCCTTCACAAAACTTCTAGTCTATTTTAGTCCCTGCAATGATTTGCAGGTATGAATCATCGACCCAGTATCAAATACCCATGATTCACTAGAAGAAGTTGCAAGATTAATTTCAATAACATTAATACCTGAAGTAGAAGTCTCACTTCCCTTCTTTTTCTTCTCTTCCATGTATTTCTGGCAGTTCCTTGACCAATGCCCACTGTCACCACAGTGGAAACACTTGTCCGAGGAAGAGGGACCAGCTCTAGGCATGGCATCCGACTTAGGCTTTTGGATCCTATCCTCAGCCTTGCCTTTGCCCTTGCCCTTGCTCTTCCTCTTCTTGCTATCCCTTTGGATCATCATCACATGAGTCATGGTTTTCTTAATGCTATCCTCGGTAGTTTTAAGCATCCCATGCAACTCGGTCAGAGTCTTATCCAAGCTATTCATATGATAATTCATGATGATCGGCTCGAAACTAGGAGGTAGAGATTGGAGGATCACATCTGTCGCAAGCTCTGGATCCAGCTCAATACCAAGTTTGTCGAGGGCCTCGATGTGACCAATCATCTTGATCACATGAGGGCCGATTGGACTCCCTTCAGCTAGCTTACTTCCAAACAAGGCCTTTGAGGTGTTATACCTCTCGACCCTTGCCTGGCTCTCAAACATGCCTTTGAGGCCTTCAATCATATTGAAGGCATCCAAGTCCTCATATTGCATCTGAAGCTCAGGGGACATCGTGGCAAGCATGAGACAGCTAACATCAAGCGAGTCATTGCAGTGCTTCTCATAAGTCCTGCGTTCATCAGTAGTAGCACCAACTACAAGATCCTTAGGATAGGGCTGCTCAAGAACATATTCCTTTTTCTCTTGCTTGAGAACAATTTTCAAGTTTCGATACCAGTTTGTAAAGTTCATTCCAGACAACTTTGATCACAAATTAAAACCAAAACTTGGAGCGGGATTACCGGCCATGATCAACTACAATAGGAAGTAAATGTGCAAAGATTCAGCACAATGTTTTATGTAGATCTTTCATTAAACAATTTAACAAAAGATGCTCCCACTATATGTATGTATCCGTATTCCCTTTCATGACACATAGTGAACGAGATCCACGTTTATCTAAGTTCTAGTGAGCTTTGGCATCACTGCTAGAAACTTAGCGAAACTGGTAGACAACCATTGTCAATCACATCCTATGTGACTCTCGTTTGTTGGGCGACATCCTATGTCGAACATCCAACGTCATGCCCAAGGCCTAAATCTGATTTGATAGCCTTGTCAAGTAAACCAATCCCATATGCGCAGATGTCCAACATCCACCCTATTTGATTAAGGTAGTTGATGGCACCCTTAAACAACGATCGAAATCCTTATAGGTGTAGCGATTGGAATGGCATCAAGATCTTCTTGAATTTTTAAGGGAATCTATTCTAACACATCTAATGCAAGAAAGAATAGGCAGTGATAACAAAAATATGGACCATAGATCCAATCTATGATAACTCATCGGGTTGGTCCAATCAAGCCGAGTCAAGTTACATCCACGTTAGTCGGCATCGGTTCATCCAATGAACCAGCACCAATTGCTTGTAACAGATCCAATCTGTTATCATGGAGCCGCAGTAGATCCAATCTACTACGGTAATCGATCTAATCTATTACATCGATCTAGATCATAAAGCTACGTACGATCGGCTCTGATACCACTGTAAGCTTACGGGGTAGGCTACCATAGCATGAAAACGATTTTCTACTACCGCGTAAACACAGGAACACGTACAAGCAAGAGATCATGGATCATTACCACTAGACGCGCAGTGCAGCGGAAGACGTGTTGAAGCAGCCGAGTGCTTGACGTCACGCGCTGAGTGATTGTCGATGAAGAGGAGCCGATGCCGAGTCAACTAGGCGATGAGTTGGCGATCGATCGGCAGTCTTGAAGTCAGTCGGGAACCTATTGGCAACGCTTGCCTGCAGTCGGCTGATCAGCGTAGCAGTCGTAGCAACGCCTCTACGGTATCCACACGTGCGGGAAGAGTGACTCCAAGAACTAACGTGCTAGCATCACGAACTTGGCGGTGAATCTTGGGAGATCGGACTAGGGCATAGCTAGGGTTTCACAAAAACCTTTTCTGTGATGGCTCTCACGTAACCAGTTAGGTCTAGTTCACATCCGTCGCGTTCACCCCCTTGAGCCATGCCCTCTCATGCATATATATAGTCTCCACTAATGGGCTTTAACTACGTAAAAGCCCATTAGGATTCTAATTGCTTGCGGATCAAGTATTCGAGTCCAGATTAGGATCCAACTGCGCGTACCATACGCGTGCGTCCAAGTCAGACCCATGGGTCGAGTTCCAGTCGGACTTAGTATCGGCTCTTCCTAGAGCCGATACGACTCGAAGTCAGTCCAAGGAATTGCCGCACCGGGCATAACTCCATCAATTGCAACCTATGGTCTTTGGTGTTAGCCTAGACATGGCACAACAAATGGTTATCCTGGTAGATCCCATACAGAAGGGCTTTTTATGGCGGGATTTGCTAGTTGTCACGATGAATCTCACGTCAAACTCTGCTTGGCGCAAGATCCATCAGTTACCACTTGTGCCACCGATCTACATATCTGTTCATGCTTCACATAACAGATCGGTGGCATACGGCCAAGCTACATAGCTCGTTCGATTGCTACATACCATGACATGCGCTGCCACATGTGCACACGGCAACTCGAGAGATCGATGTGCACTTGGCACCCTGCTTTACACATCCTAGTTTGTATCTGGGTCCATGGGTGAACCCCCTTGGGGGTTTCGATCTGCATTCATGCATGTTCTTTATGTTTCGGTTAAGTCTTTTCTTAGTTAGATCCATCTTATCATGTGCATAGCATAATGAACCTATGGATGTTGCATCATCTAGATCAAGCTTTAAGCAGGGTTTGCTTCCTTGTTATGCTTTATTGACGCACTAACCCCGCAACGTGCAAGGAGGTGATCAGCTCCATGGAGACGCCTCAAGCCAATCCCAATGATCCGGCTGGAATTTAATGCCGATCTATTGTTCATGCGTCTACAGGCGATTCTCTGATGCACACACACCCCCAACCTCCCTAGCTAGCAGGTGAAGCTAGGTGGCACACCGAGAACCCCCTCTTACCGCCTCGACATCACCATCAACATCTTCATCGACAAATTCATCAAGCAATGGTGGTACCTGATAGGCCACTTGGCAAGGGTGGATTGGTCATCTCAAACTATCGTGACCCAAGCACGTGGCCAGAAGGCTAGGACACACCTCCCAAGCTAGAAGAATTGGATCCAGAACCCAATGGCATCTATGATCGCCATCTCGCCAAGCTATCTGCCGAGCTCCTAGATCACTTCACATGGACTCAACACGAAAATATCAAGACCACAGGCCATCCAGAGTCGCTACTCGACGGCATCGACTTGTCCGTTCTATCTGAAGATTGTATCATGGCTCTTTGGTGAGAGAAGAACTACATGATCCACCACGCCCTAGTATGCCAATTGGATGTTCTCATCAATTCCTTGGAACAAGTTGTTGCAAGAGTTGCTTGAGCCATCATCGTTGGAGATCCACCAAAGATGAAAAGAAGATTTATACTTGTCCTTTGGAAGTAACAACAATTGAGGAACCAGAAGGGATGAAGGCCGAGTTCGTCATCTATTTTACTAAGAATCCAGAAGATCCACCATCGGTGCAGGACATGCCACCAATGTACATACCAAAGGGATGCAGATGTGAGATGTGTTTCAGGCCTTTATGTGAAGGTGAAGAACCACCTTTGAAACTGACTACTCATCACCAACCGAAGGTTGAATTCCCAAACACTGACCTACTTCAATGGCAGGTGTTGTATGGCAACGAGCCGACTCCTAGCAGTCCGACCGCTTTTCAAGGAAGGTCCAATGTATTGGCTCTCCAAGATCAGATCTCTAACATCCTCAAAGATGGGTACGGGTTATAGCTCAAGACAAATACACTATGCCAAGCCATTACTAGAAGTGTTCGATCAATTGTCACCTCCTCCAAAGGTCAAGGTGCCAAAGTTGGCTATCGAGCAAGGTCGGCTATTTTTTTGCAAGAAACAGGTGCTGGTTGATAGGAATCCCTTACCGGCCATTAATGTGGCCAGCATTGCGATAAGTCCTGACGAAGAAGGGCCAAACAATTTGGGCTGCTAGCTAGAGCAAACGAACTCCTCTCAACTGATTAAGAGCAAACCCTGTGATTCTGATCCGATACATCTAGTATTGGGTCTTACGCCACCCTCATTGACCACTAGGGGTTCGAACCTCGAATTTCCAGACGAAGGGAAGATGGGTCAGGGGTTCACCCCAGCTGATGAAGTTGAATATGCTGATATTGGGCCAGAAGATTGACCACAACCTACCTTTGTGAGTATGAAGCTATGTCCATAGTTCAAAGCTAAGCTAGTTTCATTGCTGAGGGAATACACATATTGCTTTGCATAATAGGACCATGAAATGCGAGGCTTATACCGGTCAATCATCAAGGATCAGCTACTAGTCAAGCTAGGTTACAGGCCGTACACACAGCCGCCATGAAGGTGCAATCCCAATAATCTGCCAGAAATTAAGAAAGAAATTAAGGATGGCGAAAGCAAGGTTCATCAAAACTTGTCGATATCCAACATGGATTTCTAGCATTGTTCCGGTTAGAAAGAAGAGTGGCCAGTTTAGGGTTTGTACCTACTTCAGAGATCAAAATAAAGCCACACCCAAATATGAGTATCTAATATCAGTATTGGATTTTCTAATTGATGCAGCTGGCAGACAAAAGATGATGAGTTTTCTCGATGGCAACGCTAGGTACAATCAGATATTTATGGCAGAAGAGGATGTTTTGAAGACAATGTTCAGATGTTCAGGCTCAATTGGCTCGTTCGAATGGGTAGTGATGACTTTCGGCTTGAAAAATACTGAGCTACGTATCAACGAGCATCAATGAGCCACGAACTACATTTTCCACGACCTTATTGGTCGATTGGTTGAAGTCTATATTGATGATGTGGTGGTAAAATCGGCCTTACAGTCCACACATTTGGATGATCTACGGCAAGTATTATGAATGGTTAGGCTCCACGGATTGAAAATGAATCCTAAGAAGTGCGCGTTTGGAGTCACAACCGAGCGGTTTCTTGGTTTCACGGTGCACGAAAAAGGGATTGAAATAAAAAAATAAAACCAAGGATGCTATCACTAGAATGGTACCATCAACCAACATGAAAGAGATTAGGATATTTATCTCTAATCTCTCTGGGCGAATTGAACCATTCGTGCCATTGGTCAAAACAAAAGCTGATCTAGAATTTATGTGGGGGATTGGAATAACAAGCCGCTTTTGATGATATCAAGTCTTACCTCACATCGCCCCTAGTTTGGTTCCTCCTCAAATTGGCAGACCTTTCTTAATATATTTATCGGCCGAAGAAACGTCAATTGGTTCTATTTTGATCCAAGAATTCGAACGCAAAGAATGGGTGGTATTCTATCTCAGCAGAAGATTATTGGATATACAGACCAGATACTCGGAGATAGAGAGTCTATGTCTTTGCTTATACTTCACATGTTCAAAATTACGATGTTACTTGATTAATGCAGAAGCGAAGATTGTGTGCAAGGCCGATGTTATCAAGCACATGATTTTGGCCCCTATAATAAAGTGATGCCTAGGCAAATGGATGTATGCCTTGTTAGATGTGGCGGAACCGCCGATTTAATCCGGGCTAAGCACACCTGCCACTTCTGGCTTGCAGTGCGATTAGACCGAACTAAACCCGGTCGTCCGTCGAGAGTCATTCGACTCCCGATATTACCTTTTCCCAGAGGAACCGACATCATACACATCTGACTCACGATGGAGCCACAACAGATACATCATCACAGGCAGTTGAATAGCATAAAGTTAAACTTAGTTACAATCCAGTTTTTACATAAAATAAAGTTATAAGGTAGCAAGTTCGAATGTTTCTCGCAGCGGAAATATAAGTTTATAGGTCACCATGATACCACCAAAAGATTTGCACTAGAGGTAACAACATCGAGCCCACCGATGTTGCCCTCGTGCCACTTATGTCATCTCATCCTAAATGAGGGCATGCCCCACCTCCAACACAAGTGCACACCATGAACTCCATACCTGCGCTCAAAATATGGGGGCAAACCCTGAGTACTAGTTACTCAGTAGGTCTTAATGGATTTGGCTTACGGCTGACGCGAAGCAGCTTACTAGCAAGTGGATCCTTAGCTTTTAGTTTTTAACAGTAACTGATTTAACATAAACAGCAAGTTTTCATTGTCTGTATAATTGCCAACATAATAGTAAATTTCAATAAGGTAACAACTCAGTTCAAACATGTAGTATTCCAAAAACCATGAGTATTAAAATACCGAGAGTTTAAGTAATTACTACGTTGCCCGACAGTGATATTGGCATTCCCACACCTGGTGGGCATCAGCGATTCGAATCGATTTTTAATTCCCGGGAATAACTATCATGCCAGGGGTATATGCTTAGTAGCCATCGCGTTCCCACATATAGCCCCGATCTTAACCTGCCTCGTCCCAAGTTCGATTCACTCCCGCCTAGCCCCCGGGTTGTGCCCCCATGACGAGCCTGCCGACATCTCGGTCTCCCCATCATGAGTACTAAGCTCCCCCGGGCCACCTTCCTCTCAACCAGCGGGTAGGAACGTGTCTCTGTGCTTCGGACGAGCCCAGGAAAGACTTTTCCGGTCCCATTCCCCGGATAAGCACTTTAGCAATGTTATGCCAATCAGCAGACGAACAGCGGACGGACCTTAAACGACTCGGGCGGAGTCCAAGGTACATACTCATGAAAAGCATATACTAAAGTAAATTTCCGCCCGGTCTCCATTTAATTCATGAGTAACAATAACAAATGATATAACTGTAAGCTTTTGTAACTTTGAAAATACCTACGAGACGAGTCCACACACTCGTGTCTACTCGTACCTAGCAATTTCTAGGCATACTCGTCCTACGAACTCTATGTATAGGTGCTAGGGCCAGGGCGGCCAGGAAGTCTAATGCAATTGGTTCCAAGCAACTCCTAATGCATATGCGTAATCATCAGGTATAAATTATTTGCTGGGTTGAGTATGGTCCTGCCTACCTTCTTCACTAGGGTCAGTAGCTTCTTCCGGAGCGTAGTCGGGTTCCTGCTGCTGGCCCTCTGGTTCCTGGTGCAACTCCTCTTCTGGTTCCTCTGTGTCGGGCTGGTTCGGCGGTGGTTCTTCGTTCGCGGACTCTATATGCATGACATGATGCAATTGGAGCATGTATTAGTGCAATGCAAGAAATCAAAGGTTATGGAATAGTATTATATATTTTCGTGATAAAGCTTGTTTAACTTTAAGAAATCGTACAAGCCATCACCTAAGATAGCTTAGCTTGTCACATAAAACAATGTGGGGGTGTGTAACTGAATAGCGTCGATTTATGCGGAAAGACCGGTGTCTACTATCATCTAGAGCTCTTTTTCATGATTCACTATATGCTTAACTACTAGGTATGGGTAAAATAGCAAATATACAGCAAGCATTGAAGCTATCAAATTCCTATACTAAGCTTAGCTATGTTGCTGCCCCAATTTCAGAAGTTTTGATTTTTGTTTAACCCACATTTTCTATTTATTGAATTTAAACGTCCATGAATTTATCAATTTCAATACACTAACTATATTTGACATGAATAGCACCCCATTTTAACAGTGAGCTCTTTATACTACAGGGAGCACAAATAAAATGTGTAAAGCCATTTAGAACACAACTTCTATATAGATATCATTTTCTTAATTATTTCTATGCTAAAATCACATGTAGGGGCAAAACAGTAATTAATCAGTGGACATTCGAGCTACTAAAAACCATAGTGAGTTTACATACCCTAACAACACTGCTGTTCAAATTTGGCTATTTTTGGAAACCATTTAGTCCTTATTTCCTATTTATTAGGGTTTTTCATGCTTGCATAAAAATCAGGGGCAAAACTGTCTTTTCCTACTCAACCATCATATCCATTCTGTAGATCTACTTAAGGGGAGTTCGAAGCAACAAAGTTTGCTATTTTTGGATTTTTATTCACTTTACTACGATTTTTCCAAAGTCTCAGCCTTTTTAAAAGCATTTTAAATCGAAACTATACAGATTCAGGACCTAAACATAAATATCCGTAGCTTCTGAGGGCTAACATGCAAGATTTACAAGACTCAGCGTACAGCGCGGTGGACTGATTCGCAAATAAGGGGAAAAGCAGGGGCCGGATCTAAAATTTGCCCGGCCCCCTTCTTCCTCGCGACGGCCGTGGCCGCGCGGGAGGACGCGCTCGTGCCGGCGAGCCGGGGCTCGCCGCGGCCGCGACACGGGTTGGGGAAGGTGTTCCCCGTGCGGGGCTTCTACCTTGGGGTGGCGGTGACGGCGGAGATGGCGGGGACGAGGCGGGCGGCGGAGATGAACCGAGGGTGAATCGGCGCCGCGCGACGTCGAGGCGAGGTCGAACCTCGGCGTCCGGGTGGGGAACGGCGACGAGGTCTAGGGCGTGAGGTGCGCGGGAGTGAGGCGAAGGTCGCGGGGTAGGTGGGGAGGCACGGGGAGCGACGGAGGGAGCGGCGCGAGCTCGAGCTCGGAGCTCGCCGTCAATGGCGGCGTGAACTGGCGTGGCGCGGGGAAAAACAGAGAGAGCGGGGAAGTCGAGCGCGGGTGTGAGGCTTCGGGGAAGGAGGTCGGGACCTCGTCCCGGCCTTGAGGGCGTGCCGGGCGCGCTGTCCGCGCGCGCGCAGCGGCGCGTGGCCGCGGCGGCCGGGAAGGCCGGCGCGTGGCCACGGCGCTCGGCGCGCAGCGCCGCGTGGGCGCGCCCGGACGGTGAGGGAAGAGGGCGCGCGCGGGTGAACTGGGTCTATGGACCGGTACGGCTGACAGGTGGGGTCAATCCCGGGAATAGAGTGTACGGTGTATGGACTCGGTGCATTGCGCGAGGGAGCGGTGGAATCCACCTCGTGCGCTGGCGCGGGCGGCCTGACGGGTGGGTCCCACCTGGCATAGAGACGGAAAAAGAAAAGAAATTCAGAAAAAGGAAAAATCCCTTTGATCAGGTGATCAGGTTTCTGATTTTCGCAAATTTGACCAATTTACGCGCCGAATTTGAAAAGGTCCCAATTGAATGAAATGTTGTATCATTTGAGATATACAACTTTGTCAAAAGCACCAAATTCAAAATCTGGCTCTAAGTTTGATTTAAATTCGAGTTTAACTGTCAGCCCTCAGTTTGGACTGAGAACGATTTTCCTTAGATAATTCAAAAGTCCTATTTCTAGCCATTTTATCCCAAAAGTATTTTTGACAAAGTTGTTCAAGATTTCATAACCTAAAACTTTCCCAATTGGACCTTTGCATGAAAAGGACTCTAGGTTATAGAAAAATGAAGAATTCTAAATAAGCCAGATTTGGAGTATGTTTGTTGGGTAACACCAAAAGTCCCTTTGCACTTAGTTAAGCCCATTTTCCATCCAAGCTCTAATTGACAAAGTTTTTTACCACCTTAAGACCTACAAGTTTGGTACAAGAAGTTCTTCCTAAACTTCCCTAGGATTTAAGTTATGCTCACATTATAGCATCATTTTTGCGAAACTGAATGCATTACTTAGCTATTTTCTCCATGTTTACTCAAATGCACATTAGTAGGATATGAAATGATGCTTATGAGAAATAATTAAACAAAGTATGCACTTGATAATGTTTGGGAGATGCCTAGGGCATCACAACCCACCCCCCTTAAAGAAATCTCGTCCCGAGATTTTTGAAGTGACGTGGGTGGTTAAATTGGTTGTAGTTAGTGTTGGGTGCATGTATTGAGTTTAGACCCAGAAGCTAAGCTGTTGTAACGTACCGGGTTGAGGTGGATGGTAGAAAACCAGGATACTTAGTGTGTAGGTATTCTTCTTGCTCCCACGTGGCTTCTTCTTCGGAGTGATTACTCCATTGAACTTTGTAAAAGTTGATTGTTTTTCGACGGGTGGATCTTTGCTTTTGATCGAGGATTTTTATGGGATGTTCTTCGTATGTGAGATCTGGTTCGATCTGAATTTGAGAGGTATCTACCACTTTTTCCGGCACCCTTAAGCACTTCTTTAGTTGTGAGACGTGAAACACATCGTGAACCGCAGCCAGATGTGGTGGTAATTCTAACTGGTAAGCGACGGATCCGCATTTCCCAATGATTTTGAATGGACCGATGTACCTTGGTGCTAACTTCCCTTTTACCCCAAACCGTTGTACCCCTTTCATCGGAGATACTTTGAGATACACATGATCCCCCTCATCAAAGACTAGTGGCCTCCTCCTTTTATCCGAGTAACTTTTCTGTCTGGACTGTGCTCTTTTGAGATGGTGGTGTATGAGTTTCACTTGTTCTTCGGCTTCTACCACTAAATCAGGGCCAAAGGTAACACGCTCTCCTGGTTCGGACCAGTTTAGTGGTGTTCTGCATCTCCTACCATAAAGAGCCTCGAAAGGAGCCATTTCTAAGCTCTTTTGGTAGCTGTTGTTATAAGCAAACTCTGCCAAGGGTAGACACTCATCCCATTTGGTGGAGTAAGTTAGTGCACAGGCCCTTAACATGTCTTCTAGGATTTGATTTACTCTTTCTACTTGACCACTGGTTTGAGGGTGATATGCTGAAGTTCGAATCACAGTGGTTCCGAGAGCGGATTGCAAATGTTCCCAAAAGCGGGACACAAATATCGAACCTCGATCGGAAGTGATGGTCTTGGGTACCCCATGTAGGGAAATAACTCGTGCAATATATAGCTCTGCATAGGTAGCGGCAGTATAATGAGTCTTGACAGGTAAGAAGTGTGCCGACTTGGTGAGCCGATCGACAATCACCCATATAGAATCATATCCCTTTTGGGTACGCGGCAAACCCACAACAAAATCCATGTGTATATCCTCCCATTTCCATGCTGGAACATCAAGCGGCTGAAGCATCCCGGCGAGCTTTAGGTGATCAGCTTTTACTTTCTTACACACGTCACATTCAGATACGTACCTGGCGATCTCCCGCTTCATGCGGGTCCACCAAAATTTCTGTTTTAAGTCTTGATACATCTTATTGCTGCCGGGATGTATCGTGAGTATTGAAGTGTGCGCTTCGTCCAGTATTCTCTTCCTCAACTCCATGTCCTTGGGTACCACTAGACGATTCTTGAACCACAGGACGCCTTGGTCATCAAGTGTGAAACACGCCTTCTTCTCTTCACTAATACCTTCACGAATATATGCCATACCCTTATCTTGCTTCTGAGCTTCTATGATTTGTGCCTTGATTGTGGGCTCAATAATGATATTATAGAGTTCTGCATGCTGTCCCGGAGGTGTTTCAATGTCACTCATCTCACAGCAGATTACTCTTGCTGTAGGTCGGACTTCTATCACATTGCAATGGGCTTTTCGGCTTAGTGCATCTGCTACCACATTAGCCTTGCCTGGGTGGTAGTGTATCTCTAGATCATAATCTTTTATCAACTCTAACCACCGCCTCTGCCTCATATTAATTTCGGGTTGTGTGAAAATGTATTTGAGACTCTTATGATCAGTGTAGATGTGACATGTGTTGCCTAACAGATAGTGTCTCCATATTTTTAGTGCATGAATGACTGCGGCTAACTCAAGGTCATGTGTTGGATAGTTTACTTCATGTTTTCTCAATTGACGGGAGGCATAAGCAATTACTCTTCCTTCTTGCATCAGGACACAGCCAAGCCCATTGCCGGAGGCATCACAATACACCTCAAATGGCTTGGTAATGTCCGGTTGAGCTAGCACTGGTGCTGAGGTTAACAATTTCTTCAATGTTTGGAAAGCTTCTTCACAATTCGGATTCCAAATGAACTTTGCATTTTTCTTGGTCAATGAGATCATGGGTTTTGCAATTTTGGAGAAATCTTTGATAAAGCGGCGGTAGTAGCCCGCTAAACCAAGAAAACTCCGGATTTCAGTCACGGTCTCTGGTTGTTTCCAATTTAGCACATCTTCTACTTTGTTAGGGTCAACTGCGACTCCCTTTTCAGATAGCACGTGACCCAAGAAACCCACTTCTTTCAGCCAGAACGCACACTTGCTAAACTTGGCGTAAAGCTTATGCTCTCTGAGCCGAGTGAGCACGATCCTCAAGTGTTCTTCATGTTCTTTTTCATTTTTGGAGTAGATTAGTATGTCATCTATGAATACCACCACGAACTTATCGAGTTCATTCATAAACACCGAGTTCATCATATACATGAAGAAAGCCGGTGCGTTGGTTAGCCCAAATGACATGACCAAGTACTCATACAAGCCGTATCTGGTAGAGAATGCTGTCTTGGGTATATCCTCTTCTCTAATCTTTATCTGATAGTAGCCAGACCTTAGGTCAATTTTAGAAAAGACCTTAGCCCCAGCTAACTGATCAAATAGAATATCGATGTGTGGCAGTGGGTATTTGTTTTTGACGGTCACTGCATTCAGTGGCCGATAATCAACACATAGCCTCTTCCCACCTTGATCCTTTTTCTCAACAAAGAGAGCTAGACAACCCCACGGTGATGAACTAGGCCTAATGAACCCTTTGTCTAATTGTTCTTGTAGCTGTGTTTTCAATTCCTTCAAATCATCAGGTGGCATCCTGTATGGTCTTTTTGACACAGGTGCCGTGCCTGGAACGAGTTCAATGGCAAATTCTACATCCCGTTTTGGTGGTAGTCCCGGAAGTTCTTCCGGAAACACGTCCGGGAATTCACACACTACCGGTATCTTTTTAACCTCTTGTAGTTCAGTCGCATTGACCGTGGGGGTCATGTGTTTTTGATTTGGCATGTGTATCTGCATAGCCTTGCCACTCACGCCTGACTTTAATTGTATTGTCCTGCTGCCAACATCCAGGACTGCATCGTGTTCTTTCATCCAATTCATACCTAAAATAATATCAATCCCCTGGTGTGGTAGTACCACGGGGTTGATGATAAAATTTTCTGTGCCAATGCTCAGCTTAAGTTGTCTAACCCCCAAACTGGTTTCAATAGGTGATCCCGGTGCTGTAATTTGATAGTTTTCTTTCAACTTGTACATTTTTATCCCATGCCTCAATGCATATGTTTTACTGATAAAAGTATGTGTGGCCCCAGAATCAAATAACACGACGGTCGGTTGACCGTTGATCATGAACGTACCAGCAAGCACCGGTTCTCCGGCGGAAATTTGCTCCATGTGCACATAGTGCACACGACCCATTTTGGGCATGGCTCCCTTCGGCTTGCTTTGTTGACTTCCACCAGCTGGGGTAGGACCCTGTATCTTGCGGGGTGCCCTACAGTCACGACTGAAGTGACCTATCTTGCCGCAGTTGAAGCACGGAGCACCCGGCCCCAGAACGATGGGAGCACGGGGAACTGGCAACTGTGCGGGTGCTCGATAGATGGGGTACTGTTGCTGCGGTGCTGCCCGGTGGATCCACCTTGGTTGGCTGGGTCGGACCACATAGCGAGGCTGCTGATAATTTTGCTGTTGAGGTTTGTATGCGGTCTTCTGCTTCTATGAAGGGCCCGTCGCTGATGTGTTGGCTATTCTTTTGCGCTTCTGATCCTCGTTAGCGGCACGTAGACGATTCTCCATGTCGAGAGCAGTGTCTACCAGCTCAGTGAAGCTCTGGTAGCGCCGTGCCAAGTGAGTCCGGAGGGTAGGGTCAAGGCCCTCCAGGAGTCTCTCGGCCCGCTCCGGCTCAGTAGCAACATCTCTCGGAGCATACTGAGAGAGGTGGATAAAGGTCTGCACATACTGCATGACGGTCCTGTTTCCCTGCCTGAGGTCTCGGAACTCACGTCGCTTTTGTTCCATCAAACTTGCCGGGATGTAGTGGGCCCGGAAAGCCTGACGGAACTCCTCCCATGTGGGCTCGTGGCCCTCCTCCTGCATGGCGAGGAAAGTGGCGTACCATGCTCCCGCAGGCCCATGAAGAAGCTGAGCAGCAAATCGAGGCTTCTCTTGCTCATTGATCCCTGGCAGAAGGGTGAACTTGGACTGGACGGTACGAAGCCAGTCGTCTGCCGCCAGTGGCTCGGGGCAATTGGTGAAAATTGGGGGTCGCAGCCCCTCGAAGTCCTGGTAAGTAATGCCACGTGGCCGGTACTCCCGCGGCTGTTGTTGCCCACGGGCCTGGCGGTCTTCTGCTAATAATCGAATCAGCTCAGCTTGTTGGACCACCAAAGTGGCCAGCTCCGGCGGGGGTGGAGCGCCTTGCGCTGACTGCCCCGATGACTGTCCAGTGCGAGTGTTCACCATCTGCAAAATGGAGTCATATGGATTCAGTCCAATAGCCCTTGCGCAGAAATACGGTGGCAGCAAGATCATAGGACTATAGGCAATTTGTGAGTACAGATAAATTTGTAGCAAAACAGTTAGCTTTTATCTCGCAAGGCCAAGCAATGGCATGTTGTCACCGGGCGTGCAGTTTCGCGTGAGTAGACAGTAGCTTCTGACTCTTAACCATTTGATTACCAGAACGACCGGCTAGGTCTGATCATCATTAGAAAAGTAGTCCTAAACTCTTAGGCTTTGCACAATAGAAGCAGCTGGACTCCGAGTTTCAAACTCAATTGTGCCATTTTCCAAGCTTAAAGGCATCGCATCATTCCACATTGTCCATACGCATCCAGTAGTTACTACAACCATACTTATAGAGTCTTAATAAACTAAGGGTTTACTTAGTACACACGTGGGCCATCTCGTCCATCACATCGAAACACTAGCTTAAGGTTCTACATCGGGTTACATGACGTACATAAGTGAGTTCTCTCGACCTCACCATTGTTTAGTATAGTCATGGCAAATTGCACGGAGCGGTATAATACAAAACATCGCTCATAACGTGCACCATTTACAAAAAGCTTCACCACACAGTGCTATCATCAAACTCTCTAACGCCCGTTACGCGCGTCAGACACCATGCTGTCCTCATCCTCTACCACAGGGGCAACTGAAGGGTCCTGCTCGTACTGCGCCAGGCGCTGCTGTGCCTCGGCCAACTCTGCCTCCAGCTCCTCAATACGGTCCTGTGCATACATGTGCTGGTCGCGGTAGTGAGAGACACGGTCCTCGGCACGGAGGTACATCCCGTGTACGCTGTGAGCAAACTGCATGGTCGCAGCATAGGGCCTGGTGTCAATCCGCTCCTCCAGCATGTTGTGACGACGGAGCCACTCGTCGTCGTAGCCGTCGGTGGGGAGGTAGCGCAGCACTGACATCCCTGCTGCACCCGAGGAGCTGAGTGAGGTGATGGCTGCTAAGGTGACCTTGTCGTAAGCGTCCTCCTCATTGGCCCCGTAGACGGTGATCGTCTGCCGGACCGCGGTGTGGCTCGAAGGAAGGACAACACTGGTCATGCAGTGTCCCTCCGCGTGCACTGTCTGCACGGAGAAGAAGGGGCACGGTCTGCGCCTCATCTCACACAGAGCCCGACAAAGGATCTGTGCAAGGCCGTTCTCCTCACGGCAACGGGTGTGGACCATCCCGTTCTTAAGCTGAGGAGGGGTGTGGGTCACTGGTGGGAGGGGAGCAGCCCTTCCCTCCTGTACACGGAGTCCCCTCGCACTGGTGGCTTTGCGGGCGGTTTGCTTGGTCCTGGCCATCTGTTTTTAAATAAGAGACTTTAATCAGTGATAGGCATAGGTTGCATATAATTTCAACGGTTAAGTGGGTGATGTGTGCAGAAGACATCTTTGGACTTTCATTTTACTTATTTGACTTTTAGCAATAATCCCCCAAGTATGAACAAGTAAAAGTAAACATGATGCATGACTCGTCCTATTCGTTCTCACATCACACACCTTATGTACAATTTATATAACTAGCGAGTATCCGGTGACATGTATGCACGGCACTCTCTAATGCAACTATTCGTTCTACTCGTTCTTAATTTCGCACGTGGTTAGTGTACCTGCAGAAAAATGCATGCTCATACTAACATCATTACCATGACCAATCATTACCACTCTAACCCTAGAAGTGGTATCCACGAATTTCTTTAAGCTACGTCTGGTGGACGACGTAGTGGCGCCATTTCTCCCAACACACCCAGTGTTCCTCCAGTACTGGGGAATTACTGGGGAGAGAAACGGTGGCCAACAAGATCTAGCTATAATTTTGGTTGAAGGAAAAGCGGTCACGAAACACTCCAATGGCGTGACCACCCCCCTTAAAGAGTTCTGCCCTATCAGCATGAATGCAGGGTTCGCAACAGTCCGCAAATCCCAATAGTGCTCCGCCAGTACTGGGGATAGCTATGGCCGAAATGTTGCTTCCCAAAGCGCCGAATATGCATATGAGTTCTATCTAGGTTAGAATGTTAGCGATGTCACCTGGTATTTCACTAACATCCTTAATATGGGCATACCGATACTCTCATTTTTCAAATACTTCAAAAAGGGTTTTCGAAAATAGGTTTGCAAATCAAGACTGGATGATATGTCTCTTGTCTGTGTATGATCGGCTCTGATACCAGCTGTGGCGGAACCGCCGATTTAATCCGGGCTAAGCACACCTGCCACTTCTGGCTTGCAGTGCGATTAGACCGAACTAAACCCGGTCGTCCGTCGAGAGTCATTCGACTCCCGATATTACCTTTTCCCAGAGGAACCGACATCATACACATCTGACTCACGATGGAGCCACAACAGATACATCATCACAGGCAGTTGAATAGCATAAAGTTAAACTTAGTTACAATCCAGTTTTTACATAAAATACAAGTCCAACATAAAGTTATAAGGTAGCAAGTTCGAATGTTTCTCGCAGCGGAAATATAAGTTTATAGGTCACCATGATACCACCAAAAGATTTGCACTAGAGGTAACAACATCGAGCCCACCGATGTTGCCCTCGTGCCACTTATGTCATCTCATCCTAAATGAGGGCATGCCCCGCCTCCAACACAAGTGCACACCATGAACTCCATACCTGCGCTCAAAATATGGGGGCAAACCCTGAGTACTAGTTACTCAGTAGGTCTTAATGGATTTGGCTTACGGCTGACGCGAAGCAGCTTACTAGCAAGTGGATCCTTAGCTTTTAGTTTTTAACAGTAACTGATTTAACATAAACAGCAAGTTTTCATTGTCTGTATAATTGCCAACATAATAGTAAATTTCAATAAGGTAACAACTCAGTTCAAACATGTAGTATTCCAAAAACCATGAGTATTAAAATACCGAGAGTTTAAGTAATTACTACGTTGCCCGACAGTGATATTGGCATTCCCACACCTGGTGGGCATCAGCGATTCGAATCGATTTTTAATTCCCGGGAATAACTATCATGCCAGGGGTATATGCTTAGTAGCCATCGCGTTCCCACATATAGCCCCGATCTTAACCTGCCTCGTCCCAAGTTCGATTCACTCCCGCCTAGCCCCCGGGTTGTGCCCCCATGACGAGCCTGCCGACATCTCGGTCTCCCCATCATGAGTACTAAGCTCCCCCGGGCCACCTTCCTCTCAACCAGCGGGTAGGAACGTGTCTCTGTGCTTCGGACGAGCCCAGGAAAGACTTTTCCGGTCCCATTCCCCGGATAAGCACTTTAGCAATGTTATGCCGATCAGCAGACGAACAGCGGACGGACCTTAAACGACTCGGGCGGAGTCCAAGGTACATACTCATGAAAAGCATATACTAAAGTAAATTTCCGCCCGGTCTCCATTTAATTCATGAGTAACAATAACAAATGATATAACTGTAAGCTTTTGTAACTTTGAAAATACCTACGAGACGAGTCCACACACTCGTGTCTACTCGTACCTAGCAATTTCTAGGCATACTCGTCCTACGAACTCTATGTATAGGTGCTAGGGCCAGGGCGGCCAGGAAGTCTAATGCAATTGGTTCCAAGCAACTCCTAATGCATATGCGTAATCATCAGGTATAAATTATTTGCTGGGTTGAGTATGGTCCTGCCTACCTTCTTCACTAGGGTCAGTAGCTTCTTCCGGAGCGTAGTCGGGTTCCTGCTGCTGGCCCTCTGGTTCCTGGTGCAACTCCTCTTCTGGTTCCTCTGTGTCGGGCTGGTTCGGCGGTGGTTCTTCGTTCGCGGACTCTATATGCATGACATGATGCAATTGGAGCATGTATTAGTGCAATGCAAGAAATCAAAGGTTATGGAATAGTATTATATATTTTCGTGATAAAGCTTGTTTAACTTTAAGAAATCGTACAAGCCATCACCTAAGATAGCTTAGCTTGTCACATAAAACAATGTGGGGGTGTGTAACTGAATAGCGTCGATTTATGCGGAAAGACCGGTGTCTACTATCATCTAGAGCTCTTTTTCATGATTCACTATATGCTTAACTACTAGGTATGGGTAAAATAGCAAATATACAGCAAGCATTGAAGCTATCAAATTCCTATACTAAGCTTAGCTATGTTGCTGCCCCAATTTCAGAAGTTTTGATTTTTGTTTAACCCACATTTTCTATTTATTGAATTTAAACGTCCATGAATTTATCAATTTCAATACACTAACTATATTTGACATGAATAGCACCCCATTTTAACAGTGAGCTCTTTATACTACAGGGAGCACAAATAAAATGTGTAAAGCCATTTAGAACACAACTTCTATATAGATATCATTTTCTTAATTATTTCTATGCTAAAATCACATGTAGGGGCAAAACAGTAATTAATCAGTGGACATTCGAGCTACTAAAAACCATAGTGAGTTTACATACCCTAACAACACTGCTGTTCAAATTTGGCTATTTTTGGAAACCATTTAGTCCTTATTTCCTATTTATTAGGGTTTTTCATGCTTGCATAAAAATCAGGGGCAAAACTATCTTTTCCTACTCAACCATCATATCCATTCTGTAGATCTACTTAAGGGGAGTTCAAAGCAACAAAGTTTGCTATTTTTGGATTTTTATTCACTTTACTACGATTTTTCCAAAGTCTCAGCCTTTTTAAAAGCATTTTAAATCGAAACTATACAGATTCAGGACCTAAACATAAATATCCGTAGCTTCTGAGGGCTAACATGCAAGATTTACAAGACTCAGCGTACAGCGCGGTGGACTGATTCGCAAATAAGGGGAAAAGCAGGGGCCGGATCTAAAATTTGCCCGGCCCCCTTCTTCTTCCTCGCGATGGACGTGGCCGCGCGGGAGGACGCGCGCGCGCCGGCGAGCCGGGGCTCGCCGCGGCCGCGACACGGGTTGGGGAAGGTGTTCCCCGTGCGGGGCTTCTACCTTGGGGTGGCGGTGACGGCGGAGATGGCGGGGACGAGGCGGGCGACGGAGATGAACCGAGGGTGAACCGGCGCGGCGCGACGTCGAGGCGAGGTCGAACCTCGGCGTCCGGGCGGGGAACGGCGACGAGGTCTAGGGCGTGAGGTGCGCGGGAGTGAGGCGAAGGTCGCGGGGTAGGTGGGGAGGCACGGGGAGCGACGGAGGGAGCGGCGCGAGCTCGAGCTCGGAGCTCGCCGTCAATGGCGGCGTGAACTGGCGTGGCGCGGGGAAAAACAGAGAGAGCGGGGAAGTCGAGCGCGGGTGTGAGGCTTCGGGGAAGGAGGTCGGGACCTCGTCCCGGCCTTGAGGGCGCGCCGGGCGCGCTGTCCGCGCGCGCGCAGCGGCGCGTGGCCGCGGCGTCCGGGAAGGCCGGCGCGTGGCCACGGCGCTCGGCGCGCAGCGCCGCGTGGGCGCGCCCGGGCGGTGAGGGAAGAGGGCGCGCGCAGGTGAACTGGGTCTATGGACCGGTATGGCTGACAGGTGGGGTCAATCCCGGGAATAGAGTGTACGGTGTATGGACTCGGTGCATTGCGTGAGGGAGCGGTGGAATCAACCTCGTGCGCTGGCGCGGGCGGCCTGACGGGTGGGTCCCACCTGGCATAGAGACGGAAAAAGAAAAGAAATTCCGAAAAAGGAAAAATCCCTTTGACCAGCTGATCAGGTTTCTGATTTTCGCAAATTTGACCAATTTACGCGCCGAATTTGAAAAGGGCCCAATTGAATGAAATGTTGTATCATTTGAGATCTACAACTTTGTAAAAAGCACCAAATTCAAAATCTGGCTCTAAGTTTGATTTAAATTCGAGTTTAACTGTCAGCCCTCAGTTTGGACTGAGAACGATTTTCCTTAGATAATTCAAAAGTCCTATTTTTAGCCATTTTATCCCAAAAGTCTTTTTGACAAAGTTGTTCAAGATTTCATAACCTAAAACTTTCCCAATTGGACCTTTGCATGAAAAGGACTCTAGGTTATAGAAAAATGAAGAATTCTAAATAAGCCAGATTTGGAGTATGTTTGTTGGGTAACACCAAAAGTCCCTTTGCACTTAGTTAAGCCCATTTTCCATCCAAGCTCTAATTGACAAAGTTGTTTACCACCTTAAGACCTACAAGTTTGGTACAAGAAGTTCTTCCTAAACTTCCCTAGGATTTAAGTTATGCTCTCATTATAGCATCATTTTTGCGAAACTGAATGCATTACTTAGCTATTTTCTCCATGTTTACTCAAATGCACATTAGTAGGATATGAAATGATGCTTATGAGAAATAATTAAACAAAGTATGCACTTGATAATGTTCGGGAGATGCCTAGGGCATCACATCAGAATTCGATATGCGGAGCCCGCTAGGTCCGTAAAAGGGTGGCGGACCTTATAGCAGAAAGAACAGACCTCTCAGTGGTCGATATCTGACCTTGAGTATTATACTTTGACGGGTCAGCTTGTGAAGTGGGGTGCGGAGTTGGACTACACATAATAGCTCCACAAGGAACAACTTTCAAGTTTTCGCTCTGTTTACCAAAGAAGTGCACAAACAATCAAGCAGAGTATCAAGCTATGCAGAGAGTGATGGAAGTATTGCTTGAAGCAGGCGCCAAAACAGTTGAAATCTGGGGAGATTCTAAAGTAGTCATCAATCAGCTCATAGAGGATTTTAACTGCACAAGTGATTATTTATACCTGATGTTCATTGAATGCTAGGAATTGATGACTATGTTTCATTATGTTACATTAAAATGGATTCCCAGGGAGCAGAACTCAGAAGCAAGTAAATTAGTACAAATAGCTTCTAGATATATTCTTTCTGAAGATAACGAAGATATGGTGGTGTGCTGGATAGAAACAACGGATTGGAGAGCTGATATCCTCAGCTATTTAAGAGATCCGGCTCGAGGGGCAAGCAAAGAAGATAAGATACATAGCCTTGAAATACGTGCTTGTTGGGAATGAATTGTATTATCACACTCTTGATGGCCTATTGCTCAAATGTGTCGGGACAGCTGAGGCTTTAAAGCTGATGCATGATGTTCATGAAGGGACATGTAGTACACATCAATCGGTTCACAAAATGAAATGGTTGATTAGACGATCTGGATATGTTTGGCTGACCTTACTAGAAGATAGTTTCAAGTATTACAAAGGTTGCCAGAAATGTCAAAAATTTGGGGCCATCCACATCTCTCCTCCGAATGCTTTAAACCCTATCATCAAACCCTAGCCTTTCAGAGGATGGGGCATAAATATGATCAGCCAAATCAACCCACCTACTAGCAAAGGGCACAAGTGGATATTAGTGGCCACTGACTATTTTACCAAATGGATGGAAGCAGTCCCGATGAAGAATGTCATGGCAAAAATTTTTATTAAAGAGCACATCATTTGTAGGTTTAGAATTCCCCAGACAATTACAACTGACCAAGGATCTATTTTTATAGCAGGAGAGGTCAAAAAGTTTGCTTTAGAGATTGGTGTCATCTTGATTCAGTCATCGCCATACTATGCTTAGGCCAATGGCTAGGCCGCGGCGTCAAATAAGAGTTTGATAAAGTTGATCAAGCGGAAGATTAGTGAACACCCCAAGCCATGGCATGAAAGGTTGGCAGAGGCATTGTGGGCTTATCGTATGTCCTGTCGTGGAGAAACTAAATGTACGCCATATAAATTGGTGTACGGACAAGAAGAAGTGTTACCATGGGAAATAAGCATTGGCTCAAGGAGGATTTCTTTTCAAAATGATCTCTCTACCGATGACTACGCTGCCCTGATGAATATCAATACAGAGGATCTAGCAGTGCTCGGATTGTGGTTCCTAGAGAAGATTAAATAAAACAAGGCTAAGGTTGCTCAGGCTTATAACAAAAGGGTTAGACCTAAGTCATTTAAAGTGACCTTGTTTGGGAGTTAGTATTGCCAGTTGGAACCAAGGATCTAGCTTTTGGGAAATGGTCGCCTAACTGGCATGGTCCTTAATTATCATATAGTAGAAATAGCACCGGGGAATTCATACTGGATGGAGATGTTAGAAGGAATCAATTTCAGCAGAAACATTAATGGAAATTACTTGAAGAAGTATTACCCCAGCCTATGGGTTGGATCTTGAAGCTCTCAGAGGAGTCCGGAGCGTTGCCACCGGCCTCGAAAAGAGGAGGGGAAGCCGATGCGATGCCATTGCCTCAAGTAATAAAAAAAGGGAGAAGAATTCTATGTATCTGCCAACATTAAGACCAGAACATGGTTGACGAGTTTCGGAGACGATGCAATGGATCTGTCCGTACTAATGGCATGATGTTGGCATGGTTTGATTGTCATCATCACCGTCACCACCAATGTCACCATACCGACCGTCGCTATTATTTTCTTCATCATGGTCGACTGGACCTCAGTAAGAAGAGGGTTCATTATCGTCATCAGGTGAAAGCAAAAGCTGAGGAAGATTTTTTCCAATGGCAGAGGGATGTGAGACATGAAGTACCTCCGTTTGGAGATTGGTGTGTTTTATATGTAGATGATCTGTTGGTGGAAGAACTCGATGCAAACGTCATGATGGATAGTTTTGAGATAAGAATTGTCCCAAAATTCGAAGGGGGGCATGTGTTGCCTCCAGATTCTAGCCGATCTAGGGTCGCCAAGAAGGTCGGCTAATAAGCTTCATGGGCCACTCATTCGGTGGCATTTTCTTTGTCATTGGACCCGTCAGGATTCAGGATGTGTATCTTAAGTTTAGAATTATTAGTTAGGGTTTGATTAGATAGAAGAACTTGCCATTCAAGTCTCCGGACTATAAATATGAACCCTATTGCTTTGAAATAAAGTTACCGGCTGCCATATGTTTCCAAGCAACGCATGCTTCGTTCACCTCAACCATGGCGCATCGCCACCCTTGGCTTCCAGGGTTTTCCCAAGTAAGCGCCAAGCTGCTCTAAACCTTCCTTCACGGTCATTTTAGGGCTATTAAGCATTTGCTTACCCGGTAGATCCCATGTTGAAGTGTTTTTGATAGTGAGATCTGCTAGTTATCGCGAGATGCATCAGTTACTACATGCACCGTTGATCTACATATCTGTTCATGCTTCACGTAATAGGTCGACGGCGTGTGGCCAAGCGTACATAGCTCATTCGGTTGCTACATACCACGACATGTGCAGCAATATGTGTACAATGCAACTCGAGAGATTGATGTGCGCTTGGCACCCTACTTTACACGTCCTAGTCTGTATCTGCGTCCGTGAGTGAACCCCTTGGGGGTTGCAATCTGCGTTCATGGATGTGGTTTATGTTTCGGTTAAGTCTTTTCTTAGCTAGATCCATCTTATCATGTGTGTAGCGTAATCAACCTAGGGAAGTTGCATCGGCTAGATCATGCTTTAAGCATTTTAAGCATGGTTTGCTTCCTTGTTATGCTTTATCGACGCACTAACCCCGTAGGGTGCAAGGAGACGATCGGCTCCATGGAGGCTCCTCAAGCCGATCTAAGCGATCCGGTTGGAATTTAACGGCGATTTGTCGTCCGTGTGTCTGCAGGCAATTCTCTGATGCATGCACACCCCCAACCTCCCTGGCTAGCAGGTCAAGCCAGGTGGCACGCCCAGAACCCCCTCTTACCAGCCTCGACTAAGCTCAGGGACAGTCGGAAACTGCCACTAGAAGGGATCGACCACAGCGGTAGCGTACCTCCCGGTTCCTTGGTACGTTGGCTGCCTAGGCCGGCGACTTTTGGCGACGACAATAAGTGCATTTGGCATGGCAAATTTTTATACCAAACCAAGTAGCACCTCAATCTTTTTTCATGTTTTTCATATACCATACTAATATTTATTTGACATAGTAGTGTGTTTGGTGACTATATCAAGACATATATCAATGTACAAAACTAAGCAGTTTCGTGATTTATTTCCTTAACAACGAAGTGTAAAAAACAACCACGTTCATTTTTATTGTCATGCAAAAAGAATGAATAGAAAAAAAATCACTGTTTCAAACATGCCCTAAAGATGAGTCAATCGATTCTTTTTGAGAAAAAAATATAGGAATTGAAAAAAACATGTTTTAAATAGCTGGTGAATAGAAATTTTGTCTAACTTAAATTTTATCATTTCACATGAAGTTGCTGATAGAAGAGTGTGATTTGGTATCTGGACTCGAACCCGGTCCTCACATCCAGTATCCGGGGCGCCTCTAGGTGGCCTCCTTGGATGATGAGTTTTTGAGTTAGTTCAGCCGCAGCATCGACTTGAGGAATGCCGCGTGCAACTACGTGCCAGCCATGTCCCGAGCTCGCCTCAAGTCCTCAACCTACCTTCGCATGGCATACCACACTAGCCACTATTGCGCGCACTGCTACCTAACCTCCACGTCCACGGAAGAAGAAATACTGCAGAACATGTACACCAAACTTCCGGCGACATTTTCTGTGATCGCGTGCCGCATCATATCCCTTCTGCTCCGCGAACTCTGCGCCGCGACACACCCCGCGCTCGCCATCTCAGCTGGCAGCTGCAATGCCCGGCGTCTCGGCGTCCACGACGGCGCAGTACGCGGGCATCGGCGTCTTCGTCGCCATCGTCCTCTACGTGGTCCTCTACTACAGCCGCTCCTTCAGCTCGATCTTCCTTACGCGCCGGCACGGCGCCAACGCCGACGTCGCGGCAGGCACTGGCGGCGCGGTGATCACCGGTCCAGCGCGCCCGGGCCCGGTGCAGGCGCTCGGGCTCGGCCCCGAAGACGTCGCCGTGCTCCCGACGTTCACGTACCGCGCGGCGGCCTCACCGGACGACAGCTGCGGCAACGCGAAGGCCCCCGCCGTGGCCGCGGACTGCTGCTCGGTCTGCCTCGACGAGCTCCTCGAGGGCGCGCTGGTGCGCATGCTGCCGTCGTGCAAGCACTACTTCCACGCGGAGTGTGTCGACGTGTGGCTGATGTCGCACGCCACGTGCCCCGTGTGCCGGGGGAGCCCCGGCCCGGAGAAAGTCCGCCTGGGCGTGGCGTCGCTGTCGCCGCCGCTGCCGCAGCTGCGCCGGCTCGGGGGAGGGGGAGGCGAGACGTCGGGAGCGAAAGACAACGTCTCGTCCAGCAGGTCGCCATCTCCAGTGAGGTCGTCCCCCTTGCAATTTGAGCTTATGGTCACGGGCAATGGTAGTCCGGCGCTGAGTCGGCTAAGGCCGCCGGACGGACGAATGTGCAGGACAAGATCACCTTCCCCGGCGACGTTGGAGCCGCATGACATTGGAGTGTAGGCTTCGCAGAAATGGACTTTGTTTTACGCTTCCTCGGCTAGAATTTTCTATGCTTCACAATGGCCAGCAGATGTGTTCATGCCGTTACAGATGAGTTCTTGTAATGTTCCGATAACAAGCAACTCAGATTTGGTTGACTGACAAGAAGTCGAAACCACCAACCACAATTCTCCCATCCTTTGTTCGAGTGCTTACTCTGTTATATTCTACCAATGCTTCATACTTCCTCCGTATTTATTTGTTGGTTTGACGCTGGTTAGTGTAAAGTTAGCTTTTGGATCGACGTCAATCAGACGTAGTAGTATACTACTATTTCACTCTGAACAAAATCAATCGCACATAGTATCAGCTTGCCTTTTGACACCTGCCATTTCAATTTTATGTTATCAGAAACACATTACTCATGCTAACGACACTTAGAACAGATTAAAGAATCCAAGTGTCTGCCAGCAAAAATTCAGCCACATATCATTCATGCATGCACCAGATCATCACTGAATGATGGAGCAAAGTCAAGCAAGCAGGTCAAGGACTAAACTACGAGGGAAAATTAAAGGATACCGGCAACATCTCAATCCATCATTATCTACTGTATTAACACCAGAGGCGTATACAGTTTACAAGGTCATATGATATTTTAGCACGCAACCGTCCTCACGTCCCTTAATGCACCCAGACAAAGGCCGAGTCCAGCTAGCGACCCAACTGCAAATCTATCATGCACTTGGCAGGCACCCATGCGGCGCACACATTCCCTTCTTTTCATGCCTTGCCGGCTTCTAAATTCCCCGTCAACCACCGCTTGCTCAATGATTCGCTGGTTGGTTCCCAGCGACATGTTTCTGAAGCCATCTGCCAACGGAAGGCGGAATCGGACAGCCTTGTAGCCAGCAATAGCCATGTCATCGCCCACCGCCGTCTCGCCGCCGGACCCTTCCGGCGGCGACAGCCCGGCCGCGCCCAGCACCAACAGCTCCAACTTCACGCTGCTGTACATAATCATCGCCGTCGCCGTTGGCGTGATCCTGTACGTGGCCATTCGCTACGGCCAGTCGTTGCTGGCCCAGGGGCGTCCAACTCCACCACGGCGCGGCGTCCGCGACGACGACGCGGGTGGGGCTTAGCGCGGATGACATCGCCGCGCTGCCCACGTTCACGTACCGTGCGCGGGCCGCGTCAGCATCGGCGTCGCCGTGCGGCTTCGGGAGGGGGAGGAGCGGAAGCAAGGGGAGGGCACCGGGGGCGGTCGAGTGCGTGGTGTGCCTGCAGGAGATGGAAGACGGCGACGTCGTGCGCGTGATGCCCGCGTGCAGGCACTTCTTCCACGGCAGCTGCATCGACGCCTGGCTGTGGGCGCACTCCACGTGCCCCGTGTGCCGCGCGCACCCGGAGCCCGAGCTCGCGCGCCTGCCCGAGGCCGCCATATCCCCGCCGCTGCCGCAGCTGCGACGGTGCGGCGTGTCGCCCGAGCGGCCCACGGCGTCGAGGGTCCTGGCGGACATGCTGGCGCGGTCGCCGTTGAGGAGTGGCTGCTCCACGAGTGCACCCAAGGAGACGACCGTGTCGAAATCACCGTCACCGAGGCTTCACTTTGGATCGAGGTCGCCGTCCCCAACGCCGCCGGTGTACGGCGGGGTATACGATAGGTTCTCAAAGTCGCCGCCACCGAGGGCATTCGAAATCGTGCATGTCCCATCCAAGTCGCCGTCGCCCATGAGGATCAGCGGACAGTTGTCGGTGGCAACCATTGGAGCACCGGAACGGACAGAAGTCATCACGTCCGCGTCACCGTCACAGGTGCAAATCAGAGAGGGCGGTGGTGGTTCACTGTCGAAGGCACCGTCGCCGGTGCCATATTGAGTAATGGCTAGTTTGCAAAAAGCATGAACAGGGTTTGAGATGCATATGATATTTGATTCTTTTCTAGTCTTCAGTGTATTTTGTAGTACTCATTTTGTGCACGATTCAAAAAAGTCTATGTGCACTTTTGATGAAAATTCCAAATTTCCGCCGGGATGAAAGTATTTGCTAGTACATGGCATTATTGAGGGACGAGGATCCAAGAGGACAAAAGGACACTGGAGTACTGAACAGTGTGGACACTACTGCCATTCAGAAGAAAGAGGCAATCTCACAATTTACGGCTGTCAAATACTCCACCAATCTCTAGTTTCCGTCTACTTGTAGTATAAACTCTGTCACTTCTAAATCGTCTAAGCTGCAAGAGTACAATAAATATTTTTAATATAATATTAGTTTTGTTATATAAAAACATGTATGATAAATTATGTTTTCATGTACATGTAATGTATAAATGTTTTTTTAACTATAATATCAGTTGTTATATATTGTCTATTCCTAAATTATGTTTTCTAACTCTTGCAAGAGCATATTTATTTCACTAAAACAAAAGAACATAATTTACACCCCATGTTTTGTTTTAATTAATGATCTAATTTATCTAGATATATATTTTCAACCCTTGTCGATTTTGACCTAGGATTCCTGGTTGAAAAGTAACGAGGCAGATCTTAACCGACGTACCGACGTCCTAAATTGTGGGGGGGGGGGGGGGAGGGGATTATGATTCTAAAAACCAAGACTCACTAAGGATCAAAACCTATGTATGACAAAGCAAGTATGTGCACTAAGGATTTGCTAATTGCTTTTTTCAGAGGAGCACCTTAATTACTCAGAAAACTGATTACAATCCTGAGCGAATAATTTCAACACTGGGTAAGAAAAAAGCCACACTGCTGAATGTTTGGAACGCTTCGCCAGCTGTGCAAGCTCATGTGCAGCACCATTACTCTCCGCGTTCACCTATCTCC
The DNA here is from genome assembly GCA_030272315.1 of Paspalum vaginatum. NCBI lineage: Eukaryota > Viridiplantae > Streptophyta > Magnoliopsida > Poales > Poaceae > Paspalum > Paspalum vaginatum. The sequence continues at coordinate 14,139,837 of CM059021.1, read as the reverse complement.
ATGGACTTCAGCGATAATGAAGGTTAGTTTTGATCTTAAACATATTGGTCTTTTGAAGTCTTATTTAACAGATTCACAGTCTATCTTTAAGACAACTTTTTTATTAATCCATTTCTCTGCCAAAGACAGACCATCCTTGCAAGCAAGGGCTTCTATTTTTTCAGCATCAGATCTTGCATAGATGTATCTCCATGCTAGGAGGAGAACCTAGCCTGACACATCTATAATAATCACATCAATACTGGCATCTTTGGATTTATCATTAAAAGCACCATCAACATTTATTTTGATCCACCCTAATTCAACAAAGTCCACTTGCTTTTCTTCTTTTGCTTCACAGTCTAACCAATTTATTTTGAGGGAATCAAAGACCGGCTTGCTTTCCTTTTTCATCAAAATGGTTTGAGGAATGTTGGATCAAACACAACTTGCTCCACAGTACTTTTTGATAAAAATATCTGAGCTTCAAACCAAAGAAAACCTTGTATCATGTGTGATATCATTCCTAACTTGCCATATTTGCCATAGAAGCAAGAGCAACGTGGCACCTGGCAACTTCATCCATATTGATAGAATATAAAAACATGATAAGTCGTCTAGTTTAAGTCGCAATAAAAGTTTCTCCTCAGGTAAATTCCATTCTTCCCTCAAAGCTTATTTACATGAAGGTGTCAATTAGTTCAATTCCCTCTCTTTGCTTACTTTCATGAGTAGCAAGTCCATGCTTATTAAGTTTCCAACAAAAAATCAGCACCTTGGGATCTTCAAGTTTTCCAATAACATTTTGCTAAGTGTTGCTAACTCTACCGAGGACAAGTCTTGCAACCAAATTTCACCCAAAACCTAATCTATCAAGCTAGTATTGAAAAGTAAGCACATAATTGCAAGATTGTAGATGTAGAAGATAAATAGATGGGTAGAGCCTTGTGATGATGATGGAGATGGTGGCACAAGTTGGAGACACGGATATTTTCACCAAGGTATCGACAAGGCGTGCAAGATTGCCCCCTAATACTCATTTCGAGCCCCTCGCAAGGCCATGCTTTGGCTTAGTCTGCACAATGACTAAGTCCTTGATCTACGCAAGGATCAATGTTGGCAAGGTGACCTTCACAAGGGTCAAGCTTTCTGGTCGGATAACTCCGAATATCCCTGATTCACACCCTATTGTCAAGTGGGGTCTTCTACGGGCCTCTATCAGACGCTCAATGCCTTGTCCACTAAGGTGAGTTTTGGCCAAAATGCATGCTGAGGGGATCCCTCCATCTCAAAAGCAAGGTGGTGGCCACTCCACAGACCAAAACTAGAAGGGTGTCGCAAGACTGCAAGTCCCACACTTAAATCTCACTACAAGACTTGGTTGCAACAAAGAGCTATGCGCTAATCAAGGCCTAAGCAAGAGCTCACAAGCACTATCTATGCGAAACTATGCACTATTAGCTCTCTTGATTAATTGGGATCTCAAGAATGTGTCTCAATAGTCAACACTACAATGAAATCAGTAGTCACCAACCATACAATGGAGGCTGGAAAAGGCCCAAACCTCAAAACTAGTTGTTTGGAGAAAGTTGCAGCTCACATGCAGCTCTCATCAGGATGGTCCAGTGTGTACACCCGACCATTGAAGCGCCCCTATCCTTACGGGGATTCAAATGCGCATGTTGCTAGTCCCAAGAGGCTAGCAACCACATTTATTCATTAGATAAGTACATATCTGCTCAAATGAGGTAGACCTAAAAACCACAGTGATCAAAACTACAGTTGAAACACCATACATAGCACATTACAAAAGAGGAGGACTCATAGCAGGGAGTCCAATATATGCAGCGAAGACTGTCATCGTGCTAGGAACCGAGTACCCAGTCCATACGCAAATGCTCCCCTTGATGCCAGCAGGGGTGGGCTCCTGGGCCTGATACATGGCAAGGTCAGATTCGGCCCCACCTAGCACTAGGCTAAGGCTAGCTAGCAGCTTAGCCCCACAGGCTGCCCAGACCCTCCTAGATCTAGGAGGGTCGGGTCCGATGGGGTGGAGCCAGGTGCATGTGATCCATGTCGCCTCCCTGCATGGACCCAAGTGTGCACTTAAAGAAACCTCATACCTTCAATGCGAGGATATGCAACAGTGGAGGAGAATCCCCTTCCACTCAAACATGCGTTCAGGCAGTCTAATGGTGAGACTGAGCAGCATTTAGGGAGTATAGTCCTGATGGGACTTGGTGTGGGGCACAGGAGATAGCAAGACATGGGCTACAGAGCCAATTGTGGAGAAGTACTCGAGTATGTTCAGAAAGGTAATTTCACATCATTTTTTGCACAAAGTCATGGCCTACTCATGTGTAGCCCCGTAGATGCAATACACGTAGGACATCATAACTTCCCAGATAGGACTTTTTTGTACAATATAGAAGGGCGCACATCAGAGAAGTCCTCCCTAGGACTATAAAAGGGAGGACTAGACCCCATGTAAAGGACAAGCAAGCTCGCACAACTTTCACACACACATAGAGGACATAGGGTGTTACACTCCGGTGGCCTGAACCTCTCTAAAACCTTGTCTTCTAGAGCTTTGGTTGCGGAGATCTCCATTGTCGCCAGCCACATGCTGACCCCTCCTACTCACAAAGGGGCTACACAGGGTGACCCATCTATCATTCCCCAAAATAGACATTATGTAACATCCCGAAAGTCGACAAACTAAAAATCACATCAATAAATCATCAATAAATCATCAGGTTTTCAAAATCTAATTTCCTGACCCTGACCAATTCTACACCTCTCGTTTACCCAAATTCCTCCAAGAGTCCCTTCACCAAACCCACCAAGAAATTCTGATCCAGAAATCCTCTCCCAATCCTTCTAAAAAACCCTTCCAAAAATTCCTCCACCAAAATCCTAAAACCAGGAAATTCAAAATAAAGGAAAGTGCAAATGGTCCTATTCTCCCTTTCTAGCTCAGCTCAGTTCAGCCTATTTCTCTCTCGCAGGCTGCATGCCTTTCCCCTCTGGTCTGTCGCCAGGACACCAGCCCAGCTTCCCCTTTTGCCCTCTCCTTGCCACCTGGCCCTACTCGTTAGCGCCACCTCCCACTAACTGGCAAGGCCCACCTGCCAGCTCCGTCCCGCACCTCTGCTCACTGGGTAGCGCCGCATTAGGAGGGCTCATCGACACTGATGCCACCAGCCTTCCCAACTACCACCTTTATGAGCTCGAGGCCAATCCCGCCTCGTCGCATCCCCTATGTTGCCCTCGGCAGCACCCTGCCGTGGCCTCACACCCGCCGGTGCACGCCACGACACCAGCACTGCCGCCAGGCCCTGAAACTTGATGCCGAGTCTCGATGCACACACGAGCACGGCTCCGCCCGATGCAGTGCTTCTCTGTATCACCGACCCCCACCGCACGAATGCATCGCGCTAACCGACGACATGCTACACCGACAGTGGTATGCGCCGCACTGCCGTCGCCGTCCCACCCCGACACCTATAAATACCCCCTTGCTGGTTAAGAGCACACCACCACACCAACACTCTACACACACGCACCAGCCTGAACCCACCCCGGTGGAGACTCTGGCATGGCAACACGCCATAGCCACACTCCTTCCTACCATCGCCAAGCTCAAATTACTCCCCAAAACGCTCTCTGCCTACAACTCAAGGTGAACACAATCTGCATGTCTGAAGCGTCTTCAATTTCTTGAGAACTCAAAATGTGATACAAATGCTAGTCCCAGGATTCTAGCAACACATTTATTTCAAGTAGTACAGAGTCAGACTTAACGTTATAAACCAAGTACATAAATATGCATGAAAGTAAGATACAGTGGAAGCAAATCCTTCAGTGCCCCAATGCCATAGGATAGTTGGGAAGTAGGATCACGACCTATCCAAAGAGCAGCTCGAACAGTTCAGTCGGAGCTATCTGAAAAATAATAACTTATCAAGGGTGAGTACAAACATACTCCGCAAGCTCACCTTCCTCCTATTAGAGTTGGGGAAGTTTAACTATAGCTACATGCAAGGCTAATATCTGGAGCTCAGGTTGATTTGCCGAAAAATGATGCGTGGTTCGTGTTAGTAGCCAAATTTTAGTTATAACGACAAAAATTTTATTTCATAGGGGTGCACAGGACTTGCCGGTCCTCGCGGCTCATTTCCATATCAACTAGCAACCTAGCATCCACTGCTATCCCATAACCACAACCATACCATCCTGAGACAATCCACTATTTTAATTCATGAAAACTTGCTAATTGAAGAATCAAGCCGTAACCCATCCATACCAGTGGACATGGACTATTCGAATAGGTTTTACTTTGATCAGAGGTTGTACTAATTCTCACAAGTTGGACTTAGCAGCAATTTACCATCAGTAAATGCTCGAATTCCAAATCAAGCCCTTGCCTTTGTTTCATCACCTAGTAGTTTTTTAGGGATTCAGGCAACCGAGTCACTCCAGTACCCCGCGATACTCCCGTGACACCCAACCCCTTCCCTAGCCCCTTTTGCGCCAACAAAGCAGCCACTAGGCTATTCATTCCGGCTCGGAAACATCCAATGCCTCATACAGAGTGAGTGGTTGTACTAAAAGAGTTAGGCAAGATGAAAATCAACTCGGTCCTTATAGGGCACAGATAGAACCATTCCTCCTTTTCATTACTCGACACCGCGAGCATCCACCTACCCGGTCTTCTCCACGAAGTCCAGGACTGGGATAACCGCGAGCTGCTAAGTTACCAGTTCGTACCTTGCCCTTAAAAATGGCATAGCCCAACCTGTGGGTCATTTGCCGGGGTTCTTTCCCATTTTATTTCGAAACACACACACTTTCCTCATACACACTTTCCTCATAATTAATTGAGCGATCTCACCTATGCGCGCTACATCTAGATAGGTTTGGGGTGACTATCCTACTAGGTTTTTCCTTAGCAAGCAAAATCAGTGCACGTTTTTATTTGTTGAGCTTGCCAAGGTGATACTTTCAAAACCTAGGAATTTTATGCATAAAGTAAGGATTCCTAGTGGACTTGCCGTTGTCTAGGTCCTCGTTGCAGTGGAGGTCGGTGCTAGGTTCGTCGGGCTCCTGTTCCTGCAATGGTGGTCTCCGGTTCCTAGGATTCTTCTGGGACGATGTATAGTGTACACAAACAAAAACATGCAATAAATACAATCATTCACGCTCAAAACACTTTGAAATGGGTAAGGTTAGATGGAGGGTAGTTTTAGAAGAATTTAGGAAGAAGAATCATCTAAATTGAGTTTGGAGTGGTCAAGGTATGCATGTTTCTAGGAGGGGGGTGGTAATCCTTTTCTGGAAACGGAAAATCGGCTTCCTGGGCTGATTTTAGGGTGCGGCCCACGTCTCTGGTGAGAGCGCGGCCCAACCTTGGCCTGTCTGCCGAGCGCGGCGCGACTGTTGGGCCGGCCCAGAACGTGGCAGGTGGGCAGCAGACGGTGGGGCAAAGCAGCGTTACGCTGGGCCCATGAGTTAGAGGAGTGAGAGGGGGGCGACAACGTTAGTGGGTGGACGACGGTTTGGTTCGACCGGTCGGTTGAACCAAGCGCGAGGGGAAGACGGTAGCTCACCGGCGGTTCTCCGCCAGTGAGACGGTTTTGTCGGTGAGGTCGGCACCACGATGTGTAGGGTAACCTGGCGAACCCACCGGCTCAGTCACCAGGGCGAAGGAGGTGCTGTACCGTCTTGGTGGCGTACGCCGGTGAGGTGTGCGATGGGGGTGGATGGCGCGGCACCACGCCTGGGTTGCTTCGGGGCAGATTTGGACCGAGGTGGTGTGGGGAAGGTGCGTGGGGTCATGGCGTGGTTAGTGCTTACCTCAATTTGGAGGCGGAAGGCGTGCAGAGAGGAGAACTGAGCTCGGCGGCGGTGGAAATGGAGTGGTCGTGGCGTGGCACCTCGCCGGAGTAACCTCCGGGGTGGATTCAGGCTAGTGCAGCGAGTGTGGTGCAGGGTGTGGCATGCTACTAGACGTCGGGGAAGGGGGGCTTTTATAGGCGTCAAGGAGCGGTGGCGCAGAGCAAGCCGCCAGTGTAGTGGCTTGTTCGACGCGCGAAGCGTCTGTGCGTGGTGGGGGTCGGCGGTATTGGCGTGGGGCCGAGCTCGTGTGTGCATCGTGACATGCATCGGGTGCCGGGGCCCGGTGGCGGTTGGGAAAGCCGGTGGGAAGCGGCAGCACCGGTGCCGGTGCGGGCTCTGCCCGGTGCTAGAGGTGGGGGACGGATCAAGCGAATGGGGCCGGCCTGTCAGCATGGGAGGGTGGAGGGGGAGGCGAGAGGAAGGGTTGTGCCGTTGCTGGTTGGGTGGCGGCCCAAGGCGGAGTGGCGAGGCAAACCGGGGGCTAGGCGGGCTAGGAGAGGGCATGGAGGCGAGTTGGGCCGGTGGCCTGGTGGCGGCCCAAGGGGGGATGTGCGGCCATGAGAAGGAAAGAGGCCGGACAGGCCAGGCCAGGGTAGAGGGCTGGCCTGATTGTTTTTTTTTTTTGAAATTCATGGTTTTAGGATTTTGGGGGAGGAGTTTTGTAAGGGCTCTTTAGAAGGGTTTGGAATGGATTTCTGGACGCGATCTTGGAGAGTTTGGGTGGACGGGAGGTGAAGAATTGGTCGGGTCAGCAATTAGATTTTAAAGTTGATTTTAAAAACCGAGTGATTTATTTGGATGGTTTGCTTTATGCTAATTTTTAGTTTGCCGATTTTTGGGTACTACAAACCTACCCCACTGTTGATGGCCAAATTTGGCTCGTAGTATAATTTGGGCATATATGAGTTGGTAATATAATTTGGCTAGTTTATTTGTTTATTTGATCAGCCAAATTGGTCAGGTCCGTTGGTTTACATGTTTTTGGGAATCATAGCAATATCTGAAGTATGTTGTGTGCCACGGAGACGGTGCTGGTGTGCTGCGGGACTGCATATTGGAGTTTCAAGCGTGCAGAAGAGAAGCAAAAAGGAAACGAGGAAGAGTAAATCTCGGAGATTATTTGGCACAAGAAACAGATAGGCTTGTGCAGATTAATTATTTTGCCGGATATAGCAGAGAGAGGAGGCGTATTTGTGTGCCTTGCCGAGATAAGCTTAGAATATTAGATTAAGAATATTACATTCAGTTGTCATGTAAACAAAGACGCGTTATTTGTTTCCTTGGTCGTCAAGGAGTGTTATTAGGATATGCGAAGACCAGCGCCCCTATATATATGGAGGGGTTATGGCCGATTGAGGGGGAGAACAATCGACATATCAATACAATTACCTTTTTCCTTTATATTTTTCCATATTATTATGTTTTTTATCTTCCCAAGCCCTAGTAGCCTTACGGTTTGGATCATCTTTGCCGTTTTGCGCTGAAAAACGGTCGGATCTTCTCCACGAAAGCGAGAAATCTTGGTTGCTTTGCTCAGAAAGCAATCGCCTATCGTCGCGAAAGACGATATTTATCATTTTGTTGCATGGATCAATTTTGCGAGTCAACACAATTGGAGACTCCGCTGGGGACGATTATTTCGGTTAGAAATCAAAACCGAATTTCTATCAAGCCTTCTATCAAATCGATATATTTGTTTTTATTTTGTCGCCAACGTATCAGGCTTCATAGCCGATTACGTTCATTGATCTTGCCTGCTGGAAATAGTAGATCGGCATCATCTGCTGTTCTCTCTACGATAATTGATCTTGCTTACTGGAAATAGTAGATTGTCATCATCTGCCGTTCTTTTTACGTGGTCCCCTCTACAACTCGGCGCTGCTAATTCGGATTGAATGGAGGCTTGAAGCAGAAGGACAAGCGAGTTTGCTTGCTGCTTTCCGTGTAGATCAGGCCCAAAGCCGGTCACATCTTTTATCCAGACTGCTGCGTCGAGGGGAAAACAAAAGAAGTTCTTGTACGGCTCCGCCCCTTCAAAGCTTCGGGGCAACAAGATTACCAGGCCAGAAGACGTCAAGACATATTTGGAACTAGATGGAGGCGTATCATAATTCTATGCAGCAATCATACTACGCCATACCCGAGGTACAATGTACGAATTATTTACCTATATCTAATAATTATCTTGCAAGTGATATGGATGCTAGTGTTAATGTTTCTAGTTATCAGGATAATAGACAATTTGTATCAGCTAGCACTTATTCACATAATAATTTTATTCATGCAAATTATAGATCTGGAAATTATATACAAGAGCCGATGCAAAATAATATGTATATTCCAAATCTTAATATTACTAGTAACATGCAACATGTTTCTATTGATTCCCATACATCAGCGCCACATTATGCCGAAGCGCCAATAAATAAAATGATAAGTTCAGTCGTTCCTTGTGAAACATCGTATATTAATAATTTTAGCATCACAGAATGAGATGTTTCACCTTTTTGTGAATCAGCAATGGGTTCACCATGTAGGACTGTCTCAAAATATGCCGATGAATGAGGCGATTGGGTGTACTAATGCTAATTATCCAGACACATTACCTCTGTTGTCGTTTGATTGTATAAAATTTAATTTTGATAAGGTTGAGCTAAAGCTTAGAGAAGATATGGGTAAAAAAATGTGGAACTTGCTTGGTGCTGAATCTACTATTATTGAGGGAATATCACAGGAGAGGGTAAAGCAGAGGTTTATCTTAGCCTATGCTGATGTGTTCAAGAATAAGGTGAAGTGCATTCCTCGGGAGCTATTGAAGAGTATTATTGAGCAAGAAAAGAGAGCTAAAAGTGATTCGGATAAAAGCAATAGTTCGGCTAATTCTAAAGCTGAACCAAGTGATACCTGTTCCGAATCTGTTGAATCGAAAAATATAAGCACAATTATGCCAAATCGTGTCAGGCACAAGAAGACAGCCATATTGAATTTTTCACAAGTTAAAGGAGTTGTCATTCTGCCCGATGAATTTCGTGCTAAAGATATGCATGTGCATCATGAGGTATCATCTATGGCCGAACGGTGTTCGTCTTGTATGGAAAATAAAAATTCTGATCTAGCCACAAAAGAAAGGTTGTCAGGTGATATTGGTGGCCTTAGCATAGAATCGGCTATTAGTAAACCTGTTATTTGTGTTCAGGAAGTGAGGCCGATTATTTCTGCTGCTAGTGAGGAAGCAAAAAAGCCCTCTGGTGTTGATTGCAAACTGTCGTCTAGTATTGATGTAAATACTATCGCTGGTGAGGAGACAGATGAGATCTCTACTGTAGACCATGAACTGTCGGTTAGAATTGATGAAGACAATAAAACAGAGCCGACTGTTTCTGAGATAGAAAATGTTAAGGAATTGCCAGGTAGTCATTATGACTGTGGTCACGATAGAGATGGTGATTCTAACCATAATATGTTACTGTCGGTCAAGTTGGATCTTGTTGGCAGTAATGTAGTTCAGCCTATAAGTGAACAAAGGGAGATGGCTATTGGTGAAGATGTGCCACCAAGGAATATGAATTTGGCGGATGGTTCTGATGGAGATATGCCCGCGCGGCAATTTCTAGGTCCTGCTCCGAGTCGTATCAAGCTTTGGTATGAGCCTGATGCTGAGTCCAATCAGGACTCGACCCATTGGGTCTGATTATGGTACGCGCAGTTGGACCTCTGTCAAGACTCGGATACTTGATCTGCAAGCAATTAGGATCCTGATAGCCCTTTACGTGGCTAAAGTCCATTAGTGGAGACTATATATATTCATGAGAGGGCACGGCTTAGGGTACCGGTGTGTGTGCATGTGAGCCATCGCGGAAAAGGTTTCTGCGAGACCCTAGCTGTGCCCTAGTCCCATCTCTCAAGATCCGCTGCCAAATTCGTGGTGCTAGTATGCCAGAACTCGGCGTCACCTTCCCGTATGTGTGGATACCGTAAAGGCATTGCTACTACTGCTACGCTCATCAGCCGACTAGGTTGCGAGGTGGGCTGAGTGGTTCCTGATCGAGATCGGCACTGGTGACTCTTCTCGCTACATTGACTCGGCGCGCTTGACTCGGCACCCGATTGCGTTCACTCGGCACTCGGCTGCATCGACTCGTCTTCCGCTGCACTGCTTGTCTAGCGGTAACAATCTATGATCTCTTGCTTATACGTATTCCTGTGTCTTACGCGGTGGTAGAAAATCTTTTTAATACTATGATAGCTTACCACGTAACCCTACAGTGGTATCAAAGGCGATCGTACGTAGCTTTATGATCTAGATCGCTGTAATAGATTGGATTTATTACCGTAGTAGATTGGATCTATTGTGGATCCATGATAACAGTAGGCTCTATGCATCGATTCATTCAATGGATTGGTGGTAACAGATTAGATCTGTTACAGGCTATCTGCACTAGTTCATTGGATGAGCCAATGCGATGTACATGGATGAAACTTGCACTTGGCTTGATTGGATCAACCCGATGTGTTTTCATAGATTGGATCTATGGTCCATATTTTGTTATCACTGCCTATTCTTTCTTGCATTTGATGTGTTAGAGTAGATTCCCTTAGACAAATTCAAGAATTCTTGATGCCCTTCCAACTGCTACACCTATAAGAATTTGAATCATTGTTTGGTGGGTCTGCCAAAGCAGGGTGCCATCAACTATCTTAATCAAATAGGGGGGATGTTGGACATCCAAGCGTACAGGGTTGGTTTGCTTGACAAGGTTATCAAATCAGATTTGGACCTTGGGCATGATGTTGGATGTCTTGACATGTGATGTCGCCCAACAAATGAGAGTCACATGGGATGTGATTGACCATGGTTGTCTACCGGTTTCGCTAAGTTTCTAGCAGTGATGCCAAAGCTCAATATAACTTAGATAAATGTGGATCTTTGTCTACTATGTGTCGTGAAAGGGAATACGATTGCAAACATACAGTGGGAGCATCTTTTGTTAAATTGTTTAATAAAAGATCTACATAAAACATTGTGTTGAAACTTTGCCTATTTACTTCCTGTTGTAATTGATCATGGCCACTGATCCCGCTCCGAGTTCTGGCTTTAATTTGCAATCTATTCTTGATAAAGAGAAGTTGTCTGGAATAAACTTTACAATCTGGTATCGAAACTTGAGAATTGTTCTCAAGGAAGAGAAAAAGGAATATGTTCTTGAGTAGCCCTATCCTGAGGATCTTGCGGCTGGTGCTACTGCTGCTGAACGCAGAGCTTATGAGAAGCACTGCAACAACTCACTTGACGTTGGCTGTCTCATGCTTGCCACAATGTCCCCTGAGCTTCATAAGCAATATGAGGACTCGGATGCCTTCAATACGATTGAAGGGCTCCGTGGCATGTTTGAGAGCCAGGCAAGGGTCGAGAGGTACAACACCTCAAAGGCTTTGTTTGGTAGTAAGCTAGCTGAAGGGAGTCTGGTTAGCCCTCATGTGATCAAGATGATTGGTAACATCGAGGCACTCGACAGATTTGGTATTGAGCTTGAGCTAGAGCTTGCGATGAATTTGATCCTCCAATACTGCCTCCTAGTTTCGAGCCATTCATTATGAATTATCATATGAATAGCTTGGATAAGACTCTGATCGAGCTGCATGGGATGCTTAAAACTGCCGAGGATAGCATCAAAAAGACCGCAACTCATGCGATGATGATCCAAAGGGATAGCAACAAGAGGAAGCGCAAAGGCAAGGGCAAAGGTAAGGCTGAGGATAGGATCCAAAAGCCTAATACTGATGCTAAGCCTAAGGCTAGTCCCTCTCCCTCGAATAGGTGCTTCTACTGTGGGGATAGTGGGCATTGGTCGAGGAACTGCCGGAAGTACCTGGAACAGAAGAAGACAAAGAAGTGAGACTTCCACTTCAGGTATTAATGTCATTGAAATTAATCTTGCAACTTCTTCTAGTGGATTATGGGTATTTGATACCGGGTCGATGATTTATACCTGCAAATCGTTGTAGGGATTAAATCAGACTAGAAGTTTTGCGAAGGGCGAGTTGGACGTGCGCGTCGGCAACAGAGCAAAGGTTGCTGTGTTGGCAGTCGGCACATATCACTTGTCGCTTCCCTCAGGATTAGTGATGGAGTTAAATAATTGTTATTTTATTCCAGCATTGAGAAAAACATTATATCCTCTTCATGTTTGGCGGAGGATGGTGGTTATGAGATAATAATTAAGAACAAGTATTGTTCTATTTATTTGAATAACATGCTCTATGCACATTGTCCATTAGTGAATGGATTGTATGTTCTTGATCTTGAGGATGAGCCCGTTCTTAACATTAATGCTAAATGACTCAAGCTATGTGGTTTGAATCCTGCCTATGTCTAGCATTGTCGCCTTGGCCATATTAACCAGAAACGTGTAGAGAAGCTCCATAAAGATGGACTACTCGACTCATTTGATTATGAATCATTTGAGACATGTGAGTGTTGTTTACTTGGCAAGATGACAAATGCACCCTTCACTGGTCAGGGTGAGAGGGCGTTTGAGTTATTGGCCCTTGTACATACTGTTGTATGCGGTCCAATGAGCTTTGTGGCCAGAGGCGGATTTCAATATTTCATTACTTTTACTGATGACTTTAGTAGGTATGGCCTATATCTACTTAATGCGACATAAGTTTGAGTCGTTTGAAAGGTTCAAACAGTATCTGAATGAAGTACAGAATCACTCGGGCAAGATAATAAAATTCCTACGATCGGATCGTGGTGGAGAATATCTGAGCCAGGAGTTTAATGACCATCTGAAGAGTTGTTGAATCGTTCCACAGCTGACTCCACCTGGAATGCAACAATGGAATGGTGTGTCCGAGAGGAGGAACCAAACCTTGTTGGACATGGTGAGGTCAATGAAGAGTCAGACTGATCTTCCATTGTCCTTTTGGGGTTACGCTCTAGAAACTACTGCGTTTACACTAAACCGAGTTCCATCGAAGTCTGTGGACAAGACACCATATGAGATATGGACTGGGAAGAGTCCCAGGTTGTCTTTCCTTATGATTTGGGGCTGTGTGGCTTATGTCAAATGTTTGATGTCTGACAAGCTCCATCCTAGGTCGGACAAATGCTACTTTGTGGGCTATCCTAGGGAAACCAAAGGATATTATTTTTATAACAGGGAGGAAGCAAAAGTGTTTGTTGTCCGGAATGGTGTCTTTTTGGAGAAAGTGTTTCTCTTGAAAGATAAAACCAGTCGGAACCGGGTGCAACTCGAAGAGGTTCATGAAACACTGGAGAATGGTTCTGATCCGACTGATTTCCAATAGGATGAGTCAAGCGTTGAGCACTCTATTGAAACACCATTAGCCCCGCGTAGGTCACAGAGGGCACATCGTGCACCCGACCGATACATGTTCCTCACCATGGGTCAGCACGATGTATTGTTGTTGGACAACGATGAGCCTAAGACTTACAAAGAAGCTGTGATGGGACCCGACTCTGAGAAATGGCTGAAGGCCATGAGATCTGAGTTGAAATCCATGGCTGACAATCAAATTTGGAACTTGGTTAAGCCACTTGATGAGGTACGACCTATCGAGTGCAAGTGGGTTTTCAAGAAAAAGATAGACACTGATGGAAATGTTCGCGTCTATGAGGCACGGCTTGTGGCAAAAGGGTTTCATCAGATTCAAGGTGTTGATTATGATGAAACATTTTCGCCCGTAGCCATCCTAGCGATTGCTGCAAATCATAGGTGTGGCAAATGGATGTCAAAATGGCTTTCCTTAATGGAAACCTAAGCGACGATGTGTACATGACACAGCCTGAAGGTTTTGTCGATCCACAGAATGCTGGGAAGGTATGCAAGCTTTTGAAGTCTATTTATGGACTCAAGCAAGCATCTCGGAGTTGGAATCTACGCTTTGATGAAGTGGTCAAAGGGTTTGGTTTCATAAAAATGTAGAAGAACCTTGTGTATACAAGAAGGTTAGTGGGAGCGCACTAGTCTTTCTGATCTTATATGTAGATGACATATTGTTGATCGGAAATGACATTCCTATGTTGGAAGCTGTGAAGGACTCATTGAGAAAGAGTTTCTCGATGAAGGACTTGGGAGAAGCAGCTTACATCTTGGGCATCATGATCTATAGAGATAGATCCAAACGCTTAATTGGATTAAGCCAAAGTACATATATTCACAAGGTGTTGAAATGGTTCAACATGCATGATTCCAAGAAAGTTTCTTGCCCATGTCACCTGGCACGATCTTGAGCAAGACTCAGTGTCCGTCGACTACTGATGAGCAAAAGAGAATGAATGAGATCCCGTATGCCTCCGCAATTGGATCCATCATGTATGCCATGATATGTACTCGCCCTGATGTTTCCTTTGCTCTGAGTGTCACGAGCAGATACCAATCATGTCTAGGTGAAGGTCATTGGATTGTTGTAAAGAATATCCTTAAATACTTGAGAAGGACTAAGGATGCGTTTCTAGTGTTTGGAGGTGAGGAAGAGCTCGTTGTAAAGGGTTACACCGATGCTGGTTTCCAAACAGACAAATACGACAGTAGATCGCAAGCCAAATTCGTATTCTGCCTCAATGGTGGAGCGGTTAGTTGGAAGAGTTCTAAGCAAGATATGGTAGCCGATTCTGCAACAGAAGCCGAGTATATTGCAGCTTCGAAAGCTGCAAAGGAGCCAGTTTGGATCAGAAAATTTGTTTCTGAGTTGGGTGTTGTTCCGAGTGCTTTGTGCCCATTGGACCTTTACTGTGATAATATCGGTGCCATTGCACAAGCTAAGGAACCTAGGTCACACCAAAAATCCAAACATATACTCAGGCGATATCACCTGATTAGAGAGATTATTGATAGAGGTGATGTGAAGATATGTAAAGTGCACATGGATCTAAATGTAGCTGATCCGTTAACAAAGCCTCTCCCACAATCCAAATTTGAGGCATACACGAAAGCAATGGGTATTGGATACCTGAGTTGACTTTAGTGTATGTGGGATAAGAATTTGTTATGTTTTATTTCGAATAAATGTTATTCATACTTGTTCCATGAACATGCTGCTGTAAACAATGGATCAATGAGTGTGTGACTCGTTGTGAGACTCATGTTTAATTTGACGTGTTATGAAGGGCTCCCTAGCCTAAAATCTTTACGTGGGATAGTAATGATTCAAGGGCTAGCACATGGATTGATTGATGATCATGTCTCATGGATCATGGATATTGGATATCAAATCAATGATGTGGACAGATGTTAGAGAACATAGTGTTGGATTGACTTACTCCGAGACGTTGCTGGGATTGTTATGCTCATATGTGCCATCAAGCGCTCTCGAGTGATATACCCGCTAAATCCTTTGACCTGAGAACACCATTGTTTCTCACTATGCGTAGTGATGTACTTAAGGGTTACCAAACGCTATTTCGTAACTGGGTAGTTATAAAAGTAACTTTCGGGTGCATTGCGAAACATGGATTGGGATGTGAGTGGATCAAGATGGAATTTGCCCCTCCTACATAACGGGAGAGATTGCCTTCTGGGCCCCTCGAGGTGACTGGATTAGAAATGCATGGCCGTGCTATGTGATTAATGGTTAATCACATTTGGACTAATGGTTAGTCTAGTAATCCACCATTGACGAGTGAAATTAGTCGGACTATTAAACAAGGGTGGCACAAATCTTGCCTTGGGTTTGACTGGCGTCGCGTGGCAAAATGATATAGGACGAGTTGTATATCAAGGTTCGGTTGATATGATCATTGTGCTTTCGGGGGTCAACATGTGCTGTTAGGCGCCGCTGTTGATCGATTGGCTTGAGAAAGGGTTTTCGCCATGGCCGACTGCATGAGAACCTACATGGTTACACACTTAAGGGATTGTGACACCAGGATATTGCCTCTAGGCAAGTGGGAGATTGATGGAGATGTGCCCGCACGGCAATTTCTAGGTCCGACTTCGAGTCGTATCAAGCTCTGGTATGAGCCGATGCTGAGCCCAATCGGGACTCGACCCATTGGGTCTGACTCGGACGCTCACCTATGGTACACGCAGGTGGATCTCCGTTAAGACTTGGATACTTGATCCGCAAGCAATTAGGATCTTGATGGGCCTTTACGTGGCTAAAGCCCATTAGTGGAGACTATATATATGCATGAGAGGGCATGGCTTAGGGTACCGGTGTGTGCGCGTGTGAGCCATCGCGGAAAAATTTTCTGCGAAACCCTAGCTGTGCCCTAGTACAATCTCTCAAGATCCGTCGCTAAGTTCGTGGTGCTAGCACGCCAGAACTCGGCGTCGCCTTCCCGTACATGTGGATACTGTAGAGGCGTTGCTACTACTGCTATGCTCATCAGCCGATGGGTTGCGAGGTCGGCCGAGAGGTTCCTGATCGAGATCGGCTGGGTGACTCAGGATCGACTCTTCTCACTGCATCGACTCGGCATGCTTGACTTGGCACCCGACTGCGTTCACTCGGCACTCGGCTGCATCGACTCGTCTTCCGCTGCATTGTGCGTCTAGCGGTAACGATATATGATCTCTTGCTTGTATGTATTCCTGTGTCTTACGCGGTAGTAGAAAATCGTTTTAATGCTATGATAGCCTACCATATAACCCTACAGGTTCCGAAGTTGACGAACCTTACCACATTTCTCGAGGAGTAATGGTGGAAGCCAAAGTTGTTAACAGCATAAATATACCAAATACAATTGGATGTGAAGCTAGCCTAGTGAAAGATAGAAGGCAAAACACATCGGCGAGCACTGTCCCCATTGAAGTGGCTGATTAGTTACAAGAGGCTGGGGGGGGGGGGGGGGCACGCCGGAGCTAAATTGGCTATGCCAAATATTAGTGATGCTAAACCAAATATGTTGACAAGCAGTGGAGCCAAAGGCCGAGATAAGCACAAAGGTAGAAAGCCGAAGATTACGGTTTCGGAGCTTCTGGCTAAATATAAAAAGGATGCAGAAGGAATAAATGCTCATCGGCCAAATACTGCAAAGCAGTCAGGGCAGCAGAAAAGATGCGAATTTCAGAACCGGGATTGGCGAAAGGGGAAATACAATGCAGCATCTCCATATTCTTATTCTGGGCCGCCAATGCCAGGTTCATGGATTCATCTACATGCTGGTTATCACCCATATTCAACATGGGGCTGGTATGATTCAAATGCTTATTGTCCATCATATTTTGAGCCATGTTTTGTAGAATACAAAGTTCCTAGAAAACCAGTACTAGATAGACATTCACATGACAAGGGCTGTTTTGATAAAAAGAATCGGCCAGAGGGATATAGATAATAAAAATGTAGTTAAGCAGGTCTACCGTGTGAAAAAAGATAGGAGGAAAGAAAAAGGTACAGATCTGAATTTGAGCAACCAAAAGCTGATTAATGTCCTAGATAAATCGGTTAGTAGAGGTATAGAGGTGGAACAACATGTTAATACAAATATAACTGCCGGATCTGAAAAAAGAGAATCAAAAGTGTACAAAAAACAAGGGAAAGTGCTGCTGTTCAAAAAGGAAAACCAACCGATGTGCCCAATCGGTTTATCTAGTTGGTGGGAAAAGAAGTTAGAAAAACTTAGTGCACAAGAGCTCAAAAAGAGAGGCATGGTTTGGGTTCCCAAAGGAAGCATTCATATCCATGATAGAAGTGATGATAAATCTAAAGGTGCAAGTGGGGTCGAGAAGAAACAGAATGATTTTTTGAGTCAAAGGTTTGCACCAAATCATCACAACTACAGGTCATTGCATCATCCTGTGTGCTTTCCCTATACCATATATGAGTACAACATGGAATTCATCCCAAGGTATGTTCGTTTCTCCTTCATGGACATATTTTAATCCTTGGCCGTATGCATATTTATATCATGGGGGTATGGAACTGAATTATTATGCATATGAGTAGTTGCAATGTTTTGCCACTAAGATAAAGTCGAAGTGTTCAGGTTGAGGATGGTTGTCGGTAGTATTCACTGTTATTTGCCATGGTGTAATTCGGCTATACAATTTTCGGATGAGTATGTTTTATTTATCTATCTACTGTTAATACGCATGCCACTAGTTTATAATTTGGCTCTTGAATCGTTAAGTTTTATCATAGCCGAACAACCTCCTTTTTCTATTTGCTAATACGGCTGGGGCTTATTTGGTGAGCATACTTGGTATAGCCGATTAATAGTTAGAATCTTATTGTTGCTGAGAGTTCTCACATAATTGGGAAAGGGCCGGTTCAATAGACAAGGAAAATGTGTCGGCCTGTTCTGGTGCTATCTATGCATGTGTAGTCATTAGATCAGTGGAATATATGTTAGGATTAGCTGGTTTATTAGATTTTCATATGGCCGACTCTTTAGTGTTCAATTGTTTATTACCTAATTCGGCTACTTAGGTGATGTTGGTAAATCAGTCAATCAACATGGCTGCTAATGGATAGTGGGCGTTGCATTTTAAATATGTTGAAAGATTTGTTATTCCGGCTACGTTACCATGGCCAAATTAAAAGAAGTATATGTGGCCAATGGTATTTATCATTGATCTTAGTATCATTATACATGGCCGGTATTTTATTTATCATTCTTAGGAAACTAAGGCCGATTAAATAATTTGATCATGGTTGTTATTGTTTTGTTCATGGCTTCTGGGATTTTTTCTTGCTACATACATGTACTGGTGATAGAATATAGACTATATACATGGCCGATATTTAATCTATCGCCCTTAGCTTTGAGCATGCTTTGGTTTTGTGGTTTTGAACATTATTGGTTCAGCAGTTATCAATTCGATTGGCCCGGGACATGTTATGTACTTAATTTTTAGACATGGTGATGGTATGCCCGATTATTTGTTGTCGGCTTCAAATAAAATGTATATCATGGCCGATGAAAGGTGAGAGTCGTTCTTAGACCAGTTCAAGTGAATATTATTTTTCGGCACACAAGCTTCACCGAAAAACAGGGGGGCATGTGATGATGGCCAAATTTGGCTCGTAGTATAATTTGGGCATATATGACTTGGTAATATAATTTGGCTAGTTTATTCGTTTATTTGATCAGCCAAATTGGTCAGGTCCATTGGTTTACATGTTTTTGGGAATCATAGCAATATCTGAAGTATGCTTGTGTGCCACGGAGACTGGGTGCTGGTGTGCTGCGGGACTGCATATTGGAGTTTCAAGCGTGCAGAAGAGAATGCAAAAAGGAAACGAGGAAGAGTAAATCTCAGAGATTATTTGGCACAAGAAACAGATAGGCTTGTGCAGATTAATTATTTTGCTGGATATAGCAGAGAGAGAGGAGGCGTATTTGTGTGGGACTTCAGGAAGAATCTTATACGTATTAATACTGCATGCCTTGCCGAGATAAGAATATTAGATTAATATTACATTCAGTTTTCATGTAAACAAAGACACGTTATTTGTTTCCTTGGTCGTCAAGGAGTGTTATTAGGATATGCGAAGACCAGCGCCCGGGGTAATGGCCGATTGAGGGGGAGAACAATCGACATATCAATACAATTACCTTTTTCCTTTATATTTTTCTGTATTATGTTTTCGTATCCTCCCAAGCCCTAGTAGCCTTAGGGTTTGGATCATCTTTGCCGTTTTGTGCTGAAAAACGGTAGGATCTTCTCCACGAAAACTGAGAAATCTTTGTTGCTTTGCTTGGAAAGCAATCGCCTATCAGTCGCGAAAGATGATATTTATCATTTTGTTGCGCGGATCAATTTCGTGTGTCAACACCCACTTAGAAGGAATCTCGTCCTTGGGATTCGACTGTGTTTCGAAAGAGTTGGGGGTGCTCCTTCCTCAAGGCATCTTCTCTTTCGCAGGTTGATTCTTCTTCGCCAGTGGCGGCTCCATAAAACCCGGCAGATCTTAATGGCTGAATTGCGGGTTTTTCTGACACCGGTGTCCAAAATTTTTATGGGTACTTCTCGGTATCTCAGATCAGACTGTAGGTCCAATGTATCCAGTTCCACTTGCCTTGCTGGCTCCTTCAGGCATTTCTTATGCTGAGAAACATGGAATACATTGTGGATGTCTGACATCGATTCCGGTAGTTGTAGCCTGTAGGCTACCTTTCCGATTCGTTCCTCAATCTTGTAGGCCAGGCCCGATGTAGCGGGGCGCTAGTTTCCCTTTTACCTGAAACCTCCGGGTGCCTTTAATCGGGGACACCTTCAAATATACTGAGTCTCCAACCTCAAAACTGAGCTCACTGCCTTCTTTTGTCCGCGTAGCTTTTTTGTCTGGTTTGGGCTATTTTGAGTTTTTCCCTAATCTCCTCCATCTTTTCCTCGGCTTCTTTGAGGAGAGCTGGCCCAGGTGGGAACCTGCTCCTTATCTTCTGCTCAAATCAACGGGGTTCGACACTTCCTTCCACACAGGGCTTCAAAGGGTGCCATCCCTAGGCTAGCTTGGTATCCATTGTTGTATGAGAATTCCGCATAAGGTAAGCTGGATTCCTAATCCTTGCCGTAGGTGAGTACACATGCTCTCAACATGTCCTCCATGACTTGGTTTACCCTTTCAGTATGACCAGTCGGTTTGGGGGTGGTAGGCCGAACTATAATCCAGATTGGTGCCTAGGGCTTCGTGTAGGCTATTCCAGAATCAGGAAGTGAATTGGGTACCCCTATCTGATACAATTCGGTTGGGCACGCCGTGTAACCTTACTACATTTTCTATATACAAGCTGGGCTAAATTGGCCCCACCATAGGTGGTTTTGACTGGCATGAAATGAGCAGGTTTTAGTGAGTCTATCCACTATGACCCATATGGCAGTCATTGCCCTTTTTAGTGCCTGGGTAGGCCAGTCACAAAATCCCACACGTCACATTGTGCTACGTGGTTGGCCACGTCTGCCTTCATTCCTCTCCACCAAAAGTTCTGGCTTAGGTCTTGGAACATTTTAGTGGCCCAGGTTGAACTAGTGTAAGCCGAATCGTGAGCTTCTCCCATAATGATTTCTCTGGCCTTTCCTTCCTTTGGTACAAAAAGGCGATCCTTGTACCATAGGGTGCCATCTTCGCTGGATCCTAAAAGTTGTGGTCCCATCCCTCTTGATATGCTGGACAATCTTCCGGGTCTCTTCATCACGTGCTTGGTCTCTCTTGATTTGTTCTACTAGGGTGGGTTGCACGGTTCAGAACTTTTTCCTTAGGCTCGTGCACAATGTGCATATTGAGATCTGCAAACTCCTTTTGCAGGTGCTCGTTGGTTGGAATCAACTCCTTGCCGTATGCCTTTCTACTGAGGGCATCTACTACGACATTGGCCTTAGCAGGGTGGTGATGTATGTCTAGGTCGTAATCCTTGATTAATTCCAACCATCTTCTCTGCCTCAAATTTAGGTCTGGCTGAGTGAAAATGTACTTGAGGCTTTTATGATCAGAGTATAGCTCACACTTGTTGCCTATCAGATAATGTCTCCAAACCTTCAAGGCATGCACTACTGTGGCCAACTCAAGGTCATGGGTAGGGATAGTTCCATTCATGGGTTCAGAGTTGCCAAGACGCGTAGGCAATAACCTTGTTATCTTGCATGAGAACACACCCCAATCCTTGTCGGGACACATCACAATATTTGAGAAAGTCCCAATGAATATCTAGGCAGTATGAGTACTGGGGCTGTGGTCAACCTTCTCTTTAGTTCCTAGGAAACTCCATTCACTGCATTCCATCCATACAAACTTCGTATCCTCCTAAAGTAGTGCCTGACATGGGCCTGGCTATCTTGGCAAATCCTTCAATGAACCGGCGGTAGTACCCCACCAATCTAATAAAACTCCTTACCTCACTAATGTTGGCAGGTTGCTGCCATTCCATTATGGCTCGCACCTTCTCAGGATTCACCGCTACTCCTTCGGCGGTGATGATGTGTCCTAGGAAGGCAATCTTTTCCAGCCAGAACTCGCACTTGCTAAACTTTGCATACAACTTGTGGCTCCTTAATCTCTCTAGTACCGTCTGGAGGTGGTGTTCAGTGCTCCTTCTTATCCTTAGAGTAGATAAGTATGTCGTCAATGAATACAGTGTCGTATTTATTCAATCCGTCCATGAACACCTTGTTCATCAAGTTCATGAAGTATGCCGGAGCATTGGTTAATCCAAAGGATATGACTGTAAACTCGTACTGTCCATATCCAGGTGGGAAAAGCAGGTTTTGTAGATGTCGCTTTCTCTAATCTTGAGCTGATGGTACCCTGATCTTAGATCTATCTTGGAAAAGAACTTTGCCCCCTTAGAGCTGGTCAAAGAGATCATCGATCCTTGGGAGAGGGTACTTATTTTTTATGGTCACCTCATTCAGGGATCGGTAATCTACGCACATCCTTAAGCTGCCGTCCTTCTTAGTTACAAATAGTATCGGTGCTCCCCATGGTGATGAGTTGGGCCTGATGAACCCCTTTTGTTGTAGTTCCCTGATTTGCTCTTTTAATTCTGCCAGTTCTAGCGGGTGCCATCCGATAGGGCCTCTTGTCTATTGGGGTCCGTTCCTAGGGTAAAGGTCGATAATGAACTCTGTTGTCCCGATGCAGGGGGCATGCCGGATAGCTCTTCTGGGAAAACATCCGGGTACTCGTGGACTATGGGCACCTCATCTAGGGCCTTGGCTTCTATGTGGAAGTTCATAGGGTTGGGCATGGTCTTATGGGCTTTACATACCACCTTGGCTCCATTTTGGCTTGTCAAACTAACTTGTTTTGCCTACACAGTCTATAATGCCATGGTGACTGCCTAACCAGTCCATCCCTAGGATAACATCTATTCCTTGAGATGCTAATACTATTAGGTCTGCATTAAAGGCTACCCCACTTAGAATAATTTGGATCCCCATACTACCAAGTTGGCAAGTAATGTCTGCACCTGGTGTTCGGGATTAAAAGTGGCTTCCCTAGGGGTGTGGTGGGGATCTTGTTCTTTTTCACAAAGGATGCCGATATAAAAGAGTGTGATGCACTAGAATCAAATAATACTATGGCCATAGATGACTGTACTAGGAACTCACCAAGTACCACACATGCAGCTTGCTGGGCCTCCTTTGCATCAATGTGATTGATGCGAGCCTTGTTAATAGATTGTTGGGGCTGCTTAGATGACTGAGCGCTGGCGGTCAGGATGGTTCCTAGTGGTGGTAGGCTGCCTTAGGCCCATTCACCGAGTTGGAGTAGGTTGACGTTGCTGGCTTGCCATGGTTAGGGGTAGGGGCAATGGGCAACGAAAATGGCCTAGGTCACCATAGTTGTAGCAGGTTTGACTGTTGCCTCGGGGGTTGTTTTGCTAGGGAGTAACTCTAGGCCGGGCTAAAGAGGGATAGGGCTGAGGCAGTGCTTTTAGGGAATGCACCATATGAGCCCCGGGATGCTTGTCCCCCAAAGTTCCTCTGTCGACGCTCCTGGCGCTAGGACTTGAACTCTATAAATTTCCTCTTGAGGTGACTCCTCTCCTCTTGTTTGAGTTTCTCGATCTTGATGGTGTGACTTATTAGAGAAGTAAAGTCAGGAGCTCCACAAGCGTAGGCTAGTGTTGCGACTGTCCAAGGCCAGACCCCTTATAAAGGCTTTGCATTTCTTCCCATCAAAATCCACTTCTCTTGGTGCATAGCGGGATAGTTAGGTGAACTTTTGGATGTATTCCGTGACAGTGGAGTTTCCTTGAGTCAAATGCTGGAATTCTTCCACTTTGAGATCCTTGGTCGCATCTGGTATGTGATGCTGCCGGAAGGCTTCAGTAAACTTCCTTCCAAGTGATCCCATCCTTATGGGCTGCCTTGACAAACTCCCACCAGGCCAACACAGCGCCACTGTAGCTGATGAGTGCTGAGTGCAATCTTGGTCTGCTCATCACAGTTGAGCAACTCGAGTTTCCTCTCAATGGTCCAGTATCCAATCCTCTGCTTCCATGGGATCTTAGGATCCTATGAAGGATGGTGGTATGAGCCTCAGGAATTCTCCCTATCTTGGCCTAGTGGCTTGTCATGCAAGGGCCTTTGTGCTGCATGCTCCATGAACTCTGCATGGGCCATTAGGGCTTGTGCTATTTCCAAGTAGGGGTTTGGTGGTGGGGGCAGGGGTGGAGGTAGAGGGGGAGGTGGGGGAAGCCACCTCCAGTTGCCATGGCTACTCTCATCCTACCCTTCTGGCAGGGTAGGCAACCCATTGCTGGATTTGCGGGAGGCCATCTGAAAGAAGAGGGAAAACATTTCTTTAAGGCATAGTTGCATTTAATGCTCTTTGTTTTTAGCTGAAGAGGATTTTCCACACAACATACTTTTATTCAAACAACTGTCTACACGATACATAGAAAGCTTGATAGCTTTTACATAGGGGTGACCACTACTCTAGAGCGACTTCTAAACTAAACCAGCTAAGCATGCCATCCAGGAGGCTGGATGTGATCAGCCCTTGGTGAAAACACAAGAGGGAAGAGAAGGTCTACTGTCCTCTGGGGCAGTGCAGCTGAATGCATCACTAATGGGTGGAAAGTTGCTCCAGTCACAGCATGTTGACTGGCGTCTGTCTGGCAGCTCTTGTTCTCTCGAGTCACTTTCTCCTTCTTTGCTGTTTTGCGAGCCTTCTTAGCCTGTCAAGCAAACTTAGCCCACAGTACTCTTCACAAGTGTTCCAAGCCACAGTGCTCACGATCCTTGAGGGCTGCATGCTATCGCTTAAGGATGGTGAGCTGCTTCTTTAATGCCACTTTCTCCTTTTTCAGTCTTCTGACATGGGCTGCACCTGACAACATCTGGCGGTGGCTAAAGAAAAGCTCAGAGTTGATTCTAAAGAAGTGGTTGTCTAGGGTGAGGAGGTAGCTAGTCATGCGGCTGACCATGGGGGTTGTCTTGTACATCTGGGCATCGGTTAGGGTGTGGAGGCATTGTTGCCATATGGGGGAGGTCTTGTCATCTGGTGGGAAAAAATGGAGGTAGGTGCGGTCAATCTCTTTCGTGTAAATAGTGCATAGGCTAGCGGAGGGTGTCGCGAGTGGCTGTCTGTTGGGTGGAGGCGGCGATATGGCCTAATGGTGGTGATACTAAACCCAAGGTGGTGGTCACTAGATCCTATGCGGACGATCACTGTGCAGCCCATGGTATCCTCATTCCAATGTTCCACTGTCTCATAGTTAGGTTTCATCCTGGATGCCGAGGTACTTGGTGTAAGTCACTGAGGAACTTAACGAACCTGGTCTTAACTTGCCCATTATGTGTCCGAACAAGAGCTATCTAGAACAAGAGAAGAGAGCGGTGTAAATATAGGGGAAGGAGTAAGAGTAATTTTTTTGCAAATAGTTTGGACTTGAAACCCCTAGAACTTAAGGTCACGTCCTACGGCCAACCTATGGCTCTTATACCACCTGAAGTGTCCTCAATTTCTTGAGAACTCAAAATGTGATACAAATGCTAGTCCCAGGGTTCTAGCAACACATTTATTTCAAGTAGTAAAGAGTCAGACTTAACGTTACAAACCAAGTACATAAATATGCATGAAAGTAAGATATAGCAGAAGCAAATGCCTTAGGGGCCCAATGCCATAGGCTAGTTGGGAAGTAGGATCGCGACCTATCCAAAGAGCTAGCTCGAACAGTTCGTCAGAACTATCTGAAAAACAACAACTTATCAAGGGTGAGTACATACATACTCCGCAAGCCTACCTTCCTTCCTATAGAGTCGGAGTAAGTTTAACTATAGCTACATGCAAGGCAATATCTAGAGCTCTGGTTGATTTGCGAAAAAATGATGTGTGGTTCAGTTTTAGTAGCCAATTTAAGTTAGTAAAGACATAAATTTTATTTCATAGGGGTGCCACAGGACTTGTCGGTCCTCGCGGCTCGTTTCCATATCAACCAGCAACCAGCATCCACTGCTGTCCCATATCCACAACCATACCATCCCAAGCCAATCCACCATTTTAATTCATGAAAACTTGCTAATCGAAGAACCAAGCCGTAACCCATCCATACCAGTGGATACGGACTATTCGAATAGGTTTTACTCTAATCAAAGGTTGTACTAATTCCCACAAGTTGGACATAGCGGCAATTTACCATCGTGAATGCTCGAATTCCAAACCAAGCCCTTGCCTTTGTTTGATCACCTAGCAATACTTTAGGGATTCGGGCAAATGAGTCACTCTAGTACCCCACGGTACTCCCATGACACCCAACCCCTTCCCTAGCCCCTTGTGCGCCAACACAGCAGCCACTAGGCTATTCACTCTGACTCGGGCCCAGCCAATGCCTCATACAGAGCGAGTGGTTGTACTAAATGAGTTTGGCAAGATGAAAATCAACTCGGTCCTTATAGGGTGCAGGCAGAACCATTCCTCCTTTTCATTGCTCGACACTGCGAGCATCCACCTACCTGGTCTTCTCCATGAAGTCCAGGACTGGAATAACCGTGAACTGCTAAGTTACCCATTCATACCTTGCCATTAAAAATGGAGTATCCTGACCCGTGGGTTGTTTGCCGGGGTTCTTCAGCATTTTATTTCGAAACACACACACTTTCCCCATACCTAACAAGTTCTACAACCATAATCCAACTCAACGTCTAGATTATGAAAGATATAATTAATTGAGCGATCCCACCTATGCGCGCTACATCTATGTGATGCCACCGGCATCTCAAAAGATTTGACACACAATTAGGTTAATGGTAATCATGGATTTGGACTGAACCATGCTTAGAGTGGAACAATAACACCAATAAATCACTAAGTCATAAATTTTCAAGTCGAATATGCGAAACATTGCGTTGCTTGGTTGAGTAGTTAAAAATTTATATGTTTTCATGCAAGACATCAAATACAAAAGTTTTAGTTCAAGACTGTTGCCTTCAAATTTACTATTTTGGCCATTTTCAAAATCAGATGTTAAGAGACCCAAAAGTTCAAACCAAACCAAGTTAGCCTATACTCAGGAAATTTTGCTTAAGTCTAGGGATTGACACTCCTTCCCAAATTTCATTCTGAAATTACTTTCAAATTCACTGTACAACTTCAAATATTCCTTTCTATGAAATTAAATTGGGTTCATTACCTTTCAAATGCATCAGACCTTGAATCAATTGGACTTCATTTGGTAGTTCAAAAGTTGGAAACAAGAAATACGCCACATGAATTGAAGCTGCACTTTTACCAAACCTAGTGAATACAATTGCGCTTGTGGTTCAAAGTATAATGTGATCTAGCCTAAACTTTCTATATCAAACTTTTAGAAAATTTGAATAAGGAACAACTTTGGTATGTTGTATATTGACATGCATAAAGGTTTGCATAGTGTTTTGGGTTGATTTTTGTTGAACTAACAAATCTGGAAATGTTTGACCTGCGGGGTAAATTCAAATTTTAGTGAAACAAAAGTCATGATCATGCAAAACTCTATATAGGAAAGTTGTAGATCATGAAATTATGAACAGCATTGGTATATAACTCTTTATGTTAAAGTGGACCTAAAATGGACTTATGGAATTTTCAAATTATAAGGTGCGGTTGGTCAAACTAGAGTCACAGCTTTTGAATTCGAATTTCTCCTCAAATTTGAATATAACATGGTGTCAAAGGTTATAACAAAGTTGTAGATCATTCAAATTTAGATCATTTATTGTATTTTGAGTTTTCATTAATTCGGTCTCTAGATCCCTCAAAACTTCAAAATTTAAGCAGAGGTCTAGCAGTCAACACAGATTTTTCCATTTTTGGTTTTTCTTTTTCGATTTTCTTTTCCGCCTGAGTTGCTGACCAGTGGGTCCCACCCAGTCGGGTTCCCTCCCAGTCCGGATGTCGACATCCGCCCGTGGGGCCCGCAGCCACACACCTCCGCGCACCCGGTCCACAAGCACCCAATCTGTCCACTCTCTTCTGCCCCTACCTGTTAGCGTCACCGAGTCCATGGACCCAGTTCACCAGCTCCCCTCTCCCTCTTCTTCCCCAACCAGCGCCCGTCGCGCCCCTGCTCACCATGGCCACATGGACGATGGGCTCTGGGAACGCTGCCCGTCCCCTACCCGTGGCGCACCCTCCCCTGCCTTCAAGCGGAGAGCGCCCCGGCCTCTTCTCGTGCCCCTGCCTCCACTCTCTCTCACTCGCCCTTCCTCTCTGCGCACTATTCTCTCACCCGCCGGAGCGAGCTGCCATTGTTGGGAGCTCGGTGAGCTTGCAGTGCCAGCCTCCTCCACTCCCAGCAGCGAGTGCCTCTGCACCGCCCCACTCTGCTCCACTGAATCCGGCCACCCTCGGAGCACGTTGAAGCCTCCTTCACCTCCGTCCGCGTGTGGTCACCGGGACGAGCCACCTGCGTCATCGACCTCACAGTGGGAGGCCACCTCCGGGCCATCCTCGCATCTTCCCTCCGCCTCCATTGGGTTCGCCGCGCAATCGCACAACTCGCACGCGTGCCATGACGCCGCAACCCCGCCTCTCCACCGCGGATCGAAGTCGGTGCCGCCACGTCCACGGCCCCGGTTCACGGCGAGTTCACGCCACGTTCCCCGCCTCCTCCGACCTCCCCGCGAGACGTGGCCTTGGGGAAGGGGATCCTCGATGGTGGGAGCACATTCCTGGACTGGCTCGGCTTCAAGTCGATGCCTCCACGCGCGTCACCAAGCCCGGGACCACGGGCCGCCGCGCGCCTCCTGCCTCTATCGAGAGGTAGAAGATGACCGCGGTCATCTTTAGATCTAACCCCTGCTTTTTCTAGATTTTACGTTTAAGTCCAGCGAACAGTGATATGAGTCTTGTTTATTTCGCAAGTTAGCCCCTGTAGTTTATGGTTAATGACGAAAAGGCCCCTAGATCTGTGGTTTTTCAATTAAATGGTTATTAATTTGACTGAAACTTTGGAAAATCATTATAAATCACACAAAAATCCAAAAATTACTAACTCATGTGGCTGTGGACTCCTTTCGAGTAGGATCTAATCTAATGGGCATGATGGTGAGGTGATGAATGATAGATTTACCCCTAGAAGGTTGCATGCATACTAAAACTAATAGATAGTAAAAAGGGGTTAAATGGAGTCCAAAAATTATGAAATCTTGTTGGTAGAACATGTGTGGATATTTAGATCTATTGAGGAATTTTTGTAGCCCTAGAACTTGCTGCCAAATGTCAGATCTACCCTAGGGTTGATTTTGTGCAATAAAAATACATGGGAAATGTTTATCATATAAAACTTGCTCCAAAAATTAAGTTGGATTTTATGGGAACACTTTGTAGTATATTTAGCTAGTAGAAAAAGTTTGAGAGTCTGCATGTAAGATTGGAGGTGTGAATTGGAAATTTACAAGTTAATGCCCATTTAAATAGATAATAGGAAAAAGTGGCCTTAGACTGCAAAATAAATTCCAGAAAAAATCAGGATGCTCCATAGTTAGCTTTAGGTTCCAGAAAACATTCTTGTGAATTTTGTTACTACTGTTTGCTATTTCAAGCTAAATAAGCTAAAATAAATATATGGAAAATAGATGTCCTATTAGATCACAGATATTTTGCTTGCTGATTTTGTACAATTCTTAATATAGGATAAGTTTTGGCCCGAAAATGTATAACTCCAGTTGTTGCTCATGGGTGATTACATTTCATCTGCACCATATACATGCATTTGCATTTCCTTGCACTTATTTCATTATATCATGCATATCATTCATATATTGACGCTTAATGTAGAAACTGTGATCGAAGAGTGGCCACAAAGAGCTACATCAAGCCATAGAGCACAAAAGACCTAACTAAGACCCACTCACGACCTGGAGGGCCCATCAGTCGTGTTTGGAAGGAGGAGCAGTCCAAGTGATCAAGGGGTTGCTTGGGGCAAAGCCCCACAACCCGGCAAACTAACGTAGTTTAGTTTGTTGCTTTTGTGAAACACAAGCAAAGGTAGGCAAGGACCATGATTCTCCCAACTAACTATGATCTGGATTGATTGATGATTACACATCCGCATTAGGAGTTGGTTGAAAACCATTGAATTAGACTCCCTGGCCGTCCTGGCCCTAGCACCTATACCTAGGGTTCAGTAGGACGAGTTGCTTAGAATTGCTATGTGACGAATAGACACGAGTGAATGGAGTCACTTCGTCGCATAGGTGTTTTCAAAAATCACAAAACTTTTACTAATGAGGAAGAAATATTATGCTCATGGTTTAAATGGAGACCGGGACGGAGAATAATTTTTTTTGTGGTGTGCGTTGTTGTATCATTTGGCTCCGCCCGAGTTCGTTTAAGGCCCGTCCGCTGTCCGCCTACTGGTCAGCATAACATTGCTAAAATGTTTATCCGGGTCGTTGGACAAGTGAAAGTCTTAGCTAGGGCTCGTCCAAAGTTTTCGAGGTGCCGCCCATCCACTAGAATGGAGACAGAAGGCTCAGGGGAGCTTTGTACTCTCTGCTGGGGAGACCGAGATATCGGCAGGCTCGCTATG
Source organism: Paspalum vaginatum (assembly GCA_030272315.1). NCBI lineage: Eukaryota > Viridiplantae > Streptophyta > Magnoliopsida > Poales > Poaceae > Paspalum > Paspalum vaginatum. The sequence goes on along the minus strand of CM059021.1, from coordinate 14,109,530 downwards.
GGGGCACAACCCAGGGGTTCGATGGGGCGCTTTGAGTCTTTGGACGAGACAGGTGGAGATGAGGGCCTATACGTGGGAACGCGATGGCTAGTAAGCATATACCCCTGGCATAATAGTTATTCCTAGGAATTAAAATCGATTCGAATCGCTGATGCTCACCAGGTGTGGCAATGCTGATATTGCACACGGGCAACGTAGTAACTAGTTAAATATAATATATCTATTACTCATGTTTTCAAATACTACATGCTTGTACTACTTGTGTTGCTTACATTTCTGCAAGTTATTATTATTATGTAGTTATATGCAAATGATGAAACTTGTTAATTTATGATATTAAATCTCTGGTTAAAATTAATGGCTAAGGATCCACATGTTAGTAAGCAGGCTTTGCGTTAGCCGTAAGCCACTCCATTAAGTCCTACTGAGTAATTAGTACTCAAGGTTTGCGCCCACCTTTTTAGTGCAGGTATCGATGACATCTCGGAGCAATTTCTTGGAGAAAGGTAGTACCAGTGGGCTCGATGCTGCTTCGTCTCATTCATCATTGTATGAAGACTACTAATGTATTTTGTTTTCGCTGCTGAGATGTTTTTGAAATCGCTTCCGCAATCTATTTTGAACTTGCCTTTCGTATGGCACTACGTTGGTACTTATATATTTTTTGAACTAGGTTTGTAAAATAAGTTTACTTTTGCTATATTCAACTGCCTGTGATGATGTAACTGTTGTGGCTCCATCGAGGGCTGAATGTGTATGATGTTGGTTCCTCTGAGAAAGGGTAATATCGAGAGCCGAATGACTCTCGACGGACGACCAGGGTTTAGCTCGGTCTAATTACACTGAAAGCCAGAGGTGGTAGGTGTGCTTAGCCCGGATTAAATCGGTGGTTCCGCAGCAATCTAGATAGGTTTGGGGTGACTATCCTACTAGGGTTTTCCTTGGCAAGCAAAATCGTGCACGTTTTTATTTGTTGAACTGGCCGAGGTGATATTTGCAAAACTAGGAATTTTATGCATCAATTGAGGATTCTAGTGGACTTGCCGTCATCTAGGTCCTCGTTGTAGTGGAGGTCGGTGCTAGGTTTCGTTGGGCTCCTCTTCCTGCAATGGTGGTCTTCCGGTTCCTAGGATTCTTCCAGGACGGTGTCCGGTGTACACAAACAAAACATGCAATAAATACAATCATTCATCCTGAAAACACTTTAAAATGGGTAAGGTTAGACGGAGGGTGGTTTTAGAAGAATTTAGAAAGAAGAATCATCTAAATTGGGTTTGGAGTGGTCAAGGTATGCATGTTTCTAGGTGGGGGGTAATCCTTTTCTAGAAAAGGAAAATCGGCTTCCTGGGCTGATTTCAGGGTGCGGCCGACGTCTTTGGTGAGAGCTGCGACCCAACCTTGGCCTGTGCGCTGCGCGATGCGCGGACTGTTGGGCTGGCCTAAAACTTGGCAGATGGGTAGCAGACGGCGGGGCAAAGCGGTGTTACACCTAGGCCCACGAGTCAAAGGAGTGAGAGGGGTCGACGGTGTTAGTGGGTGGATGGCGGTTTGGTTCGACCGGTCAGTTGAACCGACTGCGAGAGCAAGACGTAGGCTTGCCAGTGGTTCTCCGCCGGTGAGACAGTTTTGTCGATGAGGTCAGCACTGCGAGGTGCAGGGTAACCTAGCAAACCCACCGGAGCAGTCACGAGGGTGAAGGAGGTGCTTTACCATCTCGGCGGCTTACGCCGGTGAGGTGTGCGATGGGGGAGGACGGTGCGACACCACGCCGCGGTTTCCCAGGGCTGATTCGGGCCGAGGTTGTGTGGGGAAGGTGCGCGTGGTTGTGGCGTGGTCGGTGCATACCTCAATTTGGAGGCGGAAGGCGTGTAGAGAGGAGAATTGAGCTCGGCGACAGTGGAGATGGAGTGGTTGTGGCGTGGCACCACGCTGGAGTAACCTCTGGGGCAGATTCAAGCCAGTGTAGCGCGTGTGGTGCAGGGTGTGGCATGCTGCTGGGATGCCTGGGAGAAGGGGGGCTTTTATAGGCGTCAAGGAGCGGTGGCACGGAGCAAGCCGCCTGGTGTAGTGGCATGTCCGACGCGGGATGCGTCCGTTCGCGGATGGGGATCGGCGGTATTGGCAGTGCGGCCGAGCTCGTGTGTGCGTCATGACATGCATCGTGTGCCGGGGCCCGGTAGCAGTTGGGAAAGTCCGGTGGGGGACGGCAACACCGATGCCAGCGCAGGGGTCTACCCAGGTGCCAGAGGTGAGGGATGGATCTGGCGAATGGGGCCAGCTTGTCAGCGAGGGAGGGTGGAGGCGGGGGCGAGATGAAGGGGCTAGGCCATTGCTGGTTGGGCTAACGGCCCAAGACGGAGTAGCGAGGCAGACCGGGGGCCAGGCGAAGCTAAGAGAGGGTAGGGAGGCAAGTTGGGCCAATGGCATGGTGGTGGCCCTAGGGAGGATGTGCTGCCGTGAGAGAGAAAGAGGCCGGATGGGCTAGGCTAGGGGAGTGGGTTGGCCTACTTGTTTTTTTTTGAAATTCCTAGTTTTAGGATTTTTGGGGAGGAGTTTTGGAAGGGCTCTTTAGCAGGGTTTGGAACGGATTTCTGGATGTGATCTTGGAGAGTTTGGGTGGACAGGAGGCGAAGAATTGGTCAAGGGTCAGGAATTAGATTTTAACGTTGATTTTGAAAACCGGGTGATTTAATTGGAATGGTTTGTTTATGCGATTTTTAGCTTGTCAATTTTTGGGGTGTTACGACATCACCCTCACGCACCCTTCCCACACCAATTCATCCCGAATCTGCCCCAGTGCAACCCCATCATGGTGCCAGGCCACACAACCCCACCGCACACCCCGCCGGCAAACGTCGCTAGGGCAAATACCCACCCCTCCTGCCACTGGGGACTGTGTAGCCGGGTCCGCCCCCATGACCTCTACAGCTCTACCTCATGGTACGGGCCTCGCCATCAGAACTGCCTCCCCAGCAGAGAACCACCGGCGAGCTGCCGCCCTCCCCACGCGGTCGGTTCACCCGACTAGCTAAACCAAACTGACGTCCACTTTCTAACACCGCCCCCTCACCCCTCACTCTCTGATACGCAAGCCTAGCTCAGGTGCCGTCATGCTGCGCCGTCCACCCCACCAATCCTGCTCCATCGGCGCAAGGGCTGCGCAAGCACACTAGGCCAGGGAGGCTGGATGCCCCGCAGGCCAAAGCGCCCTTGGCTACAGCGGGCCGCGCATGGGTTTCGGTCCATGAAGCCTTTATTCTTTTTCCAAAAAATATTAACCCTACCCCTTGCACACAAACCTCCATATCTTGTCCATTCCAACCCTATTTGGAATGGTTATTCTTCCTAAATTCATCTAAATCCACCCTCTATCTAATCCTACCCCTTTCAGAATATTCTAAAGCGAGAATTATTGTATTTATTATGTGTTTTTGTTTGTGTACGCTAGACGCCGTACTAGAGGAATCCTTGGAGCCGAAAACGACAATTGCAGACCAGGTGGCCGATGAACCTAGTACCGACTTCCACTGTGACGAGGACCTAGACGATGGCAACTCCACTGGAATCCTCACTTGATGCATAAAATAACTAGTCTTGCAAAACTCACCTTGGCCAGTTCAACCAAATAAAAACTTGCATGTATTGCTTGCTAAGGAAAAACTTGGTAGAATAGTCACCCCAAACCTAGGGTACAAGTAGCACGCTTAGGAGGGATCACTCACGCAACTCTATACACTGAAAGTGATGGAATTATTTTGGGATGGCTATGTGGTTATGGGGGTTGGATTTTCAAAATAAAATGGGAAAGGACCTCGGCAACCGACCTCATCGGAATCCGGCTACGCGGCGAAACAACCATTTTTGAGGGCAGGGTATGAATGGGTAACTTAGCAACTCGCTGTTACCCTAGTCCCAGACTTCATGGAGACAGATGGGTATGTGAATGCTCGCGGTGTCGAGTAAGGGAAAGGGGGAATGGTTCTACCTGTGCCCTATAAGGACCGAGTTGATTTTCATCTTGCCTAACTCTTTAGTACAACCACTCGCTTTGTATGAGGCATTGGCTAGGCCTGAGCCTAAGTGGATAGCCTAGTAGCTGCTGTGTTGGTGCACAATGGGCTAGGGAATGGTTTGTGTGCTGAGGGGGTGTCGAGGGACACCAGGGTGTGACTCAGAGGCCCAAATCCCTAAAGTACTGCTTGGTGAACAAAGGCAAGGGCTTAGTTTGTAATTTGGGCATTTACAGCGGTAAGTTGCCATTGAGTCCAACTTGTGTGAATTAGTACAACCTTTGATCAGAGTAAAACCTATTTTGATAGTCCGTGTCCACCGGTATAGATGGGTTATGGCATGGTTCTTCTATTAGCAAGTTTTCATAAATTAAAGTGGTGAGCTTGAGCTTGGGATAAGATGGTTACTAGACAGCAGTGGGTGCTGGATGGTGGTTGTGGGTTGGTAAGGAAAAGAACCGCGTGGACCGGCCAGTCCAGTGGCAATCCCTATGACATAAAACCCTGTTTTTGTAACTAAAATTTGACAACTAAAACAAACCTTGCATTGTTTCTCTGCAAAACCACTTGAGCTCCTAATATAGCCTTGCATGTAGTAATAGTTAAGCACCCCCAACACTATAGGAGGATGGTGGGCTTGCGGAGTAGATGTTGTTGTTTTCTAGATAGTTCTGATGAGCTGTTCGAGCTACTTTTTTGCAAGGTCACTATCCTACTTCCCAACTAGCCTATGGCAGTGGGCTCTGAAGGATTTGCTTCTGTTGTATCTTACTTTCCTGCAATATTTATGTACTTGGCTTGTAATCATTAAGTCTTACTCTGTGCTACCTGAAATAAATGCGTTGCTAGAACCTTGGAACTAGCATTTGTATCACATTTGAGTTCTCAAGAAATTAGGGACGTTTTACATTACAACGCCCAAGTACCATAGGCAGAATTGGGTAGCAGGTGTCCTTGCACGAATTGGTTCTTGAACAACAACAAAGCAATGATGAGTACTAACATAGAAAAAATGAGCTTTTTATGCATGGTTGAATTTGAAAAACCATTCCCTAGTAAGGGAACATTTTGAAAATTTTATCCATAAATTTTCTCAAGCCACTACTAGACTTGATTGCCCACTATAGCTCACGGCACAACCGCCGGTTTTCATGGATCACTTTTAAAAAAAGAATGGCATCACCTGCTAGACCTTTCAAAACAAGCCACCTTTATCTTTTTGAAAACAAAACCAACTTGTTACTTCAACCATGCCTTAACTCATCCATACCAGTGGACACTGAATATTCAAATAGATTTTTAAACTCTGCACAGAGGTGTACACTTTTAGTAGTTTAGTCACATGGTCGGACTGCACGCTAGGAGCGACCATACCACGCTAATCCTGTCAAAGCCCTAGCCACACATGACATCACTTGCATAGTTACCACGAAAGGACCAAGGCCACTACACCGTCCCTTATAGGTCTGAAGGCATTGACCTATCGAATTTGCCACACCCTTGGCCTCTTGTTGCTCTCGAACACACTCAGCAACTTTAAGACTAGCCGTATAGATTCAGGCTAAGTGGTGCCTCATGCAACATCGAGTGGTTGTACATGTAAAGAATTAGGCAAGAAGAGACCACAACTTGGTCCATGCACAAGACAAGGAAGACACTTTACGTGCTCAGTCATAAGCACACAACTTCCATAGTCTTTCCTCCGAAAGTCCCGGTCTTTCCTAGGGTTCTGTTATAACGGTGTCTAGAACATACCTAGCTCTAGGTGCACTACAAGAGATTGGTTTCTCATTTCCCAAAATGATCATACAAAGGAAATGCTAGCACCCAATTGATTTTAGTGGCCTAGCTTTTTCGAGAATGCTATACTTGATTTTAGCGCAAATCGAGTCTATGATTTTTCGAGGCTATTTTGGAGGGTTGATATGAAATATAAGCTACGAGTGTGGCCATGTGAAGGAAATGTTGGTAGCCATTGGAGTTACCTAGACATATAAACATATTGTGTGAAGGTAACCTCAAGTCCTTACGTGAAAAGGGTGAAGTAAACTATGGGTCACCTTGAATTTTGGTTGATTTGAGAGACTTAATATGAAATATAAGCTACGAGTGTGGCCATGTGAAGGAAATGTCAGCAGCCATTGGAGTTTCTTGGCCAAACTTTTTTGAGGATGCTCTATGTATATATGTTGCCCCTCGGCCAAATCTCATCATTTTTCGATCCCATCTTTGTATTATTAATTTTTTCGTATAGCAAAACACCAAAATTGCAATTAAATCCTAAAAATAATCCAGATTTGTCTGAAAATTGTGATTAAGTTACCTAGACATATAAACATGTTGTGTTAAGGTAACCTCAAGTCCTTACGTGAAAAGGGCGAAGTAAACTATGGGTCACCTTGAATTTTGGTTGATTTGAGAGACTTAATATGAAATATAAGCTACGAGTGTGGCCATGTGAAGGAAATGTCAGCAGCCATTGGAGTTTCTTGGCCAAACTTTTTTGAGGATGCTCTATGTATATATGTTGCCCCCCGGCCAAATCTCATGATTTTTTGAGCCCATTTTATATTATTAATTTTTTTCGTATAGTAAAACGCCAAAATTGCAATTAAATCCTAAAAATAATCTAGTTTTGTTTAAAAATTGTGATTAAGTTACCTAGACACATAAACATGTTGTGTGAAGGTAACCTCAAGTCCTTATGTGAAAAGGGTGAAGTGGACTATGGGTCACTTTGAATTTTGGTTGATTTGAGAGACATATGAAATATAAGCTACAAGTGTGGCCATGCGAATGAAATGTCGGTAGCCATTGGAGTCTCTTTGACAAACTTTTTTGATGATGCTCTATGTATGTATATATGTTGCCCCCCGGTCAAATCTCATGATTTTTCGATCCCATTTTTGTATTGTTAATTTTTTTCATATAGTAAATCACTAAAATTGTAATTAAATCCTAAAAATAATCCAATTTTGTTTGAAAATTGTGATGAAGTTACCTAGACACATAAGCATGTTCTCTGAAGGTAACCTGAAGTCCTTACATGAGAAGGGTGTAGTGAATTATGGGTCACCTTGAAAGTTGGTTGATTTGCGGGACTCGATATGAAACATAAGCTAAGAACTTGACTATATGAAAGAAATGCTATCACCCAATCGATTTTCATTGCCAAACTTTTCCAAGGGAGTTATATGTATATAAGTTGCCCCATAGCCAAATCTCATGATTTTTCGAGGCTATTTGTGTATTATTATTTTTTTCTATTGTAAGTCATCAAAAAGTGCTAAAAATAATCCAGTGGAAATGCTAGCATGGAATCGATTTTCATGGCCAAACTTTTTTGAGGGTGTTATATGTATATAAGTTGCATCCATGCCAAATCTCATGATTTTTCAAGACTATTTGTGTATTGTTATTTTTTTCTATAATGCGCTCACGAAAAATTATAAAGACATTAGGAAAAGTTCTCTTTCCCTCCCTCTCCTCCTGTCTTCACTTTTGGCCCATCAACCCAACCACATGGCCCATTTCCTCCCCGTCTTGGCCTAGCAAAGCCACAATGCAGCATAGCCACAGCCCACTGTGCATCCATAAGAAAAAGGTGTCATTTTTGTTTCAATTAGCTGGTCACTGGTTCGATTCCTAGCAGTGGCATTTTTTTCCAATTTTTTGCCACCATTGTGGGCCGTTCGTGGGCTGGGCTGTAAATCTACTAATGATGTTTTTTTAGTTGTTTTTGTGATGAATCATTAAATAGGCTTGTCATAAATTAATGACGTTTTTTAGTGTCTTTGTGACGAACTATTATTCGTCATCCATATAGTTTATGACGTTTTCAGTTTACGTTTAGTGACGAAGTCTAAATTTTCGTCACTAAACTGTATCTCATATACAAAACGTCATAAAGTAATGACGAATACATCAATCAACATGGGAAATTTGTCATAATACGGCATATTTCTTGTAGTGAAACCGCGAAGGTAGCTAGTGAATTCAAACAATTGGGTCTACCACTTCGGTGTGGAGCGTGAGGACCCTCAGGTTGTGTGCGAAGCACACGTATCTAGAGTAACAGTATCACAGTGGGTGTAATAGCAACAAGGATGCGCAACGGTAACACGATTGGGTGTGTGAACCACTGCTTGTGGAGTTGTAAGGAAAATGGCCTCATGTGCCATATTTCCATGGTTGCGTTTTTGTGATTGATTGACAACTAGCATTTGGACTAATGAACTTGTCTAGATGCACATTCTCATGTATTTAGGTTCAAGGGGTGGAGAAAGAGAAAAGCCGTAGGAAAGGCTCGAAGGGCCGCCCCAACGGGGGTTCCACTACCCGGTTAGCGGATGGGGGTCAAGGGTGAGCCGCCCCTTGTGGGTCTCAAGGCAGCGCCCTGAAACCTCACAGAATTGTGAGGACAAGAAGGTACGGTCTGTGAGACCGTCCTATCAGATGGACCAAGTTTCCTAAAGGGGCTGAGAAGTTGAAGCCTGGCGATTTATGAAGACCGGATGGTACGGTCTCAAGGGATTGAATGGACCGGACCATTTAACCAAGGAAGCAGAGCTGAGGAGACCAAGTCACACGAACCGTATAGTACGGTCTAGAAGACCGGACTATAAACCATACCAAGTTGGCTGAGGGTGTGAAGATTGAAGCCGTGGAAGATTACAAAAGACCGTATGGTACGGTTGTGAAGACCGTCCATGGACCGTCCTATTTAACCCGAGGCTGAGTACTTTGGGAGAATTCCAGTGATCAACAGACTGTATGGTACAGTCCATCAGACCATCCTAAACATCGAAACAAAGTAGAGTGACGCAAGATTCCAGTGACTGTTGGAAAAGTGAATGAACCGCATGGTCCGATATATGGAAATTGTGTAGACCGTATAGTACGGTCTACTCTGCATCAGTAGGCCGTGATCCAAGCTAGGCTAGAGCTTAGAGAAAGTGAGCTTGCGATCTCTTCTTGAGAGTAGCTCCTGCGTGAGCAAGAGGGGAAGCCTTTGCTATGGTCAACCCACTTGTATGCGTTGCTAGACCCTCCTTTTTGGTGTGGAGTGGCGGTGACAACTTGTGTGGGAATGAGGACACCCTACAAACTCCATAGTGAAGCATCCGGTGCCTTGTGACCGAGAGAGACGGTCGCGGTGGCTAAGCCTTAGTTGCTTGGTGGCACTTAGCCTTAGCTTGCCGTGATTCATGTGTGGCGAGCGCAAGACATGATAGGAAGAGTCTTGGTGCCTGGCTCAGATATTGTCTTTGATGGCGAGCCCATGGACATTGCTGTTAGTGGTGAACCACTGTTGACAGTCATTATTTCACTATTTCGACCGTCAATTCATCGGTAAATAAATGGGGTATAACTAAAGTTCAATGCATTATTTACCTAACACTAATGAATTCCACGAGTTTTTGTGGTTTTCGGTGTATCACAGGGAGATGCTCAAATTCCATGCAAAAGTATATCATTTGGAGCAAGAGAGAATCAGCGCATAAAAGGGCTTGAGAATGGATTGCAAATATCATGACTAAAAGGTATCTCAAATGCCCTCAAATACTACACCATTGCGTAGAGCTCATCGAGATGATTCCAACGGACATATTATTTGCATCAATTGGAGCTCATATGCAAAAGATATCAAAAATACAAAAATATAGGGCCTGTTGACGTCATCGTTGACGTCAGCAGACCCCTCCGTACCAATAGCAGGCGGGAAGGCACCGGATGAAGACACATGGCGATGTCCCATTGGCTGGGCAGGGGCGACGCGGATCACAATGCGAGCCCCCAAGCTGCCTGCGCCAATCAGGAAGCGACACGTTGCAGCCAGGGGGCAGTGCGCGCGCGCGCCCACGCGCGAGGCGCGGTCCGCCGGCCCGCCGGGACAGGTGTTGGCCTAGGAGTGGCTGGCGATGTCGGTATTGACCGTTGGAGGCTGGTTGAAGCGGTTGACCACCTGTTTTGACTGGTTTTTGTCTCAGATCCACTCCAACGGCTGGTTCACCGATTTAGAGACCGGTTCTTTGCACCTGCATGTGCACAACACTGTTACCGACCTATCCAAGTCAGTTAGGGGGACAGGTAGTGCCCAAAGAGCAATTGAAGAAGGAATCTTGCATGTGGGCACTAGGAATATTCCCTCCTCCTCCACCTATAAATAGAGAGGCACCCCCCTCACTTCATGATGTACCATTCACCATGTGAAATCTCTCTTTCTTCCTCTAGGAGGTGCCCCATGGGAGGTGCCTCCACTCTGAAAGTAGTGTTTAGGTAGGAGTTAGTGGTAGGGTTTCGTCGTTCCGGAGTCATCTGTAGGAGTTCGGTATGAGTTTTCTTGTATCTTTACTTTCCTGTAAGACTTGAGCTATTTAATATATTTATCTTTCTTTACTTTTGTGAGCATTTGCTTTACTCTTGCTTTTGGTATTATTCATGCCTTAGCATAGTAATGTCTTTTAGACTATAGTTAGAGTTGCTCTGGCAGGTGATGAATATTTAGTTTGTCATGCTTATAGCTTCCTCGTATGCTCTTTATACCAGTTGACTATACGGTTGTGTCTACTTCTACCTGATAGCCTCAGTAGAAGTAGTGCCTACAAACGTAGATGTGGTGTCTACAATTGTGGTCACCTTGGTTTCGCAAGTGATTATACCCCACGCAGTTTTGGGTAGTCGGTGTGCATGTAGACTAGACGCACCTGGCTTTGGTAGGTCCTCCTGGTGACAGTGGGAGTGTACCCTGTGTAGTCCAGCCCCGTCGTTCGGGTCGCTTGTAGCCACATAGGTGAGTTACTGTGACACCCGCCTTTCTTGCCTGGGTTATCAGCACTCTGGTGCCCGGAAGTGGTTAGCAGGCTCAGTGATGAAGTAAGTATCGTAGACAACTAGATAAGTCATTACCTCCGTCAGAGCAACATGTTTGGTCTAGCTTAGTCTGTCTGGATCACCTTAGTATAGAAAGTCCTCATTAGGAATCTGAGCTCTCACCTCGTTGTCCTCCTAGCTTTACCTGCTTTCTTGCCGACGGTGCTTGGCGTGTATCTCATGGTGCTTGGTGTCAATCGTTCTGAGCCATCGATTGACGTGAATGAGTAGTAACAACTGGATGAATGATAGTTTGACATCTCTATCTCAATGCTTTCCTGTGGATAAATACGATACATTGGAATACTCCCGGGTGAAAGGCTACAGCGGTCTCCGTGCGCTTGCGGAGTAAAGTCCGGTAGGCTAAGAGCCGCCAACAAGCTTTTCTGGCGCTGTTGCCGTGGAAGCGCTGAGTTAGAATATCATTATGTGGTTCATCCTTTTGTTGTTACTCTTTCATTTTATTTGAAAACTAAAAAAAAATTTAAACAAGAAAAAAAATCATTTTCTTCGAGGATGCTCTATCCATTTTGTAATTCTTGATCATGTGTGATTCTTGGAACTCTTTTTCATGCTATCCAAAGTAATGGGATGCCAAAATTTACATGATATTTTATTGGAACATAGCTTGGGCTAGATCCTAACGCGTGCCTAGAGGCTAATTTTCAAATTAAGCGTGGTGCTGAGGTTGGAATTTGTCGCTTTCTATCAAATTTGTTGTAATGTCAAGTTTAGTAGATAAGCTATGGATGATTTTTGGTAGTGATGTTCTGTTGTTAGTTCATGAGCCGCGATTCTTGAACTAGCTGGATCTCTCAAGTTTCAATGGAGACACAAAATCTCGGTGATGTTTCAAAAATGTACCCCTTTTTTTGACCGTGGATTTGAGCAAAAGCTGAAGAGATGGAAGTCATGGTTTAGCAACATGGTTTGTGCTATGTTTTGATTGAGAATATTTTGCTAGCACTCAATGAACAACGAGCCCGGTGGTTGATACTTTTTATACATATTGGACCCTTGTATTTGTTGTACACTAACCTGGTGCAGGAGGCATTCAATCCCCACACGAGAGGAAAGGCCTTGTGGCCGACATTCTTGTGCTCAACCTCTTGCGGATTATCCAGTACCTTTTTGGGAAATGATAGCATCGTGATATGGGTATCAAAGTAAATGGTGATGGTAAGCAATGGAGAAATCTTGACAATTTCCGCACTACAAGAACACACCATACCAGTAACATTCAAGGGCATATCACATTATGCTATCGTCTGTGCTTATATTTGTAAGCTAGTAGACCACTAGTCTACTGCCCCACGGGAAAGTTGCGTGCCCGATGGAGTTGTGGTGTAGATCCCAAAAGCGGTCGGCATAGACGTCTCTCATTGCGGGGGAGCTCCGTCTTAAGCACCACAAAGGCAAACACAAATCAATGTCCACAAGCATGGTGGGAACGTCGATGCCATGACATGCATTCAATGGCTGTGTGGCACATGGACAGACAATGACTGGTGGCACATGTCATGCACGACAAGTACCAAGCCTAGGAAGGCAAATTAAACATGATAGGGAGTAAGTTTGGAATCAGCATTCACTGCAGAATCCAAGCTTGGGGGAGAAAAATTGTTTGGCATTTGACAAGCAAGTTTGTGGCAATGAGAAACAACCAAAATTTCCATGCCAACGAAGCAGAGCTTAAAGGATGTCCGCTACATTGACATTCCATTGACCAACCATGGAACAAGAACCCAATGTACCTATCGTAGGTTGAGATGGAAAATTAGCATCAAGACTTTCTTTATCATGAAGGAAGAATGAAAAGGCCATCACAAAGGAACCATTCCCAACATTTGTGGGTCTCTCGTTACACCGTGATTGGGCAACACCCTCCACTGGAATCAAAATGAAGGACAAGGCGGAACACGAAATCTTTGAACAAAAGGGTTGTTTCATCACACCACAAGAATCAAGCTTGGGGGAGGATACACCAAGTAATATCACACATCCTCCAACCCAACCCCTGAGAGGAAGGACCTCGAGATTCAACCTACAACAGTAGTTGATCGCTGCAAGACATTGACCATGCTCTGCATCACTTGGGAAGCGAACGTAAAGGCCATCTCTCATCCCGAGAGTACATATCCAACACCACAAGAGTAGATGTCTCTATAGTAAGAGGTTGCAACTAGCATAAGATATATGTAGAGACATCACCCACGTATGGAGGAACGCTACGAGTGAGCATTCCTTAATTCCCTTCCCCTGACTGGACATACAATAAGACAAAGCGATTTATCAGAGGTCAGGTTGATCTACTCTACCCATGGGTGAGCATGCCAATGAGCCACCTACGACATCCTAAGCATGGCGCAACATGGGTTAGTACGCCAATGAGCCACCAACGACATCATAAGCATGGCACAACATGGGTCAACATGCCAATGAGCCACCTACAACAACAACAACAAAAATGGCGCGACCCCATCCTAGAAGGTGGCAAATGGTTCACCCTCACCAAGAGGATGTAGAGGAGTCAACTCCAATCCATTAGTTGCATATTAATGGAAAATTATCAAGGATTCAAAGGAGTCAACTCCAACAAACAACCGCCTCTATCATTCCACTCAGTCTGTTTGGGAGTAAACAGCTGGCCACGACTGAGGTTGTGTCACTTGGGAAGAATGTCAGACTTAAGGAAAACATGATGTTGGAGCGGGAGATCCAACAAGAGACATTCACCCACGGGAGTAATATCATCAGATTTATCTACACATCAAAGCTCCCGACACTTTGCAGACGGTCCAAATAGCAGCATTGGAAAACAAAAGCATCTCAAACAGTCATTTTAGAAATAGAGGAGACAAAACAAGAGTGGAGAGAGAAGGCAATTCACCTAACATAGGTGAGCAACACAAGCAGCATCGTTGTCACCTAGGGAACAAGCAAGCTTGCGGGAGGCAATGCCAAGTAATATCAAAGCTCAGTTTCTTGGCAATCACTTGCAAGAACTAAGCTTATGGGAAGATCACCAGGTGAGTACCCTGAATGCTTTGTACTAAATTGAATATCTTAAATCCTGAAATTACCATGACCCCAAAAATATTTCTTTCTTATCGTCCCAAATAAAAAAAAGTTATAAAAATTTGCATAATTTGAAAACTACAAAAAGATTTGCTTTTTACCATGAATAAACTAACTCCTATAATGCTAGAACTTTGTTTATACCCTTGCTTAAAGGAAATTATGAATAGTTGCTCAGTTAATTTCTTGTAAGTATTTTGTATACAACTTGACACTCTCTTAAAAAAATTTGAACTTATTGGCATTTGTCGTGATCCTACCTTTAATCTTTAACCTTGTGGGGGCAAGTGCTTTTAAACCATTTCTAAGTTGTTGTGAGATGTGATATAATCCAAGTTTGAGTTAAACCCATCTTGATCCTAGTAAGGTGAATTCTCAGAGTTATCTTTTTGAAAATTAAAATGAGAAATTCCTCTGTGGTTTCAAATACCAATCCAGAGCCAAATGCTTACATGTTGAACCTCTACATATGCTACCTATTGTTATGTTGAGTTTTGCCAAATTTTGAGTTCTTATGAGGTAGTGGTACATCAAGTCCCGATCAAAATCCCTCACACTCACCTTCATTTACTAGCCTTTCTTTGTCTGGTAATGCTTAGATCTACACTGGATTCAAGCATCCACCTTCACCAGACATTTCTCCACTATTTCGATCATCCACCTACCTATCCACAAATATGGTCTCCAAATAAATACTCCAGTCATATTCTAGAAACATCCCCAAAGTTGTCATACAAGGAGACATTGGAGCTATCGAAAAAAAGAGAGAGATGAAAAAAAAGAAGAAGAAGAAGAAAAAAGGGAGGAGAAAAAGAATGATAGCTCCATGTACTCAAAAGCTCCAAAGTTTCAAGAGGTTGATTCATCAAATAAGGAGTTTTCATCCATAGACCATATCCACCCACAAAACCAATCCACTGTCCTTTGATCAGGATAAGAAGTATCACAAACTTCACTAGGACCAATCTTTGACTTAGCAATATACATCACATAGGTAAGCCAACTTTATCCCTACCTTAAGCTCCACATAAGCCTTTTTAGTTGCTAGGGAAAAAGTTTGGCTTGTGGCCTGGTGAGGAATCTGCAACCACTTGAGTGATCGAGGGTACCATTTGAGGAACTTAGCGCTTTCTTTTCAAAATTTCAAAAAGACCATCCGAGCATGAAACCATAAAAGAGATAGAATTCAGTTACACTCTACTAAGATTGTTCCATCTCTCAACCGCTGAAGACAAGGTAAGAAAAGCTAGAAGCCCCACAGGTATGGATAATATGGTTGGGGTACACTTATGCCAATTTGTTCAATCATAAAGATAGAGTGTTGGATTGTGCACTTAATAATTGTAGGACATTGACATTGATGCAACTCCTGATCCGCCGAGCCTAAGTCTTAGCTTTGCTCGAGTACGAGCAAAAGTTCAAGCTTGGGGGGTGTTGACGGTCATTATTTCACCATTTCGACCGTCAATTCCTCGGTAAATAAATGGGGTATAACTAAAGTTCTGTGCATTATTTACCTAACACTGACGAATTCCATAAGTTTTGGTGGTTTTCAGTTTATCACAGGGAGATGCTCAAATTCCATGCAAAAGTATATCATTTGGAGCAATAGAGAATCAGCGCATAAAAGGGCTTGAGAATGGATTGCCAATATCATGACTAAAAGGTATCTCAAATGCCCTCAAATACTACACCATTGCGTAGAGCTCATCGAGATGATTCCAACGGACATATTATTTGCATCAATTGGAGCTCATATGCAAAAGATATCGAAAATACAAAAATATAGGGCCTGCTGACGTCATCGCTGACGTCAGCAGACCCCTCCGTACCGACAGCAGGCGGGAAGGCGCTAGATGGCGACATGTGGCGGCATCCCATTGGCCAGGCAGGGGCAACGCGGATCACAATCCAAGCCCCCCAGCTGCCCGCGCCAACCAGACAGTGACACGTGGCAGCCAGGGGGTAGTGCGCGCGCGCGCCCACGTGCGAGGCGCGGTCCGCCGGCCCACCGGGACAGGTGTTGGCCTAGGAGTGGCTGGCGATGTCGGTTTTGACCGTTGGAGGCCGGTTGGAGCGGTTGACCACCTGTTTTGACTGGTTTTTGACTCAGATCCACTCCAACGACTGGTTCAGCGACTTAGAGACCGGTTCTCGGCCGGTTCTTTGCACTTGCATGTGCACAACACTGTTACCGACCTATCCAAGTCGGTTGGGGTGACAGGTGGCATCCAAAGAGCAGTTGAAGGAGGAATCTTGCATGTAGGCACTAGGAATATTCCCTCCTCCTCCACCTATAAATAGTGAGGCACCCCCCTCACTTCATGGTGTACCAATCACCATGTGAAATCTCTCTTTCTCCCTCTAGGAGGTGCCCTGCGGGAGGTGCCTCCACTCTGAAAGTAGTGTTTAGGTAGGAGTTAGAGGTAGGGCTCCATCGTTCCAGAGTCATCTGTAGCAGTTCGGTATGAGTTTTCTTGTATCTTTACTTTCTTGTAAGACTTGAGCTATTTAATATATTTATCTTTCTTTACTTTTGTGAGCATTTGCTTTACTCTTACATTCGGTATTATTCATGCCTTAGCATAGTAATGTCTTTTAGACTATAGTTAGAGTTGCTCTGGCAGGTGATGAATATTTAGTTTGTCATGCTTATAGATTCCTCGTATGCTCTTTATAGCATTTGACTATACGGTTGTGTCTACTTCTACCTGATAGCCTGAGTAGAAGTAGTGCCTACAAACGTAGACGTGGTGTCTACAATTGTGGTCACCTTGGTTTCGCAAGTTATTATACCCCATGTAGTTTTGGGTAGTTGGTGTGCATGTAGACTAGACGCACCTAGCTTTGGTAGGTCATCCTGGTGACAGCGGGAGTATACCCTGTGTAGTCTACCCCCGTCGTTCGGGTCGCTTGTAGCCACATAGCTGAGTTACTGCGACACCCGCCTTTCTTGTCTGGGTTATCAGCACTCTGGTGCCCGGAAGTGGTTAGCAGGCTTGGTGACGATGTAAGTATCGTAGACAACTAGATAAGTCATTACCTCCGTCAGAGCAACATGTTTGGTCTAGCTTAGTCTGTCTGGATCACCTTAGTATAGAAAGTCCTCATTAGGAATCTGAGCTCTCACCTCGTTGTCCTCCTTAGCTTTACCTGCTTTCTTGTCGATGGTGCTTGGCGTGTATCTCATGGTGCTTGGTGTCAATCATTCTTAGCCATTGATTGACTGTGAATGAGTAGTAACAACTGGATGAATGATAGTTTGACATCTCTATATTCAATGCTTCCTTGTGGATAAATACTGATACCTTGGAATACTTCCCAGGTGAAAGGCTACAGTGGTCTTCGTGCGCTTGCGGAGTAAAATCCAGGTACGCTAAGAGCCTGCCAACAACCACGTTAAATCTCCGTGTCTTGCTCGAGAGTTTGCATCCCCTTGCCCTTACCTCTTTACTTACCGCATTTACGTTTCCGCATTTACTCTCTTGTGTGCCTTTAGCTTTCCTAGCTAGTTTGGATTAGGTTTGGCTCAAGGTTGCAACTCTTTTGGGTAAGTTAGAGAGCACATAGATAAACCTTAGTCAGTAACTAGTATGTGTTGGGCAAAATAGGTTGATGTTTGTCAGGGGT
The DNA here is from genome assembly GCA_030272315.1 of Paspalum vaginatum. Lineage (NCBI taxonomy): Eukaryota > Viridiplantae > Streptophyta > Magnoliopsida > Poales > Poaceae > Paspalum > Paspalum vaginatum. The sequence goes on along the minus strand of CM059021.1, from coordinate 14,091,939 downwards.
TTAGTATCGCCAGTGGCACCACAGGAAGTATCACGAGGTGCTTTTGTGGGTCGATGAGATCGACGTAGCTCGATGGTTCGCCGGAAAAAGCGACAAGACACAGAGATTTATACAGGTTCAGACCGCAAGATGCGTAATACCCTACGTCCTGTTTGTGGCTGATTGTATTGATCGGAGCATTTGGGATTACAATGAGGGCGTGGCTAGCTAGGGTTTTGATGTGTTGTGATGAGATCTGGAGGGCGAGTTGAGTTGCCTGGGAGGGATCCCTAATCAGCCTTCTATAGTTGTTGACACGGCTTAAGTACGAAAAATTATGCATCATTTTATATGGTTTTCATTGATTTTAAGCGTCAACTATATCTTTCACTAACATTTATCATCGATTATTGTGGATTTTGCAACATTGTCTTGGAAATATGCTACATGTGATTTTTACAGGTTTTAAGCCAATTTTTCGCGAAATTCACCATGATCCACTTCGAGTAAGAAAAGACTTCTAAATGACATGAATTGAAGATGAAGGACAAGGAAGGCTTGGTGAGCTCATAAGCCCCTCTGTGTTGATCAAAGCTTCCTAATCAGAAGATTCAATGAAGTGTCAAGAGCTACAAGAAAATGAAGATATTTATGCAATGAAGATGTCAAATATGTCAAAGACTAGAAGACTCCTGTCAAAGCTCAGCCCATTACTGAAGATTCCAGAAGCCCAAGAGTTCAAGAGGCCCTGCACAAGCATTACTTAGGCATTAAGCAACTACCCTGCGAAAGATGGAAAGCAGAGGACGCAGGAAGAGTCCGGATCGGCCGACCCAGACCCTCCTGGTCGGCCGACCACCCCCCTTCTGATGTCGTCTCGTATTCCCCTTTCTATCACGACTCTTCCAAAAGATTCTAAGGAGATAAGGAGTACTTGGGTGCGAAGGAACTGAAGATAAGGAAGGTATATTTCGAGATCTATTCAAGCCCGAATTAAATTTCTAGATATTTTCGGATTCCAGGATAGCAGCACATTATGGGCCCAATTCGGAGACCTAAACGACATCAAATGGAGAAAGTTTGAATACCAAAGTTATAGATATCTTCGAGTTCTACAATTTAGAATTCTGAGTTTGCTTTATTTGGAGTCCGAATGACGGAGATATGATCGAAATACCAAAGGTGCAGAGAACAGGAAAGTCCGATTTCGGGGGAAAGAAGAGTCCTACACCAACTCCAAGCAAGAGGGAGGTGGAAGGCACCCCAAGGCACCTCCGGGGTATAAATACAAACCCCATGAGACCCCTAAGGCTATCCAATTCAATCCAATTCATTATCAAGGTGATAAGTTGTAGAGAAGAGGGACAACAACTAGAAGAGAGCTGAGAGTCGAGTTTCTAGTCTAGGATTAGAGTTCTTCTAGTTCATAGAGGTGATTAGAGGCCTTGTAGGGTGCTCTAATTATCTAGCTCCAGAGGTCTAATTGTATCATCAAGAGCTTTGGCCATGGTTGTAAGTATGATACAATTTATTAATGAAGCATTGTTCTTGTCTAATTATCATGCTTCTTGTTCTAATTATGCTTGTTCTAGCTCTAATTAGCATTAGATCTAGATGCTTGTTGATTAGATCATGTCTTTAAAGGTTATATTCTTCTAGCGTTCCTTGATCGTTGATCTAGCTTACTAATGATATAGTTGTATATCTAGTTCTTTTGATCATGGTGATTAGAGGTTCTAATTGTGCTAATTATGTTATTAGACCATATAAAGTAATTGGGGATGCATATCTAATTATGTGCCTATTGAAAGCTTTTCATCGATTACCTGGTTACTAGTGACAGTAGAGCCCGGGAAAAGGTTAAGCCGATCTAGGGGGTTAGGTTGTTTGATCCGGATTTAATCATGCTATGAAGTTTATGCTTGATCATGCTTATTTCTACTTTGAGCTACTAGTTATCTCATGTTGTTCTTATCTATTTGTGATGCCCATATCATGCATGTCTTGGATCCAATTAGAGCTTGATTAGACTCTAGTTAATACCCCTTAATTGGTGTTCTAGTTCTGTTCTAATTGCTTATCTTATAGTATTAGTATAGTTTAGACGTAGATTAGACGTAGCTTAGGGATAGTTTAGAGTTAGATTATAGTCGTATTTTATACCCTTAGTTTACCATAAACTCTTGTTAATTAGTTCTTAATTAGTTCATTTCCGGGATTGACAAAACCCATGGTACTCATCTTAGGGAAAAGCTACACATGATACAGTCGCTTGCAGTATAAGGTTTGCCGTGCTTAAGTGCCGTCAATAATAGTCCTGGCATGACTTGGGTTAAAAGTTAGTTCTAGTGCCTACTAGGATTGGTTACATCTCCTACTAGGATTCTTCTTAGATCTCTCTTGTACACTGTCGAGTCCTTGTCCTTGTGCGCCAAGTTGTTTCGGCACCTCAGGCCTGAGTCAGTCGACCAGTTCTTGGATTGGGCCCTCCGACAGCCCATGTAGAGAATACGCTTCATGAGGACCTCAGGGGATATCTATCCCTCACAAGCCCCCGAGCTTCAAGTTGACTTGAGAAACAATCAGCTTGAAGATCCAAATTCTGCTTTCTGAATGTTTTGCGTTGTGGTCTTCGAAAATTTTCTGATCGTATACTCCATGCAACCCCCGAGCCTCAAGCTGATTAGCATAATCAGGTTGAGGATCAAGCAACTTATTCCTCCGAGTGATCTTGGTGAAGCAGAGACGGTGATGTAGCCTCCCGAAGTCAACGAGTAGGGTGGCGTAGCCTCACTGAGTCGGCGAAGTGGCGTAGCCTCCCGAGTCGATGAAGTAGCGAGTCGGTGAGGCAGGACAACAGTCCAGCCACCCTGAGTCGACGAAGTAGCAAGCCAGGCGAGGCGTGCGGCGACACTGCTCCCGAGCTGACTGAAGCAGTGAGTCGGCGAGGCGTGCGACAACACAACCCCCGAGTCGACTGAAGCAGTAAGTCGGCGAGGCGCACTGGCGGCACATCCCCTGAGCTGACTGAAGCAGTGAGTCGGCGAGGCAGCGTGGCAGCGCAGCCCCCGAGTCGATGAAGCAGTGAGTCAGAGGGACGCACGGCGGCACAGCCCACGAGCTGATGAAGTAGTGAGTCGGCGAGGCGCGCGGCAGCACAGCCCCCGAGTTGACGAAGCAATGAGTCGGCAAGGCGCACGGTGGCGCAACCCCCGAGCTGATGAAGCAGTGAGTGGGCGAGGCGCACAACGGCACAGCCCCGAGCGGACGAAGCAGTGAGTCGGCGAGGCGCGCGGTAGCACAGCCTCCGAGCTGACGAAGCGGTGAGTCGACGAGGCGCGCAGCAGCGTGTAGGACCGAGACATGCGACTAGAGGGGCGGTGAATAGGAGCACTTGAAATCTCAAAATCACAACCCCCAAGAAAGTGCTCTACAAAGCTCAAGAGAAATTGAACAAGGCACCGTCCATTGAACAGATACGTGCCTAGCAGCGCAATGGTGCCGTCCACTGAAAGGATACGCACCAATGCAGGAAAACTCAAGATCCAACCAAGAATGGCACCGAGGCAACAAAACTTTGCAAAAACCTCGACACAACACTCACCGCACCAAGGTGCATCTCACTGACTCACAGCAAGCAAAGAGAATGGTCTTACAGTGAGGAATGCAAAAATCCAAAGCAGAAACACAGCGGAAACACCAAAGTGTGAAAAACACAATAGCTCCCTGGCATGACCGGACTGTTAGGTGCCCAACAAAGGACTGTCTGGTGGAACCGGACTATCCGGTGCCTACTGCCGGACTGTCCGGTGGGTGCTGCTGGACTATCTGGTGGAACCGGACTGTCCGGTGGCCACTGCCGGATTGTCCGGTAGAGTCGCACAAAGGGCGTTTTCAAACTCAAACCTAACCAAACCTTGTCCAACCTTCACGAAATTTTGCACAGGCTATCTGGACCCTATTCCAAAGCTTTTCCCAAGAGATCAACACAAAGTGACCACGGAATCAGCGGAAATTTCAGATCTCGTGAAATGGCAAACTTTGGGCAAGAAAGGGGAAAACACAAAAGACGCTTGCTCATGGCAATCTAGCAGGAATGAGATGAACTAAGTCATGATCTCCACATCCTAGCAAGTCCAAAACATTAGCAAGGAAAAGGATTCAAGCTTGGCCAACACAAACACCCAAAAGCCAAGGATTGAACCCAAAAACCAAAGAGAGAGGGGGAGGAGAAGAACACAAGGTTGCTTGCACGAATTTTCTTCGATTAAGTGCCCAAGATGGGTTTAAAGATTCAGCATACAAGTAGAAATTCTTCCCAAGCAATCACCCGCACCTTCCGTCATTATTAGGAGGCTAAATCCTACTCTAACCTCCCTAACAATGGAGCTCAAAGCTCGAGGACGAAAATTACCAAGAAAAGACTAATCCTAGCAGCCAGGAGAGTTTCTAATGACCTGCCTTGGACCTATTTATACCCCAGTGTTGTTCAGACAGTTTTGCACTTAGGTCCCTACAATTAGACAAACCCTAAGGACTCAAACGAAAGATTACAGGATATTTCGGGACGGACGACCACGATGATGTCTTGATCTTTGTAAGTTCCACGCAATCCTCAGATGTTCTCCACATGACCAGTAGTCCAATCCGCGATCCGCCCCCGGTTTTGAAGTCAGAAACTGGGAAACTTTAGGAAGTCTCCGCCTGGGCCAGATTTGGCCCATCTTCTCTATCTTGGCGAGTCGTGGCCCAACTCACCAAGGCTTGGGTAGCATGGGTGGCGGTTTTGAGGCGAAAGCCGCCAAAGCCTCCCTCACACGCCTTCGCAGCTACGCATTCGGGTTGGAGCACCGCGGTGGCGCCCGGACATCCCCTGTCCATCGGGGCAGCCTCGCAGTCCTTCGGAGGACTTACTCCTGCCGTCGCCGTGCCGCTCCTCCGTGTACCGAACTCCCATGACTGACAAATGCCGAGCATGCCTCTAGTCCTTCGGAGGACTTTCCTCTACCTCCCAGTCTATCGGAGGGCCTCCTGTCCATCGGAGGTCTTGTGCCCAAGTCCTTATGGGACTTGCTACTGTTGACAATCACTCATCACTCCAGAGGCAATGGAGCCGGTCCATTGGCTCTCACAGCGCTAGCCCCCGAGTTGACAAAGCTGTGAGTCGGCGAGGCGGACAACAACCCAGCCCCCGAGTAGACGAAGCAGCTAGTCGGCGAGGCGGACAACAGCCCATGCCCCAGAGTCGATGAAGTAGCGAATCGGCAGAGACGGAATGGCAGCCCAGCCCCCTGAGTCGACGAAGCAGTGAGTCGGCAAAGGAGTCGGTGAAGTGCATAGAAGCCCAGGCCCCTGAGCTGACTAAGCAATGGGGCGCCCCCATGTCGATAGTGCATCGTGAAATGAACTCCCGAGTTGATAAGTACATCGTAAAGTGAACTCCCTGTTTGAATTCCGAGTTTAGCGAAGGCATAGAGTGTCGGTGGGCCAGACCGACTGCCACGTACGAAAGGGCGAGAGGTATCCTCTTAAATGAGGACACGAAGGCATGTAACATCAGCTGTCGATCTACGATCTAGACTGATTGCCTCAGTAGGGAGGGCCTAGATTGCACCCTTTTTTATGAGGACGTGAAGTGCATGTAACACCAGCTATAGGTCTACGATCTAGGCTGATTGCCCCATAAGGAGGGCCAGATTGCACCCTTTTATGAGGACGCGAAGGCACGTAATATCGGTATGCCAGACCGATTGCCCCGTATGAAGGGTTTATGGTTACCCTGTCGTTGCACGCACAGATTTTGTCAGAAAACACTGAGACTTATCAAAGGACGAGATTCGACAGAAAATATTTGGCTCGGCGAAACACGAGATGTAACAGAAAAGAGTTAGTCTCGGCGAAACACGAGAGAGGACTGAAAAGAATAGACTTAACGGGACAAAAGATGCAACTGAAAAGAATTAACTCGGCGAAACACGAGATACGGCAGGAGAAAAGTGAGGATGCATAAAGCACGGTTTGAGTGATCAAAAATAATTTAAGAGATCCAATACTCGAGTGATCCAGAAGTAATATGAATAATCCATAGCCCTGAGTGATCCAAGAATAATACGAATATATCCATTAGCCTGAGTGATCCAAAAATAATCCCGTGATCCAAGAATAATCCGGTGATCCAAAAATAACGCAGATAATCCTGAGTGATCCATAAAAAATCCGATTAATCCAATAACTCGGATATTCGAAAAATAATTCAATTGATCCAATAGCCGGATAATTAAAAGATAATTCAATAGATCCGCACTGCGGGTAATTAAGAAATAATATGAGCAATAGTAGCTGATCACTCAGGATTAGAGGACTCACTGCATACAGTCGATGACTTGTACGGTGGAAATCAAAAGATAGTCAATGATAGCGCGAGCATACTGCTTTCGGCACGTTACGAATATCTATACTGAGATGAAATATTTTACTGAAATAATAATCAAAGACAATTCGAGTAGTATCGTTAGTAGTGAGGATGCTCATAGACAAATAACATTGCAGTGATCCAGACGAATCAATCAGATAGACAAAAAATAATTAGTATAATTAAATGCGTAATTTAAATATTGAAACGACTTAGCTGTTTGGAGTACGCCGACCGGTTCGGATTGAGTCGGAGTAGTCAAGCAGCTGCCGACGACGTAGTCCGACTGGACTTAGTGTGGTACGAGTACCCGGTTGGTAGCTTCGGTATTGCTTTTTGTGAGATCACAATATTTGGAATGTATCAATCGCTGATTAGCCTGAATATTTTGGCAAGCAAAAACCGGCTCCGGACGTCTTGATAACATCGTAGTGAATCGTTCAACTGATTTGAGGGAGCCCAAGTCGGACACTTGGACTCGTTGATTGGCTCCTCTTGCCGCACTTGGACTATACATGTAGCAGCAATATCGACGCGTTGCAGCAACCAACGGAGTAGCAGTGGATCGGCTCCAAGGCTAGCAGCAGAGCAGGGCGCGTACCAAAACAACAATACAATTTCCCCCTCGAATTCTCGCAGTAGTAGCAGCTTGATCCGCACGGGAGTCTACAGGCGTGAATAGCGATGCGGTGGATTATCGTGGAGGCAAAGACCGGCGGTCGATTTGATCACCGAGTAATTTTCTTGGTGCTGCACAGATCAGAAGGTCGCTCTGGGTAGGCTTGCTGACGTGCTTGATTATGGACTCGTCATGCTTTTTTCTATCACTTCGGCCAGACAGATCCATATGCATGCATGCACGGCCTGACTGCTGGTGCGGCCTCTCGGAAGACCAGCACCAGGCGATGTCTTCTTGCTGCATGTCGTGTTCGCCTAATAAAACCAGGACGATATCCCCTCAGGCTCCTGGATTGAAAACAGCAGTAATATTTGTCTTTCCCAAGACGACTTCGAGTGGATTCTGCCATCCTGGTTTGCTGTCAGCTTTGGCTAGACCCGTCGACATGTCCGATCCGCCTAGGCACGCGTAACAGATCGCTTTTCTTTGAGGCGCATCTTGAATACGATCGGACTCGTCGGACGCCCAGGACCCATGTTTAGCGGAAATCGATCTGTCGAAGACGATGGCGCCGGGTTGATGGCGTCGTACGTGAAAGGTCTTATGGCTGGAACTTGATGTCGATGGGGAAGATTATTCCTATTCGCAATCTCGTGACCTTCCTATCTCTTTGGGTACGGACTTCATGTGTTGATGAAGATCAGCCATAGAGCTAGTCTGATGTCGATGTCGCTTTTCCTACCTGGCGTGCCAACTGTCGGGGTTTAGTACCGGCAGTGCACCAAGGGAAGTATCACGAGGTGCTTTTGTGGGTCGGCGAGATCGACGTAGTTCGATGGATCGTCGGAAAAGCGACAAGACACAGAGATTTATACAGCTTCGGGCCGCAAGATGCGTAATACCCTGCGTCATGTTTGTGACTGATTGTATTGATTGGAGCATTTGGGATTACAATGAGGGCGTGGCTAGATAGGGTTTTGATGTGCGGTGATGAGATCTGGAGAGCGAGTTGAGTTGATTGAGAAGGACCCCTAGTCAGGCTTATATAGTCCGGCATGACTTTGGTTACAAGTTAGTTCTAGTCCTACTAGGATTGGTTACATCTCCTACTATAGTTTTTCTTAGATCTTCCTTGTACATGTCGAGTCCTTGTCTTGTACGCCAAGTTGTTTGGCACCTCGGGCCTGAGTTAGTTGACCAGTTCTTGGATTAGGAACTCTGACAGCCCATGTAGAGAATACGCTTCATGAGGACACATGAGGATATCTATCTCCCACAATGTTATGCACTAGATAGCTCTAGGTTTTAGAAGAGTGATTAGTAACCCAATTCACCTACTCCCCCTCTTGGGTCAGATACCCCGGCATGTTTCTTTCAATTGGTATCAGAGCCAGGACTCACATCTCTTGCGAGAATAGCCAATTACATTGGCAAATTTGTGAGATAGCTCGTAGGAGTGCTGTTGGCTTTACCTACCAAGTGAGTTTTCATGTCCGGAGAAGGGATGAGTACCTGATAGGACTCCGTTTTTCGATGGGAAGGACTTCCCTCGGTGGAAGGTGCTCATAGAAGCACATCTTCAAGCCCGGAGGCTTGATGTCTGGCGTGTCACGAAAAAGGGCACCCGTAGCAACTCTGCTTCGTGAAAGGCTATTTGATGCTATTGCCAAATTCACCTTGTTGTCCTCTCTTTGTGATAATGTATTCAATCATGTGTATGCTTCTCCTAATGCTCATGAGCTATGGAAGGAAATTGTCGAGAATCATGAGGGCTCATCGGATGTAGTCAACCAAAAATATCATGTTCTCATCGATGAGCTAACTAGCGTTAAGCAACTTGCTAATGAAAGTGCTCATGACATGTTCTCATGTTTGACTACTCTTGTGAATGAAATAAATGGCCTAGGTCTAAAGCAAATAATGAATGGAGAGGTAAACTACAATATCATCCGTTGCATTCGCAAGCCCAACTACGAGATCATCAATACCATCTTGCTCAAGGAAGACTTGAACAACAAGGCACCAAACCAAGTCGTCAACACAATTGTTGCCCATGAGTATTCCATGGGGATGAAAAAGCAAGAGTCAACCTCTACTTCAAGCCAAAAGAGCCTTGCCATCAAGCACACATGCAAGCATCAACCAATGGCGGCAAGAGCAAAGCTCAAGTGAAGAAGAAGAGAGGAGGATGAGAGTGATGATGAAGCCTCAACGTCAAGCTCAAGTGAGGATGAAGCAAACTCAAGGGCCATAGTCTTCCACCAAACAAAGGTAGCCAAACATGTGAGGAATCTCTATATGCTAGGCTATGAGACCCGCATAAGAGGAGATGTAGTGGGAGTCTTCAAGATGGCGGGCAAGAAGAAAAAGAGCAAGCAAAGGAGACATCAAGCTTGCCCCGACCATCATCAAGGGGAAGAAGGGTGGTAAACAAAGCTCAAGTGATGAATCAAGCAAGCCCTTCACTACTCGGTCGTCACACATATGTCTCATGGCCAACGGTAATAGCAATGTAAGTGATGAACCCTCCTCCGATGATGATGAGCCCAATGATATTTGTGAGATGATGAGCTTAATTAAGGAACAACAAGATTACATGCTCAAACAAAAGGAAGAAATGCAAGGCGCTCAAGGCTAATGAAGAGCTCCATGCCTCCTTTGTCTCAAGATATGAGAACTTGCTTAACAAATTCAATTTGTTAGACAAGGAGCATGGGGAGCTCAAGAAGCAATTTGAGGACCTTGAACTAAAATATGAGTCACCTCTCAAACTCATTGGATGCATCTATCCCTTGTGCTATTCGTTGTGCAATTCCTATTGTCAAGGTAGATGCGCCTACCTCTTGTGATCTAACACCTTGCAATGAAAATGTGGTTGTAGAAACATGCGATGACCTCATTGCTAGGGAAAATGAAGAGCTCAAACAAGAGGTGGAAAGGCTAAGGGCGGACTTAAGGTGGCTTAAAGGCAAAGAGGCACAAGATCAAGTCCGACCTCCTTAAGATAACCCCTCCGAAGAGCGTGAAGAAGCTTGAGAAGGCAGAAACCATGATTTGCTTCAAGTGTCACAAAGAAGGTGACAAGTCAAAGGGCAAGGCTTGTTACTCTTGTCAGCCACTTAACACACAGACAAGTCTAGGCATGCCTCCCCTGGCCGAACTGCTCCTCTTCCTCCCTCGGCGATGCTAATGATGGTGCTCTGCTCCGGTGATCCATCCCATCGGCGGCGGTCATCTCCACTCGGTGGTGATCATGGGATCTTCTTCTACAATGTTGGACCTCTTGGATTTCTCTTCTGGAATCTCTTTTGCGGATGATATTCGACACTGCTTTGGATCATTGGTACACCACCCCTCTTCCTCCCCCGATAGTTCTTTCTTCTTGCTCGTCATTTTCAGGCCCTATCTATTTGTCTCACCGGGGAATCTGTTAGCTTGGCCCTTCAATCCTGTTTGGGAGGGTATGCTCTTGGTTTTCACGTAGCTTTCCTCAGTCAGAATCATTTCTGGTTTTCTATTGCAAATAAGAAGGTGGGTTTTGCTATTTATTCGTTGAGGCGTTTCATTTCCTTACTAGCTATTTTGTTTATTGCCATCTGTGGAACAATGGTATGGCTCACTGGGAAAGAGAAAAAAGACACTGGGAGTTTGAACAAGCTCAAGAATGGATGGAGGCTCATTCTAGAAAATCTAAGAGGCAGCAGAACAAACTAGCCAAATCAGTGCGTTTTGCATCAAACTTGTTCAAGGACTCCCCGTCGGTTAAGTCGAAGCCAGTCATCTTTGGTCAGTCAATAGGAGTTCCAATTTGGTTCTTTATCCAAGCAGAATCAGATGGATCATAGTCAGTGGTTTCAATTTGGTTCTTTCGTTCTTGAGAAGCCTATTCAAATTTCAAATGTTTTTAGCCCCATAAATGCGGACCTCAACCCTTGGGAGGGCTTGGTTATCTCCTCGAATTCTACAAGTTTTAATTTGGAGCCGAACGTTTACCACTATCAAAGGGAGTGGGCTACTAGTGAAGTGTGGAAAATGTCTAGGCGCTAGGGTCATAAAGCTTCCTCCTCTAGGCTGCCTTTTGGTTGTTGGGTTTGCTGGAATTATGGCCATAAGTCCCCTTTTTGCTTAACCGAAGCTAAACCCAGGATAAGCTAGGCCCCCAAATGTACTGGCCCATGCACCATCACAAAGAGGCAACCAAGCCCGGGAAGGCCAAGAGTCAGCATTGGAAAATAGGAAAGAAAACCCCCTCCTCAATAGACGCGCGAACTTCTCGCCTTCTCCTCCACCGCAATCGCCCCAACAGTGCAACCATCCGCTGTCATTCTTGAGAGAAGCATGGAACATCCCACACAAGAACTGCCAGATCCATTGGCAACAATGGCAAATTTCGTTGATGATCCTACACCCTACCTACTGCTGGGAGCGTAGTTGGAGATGGTTGAAAATCGCCCTGCTCATATGCGCGTTGCTCTTAGCGGCGAACCACAGAGAAGGCACAAGGAGTACGGCATTGTGGAGATGGTACCCCCTCTTGCTCCTGATCAAGTGCCGCAAGCCATCATCGCTGTCTTGGAGATGCTACAACACGACTTCCTGGTGAGAGTTTAGTCGGCTTATCGTTCTCCGCTTGGTCTAGGGCTATTTCGCTTTGGTTCTTCAACATAGAGGTAGACTTTGCTGGATGTGAGCCCCATTCAGTTTGAGGATAGTGAGATAAGAATCTGTAAGCATGATTAAGGGCTAAACCTGAGGGCCTGCAACTATACTAGATTGTGTAGGCTGATGTTCCTTGCCTTCCCTTTGGATTTCCAAGAGCAAGAATACTTCCATGCAGGCGGTGGCTCCTTTTGGCTGTCTTCTCAACTGGGTTCAGAGTCTAGATAAAAGCAGGGTGCTGTTGAATGTGATGGCTATTTCCCTTGATCGGGTCCTGTATAGCATTGTTGTATCCCAAGGCACGACGATTGGTGGAAATGGTCGTTCATGGTCTAGTGCCAGTCTTCATCCTTGGGGGACAGTTCCCAGATGAATTCCCCCGAGATGAAGATCCGGTCCCAGCTGGTGGTAACCCGCATCCGGCACATGGTCACATTCCTGTTATTAACCCCAATGCCCAACAACATTGGATGCATGTAACACCCTAAATTTCATTTTTAGAATTTTAAATAATTAAAATGTTTTCTTAGTTTTATTAAGGATTTTTTTGTGTTTAGAATGAGCATTTAAATGATTTTATAAAATAAAGTTTAAAGCAAATAAAATGAATTTAGGCCAACTTGTTGTTGCATTTATGCCATTTGCATTTTTCATGTTGAGTGGTTGCCTAAGGTACTCACTATTTGAATTTATAGTGTGTTCAAACATGAAGAACAAAAGGGTTTTGAAAAATTTCTAAAAGTCCTAAGAACCCCCCTCCTCTCTTCACCTACTTTTGGCGAAGCTCTCTTCCCCTCTTGAGCCCTGCCTGCAGCCTTTTTCCTCCCTCTCCCTTCTCTCTTTCATCCTAGCAGCCAGCCAAAGTTGGAATCGGCCTACCTTTCCTCATCCTTCTCTCTCCAGGCCTGCTGTCTCCCACCTAAGTCAGGTGGCCTAGCTCTCCTCTTGTTTCCCCATGCAGCTCCTCCCTTCTCACATAGCCAATGACCCCATGTCCTTTCTGCTATCGATAGTGGGACCACCCTATCGAAGTTGTCTCCTTTCCCACTCTTTTCTTTGTCATGCGGGCCATGCTCATCATGTTTCTCCTTTTCCCTGCTATTCCAAGCCTACCGGTCATCTCCGCCATACCAAGCTGGCATGCTTGGTGTTTTAATTGAGACAAACCTTTCCAAATGCGTTTGGTCATCGTCAAGTTGCTTCTGGGGAAATTTTCCGGGTTTATTTGGAGGCTTTTCCCATTTTCTTGGAGCATATTTTATTTATTGGAGGATCTTCCCAAGATTTTCATGAGCTCTAAATATTTTATTTGAATTCATGGGATCCAAAAACATTTATTGGATTTTTCCTATAATTTTTGGAGTATTTGGAATATTTTTGGGCCAAGGCCCACTTAATTTCCGAGCCACCTTGTCCACCAGGACCATGTTGCACCGTTTGGGCCATATCTCTTTCATACGAGTCCGTTTGGGCTGTTCCACCACTTGTCAGAAAGCTAACGACGGGCCCTTTCCAACCCAGGTGGAATCACATCAAGAGACCATCTACATCAACAGGAATTCGCGAAGCAATACTGCCATTCAGTTCTACCTAGTTTAGTCCCACCTTGCTAGTTGATGGTGGAGATAGGGGGCTTTCTCCCTATAAAATGACTCCATCTATCGTGGCACCAACACATAAAACTTTGGTCTATTATGTGGGGAGGCCCCTATGTTTGGGAATCCCTACAGTAGTCTATGAAAGTTTTATTGTTTCCCCAAACAAAAGCTTTGGAGAGGCGTTGTTGTCCACCATTCATCATTGCCTGCCCTCACCGTTGGTCCACCTCCATCCAAATTCCCTTGGTGGGGAATGTATTTCTGTCCTTCCTTTTTTCTCTCAATCATATTCTTCATCATAGTCATTCTAAATGTTGGTTCGTGGTTGCAGCCCAGCCACATTGTGCGCAGCATGCCCGACGCTGTCATCGTCGCTCGTGGGACATCGTCGACATCATTTTGGCTGCCACCAATCCCTTATGTGAGAACCTCTCCAATCACCCCCATCTTTTGTCTATATTCCCCACTGCAAACCATACCCCATAGATCGAATTCCATTATGTCCCAATGAAGTTTTCGGCATGATATATGTTGCTATGGTCACAGACAGTGACATTGTCTGTTTTGGCATCTGCGTTCCCGGGCAAACTAGCAATCCAATTGACAAGTCCTTTCACAATCATGATTCAAATATCCATAAACACAGCCCTGTCAAGTGGTGTGGCCATAGGTGCAGCGATACATAAGTTATGGTCATCGCAATGGGTGCGGCCGTTGCTGTCCAGACAGCCATGCTGCCATGGATGGCATCAACGTTCTCCTGTGATCCACTCACCAAATGCCAAACCCTTCTACTGCTGCATGTTTAATACAAGTGCACATGACACTGCCAAGTTTCAAAGTCATCATAGATGTGTAGGCTAGTGTTTTGATGGCCGACATGTTCGCTATTCCTGCTGTCCAAGACAGCTGAACTGCTGCACTCGGCAACCTATTTCCACAGTGATCCGGTTTTCCAATCGTCAAGCCTTTGGACTGGTACATGTCTCATATCTGTGAACTTGTCTTGCTGTTTTGGCTCGGCCATAGGAGGCATAGTTATGGAAATATTTGCAATATCGTGAACATGTTTCTGCTGCCCTGACAACTGAGTTGCTGACAAATCGAAAGGGCACTCCTGCCAATCCATATCTCCGGTCATCATATCCTTTTACCATCTTGTGTATGTTATATCTTCACATCTCTATATGAATTTTGGTGGCCATTGGATCTGTGTAGATCATGTTTTGGTTGGTCTTTTTACATTGTTGTCCAGCTGCCACAGTTTTCAGCATGTGCACCGGTTGTTGCATTCGTAATCTCTGTTAGTCTATAAGGCATCTTCATGCCCTCTTTGATCATGATGTGTGCTAGTAGATTAACTAGATAGCCATAGAAGAGATCCCTCATGTCTGAAATGAGCGATCAGAACATGAGCAACATCTCGCTGGACTTTGCTTGCTCTTCATTAAACTCTTTGCCATTTGTGAGTTCTTTCATTCTAACCACGGCCCTAGCCCATGTCTCACCAAGACATAGATCTTAATATCCACCTATTCTTTACCCTTGTGACATATCTTAACCATGTCATCACCATGGAGCAGTGATAATCCCACTCGATAGTGTTTCTATCTCACTCCAACTTCAATCCTTATGGACACGTCATCCTACCATATCCCAACAATCACCATATGCATGACAACATATCAAGAACAATCATACCATGTCCTCCTATCATCTTTCACTTTCGCATGTTCATACCTTTAATATGTAGCAATGAGTTTTCTTTATTTTAAAAATAACTTACCTTTGTATGGTGTACTATTTCTTATAGCTTGTACTTGTTTGCTTGCATGTGTGAACCTATATGCGTGTGTGGTGCTCCCATGAACGTATAGACGCTGATATCTTTGTGCAATCTCAAGTGCAATGTCAAGATCAACATCTAGAAGACTCTGAGCAGCAACTTTTTAAGGAAGGCAAGTATAACATGAACAATGCCCAATAATTGTTTAATCTCTACTACATGTGCATTTAATTTTGAGTTCCCTAAGGTTATACCTAGCTACCTTTATCCGTATATCTACCTTTTGGGATGCATTTGGTTAAGTTGTGCTAGGTGCAACGCTAACTTATATGCCTTTGATAATTCATTTTGATTAAGGGTTCTATGAAATTTATCTCCTTTAAAAACTTGCTTTTTAGCAATATGGTTTAGGGAACCTAAGCAATGTGCTCGTGTGCTTTTGGGGTTCTCTCCGTAAGGACCTATTCACAGAGCGACAACCTGGGACAACTGCGCTACCACAAGATTGGGATGGGGCAGTCTTAGCTAAGTAATTAGGTCATTTTGGTCTGGAGTAACTTACCTATGGGGCATAAGGGAGGTGAGCTTCTGTGGTCGCTACACTGCCTTAGGTTGAGTGTGCTTTACGTGATGTATGTGCTTCTGCCTTTGTGAGGCGGACACCACCGTTGTGAAACCTATCCCTAGCGGTTACTTCTTACCAACGTGATCTTTGGAAAGGCTTCATATTGTGCTTGCTAGTCATCTCATCTAAGGTAATGTGATGAACACCTAGCATAGCTCACGACTTGTGGGTAAAGATGTGCAACCTCTCGAGAGTGTAAAACTAACATGTCAGCCGTGCTCACGGTTATGAGCGGCCTGGATCCTCCTGTTGATTAGTGGACCTTTTGGGTTTGGTATGGAAGTTGGAGCTTGTAGCAATAATGTTGACTAATTACTTTATGCAATGTTTGGGTTAATCGTTTCTTTACTCAATAGTAGTAATCAGGTGTTAATAAAGTTGCTCCAATTAAAAGCTCATGCAGTCGAGTCAACCAACCTTAGAGCCTCATAGTTTGTGTTATATTTGTTGACTACGAGTTGTGTACTCACGCTTGCTTCCTTTACTTTTATTCCTTGTTGGGGGGAAGATTCCAACCGCATCTCAGAAGATGAAGGCCTGAAGAAGTACAAGTGAAGGTTCATGGAGTTCTAGGTGTGCGACCCCCAGTTGGTTTCCTTGTGGATGGCTTGAAGTTATAGAAACGCTTCCCTTACTCTGTGTTAAAAACTTGATGTCTTAATGTATATGTTGTTTAACGATATGTAATAAAGCATGTTCTATGATGTCACTGTTTATTGTCTCTGTATGTGTGAGATTAGATCCTGGCACACATATGGATTTGCTCTGGTTTGTCTTTTGAAAACTAGTGTGTGACAATGCATGAAGCCATGGGCGCTGTAGGTGTAGCCTAGGAGGACCTAGGGATCAATGCAGAGGTTGCCGCGTAGCTACAACAGGAAGTCGCCCTTAATGATGATCACAATTTGGGGGAAGATGAGATGGATTGGGAGGTGCCTCCTGAGGAAGAAATGGACAATGTTGACAATCAGATGGACAAGGAACCACAGGAATCCATCACACTTAACCAGTCGGGGTCTACTGCTATGTTTTACAGAGCCTCAGGGTTGGATACCTCTATTAGTCAGTCTTCCTTGAGCTCCTCTGATGATTCAGAGGTTAATTCAACTCAGTGCCTGATCTTTGCTGTTCCTGCAACCATTGGGGATGTGACGAACCTCCCAGCCTACACCACCGTCTCCTTGTCAAGTTTAGTAAGCTCTATTGTCATGCAAAACTCCTTCCTGCCAGAGATTTATGGTACGAATGTTGATTGGACTCCTGCCCCGGTGGATAGCAATCTAGTTCTTGATTATGCTACTAGTTCACCGGATGACAGCCTTGCAATTGCACCATATAAACCAACTTGGGCAGCACAACTCCTAGTTATAGGATCAGCTGTTATTGACTACAATGCTGGATTGGAGGCTGCTAGGAACTTGGAAGGAAATTATGGCCAAACAGAGATGTAGATGCATAGGGATGATAACCCACTTCCTAATGGGTTTACCGTTGAAGACCAGCCTGGTTTCTATGAAAGTTCTGACTCCAGGAGGAATTATTAGGAAATGGCGCAACAGGCAAGGTCTCAGTGTCTTCTGGCATTGGTAGGTTACATTGAACGAAAACATTCTGAATGTGCTCGTTCTAGGAACAAGGTTCAACTACCTTCTACTATCTCCTGAGTTAAAGCAGCCACACCTTTGGCTGACACTTCTGTCAGAAGAAGGCCTAGGCTCAACAAGTCAGGAGATTGTCAGCATGTTAGGCTGTCGGATGTTCCATGGAAGAAGAGAAGGATGGTTTATGAACCAATCAACCATGATGCTCCACCGAAGAAAGGAGGTTATATACCTCCACATACTCCTGTAACAACTCTTTAGAAATGGGGGATGAGTTGTGGGGTTAGTCCTGAGGAAGTGACCCTTGATGTCTTGGGCTCTACCAATGTTGAAAATGTTATGGATAGCACTGCAAATCTTGGTGGTGGTTGGCATTTCTTAGCCTACTGATATAAATCCACAAGCGCACGGAAACACGTTGTAGCCTTTCACCCAAGAGTATTCCAGGGTATCGAAATCCATGAGGAACGAGGAGTAACTCAACGTAAAACGGATAGAACCGAACAGTGAAACCAGCAATTGTAGAGATAAAAGATAGAGTAGAGTAGGATCACTACTTTAAATAAAGCTACTCAACTCTACTAAACAAACTAGTACTCTACTTAACAGGTTTACTTGGACACTGAGGCTATAGAACCACTTCCGGGCACTAGAGTGCTAATAACCCAGATGTGAAAGGCGGGCACTACAGAACTCAGGCGTCGATGACTACTTATCCGAACGACGGGGTTGGACTACACAGGACACACACTCGCTGTCACCAGGTGGGACTACCAACCAAACTGCATGGGACAAGACACCTTCCAAGGCAAACTCTAGTATAGACACCACGTCTACACAACCGAGTTTACTACTACACTAGTTCGAAGCCAGAGAGCAAGCACAACTGAATAGCTAAACTACACAGAGCACACTTGGCACCCGTAAACTACTAAGCAGGGACTAAGTATGTAAGTAAAGTAAGTATGAGATAAATAAAGCAGAGGGGCAAGGAACTCTACTGTATCCTAGAAATAGAGTAATATTTCCTTTAAGAATAAGAGCTCGGGAATAGAATACCAAAGAGAAATCTGACTCCTTCACTCTACAACTCACTACTCACTCTTGATACAATTGGCTCTCTCTACAATGCCAAGGGTGCCCTCACTACTATACTCTACACTCAACTACACAACCACACTATTTTTCTATTGATCCACCACACCTTGCAAGTGACCTCCCGGGGGGTATTTATAGCTTGGAGACTGAGGGGGGTATTTGTAGGCATGTAAGGTCAGTAGTTGGGGTAAGTCGGTGGCCGGGCGGCCAAGGCGGTGGTCGGCTGACCCTAGGTAGGTCTGTCGACTTTTGGGATGGTCGGGCGACCGCCCGATGAACCGCCTTTGTTGATCCTTCGGCTGTGATGGACTCCATACATCGGTTGACAGTTGTGGCAGTTGAAGCACATGCAAAATGGGGTCGGTGCATGGTCGGCCAACCATGGGGTGTGGTCGGGCGACCACCTGATTGGCTGCATGTTGTTCCCTCATATCGCTGATGTTCTCAATCCCATGTGTCATGGCCTTTCGACATTTGGATGCATTGGACACTTGATCCAACGGTTGTATTTGACTTGTTTTGTGTTTGTTTGCATGTAGGTCCAAGATTGGTAACGTGGTAGGGTCGGGCAGCCATGGGCCATGGTCGGGCGACCATGCCTTCTGGGCTGATGCTGCCTGGTGGGCTGCCCAGTCATCCTGATGGTCGGGCAACCCTGGGGGAGGTCGGCCGACCTAGAGAGATGGTCGGGTGACCCTAGTGGGCTGCCCGATCGGCTGTCCAACCTCTCTAATGGTGAGGCGACCCTGGGATGAGGTCGGCTAACCCTGGGAGATGGTCGGGCGACCCTAGAGATGGTCGACCGACCATGGGTGTTTGGCCCATTGCCTCTCGCCTTGCCTCATTGCATCTATTTTGTTCAATCCCTATGGTTTTGAATATGAAGAACTCCTGCATACAACTTTTATGCACAACTGGTGGAACAGGATAGAAATAAATAAAATCTTGGTAAAGTATACTCTAAAACATGAAAAGGTGGTCGAAATGGGTTTTATCGACCGCCAACACCCCCCCCCCCACACACACACTTAAACCTTTGCTCGTCCTAGAGCAAAGAAGAGAGTTAAGCACAAGTGGAGAGGTCATAACATCAACAACCACCATAGCATGCACAAAGTTATTCCTGACTATTTCATCTTGCCTAGGATTTCAATGGTGTCTACACATGAGTTTTGGGATGTTGAAACATGGAACAAGAATATATCAGAGTTAACTTTAGGTTCCCACATCACATGAGTAGAGAGGGTTTTCAAGATTTTCAAAACAGGGCATGCCAACTTTTTTGATCTCAAGACCAACTCTCAATCGCTCAGGGGATAGAGTGTCTGTGTATGAATCTTGCATTCCTCACATCCTAAACTACTAAGGCTTTTGTGGAGCTTTAGGTAGTAGCGACAATGAGGCTTTCCCGTTATGTTTATATCATCGAATCAAATTAAGTGTCAAGAAAGAATTCATAATCAAGTGAGATTTGGCCAAGTGCAAGTGTAGTGTATTGTTGGAGTTCCTTAGCCTTCAGATATAATTCCACAAGCGCACGGTAAACGCGTTGTAGCTCTTTCACCCAAGAGTATTCCAGTGTATCGAATCCACAGAGAACGAGGAGTATAATAACACATAACACAACCAACAGAACTAGTGAAGCTAGCAATGCAGAGGATAAAAGATAGGGGAGCAGGTTCTCGACAAATGTTACATCACCTTACTATACTAAGCATACAAAGAGATGTACTTGTCATGTAAACATAGACACGAAAACTATAGCACCACTGCCAGGCACCAGAGTGCTGATTACCCAGCCGAGAAAGGCGGGTACTACAGGATAAGGCTATATCGTCAGTGAGTCTATCCGAACGTACGGGATTGGAATACTGAGAACACAAAAGCTGTCACCTAATGTGTCTACCAACCAGAGCTGCGTGGGATAGCTGACCAACCAAGGTAAACTCTAAGTATGAACACCGTCATGCCACTCTGAGAGTCTACTACTAACTGGTAATGAGCCAGAAAAGCAAGCACTACTATATAGCCAACACTATAAGCATGCACAAGGTTCCCGTAAACTGACAAGTATAAGACTAAGTATGAAAGCAAACTAAGTATGAAATAACAAAGGTAGAGGACAAGGAACTTTACTCAATCCTGGAATTGAATATCCTTCCGCTGAGAATACAAGTATGGGAGCAAAGGGAAATCTGGCTCCCGCACTCTTCTCCTCACTACTCTCCTTGGTACAAGAGGCACTCTCTCTACAAGCTAAGGGATAACTTCAATTCTCCACACTATACACTTCACACCAAGTGCTACTATGCCACTACATCTATACACACACTCATAATGAGCTACCATGGGGTATTTATAGTGCCAAGAGAGTGAGGGGGTACTTGTAAAGTCGGTATGGCAGTTACAAGGGCGTGGGCTAGGCCGAGCGGCTTGGTAGGAGGCCGAGCGGCCTAATAGGAGACCAGGTGGCCTAGGGTGCCCTTGGATCCACTGCCTTACTTGATCCATCAGTTGATATTGACTCCCCAAGGCGGTTGTAGGTCGGTTGGCGGTTATCCTCATGTCCTTTTGCCTCAACCATTGGATTCTCTTTGTGTTTCTTCCTTAGCCATTGGATGGGACTCCCCTGGATTGCTGACTTAACCAATCCATGGGCTGGATTGGTGAGGTGGAAGCCTTTCGACGTGTTTGTGCTTCTTCTCTCGGTTGCCACGGTGGATGTGTGTTTGACACGTTGTCTCTTGCATGCAGGTGAAGAATGGTGGCATTCGGAGCCAGAGGCAGGCCGGGCGGCCTGGAGGTAGGTCGAGCGGCCTAGACAACAGGCCGAGCGGCCTAGTAGGAGGCCGGGCAGCCTGGGTCCTTAGCCCATTTCCAGCCTTCCTTCTTGGTTCACCCTGTCTTGCCATGTTTTGTATGTTTTTGCACTGTGACTTGTGTTCCTACAAGACTTTTGTACACAACTCGTGGAACTGGTTAATATGTATGAACTTTGCATAAAATTACCCTTGGAACATGAAATGTTGGTGGTCGAAATGGGTTATAACGACCGCCAACACCCCCCCACACTTAGATCTTTGCTCGTCCTCGAGCAAAGGAGAGTTAAGCATGGTGTAGGGAGCAAATGACAACTGTAGTCTTAACAAGCACAAAAGATACTCCCAAATTGGTTCATCTTACCCTGGATTTCAATGGTGGCTACACTTATGATTTTGAGATGTTGAGACCAAGAACGAGCCACAAGTACCATAACAGTTTTCTCCCAACTACGAGCAATAGAGGTTTTTCTCACTTTTTCGAACAGTATAGTGCTCATTCCTTTGTTCTCAAGATCACCTCTCGATCACTCAAAGGATGAGAGTCCTTGTGTTTCCTCTCCTCTATTCTAAGTTTGAGTGGAGCTGAGAAGTAACCTGGCTGTCTCGTAATGTTTGTATCACCAAGTCAAATCAATGTGTCAAGCAAAAAGTATGAATCAACTCAAGAACTTTGGCTATGTGCAAGTGTGGCGGAAAGTTTATTGGTAAGTGTGCCTTGGTATTCCCCTTTTTGATGCTGAGAGAGGGCATGGAATTTTCTTTTCCTCTTTCTTTCTTTTTTTTCATTCTTTTTTTCTCAATTCAATTCCATGTCTCTCTTCCTCTCTTTTTGCATGATTGACCAGGGGTAATTGGAATGTTTGTATAGCACATCTTACTAGAGCTTTGTGATATGGACGTGCACGTGATAATCTAAAGTTATGACTGATTCTAACTCATTTGATGGCACAAAATTTGGCAAGGTTCAAAACATTCAGAGAGGCCTTTTTGATGCATAAGAATTTTCATTTGTGGCACTGGTAGGACATGTGTCTTGAGAACATTGGAGAAGAACACATTTTGATATTTTAGCAAAACAAAAACTCTTTGCTCAAGCGGGAGATTATTGGGTTGTATACATGTTACTCAAATCTCATGAATCCACATCTTAAATCAAAGTGGGTTCCTAATCAAGAGTATACATGGGCAATTTTACTTCAACATAGGGAGTAAAGTTTGTACAAGTATAGATACAGGTTGTCGATATGATCATGTAGAGTAAATTTTATCCAAGTTTCATGTATAGCATGGAATATAAGGACCATATATGAAAAATTTGCGATAATACCTAGTCCATGTGCAAGGCCGAGGTGGATATGGGCTGACTCAGCCCAGGACCAGGCTGGGTGGCCTGGTCAGGAGTCGGGCGGCCTGACATTGGGGTCTTCCGACCTTTGCATTGATCGTGTTGCGTGGAGAAGTGTTTTGGGATGTCCTTTTTGGCGTATGGTACATTTTTCATCAACTTGACAGGCTGGGCGGCCTAGGTAGGCACCGGGCGGCCTGGTCTGGAGGCCAGGTGGCCTGGGGTTAGGCCGGGCGGCCAGCCTTTGGCTCAGTTCATCCCAAGGTTTTATGTGCAGCGAGGTGCAACCCTGTACATCGTGATTCTTCGTTCGTTTCTGCAGGGTTAGTGACGAGAGTTTGGGGGAAGGCTAAGTGCATTCTCCCCACACTTGAACTCAAAGCAGGGATAGACAAAACATTTATTGAACTAACAATTAATCAAGCAAAGATAGAGATAGGTGCTGTTCATACAATTGAAAGAAATAAATGAAACAAAACCTAAGCACTAGGAAAGCAAAAAGGCTGCCTATACTAAAATTTATTGTGAAGCCATGGGTATCTATGGCTTTGGATCATAGACATCAGGATTCCCTATGGCTTCCGCGAGGCACCGGATCTTGGAAGAGAATCCCTTCCTAAGGGTTTCTAGCTTATCATTAATCTCCCACTTCCAAAGTTCGCCTTCCGCGCAGTGCTCCTCAAGTCTTAGTAATGCGTGCTTGAGCACTTTGATCTCTAGTTTGAGAGACTCGATGGTCTTTCTCTCATTCTCCTCCTCCTCCTATGAATCTTCAAATTGGCCCGGTGGAGTGCGGATCGAAGGGGGTTTGGAGATCCTCTTCACGGTGCTCCTAGGGGGAGTAGAGTCGATGGACTCATCAATTGATGCGTCCCCCCTAAGGACGTTCTCCAAGTGCTTAGGGAACAACACCTTCCCCCACCTTCCATAGGGAGTAACTCCACCCCGAATGGTGTAGGTTGGTGATTGCAGCCCCTTGGGCACCTCGTTGCCCGTGCCCTCCACAGAATTTTCTGCGAAGAGTTTCCGGATGGGCACCATGGGGCTGATTGCCCCAACCTTAGGTCGAGGGGAATCTGCCCAGAACACCTTCTTCGCGATGGTACGTGCAGGAGATAAGGCACGCACAGGCCTTCCCGCACTGCATGAGCGCACGGTGGAGGCCGGGCGGATTCGCTCTATGCCGGGCGGCCTGCCCTGAGGCCGAGCGGCCTGAGGGGGTGGCCGAGCGGCCAGCGGTGCCACATCCAGCACCCTTATGGTGCCGTTCCCCATTGCTATGTGGGTGAACTCATCGTCGGAGGCCGGCGAATAGGTCGTCATGGTGCCGGATGTTAGGGCAAGGCTCTTGGATGGAGTGTTGTTGAAGGCCATGGCTTAGTTTTTTCGAGTGGAGATGAGATGGGAATGGAGAGAGTTGCTGGAAGGGAAGAAAACCTCGTGTTTAAGTCGTGAAAGCTCGATGTCATCTACTCAACGACGTCCAGCAGCTTAGGGATCAACTCAACTCAAAAAATTTCGAAAGGAGGCGGCCGGGCGGCAAGGTAGGAGGCCGGGCAGCCTACCCTGAAGTCAGGCAGCTTGGCCCTTGTGCTGGGTGGCTTCACCAGGGGGTCGGGCGGCCTGACCCGAGGTCGGCCAGCCTCCCTGACCCTGGTTTGGCAGACCAGGTGTCGGTTTTACCCTTCTAGGTGCTTGAAACCCTATTTCATCATGTTGGGCCGTCACTTTATTGAGATTTGGCGATGTGGAAGCAAAAGGTGAGATAAGACAGAAAAGAGAGGAGCATGGCAGTGTACATGGCTTCATTTAAGGTTAGAGCTAGACCGTGGCCGTGTGATCATGCCATTTCTTGCAGCTCGTAGACGTCCACTTCTTCGAGCTGTGGCATTTCGGGCTCTAGGAAAACTTTTAGGCGTTGCCCGTTCGCCTTAAAGACTTTCTCATCATTGTCCTGGAGGGTGATGGCACCATGATCGGCGGCATCAAGGACCAAAAATGGCCCTTCCCACTTACTTCTAAGCTTACCATGACCAAACAAACGAACTTGAGAATTAAAGAGTAGTACCTTATCACCTGGTTTGAATGTCTTGATCTTGATACACTTGCCGTGCCATCTTTTGGTTCGTTCTTTGTATAGCTTAGCACTGTGGTAGGCCTTCTCCCTCCATTCCTCCAATTTGGTGAGTTGAATCTGACGTCGAACTCCCGCTGATTGAAGATCCATGTTCCATTTCCTTATCGCCCAATGAGACTTGAACTCAAGTTCTACTGGCAGGAGACAAGTCTTGCCGTACACCATTTGGTATGGTGTCATGCCAATGGGAGTTTTATATGCTGTGCGGTACGCCCATAGAGTGTCGGGTAGCTTGGATACCGAATCATTTCCCATGGCCTCTACAGTTTTCTACAGGATGTTCTTGATCTGCTTGTTTGATGTCTCAGCTTGGCCACTTATTTGCGGGTGATAAGGAGTGGTGACACGGTGATCCACACCGAGTTCTCCAAGGCACCTCTTGAATCTTTTATCTATAAAGTGAGGTCCTCCATCGCTGATGATGACCCTTGGCGTACCAAATCGAGGAAAGATGGTGTCGTAGAACATTCTGATTGAATGCCTCGAATCTGCCACGGAGCACGGCAGTGCCTCTACCCATTTTGATACATAGTCCACTGCGATCAGGATGTATTCTTTGTCTCCACACTTGCGGAAAGGCCCCATGAAGTCTATGCCCCACACATCGAATACGTCGAGTTGAAGGTTACTTGTGAGTGGCATAGCATCCCTTGGGTTAATGTTTCCTTGGCGCTGACATCATGAGCACCTTCGTACGAACTCTTTGGCATCATCGTACATATTTGGCTAGTAGAATCCACTTTGCCAAATCTTTGCATGAGTCCGATAGGCTCCATATTGACCACCATAGGAAGATGAGTGACATCTATCAAGGATTTGAGGTACTTCGCAAGTTGGAATGCAGCGACGTAAGAGTCCGTCTGCGCAGAGTTTGTATAGGTAGGGGTCATCCCAGAGATAGAACCGGCTGTCATGGATCAATTTTCTCGTGTCAACTCCTTCAGGTACATATCCTGTAACCAGGTAATTGACCAGATCTGCGTACCATGGTTGGGATGTGGTGACCTTTAGGAGGGTGTCATCTCTCATGTAGTCATCTATCGGCAAGGATGATGTCTCTTCAAATTGCATTCGTGAGAGATGTTCGG
Organism: Paspalum vaginatum; assembly: GCA_030272315.1. NCBI lineage: Eukaryota > Viridiplantae > Streptophyta > Magnoliopsida > Poales > Poaceae > Paspalum > Paspalum vaginatum. Next base: position 14,066,170 of record CM059021.1, on the reverse strand, counting down.
CAACTGAATTCTCAACTCCCTTCTTATCTCTGATTTCTATGTCAAATTCTTGGAGTAGTAGGATCCACCGTATCAGTCATGGCTTTGCATCTTTCTTGGTGAGGAGGTATTTGGGAGCTGCATGATCTGTATATATGATGACTTTGGCTCCCACTAAATATGGTCTGAATTTGTCAACGACAAAGACGACTGCTAACAACTCTTTTTCGGTGGTAGAGTAATTCAGCTACGGGCCAGTGAGCGTCTTGCTTGCATAGGATATGGCATGATGTTTTCTGTCCTTGCTCTGGCCTAGGACTGCTCCTACATCATAATCGCTGGCATCGCACATGATTTCAAAAGGAGCATTCCAGTCTGGTGGTTGGATGATGGGTGCTGTGACTAGTGCCTTCTTGAGTGTATGGAATGCTTCAAGGCAGGCATCATCAAACACAAAGGGTGTGTCCTTGGCTAGGAGATTAGTTAGAGGCTGGGCAATAAAGGACAAGTTTTTGATGAATCTCCTATAGAATCCAGTATGGCCAAGAAAGCTTCGGAGTGCCTCGATGTTTGCTAGAGGTGGAAGCTGCTCAATGACTTCAATTTTTGCACGGTCCACCTCTATGCCTCTCTTTGAGACTCTGTGTCCTAGCAGAATCCCTTCTCTGACCATAAAGTGACACTTTTCCTAGTTTAGGACAAGGTCGACTTCTTTGCACCGCTGGAGAACCTTTTCCAAGTTCTCTAGACATCCATCAAAGGTCTTGCCATAAACTGAAAAGTCATCCATGAAGACTTCCATTATATTTTCTATCAGGTCAAAGAATATGGCCATCATGCAATGCTGGAACGATGCTGGAGCATTGCACAGCCCGAACGACATCCGTCGATATGCAAACGTGCCGTAAGGACATGTGAAGGTGGTCTTACTCTGGTCATCCGGGTGAATTGGGATCTGGTGATAACCGGAGTAGCCATTGAGATAGCAGAAGAAGGAGTGATTGGCCAGCCTTTCAAGCATCTCATCGATGAATGGAAGGGGGAAGTGGTCCTTCCGGGTGGCTGAGTTGAGCTTTCTATAGTCGATGCGCATTCGCCATCCCGTGACAGTGCGCTAAGGGATTAACTGTGATGCCCTAGGCATCTCAAATGCATTACACTAAAATCATTAGCATAATGACATCTTTTTAAAGGCATTTTATCTTGAGAGCATGCATAAAGTAGGGCAATTGAGCAACTAAACATAGTTTTCAGAAAAAAAAAATTGTGTTTGTATTGTGGAAATAACTTTAAGGCAATTGTGTTTTTCATAAAACCTTACATACCAAACTTGTAGACAATTCCATAAGGAATGACTTTGGTATTTTGTGCTTTGGCATGCATGTATGTTGAAATCTAGTTTTGGGTCATTTTATGTGAAAATGTGACTTTTGCCCAATTCAGCCCTGTTTGGTAAATTCAAAATTTTGTGAAGCAAAATTCAAAATATTGCCATATCATGGATACCAAAGTTGTAGATCATGAGATTCTATGCAACTTTGGTATATTTCACCTTTTATGAAAATGCACCTAAGATGGACTTTTATAATTTCCAAGTTGGGGCTTTCAAATGGTCAAACAGGGGTCAGCAAGTTAATTTCAAATTTAAATCATTTTATATTTGGAATCTGGTATAGGTCCTTTTGACAAAGTTGTAGATTTCAAAAAGTACAACATTTCATTCAATTGGGCCTTTTTAAAATTCGGCTCCTAAATTGGTCAAATTTACGAAATTCAGAAACCTGTTCAGCTGGTCAAAGGGGAATTGTTTTTTTTCGTTTTTCTTTTATTTTTCTAGTCTCTATGACAGGGGGGACCCACCTGTCAGGCCCGCCGCGCCAGCGCACCGACGGCTTTTCCCCGCTTCCTCGCTCGATGCACCGAGTCCATACACCGTACTCTCTGTTCCCGGGAATGGCCCCACCTGTCAGCCACAGTGGTCCATAGACTCGGTTCACCCGCGCGCGCTCCCTCTTCTCTCCCCGCCCGGGCGCGTCCACGCGGCGCGGCGCGCCGAGCGCCGTGGCCACGCGCCGGCCGCCCTGGCCGTCGTGACCACGCGCCGCTGCGCGCGCGCGGACAGCGCGCTCGGCACGTCCTCAAGGCCGCGACGGGGTCTCGACCTCTGTCCCCGAAGCCTCACTCTCGCGCTCGCCCTTTCCGCTCTCTCTGCTCACTCTCGCGTCGTCCGCCATTGACGGACCTCGACCGAGCTCGCCCCAGCCATTTCCGTCCACTCCCGAGCTCAACCGTCACCGCGACGGGCTTCGCCGCCCTCGACTCTACCTTCCCGTCCAGACCGCGCCGCCCGAAGCCCTTCTACCCCGGCGTATTGCACCGCCGGACCTCGCCGGTCAGGGGTACTCGTCGCCGACCCTCCCCACGGTCTCCCCCGCCGTCTGAGGTAGTGGATAAAGTTCCCCGTCCTCTCCTCTCTCTCCCCGACACTCCGCGGCGAGCTTCCGAGCCCCGCAGGGCCGAGATTGGCCGTGCGCCGCCGGAGTTCCCCTCCCGTCGCGAGGAAGAAGACGACGGGAGGAGGAAGACGCACATTTTGCGCTATCGCCCTCCGGGTTTAACAGTTTTACGTTTCCATACCGAGCACTGTACACTGAGTCTTGTAAATCTTGCACAGGAACCCTCAGAAACTATGGATATTTATAGATAGGTCCTGAGTCTGTGTATTTTCGATTAAAATGCTTTTAAAAAGGCTGAAACTTTGAAAAATCATAATAAAGTGTATAAAAATCCAAAAATAGCAAACTTTGTTGCATTGTGTTCCTAATAAATAGATCTACAGGATGGGTATGATGGTTGAGTAGGAAAGGACAGTTTTGCCCCTGTTTCTTTTCAAACATATAAAACTCTAATAAATAGGTAATAAGGACTAAATGATCTCCAAAAATAGCCAAATTTGAGCAGGGACCTTGTTGTTATATGTAGGTTCTGTATAAAATTTGTTGACCCTAGCACTTGCTGTTGAATTACTATTTTGCCCTAGTCTTGCTCTAGGCACATATTACACTTAAGAAAAAGGTTAATTTGGTGAATAATGTTTCAAATATGACTTTAAGGTTGATATGAGCTATAGTTATGGGATAACTTGCTAGAATTGGAGATGATGCATGTAAGGTTTTGGCTCTAAGTGAAAGCTGGTAGAAATAATGCACTTGTATGAAAGTTTCGGTCACTTCACATGAAGCGGTGCTATTTTCGCTACGCACACCCCACGTTATTTTATGTGACAAGCTAAGCTGTCATAGATGATGGCTTGTACGATTTCTTAGTATGAAACGACTTTCACCTCAATATGCATAACTCTGTACCATGAATCATAAGTTCACTGATCTACTGCATTACACCCGCATAATGAAGCAAGCATTGCACTAATACATACTTTAACTGCATCATGTCATACATATAGATTCCACGAACGAAGAACCACCACCGGACCAACCGATCGTGACGGAGCCAGAAGAGGAACTGCACCCAGAGCCAGAGGACCAACAGCAAGAACCCGACTACGCTCCGGAGGCAGCTACTGACACGAGGAAGGTAGGCAGGACCATACTCTCCCAGCAAATAAATTATACTTGATGATTACGCATATGCATTAGGAGTTGTTTGGAACCAATTGCATTAGACTTCCTGGCCGTCCTGGCCCTAGCACCTATACATAGAGTTCGTAGGGCGAGTATGCCTAGAAATTTCTAGGTACGAGTAGACACGAGTGTGTGTACTCGTCACGTAGGTATTTTTCAAAGTTACAAAAAGCTTACAGTCATATCACTTATTACTGTTGCTCATGAAGTTAAATAGAGACCGGGCGGAGATTTATTTCAGTATTTCCTTTATCATGATGTCGCACCCGGACTCCGCCCGAGTCGTTTAAGGCCCGTCCGCTGTTCGTCTGCTGATCGGCATAACATTGCTAAAGTGCTTATCCGGGGAATGGGACCGGAAAAGTCTTTCCTAGGCTCGTCCGAAGCACAGAGACACGTTCCTACCCGCTGGTTGAGAGGAAGGTGGCCCGGGGGAGCTTGGTACTCATGACGGGGAGACCGAGATGTCGGCAGGCTCGTCATGGGGGCACAACCCGGGGGCTAGGCGGGAGTGAATCGAACTTGGGACGAGGCAGGTTAAGATTGGGGCTATATGTGGGAACGCGATGGCTAGTAAGCATATACCCCTGGCATGATAGTTATTCTCGGGAATTAAAATCGATTCGAATCGCTGATGCCCACCAGGTGTGGGAATGCCAATATCACTGTCGGGCAACGTAGTAATTACTTAAACTCCCGGTACCTTAATACTCATGGTTTGTGGAATACTACATGTTTGAGCTGAGTTGTTATCTTGCAAAGACTTACTACTATGTTGGCAATCATAGAGACAATGAAACTTATTATTTATGTTAATTAAGTTGCTGTTAAAAACTAAAAGCTAAGGATCTACTTGTTAATAAGCTGCTTCGCGTCAGCCGTAAGCCAAATCCATTAAGACCTACTGAGTAATTAGTACTCAGGGTTTGCCCCCACATTTTGAGCGCAGGTATGGAATTCATGGTGTGCGCCTGTGTTGGAGGCGGGGCATGTCCTCATGTAGGATGAAGTGACTAAGTGGCACGAGGACAACATCGGTGGGCTCGATGTTGTACCTCCAATGCAAAACTTTTGGTGATAACATGGTGATCTAAACTTATATTTTCCGCTGCGAGAAACTTTCAAACTTGCTACTTTATAACTTTATGTTGGACTTGTGTTTTATGTAAAAACTGGCTTGTAACTAAGTTTGACTTTCTACTATTCAACTGCCTGTGATGATGTATCTGTTGTGGCTCCATCGTGAGTCAGATGTGTATGATGTCGGTTCCTCTGGGAAAGGTAATATCGGGAGTCGAATGACTCTCGACGGACGACCGGGTTTAGTTCGGTCTAATCGCACAGCAAGCCAGAGGTGGCAGGTGTGCTTAGCCCGGATTAAATCGGCGGTTCCGCCACAGCTGGTATCAGAGCCGATCATACACAGACAACAGACATATCATCCAGTTTTGATTTGCAAACCTATTTTCGAAAACCCTTTATGAAGTATTTGAGAAATGAGAGTATCGATATGCCCATATTAAGGATGTTAGTGAAATACCAGGTGACATCGCTAACATTCTGATCTAGATAGAACTCATATGCATATCCGGCGCTTTGGGGAGCAACATTTCGGCCATAGCTATCCCCAGTACTGGTGGAGCGCTATTGGGATTTGCGGACTGTTGCGAACCCTGCATTCATGCTGATAGGGCAGAACTCTTTAAGGGGGGTGGTCACGCTATTGGAGTGTTTCGTGACCACTTTTCCTTCAACCAAAATTATAGCTAGATCTTGTTGGCCACCGTTTCTCTCCCCAGCAATTCCCCAGTACTGGAGGAAGACTGGGTGTGTTGGGAGAAATGGCGCCACTACGTCGTCCACCAGACGTAGCCTAAAGAAATTCGTGGGTGCCACTTCTAGGGTTAGAGTGGTAATGATTGGTCATGGTAATGATGATGGTATGAGCATGCATTTTTCTGCAGGTACACTAACCCCGTGCGAAATTAAGAACGAATAGAGAACGACTAGTTGCATTAGAGAGTGCCGTGCATATATGTCACCGGATACTCGTTAGATATATACATTATACATAAGGTGTGTGATGTGAGAACGAATAGGACGAGTCATGCATCATGTTTACTTTTACTTGTTCATGCTTGGGGGATTATTGTTAAAAGTCAAATAAGTGAAATGAAAGATTCAAAGATGTTTTCTGCACCCATCACCCACTTAACCGTTGAAGTTATATGCAACCTATGCCTATCACTGATTAAAGTCTCTTTTAAAAACAGATGGCCAGGACCAAGCAAACCGCTCGTAAGGCCACCCGTGCGAGGGGACTCCGCGTACAGGAGGGAAGGGCTGCTCCCCTCCCACCAGTGACTCACACCCCTCCTCAGCTTGAGAATGGGATGGTCCACACCCGTTGCCGTGAGGAGAACGGCCTTGCGCAGATCCTTTGTCGGGCTCTGCGTGAGATGAGGCGCAGACCGTGTCCCTTCTTCTCCGTGCAGACTGTGCACGCGGAGGGACACTGCATGGCCAGTGTTGTCCTTCCTTCGAGCCACACCGCGGTCCGGCAGACGATCACCGTCTACGGGGCCAATGAGGAGGACGCTTACGACAAGGTCACCCTAGCAGCCATCACCTCACTCAGCTCGTCGGGTGCAGCAGGGATGTCAGTGCTGCGCTACCTCCCCACCGACGGCTACGACGACGAGTGGCTCCGTCGTCACAACATGCTAGAGGAGCGGATTGACACCAGGCCCTATGCTGCGACCATGCAGTTTGCTCACAGCGTACACAGGATGTATCTCCGTGCCGAGGACCGTGTCTCCCACTACCGCGACCAGCACATGTATGCTCAGGACCGTATTGAGGAGCTGGAGGCAGAGTTGGCCGAGGCACAGCAGCGCCTGGCGCAGTACTGAGCCGGACCCTTCAGTTGCCCCTGTGGTGGAGGATGAGGGCAGCATGGTGTCTGACGCACGTAACGGGCGTTAGAGAGTTTGGCAATGGCATTGTGTGATGAAGCCTTTTGTAGATGGTGCACGTTGTGAGCGATGTTTTGTACTATATCGCTCCGTGCAGTTTGCCATGACTGTACTAAACAGTGGTGAGGTCGAGAGAACTCACTTATGTACGTCATGTAACCTAATGTAGAACCTTAAGTTAGTGTTCCGAGGATGATGGATGAGATGGCCCATGTGTGTACTAAGTAAACCTTTAGTTTATTAAGACTCTATAAGTATGGTTGCAAGTAACTGTTGAGTGCGCATGGATGATGCGAATGATGCGATGTCAGTTAAGCTTGGCCTTGAGAGATAAAGTCTAACTGCTTTGTTACAAGTTTACCTGTGCTCACCAATTGCCTATAGTCCTATGATCTTGCTGTCACCGTATTTCTGCGCATGGGCTATTGGGCTGAACCCATATGATTCCATTTTGCAGATGGTGAACTACTCGCACTGGACAGTCATCAGGGCAGTCAGCGCAAGGCGCTCCACCCCCGCCGGAGCTGGCCACTTTGGTGGTCCAACAAGCTGAGCTGATTCGGTTATTAGCAGAAGACCGTCAAGCCCGTGGGCAACAACAGCCGCGGGAGTACAGGCCACGTGGCATTACTTACCAGGACTTCGAGGGGCTGCGACCCCCGGTTTTCACCAACTGCCCTAGAGCCACTGGCGGCAGACTGACTGGCTTCGCACTGTCCAGTCCAAGTTTACCCTTCTGCCAGGGATCAATGAGCAAGAGAAGGCTCGATTTGCTGCTCAGCTGCTTCATGGGCCTGCGGGGAGCGTGGTACGCCACTTTCCTCGCCATGCAGGAAGAGGGCCATGAGCCCACATGGGAGGAGTTCCGGCAAGCTTTCCGGGCTCACTACATCCCGGCAAGTTTGATGGAGCAAAAGCGTCGCGAGTTCCGAGACCTCAAGCAGGGCAACCGGACCGTGATGCAATATGTGCAGATCTTTATCCACCTCTCACAGTATGCTCCGAGAGATGTTGCTACTGAGCCGGAGCGGGCCGAGAGACTCCTAGAGGGCCTTGACCCTACCCTCCGGACTCACCTTGGCTCGGCGCTACCAGAGCTTCACTGAGCTGGTAGACACTGCTCTCGAAATGGAGAATCGTCTCCGTGCTGCTAACGAGGATCAGAAGCGCAAAAGGATAGTCCAACACCTCAGCGACGGGCCCTTCACAGAAGCAGAAGACCGCATACAAACCTCAACAGCAAAATTATCAGCAGTCTCGCTATGTGGTCCGACCCAACCAACCAAGGTGGATTCATCGGGCAGCACCGCCGCAACAGTACCCCATTTATCGAGCACCCGCACAGTTGCCAGCTCCCCGTGCTCCCATCGTTCCCGGGGCCGGGTGCTCCGTGCTTCAATTGTGGCAAAATAGGTCACTTCAGTCGTGACTGTAGGGCACCCCGTAAGATACAGGGTCCTACCCCAGCTGGTGGAAGTCAACAGAGCAAGCCGAAGGGACCCATGCCCAAGATGGGTCGTGTGCACTATGTGCACATGGATCAGATTTCCTGCCGGAGAACCGGTGACTTGCTGGTACGTTCATGATCAACGGTCAAGCCGACCGTCGTGTTATTTGATTCTGGGGCCACACATACTTTTATCAGTAAAACATATGCATTGAGGCATGGGATAAAAATGTACAAGTTGAAAGAAAATTATCAAATTACAGCACCGGGATCACCTATTGAAACCAGTTTGGGGGTTAGACAACTTAAGCTGAGCATTGGCACAGAAAATTTTATCATCAACCCCGTGGTACTACCACACCAGGGGATTGATATTATTTTAGGTATGAATTGGATGAAAGAACACGATGCAGTCCTGGATGTTAGCAGCAGGACAATACAATTAAAGTCAGGCGTAAGTGGTAAGGCTATACAGATACACATGCCAAACCAAAAACACATGACCCCCACGGTCAATGCGACTGAACTACAAGAGGTTAAAAAGATACCAGTAGTGTGTGAATTCCCGGACGTATTTCCAGAAGAACTTCCGGGACTACCACCAAAACGGGACTGTAGAATTTGTCCATTGAAGCTCGTTCCAGGCTACGGCACCTGTGTCAAAAAGACCATACAGGATGCCACCTGATGATTTGAAGGAATTGAAAGTACAGCTACAAGAACAATTAGACAAAGGGTTCATTAGGCCTAGTTCATCACCGTGGGGTTGTCCAGCTCTCTTTGTTGAGAAAAAGGATCATGGTGGGAAAAGATTGTGCGTTGACTATCGGCCACTGAATGCAGTGACCGTCAAAAACAAATACCCACTGCCACACATCGACATTCTATTTGATCAGTTAGCCGGGGCTAAGGTCTTTTCTAAAATTGACCTAAGATCTGGCTACTATCAGATGAAGATTAAGAGAAGAGGATATACCCAAGACAGCATTCTCTACCTAGATACGGCTTGTATGAGTACTTGGTCATGTCATTTGGACTAACCAACGCACCGGCTTTCTTCATGTATATGATGAACTCAGTGTTCATGAATGAACTCGATAAGTTCGTGGTGGTATTCATAGATGACATACTAATCTACTCCAAAAATGAAAAAGAACATGAAGAACACTTGAGGATCGTGCTTCACTTCGGCTCAGAGAGCATAAGCTTTATGCCAAGTTTAGCAAGTGTGCATTCTGGCTGAAAGAAGTGAGTTTCTTGGGACATGTGCTATCTGAAAAGGGAGTCGCAGTTGACCCTAACAAAGTAGAAGATGTGCTAAATTGGAAGCAACCAGAGACCTGTGACTGAAATTCCGGAGTTTTCTTGGTTTAGCGGGCTACTACCGCCGCTTTATCAAAGATTTCTCCAAAATTGCAAAGCCTATGACCTCTTTGATCAAGAAAAATGCCAAGTTCATTTGGAATCCGAAATGTGAAGAAGCTTTTCAGACCTTGAAGAAATTGTTAACCTCAGCACCAGTGCTAGCTCAACCAGATATTACCAAGCCTTTTGAGGTGTACTGTGATGCCTCCGGTAATGGACTTGGTTGTGTCTTGATGCAAGAAGGAAGAGTAATTGCTTATGCCTCCCGCCAACTGAGGAAACATGAAGCCAACTATCCAACACATGACCTTGAGTTAGCTGCAGTCGTTCATGCACTAAAAATATGGAGACACTATCTGTTAGGCAACACATGTCACATCTACACTGACCATAAGAGTCTCAAATATATTTTCACACAACCCGAAATCAATATGAGGCAGAGGCGATGGTTAGAGCTGATAAAAGATTATGATCTGGAGATACACTACCACCCAGGCAAGGCCAATGTGGTAGCAGATGCACTAAGCCGAAAAGCTCATTGCAATGTGATAGAAGTCCGACCTACAGCAAGAGTAATCTGCTGTGAAATGAGTGACATAGAAACACCTCCAGGACAGCCTGCAGAACTCTATAGTATCATTATTGAGCCCACAATCAAGGCACAAGTCATAGAATGCTCAGAAGCAAGATAAGGGTATGGCACATATCCGTGAAGGTATTAGTGAAGAGAAGAAGGCGTGTTTCACGCTTGATGACCAAGGCGTCCTGTGGTTCAAGAATCGTCTAGTGGTACCCAAGGACATGGAGTTGAGGAAGAAGATACTGGACGAAGCGCACACTTCAATACTCACGATACATCCAGGCAGCAATAAGATGTACCAAGACTTGAAGCAAAAGTTTTGGTGGACCCGTATGAAACGAGAAATCGCCAAGTATGTGTCTGAGTGCGACAGTGTGCAAGAAAGTAAAAGCTGATCACTTAAAAGTCCGCTGGAATGCTTCAGCCGCTGGATATTCCAGCATGGAAATGGGAGGATATACACATGGATTTTGTTGTGGGTTTGCCTCGTACCCAAAAAGGATATGATTCTATATGGGTGATTGTCGATCGGCTCACCAAGTCGGCACACTTCTTACCCGTCAAGACTCATTATACTGCCGCTACCTATGCAGAGCTATATATTGCACGGGTTATTTCCCTACATGGGGTACCCAAGACCATCACTTCCGATCGAGGTTCGATATTTGTGTCCCGCTTTTGGGAACATTTACAATCCGCTCTCGGAACCACTGTGATTCGAAGTTCAGCATATCACCCTCAAACCAGTGGTCAAGTAGAAAGAATAAATCAAATCCTAGAGGACATGTTAAGGGCCTGTGCACTAACTTACTCCACCAAGTGGGATGAGTGTCTACCCTGGGCAGAGTTTGCTTATAACAATAGCTACCAAAAGAGCTTAGAAATGGCTCCTTTCGAAGCTCTTTATGGTAGGAGATGCAGAACACCACTAAACTGGTCCGAACCAGGAGAACGTGTTACCTTTGGCCCTGATTTAGTGGTAGAAGCCGAAGAACAAGTGAAACTCATACACCACCATCTCAAAAGAGCACAGTCCAGACAGAAAAGTTACTCGGATAAAAGGAGGAGGCCATTAGTCTTTGATAAGGGGGATCATGTGTATCTCAAAGTATCTCCGATGAAAGGGGTACAACGGTTTGGGGTGAAAGGAAAGTTAGCACCAAGGTACGTCGGTCCATTCAAGATCATTGAAAAGTGCGGAGCCGTCGCTTATCGGTTAGAACTACCACCACATCTGGCTGCAGTTCATGATGTGTTTCATGTCTCACAACTAAAGAAGTGTTTAAGAGTACCGGAGAAAGTAGGTAGATACCTCTCAAATTCAGATTGAACCAGATCTCACATACGAAGAACGTCCCATAAAAATCCTCGATCAAAAGCAAAGATCAACCCGTCGGAAAACAATCAACTTTTACAAAGTTCAATGGAGTAATCATTCCGAAGAAGAAGCCACATGGGAGCAAGAAGAATACCTACACACTAAGTACCCTGGTTTTCTGCCATCCACCTCAACTCGGTACGTTACAACAGCTTAGCTTCTGGGTCTAAACTCAATACGTGCACCCAACACTAACTACAACCAGTTTAACCACCCACGACACTTCAAAAATCTCGGGACGAGATTTCTTTAAGGGGGGTGGGTTGTGATGCCCTAGGCATCTCAAATGCATTACACTAAAATCATTAGCATAATGACATCTTTTTAAAGGCATTTTATCTTGAGAGCATGCATAAAGTAGGGCAATTGAGCAACTAAACTTAGTTTTCAGAAAAAAAAACTGTGTTTGTATTGTGGATATAACTTTAAGGCAATTGTGTTTTTCATAAAACCTTACATACCAAACTTGTAGGCAATTCCATAAGGAATGACTTTGGTATTTTGTGCTTTGGCATGCATGAATGTTGAAATCTAGTTTTGGGTCATTTTATGTGAAAATGTGACTTTTGCCCAATTCAGCCCTGTTTGGTAAATTCAAAATTTTGTGAAAGCAAAATTCAAAATCTTGCCATATCATGAATACCAAAGTTGTAGATCATGAGATTCTATGCAACTTTGGTATATTTCACCTTTTATGAAAATGCACCTAAGATGGACTTTTATAATTTCCAAGTTGGGGCTTTCAAATGGTCAAACAGGGGTCAGCAAGTTAATTTCAAATTTAAATCATTTTATATTTGGAATCTGGTATAGGTCCTTTTAGACAAAGTTGTAGATTTCAAAAAGTAAAACATTTCATTCAATTGGGTCCTTTTTCAAATTCGGCTCCTAAATTGGTCAAATTTACGAAATTCAGAAACCTGTTCAGCTGGTCAAAGGGGAATTGTTTTTTTTCGTTTTTCTTTTATTTTCTAGTCTCTATGACAGGGGGGACCCACCTGTCAGGCCCGCCGCGCCAGCGCACCGACGGCTTTTCCCCGCTTCCTCGCTCGATGCACCGAGTCCATACACCGTACTCTCTGTTCCCGGGAATGGCCCCACCTGTCAGCCACAGTGGTCCATAGACCCGGTTCACCCGCGCGCGCTCCCTCTTCTCTCCCCGCCCGGGCGCGTCCACGCGGCGCGGCGCGCCGAGCGCCGTGGCCACGCGCCGGCCGCCCTGGCCGTCGTGGCCACGCGCCGCTGCGCGCACGCGGACAGCGCGCTCGGCACGTCCTCAAGGCCGGGACGGGGTCTCGACCTCCTGTCCCCGAAGCCTCACTCTCGCGCTCGCCCTTTCCGCTCTCTCTGCTCACTCTCGCGTCGTCCGCCATTGACGGACCTCGACCGAGCTCGCCCCCAGCCATTTCCGTCCACTCCCGAGCTCAACCGTCACCGCGACGGGCTTCGCCGCCCGTCGACTCTACCTTCCCGTTCAGACCGCGCCGCCCGAAGCCCTTCTACCCCTGGCGTATTGCACCTGCCGGACCTCGCCGGTCAGGGGCACTCGTCGCCGACCCTCCCCGCGGTCTTCCCCCGCCGTCTGAGGTAGTGGATAAAGTTCCCCGTCCTCTCCTCTCTCTCCCCGACACTCCGCGGCGAGCTTCCCGAGCCCCGCAGGGCCGAGATTGGCCGCGCGCCGCCGGAGTTCCCCTCCCGTCGCGAGGAAGAAGACGACGGGAGGAGGAAGACGCACATTTTGCGCTATCGCCCTCCGGGTTTAACAGTTTTACGTTTCCATACCGAGCACTGTACACTGAGTCTTGTAAATCTTGCACAGGAACCCTCAGAAACTATGGATATTTATAGATAGGTCCTGAGTCTGTGTATTTTCGATTAAAATGCTTTTAAAAAGGCTGAAACTTTGAAAAATCATAATAAAGTGTATAAAAATCCAAAAATAGCAAACTTTGTTGCATTGTGTTCCTAATAAATAGATCTACAGGATGGGTATGATGGTTGAGTAGGAAAGGACAGTTTTGCCCCTGTTTCTTTTCAAACATATAAAACTCTAATAAATAGGAAATAAGGACTAAATGATCTCCAAAAATAGCCAAATTTGAGCAGGGACCTTGTTTTTATATGTAGGTTCTGTATAAAATTTGTTGACCCTAGCACTTGCTGTTGAATTACTATTTTGCCCTTAGTCTTGCTCTAGGCACATATTACACTTAAGAAAAAGGTTAATTTGGTGAATAATGTTTCAAATATGACTTTAAGGTTGATATGAGCTATAGTTATGGGATAACTTGCTAGAATTGGAGATGATGCATGTAAGGTTTTGGCTCTAAGTGAAAGCTGGTAGAAATAATGCACTTGTATGAAAGTTTCGGTCACTTCACATGAAGCGGTGCTATTTTCGCTACGCACACCCCACGTTATTTTATGTGACAAGCTAAGCTGTCATAGATGATGGCTTGTACGATTTCTTAGTATGAAACGACTTTCGCCTCAATATGCATAACTCTGTACCATGAATCATAAGTTCACTGATCTACTGCATTACACCCGCATAATGAAGCAAGCATTGCACTAATACATACTTCAACTGCATCATGTCATACATATAGATTCCACGAACGAAGAACCACCACCGGACCAACCGATCGTGACGGAGCCAGAAGAGGAACTGCACCCAGAGCCAGAGGACCAACAGCAAGAACCCGACTACGCTCCAGAGGCAGCTACTGACTCTAACGAGGAAGGTAGGCAGGACCATACTCTCCCAGCAAATAAATTATACTTGATGATTACGCATATGCATTAGGAGTTGTTTGGAACCAATTGCATTAGACTTCCTGGCCGTCCCTGGCCCTAGCACCTATACATAGAGTTCGTAGGGCGAGTATGCCTAGAAATTTCTAGGTACGAGTAGACACGAGTGTGTGTACTCGTCACGTAGGTATTTTTCAAAGTTACAAAAAGCTTACAGTCATATCACTTATTACTGTTGCTCATGAAGTTAAATAGAGACCGGGCGGAGATTTATTTCAGTATTTCCTTATCATGATGTCGCACCCGGACTCCGCCCGAGTCGTTTAAGGCCCGTCCGCTGTTCGTCTGCTGATCGGCATAACATTGCTAAAGTGCTTATCCGGGGAATGGGACCGGAAAAGTCTTTCCTAGGCTCGTCCGAAGGACAGAGACACGTTCCTACCCGCTGGTTGAGAGGAAGGTGGCCCGGGGGAGCTTGGTACTCATGACGGGGAGACCGAGATGTCGGCAGGCTCGTCATGGGGGCACAACCCGGGGGCTAGGCGGGAGTGAATCGAACTTGGGACGAGGCAGGTTAAGATTGGGGCTATATGTGGGAACGCGATGGCTAGTAAGCATATACCCCTGGCATGATAGTTATTCCCGGGAATTAAAATCGATTCGAATCGCTGATGCCCACCAGGTGTGGGAATGCCAATATCACTGTCGGGCAACGTAGTAATTACTTAAACTCCCGGTACCTTAATACTCATGGTTTGTGGAATACTACATGTTTGAGCTGAGTTGTTATCTTGCAAAGACTTACTACTATGTTGGCAATCATAGAGACAATGAAACTTATTATTTATGTTAATTAAGTTGCTGTTAAAAACTAAAAGCTAAGGATCTACTTGTTAATAAGCTGCTTCGCGTCAGCCGTAAGCCAAATCCATTAAGACCTACTGAGTAATTAGTACTCAGGGTTTGCCCCCACATTTTGAGCGCAGGTATGGAATTCATGGTGTGCGCCTGTGTTGGAGGCGGGG
Source organism: Paspalum vaginatum (assembly GCA_030272315.1). NCBI lineage: Eukaryota > Viridiplantae > Streptophyta > Magnoliopsida > Poales > Poaceae > Paspalum > Paspalum vaginatum. The sequence goes on along the minus strand of CM059021.1, from coordinate 14,051,026 downwards.
CATGTCCCTCATGTAGGATGAAGTGACTAAGTGGCACGAGGACAACATCGGTGGGCTCGATGTTGTACCTCCAATGCAAAACTTTTGGTGATAACATGGTGATCTAAACTTATATTTTCCGCTGCGAGAAACTTTCAAACTTGCTACTTTATAACTTTATGTTGGACTTGTGTTTTATGTAAAAACTGGCTTGTAACTAAGTTTGACTTTCTACTATTCAACTGCCTGTGATGATGTATCTGTTGTGGCTCCATCGTGAGTCAGATGTGTATGATGTCGGTTCCTCTGGGAAAGGTAATATCGGGAGTCGAATGACTCTCGACGGACGACCGGGTTTAGTTCGGTCTAATCGCACTGCAAGCCAGAGGTGGCAGGTGTGCTTAGCCCGGATTAAATCGGCGGTTCCGCCACATTAACTCATTGTTCTGATTCTTCACAACTGTCATTCCTCCCTTCTTGGGTATGACTTGGACTGGACTGACCCATTCACTATCTTATACGGGGTAGATAATACACGCGTGTAGGAGTTTAAGTACCTCCTTCTTAACTACCTCTCTCATCGCATTATTGAGTCTGAGTTGTGGTTCCCTTGTAGGCCGATGTTCGGTCTCCATGGGGATGCGATGTGTGCATAGGTTAGGACTGATTCCCTTTAGGTCTTGCAGTGAGTACCCAAGCACTGATCTGTACTTTTCCAAGACTGAGAGTAATCGCCGGCTTTCATTCTCAGTTAGCTTGTCACTGATGATCACCGGTGTGTCTGGATTCCTATTGAGGAAGGCGTACTTTAGGCCAGGCGGTAGCTGTTTAAGCTCAATTTTCTGGGGGTCGGGCCGCAGAGATTCACCCAGTTCTTCGAACTCAAGTGGCTCTTCTACCACACTGAAGTTGCTAGCCTCTTCCTCTAGGCTGTGTTGATCCTCCTCTTCCTCAAGTGAAATACCCATCACTTCTTCTAGGGGTCCAACTTCTGGCTTAGATTCTGTTTTCGTATTCAGTGTCTGACTCATGCCAATTTTGAGCACTTCTTGACCAAACTGAAGCAGTAACTATCCTAGATTTGTCGTATTAATTAGGGAAGCAATGGGGAGCCCAATCAATATGAATGGCATCGGCCCCTCGGGAATGTCGAAGACGTGGAAGTCTATGAATATTCGCTTGTCCCGCAAGGTAACTGGTATGACCCGAATGACTCCATGATTTTCCAACGATTCATTCTTGTTCCACTTCAAGCGAATGCTGGATTTTGATCGTGGTTCAGTGGGGAAGTGAGTGTCTACAACATATTTGGGAATGATGTTCACCCCAACTCGTGGGTCATAGAGAATATCTTGTGGAAGCATGTCGGATACATGGCCAGGGATGAGAGTTGGTTCTGGGTAGAACCTAACAAATTTTCTATCAAGTCTTCTCTCTTCTAGCCATTCCCGATTTATCACAGCTGTAAGCCAGAGTAGGTCCTCTCTCATTTGATGTATCTGATGTGGGAAGAGGTATGCTGGTTGAGAGGTCCTTTCAAAGCGTTGGCTCACTTTAGGCAACCGAGATACATTGCCAAAGCTTGCGAATAGTTTGTCGTCGAATGAGAACGGCAGAACCGACAGAGGATTCATCACGGTTTCACTGACCCTCTCAATGTCCTATGACGTGCTTGGTTCAGGGACATCCTCTATCATGAGGGTTTGATGGGATAGTGGAGCTGGTGGATGGATGTTCTGACTTTCTTCGTGGCAGCTGGGCTTAGGTGGATCTTGTGGATATGAGCGTGGTTTCTCGATCTTACTGCCATCAGAGGATTTCTCAAGGATTTTATCAAGGACTTTCCGTTCTTCCGGGGCAGTTAAGTGAGAGAACGATCCTCCCGATGCTAAATCCAAACATAGTCCTACGCCTGGTGATAGGCCTCGGACAAAGTGCTGCATGAGCATGGATTCTTGTATCGCCAGGTCAGGGCCAGATGCGACCAGACTGGTGAAATGTGACTAGGCTGCGGCCAAGTCCTCGTTACTTCCTTGTTGGAAGTTGAGAACTTCACATCGGAGGTCAACGACTCGATGTTGTGGGAAGAATTGTAGACAGAACTTGGCTTTAAGTCTTTCCCAACTCCCCACTACTGCACCAACTACTCTGTTATACCAAGATTTTGCTGCTCCCGTAAGTGAGAACGGAAAGAGCAGCCATCGAAGAGTTTCTCCAGGCATTCCCAGAATTACGAGGCAGCTGCATAGCTGCTCAAATTCTCAGAGGTGTGTGTAGGGGCTCTTTGAGTCTAATCCCGTGAAACAATGATCCTGATCCATGGCTATCAAGCCGGGACGTAGCTGATAGCCATCTGTGATGATGGGGGCGGATGATGGTGGAGGCTCCAGAAAATCACCCTTCGGAGCAGATAATTCGCAGATAGGCATGTGATCCATTGGGTGGAATGGTGATATGATGGTGGTGGTATAGTAGGAGATAGGACGGCCTTGGTTCTGTGTTAAAATAGCTACCGTTCCCCGGCAACGGCGCCAAAAAAAGATTGTTGGCGTTCCTTAGCCTTCAGATATAATTCTGCAAGCACACGGTAAATGCGTTGTAGCTCTTTCACCCAAGAGTATTCTAGGGTATCGAATCCACAGAGAATGAGTATAATAACACATAACACAACCAACCGAACTAGTGAAGCTAGCAATGCAGAGGATAAAAGATAGGGGAGCAGGTTCTCGACAAATGTTTGATCACCTTACTATACTAAGCATGTAAAGAGATGTACTTCTCATGTAAACATAGAAACCAAAGCTGTAGCACCACTGCCAGGCACCAGAGTGCTGATTACCCAGCCGAGAAAGGCGGGTACTATAGGATAAGGCTATATCGTCAGCGAGTCTATCCGAACGTACGGGATTGGAATACTGAGAACACAAAAGCTATCACCTAATGTGTCTACCAACCAGAGCTGCGTGGGATAGCTGACCAACCAAGGTAAACTCTAAGTATGAACACCATCATGCCACTCTGAGAGTCTACTACTAACTGGTAATGAGCCAGAAAAGCAAGCACTACTATATAGCCAACACTATAAGCATGCACAAGGTTCCCATAAACTGACAAGTATAAGACTAAGTATGAAAGCAAACTAAGTATGAAATAACAAAGGTAGAGGACAAGGAACTTTACTCAATCCTAGATTGAATATCCTTCCACTGAGAATACAAGTATGGGAGCAAAGGGAAATCTAGCTCCCGCACTCTTCTCCTCACTACTCTCCTTGGTACAAGAGGCACTCTCTCTACAAGCTAAGGGATAACTTCACTTCTCCACACTATACACTTCACACCAAGTGCTACTATGCCACTACATCTACACACACACACACACTCATAATGAGCTACCAGGGGGTATTTATAGTGCCAAGAGAGTGAGGGGGTACTTGTAGAGTCGGTATGGCGGTTACAAGGGCGTGGGCCAGGCCGAGCGGCCTGGTTGGAGGCTGGGCGGCCTGATAGGAGGCTGGGCGGCCCCACCCTAGGCCAGGTGGCCTGGGGTGCCCTTGGATCCACTGCCTTACTTGATTCTTCGGTTGATATTGACTCCCCAAGGCGGTTGTAGGTCGGTTGGCGGTGATCCTCGTGTGCTTTTGCCTCAACCATTGGATTCTCGTTGTGTTTCTTCCGTAGCCATTGGAGGGACTCCCTTGAATTGCTGACTTAACCAATCCATGGGCTGGATTGGTGACGTGGAAGCCTTTTGACGTGTTTGTGCTTCTTCCCTCTGTTGCTATGGTGGATTTGTGTTTGACACGTTGTCTCTTGCATGCAGGTGAAGAATTGTGGCATTCGGAGCCAAAGGCAGGCCGGGCGGCCTGGTAGGAGGCCAAGCGGTCTGGGTCCTTAGCCCATTTCTAGCCTTCCTTCTTGGTTCACCCTGTTTTGCATGTTTTGTATGTTTTTGCACTGTGACATGTGTTCCTGCAAGACTTTTGTACACAACTCGTGGAACCGGTTAATATGTATGAACTTTGCAAAAAATTACCCTTGGAACATGAAATGTTGGTGGTCGAAATGGGTTATAACGACCGCCAACATGTATGGGTTTGTGTCTTGTAGGTGCTTGGTCTGAATCCCATGTTTGAGTAGAGGGCATGGAGTCTGTCTCTTTTTCTTATTTTCCGTTCTTTCTTTTTTTTCATTCTTTTTCTCTCTTTTTTTCGAATCTCCATGCCTCTCTTTCTTTCAAACGGTACTTTGGATGGGATCATTGATATTTCATTGCATACCTTCTTTTGAGACTTTAATTCATGGAACGTGCGTGTGAAGGCCAGAATTCTCGATTGATTCAAACTCTTGTAATGGCACAAAATTCGATAATACTCAAAACAATCAAGGAAGCAAGAGTGTACGAATTCTCTTTCATATGTGGCACTGGTGGGACAGGGATAGGAACTTGAGTTTATCCAAGATGGAGCCCTCTTTTTATTTTGCAAATAAAACTCTTTACTCATGTGGGAGGTTCCTTTAGTATTCTCCAATTATCTCATATCACAAGAATCAACAAGCTAAACTACAAGTGGTTCCCTATTCATGATAGTATCCAAAGGCAAGATTAATCTAGCATAAGGAATAAAATGGTGCGAGCACAAGTTGAAATTGACATAATGATCGTGTAGAGCATAGTTAACAAGGTTCCATGTGTAAGGTGTACAGAATGAAATGTGCAAACCTGATCTCCCAAATGCGGGTTCGAGATGGGAATGGGCTAGCCAACCCACCAACATGGCCGGGCGGCCATGGGGGTGGTCGACCCACCACTCCATGTTGGAGTCTAGCCCGTGCACTGGTTTGTTTCTACTGTGTGAGCCTTGTGGAGATGTGACGACGTGGTGTAACGTCTTTTTTGTGAAAACACATGGTCAGGCGGCCATGGGTGTAGTCGGCCGACCATGTCATCTTGCCCGTTTCTTCTGAATTTTTTCTGAGTTGTGTTGTTGTACCCTGCACAAGTGTTTCTCGCGCAGTTTCTGCAGGATTAGTGACAGGAGGTCGAATGGCTTTGGCCATTCCACCCAAGACTTTATTGGAAAGGGAAACTATCCTACCTTTATTGAATTCAAAATAATTAGAGGCGCATGTTACAAAAGGGAATTAAACAAACAAAATTATTCAACCTAAGAATTAAAACTAATGCGCCTAAGATAACTAGAAGCATGGGAGTCTATGGTGCAGGTGGATCATAAAGATCAGGATGTACCATGGCTTCTGCGAGGCGGCGAACTTTGGCGGACATCCCTTTTCTAAGGACATCGAGTTTATCATTAATGTCCATCCGCCATAGTTCACCTTCTGCGCAGCGCTCCTCTAGGTTTTGCAACTTTGCCCTAAGCACTACATTTTTCTCCCTAAGAGAGGCCACCGTGTCTTCTTCATTGGACGAATCTTCAAATTTCCCTGGCGGCCGTCTTATGGGAGGTGGAACAGCCACCCTCTTCACCGTCCTCCTTGGTGGAGTTGAGTAAATGTACTCATCTATGGAGGCATCTTGATTCACAACCCTAGGGATGAACACCTTCGCATACTCACACATGGGGGTTTTCACTCCATGGAGGGTATAGGTTGATGTACTAGGGAAAACCGGCTCCTTAGATGGCCCGGTGGCCTTTCCTGGAAGAGACTCTTGATGCACTTCACCGGGGCAAGGACCCCTGAAGTAGGACGAGAGGATGGGCGCGCCACCTTCTTGGCAATGGCTCTCATGGGGGACAGATCGTGAGGGGGCTTGTCCACACTGTGGGAGCGCCGAGGGGAGTCCGGACGACCATCTCGGGAGGCCGGCCGGCCACGGGGTCTGTCAACCATAGTCGGGCGACCATCAACCATGGTCGGGTGACCAATGAATGTGGTCGGCCGACCCTGGGGGCCTAGTCCCGTCGGCCAGGGTGACTTCCTGATGAGTCTCTCGGGACTCTCTTCCCTCAGGATGGATTGTAAAGGCTATGGTGAGTCCTCGGACGCCTGAGTGTAGGTGGCGGTGGTGCCCGGGTTGAGGGAGGTGGTGGCCTTGTCATTGATGTATGGAGAAGGTGGTGCCATGGCTGGTGTGGGGATGAGAAGAGTGTAGATGGGGAAGAAGACGATCTCCCCTTCCTTAAAACGTCGCCTTCCTCGATCTCATCCACTCAACAGAACTGAATCTGTAGGGAAAAAGGCTCCAAAACTCGATATTCGAATTTTGAGCAGTCGGGCGACCATGGGGAAGTCGGGTGACCTGGCCCGAGGGTCGGTCGACCTCGACTGCGGTCGGTCGACCATCCCTTGTGCCCGCAACTGCACCAGGGGGCCGGGCGACTGTACCCGAGGGTCGGCCGACCACGCCAACTGTGGTTGGACGTGCCAGGAGTTGGGGTGCCCCTCTTTGGTGAGCCTCACTCCTATTTTGGTGTGTGGAATGTCGGTTCTATTGAGATTTTTAGCAAAAGGTGAGATTAGATAGAATTTTAAGGGAGAAAAGTGGTAGTGTACATGGCTGCTTTTAAGGTCTGAGCTCGACCATGGATGTGTGATCAAACTACCTCGTGTAGCTCGAAGACATAAATTTCTTCGAGCGGAGGCATTTCGGGCTCAAGAAAGATTTTAAGGCGTTGCCCATTCGCCTTGAAAACCCTTCCGTCATCGTCCTAGAGAGTGACGGCGCCGTGATCGGTGGCTTCAAGGACCGTGAAAGGTCCTTCCCACTTACTTCTAAGCTTCCCATGACCAAATAAACGAATGCGAGAATTAAAGAGTAATACCTTATCTCTCGGTTTGAATGTTTTGATCTTGATTCGCTTATCGTGCCATCTTTTGGTGCGCTCCTTGTATAGCTTGGCACTGTGGTATGCCTTCTCCCTCCACTTCTTTAGTTCGGCTAGTTGAATTTGCCTTCTCACGCTTGCCGACTGGAGATCCATGTTCCACGTCTTTACCACCCAATGAGATTTGAGTTGTAGTTCCACCGGAAGATAACAAGTCTTGCCGTACACTATTTGGTATGGTGTCATGCCAATGGGAGTTTTGCATGTAGTGCGATATGCCCAGAGAGCATCGGGTAGCTTGGATACCCATTCTTTTCCCATAGCCTTGACCGTCTTTTGCAACATGTTCTTGATTTGATTATTTGACGTCTCGGCTTGGCCACTTGTCTGCGGATGGTAAGGGGTGGCGACACGGTGGTCCACACCGAGTTCAGCGAGACACTTCCTAAAGCGCTTGTCAATGAAGTGTGTGCCTCCATCACTGATGATGACCCGTGGCACTCCAAAAGGAGGAAAGATGGTTTCCCAGAACATCTTAATGGAGTGTCTTGAGTCTGCTGCAGGACACGGTATTGCCTCTACCCATTTTGATACGTAATCCACTGCGACGAGATTGTACTCCTTGTCTCCATTCTTGGGAAAAGGTCCCATGAAATCTTTGCCCCACACGTCGAATATGTCGAGTTGAAGATTGCTTGTGAGTGGCATAGCATCTCTTGGATTTATGTTCCCTTGGCGCTGGCAGCTTGGACACCGTCGTACGAACTCTTTTGCATCTTCGTACATAGTGGGCCAGTAAAATCCACTCTACCAGATTTTTGCATGAGTCCGATAAGCCCCATAGTGATCTCCATAAGAGGATGCATGGCATCTATCAAGGACTTGTGGTGCTTCACAAGCTAGAATGCAGCGACGTAGGAGTCCATCTGCACAAAGTTTGTATAGGTAGGGGTCATCCCAGAGATAGAATCGGCTGTCGTGGGCCAATTTCCTCCTATCTGCTCCTTGAGGGACATAGCAGGCAACTATGTAATTTACTAGATTAGCATACCATGGTTGGGCTGTCGTCACCTTTGAGAGCTGATCATCCCTCATGTAGTCATCGATTGGCAAGGGCGATGTTGCTTCAAATTTTATTCATGAGAGGTCATCTGCAACTGAATTCTCGACTCCCATTTTATCTCTGATTTCAATATCAAACTCTTGGAGTAGCAGCACCCACCGGAACAGTTGTGGTTTTGCATCTTTCTTGGTTAGGAGGTATTTAAGAGCTGCATGATCTATGTAGATGATGACTTTCAATCCTACCAAGTATGATCTGAACTTGTCAATTGCAAATACCACTGCTAATAATTCCTTCTCGGTGGTTGAGTAATTCAGTTGCGGGCCAGTGAGCATTTTGCTTGCATAAGAAATAGCATGATGCTTTTTATCCTTGCTTTGGCCCAGCACTACTCCAACTGCGAAGGCGCTAGCATCACAAATGATTTCAAATGGTAGGTTCCAGTCGGGTGGCTAAATAATTGGGGCTGAGACCAGTGCTTTCTTGAGCGTGTGGAAAGCTTTGAAACATTCCTCGTCAAATATGAAGGGTACATCCTTGGCTAATAGGTTGGTTAGAGGTCTGGCTATGTGGGAGAAATTTTTGATAAATCTCCTGTAGAACCCTGCATGGCCTAAGAAGCTTCGGATGGCCTTTATGTTGGTGGGTGGAGGTAGTTGTTCAATGATCTCGATCTTTGCACGATCTACCTCTATGCCTCTTTATGAGATTCTGTGTCCCAAAACGATTCCTTCTCTAACCATGAAGTGACACTTCTCCCAGTTCAAGACAAGATTGACTTCTTTGCACCTTCAGAGAACTTTTTCAAGATTCTCCAAACATCCATCAAAGCATTTGCCATAAACTGAGAAGTCGTCCATGAATACTTCCATGATATTTTCAATGAAATCAGAGAAGATTGCCATTATACACTGCTGGAATGATGCTGGAGCATTGCATAACCCAAATGACATTTGCTTGTATGCGAAAGTTCCGTATGGGCATGTGAAAGTCGTCTTACTTTGGTCCTCCAGGTGAATCGGAATCTGGTGGTATCCAGAGTAGCCGTCGAGATAGCAAAAGGAGTGTTTTGCCAGTCTTTCCAACATTTCATCAATGAAAGGAAGAGGAAAGTGATCCTTCCTGGTGGCGGCATTGAGTTTTTTGTAATCGATGCACATCTGCCATCCGGTGACAGTTCTCTGTGGTATTACCTCATTGTTCTGATTCTTGACAACTGTCATCCCTCCTTTCTTTGGCACAACTTGTACTGGACTGACCCATTCGCTATCGCTCATGGGGTGGACGATTCCCGCGTGAAGTAGTTTTAGGACTTCCTTCTTGACTACGTCTCTCATCGCGTTATTAAGTCGACACTGTGGTTCCCTTGTTGGTTTGTGGTCAACCTCAATAGGGATGCGATGAGTACATAGGTTGGGACTGATTCCTTTTAGATCTTGCAGAGAGTGTCCAAGCACAGATCTGTACTTCTCCAGAACTGAAAGTAATCGCTGGCTCTCACTCTCCGTCAGCTTGTCGCTGATGATTACCGGTGTGTCCTCATTCCCGTGGAGGAAGGCGTACTTCAGGCCAAGCGGTAGTTGCTTTAGTTCTATCTTCGGAGCTTTGGGCTGTAAGGATTCACCTAGTTCTTCAAACTTCCATGGCTCCTCTACCGTACTGAAGTTGCTAACAGCCTCTTCCTCTAGGCTATCTTGACCCATTTCCTCAAGTGAAGGGCTCATCACTTCTTCTATAGGGTCAATCTCTGGCTTTGCATCAGTTTTAGCATTGAGTGACCTATCGATGTTGACATTGATTTCTTCATTGCCAAGCTGAAGCTGCAGCCTCCCTTTGTATATATCTGAGCTGGTGAGGGCGACGATTGGGATCCCGACCATAATCAATGTTGTGGATCCCTCGGGGATGTCAAAGACGTGGAAGTCTAAGAACACCTGAGTATCCCGCAAGGTTGTTGGAATTACCTGCAAAACACCTTCGCATTTCAAATAACTGCCATTTGTCCACTGCAGACGCATGGTAGACCTTGATAGCGGCTGTGTCGGGTAGTAGTCGTCCATTGCGTGATTAGGGATTATATTGACTCCTACCCTTGGGTCATAGATAATATATTGCGGTTGAAGCCTTGATACTTGGCCAGGGATGACACTGGGGTCTGGATAGAATTTAATTGCTCTTGTGTCCAATCGTCTCTCCGCTAGCCAATCCTGATTAATAGCTGCTGAAAGCTAGAGGAGGTCCTCCTTCATGTGTTCTTTATGATCTGGTAATACGTATGCTGGTTGTGAGGTCATGTTGAAGCGTCGATCTTCTTTGGCCAACCGAGAGGCATCGCCAAAGTCCATGAATATTTCGTCCTCAAAGGAGAACGGAGGTGCCGATGGAGGGACCATCAAGGCTAAACTAACCCTCTCAGTTTGCCATGACGATGGTTTTGGGACTTCCTCGATCCAAGGGGGTGATAGTGGAGATGGGTGAGATGGTGTTTGTCTCTCTACATGTTCAAATGACTTGGGTGGCTTCTGTGGAGGTGGTTCTTCTAATGTACCAAGGTCAGAAGCCTTCTCGAGGATTTTGTCGAGAATCTTTCTTCCCTCATAGGGTTTTAGGTGTGAGAACGATCCTCCTGAGGCTAAGTCGAGGCAGAGATCAGCACCAGATGAGAGACCTCGGACGAAGTGTTGCAACAACATTGCCTCTAGAATTGCCAAGTCTGGTCCTGAAGAGACCAGATGGTTGAAGCGTGCCCAAGCTGCCCCCAAATATTCTCTTTCTCATTGTCGAAAAGACAAAACATTGCAACGGAGATCGACAACCTTATTTGGCGGAAAGAAACAGAGACAAAAACTGGCCTTTAGGTCCTCCCAACTCCCTTCTACTTTACCAACTGCCTGCTTGCACCAGATTCTTGCATCCCCCGTTAATGAAAATGGAAAAAGCAACCATCGAAGTGTTTCGCTGGACATTCCCGAGATGACCAAACAGCTGCATAACTATTCGAACTCCCAGAGGTGTACGTAGGGACATTCTGATTCCAATCCCATGAATGATTGGTCCCGAACCATGGCTATCAAGCCGGGACGTAGCTGATAGCCTTCTGTGATGATAGGTGTGGATGATGGTGGAGGCTCCAAATAATCACCCTTTGGAGCGGCGAGTTGATAGATAGGCATGGAATCCATATGGTAGGGTCATATGTGGTATTTTGTGGGGATATATGTGGTGGTTGTGTATGGTGGTGAGTATGCACGATCCTGAGTTCTAGTCAAATTAGCTACGGTTCCCCGGCAACGGCACCAGAAAAGCTTGTTGGCGTTTCTTAGCCTACTGATATAAATCCGCAAGCGCACGGAAACACGTTATAGCCTTTCACCCAAGAGTATTCCAAGGTATCGAAATCCACGAGGAACGAGGAGTAACTCAACGTAAAATGGATAGAACCGAACAGTGAAACCAGCAATTGTAGAGATAAAAGACAGAGCAGAGTCGGATCACTACTTTAAATAAAGCAACTCTACTCTACTAAACAAACTAGTACTCTACTTAACAGGTTTACTTGGACACTAAGGCTATAGAACCACTTTCGGGCACCAGAGTGCTGATAACCCAGACGAGAAAGGCAAGCACTACAGAACTCAGCTATGCGTCGATGACTACTTATCCGAACGACGGGGTTGGACTACAAAGGACACACACCCGCTGTCCCCAGGTGGGACTACCAACCAAAACTGCGTGGGACAAGACACCTTCCAAGGCAAACTCTAGTCTAGACACCACGTCTACACAACCAAGTTTTCTACTACATTGGTTCGAAGCCAGAGAGCAAGCACAACTGTATAGCTAAACTACACATAGCACACTTCACCCGTAAACTATTAAGCAGGGACTAAGTATGTAAGTAAAGTAAGTATGAAATAAATAAAGCAGAGGGACAAGTAACTTTACTGTATCCTGGAAATAGAGTAATATTTCCTCTGAGAATAAGAGCTCGGGAACAGAATACCAAAGAGAAATCCGACTCCTTCACTCTACAACTGACTACTCACTCTTGATACAATTAGCTCTCTCTACAATGCCAAGGGTGGACTCACTACTATAATCTACACTCAACTACACAACCACACTATTCTTCTATTGATCCACCACACCTTGCAAGTGACCTCCCGGGGGGTATTTATAGCTTGGAGACCGAGGGGGGTATTTGTAGGCCTGTAAGGTCGGTAGTTGGGGTAAGTCAGTGGCCGAGCGGCCAAGGCGGTGGTCGGCTGACCCTAGGGTAGGTTGGTCGACCTTCGGGATGGTCGAGCGACCACCCGATGAACCGCCTTTGTTGATCCTTCGGCTGTGATAGACTCCATACTTCGGTTGACAGTTGTGGCGGTTGAAGCACGTGCAAAACGGGGTTGGTGCATGGTCGGCCGACCATGGGGTGTGGTCAGGCGACCACCGGATTAGCTGCATGTTGTTCCGTTGTGTCATGGCCTTTCGACCCTTGGATGCATTGGATACTTGATCCAACGGTTGTATTTGACTTGTTTTCTGTTTGTTTGCATGCAGGTCCAAGATTGGTAACGTGGCAGGGTCGGGTGGCCATGGGCCATGGTCGGGTGACCATGCCTTCTAGGCTGTGGCTGCCTGGTGGGCTGCCTAGTCTTCCTGATGGTCGGGCGACCCTTGGGGGTGGTCGGCCGACCCTGAGAGATGGTCGGGCGACCCTGGTGGGCTGCCTAGTGGGCTGTCCAACCTCTCTGATGGTCGGGTGACCCTAGGAAGTGGTCGGCCGACCCTGGGAGGTGGTTGGACAACCCTAGAGATGGTCAGCCGACCATGGCTGTTTGGCCCATTGCCACTCCCCTTGCCTCATTGCATCTATTTTGTTCAATCCCTATGGTTTTGAATATGAAGAATTCTTCCATACAATTTTTATGCACAACTCGTGGAACTGGTTAGAAATAAATGAAATCTTGGTAAAGTATACTCTAAAGCATGAAATGTTGGTGGTCGAAATGGGTTTTATCGACCGCCAAGAGTGGTCACTAGGGTCATGGTTATATTTGGTGGTCTCAGGGAGGAGAGTGCTGGTGGTCTCACAGAAGTTCCCGGTGGTGGTCTTTTGCTGGTATGCATACTGCTAGTCCTTTGGTGATGTATGTTGCAGTCTACAGTTGGTGGTTCCTTAGGTTTCTGGCAGTCCCTCAGATCTGTTCTCTTACAACAAAACTTTGGTTTGATAGTGCAGTGTGGTGCTCGACTGCTTATATTTACTTCAATATTTGTGGACCTTGTATTAAGTTCCGTGTTCTTTTTTGTCTAGCAACTGGTTGTACTACCATGTGTGATGCACCTGGTCCCTTGGTGTTTTTCTCTAGCAAACTATGTTTGTTGGATGGTTTGCTGATTTGCCCTTTTGCTCCCCATGATGACAAAGAATTGGAGTGTTCTCTCCTGGAACATTAGGGGAATGAATAGCTCTAATAAATGGGATGCTTTGAGACTGAAAATTGATGAGAGCGCTTGTGCTATAATTTGCATTCAAGGAACAAAACGACAGTCTTTTGACTTGAGATACATTAGGAATTTTCCACCGAGGAGATTTGATGCCTTCGATTTTGTCTCCTCAGAGGGAGCTTTCGGTGGTATTTTGGTAGTCTGGAATAGTTCGATTGTCCAGGCCACGGTTGTAGAGAAAAGGTCCTTTTGCATCACCTTGAACCTCACATCTATGCATAACTTGACGCCCTGGTGCCTCACAGCAGTCTATGGACCCTGCTCGCAACCAACCCGAACAGAATTCGTTCAGTGGTTCAAAAATATCAGTATTCTGAGTGATGAAGATTGGTTATTTATGGGTGACTTTAACTTCTACCGCTCTCTTGAAAACAGAAATAAGTCAGGAGGGAACCTTAGTGATGTCGTGCTTTTCAATGATGCCATTGGGGAAAATGGCTTGCTAGAGTTACCGCTTAAAGGTACAGGATTCACTTGGAGTAATATGCAAGAAGATCCCCTACTGGAGCAACTGGATTGGTTTTTCACTTCAGAATATTGGACACTTTCATTCCCAAACTCTATGGTTATTCCTCTGGCAAGGCCTATCTCGGATCATGAACCCTGTCAAGTGGTTATTAGTACTAGTATACCCAAGTCAAACATTTTCAGATTTGAAAACTTCTGGGTACAGCAATAGGGGTTCTTTGATATAGTGCACCATTCCTAGTCCTAAGAACCTAGGAACAAGCATGACTCGGCTACTATTTTAGTAGCCAAGCTCAAGAATTTGAGATATGCTCTCAAGAACTGAGTAAAGGAATTTCGAATCTGAACCATTTGATTGAAAATAGTGACAAGGTCATTGCCTTCTTGGATGCACTTGAGGAGTGCAAAGTGCTGACTTCCCCTGAGACCAATCTCAGAAGGATTGTTAAACAACATCTTCTTACCCTTCTGCAGTATAGGATGGAATATTGGGAAAAAAGATATACCATTAATCGGGTTAAATTTTGGGATGAATGCACCAAGTTTTTCCATTCTATGGCAACTATATCATATAGGAGAAATTGCATTCCTCAACTGATGAATAAGGAGGGATGTTTTGTGAATGATCATGATAGCAAGGCAACAATTCTCTGGGAGGTTTTCAAAGCAAGAATGGGTGTCTCAGATAACCCATTGATGTTGTTCGATCTCTCTTCTATGGTAAATCAAGTGTCGGGGCTGGATGAGTTGGCAAGGCCTTTAGAAGAAGAAGAAATTGCATTGGTAATCAGAAGGTTACCCACTGACAAGGTGCCAGGCTCAGATGGGTTTAGTGGTCTGTTCCTCAAGAAATGTTGGCTAATTATAAAAGGGGATTTCACTAAATTGTGCATGGATTTTTTTGATCATAGGGTGAACATTTCCTGTCTGAACATCTCCTTCATCACTTTAGTTCCCAAAGTTGAGAGCCCAAGTTCTCCTAATGACTACAGGCCTATCTCTCTAAGCAACTGCTCCCTCAAAATACTCACCAAGATCTTGGCAAATAGGCTGCAGAATGTCATCCTGAACATAGTTCATGAGAACCGGTATGGTTTCATAAAAAGAAGAAGTATTCAAGACTGTCTTGCCTGGAGCTTTGAATTCCTGTATCAGTGTCATCATTCAAAAAGAGAAATCATCATATTGAAACTCGACTTTGCAAAGGTTTTGACACAGTTGAGCACTCTTCTATACTGGCCATGATGAAGGCAGTTGGCTTCCGTGATGATTGGATGAGATGGGCCAATTGTGTACTCTCAACTGCTGTTTCATCCATCCTGCTAAATGGGGTCCTTGGAAACCAATTTCATTGCAAAAGAGGGGTTAGGCAGGGTGACCCTCTATCCCCCCTTCTGTTTGTATTGGCTGCAGATCTACTGCAATATGTTTTGAACAAAGCTCTGGCATTGGGGATTCTAAGATTACCATTACCACAGATGAGAGGGCAATTCGCAGTGATTTAGTATGCTGATGATACTATATTGATAATGGAGACAGATGCCAGACAATTGTTTTGCCTCAAAGCATTATTGTCGAGTTTCTCGACATCAACTAGCTTGAAGGTCAACTTCAGTAACTCATCAATGGTCCCAATTAAAGTTACTCAGGAAAAAATGGAAATACTCTCTGGTACGTATGGGTGTCAAATTGGGACCTGGCCTTTCACTTATCTGGGGCTACCACTAGGAACCACTAAACCTCGCATTGAAGATTTCACAGCACTAATGTACAAAGTTGAAAGAAGGTTGTCCACCTGCTCCTCTTTTCTCTCATATTCAGGAAGATTAGAGCTAGTTAACTCTATTATCATTCCTATTACTATTTATACCATGTCAACTATCAAGATAGACGCAGGGGTAATTGAGATTATTGATAGAGCCCAGAAGCAATGCTTGTGGAGAGGTTCAGATCTGTAGAAAAATGGCAGGAACCAAGCAGCCTAAGAGCTGATGCAAAAACCAAAGACCAAGGGGTGCTTGGGTGTCGTTAACCTAACAATATAGAACGAAGGTCTCCTTGCCAAAGAACTGCACAAATTCTACTCTAGGAAAGATGTTCCATGGGTATACCTCATCTGGGATAGCTACTACCAAGATAGAGTACCACATGCTAGTAGAGCAGTTGGCTCCTTCTGGTGGAAGGTTGTCCTAAATCTTCATAGCAGTTATAGAGAGGAAGTTGTTTGCAAGGTTGGCAATGGTGCCTCAGTCCTATTTTGGCACGATAATTGGTTGGGAGGGATGCTCCAAGATAAATTCCTGAGTTTCGTAGCCTTTGCACTGGAAACTTAGATTTCAGTGAAAGAAATCCAGGAAGCTGCTGATTTGGCTAGTATCTTCTTTTTACCACTCTCTGAACAAGCTCACACTGAACTTTAGTTGGTACATGACCTCCTTAATGAGAGTGATTTTAACGAAGAAGAACCAGATGTGTGGACTTTCCCAGGGGTTGTAAAAAAATTTTCAGTGTCCAGGTATTACAAGCGGAAACACAGAGGTCTCCATGCTTCACCAATCTTTAGAAAGATGTGGAAAACAAAGTGCACAATGAGAACCAAGTTTTTCTTCTAGCTAGTCTTGGTGGACAGGATCAACACAAGAGATATGCTGCATAGGAGAAATTTGTTGTGAAGCTAAGACAGATCATGTGCTATGTGTTTGGTAGGACCTACTGAAGATGTGGATCATCTTTTCTTTCAGTGTCCACTGGCTCAACAGTGTTGGGAATTTGTACACGTCCAATGGGACCACCAGCTGCACCTGCATGACAGAATTTTACAGGCTGCGGAATCATCTGGGGTTCCCTTTTTTTTAGATATGTATCATAGCTATGTGGGAGCTTTGGAAGATGAGAAACAGAAAGATTTTTGATGGGCAGAATGCTTCTCTTGCACTTTGGATTATGAAATTCAAAGATTTGGTCAAATTCTAGAGCCTGCGGCTTAGGGAAGACCACCAATCAATTGTTTTTTCATGGCTAGACAATTTGTAATTTCTCCTCCTTTTAGTTTCCTTTCTAGGATTTTAGCTGTTTGGTTCTTCTACTACTGGTGGTAGTGAATTGTACTATGTAAGTTTGCTCTCCTCTTATAAATGAAAAAGCCTTTTTACTGTGGGGACCTCCCCCACAGTCTTTTTGGTAAAAAAAATGCAAGGAGGAGATGGCCCAACAAAAGAACAAGAGCAAGAGAAAGAACAAGGCCAAGAGTAATGATAAGGGCAAGAATAAGGCAATGGAGAACAAGAGCTCTCCAAAATTGAAGGCCTCACTAGTGTACACCAAGCCCACCTACAAGGCAAAGCAAAAGAGCAACCACTACATGCTTGAGAAGAAGAATGGTAAGGTGGTGGCTCATACCATGGGGTGGAGTAAGCAAGGATAGAACTGGCCTATTTGGGTGGTAAAGGAAATAATTCAAACCATGGAAGGCTCCCAAAAGGTTTGGGTCCCTAAGACTTAGAAGTAGAGAGTGGTTTCGGGGAATTTGGAGACTTGGCAAATATTGGGGTGCATAAGTAGGGATGCATCATGCAATTGGATTGGAGTGAAGTATGGGATTACAAATTAGTGACCCAAATTCCCCTCCCCTACATACGAGGTAAAGAGCTAGGTAAAACAATCGCATGCATCATTGTAGCTTGTATGCCTCTCTAGGATTGCATGAGCATATTTATTCATTGTAATTGGTATCTAGCATTGTGCTCTCCTAGATTACATATGGTATGTTGCTCATGCTAACCGTCTATTTTTTAAGCAACTTACATGAGCTAAACTTGTGGTGTGTGGAAAACACCATTTCAATCATGGCACATGGATCACAAGGACAAAGGGTTACAAGTGGTATCACCTTCTTACTCTTAGTATCTCTTCATTTTGTGTCATGTTTTCAAGTTTTAGATGTTGATCCCCATGATTGTGAATTACAAGTTCATACACTTGGTTTAGTAATTCAAATGCTAATGCACACATTTAGGGGAGCAACTCTATAACTTGTGTTTGTGTGACTAACATGCTTTCAAGTGCTATTTGCTGTAGTCACATGGCTCTACCTCCAATAAGCTTCATTTTCAATTGGTGCCCATCCCCTATAATTATGCCACAAGCCACAATTCATATCATGATGATTCAAGGCAACTACTCCGTGACTAAGGGGGAGAGATGGTCACTACAAGTGATTGCTTCTATTGGTATCATAAATTAAGGAGGAGAGCAAGAAAAAGGTAAAATGGCCTCACTAGTAACATTCCATTGCTACTAATGCTTTTCTTTGCTAGTGGTTGCGTTTAGGTCTTTTAGCTGCTCGATGACAAAGGGGGGGAGAGATCCCATGCAAGCAAGATGCAAAACATATGGGGGAGAGAAATCGGAAGAGAGATCCCATGCACGGATTGCATATCTTAAGGTAGAGAAAAGGTCAAGCACCAAGGGAGACAAAAATGAAGACCATTAGCAAGGGGAAGATGAGTTGAAAACAAGAAGGCAAGGTGATAGGGGGAGGTACCTAGTTCAAATATGGGGGAGAATTGTTAAATCTGCAATCCTATGATCTAGAGTACCAAACTCAGTGCTCAATTTGTGCTTAAATCCTTCATGTGGATATAAAGCCGAAAGCATCAATTGGATCATATTCCGGTGGCAAATAAAGTTGAGCATTGAAAAATCCATCCAAGCAAGCTAAGTTGATTCTAACTCGTTGATATTTACATTTCATATCATTTCTTACATTTATCTTGCCTGCTTTGGTTGTGTTTTCATCAATCACTAAAAATGGGGAGATTGTAGGGAAAATGGCATCATGTGACATATTTCCATCGTTGTGTTTTGGTGATTGATTGACAACCAACACTTGGACATATGAACTTGTCTAGATGCACATTCTCAGGTATTTAGGTCCAAGGGATGAATAAGGAGAAAAGCCGTAGGAAAGACCCGAAGGGCCACCCCAATGGGGGTTCCGCTACCCGATTAGAGGACGGGGGTCAAGGGGGAGCTGCCCCTTGCGGGTCTTAGGGCAGTGCCCTCAAACCTCATAGGATTGTGAGGACAGGAAGGTACGGTCTGTGAGACCGTCCTATCAGACGGACCAAGTTTCCCGAAGAGGCTGAGAAGTTGAAGCCTGGCGATTTATGAAGACTGGATGGTACAGCCTCAAGGGATTGAATGGACCGGACCATTTAACCAAGGAACCAGAGCTGAGGAGACCAAGTCACACGGACCGCATAGTATGGTTTAGAAGACTGGACTATAAACCATACCAAGTTGGCTGAGGGTGTGAAGATTGAAGCCGTGGAAGATTACAACGGACCGTATGGTACGGTTGTGAAGACCGTCCTATTTAACCCAAGGCTGAGTACTTTGAGGGGAATTCCAGTGATCAACATACCGTATGGTACGGTCCATCAGACCGTCCTAAACATCGGACCAAAGTACAGTGATGCAAGATTCCAGTGACCGTTGGAAAAGTGAACGGACTGTATGGTTCGGTCTATGGAAATTGTATTGACCGTATAGTACAATCTACTCTGCGTTAGCAGCCCGTTGGAGCAACGGCTAGTTCGTGTTTGGGGGCTATATAAGCCACCCCACACGGCCATTTCAAGTGAGTTAGAGCCACTTAAGTTGATAGCAAGTGTAGAAGTGTATTCCAAGCATATCCATCGCTCCAACCACCATATGAGAGCTTAGTGCATATCCAAGCTAGGCTAGAGCTTAGAGAGAGTGAGCTTGCGAGCTCTTCTTGAGAGTAGCTCCTACGTGAGTTAGAGGAGAAGCCTTGGCTGCGGTCAAGCCACTTGTATTCATTGCTAGACCCTCCTTCTTAGTGTGGAGTGGTGGCAACAACTTGTGCGGGGATGAGGAGACCCTACAAACTCCATAGTGAAGCATCTGGCGCCTTATGACTGAGAGAGACGGTGGCGGTGGCTAAGCCTTAGTGGCTTGGTGGCACTTATCCTTTGCTTGTCGTGAGCCTTGTGTGGCAAGTGCAAGACGTGATCGGAAGAGTCTTGGTGCCCAGCTCAGATATTGCCTTTGGTGGTGAGCCCGTGGACGTAGCCCTTAGTGGTGAACCATGTTAAATCTCCGTGTCTCCTCGGGAGTTTGCATCCCCTTGCCCTTACCTCTTTATTTACCGCATTTACGTTTTCGCATTTACTCTCTTGTGTTCCTTTAGCTTTCCTAGTTAGTTTGATTAGGTTTGGCTCTAGATCGCAGGTCTTTTGGGTAAGTTAGAAAACGCATATATAAATCTTAGACTTAACTAGTATGTGTAGGGCGAAATAGGATTATCTTATGCACTAGATAACCCTAGGTTTTAGAAAAACGATTAGTGACCCAATTCACCCCTCCCCTTCTTGAAACGAATACCTGGCACATTCCTTTCAGGAGTAACGGTAACTAGCGTGTTACCGTAACACGTCATACCTCAGCCCTTCCTTACTGCAGCAGGCAGATTTGAGTTACGAGTCCAGTATCCTTGATGATGCAAATAGTTTTGACTCGAGGGGCAAGCGAGAAGGCGGACTCGTAGGTTGTCAATAGCCCAGTAGAGATGATGTTTCCATAAGGAAAGAAGAGGTTCTCCTGAAATCCCCATATGATGAACATGGAGTTAAGTGTTGGCCACTTCGAAACCGGTGTGAGAGTTCGTCAGGAATATAAGCTACTCGTTGACATCATAAAAAATATGATGGCCTCTAATAGATTTTCTAATTAACCATTTTTTCTATATGATATATGGATATGTATTGTCAAATCACATGGTTCTTGGAGGCTATTTGTGTATAATTAATTTATTTTATGGAAAAATCATAAAAATGCAATTAAATACAAACAATATTGCATTTTTTCCAAAAATTGCAAACAAGTTACCTAGGCCAATAAACATGCTCTACAAAGGTAACCTCAAGTTATCACATGAAAATAATAAAGAGAATTATTGGTTATGTTGAAACTTTGATGATTAGAGTGACTTCACGTGTAACCCACGCTATGAGTGAAAGTTATATGGAAGAAACACCGACACCATACGGAGTTCCTTATCCAAACTTTTTTGAGAATGCTATATATGTGGACATATGATGCCCCTCTGCCTTATATCGTGACTTTCTGAGGCTATTTTTGTCTTACTAATATCTTTCTATAGAAAAACACAAAAAATAAATTAAATTGATAAAATATTGCATTGCTGTCTACAAATTGCAAATAAGTTACCTACACAGATAAACATGATATACAAAGGTAACCTTAAGTTCCCACGTGAAATTAATAAAGTGAACTATTGATTATGTTGAAACTTGGATGATTAGTGTGACTTCGTGTGGAACCCAAGCGGAAACTATACAAAAGAAATACCGACACCCTATGGAGTTTCTTGTCCAAACTTTTTTGAGGATGCTATATGAGCCCCTCCACGAAATGTCATTGCTTTCTAAGGCTATTGTTATTTTCTTAATTTTTTATATAAAATCACGAAATATTCAATTAAATACATAAAATATTGCAGTGATCCATGGAGAGGATTATTTTAATATAAATATAGTTTAAAAGAAAAGTCAAAAGATTTCTTCAAACTCTTACGTAAAAGATAAACTTAAGATTTGAGATGTACACTTCATTCGTCCCGTTCTTAGAAAAACCGACATGTGGAAACGCACCCACATTGTAGGCCGCTGTTGGGTTGTATCCCAAGTGGAGAAGGCCACCAGGTTGTTGGTAACTTCGTCAATCTCAAAATTTGCTGGCCCAATCATTTGGAGGTGCTCATAGTGATAAGGTGTGCGTGCGTACGTTTATAGGGGTGAGTGTGTGCATCAGGCTATGTTTCTCCAAAAAAAAAAGTAAAATAACACACCGTACATAAATCTAACTAACTGATAGCTAATTTATTGGTTGGCATGTTGTTTCTATGTTGTTGGTCACAGGTTTGATTCCTACCCGCCTTATATGTTAGATTTTTGCTCTTTTTTTCTAGAAGCTGACACGCAGGACCCACCCGATGCCTACAGGCCCATACTGGCTCAGGCGCAACTCGACCATTAAGTTGGATTGGCTGGACGTATGAGCATAGGACCCAAATAAATTAGGTATGGTTATTTTGAAATCTATATTCCTAAGTCAGAACAAAACAATAGGCATACACTTAGATGTTCAAGTTCGTCACAAAAGTTTGTCATAACAATTCATGTTTGTCATAAGCCTACCAATTCGGTTCATGATCAAGGAGTTCGTCACAAAACAATTAGAAAGATCGTCACAAAGGTCATCCACGTGATGAATATTGTGACACTCTTTGTTTTCATCGTAAAGCTACCTTACCCTCCAGAAAATGTCGTAAACACAATAACTTTGTGCCGACCAATTCCATTGTCTTGTGATATTCATAATAAAAGCCCAAATCACTAGTGGCACCAAAAGACCAATGACAACAGCTCCGGCACGTTAACTCCTCACGTTCTAGGAGATGGTTTTGTAACTACCCATCGAAACAACATTGTGAAAGCTGCCCTCAAACGCTCATCGTTTGATTCACTCCAAGCTCAAAGTAGAGCGTGGCGGGTGATGTCGGCAGGAACACATCTCAGCAATTGCACTCCTATGGCTGCTTGACAGGCCGAGCAGAGGTCGTCGTAGGCCGCGGTCGCGCTGATACGTGGGGAGCATCGAGTTTTTTTTAGCTTTTGTTGGAACTGCGGGTCCAAAGGCTGAGGTTCTATGTTTGAATCCCACCCATCCTTTGCATGGGGTTTTATGTATTTTGTCAGAGTGGTTTAAAATATTGACGCCCACGGGAGAAGGCGCTAGGTTAATGCCGCTAGAAGTTTTAAGGGTAAAATTGTCTAAGACTACTGGCTAAAATTTAAAAAGGCATCAATTATCATCTACACCTTCTGAAGTTTTCTCTGGTAAAAATTACAGAATAGATTCACTTCCCCAGCTCCACATTATAAATGCATATTAAGAATCATTTCACTGATAAATAGCCAAACATTAGAATCCCTCCACCACAGAATTAGCTCCCCGAGCTAGAAATCGGGAGCAGAGCTCCACTAAAAAGGCCCTAAACAACAACTAATATATATGCTCCCTCGCATGCAGCAGTGAAATTACGTACAGCATCCAAAACTGTTCGGAGTTCTGAAGCTAGCACACAATTGAAGGTTGTGCACAACTAATAACTCATGAGTGTTTCTTGTCATGTGTGGTAAAAAATCACTCAATTTACAAAGGAGTTTTTGCTGCACCCTGGAGCCAGTGCACCAGGGAAAGACACCTAGCGTCGCCCTACTTGTGTGTACGAGCATACCCCACTACAGTGGCGGAGCCAGCTAAAGATTGTAGGTAGGGCGGAGACTCATGCCAAGTACTCAAGTATCATTTGCTACACATCAGTCATAATCTAGGCAACGATTATGCAACAACTATCATCGCAAGCACAAGCAAACATGCCCATTGTATTCTTCTTCTTACGTGTCGCCTGTTACTTGCATGTTATTGCTGCTATTGACTACGTTCCAACAAAAAATAAGCATTGAATGAGTTGTATGTTGCAGGGTTTAGATAGGGCGACTGCCCAACCACGCCCTATTGGTAGATCCGCCCCTGCCCCACTGCCACTGAACTGCCGAGGCCAGCGTCCTCTATCACAAACTGAGCTTACGAGTTACAAGGCGGCCGTGCAGAGCACATATATGTGATGACTTGGTCAGTCTGTAACGGTTCTTAGGAGAGCCAAACTGGTGGCTATTCGAACCCATCGACGCTTGAAGGAAACAAACAAAAACATGGCGTGCCGCTAGCTCCATCTAAGCGAATTCATCGTGCCAAAAGTGTGATGACCAACCAACCTAGTAGTAGTGCGTCTATGTCTACCACTTGAGTTCGCCACCGGCTGGCCTCATCGATCAGGTTCTATCTCTGTCGTCAATCCAGGAAGACGACCGAGAGTCTTTATCTGTGACCCATCACCTATCCATCCATCGGCTGGTTTCTTCAGCGGCGTTACATGCTCCGAGTACACATGCTGCGCGTGCAGCAGCGATCCAGGCTGTTGGCGGCAGGCGGCCGCGCGGCGCCCGACGAGGAGGAGATCCGGGCCTGCTCCGTGGTCCTAGGCTCCGTCCTCTCCCTGATGCTCCTATGCGGTGTCCTCTCCCTGGTTCCCGGGCCCTTCGCCGTCACAAAGGCCTTTATCATCCTGGGCGCGGCGGCGATCATGCTCATGGCTGTGCTCCTCAGCTGGCTGGCCCTGACCACGCCGGGGATCACATCTCTGCTTGCAGTGTCGCATGTACCAGGGGTGGTAGTGCCAGCCGTGCAGCCTCCGGTGGCTGCCGCTGCAGCAGCGCCCGTGCGGCTGGCGCGCCGCCTCTGCGCGTGCGGCCTGGCGGACGCCGCGGGGCTCGCCTCGCTGCCGGCGTTCCCATACGAGCCGGCCCGGCCTGAGGCGGCGGCGACGACGACGACGGAGGGCGACGCCGTCGCCGAGCAAACGCCGGGCGGGAGCGGCGTGCTGTGTGCGGTGTGCCTGGAGGACGTGCGGGCCGGCGAGATGGTGCGGCAGCTGCCCGCGTGCCGCCACCTCTTCCATGTCGGCTGCGTCGACGTGTGGCTGCGCTCGCACCGGACATGCCCCATCTGCCGCCGCGAGCTGCCCCCGCGGAAGGCCACGGCGGCGCGGACCGCGGCCGCCGCGGAAACATTGCCGTTGCCGCCTGTTTGAGTGTGTTCCGGCTCATCACTCACACTTGGAAAAGAGTCAATTTGGTCTGTCTACTTGAAGAACATTCTTCAAATGAATAATTAAGGCATTACGTTCTGATTGAGTTGGTTTCTGTACGGCCGTTTGGATAGCTATCCGGATACACTGTCGAAGAACCCAAAGGGGCGTTCTAGTCCAGCCTGCATGCGCCTGATGCTCTTCCAGTTCCACAAGGCGTTGTACTGTGATACAACCGATCCATCCGACAGAGACTGGTACCGACATGCGGACATGGTACGGTCTCTAGACCTCTAGCTTAGTTGCTACTAGTTGTTTGTTTGACATGCTTGAAACTGCCTGCTGGTGGGCGTTCGTCTCAATCTGTATCTTGTGCGCACGTTGATTGTGTGATCATAATCAATCCCTATCTCTTCTCTACTAATCTACCTATAATTATTATATATTAGATTAGAGAATAAGTTTTTTTCGTCTATTCGAAGATACGAAAGTTGGGATACGGTTAATCCAAGTTACAATTCTAATCCGAATATGGATTGAATTCAAAATTTACATGCGAATCTAGTTCGGACTGTAGCAAGCTGTAAGAAAACGGACGTCCAGATTGCATACGCACTCCGTTTTCGATATTTTATATATTGATAAAAAGCTATAACCTTTTCAACCCAATTGACACATGGCTTTTCAATCCAACTGACACCGCCCACAATTTTCTCAAAGTTGACGGAATCATCAAAACAAAATAAAATAAATGAATAATATGTCATTATGCTATAATAGAGGCCACAAAATAACAAGCGCCCTCTACATATTGACGTATAGATAAGGAGATCACAAAGAGAGGACTGTTTTTTTTTTTTTTGCAATGGTTTGATGTGTGACTCTATACCATTTATGTCTTGCCTCTATTATCGATAGTTATGAAATTTTTTTGACACTATACGATAAAAACATGGTTGATTAAAACTTGAAAAACACATTAACACACGTATTGAGAAAATATGTCGATACATCGCTTAACGCGAAGCATACACACCACCTATGTTTTGATTATACACGTAGCAAGGCACATGCATTTTTCTAGTAAATAAAATAAACTTATCTAAACGGTACGGCATCAAGACAGAGATGAGGTAAAAAGGGACAGAAATGGAGAGACAAGAGAAACACTTCTAGCTGAGAGCGTAAGACATGAGCTTCAAACAACCTATGTGAGAGAATTAGGTCTAGTTTTGCGACTCTTGGATTAAAGTTGATTGAGTAGGATTTTGGTGTATTTGAATAAACAATAAATCAAAATCTCCCTCAATCCCACCTAATGCACACAAACCCCACCCAATCCAAGAGCTACCAAACTAGGGCCAAGGTGACAAATTATTAATTAGGAGTATAGTAATATGAATTAAAATCATACTATTCTGTGTACTGAATGTTAGGTAGGCTTTAAATTACACAACTCTTGTATAAAAGCTTACATAGTGGCTAACTTACAATCCTTCTTCTCAAGGGTGATATACAGCAGTCTGATAAGACATCTTGCGGAACTTCAAGTCAGGTAATACTACCTCCATCTTCGTTTGTTACCAATTAGTTCACTTTTGAACCATTCAGCATCAAACAAAATTAATCTGAAGGAGTAATAAGAAAGTGACATGTCACACACCAACCTCAACGAGCGGTTAGAAAGTTCATGTGTTTGTTACTATAACATCTTGGAGAAATTAAAAACATGTAAAAGCATAGTATTATTATGCAATAAGTGAGACCCATGTATGGAAAGTAAAACTAGGTAAAGACTATATCACTATAATATGGACAGTTGTGCGGAAGCTCGGCAGCACGGCTGCCGCGTAGCAAGCTAAGACCCACAGATATATTTTGCTACTTCTTGCCATCGATCGCACCACCATAAGGCTTTTTGCAGTGGCGGTCTCTAAACCTTACCCTACCCCAAATATAGGGCACGGGAGAGCTGCAGTAGGGGACTGCAGGAGCCCTCCTACCGTGGTGCACCCCTCATTCTACCCCATTCCGGCGCTGTAGGGAGGCAACCCTATCGCCTATCTGTCTTCCATTCACTCCAACGGCCTCGTCTTCCCGCCCTAGAAGTCTTGAGGCAGAAGAGGGACTGGTGATGAAGAAGAAGGCGGTGGTAGAGGAGCCCACAGGCTGAGGCTGTGGCCTTCCTCCATGCTCGACACCCCTTCCATGCCCAGTGCCGCCTCCATGGTAAGCCTAGCGGTGTAGGTGCTACGGATCTGTTGGAGAAAGGCGAGATCTACTCGCGACGATGACCTAAGAAAGGAGACTAGGGTTGGATCCCAAGGTGGCCATAGAGGTGGCAGTGCTGGAGACTAGGGCCTTGCCACTCGTTGCTGTTGATGGAGAAGGAAGTGGTGGGCCAGTGGCCTCTACGGACTGCAAAGCAGGGCTGGCGTGGAAGGCCCCCACTCCAATCCTTGAGCCGCGGTGGAAAGGATGAAAAGGAGGTAGATCCATGTTGTCAGCATCTACCACGGAGGAGATGGCGTCGGATCAAGGAGGCGGCACACCAACCATTGCACTAAGGAGAAGGAGGTGGCAGCGAGGCGAGGCGAGGAGGAGGTGGTGGCCATAAAGGTGGTAGTGCCAGAGACCGGGGCCTCGCCACTCGTTGTCATTGATAGAGAAGAAGGTGGCGATGCAAGTGCATGGGGATGAAGAGGGAGGGAGGGAGGAGGAAAGCCTCGTCTTCCACATGGGGAGGGACGGAGGGTGAAGAAGGGAAGGGAAATTGATTTGATATGTGGTAGTTGGTGTGATACTCCATACCTAAGACTCTCTAAGTGCATTGCATACTATCGTAATTTTCTTTTAAAAATTTGATTCAAATTCAAATTCGAGGTCTTATTCAAAAATTTGGAGTTTTCTAGGGGCAAAAATATGAAGGGTAGTTTAAATAAAGCCCTTTCACTTTTGTATTTGGACCCCAGTCGAAAAAGGTCAAAATCCAGGGTTAAAAATGAAAATGGTAAAAGTAAAAAAAGAAGAAGAAAAGGGAAAACTCCCCCGCGAGCCGGCTGGCCAGCCCGCGGCCACGCGCCCGCTGGGCGAAGCCCAGCAGGAGGCGGCGGCCCGCGTGGCGGCCAGCCCCCTTGCCACTCGCGCCCCCTGTCAGGCGACACTAACAGGTGGGACCCGTGGGGGCGGTTCTTCTCCTCCAGCCGAGCAGGGGGCGAGCACTCTGCTCGCCACTCCCCGCCCGCGCCCGCGCCCGTGCCCCGCGCCGCCGCTGTCAGCGCCTCCGCCGCCGTCGCCGTGTTCTCCGCGCCCGGGCCGGTGAGCTACATCTTCCCCACTCCCTCCTTCCTCTCTTGCCCGGCCTGCCAGCCCGCTCGGCCGGTGGGCCGAGCTGAAAAGGAGAGGGAGTTGGGCCGCGCCGGGAAAAAAAAAAGAAGGCCTCCACCCACTTTGTGGGCTGGGCCAGGGAGAAAGGAGCCCGAGCGTATTTTTGGAGGGGGAAATCAGAACTTTTTGTTTGTCTTTTTTCGTGGGCAGGGCCGAATTCCAATTTCCATTTCTATTTTATTTTCTTTCTTAATTCAAATTGTTTATTTAATTTCAGTTTAATATTAATCTCTTTATATTAATTAATAGAATTATTCAGTAATTCATATAAATATTTTATATTTCTAAAAAGGAAATTAAATTAAAGTTTATATAATTTTAAAAAGTTAGATTTTGTTTTAAAAAATGCAGAAAAATTCATAAAAGTGTATTAAAAATATAAAATCAATTCTAAAACACATTTGAATTATTCAAAAATTTCCAGAAAATTCATTTAAGTTTTTGAAAATATTTAAAAATAAAATATAACTCATTTGAGCCCTAGGACAGTCAGTTACGCCCCGAAAATCCAGATGTTTAACCCCAACCACCCTTTTTCTTTAGAAAATTGTACACTTTCCTTTTTCAACAGGTTGATCATCCTCATCTTTTTTAAAAACTCCTGCATGTCATTAACCTAGGCACGTTGGTCCCGCCAATTCGAGTTGAAGAGTCTTCCATCGCAGTGGAAGCTTCGGAAGCCAGTGTGGCCGAGACGTCCATCGCACCAGCAGGAGGAGACTCTGAGTCACCGACGGAGACAGACCCCGTGACCCAAGGCAAGCTCCGGTGCATTTACCTATTTTTCTTTGGGTCCTTAAATTAAATTAGAGTTATGCTTGTGCATTAGAGTTAGGAATTGATTGAAACCCTAGAGCATGGTTAATCGGGATCCAGCATGAAAATCCTATACGCAATAGATAGCTTAGATGGCATAGTCTTAGAACGGAAATCTTTTATTAAAGTTAATTAGTAAAGAATGAGAAAGATGTTAATAATTTGACATGCATGCGGCGGGATCAGTTTCGCTTTCGTACTTTGCATGTTATGATTATTGCTATGGACCCTGATCCTGCCTGTGTCACATAAGGCCGTCCGATGTGTGGCCTGGTTGGGCCGAACGCGCCTCATTCACTTGCCGTCCTTAACGGGCTTCCGGTAAACCTCTCGTCCAGTTGTACCAAAGCGCGGAACTAGACGAGACCAACTGGAAGAAGGAGGTTGGGCGGGTGTCGAAGGACTGACACCCAGGTTCGGTGAGGATGGTTCCGGCTAGGTGGCATTGGATGCTGGGTTGTCGTATGTGGGGTCAGTGTACACACATATGATGGGTGTCTGAGTTTCCCTCTCGAGAGGCTGAAAAATCGATTCGAATCGTCTGTGGCTTGCCGGTTGTAGGCTGCCTGATCGCGACCAACATCGTAGTAAGAAAATTGATCCTGTTGATAAAGAATGATTTGGCAAAGTGTTTGCTCTTGTTTCTTAGTAGAATAAGTATAACTTAGTCTGGTCAGGTAATAACTAAAAAGTAAACCAATTATAAGAGTTAAGGATTCACTATTAGGCTTGCCGCAGTGTGAGTTGACCTAACCACCCCGGCTTTTGTCTAGAGAGTCGGGTTTCGACCCAGTGGTCGGGTAAGTCTTGTAGAGTAATTAGTACTCAGGCTTCTTGTCTATTCTTTTTACAGGAGCAGAGTATACTTGGTTCGAACGGGATCCTTACCTTACTCCTCCCTTCTTCTGAAGCAAGCTTTCCTACGCCTTGAGCGGTATAAGATGTCTTTTGGAGAAAAACTTGTGGTCTATGTTAAACTTTGGTAAAAGGGCTGAAGAACTTACCAGCCTGGATGCAATAAATACCGAACTCTGTGTAATATTTCAACTCTATATAATAAATGCGGCTATGTATGTTGTAACCTGTGGACTCCTTCGAGAGTCGCCCCAAAAATCAAGCTCGATCCGGATGGGAAGGCCAAGTCAGGATACCTACATCCTGAAGGACTACCGAGGTTAGTCCAGATCTGGTGATTAAGCACTAAATCCGGGTTAATCTGGCCAGTTCTGCCACAGCTGGTATCAGAGCTGAGCTTGAGGGGTGGGTTACTATTTCAAAAAAAACTATTTTTCTTTCAATTTATATTAAGAAGGCCCAGCATAAGGGTTTATTTTAAAGGTATTAAATAATGAAACTATCTTCTTTAAAATGAGCGTGTAGAGAACATTAAAAGGTTTAGTTTTAAAACATGTCATGCCTCATAATTGCATTAGAGTTATTTTTCTGTCCTTAGGAACAAGTACATGAATTCAAAATAATTTATTATTAACAAACGTTTTTGTTGTTCTGGTCCAGATGCCGCACACTTTCGTCCCTTACGAGGATGCCAGGGGTTGTTGACGCCATGAGTGCCTAGAAAACTGTCCCTTAGCTATGACTCTCCACCACCGTCTTCAAGGGTTGGGTTATCTTAGTTGCCCCCGTTATATTGTTCGTCATGCTGATCTGGGTCTCATGGGTGAGACAAGGGTGCGAGTGCGTATGCCTCAACACCCTAGGTTTCCGGAGGAGGAAGTATGGGAAGTTGAGGGTAGTGGGATAACCCCTGGAGAAGCTTTTTCTGATGCAGCTTACAGGGCTCTAACTGGGCTCTGTACGATGCATCTGGGTGAGTTAGAAGGGTCTGAAGTTATGTTTCTTCCTCCCAATGACCGATCTCAGCTTGAGTGGGAAAGAAGATTGGAGAATCTGAACCGTAGTGCACGAGACCTGCGAAGGCGCCAAATGCTTGAGCAAGTCCACTATACTTCCCATTTGGCGGATCTTTATGATCAGCGCCACCAAACCTATGAGAGTATCAGAGAGGGTATCTTGGGGCTAAGGACGCAGAACCAGCAGATGTTAGAACAACAGCATAGGGATTCTTCTGAGATCATCAGTTTGGGTCTTCGTCAATACGAGGACCAACGCACCATGAGAGACTTAAGAGATCAGTTGCACACTGCTAACGTAACCATCTAGGATCAAACCACACATATCGAACTCGACCACACCATCATAGATGACCTTAATGGGCAGGTGATTGCACTGCAGATGCAAAATGATCAGCTTCAGGCAGAGCTAGAAGAGAGTTCTTCAGAGGAGGAGCCCATGGAGTTAGTTCCTGAGGGGTCAGGGGCTACTCAGGGATCCTCAGGGATTGTTTCCGGTTCCATTGGACCACCTGCCCCTACTCCTGGTATAGGGTACGATTCGGATGCGGACGAAAATTCAGTGGGCCAGAACGGCACTTGAGGGATGGATTGCAGTGGGTCCAGTGTTTGGGGCGTTTGGAGTTGTAAATTTTGTAAAAAATTTTGTAAAATAGTTGCCCGTGTGAGTTGTGGTTTGAGTGAGCTAGTAGGGACGGTATGGCTGTATAATAGTATCAACTAAGTGTGGTTGAAATCGTTATGTAAGATGTTATGTGTATATATGTTGTGATGTCTTTGTTTTTCAATAAAAGAATGCTAGATCTTGTGTACCTGACTCTTTTCAACTGTTAAGCGTAATGGTAAGCTTACGGTCTTCTCAACTTCTATGCTCCGCAGATGTCTGGCGATCATTCCGGTGAAATTCCTCCACCACCCCAGCTCATCCCACCATGGCAGAAGTCTTGGACCGCCATGATCGTTTAATTGAGCTCTTAGCTCAAAGCCAACTCGCTCAGCATCACTTAATGCAAGATAACCCACGCCGTGGGTGGGAGGCTGGAGTGACTTTCCTTAGACTTTGAAGCTCTCCATCCACCGACCTTTCAGTCTGCACCGGATCCAATGGATGCCAAGCATTGGGTACGGACTATAGAGGGTATGTTTGAACTTCTGCCAAATCTTTCAGATCAACAAAAGGTTATGTTTACTGCTCGGAAGTTACAAGGACCCGCTGGAACCTGGTGGGCCACCTACCAAGCTTCCTTGCAACCCAACCAACAACTTACCTGGCAAGAATTCCGCAAGGCTTTCGAGGACCATCATATCCCCGAAGGTCTAGTGGAAATGAAAATGCAGGAGTTCTTGAGCCTGCAACAGGGTAACAAGACAGTCCTGGAGTATATTCAAGCCTTCAACCATCTAGCTCAGTATGCTCCTACCTTGATTACTGGGGATGAATCCAAAAGGATGTATTTTTCACGAGGCTTGTCTCCTCGCATGAGGGCGAAGATGAATATGTCCTACCCCAGTTTTCAGCAGATGGTGAATGATGCTATCCAGTTGGAAGAAAGGCTCCGGGTGTATGGATAAGAGAAGAAATGTAAGAGAGCTACCGAGGGAGCGAGCAGTCGACCACGGGTGGTTTACCAACTGCCCAGGTATTCCTTCCCCGCTCCTCGTCCCTCATGGATAGTTCGGTCAGCTCCACAGCCGAATCAACCCCCACGACAGTGGATTATGAGGCCACAGTCACAGCCCCCTCGTCCACTGGCACTTGGTCCCCCTGCCCCTCGTGCTTCAATGCCGGGCAACACCTGTTATAATTGTGGACGACCCTACCATTTCGCGAAGGATTGCCCATATCCTCGTCAAGGTCAAGGGTTCCGCCCATCTACCCCAACCTCCGGTGGAAATCTCCAATATACCTTTAAGAAGAAGGGCCCTGCCCCAAAAGTGGGCAAGGCACACTATATGCAGATGGAAGAGTTGCCAGAGGGAGAAGCAGTTAGGACTAGTACGTTTTTAATCAATCATCTGCCTACTCAAGTTTTATTTGATACTGGAGCATCGCATACCTTTGTCAGTCATGCATATGCATATCGTCGGGGTTTTTCTATATCTCCCGTTAAACAAGGGTACCTCATCACGGCTCCCGGTCAGCAATTGCTTACTAACCAAGTGGTTAGGGATTTGCAATTGGAATTGGGTGGAAAACCTTTCAAAATCCAACCTATCGTGCTACCAGGGCACGATATACCAATCATCCTGGGGATGAACTGGATGAATGCTCATCAAGCAATTATGGATATCACTGCTCACACCAGATGGGTTATTTCCCCCAATAATACCCCGGTGCAAGTTTCGCTTCCCCGAATAGAAAAAGAAATGCCAATAGTAAATACAGTTGTCAGTCCTGAGTTAGCATCTATTCCGGTGGTGTGTGAATTTCCAGATGTGTTTCCCGAAGATCTCCCGGGACTACCACCGGATAGGGAAATTGAGTTTTCCATAGAGCTAGTCCCAGGCACGGCTCCTATTTACCGGAAACCTTATAAGATAGCTCCGAGGGAGATGGCTGAAATGAAAGTACAGCTCGAAGACCTTCTTAAAAAGGGTTTTATTCGTCCCAGTACTTCTCCTTGGGGTTGCCCAGCTCTTTTTGTAGAGAAAAAGAGGGATAAGTCTCTAAGGATGTGTGTGGATTATCACCCCCTCAGTGCGGTGACCATTAAGAACAAATATCCCCTCCCTCGCATCGATGTGTTGTTTGATCAGCTGTTGGGAGCCAAGATCTTCTCAAAAATTGATCTTAGATCAGGGTATCACCAGATTAAGGTCAAAAAGGAAGATATACCCAAAATTGCTTTCTCTACCAGATATGGTCTCTATGAGTATTAGGTAATGTCCTTTGGGCTAACCAATGCCCCGGCATACTTCATGTACCTGATGAACTCCATCTTTATGCCAGAGTTGGATAGGTTTGTAGTGGTCTTTATCGATGACATTCTGATCTACTCCAAGTCCAAGGAAGAACATGAACACCATTTGCGTGTGGTATTATCCTGGTTGCGGGAACATAAGCTATATGCCAAGTTCAGCAAATGTGCCTTTTGGCTAAATAAAATTTCCTTCTTGGGCCATATCCTTTCTGCCGATGGGATAGAAGTAGACCCAGAGAAGATAGAAGAAGTTGTTAACTGGAAAACTCCAAGTACTGTTACTGAAGTTAGAAGTTTTCTAGGCTTGGCTGGCTATTACCGTCGATTCATTCAGGACTTCTCCAGAATAGCCAAGCCAATGACCAAGCTATTACAGAAAAATGTGAAGTTTGTCTGGGGACCCGAGTGTGATCGGGCTTTCCAAAGCTTAAAGAAATTACTTACTTCTACCCCGGTATTGATCCAGCCGGACATCACCAAACCTTTTGAAGTATATTGTGACGCTTCGGGCATTGGATTGGGATGTGTATTGATGCAAGAAAGAAAAGTCATAGCTTATGCATCCTGCCAGCTGAAGAAGCATGAAGAAAATTACCCCACCCATGATCTAGAACTAGCAGCCGTGGTTCATGCCTTAAAAATTTGGCGCCACTACCTGCTAGGGAACATTTGTCATATCTATACGGATCATAAGAGTTTAAAGTATATCTTTACTCAAAGCGAGTTGAATATGCGGCAACGCCGCTGGTTGGAGTTGATCAAGGATTACGATTTGGAAATCCATTATCATCCTGGAAAGGCCAATGTGGTTGCAGACGCTCTAAGTCGTAAAGCTCATTGCCATTGTTCCACTTTATCTCCTTCCACAGAATCTCTTTGTGAACAAATGGAAAAGATGAATTTAGCAATGATACAACCCGGAACAGTGATGGCTCTTCAATTAGAACCCACTCTTAAGGACCAAGTGATTCAAGCCCAGAAGATGGACAAAGGGGTACAACATTTAAAACGAAGGCTTGCTGAAGGCGAAGAGTTACCTTTCGAGGTTAAAGAAGGGGATATACTCTGGTTTAAAAATCGTCTGGTAGTGCCCAAAGACACAGATCTTAGAAGGAAGATTATGGAAGAGGCTCATACCTCTCGTTACACGATTCATCCGGGCAGTACCAAGATGTATCAAGATTTAAGACAACGTTTCTGGTGGACCCGAATGAAAAGAGAAATAGGAAGATATGTGTCGGAATGCGATGTATGCTAGAGAATAAAGGCGGATCACTTCAGACCCGCGGGACTTTTGCAACCTTTGCCAGTTCCAAGTTGGAAGTGGGAAGATATCCACATGGATTTCATTGTGGGTTTACCTAAAACTCGCAAAAAGAAGGATTCCATTTGGGTGATCGTGGACCGGTTAACAAAAACGGCCCACTTTATTCCTATGAATGTCCAAAATTCAGTTCCACAACTGGTAGAGTTATACCAGCAACGCATAGTAGCATTACATGGGGTGCCTAAGACTATTGTTTCCAATCGCGGCCCGCAATTTGTTGCCCACTTTTGGGAACAATTACAAGCAGCTTTAGGTACTACTCTTATTCATAGCTCGGCCTACCATTCTCAAACCAGTGGCCAGGTGGAGAGAATTAATCAGATCTTGGAGGATATGCTGCGAGCATGTTCCTTGACTTATGGCTCAGATTGGGAGTCCTGTTTACCTTTAGCAGAGTTCACCTATAATAACAGTTATCAAAAAAGTTTGGAAATGGCTCCTTTTGAAGCCCTTTATGGACGGTGATGCCGAACCCCTTTGAATTGGTCGGAACCTAGAGAAAGAGTAACTTTTGGCCCTGAGTTGGTAATAGCTGCCGAGAAGCAAGTCTGGTTTATCCAAGCTAAGTTGAAAGCTACGCAAGCTCGCCAACAAAACTATGCAGACAAACGAAGAAGACCATTGGTATTTGAAGTGGGGGATTTTGTATACCTTAGGGTATCCCCAATGAAGGGAGTTCATCGATTCGGTGTCACCGGCAAGTTAGCCCCTCGGTATATTGGACCTTTCCCAATTATCGAGAGGTGCGGTCCAGTGGCTTATCGAATCGAACTACCCCCTCAATTGACGGAAATCCACAATGTATTTCATGTTTCTCAGCTTAAGAAATGCCTGAGGGTACCTTCCGAAGAAGTGGATCACACAGAACTGGAAGTGGAGCCCAATCTAACATACAAAGAGTACCCAAGTAAGATTTTGGATGTTAATTAGAGGGCTACCCGCAGACGGGCAATCAAGTTCTACAAGGTGCGATGGCGACATCATACAGCGGAAGAGGCTACGTGGGAGCCTGAGCAACTCCTACAAGAGGAATATCTAGACTTCTGGCAGCAGTTTCAGAAGGGCCAAGCCAGTAAGTTCTTTCTTTGTCTTAAAATGTTCTCTTCTTACCTTCCAGTTACTTTTAAATCTCGGGACGAGATTTTCTTAAGAGGGGAGGGCTATGATACTCCGTACCTAAGACTCTCTACATGCATTGCATACTATCGTAATTTTCTTTTAAAAATTTGATTCAAATTCAAATTCGAGGTCTTTTTCAAAAATTTGGAGCTTTCCAGGGGCAAAAATATGAAAGGGTAGTTTAAATTAAGCCCTTTCACATTTGTATTTGGACCCCTGTCTAAAAAGGTCAAAATCCAGGGTTAAAAATGAAAATGGTAAGTAAAAAAAAAGAAGAAAAAGGGAAAACTCAGCCATGAGCCGGCTGGCCAGCCCGCGGCCACGTGCCTGCTGGGCGAAGCCCAGCCGGGGGCGGCGGCCAGCCCCCTCGCCACCCGTGCCCCCTATCAGGCGGCACTGACAAGTGGGACCCACGGGGGCGGGTTCTTCTCCACCAGCCGAGCAGGGGGGGAGCACTCTGCTCGCCGCTCCCCGCCCCCGCCCCGCGCCTCCGCTGTTCGCGCGTGTTCTCCACGCCCGCACCGGTGAGCTACATCTTCCCCGCTCCCTCCTTCCTCTCTTGCGCCGCGCTTAGGGCCGGCCCGAGCTCGCCAGAGGTCGGAGCCAAGCATGGCGCCGCGGACGCTCGCACCGGGTGCGCCGCGCCTGCGCGCACCCCGCGCGGTAGGTAGTTGACCCCTATGGGTACCGCCGCCGCCGCGAGGCCACCTGGCCGGCGCGTTGCGTCGGCGGGCGGTAAGCCGCGGCGGACGGCGTGCACCAGCAGGGAAGGTAGAGGGGAAAGAGGGGGAAAGGGAAGAGGAACGCACGCCTCGCCGGATGGGCACTGGCTCTGCCGGCGAGGCGGACGCACAGAGCACGGCGTGCCGGGCGGCCGCGCTGGGCCATCCGCCCAGCAGGCCGGCCTGCCAGCCCGCTCGGCCGATGGGCCGAGCTGAAAAGGGGAGGGAGTTGGGCCGCGCCGGGAAAAAAAAAGAAGGCCGCCGACCCACTTAGTGGGATAGGCTAGGGAGAAAGGTGCCCGAACGAATTTTTGGAGGGGGAAATCATAACTTTTTGTTTGTCTTATTTCGTGGGCAGGGCCGAATTCCAATTTCCATTTCTATTTTATTTTCTTTCTTAATTCAGATTGTTTATTTAATTTTAATTTAATATTAATCTGTTTATATTAATTAATAGAATTATTTAGTAATTCATATAAAGATTTTATATTTCTAAAAAGGAAATTAAATTAAAGTTTATATAATTTTAAAAAGTTAGATTTTGTTTAAAAAATGCAGAAAAATTCATAAAAGTGTATTAAAAATATAAAATCAATTCTAAAACACATTTGAATTATTCAAAAATTTCCAGAAAATTCATTTAAGTTTTTAAAAATATTTAAAAATAAAATATAACTCATTTGAGCCCTAGGACAATCAGTTACGCCCCGAAAATCCAGATGTTTAACCCCAACCACCCTTTTTCTTTAGAAAATTGTACACTTTCCTTTTTCAACAGGTTGATCAT
Source organism: Paspalum vaginatum (assembly GCA_030272315.1). Lineage (NCBI taxonomy): Eukaryota > Viridiplantae > Streptophyta > Magnoliopsida > Poales > Poaceae > Paspalum > Paspalum vaginatum. Next base: position 14,013,509 of record CM059021.1, on the reverse strand, counting down.
CCTCATCTTTTTTAAAAACTCCTGCATGTCATCAACCTAGGCACGTTGGTCACGCCAATTCCAGTTGAAGAGTCTTCCACCGCAGCGGAAGCTCCGAAAGCCGGTGTGGCCGAGACGTCCATCGCACCAGCAGGAGGAGACTCTGAGTCACCGACGGAGACAGACCCCGTGACCCAAGGCAAGCTCTGGTGCATTTAATTATTTTTCTTTGGGTCCTTAAATTAAATTAGAGTTATGCTTGTGCATTAGAGTTAGGAATTGATTGAAACCCTAGAGCATGGTTAATCGGGATCCAGCATGAAAATCCTATATGCAGTAGATAGCTTAGATGGCATAGTCTTAGAACGGAAATCTTTTATTAAAGTTAATTAGTTAAGAATGAGAAGGATGTTAATAATTTGACAGGCATGCGGCGGGATCAGTTTCGCTTTCGTACCTTGCATGTTATGATTATTGCTATGGACCCTGATCCTGCCTATGTCACATAAGGCCGTCCGATGTGTGGCCTGGTTGGGCCGAACACGCCTCATTCACTTGCCGTCCTTAACGGGCTCCGGTAAACCTCTCGTCCAGTTGTACCAAAGCGCGGAACTAGACGAGACCAACTGGAAGAAGGAGGTTGGGCGGGTGTCGAAGGACTGACACCTGGGTTCGGTGAGGATGGTTCCGGCTAGGTGGCATTGGATGTTGGGTTGTCGTATGTGGGGTCAGTGTACACACATATGACGGGTGTCTGAGTATCCCTCTCGAGAGGCGGAAAAATTGATTCGAATCGTCTGTGGCTTGCCGGTTGTAAGATGCCTGATCGCGACCAACATCGTAGTAAGAAAATTGATCCTGTTGATAAAGAATGATTTGGCAAAGTGTTTGCTCTTGTTTGTTAGTAGAATAAGTATAACTTAGTCTGGTCAGGTAATAACTAAAAAGTAAACCAATTATAAGAGTTAAGGATTCACTACTTGTCTAGAGAGTCGGGTTTCGACCCAGTGGTCGGGTAAGTCTTGCAGAGTAATTAGTACTCAGGCTTCTTGTCTATTCTTTTTACAGGAGCAGAGTATACTTGGTTCGAATGGGATCCTTACCTTACTCCTCCCTTCTTCTGAAGCAAGCTTTCCTACACCTTGAGCGGTATAAGATGTCTTTTGGAGAAAAACTTGTGGTCTATGTTAACTTTTGGTAAAAGGGCTGAAGAACTTACCAGCCTGGATGCAATAAATACCGAACTCTGTGTAATATTTCAACTCTATATAATAAATGCGGCTGTGTATGTTGTAACCTGTGGACTCCTTCGAGAGTCGCCCCAAAAATCAAGCTCGATCCGGATGGGAAGGCCAAGTCAGGATACCTACATCCTGAAGGACTACCGAGGTTAGTCCGGATCTGGTGATTAAGCACTAAATCCGGGTTAATCTAGGTAGTTCTGCTACAGTTGGTATGGGATAAATATATAGGGTAAACATAATTGTGGAGGATCGTGAGATAGGGTAGAGAATCTTGCTAACCAGGACGGAATATTCCTTTAGAGTTGGAGTTTGTAGTAATATGAGTGTGGATAGCCTAAGCTTCATTTTCCAACATCGTTTCCCTTTTGTCTGCTGCCCCTCACATGGTTGTCTTTTCTCTCTCCTAGATCTGAAGACAACAATCTGACACTCTGACAACCGGCAGCAGTGCCAGCCGATGGCGATGACCATCAGCAGGTGAGCATGTTGCATTCCTTTTGCCTCTCCACCTCCTTTCTCTCCCCCTCCTTCTTAGATCTAAGCATGTTGTGTGGTAAACAGTTCACCCGCTAGAATCATAGAAGAACTGGATTTAGGGTTGAGGATTTGGCCAGAGTTTGAGAAGCATAATTGCATTTAGTGTTAGGGGTTCAGATTGGGGAGTGGGGGTTGTGGTGTTTGGTGCCTAGCGGCTGGAGAGGGATGGCCAAATCCCCTGTTCATTTCGTCATCGTTGTTGCTCCTTTTCTATTTTGGCTCTCACCCTCTTTGGTGATTTATCTCCATCTCACATAGACATCCGCTAATCTCTCGATCTTATATGGCAGAAAAAGGGGTACCCTATTTAGGAGGCAATAATGCATTAGTAGGTGAAGCCTCAGTGGTGCACGGCAAGGCAAGAACTCAACAACCCTCAGTAAGGTGAGGTCTTGATTCACTCTTTTTGTGTTCCCCCCATGCTCGCTTAGCGATTTGGTTCTTCTGATCATGGAAAAATTCCCTCTTTGCTTACTTTTTTTAATGTTTTACTGTAGTGGAGGTCCATCAGGCGATCCAGGTGGGGATGGTATGGTCATGTGAAGTGAGATCAATTCAATTTATTGGTTTTCTTACCCACAATCGACCTTAGATTTTAGTTGTTTTGGTTTCTTTTATCTGGCGAGGTGAATCTACTTCGGTGTTGTAAATCAGGAAGAACATACAAGAGAATCATTGCTTTTCTCATCTTGCATGCCCATATTTAGACTTGTTGGACTCTAGTGAGGCACATTATTCGATGGCTTGCAGGGGACTTGTGCAAGAATCATTGCTTTGCTTGTCTTGCGATCTTCCCTTGTTCGTGGAGTTGAGTGTTTCTACTGCTTTCCTTAACGTGTCCAAGATCCAATATCATTTCAGTTGCTTTGTGAACCTACACGGTGCAAGAAGATAGGTTGGTGGGTTGAATTCTGAGAGGCTCCTATTCACCCCTCTAGTCGCATATTTGGTCCTTCAGTGCCTACCAATGGTATTTGTTGAAGCCTGAGAGATCAACGTATTCCTTGGGTGATGAGTGATTGTCAGCATGTGTGTGTGTGACCTTTGTCTCATGATCTACAGGTATATGGGCATGGCGGTGGTCGGCGGCAAGGAGTGTTAGGTGAGGCCACTATCGTCCAATCCAACAGTCCAAGGAGTGCAAGGGCATGCGAGGCGATGGTGTGGCTCCTAGATCGAGTAGATGGGAGCTGGCATCGAAGTAACATGTGTCAAAACCAGAAGGTTTGGTGGTTTGCTCCCTCAAAACCATCGAGGTGTACAATTTTATAGTTTGGGCCTCAAACTATCGTAATGGTGTCAGCTACGTGGTCCTGACCTTGGAGGTTCCAAGGGGCTTAGGCTTTGGACATGGGCCATCAAGGAAGACGGTTTTGCGGTTTTCCACAAAACCTCCGCCTGCCTCGGGTTTACTGATCCCCCTAAAACTGCGGCTACGGCGGTTCGGGTTCATGGACATGTGGCATAATCGCAAAGCTTGCATGAAGATGAAGCAGAGTCGAAAAGGCGTCTAGTCTGTCCGATGAGATGTGGGGAAGTTGGAAAGATTTACCCCTAAGGGTATTTGGGTGTGTGTGCTTCATATAAGGGCACTTTGATCATTTGGCCAAGGACTATATATATGTATGAGGCATGTTGTGTGCTCTTCTCTTGCTCGCTTTGGAGAGGTCCTCTCATTTTGTTTTTGTGAGAGTTAGGCTAGAGTTTGGGGAGGGAGAGAGGGAGAGGCTCTTTGTTTGAGCTTTTTGAAATCCATAGCATGGATCTGCTAGGAGTGGCTTGTAACCTCACAATCTTGAACCTATCTCAATAGAAGAATTTTGTCCGTCAAGTGTGCCTCTTTCCCTTGTGCTGAAATTTGTCTATTTTGCCAATTTTGAAGATCTATCCTTGTGTTTTTTATCCTTCTTTGGATGGATGTTGAAGCTTGTTTGTGGTGGATTTGGGGTGTTAGATCTTGTGCAAAATCACCTAGGCAGGGCCTACATATTAGCTGCACAAGATCTTCCCGAAATTCCCCACTTTTCCCTTGTTCTTGGGCTTTATGGTGATTCCATCATATTCTGAGTTTGAGCCGATGTGGAGCTATGATGTGGTAGAACATATCTAGATTACAGGATTGATCCTTAGATGCCACGATCCCACCCGTAGAGAGATCGATTTCAAGACCGGTCAAAACTTCCCTTCTCTTGTGTGTTTCAATTCGAGGTCAATCTGAGATCTTTTTTGAGTGGATTTTTTTGTACTATCTCCTCGTGCTATATATTGTTTCCACAAGATTCACAATTTCTGGACAAGGTTTGATCAAGATTTGGATAGTTTTTGTGCGAGGTCACTTGTTGTCTAGATTTCTGCAGGTTTTGTTTGGCCTGCAAGCACCAGATGGTCTGGTGGTCAAACCTTCGCATTTTGAGCCTAACTTTTGTGGAGCTATTCTCCTGTGTATCATAAAGCTCCCATAACAATTTTAGAATTTTTGGTGGTGTTTTGTCCTAGTTTTGGCAAATTTTTCTAGGGCAGGGTCTATCTGTTTGTGAGCACTGGAAAATCCGGTATGTACTACACCGGACGGTCTGGTGCGCGTTGGATTGTCATTTTTTTCTCCAATTGAGACTAAAATCTTGTGGAGTTGTTCCTTGACCCCTTGTCAAACTTTGGTAAAACTTTCATAATTTTTGAAGTTAATTTGTAGGGTTTTGGAGCAAACCTTTTCAGGGCGATAGTCTATGAGCATAGGACGGTCTGATGCTCAATCACCTGGCGGTCCGGTGGTCAAAAGTTGCTCCAATTGATCTGAATTTTTCAAGAGCTGTTCCTATGGTGTTTCAAGGCTGTGGTAATTTCTTAAGGATTTGTGAACTTTGTCTTGAACAGTTTTGGCAATTTTCTTTGCAATCATGTCAGATTATGAAATATGCATTGAGCCTGAGGTTGCTCGTTTTGCGTACTATCTCTTAGGCGTTTGCACGAGTGCTTCCGCTAAGCTTTTGCTAGTTGAGTCCTACGGAGAGTAGCTTTCCTTTGCTATGTCTTCTTGCTCATTTCTAGAAGAAAGAGTTTGAGTTGAAATGGGATATAGGCTAAGTTCTTCCAAGTTGAAGAATTTTTAATCATCTCCCATTCACCTCCCTCCCGTCGGCTTTTCAGTCCTTCAAAGCCATTGTTTGAAATTCGAGGATTTTTTTTCTCTGTGCGGTCTGGCCTTAACTTGTTGGAGCATTACAATGGCGGTGCTGAGCGTATCGTGTTCTCCTTGGAGACGTTATTGGAAAGCCTTATTGGGATTCAAGTGTTGCTTTGATGGGGATGGATTTGAAGACTAGGCTGTGGTTTGTAGGTTACCGTGACATGATAGATTTTGTCATGTCCTTCTTTCTTTTTCTTCTTTTCTCTTAGCTGTGTGCAGCATAGTTGCATAGTGGCCGAAAGACATTTTATTGTTTTGTATCATATTGATGTAATCTACTAAAATCAATAAAAGCTTTCTGTTCTTAAAAAAAATCACTCGAACACTATCTCAAGTTAATGCCTACGTATTTATGTCTTTTTCTTCACCTGGCAGCACGTACTTCCACCAGATTAAATGATCAGCTAGCAGAGTTCATCCTAGACAAGGTCATAGCAAAGAACGGTTAGTTTGCTCCATTTTCTGTTGTTTGAGAATGCAGATTAACAGATTGTGTTATTTAAATTTCTAATTTATCTGATGAAAGAACTCGTGTTTGAATTTTACTAGTGCTTGCGATGGTTGCAATATATTGATTATGCTTATGATGGTAGTAATTTATAAAATAGTAAATAGAACCATTAGAACATTAACTTTTCTGTTTGTGTCGATTAAGTCCATTAAGTTTCGAAGTGCATTTTAGAAAATTAACTTTTCCGCTTGTGTCGTTTAAGTCCATCAATATAGCCTCTGGATTTTTTTGGTCCGTGTCTCACATAGTGCCCTTCTCGTGTCTCCGTCTACCTATCCGCCATGGTGGGGAGCATGCGCCACATCTCGTATATGAGAACGAGAACATTGGGGAAGCGTTGCGTAAGGCGCAGATCCTCGCGGTGCAGGCGCGGCATGTTGGCCTCCAAGGGCGCCCAAAGGAAGTTGATGGAGATGCCCCGGGAGGGGACGGCGGCGCGGTAGAGACTGTGGCAGCAGAAGAGCTCAGGGCTCCCCGGCCTCACGGTAACACTTGAGGAATGCCGGGTCCTTGCCCACCGGCCGTGGATCAGCTGCCGGCCATTGCCCCTGGCGGCGCCCCGACGCGCCCACTAGCCTCGCTCCACACGGCCTCCCCGAGCCCCGCGCTTCGATGTCCCCGGCGCACATGCACCGCTCGACTTCCCCTATGCAGGAACGTCCCCGCGCTAGCGCGGCACACGCACGCCAGCGCCCTAGGCGCGCTTGACACACCGCGTGTTGGTCGTCTCGTCGGTCCATAGCCCCAGCACGACCATTGGCACGCCGAAGCTGAGTGCCTCCAGCGTCATGTTCCCGTTGCAGTGGCTGACGAAGCCGCCCACAGCCGAGTGCCCCATCACGTCCAGCTGCGGGCACCAGCGCACGATGATCGCGTCGCCCGACGCCATCGACTCGTCCAGCTCTGGGAGGTGGCGCGGAAGCTGGTGCTTCTCGGACGCCCTCACCACCCACATGAATGGCTTCTCGGCGGCAAGGAGGTCACGAGGAGCTCCTCCGTGTGTGTGGCGCTGAGGGACGCAAAGCTGCCGCCTGCCAAAGGAGACAGTAGGCACCGCGCCCTCGCACAGGCAGCCCCGCGTAGAACAGAACAGAGAACTCGCCATGGAATAGGTCAGGGGAGAAGTCACCAGAGGGAGCCTCACGCAGGTTACCGTGCAGAGCAAAGGGACCTAGACGGAAGAAGAAGAAAACATAAAACGAAGAAGCATGACATGGTGTATCATTTAAAAAGTTACTCCCTTCGTTTCTCAAAAAGTAGAAGCTGGAGTATTCTCCTCTCTTGTTACAAATACTAGACGTTGAAGCCTCTAATTAATGTCGGAGGTGTTCCCTACACATGTGATTAATAGAGTGCTTCGCTACCTGTGCTACATGCACCAATCTCCTGCTGTATGGTGGAGTAAAGACAAAAAAATTATACTCAGGTTCAAACATAGCCCAAAACCCACAGGGGAGGACGCTCTTTACCACCTGAGCTATCACACTTTTGTGAAAATACATGGGAACATCACTGCTATTTAATAACTTCCTTCGTACTGTGAGATCATGTCTAAAACGACTATCTTTTGAAGACTGAAGGGAGTAATGGATTCCAAAATGCATTTCGAAATTTAATGGATCTAACCGACACAAACAGAAAAGTTAATGTACTCATGGCGTATTTTGTTCTTTAAACAAAGAGTAGGGGTTGTGATATTGTTGTGATATCAGTATTAGTAGTTTACTAGGCCACAGCAAAACAAGGCACTGCCGATCCCCGTGGCCGCTGCTAGATAGTGCTGCAACCCGGCAGTATCGATCTCCGTGGCGTCTGCCGGATTGCATTGTAACGAGGCCGTTTTGGACTCTAGCGTTGTTGTCGATTGGCAACAGAACTGGCGGTGTTAGGAATGAAATGTAAGCGTTCTTTCCACCGCTGATACGAAATAGGAACCGATAGTACTGCAAAAACTACGCTACCACTTTGTCTGACCATCGGGATGTTTGGTTTGGGGAATGGGGTAATGCATCGTCTTCTCGCTCTTAACTTCTCTGTTTGGTTTGAGGTATAGAATCGATTGATGTATTGTCACTTTGTTCCTCTCAAACAAATAACTAGTCCTAGAATGAGAAATGCGTTCTATCTCACCAAATTTTGTGAATAAGTTGATGCATCATCATCCCATCCTTAATGAGTTGATTACTGAAACCAAACACCTATAAGTGTGCCTAATTAAAAGCTGAAGTCATTAGGGCCAAGTCAAGCACCAATACAGACTTTAGAGATGAATGGACAGTGTTGTCTCAAGCTCTACTTTCGGCATAAACTAAAAACAGGTAGAGTAGTGTTTATAAAACTGCACTGCTACTCTGTTCCAAGAACTGTCAATATTATGTGCTGTGTGTTACTTGTGGTACTGATAGTGCTGGCTTAATTTGCTCTGTTGGCTTGTCTACCTGGCATTGATGATGGTGGCAATCACATGCCGCTTAAGGACTCACAGTTCTGAATCCAGCTTAGAAGATAGTTGCGGACCAGCAATGATTACCGATCCAATAGTAGTGGATGATTGAATCCATGTCTAACCCTTTGAACAATGTTTCAATTGTGAATGCTAATCCCAATCGAGGGGCCTCCTTTCTTCAAGAAATAATAAACATTTTGATTTGTTTAATCCTTCATGTCATAAATTAATCACCAAAATCACTAGCTTAGGAGCCTTGTTTTTAACACCTCTTCACCTAATAAGATATCCCAAAAGGGTACGTTGTAATTATTATATTTTAACAGAATATAATGAAGTCCGTCAAATATTTATTTTGAATAATCAGACTATGCCGAATAAAAATCGAACAGAAAGAGTATGCTTTTTTCATCTCATAGAAGGACTCAATTAAAAGCTTGTATCTATAAAACTTGTTTGACGAATTAAGAGCTGCACTCGACTCGGTTATAATATTATATATAAATATTGATACTTCATTCAAATATTACACAAAAACTATGTTCATTTTACAGAACAACGTATACATCCATCACATAGTTTAGCTAACAGATCGAGCAAGCAAAAATCATGCAAAATAGTGAAATATCCCCACCCTCTGTTTTTATGATAAGGACGAAGGATATTCTCTCCACCTCTTGTCTGTGCAAGTATTTTTCTTCAATCAGGTCAAAAGAACCTGTTTTCATTACTCTGAACACCACACGTCACCACTTTGCTGGGCCTGATCTTGCGTATGTACCACACCAGACCCGCCACGGCGATGATTGCTGATACTGAGACGACGCTTGCTGGAAGAAAAATGCCCAATGTTATACCAGAACTCTCGTCCATTGGATAAAATTGGAAGCCTGAGCAGGAATGTGTGGGACATGGTTCTCACCAGCAACAACTCCCGCTGATCCGTGACGCCCTGGGGCGTGGCCATCTGCAATACAGGGAGCAAAATAAATCTTTTAGTTAAGTGAACTGAGGATGAGAACAAAAACATAATATGAGCCTTCCGTTTCACGAGATCGAATGACTTCAAAATTAGAAAGTATCAAGTAAGTACCTAATAGGTAGAACTAGTTAAAAAAAGAATGAGACCAGTACCAAAAAGACGTACCCAAGTACTAATTGTAATGTTTTTATAAAAATTGAAGGGTAAAAAAAATTCTACATTTGTAATTATATAAAAATACCATTGGTGCTTATCAATTATCCTAAAAATATCATTAATACTTATCAATTATTTTAAAAATATCATCGGTACTTTCCAATCATTGTAACGAGCCTCGTAATATGTTTCCTAACAGTGGGCAGTTTATCAAGTGATGAGATACTCCGCGTATGACGGGGAGCATGGTCTTTTCGTTACTCTGATAAAACACTCGCAATCTCCACAGACACGGCTCTAACTATAGTTAAGCGTCTACCACCACCGAACCCACCTTCACGTCCAGTCCTCTCCTTGCTGACCTGTGACTCTCGCCAGCGGCCACCAGCCCACTCCGCCGTCTCATCCAGGGCCGCCGCCGTGCCGGTCTACCTTCGCCGACCACGTACATTCTGTGCAGACGGCCCCATAACTCGATCACGGAGAATTAACGTACGTGTCGTGCCGTTCGCGTAGAGCAAATAAACGCACGCTCCTTGTGTTTCTCTGATTAATTGGATTCGTACGTGTAGTTTGATCTGGACAGATGAGTGAGAAAACGGTCTGTGAGGACTACGCACCTGCACAGTCCGTGGTGGAGTTGCGTCCGTCGTCGCAGATGCACACGAAGTCCCTGGTTGCCGTGTCGAACCCGCACGTTCCCCCGTTGCCGCGGCGCTTGTCCTGGCACTGCAGGCACCTCGTCGTGACGGGGATCTCGAAGTCCACCCGCACCCCGTACGCCGGTACCTGGTCGTAGGGCGGGAACTTGTCGCCGACGGCGCGCCAGTACACGCTGGTGTGCGCCTCGCAGTGCCGCAGCATGGCCCGCATCGACTCCGCGGCGCGCGGGCGGTACTCGCAGCAGGTCATGTTGCCCTCCTCCAGCGCGCCGCGGCAGCCAGGAAGGTTGCGGCACAGGTAACCCGCGCTGTCGCACGCGGAGTCGCACCGGCCCGGGTACCGGTCGCAGCTCGCGGGGCGCGGCGCCACGATGACGTGCGCCTCGTCGCAGTCGAAGAAGAGGTAGTCGTTCCGCGGGGACAGCGAGAAACGGGTGCTCGAGTCCAGGCTAAAGGGCGCCGCGTGGACGGAGGTGAACGGCCGCGCGCACGTCCACATGGACGGGTCCGTCACCACGAGGTGCGGATCGGAGTAGTCGGAGCCGGTGACGGGGTAAGTGCCGGACGGGGTGCGGAGGCGGAGAGTGGCGTTGTCGGCGCAGGTGAGCAGGTTGCGGTAGTACGGGCTGCCGCACCCGTCGTCGATTCCCAGCGGGTAGCGGACTGGGATATTACCGCAGCTCTCGCGGCAGGGGCCACCGGCGACGGTCGATGGCAGCACCACGGCGACCAATACAAGCATCGCCAACACATGGCTGCGGCAACGGATCTCCTCCATTGGGGTTGGGGAAGAAGCAAAATGGCAGTGAGAGTGAGGAGGGAGCTAGCCGGTTGCTTCTGTGTCGATCGCCTCTTTGTGTGAACATTCAAACAGCATCAAGGAAAGGGTCGAGGATAGCTTGCGATAGTTTAGATTTGCGCTGCTGCTTTAACACTTTCGCTTTGGACCTTTGATGCTTTGAGCTTTTGCTTTGTCTGTGTTAATGTCTTGTTCAATTCGCTGGCAGTCCGCGCATCGCTGAATCATGGGTATAGTGGTATATATACAGTTACAAAAATCTTCAAGTGATTCATTAACTAAGTACCATTTTTGTATTAATCCCGGCTGGGCCCCGCGGCCCTATCAGTGGGCAGCCTAGGCTCGGCTCGTACCCCTCCCGATCCAATCTCCTCCACCGGATCCTCTTCTTTTCTGACGCGCGAGTGTTTGGAACACACGGTCTTATAAAGAGCCTAGGTACACGGCACATGTCGGAGCGTAGTGTGGACAGATGGATGGAGAAGAGTTTATTGCCGCTTTATCATCCTTCAAATGGGTTTAGCTATGTTGTCGTTATCAAACATACTACCATGCCTAGAATGTCATTTTCTTCAATTTTATTCCTTCTAGACATCATTTAGAAAATATATCCCTGACCAAATTTTAGTTCTTCAATTTTTGGACAAATTGCACCTGACCAAATCGCGTGAAAAACACAAAGTCCGTGCTTCGCCCGGACGCCCCCGGCGTCGCGCAAAGCCTCTGGACACATGCCCGTCGCGTGTTGCCCCAGACCCTCTCGCTCCACCATCCCCACCCGATGCAACGCCCCAGACGCCACACGCCACCTAGGGCCGCCCCCAACCGCCAGCTGTGCCCACCGTGTGGCACACCCAACTATCGCGCAGCGCCCATGCTTTGCCGCCCTAGCCCACCACAGCCGTCCCGCGGCACCCTGAGGAATGGACTAGGGCCGAATTGCTCCTCCACCTGCGCTTGTTGCGTCTCCACCAGCAGCGGCAGGTGGATAAATGAGGAAGAAGCACATTGATGAGAAAGAGGTTAAGGTAAATGCGGTTATAGCGTATTATTTATTTTCCAAAATATGGCAAAACAGAAATAAAGAGGTGCAAATGTCATTCTAGTAATGGAGGCATGTTTGATAACGGTTAAAGGGTGAGTTTCATAATGGTGAAATGGCAATGAACTCGTTGGGGCAGCTCCTATACAGGTGTGCTACCAGAAGGTGTGAATCTTTGAAATCACAAATGATGAAAAGTTGATTTGCATTGAAATTGGCGTGCAACATGATTGTTTATTGTCGGGTTTAGTCCCACGTTGGAAATCCATGGTCGGAGAGCACACCATATAAGGCCGGGCTACATTTACATATCAGGCTAGTCTTTTTGGTTGAATTATGCCCAATGCCTTAGTTTATTGTTAGTTTTGTTGGACCTGGACAGTTATATAACCTAACAATTGATATTAATGCCATGGGCCAGCAATCTTGTCTATCTAATCACACATTGACGAGGGAGCTCATGAATATCTCCGTTCTCTGGTTACATCTTGTGACAATGGAGAGTTAATACTCGGATGGTTAAAACTCACAGCCCTTGATAATGTCTTCTGATGGAAGATTTGGGGCCAATGTGTGACGTGAGAGATTGTTGGGTTTAGTCTCACATTGGAAATCCATGGTGGGAGAGCACGACACATAAGGCCAGACAAGTCCTTACTTATCAGGCTAGTCTTTTGGGTTGAGTTAGGCCCAATACCATAGTTCATTGTTAGCTTTATTGGACCTGAGCTGTTATATAACCTAACAATTATTTATTGGAATATTTATGCTATATTGATATTGTGATAGCATGGTGATTTAATACACTCGTAGTAGTGTAGGTGTTTTTGGATTGATTTGAGTAAAGTTGTGGACACCTATGCTCAGATGTGGTTTGTTGTTTATGCAGGCATTGCTCGAGGTGAACCTGGTCACAGTGACGGGACTTGAACTAGGTCTAGGAAGAATTGAGGTTTTGGGACTAAGTTCAAGGAGAAACTGAGGTTCTATCTGTCGAGGATGTCACACAGAATGTTCAGTCGAGAACATGCATGTGAAGGTCGTTGCATTGGAGGCACGACAGTGGTGTGTGATCACGACACATAGACACATGGGTTATGCATGGATACTGTTAGCGTCTACGATGGCGAACAAATTGAAAGGAGTGTGGCGCTGGGTGTATATGTGTATGCATGTTGCAAGCATGTGTGTGCGCGCCATGTATGCTTTGGCATGGATTGAATCAGGCATGTGCTGGGCATGCTAGGAGCTGAGGTTCCAAGTGCAGGCAGGTTTGCGTGGCGTACAACCCAGATAGGTAGCTGGCCTAGGCGTGGAGATCCAAGGCTCGGCCCAGCGCATAGCATGGAGCTAGCTGGCGTGGCCCACGAGCACATGTGCGAGGTGCGAGGCGGTGCGAGTGTCCTGCGTGCCAGGAAGGTGTTGGTTGTGTGTGTGAGTGTGTGGTCGGTGAATTGCCTTGGAGATACACGAATAACAAATTGACATTAAATTCGAGTCGGATTGCTGGGATTGACTTAAGGAATCTATGTGGATATGTGTCTTGATGGGTTAGTTCGATGATAAAACATAGATAAGGAGAAAGCAAAAACCCTAGTCAAAACATGATCTAGCCAATGCAACATTCCTACATTGATTCTGCCGTGCGTATGATTAGATAGATCTAGCTAAGAAGACTTAACCAAGCCCTTAACCATACGCAAGAATAGAGATCGGAACCCCAAAGTGGTTCATCTACGAACACAGATACAAACTAGATCATGTCAAATAGGGTGCCAAGCCTGCATCGATATCTCGAGTTGTCATATGCACATATTGCGGCGCATGTCGTGGTATGTTGAAACCAGATGAGCTATACATGCTTGGCCGCACGCAGCCGATCCATCTACGTGAAGCATAGGTAGATCCTTCAGCTATGGTTCAGTAGCGAGTGTGATAATTGATGGATCTCCCGCCAAGTGTAGCTTGACGCAAGATTCATCGTGATAACTAGCAAATACCACCATAAAAAAACGCTTCAGTACAGGACCTACTGTGTAAGAAAATGCTTAACATGCCCTAAAACAACCGAGGTGGAAGGATTACAGCCGCATGACGGTTCATTGGAGAAAAACTGAGGACGGAGAAGGCGACCTAGAGGGAGCGTGAATAGGTCGACACCTAAAACTTGCAACCCCAAAAACCTCTCTTCTCAACCATGCAAGATCATGAAGCAACCAAAGTGTTACTGACCCGAAAGACACGATGAGGGTAGCACTACAATGGAAGAAATCGCTCACACGCCCACGAACACGGTCTGAAACTTAGCAAGCGAGCTCCACTAGCCACTCTACACAATCAAGTAGCTCAAGTGGATGAACCAATGAGTTCGTGTAAGGGCATACAATAGAAGATCGCAAACCAAATTCGCAGACGAAACACCCAGCGAAAAAAATAAAAAGGACTGCAGACTGGGTACACTGCACTGTCTGATAGCACACACCGAACTGTCCGATAGCACGCCAGCCTATCCATTGTAGTATGTTGGACTGCCCGGTAGGATGGTGTGAGTAGCCCTGCAGCGGACTTTTCGATAGCACACACCGGACTATCTGGTAGCACGATCCGAACTATCTGGTAGCATGCCGAACTGTCCTGATACCCTCTTCGCATCTTGAGCTCCCAAAGCCTAAACTTAACAAAATCTTCTCCAAACTTCATGAAACCTGGCACATGCTATCCCAGCTCCATTCCAAAGCTATTCCCAAAACATCTACTAAAGAAGATCACATGATTAGTGGGAATTTCAGATCTCGTGAAGAGGTGAATGCTTGGGCAAGAAAGAGGAAAACTCAAGAACGACTTGCTCATGTCAATCTTGCGGGATTGAGATGTTCTAAGACATAATATCCACATCCGTGGAAGTCCAATATAGCAAAAGAGAAGGAGAAATCTGGTTGGCAAACCAAAGCACAAAAGCTTTGAGAAATCACCCAAAAACCAAAGAGGAAGAGGAAGGAGAAGCACTCTCAAGTTGCTGCAGCGTAATTCCATCTATTACCAGCCCAAAGAGGGTCACAAGGTCATATTACAAGACGAGAACTTGATCTCCATGCACCCACCCACTTCCTACCCACTAACTATGGTTCTAGAACACTCTAAAACCCTCTAATCTTGAAGCTCTTGCTTGGATTTCGAAAACCTAGGGTTAGGAGGCCCTAAGCGGTGTTGACGGTCGTTATTGCACTATTTTCAACCATCAACTATACATGATCTTGAAAGGAAATGCATCAAAGTGTTGGCTAGTCCCTTGCTACTGACTTATTTCTATGACTATTGTTGGAATATTTGAATGAAGGGACAAACGCACATAAACGTACAAAATGGAGCCAAACCAGGGAGGAGGAGGTTAGCCACCGGGCTAACCTCCCTAGCCGTCCAGTCTGTAAGTGACTCCAACTTTGACCATCTGCGACCTGCATGCACATACAAGCCATGTCAAAACAACTCCAAGGTGGATGCCACACAAGCTACATGCATACACCCGGAAGGATCTGCCACTTCATCAATCCAACATTTGGATTAGTGAAGTCAGCGATCCTAGGCACTTCAATCCTGTGGCTATGGAAGAAACACAATGAAGATCCAATGATCCAGGGAAAAACACAAGTTATAACTGCCAACCAAAGTGTAACCTCCTTAGAGGATCAAGATAAAACGTATGATGGAGTATGGCGGTGCATCCAAGGATTCTCCTGGCTGCTTGGCCAAGGGGTGGGCCACCCAACCTCCTACCAGGCCACCTAGCCCACCACCTATCCTCTCAACCTGCCATACCGACCCTATAAGACCCCTTACTCACTTGGTAGCTATAAATACCCCCGGGTACCTCACTTGTAAAGTGTGGAAGAGAAGAGAAGCACACCACTGTATTAGTCTTGTAGCAGTAGGATAGTCCTAGGACTTAGAGCCGTCTCTAAGCTTTCACCTTCAGTGATTCCTGAAGTTAGCTTCGAGTCTTGGTAAAAGCTCTTGTATCTTTTGTACCTTTGCTACTCAAGTATAATATATTCCTTGCTGCACATTTTTGTTATACTTTACTTCTTACACTTGCCTAGTGTGGTCGACCTTATTGCATACTAGATCAAGGCTTAGGTTTGTGTTGTCCTTAAGTTATTCGGATCTTGCTAGACTTGTCAGTGCTATAAGATCAAGGCTAAGGTTAAGTTATTTCTCACCCCCTGATCAAGGAAGAACATTAGCAATCAAATTCCCACTTGATCATTAGTTTCGTGTTCCATCTTACCCATCAAGCTCTGGTCGGTAGCCCCTATTGGTGACAGCATTAAGGAGCCTCTATATTCCGATCCCGTCGTTCGCTTGGCTCGTATGCGTTAGCCAGTTGTCGTTCGGTTAGCCAACTATCTACCCCTGTGCCATCTCAGTGTAGTCTGGAATTTCGCTCGACGCAAGATCCTAGTCTGTGTTTGGATAACAAACGCGAATACTCCTATGCAATAAGTAAGATTTAGAGTTTGGATATCTTAATCTCGCTCGTTGTCCTCGCAGATAGCTATACCAATTTTACCGACTGCTTTGGTCACTGCTCTCTTACCCCACCATACACTATCTTGTTTATCTTACCCCCGGTGTAAGAATAGTTGGTAGATATTAGTTTACTATACTGCTTGAAGTTTGAATATATCATTCCACCTATTCGCCCTTGCTTCCGTGTGGATTTTACGATTCTCAGAATACTTAGATGAAAAAGCTACCGCGAATCTCCGTGCGCTTGTGGAGTAATATCTGTTACACTAAGAGATGTCAACAAGTTTTTTTGGCACCGTTGTTGGGGAAGCAATTTGTGGCGGAACCGCCGATTTAATCCGGGCTAAGCACACCTGCCACCTCTGGCTTGCAGTGCGATTAGACCGAACTAAACCCGGTCGTCCGTCGAGAGTCATTCAACTCCCGATATTACCTTTTCCCAGAGGAACCGACATCATACACATCTGACTCACGATGGAGCCACAACAGATACATCATCGCAGGCAGTTGAATAGTAGAAAGTTAAACTTAGTTACAAACCAGTTTTTACATAAAATACAAGTCCAACATAAAGTTATAAGGTAGCAAGTTTGAAAGTCTCTCGCAGCGGAAAGTATAAGTTTAGATCACCATGTTATCACCAAAAGTTTTGCATTGGAGGTACAACATCGAGCCCACCGATGTTGTCCTCGTACCACTCAATCACCTCATCCTAAATGAGGGCATGCCCCGCCTCCGACACAGGTGCACACCATGAATTCCATACCTGCGCTCAAAATGTGGGGGCAAACCCTGAGTACTAATTACTCAGTAGGTCTTAATGGATTTGGCTTACGGCTGACGCGAAGCAGCTTATTAGCAAGTGGATCCTTAGCTTTTAGTTTTTACAGCAACTTTATTAACATAACATCAAGTTTCATTATCTGTACGATTGTCAACATAACAGTAAATTTCCGTAATGTAACATCTCAGATCAAACATGTAGTATTCCAAAAATCATGAGCATTAAGCATCTGAGAGTTTAAGTAATTACTACGTTGCCCGACAGTGATATTGGCATTCCCACACCTGGTGGGCATCAGCGATTCGAATCGATTTTTAATTCCCGGGAATAACTATCATGCCAGGGGTATATGCTTACTAGCCATCGCGTTCCCACATATAGCCCCAATCTTAACCTGCCCCGTCCCAAGTTCGATTCACTCCCGCCTAGCCCCCGGGTTGTGCCCCCATGACGAGCCTGCCGACATCTCGGTCTCCCCGTCATGAGTACCAAGCTCCCCCGGGCCACCTTCCTCTCAACCAGCGGGTAGGAACGTGTCTCTGTGCTTCGGACGAGCCCAGGAAAGACTTTTCCGGTCCCATTCCCCGGATAAGCACTTTAGCAATGTTATGCCGATCAGCAGACGAACAGCGGACGGGCCTTAAACGACTCGGGCGGAGTCCGGGTGCGACATCATGAATAGTAAATACCGAAATAAAATCTCCGCCCGGTCTCCATTTACTTCCTGAGCAACACTTATAAGAGATATAACTTTAAGCTTTTGTGATTTTGAAAATACCTACGTGACGAGTCCACACACTCGTGTCTACTCGTACCTAGCAATTTCTAGGCATACTCGTCCTACGAACTCTATGTATAGGTGCTAGGGCCAGGGTGGCCAGGAAGTCTAATGCAATTGGTTCCAAGTAACTCCTAATGCATATGTGTAATCATCAAGTATAATTTATTTGCTGGGTAGAGTATGGTCCTGCCTACCTTTGCTTATTCTTACTCAGCCAACAAACTAAACCAGGTTAGTTTGCCGGGTTGTGAGGCTTTGCCCCAGGCAACCCCTTGATCACTTGGACAACTCCTCCTTCCAAACACGACTGATGGGCTCTCCAGGTCGTGTCTGGGGCTTACTTGATCTTCTGGAACACCATTGCTTAAAGTAGCTCCCGTACTTGTTTCTCAATCACGTATCTGCAATAAGCGTTGCTATATGAATGCTATGCATGACACAGTGAATGAGATGCACGATCATCAAGCATACAACTGGTTAAGCAAAATATAAGGCAAACCTCTAGTTACGCAGGTAATGGATTACTAGCTCAACCAAAACCTCCCGACTGGCACTAGCATTAATACTACTATTTTCAAATCAGAATCACAACCTTACATGCACCACTTCCTACTCTAGCAATGAGTCATGTTCATAACCTAGAGCTCATATCAAGCCCTTAAAGTCACTTGGAGCATTTTTCACCATAGCAAATCTTTCTTAAATTAAATATATGCTTAACTACAAGACAAGGGCACAATAGTAATTAAACAGTAAATGCTAGGGCTACCAAAATTTATACAGAGCCTACACATGTTCACAAGGCTTTTGCCCAAATTTCATAATTTTTGAAGCTCATTTTACCCACACTTCCTATTTATTAAGGTTTTTCATGCATGCACATTAACAGGGGCAAAAAGGTCTTTTCCTACTCAACCATCATATCCATTCTATAGATCTATTTAATAGGAATACAACGCAACAAGTTTTGTATTTTTCTGATTTTTATATGATTTATTATGAATTTTCAAAGTTTCAGTTTTAATAAAATGCTTTAAACCGAAAATCCTAGGGACTAGGGACCTAATTCTGATTAAATCTATCTCTCAGGGACCGGTACAGAAAATGTTTATGACTCAGTAAACAGGGTTGGGTTAGAGTATGTAAAATATAGAGTACTACAGGGGGATTTATGCAAAATTCTCATCTTCTTCTACCTTGGGCCGGCCAGGGAGGAGGGGCACGCGGCGGGGGAGGAGCCTGCTCGCGCGGGGCCGGTGCGTAGGGGCCGTCGGGACGCAGGGGAAGGGTTGCCGGAGTTGTTCCCGGCTAGGGGGTTCATTCCCCTTGGATCTTGGTCGGCGGGGAGGAGCACAAGGGCCGGGGCACGGCGACGACGGCGACGAGCGCTTGGACGTGGGGTCTTCGGCACGGGAACACGGCGCGATGGAGCAGCTCCGGCGGCTGAGGACCAGGGAAGCGGCGGAGCGGTGGGTGGGGAAAGCCGGCGTGGTGATTAGAGGGCGCGGGAAGGCCGAGCGGCTTCGGAACGCGAGCTCCGAACTCCCGTCAATGGTGGCTGGTGGAGACGGAGATGGCTTGGGGCGGCTCTGTTGGGGAAAAACGGCGCAGGAGAGGCATGGAGAGCTGCATGAGAATGGAGGGAGGAGGGGTCTCGCTTCCCCTTGAAGGTGAGCGAAGGGAGGGAGAGGTGGCGGTCGGCCGGCCGGCGCCAACGGCGAGCGACGCGTGCTCGGGGACGTGGCGAGCGAGCTCTGTCCATGGCCGGTCGTCCAGTCCCAGCGGGGCCCACTCGTCAGTGGCTCAAAAAGAAAAAGCAAAAATCGGAAAATTGGAAAATGCTGTTTGACTGCAGAAAGCCATGTTGGTTTTCGTTATTTTTGAAGATCTTGGAGGCCGAATTAGACCAAACTTAAAATAGAAAAGTTATTGTAAACTTGATAATATACAACTTTGTCAAAAGGAATAATACCAGATTCCAATTATAAGTATGATTTAAATTGAGTTTAATCTGCTGACCCCAGTTTGACCAACAAAATCTTCCAAATTAAAAATTCTACAAGTCATATTTTTATGCATTTTCATGGTAAATGTTATATACCAATGTTGTTCAGTTGCTCAGGCACTACAACTTTGATATACAAAGTTTTTCAAAATGTTGGCTTTTGTTTCATAAAATTTTGAAATCTCTATTTAAATCACATTTGGACAGATTTCTCAATTTTACCGAAAATGACCTAAAACTCTATTCAAACCTTTATGCATGTCATGATACCAAATACCAAAATTGTTCATTATGAAATTGTCTACAAGTTTGTTATGTATAGTTTTGTCAAATTCACAACAGTATTAAAGTTATAGGGCAAATGCAAATGCAGTTGGAGAAAAAATCGGTTTTTAACTCGCTTCTAAAGACTTAACCCGCTCATGCCCCTAATATAAAATGTTCATTTAATGATGTAATTTAGCTAATGATTCTAATGTAATACGCTTGAGATGCCTGGGGCATCACACAATTGGCAATAGAAGATTGATTTTGTTCGAACCTAGGTACTGCAAAACTTGATAACATACCACTATTTCTTAGCAGGCTCAATTGCCTGTGTCTACTTTATTGTTGGGTGACAGAGAGGTGTATGACTGGTTTCGACCTACCGACAAATTCCACAACAATCCGGAGTCACTGTTGTGGGAGGTCATCAGAAGATATTCCACGGGCAGAGGCTTATGCCATCATTTGTGTTTGGAACCTTGAGTACAACTTCACCGACACCAACTATGGTTGAGAAGACCAGTCGCGAGTTCTCTGTCCCATCTAGCAACAAGATTCCCTTTGGGCCTAAAGTAAAGGTTGGCGACAACTTCAAGATCAAGCCAGGTGTCATCCACATGGTCCAAGCTATCCCATTCTATGGATTAGCATCGGAGGATGCCAACGACCATCTCCAGCAATTCCTAGAGATTTGCAGCACTTTCACAATCAAAGGTGAAAACCCCGAAGCTATTCGACTTTGCCTTTTCCCATTTTCACTAGTGGGGAAGGCAAAACAATTGTTCTACCTAAACTGCAGAAATTTGGCGACATGGGAAGCATGATCAAATGCCTTCCTTGCAAAGTACTTCCCTCTAGGGAAGATGAGCTCACTAACGAACCGAATCTCAAGGTTCCAATAGCTCATAGATGAGACGGTGGCGGAGGAATGGGAAAGACATCAAGAGTACATCACCGCCTGCACCCACCACGGTATCGAACAGTGGTTGATCATATAAAATTTCTTCCACAGACTCTACCGGTCCACACAAGAACATCTCGATGCAGCCACTAGAGTATACTTCATATTCCTCAGCCCGTGCTCTCGTCGAGAAGCTGGCAAGCAACCAGGGGTGGAAAGAGGAGAGAGTGAACAATAAGCCCCACGGAGTTCACCATATTGACAACACCAAAATGCTTGCTGCCAAGATGGACCTCCTTCTAAAGAAGCTAGAGGATGCTCCTAAAGCTTTGCTAGGTCCAGGCACTGGAATCTCAAATGACGTGCGAGCATTGTGGGAATACTGGCCACACGGGGAACAACTGCCCCAGAAATGGATCGGACGACATAAATTTCATCAACAACAACTTCAACTATGGGTCTCGTCCTTAATCGGGTAGGAATTCATGACCGCACTTGCCTTTTGTAGGCCAAGGTATGCCTTCTGGCACTTCACAACAGTTTAATAAAAATCCTTTTGATCAAAAGGCTATGAACGATAGTATAAGTTAGAAATTCATTGCAAATGATAGAGTTATTGAAACCTTGTCTCTACAAATGGAAACTCTTAATAGTGCCATGAAGAACCGGCTGAATTTTAATAAAATATTATAAACTCAAATAGCTCACCTTGCCACCGCTCCTACCTAGTCCTACTTCAGGGAAGCTTCCAAGGTCAGCCCGAGCCTCCCCCGAAGGAGCACATAAATGTCGTAACCACTAGGGCTGAATGGTCTACACAAGACACCCCACATCTAAGAAATGCAGGGAAAGATGCAGGTAAAACCCCCAAACCCGATGAAGAAGAAGTGGCATGTGAACCACAATCGGTGAAGGAAGCACCCAAGTCAGGTCCACACGAGTTTTATGACACCACTGTGCTCCCTTTTCCTCAGCGGCAGAAGAAAACTCCAGTTGATTAGTAGTTCGTCAAATTTGTTGAGCTAATCAATAAATTGTATGTCAACATCCCATTGTTAGATGCCATGCAAGGTATCCACGTACACTAAGTACCTGAAGGACATCCTTAACAACTAAGAAGCCACTGCCATCAACAGAAGTTGTGCACCTCATGGAAGAGTGAGCACAGCTATACTTAACCAGCCGCCACAAAAGAAAAAGGATCTAAGGAACCCAACCATCTCATGCTTAATCGAGGACCCAGCACTTCGATCATGCTCTCTACGATCTGGGAGCAAGTGTGAGCATCATGCCAAAGGTAGTATTTGATAAACTAATGCATGCTACACTTGCCTCTACTGCTATATGCCTATAGCTAGTGGATCAGTCGATTAGCTACCCCATTGGGATCGCCCAGCATATTCCGGTCAAAATCCGAAACTTCCTCATCCCAGTGGATTTCACGATGCTAGACATGGAAATTGATAGCAAAACGCTACTCATTCTTGGGCAACCAGTTTCTAAGCACCGCTGAGGCCAACATCGTTGTTGGAGGTAGAGAAGTCTACCTCAACATCAATGGCAGGAAGGAGATGTTCGCCTTCAAACCGAAAGTTGAACAATGTTGGCAAGTGAAGACATTCAAATTCAAATAGCCAGGCACCTAGGGAAACACCAAGGGAGAAGATTGAGCTCTTGCCAAGCCAGTTCAAAAGTGGACCATCTAATTCTAGCAATTGAAAAGATCTTGCTAGATGGAGAGGCCCATAAGCTCAAAGTTGATCGCAGAGCCGAGATACTAAGACATGCCTCGACTGGCCAAGCTGCCAACGAAAGAACCAGGAGGCAAAGCTCTTGTCACAAAGGTCACCACCAAAGCAATGGACAAACACCAGGAATGGTCAAAGAAAGAAGAAATGCTGAAAGCCAAGCATGAACAGAAGAAGGGAGGTGACACTCCCAACCAGAAGGCTATTGCAACAAAGAGAATATGACGTGCAAAAGTTGCACCGCAGACGTCCGCTAAGTCTCTGTCACTTGTTGACTCTGAGTGAAGGTATGACCTGCCCTTCGCTAGAGGTAAACTAGCATTACCCTAATTGCATATTTATTTCCGGCCATCTTTAAAATTCCATTCAAGTTCCAGTGCATGTTTAAATTTAAGTTTTCACTATTTTAAATTCTTGTATTTTTTTTCTTTTCATATTTGTTTACATTCAAAAAAAATATTCGAAGCCACCCGGCCCCAGCTAGGCCGGCCGACTTCCTGCTCTGTTCAAGCCTTGGTGCAAGGCTGCCATGCCACCCAGCCTAGCCAACAGGCAATCCAGCCTCGGCTGCTCCCTTTCTGCGCATGAAGTGCCAAGGGCACTCAGGCCACTAGTTCACTCGGCCTCGCCCTACACCGTCTGCTGTCCCATCTTCTCCTACGCGCATACCAACCAAGCTTAGGACCTAGCCCCTAGGACCGCTCGGCCTGCTCGCTGGCCCCTGCCTACCCCCTCTCGCGCCTATAAATACAAGTGCATGCACGCACTTGCCCCTTGCACCGGTCAGGTCAGCAGCTGCGATCACTCTCCCCTCCTCTCTCTCTCTCTCTCTCTCTAATCACCCCATTAGCTAGTTGCTAAGCACTTAGTAATTTTAGCACTTAGCAAAATTCTGCACAATAAAATAAGTGCTACACCCTCGCTTGTTGGACGATTTGTGGAAGCTGACTGCCCCACAAGAATGACTAACATATGGACGACTAACTTCTAGACAACTAACTACTAAATTATTCTATCCTTCGAGCTATTTCTCGTGTGTCTGTATTTTTGCATGAGGTCATTTCTTTTCAGGAGGACCAAGAGAGCCCCTAGCAATGTAGGAAAGGCTATGCACACAACGGTTTATCTACCCGAGCTACCGCTCCTAGAGTGCAAGATTGAGGACCCCTAGCAGTGTCCGATAGGATGTCTATAGGTGCTGTCTAGAACCAAGACGAGGCAACTTCATCACAGTCCCAGCCAGAATGCACGCTCCTGACCATCCATGACATAGTGTCGCGCAACAACGAGGAGGCTGGAGATATTGGAACGTCTTGACCCTAAGCAATTTTGGAGGACAAGATATTTTGATGTTCTCTTCCTCGCCAACATCGGCATGCTGGATGAGTTCGGGCAAGCGTTTGAGTACGCGGGATGGATCAACTTCTCAAACATCAAGGAGGAAGGGTCCATCCTGCTCACCAAAGAGTTCTTAATGACCCTTCACATGGAGCGACTTGCCACAAGGTATGACCATTCATTTTTCGCCTCTTCAATACTGAGTTTGCCATCTCCACGAGAAGGCTTAGTGATCTTCTACGCTTCTCCTTGTGCTGCTCCCTAGCAGATGAGCCATTGGGGTATAACCAAACAGCTTTTTGGAGAGAAATTTGTGGTGAGGAAGTTTTGGGAGAGTATAGTATCACAAAAATTAATAATCCCACTCTGAGACTCCTGGCTCACTGGGTCTCTCTCGTTGTTTTTCCACATAGCAAAGCACGATGCATAACCAACAAAGGTCTAAAATGTCTATACGCTATGTATAAAAAGAAGCTCTGTGCCCCTATCATAGACATGGTCCATCACTGGATGGAACTATGGAGGAACAACACCCCTATCACGATCACTTCCCTTGTCACAAGGATTGCATCCGGACTGGGCGTCCTAGAAAATACCCAGCTCGCTTATGTTCTTGATGATCTTTCACACATGTGAGCAACACTTTATTAAAGGGCATTTCATGCGAAAAGATGAGAGGGGTCACCTCATCATGACTTACTTTTGGAACGACTTCGAACTGCTGCTTCCAGCACCGCAGTACGATTTGTACAAAGTAAGAAGCCTAACCATGTAGCTAGACATGGAAGCACCAAGACATAGCTATGCAGGTGTCATGACAAGAGCCCAAAGACATAGAGCCGAGCATCTTCATCAAGAAGCTAAGCAGGAAGCAGCAACTTGATCCATCCTGGGTGCCTCAAACAGCAACACCATTGGACACGGACCCAGAATTATCATATTTTCCGATACTATGGCAACCCAGAGCCGTGGTACAACAACAACGAAGGTGGTGGTGCTTCACAGCCCCAACCATCTTTCGCCCAAGAGTACCACACCGCAGGTATGTCATGTGGTTTTGGTAGGAATGCAAGACCTTCGACATCCGTACGGTTCTACATCGACAACATGGCGGGACTCAACTCCTCCATGGATGGGATGAACCTCCACGGTCAATATGACCCGCGATTGTACGAGGAGGTACATGCCATCGGCCAACGTACCACTGAGATGGACAACCGGCTACGCTCCAACACGAACATTCTCTGGGAACTCAGAGAACTAGGTGGAAGCCAGCATCTACGACTGCTCACGAAGTTCTACAACCACTACTGCTACTACCAAAAGCCCTAGCTTGAATGAAGCTTGGGGGGATGGTAAACCATCATGATGTGTGCGCGCTCCCTCGACTCCTCATCTCAGAGTAAGACCCCTGATCCTCAATCTTGTCTCCCTTGCAGTACCAGCAGTCCTACCAACAGTCTTATCAGCTAGCAGCAGTCCTACCAGCAACACCAGTCCGAACGGCAGAGTAAGTAGCACCACCAATAATAATAATATTTAATTCTATTTTTATCTAGCACTAAAAAATGTGTGTCAAATAAAAACAACTGCCATACTACCTTCATTATGGAAATGATGAACAGTTGCTCTGTCATGTTCTGAATAGTTGTCTATGCAAATACCATACTTAGCTTAATTTTGAGCCCGTGTGTATAAAAATTGAAAACCTGACATTCTACTTTGTGGATGCCATTTGCATAAACTTTGTCTAAGTTGTTGTGAGAAATGATCTGATTGAGTACTAGGCCAGTTGTACATTTTCTTAGTAAGATGAACATCTCAGGCTATTCTTTTGAAAAATGAAAATAAAGTTCCCCCGTTGGTTTTGAACAGCTACCAGAGCCAAATACACTGAAAATATCTATGCTGCTTATTCAAGCTACTTAGTGTTGTTTTGAGCTTTGTCAAATTTTGAGTCTCATTGAATGGAATCATCACTATCTTGTGAATCCTTGGAGCAAAAATACACCTTCTCATGTGCATCCACCTTCTTTGGGTATGCATCCATACATATCCAAAACAATACCTTTAACCTTGATCCTTCCAAATCAAAATGAGGTAGGATATGGAGCCATAAAAAAAATGCATGCTAGTCAAAGCATGGCAAAATTATGGAAAAGAAATGCATGCTAGCAAGCATGGCAAAAAGAGATAAAATACAAAAAGGGCTCCATATTCATACCTATCACAACAAAAGAAGGAAAAGGAAAGGAAATAAGGTGATCCACCCATCCAGCCACCAAATAAGCTCCAATGATGAACAAGATTAGTCAACCTAAGTAAGCCAATTTTTTCCACTACCCTGAGCTCCAATGATGAACAAGAAGGAGTACATTTCTTTGGTCCAATTTTTGGCTTTGCAAAATAGACAACCTAAGTAAGTCAAGTTTTTCCATCACCCTGAGCTCCACAAAAGCCTTAGTATAGGAAAATCTTGGTCGTGTTCTTGACACTATTGATGAGGGATACACCTTTGTTTCCCTTTGGTCCAATTTTTGTCTTTGCAAAATAGACAACCTAAGTAAGCCAAGTTTTTCCATCACCCTAAGCTCCACAAAAGCCTTAGTATAGGAAAATCTCGGTCATTTTCTTGGCCCTATTGGTGAGGACTACACCTTTGAGCGATTGAGAGTACCTTTGGGGAAACTTGATTTTATTTTGACAAACTTCAAAATACCTGAGATATGAATCTAAACAGAAATGTCTTGAGCTGGGGCCTGCAACAAAGCAATTCTTTCTTTCAACCGCCCAGGGCATCGTAAGTCAAAAAGATGCACCACAGGTATGAGAAAAGGTGATCAATACATACATTATGGTTCCAAATAAAAGTATGGGTGTCAATTATGTATAGCCTCTATTCCTGAACACTGATATTGTCAGTAACTCCTGATCCATAACCCATCTTGGCTTTACTCAAGAAAGAGCAATAGGTCTAAGCATGGGGGGTGTTGACTGTCGTTATTGCACTATTTTCGACCATCAACTATCCATGATCAAGATAGGAAATGTATCAAAGTGTATGCTAGTCCCTTCCTACTGACTTATTTCCATGAGTTTTGTTGAAATATTTGAATGTAGGGTCAAATGCACTTAAACGTACAAGATGGAGCCAAACCAGGGAAGAGGCTAGCCACCAAGCTAAGCTCCCTAGCAGGCTAGGCCCACCATGTCCGCCCGGCCCCACTAGCAGGCTACCCGGCCTAGTAAGTGACAACAACTTTGACCATCTTCGACCTACATGCACATACAAGCCATGTCAACACAACACCAAGGTGGATGCGATACAATTTGCATGCATACAACCGAAAGGACAGTGCCACTTCATCAATCCAACACTTGGATCAGTAGAAATCAGTGATCTTGGGCACTACAATCCTACCTGCTAAGGAAGAAACACAATGAAGATCCAATGATCTGGAGAAAAGCACAAGTTATAACCGCCAACCGAAGTGCAACTGCCTTAGGGGAGCAAGATAAACCGTAGTATGGAGTATGGCAGTGGATCCAAGGATTCCCCTTGCCTCCTAGCCAAGGGGTGGGCCACCCAGCCTACCTACCAAGCCACCTGGCCTGCCACCTGTCCTCTCAACCACCATACTGACCCTATAAGACCCACACTCACTTGGTAGCTATAAAACCCCCCAGTACCTCACTTTTAAACAGTGGAAGAGAAGAGAAGCACACCACTGTCTTAATCTTGTAGCAGTAGGATAGTCCTGGGAGTTAGAGTCATGTCTAAGCTTTCATCTTAGTGAATTCTAGAGTTAGCTTCGAGTCTTGGTAAAAGCTCCAGTTATACTTTACTTCTTACACTTGCCTAGTGTGGTCTACCTTATTGCATACTAGACTAAGGCTTAGGTTTGTGTTGTCCTTAAGTTATTTGGATCTTGCTAGACTTGCCGGTGCTATAAGCTTTCCTTAGGCACTGATCCAAGGTTAAGTTAGTTCTCACCCTCTGATCAAGGAAGAACATTAGCGATCAAGTTCCCACTTGATCACTAGTTTAGTGAGCCATCTTACCCTTCAAGCTCTGGTTGGTAGCCCCAATTGGTAATAGCATTAGGGAGCCTCTGTATTCTGATCCCATCATTTGGTAGGCTCGTAGGCGTTAGCCAGTTGTCGTTCAGTTGGCTAACTATCTACTGTTGGCGGTTCTTAGCCTAACAAATTTGACTCCGCAAGCGTACGGAGACCGCTGTAGCTTTCACCTGGGAGTATTCCAGAGTATCGTATTTATCTATAGGGAAGCATTGAGATAGAGATATTAACTTATCAAACTTCTTGTTATTTTACTCTTTCATTCTAAATGATTAAAGAAAGGATAACGGCACACTGACACACTCCAAACGGATACATAGCTCAACGAGAATCTAGGAGGACAATGAGATGGATCTGCTTCCTGACAAGGTCATCCTTTACTAAGGTCAAGCCAAAAGACAAAGCTAGCTCCAACTGTCACTCTACTAAGGTCATGACACGACTGAGGTTATGGTTTAGTCTAGACATATTTACTACATCGGACATCGCGGCTATAGAACCTCTGCCAGGCATCACAGTGCTGATTACCGAGCCAAGAAAGGCAGGGTTCTAGGAAGCCTGACTATGCATCTACATACACGTTGGATCGCAATGTGGTGCCTAGCCCAGACGACGGGGGTGGAATACTAAGACGCCCTAATGCCGTCACCAAAAGGGGCTACCTAAAGCCGGTGCTTGAAATATGTATGGTACACATGAGGCACCTAGAGATGCATGAGGCTGGTTGCCAAACCAAGGTGAACTTCTAGAGTAAACTCTGGTTGCTCACACATCCACTTGTTGCGCAAGTGAAAGCATCACAACTGCTACTGACTTAACTAACAGCGTGAACAAGGATCCCTCAATGTAAATAGACTAGAATAACCATTACCTCATAAAGCAACGCTAACTATAATATAACGACATCCTTACACTATGATCATTACCATAGGCAAGAATGTAAATGCTTGACAAAGTAAAGAAATATATTAAATAAACTCACTAGTCTTATAAGAAAGGAAAGATACAAGGGACTCATACCGAACTCCTGAAGACAGCTCCGGAACAGGTACAGCCCGACTCTAACTCCTACCAAAACATTGAACTAGAAGGGGTAGTGCCACCCAAAGGGGCACCTCCCCAAGGAGAGAGTGGAGAGAGTGTACAAGTGCTAATGGCACCTAGAAGGTACAAGTTTGGTGTGAGGGAGTGACCCTCTATTTATAGGAGGATGTAGGTCGGTAAAATGGCTTAGTCCTGCAGAGTAGGCGGCCAGGTGGCAGGCCGGGCAAGGGGGGCCTAGTCTTGTGGCTTTCTAGCCCTTCGATGCACCGACCTTGCTTTGCACGGCTAGATCTTCCATCTTTGTGGTGGTGGCCATTGTTTCGGTAGAAGCACATGTTGGAAGGTCTAAGTCCAAGGCCTGGTGGCGTAGTTCCTTAGCCGGGCGGCAAGGGACTTAGTCTATGGTTGCCACCTAGATGTCCATCATTGGTTGGAGAGTGTGTCTCGTGAATCCATCTATCATGCATGCATTTGGTTCTTTGATCAATGGTTGATTTGTGTCCTAGTTGTGCATCTTTGCATGCATATGTTGTAGGAAGGCTGGTGAGCAAGAGAAAGGCTGGGCAGCCAATGTAGCAGGTTGGGAGGCCTAGGTACTTGGACGAGCGGCCTAAGTACTAGGCCGGGAGGCCAGCCTCTCCTGACTTAGTCATTTCTTGGTCCGTATGGTGGCCTTCCGACCTTTGCCTAGAATTAGGCTTGATCTCGTCCATGTATATGGGTCCTTGGTGAGTTACTTAGGTTGATTCCAGTGAAGATTGAGGCATTGGAGGGAGTGCTTGGTCATCCGGCCTTCCCTTGGCCGCTCGGTCTAAGTGATGGCTGCTCGGCCATTGTCCTCGCATCCAGAGTTGATGAACTTGTAACGGCCATAACTTTCACATTTGGACTCCAAATTGAGTGAACCAAAACTCCATATCGATTATTTCGATCAGATCTTTGTAATGGTTTGGTTCTTAACGGCATCTGAGATACTTCACAATGATCTTATTGCAATCCAAATGATGTTCTTTTGCATGGGATTTGAGCATCTCCCTGTGATACATTGAAAACCACCAAAACTCATGGAATTCGTTAGTTCAAGGTAAATAATGCATAGAACTTTATCTATACCCCATTTATTCACTGAGGAATTGGTCTGTCAAAATCAAGAAATAATGACCGCCAACATCTACCCCCATGCCACCTTGGTGTAGTCTGGAATTTCGCTCGATGCAAGATCATAGTCTGTGTTTGGACAACTTAGCTCAAACGCGAATACTCCTATGCAGTATGTAAGATTTAGAGTTTGTATATCTCAATCTCACTTGTTGTCCTCATAGATAGCTATACCTATTTTGCTGACTGCTTTGTTCAATGCTCTTTTACCCCACAGTACACTATCTTGTTTACCTTACCCCCGGTGTAAGAATAGTTGGTAGTTATTAGTTTCCTATACTACTTGAAGTTCAAATATATCATTCCACCTATTCACGCTTGCTTCCCTACGGATTTTATGATACTCGGAACACTCTGAGTGAAAAAGCTACCGCGAATCTCTGTGCGCTTGTGGAGTAAAATCTGTTACACTAAGAGGCATTAACAAGCACCAAGTCCACTCTCCTTATTTATACAACCGACTAATGCTTAAGGCTCTTTTGCAACTAGACCTCTATATTACAGACGCTTGACACTAAAAGGCCTGTAGGGCCTAGAAAAGACTAGTCGGTAACTCAGATGGATGAAAACGATGGAATCCTTGTCCTTCTTTGCCTGAAAACAATCTCTTATGTCTTCCACGTGTCTAGTAGTCCTTCCCTTATGATAACTTTCGGTTTTGGGATACCGGCAACCAAGGCCTTAGTTTTGACGGTGGAACCAGGAAAATTCTTAGGCCCCAGTTTTGATGCTTGAAACAGGAAATGATTGTTTGGCTTCTTTCCTTTGGTCATATTACGACTCACTACACCATCCTGCATCCAAGGTCGCACTTATGGGCCGAGCCTCTTCTGCTTGCTAGTCCCTTAGCAAGTCTTCGGTGTTGACAAGTGCTCATCATAGCCTAAACGAAAGACCAAACTAGGTGCCCTTGTGTCCCTCAATGTCCCCCTTGATGAGTGCCTTGTCAACACCCCTCACCAACCACCTAAAATCATAGACAAAGATGAAAAAAGCGTAACGAAGATCAACAAAAGAATGAAAACTAAGAAAATACACTCAAGTGCCCAAAAGACAAAGAAGGCAGAAACGTGAGCTCTAAAAGTGAACAAAAGCAAAGCCAACAGATTGCCCCCTCTAAGACAAGGGTAATTGCTCCATGCATCCGATCAACAAAGCATCACCCCTTAGGAAAGAGGCAATGCTCAACAAAGTAATGCTAGAAGCAAAGGACCAGCTTCTCCAGAAAGAGGCGAGGCTCGACACAGCAGGCCAAAAGAGCATGCCAAAAACTACAACTCCAGCTACATTTCATACCATTTGTCAATGCAATACTCCTCCTAGGATGATGCTCTCTCCCCCTAAGTCCCATGGTTGTGCAAATGGAACAAGGTGTAAAAATGAGCTCAAAAGGGATAGAAAGCTAGTAGATACAAGTTCTAGCATACATAGCATGTGAGGGAAATGGGGGCATGGAACAAGTTCAAATGAACCTATCTACTCAGTCAAGAGAAAAGCATGGATTTTCAGGTTGGGTTGGAAAGAAAATATCACCAGCAAGAATAGCATCTAGCAAGATAGGTATGAACAGCAAAATGCTAGGAATGCATAAAAGGTGTGCTAATTCTAACCTAAGCATATCCAACAAGCCATAAGCAATCACAAAACTTGAGTATTTCAGATTTATCATTTTCATTTCAAGCAAGTTTATCATTAAGTGCTAGGGATTATTTGCATGTCATGCCACTTCTTACCAACCAATGTCAAGCCTAAGCCTAGAAAGACCATAAGAGGCATAAGAAAAGGTTTTAGTCATTCACAGCCAGGTCCAAGTTCTCACCAAAGTGCACAAGTGAGCAATCTCAAACCAAGTCAGTGTGGCAAGACAAATCCACCTGGATCTTTTCATTTCAGCTCAAATAGATACCAATTTAAGTAATTAATTCAAATTTTAGATTAAACAAGGTATCGAAAGCTTAGGCATAAACTAGCAAAGGTAGATAACTAGAACAACTAAGCATGGAAAGATACCTCTAGCATTCAACACTCCTACATATTCTAGGTTGTAAAGTCAGGTGGTGATCAAGTTAACCAAGCTCTCTCATAGTATACAATAGATCCAAATGAGCTCAAGCCATACATGATCAAGCAAGCACTGTACAACTTAGTACAAGCAAAAACTAGCAGACCATACCAAAAGAGCTCTAGTGCAAGTGTATACTACAAGTATACATGATGCAACGCATGAGTATGACACAAAATGCATTAAAGAAGCAAAACAAAACCAAAACAAAACCTAAAAAACTAACAAAGCTCCCCCCTGACTAAAAGGGAAAGGAAACTCCTAACTCCCCCCGCAAGTGGTTGAAGGTGTCTAGGTCTAAGAGTTTAGTTAGGATGTTAGCCACTAGGTTCTCACGTCTACGTGCAGAAGGTCAATGAGGCCTTTCTCATTGTTGTCTCTCAAGAAGTGATGTCTCACATCTATGTGTTTGGTTCTTGAATAGAGCACTAGGTTCTTAGCGAGACTAATGGTGTTCGAACTATCACACAGAAGTGGAATCCTCCCATAGTTTGGTCAGTAGTCTTCGAAAGTAGCAAGCATCCATAGGATCTGAGAGCAGCAACTAGCAGCAACAACATACTCAGCCTCATATGCAGATTGGGCTACACTAGATTGCTTGCGAGAAGACCAAGAGACTAAAGAAGTACCCAAGAATTGGCAGGTACAAGAAGTCGACTTCCGATCCAACCGACACCTAATGAAAGTCGGCATCAGAATTGCTGAGGAGGGAAAACGAAGAATCCGCGGAGTACCACAAGCCATACTCCGGGGTGAACTTGACATACAACAAAGAAAAAAATGTATTTTTTTCGTGGGCCGAACAAATTTCGTGGCCCAGCCAATGAAATTTACGGGCTTATATTCGTCGGCCTGGATTATCAACGAAAATCAACTTAACTTTGTTGGCCAGGTTGCAGCTCCGACAGATATAAATTTAATTTGGTTGGCTAGACCCCGGGCCAACGAAATTATTGTGCGTGCAGGGAATTTGAAAAGATACACATTTTCGTCGGCTACAAATGACCAACGGAAATAACGTAAATTCATCGGCCTAAGCATAAGCCAACGAAATTACATGTCATTTTTGTCGGTCGATGCGGCCTTCAAAATTGTTCAGCACCCTTCGATCTAACATACCCCCATGTTTGGCATGTACACCATTCCCACGCACACACACACACACACACACACACACACACACATTCCGCACACACGCACGCACACCACCGTCGCCCGCCGTCACGCCGCCTTCCGGGCAATGGTCTTCTCTGCCTCCCCAGTTCATCGCCGCTGTGCCGCCTCCCGACTGATCCCGTGACAACAGCCGCCTCCCCGCGGCTGGCATAAGGACTGAAAGGGCAACCTAGAGGGGGATGAATAGGTCGACGCCTAAAATCTACAACCCCAAAAACCTTCTCTTATGTACTGAGCAAGATCACGTAGCAACTGAGTGCTACCGACCCTAGGACTCAAAGAGGAAGCAGAACAGCGGAAGAAATCACTCAAGCGGCCACGAGATAGATAAAGCGAACAAGGTCTGAAACATAGAAAGCGAGCTCCACTAGCCACTTTGCACAGTCAAGTGCCTCATTGGGTGAACCAAAGAGTTCGAGTATGGGTATACAGAGAGTCGGAAACCAAAACCACAGACAAAACACCCAAACGAAAAGATCCAAAGAAGGTTGCAGCCAAGGCAACACCGGACTATCCGGTAACACAAACTGGACTGTCCAGTAGCACGCCGGAATATCCGGTGTTGCACGCCACACTATCCGGTAGGGCGAACTGGGCAGCCCTGCACCCGACTGTCTGGCAGCACGCACTGGACTATCTGGTAGCACACACGGGACTGTCCGACAGCACGCTAGACACTCTAATAGCCTCTCCGGAACATGAGGACCAAAGGCCAAAACTTGACCAAATCTTCTCCAAACAATAAAAAAGGCACATGCTATCCTAGAACTATTCCAAAGCTATTCCCAAAAGATCTACTAAAAAAGATCATGGGATTAGGAGGAATTTTAGATCTCGTGAAGAGGAGAATACTTGGGCAAGAACGGGGAAAACTCGAATCCAACTTGCTCATGGGAATCCTACAGGATTGAGATGTTCTAAGACATAATCTCCACACCCTTGCAAGTGCAAAACAGCAAAAGAGAAGAGGGAATCTCATAGGCAAACCAAAGAACCAGAAGCCCTTGAGAATCACCCAAATATCAAAGGGAAAGAGGGGAGGAGATGCACACTCAAGATGCTGCCCAAAATTCCATCTATTGCAAGCCCAAATTAGTCACAAGGTCTCTGAATACAAGGTGGAATCTCATTCTCCAAGCTAGCCTCCCACTTCCTACCCTCTAACTATGGGGCTAGATCACTCTAATACCCTCTAATCTTGAAGGTCTAGCTTGAAAACGAAAATGGCTGCCTAAACCTAAGCCCAAGCAACTCTAAACCAGCTAAGAGAGGTAGCTAATGGCAGCCACCTCTTATTTATACTACAGGACTAAGCCCTAAGGTAGTTTTGCACTTGAGCCCTTATATTAAAGACTCAGACACTAACAAGGACTGTAGAGGCTAGAAAAGACCGCAATAACTCAGATGAATGGCCGCAATTGTGTCCTCTACGTCTTCGGTTTCTCCGCCTTCGCTTGATGTCCTGCACGTGTCCAGTAGCTCATCCCTCGGGGGTAACTCCGGTTTTTGGAATACTGTTTACTTGCCCTAGTTTTGACAATAGAACTAGGAAACACTCTTGGGCCCGGTTTTGATGCTCGAACCGAGAAATGATAGTAGGCTTCATCTGTAGAGTGATTTCACAGCTCACGACACCATCCCGCACCCAAGGTCACACTTATGGGCTGAGCCTAACATAGAGTACAGCCCAAGCCACCTTCCAGTCCACTCGGCAAGGATTTTGTCATGCCAAATCCACTCTGGCGCCGCCACCATGTCACACTTAAGGTCGGCTTCTACTCGCTCGTCCTTCAGCAAGTCTTCAGTGTTGACAAGCGCTCATCACATCTAGGACTGAAAGACTAGACTCAATACAATTGAGTCCCTCGATTTCCCCCTTGATGAGTGCCTTGTCAACACCCTCACCAACCACCTGAAATCATAGACAAAGAAAAGAAAAGCATAACAAAGAACAACAGAAGAAGGAAAAACAAAGAAAAATCCACTCAAGTTCTCAAAAGCCAAGAAAATGGCAAAAACATGAGCACTATAAGTGAAAAAGAGGCAAAGACAAAAGATTAGCCCCCTAAGACAAGAGTAACCACTCAACATAGCCGATCAACAAAGCATGACCCATCAAGAAAGAGGGAGGCCTAAACACAATCATGCTAGAAGCAAAGGACCAGCTTCTCTAGAAAGAGATGAGGCTCGACAACCCCCACATTTCTACCCTTCTCACAATACAACACTCCCCTTGGGAAAATGCTCTCTCCCCGTGAGTCCCATGGTGCCACTTATCCCCTTATCCAGAGGCTGGCGACCCGCATGGTTGGTAACTCTACTCCCCCCTTGGTTTTTTGACCAAAAAGACTGTGGGGGAGGTCCCCACACACTCTCCCCATTGTTGACAATGCACACATCAAGTCCCATGAGAAAAATGCTATGCAAATGCCAGCTAGGGGTAATCAAAGAGCTTAAAAGGGATGGAAAGCTAGCAGATACAAGTTCTAGCATACAGAGCATGTGAGGGCAATGAGTCATGCAACAAGCTCAAGAGAACCTATCTACTTAGGTCAAGAGCAAAATATGATTTTCAGGTTTGGTTAAAGGAAAGCATCACCAACATGAATAGCATCTAGCAAGATAGGCATGACTAGCAAAATGCTATCGGTGCATACAAGGTGTGCTAATCCTAACCTGAGCATATCCAACAAGCCATAAGCAATCCATAGACTTACACAGTTTAAGATTTAACATTTTCATTTCAAGCAAGTTCTAAACATGTGCCATGGGTTATTTGCTTGTCATGCTAATTCTTACCAACCAACTGACAAGCCTAGGCCTAGAAAGCTAGACCATTAGATGCTTAAGACAAGGTTTTAGTCATTCACAGCTAGGTCTAAGTACTCACGCATGTGCAAAAGTGAGCTATCTCAAACCAAGTCAGTGAGACAAGACAAATCCACCTAGATCTTTTTCATTTTAGCTCAACCAAATACAAAGAAAACCAATTAATTTAAATTTTAGATTAGACAATGTATCATGAAAGCTTAGGCATAAACTAGCAATGACAGATAATTAGAACAACCAAGCATGGAAAGATAGCACAAGCATTCAACACTCCTACACATGCTTTGTTGCCAAGTCAAGTGGTGATCAAGTTTATGATTTTCAGAAAAGCAAAATGACTTAGCTCTAACAAGGTATAAAATAGATTCAAATGAGCTCAAGCCATCGATGATCAAACATACTACTGTACATCATAGCACGAGCAAAAACTAGCAAGTCATACCAAAAGAGCTCTAGTGCAAGTGCATACTACAAGTGTACATGATGCAATGCATGAGTATGATACAAAATGCATAAAGAAGCAAAACAAAACCTAAAAGCTAACAAAGCTCCCCCTGACTAAAAGGGAAAGAAAACTCCTAACTCCCCTTGCAAATGGTTGAAGTTATCTAGGTCTAGGGGTTTAGTTAGGATGTCAGCATGTTGGTTCTCACTCGCTACATGCACTACATCAATGAGGCCTTTCTCATAGCTATCTTTAAGAAAATGATATCACAGATCTATATGTTTGGTTCTAGAATGGAGCATTGGGTTCTTAGCAACACTAATGGCACTCAAACTGTCACATAGAAGTGGAATCCTCCCATAGGTTATGCCATAATATTTCAAAGTAGCAAGCATCCATAGGATCTAGGAGCAGCAACTAGTAGCAGCTACATATTGATCAGCCTCACGTGTGGATTGAGCTATGCTAGATTGCTTGCGAGATGACCAACAGACTAAAGAAGTACCCAAGAACTGGCAAGTGCTAGAAGTCGACTTGTGATCCAATCGGCACCTAGCAAAGTTGGCATTAGAATAGCCGATGAGTGATAGAGAAGAATACGCGGAGTACCACAAGCCATACTCCAGGGTGAACTTGACATACCTCAGGATCCTCTTCACAACGGTGCGGTGTGACACCCTTGGTCATGCCTGAAAATGAGCGCACATACCTTCAACAAACTGTA
Organism: Paspalum vaginatum; assembly: GCA_030272315.1. Lineage (NCBI taxonomy): Eukaryota > Viridiplantae > Streptophyta > Magnoliopsida > Poales > Poaceae > Paspalum > Paspalum vaginatum. The sequence continues at coordinate 13,976,095 of CM059021.1, read as the reverse complement.
TGCCTAGCCCCATGGCCGTTAGGTACATCAGTGACCCAATCATCCTTCGGTACACCTTCTGATCAACTTCCTCTCCATCTTTGTCCTTGTCCATAATGGTAGACGTGCTCATCAGAGTCATCTATCGTGAAGTGTCTGCCATCTCAAACTTTTGAAGGTCCCTCGTGTACTTGCTTTGGTGGATGAATGTGCCTTGGGATGTATGCCTGATCTAGAGCCCAAGGAAGAACTAAAGTTCCCTCGTCATGCTCATCTCGAACTCTTCCCTCATCATGCTCATCTCGAACTCCTTCCTCATCTGTTCTAAAAACAAGCTCACAAGAGTATGAGAAGAGCCACCAAAAATGATATCATCCACATATATGTGAACAATGAAAAGGTCATTGCCATGTTTTTGCAAAAACCGGGTCTTATCTACACTCCCCATCTCAAAACCCTAGGCAACAAGGAATTTTCTAAGTCTCTCGTACCAAGCCCGGGGAGCCTGCGTCAAGCCATACAAACCCTTCTGCAACTTGAACACTCAGTTAGGACATTTGGGATGCTCAAAGCCTGGGGGCTGCCTCACATAGACCTCTTCCTATATATACCCATTTAGGAATGCACTCTTCACATCTATTTGGAAGAGCTTGAACGCTTTCAAAGATGCCAAAGCTAACAGATTGCAAATGGCTTCTAATCAATTCCCTCATTGCCAATATTTCATGGATTCGCTGAATGCCATCAAAATTTTTTATTTTCCCTATCTGCCACTGTTAGAAATTTTTGTTTCTATGTATGCCACTTCTGTTAGATTCTGTTATCCCTCTGGTCACTGACAGCTTGGGACCACAGGCTCCCATCCATTATCTCAGTGAGCGGCAGCACCCATCGTTTCGCGCTGCACGCCCTCTCTGCATCACGCCGTGCTGCTGGGGACCACGCGCTACGCGCCTCGCTCTGGCCACCTCATGCCCTAGCTCCAAGCATCTCTCTCCATGTGCCGTGCCCCTTGCTCCGCACTACCTTGCACCCTCACTCCAAGCGCCCCACCCCTTGCTCTGCGCTACCTCATTCCATGACTCTTTACCATTGCCGCTCATCCCCACGACATCCTGCACGACCACGCATTCGAGGGGCAGCGAGGAATGGTGAGGGGGCATGGTGGCATAGAGTGAGGGTCATGGAGCCTCGCCCCTCGCCACCTTGTGGAGGCCTTCTATCAAAGCTTTTAGAGCATCCAGCCCTGCCTCTATTAGCCATCGCTACCCTAGCACCTCCCACTTTAACGCTTCTCCGCCACCAAAGGCCCAGCGATGGCGCCCGACCCCTACGCACCTAGGCCACTTCCTACACATGCTCAAGGTCAACTAGTCATGCTTCGCCCACCGCACTGAGTCTAGCCATGAGTGTACCCTCTACACCTTCTCCGCATTCGTGTCATCATGGCTCTCGCTCCTCCTCCACAATCCCTTTGCCTGCAGCTACTCCTCGGTGACCTCTTGTTTCGGGTGTGGGTACGATGCGGCATCGAGCGTACGCGGCACGGCACGAACGCGCAACCTATGCACCACTAGGCCTGGGCGCAGCTCCGCTGAATGCTAAAATGGATCAGGGTAGAGGACAGATCCATGCACTTGCCGGAGGGTGGGTGATGGAGACGGACAAACTTGGTGATCTATGTCGGAGACGTAGATGGTGTGCTAGATGATGACGTCGCGCTGCGCTATGTCAGATGACCTTCTTCTGTAGTGAGGCAGGGCGGATCAGTCATGACCGTAGCTCACGGGTATCGAGGAAATGAAGAATATGGCCTACCCTTCCACGGTGGCTAGGGAGGGGATGGCGGCGAAGATGGCACCAGGTCCTAGTGTCGAGCTGGCTAAGTGCCTCGCGGTGCGCCTCCATGGTGGACCCACTAGCTGCACTTGTCCGCCCATGACCCACGCGCATCCATTGGTGTTGGAGGGCAGCGACCATGGTAGACCTGCTCGTCCATGGTAGTGGAGGGCGATGACCTAGGTCCGGAGTACGCTGAACGCACTTGTCCATCTGCCTGCCCCTACACCAGTGCCACGCAAGGTGAGACGATGGAGGGTGTTGTTGTGGGGCCAAGCTGACAATGACTATACCTTAATAGACTTTAACAGAAATGGCAGCTAGAGAAATAAAAATTTGAAACAATGGTAGCGAAGGAAACTAGAAATTTTCGATGGCATTCATGGAATCCATATGTAGCTTGAGAAGTGGACCTAGATCTTGTAACTCTCTCATGTAGTCCATCGATGATGTTCCTCGAAAGGTGGTCCTGCTGGACCATCCGAGATGGCTATAGCTCAGAGGTCACCTCCCATGCATCCTCAGCGGGCCTTGCTACATGTGTTGGTGCATCTTGTGGAGGTACCTCCCATGTAGTGGGAGTAGTGTGTACTGGCACTCTCTCCATGATCCTCTGAAAGTGAAGCAGTAGGTTCTAGAGCTGCAGTAGGCGCAGTATCACCAAAAACACCTATATCTTCTTCCTCATCCTTAAAGATGGTAGTACCTATCTCCTCATCACCTACAAGCCAAAGCAAGGGGTTGTGCAGGACATAGTTTCATCAAATGTAACTTCACAAGTCTCAACAATACTCTTAGAATCCAAGAGGTAAACAGTGGTATGCACACGAATTTGTGGCATAGCAAAGAAAAACTCCATCAGAACTATGAGGTTCGAATTTGTCCAAGTTCCCCTACTAGAGCACAAAACACCTATAGCCGAACACCCGTAGGTGGCCCCCTTTAGGCTGCCACTTAAACAGCAACTCGTACGAGGTCTTATGAAGAAGAGCTCGGAGAAAAATGTGGTTGCAAACAGTAGCACACGGTGTTAATCGCCTTAGCCCAGAATTTCCTAGGAGTCCTATGAGAGCCAATGGATCGGGCTCATTGCTATCCTAGTGTGATGAGTGATTGTCAATGGTGCAAGTCCTCTAATGGACAGGAGGCCGTCTGATGGACTAGAGGTAGGAGATGAAGACCTAGATGTACTCGGGCAAAAGACCTAGATGGACAGAGGCAAAGGCTCGGCGTCTGTCGGTCACAGGAGCTCAGAACATGGAGGGGTGGTTCAGCAACGGTGGTGTAAGTCCTTCGATGGACGGTGAGGCAGTTCCGATGGACAGGAGAAGCCGGGTGCATCCATGGTGCTACAACTCGAGTGCGTGGCATGAAGACGTGCGAGAATGCTTTGGCGGCTTCAGCTCAAAACCGCCACACAAGCTATCCACTGCCTTGGTGAGTTGGGCCATGACTCGCCAAGATAGAGAAGATGGGCCAAACCCGGCCCAGGTGAAGACTTGCTAAAGTTTCCTGGTTTCTGACTTCAAAACCAAGGGTGGATCGCGGATTGGACTACTGGCCACGTAGAGAACATCCAAGTATTGCGTAGGAACTTACTGAAGATCAAGAATTCATCATGGTCGTCCGTCCCGAAATATCTTGTACTCTTTCAGTTTCAGCCCCTCAGGGTATTTCTCGTTGTAGGGACCTAAGTGCAAAACTATCTAAATAGCACTAGGGTATAAATAGGCTAAGGGCTGGTCATTCGAACTCCTCTTGGCTCCTAGGGTTAGTCTTTGTCTTGTGATTTTCGTCCTCAAGCCTTGAACTTCATTTCTAGAGAGGTTAGAGTAGGATTTAGCCTCCAAATCTTGTGGGAAGGTGAAGCTAGTTGCTTGGGATGAAATCCTTCATTGTAGTTTGATCTAAGACCCCTCTTGAGGCTTCTAAATGAAGTGATTTTGGCTGCAAAGCTTGTGTGCCTTGTTCCTCCCCTTCTCCCTTTGGTTTTTGGCTCCAATCTTTGGTTTTGGTGTGTTTCAGTTTAACCAAGGTTGGAACCTTTCTTTTGCTGGTGTTTTGCCTAATTGCTAGGATGTGGTGAATCTCTCTAGCCAAGTGCTAGAATCGTTGAACCACGAGCAAGGGCTGTTCTTGACGAATTTTGGTTTTTCGGTTTTAACTCACCTTCCTCATGAGATCTAATATTCCCGTGCAATCCTTGATCCGTTGAAGTGGATCGTTTGGGGTATGCTTGGGATTGTCCTTAGGTTTGTCCATGCAAATTTTTGTGAAGTTTGGTTGAGATTTGGGCCGGTTTCGATCGATTTTTGGAGAGGTCTCGGGCTATTTTCTGCATCCAGTTTCGGGCTGAAATGAGAAGAACTGACAGGACAATATGTTTGTCTGGTCTATAGACCTCAGACTGCCTGGTCTGTAGTGTTTTTGGGTTGTTTCATCTCTTTCTTTTGGTTTGTAAGGTCAGTTGATTTGGAGAGGGTTAGGATTGTCCGGTCTTCTATTTTTGGGGTTGTTTTCTCATGTTTTTTTCTCCACCTCTTCCCACTTGGTTTCTTTGGTGTTTTGGTGTTGTGGTTTTTTATCAGTCCCCATGTATGAGTGTTTCTCAGCTCTGGCCCATACTCATCACTTGCTGTTCTTCAGTAAGACGCACTTTGGTGTGGAGTGGCTACGTGGGTTCCTCATTGCGGGAGGCGTTGCTTGGTTTGTCTTGCATTCTCTTGCTTGGTGTGTCATGTACTTCTGCTCCCTTGGTGTGTACCCTTTCAGTGGGCGACATCAAGTGCTTGCTAAATACGTATCTGTTCAATGGACGCTATCTAGTGTTTCTCCTTCCTCCAAGTTTGGGGGTTGTGATTTTTAGTTTTTCAAGTGCTCCTATTCACCCTTCCTCTAGTCACTTGTCTCGGTCCTACAAGTGGTATCAGAGCTGGTTAGGTTTCTTCATACCTTTACTAGTGAGAAACCTATAGCGACTATGGCACACTCTGGGAAGGTTCCGGTTCTCAGCTTGGACTAGAAGGGTAGGATGAGAGCTTTCTTGCTTAGCCAGAGCGAGGACATATGGAATGCTACTCAGAGTATGACTTTTGTGGTGCATCCCATTGCCGAGAGTTCCACACCGGCACGTGTTGCACAGCACGAGGCGAACTACAAGGCGGTGAAAATTCTATTCTCTAGACTTGGTTCGGCGGACTATGAGAGGGTGAGCCACCTTGATACCACCCATGAGATCTGGTCCCTGCTCCGTGCACACCATGAGGGAATAGTGATAGTTAAGGGTCGGCTTATAGAGACCGGCGCGAATATTAGAATTTTGCCTAGAAGCCGAGAGAGTCTGTGGATGCCTTGTTTGGACATTTTCAGTAGATCATCAATAAGCTCCGTGTCAACTTTGCCCCCACTACTCTCCTATACACTGACCATCAATAGGCTGTCAAGCTACTGTATTCCTTGGATAGGAAAGTGTGGGAGATCAAGAAGAACTCCATTCTTGAGTTGGCAGGGTATGACCCCATGGGAGTTGAGGAGCTTTATAGCAAGCTCAAGGCCACAGTGGTTGATTACAAGATGATAGATATTCTCGGTGCTACTAGCTCCAAGAGCCTGGCCTTGGCTTCCAGTTCCAAGGATGTTGCTACTAACCCCCCACTTCACAGTTTTTCGTTCTCTGCTTTGATGTCTGTGACAGAGGAGCAGTTGGCCTCACTTGGGTTGATGAGCTTTGTTTGGTGTCTAGTCGCTTTTAGCTTGCCTATGAAAATCGGATGAGCAAGAAGAGGGGAGAGAGGCCCAAATAATTTGAGTGCGGAGAGGTCGGCCACTTCATCACCGAGTGCCCGAACAAGTAGAACTGAGAGCCAATGGACCGGCTCTATTGCCTCTGGAGTGATGAGTGATTGTCAATGGAAGCCAAAGATCCAAAAGGACTTGGGCACAAGACCTCCGTTGGACAGGAGGCCCTCTGATGGATGAGAGGTAGATGGAAGCCCTCAAAAGGACTAGAGGCATGCTCGATGTCAGTCGGCCATGGGAGTTTGGTGCACGGAGGAGCGGCACGATGACGGCAGCAGTAAGACCTCCGAAGGACTGCGAGGCGACCCCGATGGACAAGGGATGCTGGGATGCCACCGCGGTGCTCCAGCCTGAGTACATGGCGCAAAGACGGGCGAGGGCATTGGTGGATTCGCTCAAATCCTTCACCCTACCGACCAAGTTACCAGACATGGCGAATGGGCTCATTCTCGCCGAGATAGAGTGGAGTGGGCCGTTCTAGGCCCATGAAGGAAACCCTGAAAGTTTCCTTGGTTTCTGACTTCAAAACCAGGGGTCGATCGGCAGATTTAAACTACTGGCCATGTGGACGTCATCCGAGAGTTAGCGTGCATCCTGAAGAAGATCAAGACTCCATCGCAGTCAGTCGATCCCCGAGAAAGTCAAGTCTTTTCCAGTTTGGCCCCTACGGGCATTTCTGTATTATAGGGGATCTTAGGTGTAAACTGTGTCTATAAGGCCTGGGCTATAAATACCGAAGTGGCTGGTCATTTAGGTGACTCTTCCACCTCTAGAAACCCTAGGATTAGTTTCCAACCTAGCCAAGAGCTTAGAGATCAAATCAGGTGCTTGGCTTAGGATTTGACAGTCCCCTAGGCTAGTACTTTACATTAGTGGGAGGATGAAGGGTGGTAGGCTGTTTTGAACCTTGTAAGCACTGATTTCCACTTCTAATCAAGGCAATATTCGTCTCCAATTCATGCACATGTGTGCAGCCATCCTCCCTCCCACTTCTCTAGTTGGTTTTCGGATGAAACTCAAAGGCTTTTTGGTAATTTTCTTTGCCCTTGAGTTAATCCTATTCTTTTGGCTCTTTTGAACTTGCTAGGACATGGACATTATGACTTAGATCATCTCAATCCTACTGGATTACCACGAGCAAGTCTCCTTTGAGTCTTCCCTATTCTTGCCCAAAGATTGCCATCTCACAAGATCTGAAAGTCCCGCTGCTCCCATGGCCATTTTGAGTTGATCTTTTGGGAAAAGCTTTGGAATAGGGTCCAGATAGCCTATGCAAAATTTCGTGACGATTGAACAAGATTTGAACAAATTTCGGTGTGAAAACCCATTTCCTGTGACTTTACCAGACTATCCAGTAGAGCCAGCGGATAGTTCGGTGGAACCGGACTATCTAGTGGTCCCTCACCGGACTGTCCGGCATCAGGTGCCCAGTCAGGGTCCCACCGGACAATCCGATAGCCCCGACTGGACTGTCTGGCCCTTGACACCGGACTATCCGGCGTGTCCATGGGCAGTAACTGTCTCTCTGATGTTTGCTTCTTCCAGTTGTGTTCTTACTTTGGATTTTTGCATCCCCCACTCTCAGACCATTCTCTTTGCTTGCTGTAAGACAGTGAGACGCACTATGGTGCGGTGAGTGTCGTGTGGCGGACTTGCAAGATCCGTTGCCTCGGTGCCTTTGTTGAGTTGGCTCGTGGTTTTCTCACTTAGTGCGTATCCACTCAGTGAACGACACTTTGCGCTACTAGACACGGATCTGTTCAGTGGACGGTGTCTAGTTCTTCTCTCAAGCACCAGTTTCTAGGGTTGTGATTTTGAGTTTTAAAGTGCTCCTATTCACCCCCCTCTAGTCGCACGTCTCGGTCCTACATTTGGTATCAGAGCCGCTTAGGTTTCTTCATACCTTTACCGATGAGAAACCTATAGCGACTATGGCTCACTCTGGGAAGGTTCCAGGTTCTCGGCTCGGATGGCTATCCCTATTGGAAGGGTACGATGAAAACTTTCTTGCTTAGCCAGAGCGAGGACATATGGAATGCTACACAGAGTATGACCTTCACGGTACTCCCCGTTGCTGAGCATACGACACCGGCGCTCGTTGCTCAGCATGAGACAAACTACAAGGCAGTGAACTTTCTCTTCTCTGGACTTGGTCCGGTGGACTATGAGAGGGTGAGCCACCTTGATACTACATGTGAGATCTAGTCCCTGCTCAGTGCACACCATGAGGGAATGGTGACAGTTAAGGGTCGGCTTGTGGAGACTTACCGGCGCGAGTATGAGAACTTCGTCCAGAAGCCGGGAGAGCCTATGGATGCCTTGTTTGGTTATTTTAAGTCGATCATGAACAAGCTCCATGTCAACTTTGCCCCCACTGCTCTTCCATACTCTAACCATCAGCAGGCTGTCAAGCTGCTGTATTCCTTGGACAGGAATGTGTGGGAGATCAAGAAGAACTCCATTCTTGAGTTGGCAGGGTATGACACCTTGGGAGTTGAGGAGCTTTACAGCAAGCTCAAGGCCACAAAGTTTGATTATCAAATGAGAGATATGCTCAATGAGGAGCAGTTGGCGTCACTTGGGGATGATGAGCTTTGTCTGGTGTCTAGTCGCTTTCAGCACGCCTATGACAATCGGATGAGCAAGAAGAGGGGCTGAGAAGCCTAAGTGCTTTGAGTGCGGAGAAGTCGGCAACTTCATGACCGAGTGCCCTAACAAGCAGAGTGACTACTACAAGAAGGGCAAGAACTACTCCTGCGACTTCACCAAGCACCGCTCCGGTAAGCGCGATCACACCAAGCACCACTCCGGCAATGATCAAGAACTTTAGGAAGGCTTTCAAGAGCTACCAGAAGGATAGCCGAAAGCTGGACAAGGCCTTCTTCGCCGAGCTTGGTGGTCTTTGCAGCGGATCGTCCTCCTCCTCTTCGTCCTCATCAAGCTCAACTGATGAGGAGATCGTCACCAAGCGGGACAAGAGGATATAACAAGGTGGTCCTAGCTGGCCTCTGCTTCATCTCCACCAAGTCCAAGAGCAAGCACAAGGTGAACCTGAGATCGTTTTGCTCCATGGCGCTTGAGGACACGGACGACAAGGGCAACGACAATGACTCCTCCGATGAAGGGGTAACTCCTAAACAAGCTGAGATCCTTGATATGCTGGAGAGTAATAGTCAGTGAGTTGAAAGCCCAAGATAAGTTGTTAGAGAAGGCAGCTAAGAAGCTACAGAAGCAGAAAGCCAAGCTTGCTGATGCTTTGGCTGAGATTGAGAGGTTGAAGAGTGTGCAAGCCCAGCCTAGTGAGTTTGAGTGCCCTACTTGTGAGTCCCTCATGAGTGACCTTTGTGAGCAGAAGAGCAAGTATGTTGGATGGATAGGCTGAAGGTTGAGTTTGGTAGGCTCTAGTCTAAATTGGATGAGCCTACTTTGAGTGAGGTGCCTGAGTGTGAGTCTTGCCTCCACGTAGCTGTTGACATAGCTGAGCTAAAGGATGAAGAGTGAGGGACACCTCAAGGAGTTGGAGGAGCTTAGGGCTGGACCCACGCTTTTGGGTCCGTGCAAGGTCTGTCCTACCATTGAGGAGTGAGCTTGACCAGGTGAGAGCTGACCTTGAGGTGCTTTCAGCACCCCCTGATACGTGTGAGAACTGTCTCACTTTGAGGCGTGAGGCCCGTGCTCCTAGTGGTCAGAGATGCTTTGACGGCCGAGCCCCTAGTCGTTTTCAGACGCTGCTATGGACCGTCGTGACCGAGGCTTTGGTAGAGGGTTTGAGAGCTCACACTTTGGAGGTTGTGGGTACCCAGATCATCGTGATGCTTACCATGACTGTGCTTTTCCTACCTTGGAGCAGATGGCTCGGCACTGGTTTAGCAGTTTCACTAACCCTAGTGCCGGACCATTTGGGGTTCAATTTAGTTTCTATCTTGCAACTTCTCAAGGAAGGGTATGAGGTTCACTTTAAGGAGGGTTCTTCTCGTGTGCTTGATGATAAGGAAAACCTTGTTTGTCTGATTTTGCCCTTTGGGTACGTTTTTAAGGTTGACCTTGCATCTGTTTCTGGCCCTCCTCATTGTTTGGTAGCTGGTCCTTCTGCTGATATTTGGAAGTGGCATAGGAGGCTAGGCCATTTGAGTTTTGATCTGCTTGCCAGGTTGAGCTCGATGGGTCTGATCCGAGGATTACCCAATTTGAAAGTAGAAAAGGACTTAGTGTGCCACCACAGTCATCATGGCAAGATGGTTGCCGCTTCTCTTGCACCTGTAAATCAGGTGATGACCTCTTACTCGGGTGAGCTACTGCATAGAGACACCGTTGGTCCTACTTGGGTATAGTCAGTCAGTGGGAAGTGGTATGTGCTTGTCGTTGTAGATGACTTTTCTCGCTTTTCGTGGGTGTTGAGATGGCACGAACGATGCTTGATGAGCATTGGACTCCGCGATGCTTTTGGGCTGAGGCTATGAATACTGGCCTGTTACATTGCTAACCGCATCTTCCTACGAGCTTTCATTAGGGAAGACTTCAGTACGAGCTACAGGTTTGGTAGGCAGCCCAGCGTTAAGCACCTGCGTGCCTTTGGCTGCAGATGCTTTGTGCTCAAAAGGGGGGGCATTTGGACAAATTTGAATCTCACTGCTTGGATGGTATTTTCCTTGGGTACGCCTCTAGCTCTAGAGCATATAGAGTGTGGATCCATGGTACCAAACAAGTGGTAGAGACCTGCGAGGTTTCCTTTCATGAATCTATGCCTCGCACAACCCCTGCATTTGAGCTTTTGAACTCCCATCTTTGAAGATGAGGAAGTTCAGGTAGATGCTGGTGATGTAGGAGCCACTGCATCGGTTGCAGCTCCTGCCCCCTCAGCTACGAGCTCTGAAGCTGAAGGAGGACCCTTACCGATGGCTTCCTCCTCGCTCCCCCGATTGCAAGCTCAAGTAGAGGCTGGCCCCACTGAGGATGCAGGGGAGGTGAGCCCCGAGATTGTTCCATCTCAGCAGGTCCAGCAGGATCACCGTCCAGATGTGATCATTGGTGATTTGCATGCGAGGACCTTGAGGACCCAGACAGGTTCCATCGCTTTCTTTGCTCATGCTGCATTTGTTGCCTCCTTTGAGCCCAAGGATGTTGGACACGCTCTTTCTGACGGTAATTGGGTTAATGCCATGCATGAGGAGTTAGAAAATTTTAGAGGAATGAGGTTTGGGTGTGGGTAGAGCCACCGCCACATTGCAATCCTATTGGTATAAAATGGGTTCTCCAAAATAAGCAAGGGGAGGATGGCATTGTTGTGCAGAACAAGGTTAGACTTGTGGCTAAGGGTTTTTGTCAAAAAGAGGGGATAGAATATGAGGAAACGTTTGCTCCAGTTGCATGCCTGGAAGCTATACGTATTATCTTAGCCTTTGCAGCTTCCATGGGTTTTAAGCTTTTTCAAATGGATGTGAAGTCTGCTTTTCTAAATGGTTTCATTCAAGAAGAAGTTTATGTCAAGCAACCCCCTAGGATTTGAAAATGCTAAACACTCAAACCATGTTTACAAATTGCAAAAAGCCTTGTATGGTTTGAAAGAAGCCCCTAGAGCCTCGTATGATAGATTGAAAACCTTTTTGCTGAACCAGGGTTTCAAAATGGGGAGTGTTGATAAGACCTTGTTTCTCCTCAAGCATGGGAGTGATCTTCTTATTGTCCAGATATACGTGGATGGTATCATCTTTGGTGGCTTGTCTCACTCTCTTGTTACCAAGTTTTCTGAGTAGATGTCGAAGGAGTTTGAGATGAGCATAATGGGAGAGTTGCTGTTTTTCCTTGGACTGCAAATCAAGCAAGGCGTGAAGGAACCTTCATCCGTCAAGCCAACTACACGGAGGACATTCTGAAGAAGTTTGATATGGGAGACTCCAAGCCTATGTTAACTCCCATGTCAACACAAACGGCGCTTGATGCAGATAGGGAAGGGGAGGTGGTGGACCAAAGAGAGTACAGAGGGATGATTGGACTCACTTCAGTCCTGACGGCAACCAGGCTGGACATTCAGTTCGCGGTTTGCCACTATACACGATTTCAGGCTTCACCAAGTGAGATTTGCTTCTTCTTTGCTTTTCTATATTTTCCTTGCATTTTATATCATATCATGCATTGCATTATATCATATGCATCTTCTCTTCACTAGCACTAGAGCTCTTTTGGAATGATTACTTAGTACTTGCTTATGCTAGATTGTACAAGTTGCTTGCTTGATCATGGTTGGCTAAGCTCCTTGAATCTGTCTAATATCATCTAGTGAGTTAAGTCACTTTTGCTTCTTGAAAATCAAAAATCATGGTCACCACTTGACTTGGCTACCTAGCATGTGTAGGAATGTGGAATGCTATGCTATCTTCTCATGCTTGGATATGCTAGTCATATGCCTTTGTTAAGTTTCTGCCTAAGCATTTGTGACACCTTACCTGAACCTAAAATCTGAATTAAATCTGTGTACATTGTGTGTCTTATAAGATGAAATGAAAAGATCCAAGTGGGTTGGCTTGTCACACTGATCTAGTTTGAGATAGCTTGCCTTTGCACTTTGGCATGAACTTGGACTAGGCTGTGTATGACCAAAACCTTGTCTTAAGCTTCTGATGGTTCTCTGAACCTAGGCTTGACATTGGTTGGTAAGAAGTGGCTAAGACAAGTGAATAACCCCTGGCACATAATCTCACTTGCATGAAGTTCAATATTGCTAATTCTGAAATCAGCAAGTCTCTAAATTGCTTATGGCCTGTTGTATATGCTTTGGTTGAGAGTAGCACCCTTGTATGTTCTGCTAGCATCTTCTTATTCATGCCTATCTTGCTAGATGCTATTCATGTTGGTGATGCTTTCTTTTCAACTACCCTGAAAAACATGCTCCCGATCTTTTTAAGATAGATTCAATTGAGCATGTCTGCATGCTTCCTTGCCCTCACTTACTCTGTAAGCTAGAACTCGTATTTACTAGCTTTTCATCACTGCTGAGCTCTTTATGGTACACTTTCTTCATCTCATGGAATATTTCAAGGGGGAGTTGTCTAGTTCAGGGGGAGTCGGATTCTATGAACCCTTGATGTGTCCATTGTCAACAAGAGGGAGGAGATGTTGACTTATGGGACAGATTGTTGTTCCCAAGGGGAGTTCATGGACCAAGGGGGAGAATTCTAGAGAGATCTAGTTGAGGGGGAGCTGTGCATTCACCTTGCATTTGTGAGGATGCATTTCATGGGGATTTTGAGCTTTGCATGCTCTTGCATCGCTGCGTTGAGCCTTTTGCCTCTTTCTAGAGGAGCCGATGCTTTGCCTAGGCATGACTGTGTTGATCCAGTTTGCCTCTTTCTTGATGGTTCATGCTTTTGTTTGATCGACTGCGTTGAGCGGTTTTCCCTTATCTTAGGGGGTCGATCTTTGGTTTTGTTTTTGTTGTCTCAATTTTCCCTTCTCTAATTGTGTTTCGCTTTTGGGCATTTTGAGCAACTTTCTTTTTCTTCTTCTTTCTTTTCGGTTTTACGCTTTTCTTATTGTCTTTGTTCTATTTTATGTTACTAGATAAGGGTGTTGACAATGCACTCATCAAGGGGGAGATTGAGAGCCAATGGATCGGCCTCATTGCTCTCCTGGTGTGATGAGTGATTATCAATAGTGCAAGTCCTCCGATGGACAGGAGGCTCTCTGATGGACTGGAGGTAGAAGATGAAGATGCAGATGGACTAAGACAAAAGACCTCAATGGACACAGGCAAACGCTTGGCGTCAGTCGGTCACGGGAGCTCGGTACACGGATGGGAGGTTCGGCAATGGTGGTGTAAGCCCTCCGATGGATGGTGAGGCAGCTCCGATGGACACGAGAAGCCAAGTGCATCTGTGGTGCTACAACCCGAGTGTGTGGCACGAAGACGCCTGAGAATGCTTTGCCAGGCTTCATCTCAAAACCACCACCCAAGCTATCCATGCCTTGGTTAGTTGGGTCATGACTCGCCAAGATAGAGAAGATGGGCCAAACCTGACCCAAGTGGAGACTTCCTAAAGTTTCCCAGTTTCTAACTTCAAAACAAGGGGCAGATCGTGGATTGGACTACTAGTCACGTGGAGAACATCCGAGGATTGCGTGGAACTTACGAAGATCAAGACTTCATCATGGTCATCCGTCTTGAAATATCTTGTACTCTTTCGTTTCAGCCCCTCAGGGCATTTCTCATTGTAGGGACCTAAGTGCAAAACTGCCTAAATAGCACTAGGGTATAAATAGGCTAAGGGCTGGTCATTAGAACTCCTCTTGGCTGCTAGGGTTAGTCTTTGTCTTGTCATTTTCGTCCTCAAGCCTTGAGCTTCATTTCTAGAGAGGTTAGAGTAGGATTTAGCCTCCAAATCTTGAGGGAAGGTGAGGGTGGTTGCTTGGGATGAAATCCTTCGTTGTAATCTGATCTAAGACCTGTCTTGAGGCTTCTAAATGAAGTGATTTCGGCTACAAGCTTGTGTGCCTTGTTCCTCCCCTTCTCCCATTGGTTTTTGGCTCCAATCTTTGGTTTTAGTGTTTTTCTGTTTAACCAAGGTTGGAACCTTTCTTTTTCCAGTGTTTTGCCTTGCTAGGCTATGGTGAATCTCTCTAGCCATGTGCTAGAATCGTTGAACCACGAGCAAGGGCTGTTCTTGCCGAATTTTGGTTTTTCGGTTTCAACTCATCTTCCTCACAAGATCTGCTATTCCTGTGAAATCCTTGATACTTTGATGTGGATCCTTTTGGGTATGCTTGGGAATGTCCTTAGGATTGTCCATGCAAATTTTTGTGAAGTTTGGTTGATATTTGAGCCGGTTTCGTCCAATTTTCTGAGAGGTCTCGAGCTGTTTTTCTGCATCCAATTTCGGGCTGAAATGAGAAGAACTGACAGGACAATATGTTTATCCGGTCCATACACTTAGGATTGTCTGGTCTATAGACCTCGAACTGTCCAGCCTGTAGTGTTTTTGGGCTATTTCATCCCCTTCTTTGGGTTTGTCCGGTCAGTTGATTTGGAGAGGGTTAGGATTGTCCGGTCTTGTGTTTTTGGGGCTGTTTTCTCATGTTTTTAGTCCGCCTCTTCCTTGGCCCTTCCCTCTTGGTTTCAGTTATTGTTTTGGTGTTGTGGTTTTTGATCCTGTCCCCGTGTATGAGTGTTTCTCACCTCTGGCCCATACTCATCGCTTGTTGTTCTTCAGTAAGATGCACTTAGGTGTGGAGTGGCTTTGTGGGTTCCTCGTTGTGGCAAGCGTTGCATGGTTTGTCCTGCATGTTCTTACTCGGTGTGTCGTGTGCTTCTGCTCGCTTGGTGTGTACCATTTCAATGGGCGACATCAAGTGTTTGCTAGATATGTATCTTTTCAGTGGACGGTATCTAGTGTTTCTCCTTGCACCAAGTTTGGGGGTTGTGATTTTGAGTATTTCAAGTGGTCCTATTCAGCCCCCCTCTAGTCACACGTCTCGGTCCTACATCCTATGCTCATCAAGGATCATCCAAGCCATCTCCACAAGGGTCTGATTCTTGCATTCTAGCACACTGTTCTGCCGGGGGACATATGGGGACGAAAACTTTTGTTCAAGAACTAGGCTATGGCAAAAGGCTTTGAAATGATCATTCTTGAATTCTGAACCATTGCCATTGCGTATAGCTCTCGTGGCATGATTTACTTCATTTCTCAACCTCAAAACCAAGTCATGAACATATTGAAAAGCCTCATCCTTCAATTCCATGAACATACTCAAATAGATAGAAGGTTGTAACCAAGGTTAGCAATCAAAGCAACATCCCTCAGGATAAACTACTCAGAAACTGGAACAGTGCCAACACCCTTCACCATACCTGTGCCTTTATCACCAAAAATGATGTGCTCACTAGAGCTCACTGGAGTGAGACTAGAGAACCATCTGTGATTGCCGGTCATGTGACACAAACAACCGGAATCCATTGAGAGCCAATGGATAGACTCCATTGCCTCTGGAGTGATGAGTGAATGTCAATAGAAGCCTAAAGATCTAGAAGGACTTGGGCACAAGACCTCTGATGGACTAGGAGGCTCTCCGATGGACTGGAGGTAGATGGAAGCCCTCCGAAGGACTGGAGGCATGCTCGACGTCGGTCGGCCATGAGAGTTCGATACACGGAGGAGCGCCACGACGACGGCAAGAGTAAGACCTCTGAAGGACTACAAGGCAACCCCAATGGACTGGGGATGCCAGGTGCCACCACGGTGCTCCAATCCGAGTACATGGCGCGAAGATGGGTGAAGGGCATAGGTGGATTCGCTGAAATCCGCCACCCTACCACCAAGTTACCAGACTCGGCGAATGGGCTCATTCTCGTTGAGATAGAGTGGAGTGGGCCATTTCAGTCCCAGGAAGGAAACCATAAAGTTTCCCAGCTTCTGACTTCAAAACTTGGGGTTGATCGGCGGATTTGGACTACTGGCCATGTGGACATCATCCGAGAGTTAGCGTGCATCTGAAGAAGATCAAGACTCCATCGTGGTCAGTCCGTCCCTGAGATAGTTGAGTCTTTTCCGTTTTGGCTCCTATGGGCATTTCTGTAATATAAGGGTCTTAGTGTAAACTATGTCTGTTAGGCATGGCCTATATATACCGAAGTGGCTGGTCATTTAGGTGACTCTTCCATCTCTAGAAACCATATGCTTAGTTTCCAACCAGCTAAGAGCCTAGAGATCAAATAGGCTGTTAATCTAGGATTTAAGAGTCCCCTAGGCTAGTACTTTGCATTAGTGGGAGGATGAAGGGTGGTAGGCTGTGAGGAACCTCTTATAAACTGATTTCCACTGAGCAAGGTTTGTTCGGTGGAACCGGACTATCCGGTGGCCCTCACCGGACCATCCAGCGTCGGGAGCCACGCAGGGTTTGCACAGGACTATCCGGTAACCCCTGCCGGACTGTCTGGTGGAACCACACTGTCCGGCCCCTGACACCGGACTATCTGGCATGTCCAGGGCAGGAGCTGTGTCTCTGTTGTTATGCTTCTTCTGCTATGTTTTTTTGCTTCAGATTTGCATTCCCCACTGCCATACCACTCTCTTTACTTGCTGTGAGACAGTGAGTCACACTTCGGTGCGGTGAGTGTCGTGTGGCGGACTTGCAAGTTTTGTTACCTCATTGTCTTTGTTGGGTTGGCTTGGACTCTTCTCGCTTGGTGCGTATCCTTCCAGTGGATAGCACCTTTGCATTGGTAGACATTGTATCTGTTTAGTGGACGGTGTCTAGTTCTTCTCTCAAGCACTAGTTTTGGGGGCTGTGATTTTGAGTTTAAAGTGCTCCTATTCACCCCCCTCTAGTCGCACGTCTCGGTCCTACTTCCATGATTTATGTCCTCTAGGCCTTCGTCCTGAAGCTTGGCAGTTGGACTTGTTGCAGACGTCTAAGTTGATGGAGCCAGCTTGATCTTCTGCAAGCACCATGATGCAGTAGCCGATCTCATCACTGAAGAAGCAAAGTCCTAGCATGCCCGATAATCTTCTTCTCATCATCGTCATCGCTGTTAGAGCCAGAGTTGTTGGAGTCATCATCACAAGTCACTGAGGCTAGGTGAGGAAAGCACAGTCGCGCTCAGGGGCATGCGTCTGGTAGTGCTTGATGAACTCGTTATTTCTAAAGAACGACCACTTCTTCTTGTCGCTCTTGTACTTGCCCTTCTTCTTTTCAGAGTTATACTCACCCTTTTGCTTGTAGTCACTCTTACCGGTAAAGTACTTCTCCTGAGCTCTCCTCTAGGGGCAATTGGCGATGAAGCGATTTGTCTTCACGCACTTGTAGCACTTGCACGAATCTTGTTAGCAACTGACTAGAAGCGACTAAATAAGTCATCTATGCTCTCACCAGACTACTAGGAGAAATTCTCATACTCCCGCTTTTATGTCTCGAACAACCTATCCTTGACCTGACTTGTCCACACATGGAAGTTTGCAAGGGTAGTCCAGATCTTCTGAGCTATTTGTACGTGACTCACTCTGTTGAACTCAGAGTAGCTCAAGGCTGTAAGCAGGAAATTCATAGGTTTGTTGTTCATCTAATGTTTCCACTACTGTAGTTGGGCCACACGATCATCCAGCACTTGATAATTAGCTCTCTGGCAAATATCCCAGATGGACGAATGTTTGCTATGCACGAAAGGGGACCATGTGAGTCTTCCAATATGCATAGTCTCAGCCATCAAACCCTGGAATCTTACCAACAGACTGATCCATGGTCACCTCTCTGTGGATCTAGAATCGGTTAAGGTATAGAAGAGCATAACTTGGTTCTGATACCAATTAAGGACCAAAAGGGTGACCTAGAGGGTATGAGTAGGTCAACGCCTAAAATTTAGAACCGCAAAGACTCTCTCTACTTTGCTAAGCAAGATCACGTAGAAACTGAGTGCTACTGACTGTAGGACTCAAAGAGGAAGCAGAACAGTGGAAGAAATCGCTCAAGCGCCCATGAGATGGACGAAAGCGAACAAGGCCTGAAACTTAGAAAGCGATCTCCGCTAGCCACTTTACACACTCAAGTTCCTCACTGGGTGAACCAATGAGTCTGAGTATGGGCAACAGAGAGTCGTAAACCAAAGCCACAGACAAAACACCCAAATGAAAAGAGACAAAGTAGGCTACAGCCTAGGGCAACACTGGACTGTCCGGATGCACACAACCAGAATATCCAACACACACCGGACTATCCGGTGTACCACACCGAACTGTTTAGTAGGGCGAACTAGGCAACCCTGCACCAGGACTGTCTAGTAGCACGCACTGGACTGTCCATTAGCAAGCACCGGACTGTCCATTAGCACGCACCGAACTAGTCCGGTAGCACGCTAGAATGTCCAACAACCTCTGCGAAACTTGAGCTCCAAAAACTTCACAAAAAATGGCACAGGCTATCCTAGCACTATTCCAAAACTATTCCCAAAAGATCTACTAAAAAAGATCACGGGATTAGCATGAATTTTAGATCTCGTGAAGAGGAGAATACTTGGACAAGAAAGGGGAAAACTCAAATCCAACTTGCTCATGGCAACCCTATGGGATTGAGATGTTCTAAGACATAATCTCCACGCTATTGCAAGTCCTGGAATAGTAAAAGAGAAGGGGAAATCTCATAGGCAAACCAAAGAACTAAAAGCCCCTGAGAAATCACCCATAAATCAAAGGGAAAGAGAGGAGAAGATGCACACTCAAGATGTTGCCCGAAATTCCATCTATTGTAGGCCCAAATTAGTCACAAGGTCTGAATACAAAGTGGAAGTCACCTCTTTATTTATACTACAGACTAAGCTCCGTGTCAATTTTACACTTGACCCCTTATATTACAGACTCAGACAGTAACAAGGCTTGTAGAGGCTAAAAAAGACCGCAATGACTTGGATGAACGGCCACGACGGAGTCCTCGACGTCTTTGGGTTATCCGTTTTCGCTTGATGTCCTCCACATGTCCTAGTAGCTCATCCCTCAGAGGTAACTCCGGTTTTTGAAACATCGGTAACATACTCTGGTTTTGACGACAGAACCAGGAAACGCTCTTGGGCCCGGTTTTGATGCTCGAATCGGAAAATGATAGTGCACTGCATCCGTAGAGTGATTTTATGGCTCACGACACCGTCGCGCACCCTAGGTCACACTTATGGGCTGAGTCTAACTTGTGCCATAGCCTAAGCCACCTGCCAGTCCACTCGGCAGGGATTTTATCACTGGCATGTCCATTCTGGCGCCGCCACCTAGGTCAAACTTAGGTGAGCTTCTGCTCGCTCGTCCTTCAGCGAGTCTTTATTATTGACAAGCACTCATCACAGCTAGGACTAAAAGACCATACTTAGTACACTTAAGTCCCTCACTGGCCCTGCGGTGCCCGCCGCCATCCTGGACCCACACCGCCCTCTGCCCGGCGATGTCCGTTTAGCTAGCGTTCGTCCGATTCTTGTGCAGCGAGCCATCCATACAGCATATTTTTCACTTTTTCCTCCGTGCGCTGCGCGGTTCCCATGGGCCCACCTCCACTTTACGGCTCTGAGTTGCGACTGATTTACGAGGCTCTTTGTACGGCGATGGCCACGGCTGCCCGCTTGGAGCAACCGCCGCTCCCGCAGGAAGGGAAGTGGGGCGCATGTGAGTTTTTTCTTTTTCTTTTTTTATTTGCTGTAAACTATTATAAGTTGTCTAACAAATAATATGTAATATAGTTATGTTTATAGGTTATTTTCTAATGTCCATAACTTTTCATTTTATATATATCTAAAATTATGATTCTAACTTTTCTTCCACGTCTATCTAAAATTATGATCCAAATTTATGATCCTAACTTTCTCCCACGTCTATCTAAAATTATGATGAAAAATGATCCTAACTTTCTCCCACGTCTATCTAAAATTATGATGAAAAATTATGATCCTAACTTTATTCTATGGCAATCTAAAATTATGATAAAAAGTTATGACATAAGATTATGAGAACATAATTTATGCTCATGATAATAACTCTAGAACATATGGTAAAAATTATGACATAAAATTATACTAACATAGTTTATGCTCAACTTTAGGATGTAAGTTTTTTATCATTATTTTGTGGTAAATATATGCTAATATAATTTATGTTAGCATAGTTTATGGTACCATAATTTATCATAATTGTATATCATAACATAGCTATAATTTATTAGCATAAAATTATGCTAACATAATTTATTCTCATGTTATCGTGATCATCACTTTAGATATGTTATGCTAATCTAAAGTTACGATCATAACATTACGATCATAAGTTTATGATAATAATTTTTTGATATAATTTTAGAGTGCACAGAAAATTATAAAAAATAAAAAAATAAAAATACTCACATGGGCCCCTTTCTTTACGGCTACCTCAAAATCAAAAAGTTATAATCGTAACTTTTATTCCACGTCTATCTAAAATGATGATTAAAAAAATTATGATCCTAACTTTTCTTCCACGTCTATCTATATTTATGAGCAAAAGTTATGATCCTAACTTTTTCCACGCCTATCTAAGATTTATGATAAAAAGGTTATGATCCTAACTTTTTTTCCACTGTCTATCTAAAATGAAAAAGTAAAAAATATAAACAAAAGAAAACCTACATTAATCATTTTGGAAATAGAAAAAAGAACGTGGCAGGTTGCCGTGTCACTTCCATCTTTCACGGAAGAAAAAAAGCGTCACGTCATCACATGTGCAGGCTGCTGGCAGACATCACACGAAAAAAAAGCGAGCATGCAATATTCACGAGAGTGAGAAAAACGGTGAGTGACGATGGACCGACGGACTCACACGGCATGCTCTCCTAAATCGGTCCTTTGATTCGCGCTGAGCGACGGAGACAAGGCGCGTGAAAAGAGAAAGCCGGGCACGGGAACTAGGCGTGGGGCACGGGCCCACCACTCTTTGGATTCGTCGCCAGCGAGCGTTCGCTAACTAGTTGGCCCCTCCCTCCGCCTCACTGGACCCACAACGCCCACCATCTCCCTGGCCGGCGACACCCACGGAGTCCCTAGCCCGGCACCACCCCCCCCCCACCACCCCAACCCTGGCGTGGCAGAGTAGACTCCCGTTTGGGCTGCTGACACCAACTCCTGCCGGCACCACTTTGCCTACCCTACCCCTACTACCTAGCCATCACCCTAGCTTGCACCACCATTTGTACCATGCCATGCGAACAAGGAGGTTAATTCATCTTCTTCTGTCTTTTCATTTGTGTATATAGTGTAGCTAACTTCGTCGGCTTTGCACGTCTAGAGTGCTTTATGTGTAACCTCATCGGCCTCGTTGACAACCGACGAAACTTGTTAATCATTGACTGTAACATGCTTGTCCTTCTTGTCATTAGATTGTCGGTTAATTGTCAGTAGTGAATAAAGTAATGGTTAATTGCAATTAGTGATTAATGACTATGGTTGTGCCATTAGTATTAATTGATGATTCACACTCATGTTCTTATGCTACATACACATGATTAGGGCTGTTCATGCATATGTTGATGTTTTCATGAGGAATATATAATGACATGTTTAACTGATGTTATCATCTTGTTTACGATTTACTTTTTTGCACCTTAATTCCAAGTCATGTTGTTTTTTTATTATTTTTTCAAGTTTAGAGTTTAGTTTCACACGCCAAACAGTAGTGAACCATGGACGTCACCCATTCAGTAACGATGAACCTCACATTGACTTGTGAGGTTCAACATTTTGGAATTGTCCACATTTTTTTGATAGCCCGAAAGTGATGACAAGTGCATATGATGCTAGTGACAAACTAGCGAACCATTATAGTGTTCTTCAAAACATTGTTGAGTGTGTCTTCTGTGGTCCCAAGGAACTAAAAGTTGTGTTCTTCAAATGTGACTCATTTGACCAGCATAATGGCACTCGTGTTGACAAGTATGGGGTGCTTTAGGTCAGGCATATATAGTTCTGGCTTTCAAGCCATATTAACAGTGTCGTCCTCACACATCAAGGCAGAGCAGGTGTACCAAAAGCCATATCCTCACCCAAGCTTGAAGCTTGGTGGGTTGCATTCAAAGTCAACCCACAAGTGTACCATCCTGGAGATAGTTGATTACATGAATACCAACATAGAAAATGATGACTCCGATGCATTTCAAGAAAAAGGGCAATTGGGCGGACATGGCATAAATCAAGACATAGCACATAGATTCCATGACACTGATAGAGAAGGCCTTGATAATTTAGGTACCGATTCCAGTGAAC
The DNA here is from genome assembly GCA_030272315.1 of Paspalum vaginatum. NCBI lineage: Eukaryota > Viridiplantae > Streptophyta > Magnoliopsida > Poales > Poaceae > Paspalum > Paspalum vaginatum. Next base: position 13,953,729 of record CM059021.1, on the reverse strand, counting down.
TAATTGAGGAACCTAGATCAAAATGCAAATGACCTGTCATTGTAAGAAAATTCGGTACGGATTCATAGCATACAAGAGTGTCTCAACAAACAAGTCAATGAAGCATCATCAGATTTTGATGACTTTTGATCAGTATATTTCTTGTAGTTCTATCAGTGCTGCATGGTTTTTTTGCATATTATCCAATTCAATGTTATTTGCATTTGGAAATGCACACTGACCTTATTTTTGTTGAAATGATGTAGATGACATTCAAACATAAGTCATCGCGGAGGAAGAGTAAGGGTTCAAGAGAGGACACCATGAGCAGTAGGCTTTTTCAGGGCACCACCCAGACCTGACAGTGGTAGGAGTAGCTCCTTGCTTGTTTACAATGCAAAAGAGGTGCATATGGCACCAGAGGAGGCTCAGCAGGAGGTGCCTAAGCTGCCATAGCTTGTGGCACAGTCAGAGCAACAGGAGCCAGAGCTTAAGCACTTGAGAAACCAAAGCTTGAGACAACATAGGGTGATGTTCGCAGAGGTGGTGAGACTATCCCAGAGGGTGAGGCCGGTGATCCAATGGGGTAAGGCGATGAGGCTATTGCTTCTTCTGCCACTTCGTGATTTAGGTATTATTTGTGTCTAGTTCAACTTGATTTATTTCTATTTATACAACTATTTCATCAAAATTCAATTTGATTTGTCCTCGTCAAATGTCTCTGCAGCTGGTAAAACTGTCTAATCTCTTTAATCACATATTAAGCAACTCTTATGAAATTATCACTAATGATATTTGTTCTCATAATTTTTGCAAGGGTCGACAGTGTGGGTGCCATCCTAGGGGTCATAGCCACCTCAGGGGTGGACAAGGTGGATGCCACCTTCGGGTGGATGATGGTACCCTAAGGCTCCCAGCCACCTCTAAGGTCGCAACCACCTCTGGGGTGGATGATGGTACCCCAAGGGCTACCCAGGCACCTCTGGCGTGGAAGATTGCACCGAAGAGCTCCCAGGCACCTCTGGGATGGAAGGCAGCCGTAGGGCTCCTAGCCACCTCCGCGGTGGATGGCACCCTAGGGCTCCCAAGCACCTCTAGGGTGGATGCCAGCTGCAGGACCCAACTTCAACCCATGGATGCAACCACCTCATCAGCACCTTGGATCATAGGTATACATACAAAAGTAGGCAAACTTAGCCATAGTTAGTGAAACCTAGCAAATCTACCTAAACTTAGCATAATCTAGCTAACTTAGCAAAAACTAGGCAAACATATCAAAAGTTAGCGAAACTTAGAAAAATTAAGCGAAACTTAACAAACGGTAGCTGAACTTAGCAAAATCTAGGTAATCTTAGAAAAACCTAGCTAAACTTACCAAAATCTAACTAAACTAGGCCAACTTAGGAATGTCTATCTAAACTAAGCAAAATTTAGCTAAACTAAGCAGAATCTAGCTAAACTAGACCAACTTAGAAAAATCTAGCTAAACTAAGCAAAATTAGGCTAAATTGAGTAGAATCTAGCTAAACTTGTCGATATATGCAACTTGACAATTCGGCCTCACGTGCTCAAGGCCAAACTCCATAGGCAAAAATGAACATGAATGAGTACTTGGGTTCCGGAGGAGCGAGCGGCCACAACTCCCATAATCCAGAGGAGTAAGTTGTGCGGCAGCGATGAACTTTGATGTGTATGCATGGACGAGCTTGTTTCTATCTTATGAAATTGTGTTATGATGGATGAACTTGTTTTGTCATATGAACTTGTGTTATATGGATGAACTATCATATGAACTCATGAACTTTGATGGATGATTATGAACTTTTGGTGGATGTACTTGTGAACTTTGATGAATGTGGACATATTGTGCCTATGATTGGATATATTGTGCCTGTGATTGGATATATTATGGATTTTCTATGAATTAAACCAGATTTGTAGTTCTAGTGGGGTGGGGCCCCTTAAATTCGTCGGCCAGATACTGGCCGACGAACTTAGTCAACCCACGGTCCAAGTAATTTTGTCGGCTGTTGGCGGTCGATAAAACCCATTTCGACCACCAACATTTCATGTTTGAGGGCATAATTTATCAAGCTTTCATGTATTACTAACTGGTTCCACGAGTTGTGTACAAAAGATGGATGCAAGAGCTTGTCATGTACAAAATATCGAAGAAATGACCAAAATAGAGACAAAGTGGCAAGGTAAAAGCAAAAGGCCAAAAGTGCATGGCCGGCCGGCCATCTCCCATGGACGCCCGGCCACCTACTATGGGCGCCGGCCATCAGTAGGCCCATGTAGTCTTTCAGCCCAAGTGTAGTGGTCGCCTGGCCATTACACGTGGTCGCCCGGACATGTCACAAAACACAATCTTCGACCTGCATGCAAGGAAACACAAAAGGAGACAGATCCAACCGTGCAACCAAGAATCCAATGAATCCAAGGTTCAAAAGGCTATCATACAACGGATTGATGACGTCAGCGATCCAGGGAGTGGCCGCCCAGCCATGCACTGACTCCAAATTGCATGTGCATCAACTACTTTAACCGCCAACTGACTCGGGCAGTGTATGTCGACCATTGGATCAACAATGTCGGTTAATCGAATGGCCGCTCAACCACCCTACGTGGCTGCCCAGCCATGCACTGTGGCCATCCGGCCATCGACCTACCTCACTACTGACCTTACACACCTACAAGTACCCCCCCCTCAGCCTCCAATGCTATAAATACCCCATGGGAGGTCATTTGCAAGATGTGGTGGATTAAGAGAAGAATAGTGTGGTTGTGTAGTTGAGTGTAGAGTATAGTAGTGAGGCCACCCTTGGCATTGTAGAGAGAGCCAATTGTATCAAGAGTGAGTAGTGAGTTGTAGAGTGAAGGAGTCAGATTTCTCTTTGGTATTCTATTCCCAAGCTCTTATTCTCAGAGGAAATATTACTCTATTTCTAGGATACAATAAAGTTCCTTGCTCCTCTGCTTTATTTATTTCATACTTACTTTACTTACATACTTAGTCCCTGGTTAGTAGTTTACGGGTGCCAAGTGTGCTCTGTGTAGTTTAGCTATACAGTTGTGCTTGCTCTCTGGCTTCGAAGCAGTGTAGTAGTAAACTCGGTTGTGTAGACATGGTGTCTAAACTAGAGTTTGCCTTGGAAGGTGTCTTGTTTGATGCAGTTTTGGTTGGTAGTCCCACTTGGTGAAAGCGGGTGTGTGTCCTGTGTAGTCCAACCCCGTCGTTTGAATAAGTTGTCATCGACGCATAGCTGAGTCCTGTAGCGCCCGCCTTTCCCATTTGGGTAATCAACACTCTGGTGCCCGGAAGTGGTTCTACAGCCTCGGTGTCCAAGTAAACCTGCCGAGTGGAGTTCTAGTTTGTTTAGTGAAGTTATGTTGTTTTATTTAAAGGAGTGATCCTGCTCTACTCTGTTAATTATCTTTACAATTGCTGGTTTTACTATTTGGTTCTGCCTGTTCTACGTTAAGTTACTCCTCGTTCCTCGTGGATTTCGATTCCCTGGAATACTCTTGAGTGAAAAGCTACAACATGTTTCTGTGCGCTTGCAGATTTATTTCTGTAGTCTAAGAAATGCCAACGGTGTTGGCGGTCGATAAAACCCATTTCGACCACCAACATTTCATGTTTGAGGGCATAATTTATCAAGATTTCATGTATTACTTACTAGTTCCACAAGTTGTGTACAAAAGATGGATGCAGGAGCTTGTCACGTACAAAATATTGAAGAAATGACTAAAATAGAGACAAAGTGGCAAGGTAAAGACAAAAGGCCAAAAGTGCATGGCCGGCCGGCCATCTCCCATGGCCACCCGGCCATACACCATGGCTGCCTGGCCACCTTCTATGGCCGCCCGGTCATCAGCTGGCCAATGCAGCCTTTCAGCCCAAGTGTAGTGGCCGCCCGGCCATTACACGTGGCCGCCCGGCCATGTCACAAAACACAATCTTTGACCTGCATGCAAGGAAACACAAAAGGAGACAGATCCAACCGTGCAACCAAGAATCCAATGAATCCAAGGGTCGGAAGGCCATCATATAACGGATTGATGACGTTAGCGATCTAGGAAGTGGCCACCCAGCCAAAGGGAGTGGCCACCCGGCCATGCACCAACTCCACATTGAACATGCATCAACTACTTAAACCGCCAACCAACTCGGGGAGTGTATATCAACCATTGGATCAACAATGTCGGTTAATTGAATGGCCGCTCGACCACCCTACATAGCCGCCCGGCCATGCACTATGGCCGCCCGGTCACCGACCTACCTCACTACCGACCTTACACACCTACAAGGACACCCCCCTCAGCCTCCAATGCTATAAATACCCCACGGGAGGTCATTTGCGAGGTTTGGTGGATCAAAAGAAAAATGGTGTGGTTGTGTAGTTGAGTGTAGAGTATAGTAGTGAGGACACCCTTGGCATTGTAGAGAGAGCCAATTGTATCAAGAGTGAGTAGTGAGTTGTAGAGTGAAGGAGTCAGATTTCTCTTTGGTATTCTATTCCTGAGCTCTTATTCTCAGAGGAAATATTACTCTATTTCTAGGATACAGTAAAGTTCCTTACTCCTCTGCTTTATTTATTTGATACTTACTTTACTTACATACTTAGTCCCTACTTAGTAGTTTATGGGTGCCTAGTGTGCTCTGTATAGTACAATTGTGCTTGCTCTCTGGCTTCGAACCAGTGTAGTAGTAAACTCGGTTGTGTAGATGTGGGGTCTAGACTAGAGTTTGGCTTGGAAGGTGTCTTGTCCCATGCAGTTTTGGTTAGTAGTCCCACCCGGTGACAGCGGGTCTGTGTCCTGTGTAGTCCAACCCCATCGTTCGAATAAGTTGTCATCGACGCATAGCTGAGTCCTGTAGCGCCCGCCTTTCTCGTTTGGGTTATCAGCACTCTAGTGCCTTGAAGTGGTTCTACAGCCTTGGTATCCAAGTAAACCTGCTGAGTAGAGTTCTATTTTGTTTAGTATAGTTTAGTTGTTTTATTTAAAGTAGTGATCCTATTCTGCTCTAGTAATTATCTCTACAATTCCTAGTTTTATTGTTTGGTTCTGCCTGTTCTACGTTGAGTTACTCCTCGTTCCTCGTGGATTTCGATACACTAGAATACTCTTAGGTGAAAAGCTACTATGTGTTTCCGTGCGCTTGCGGATTTATTTCCGTAGGCTAAGAAACGCCAACATCGGCCACGTTGGCCAATGAAGTTACTTGGCACCACCGTGGCCGTTAATTTCATCGGCCGTGTCGGCAGACAAAATTAATGGATTTAATTTCGTTGGCCTCGCCAGCAGAGGAAATTAACTGCCACGTGTTGGCAGTTCTTAGCCTAACAAATTTTACTCCACAAGCACACAAAAACCGTTGTAGCTTTCACCTGAGAGTATTCGAAGGTATCGTATTTATCCATAGGGAAGCATCGAGAAAGAATACAAACTCATCGATCACCTAGCTACTACCAACTCATTCATTCCAAAAGATAACATGAAAAGTTAAACACTAAACACCATGAGATACAAACCAAACACCGTTGGCGCGAACTGAAGTTTAAGCTAGGAGGACAACGAGTCGAGGGCTAAGGTTCGGCCTTCCATCTCTACTAGCATACGAGAGCTATCCATACTAAGGTTGAAAGTATCGAGGAGATCTATGGTCTTACGTCGAGCGAAATTCCAGACTTCACCATGGAGCCACGAGGGTAGATAGTTGGCCAACTGAATGGCAAATAGCTAATGCCTTCGGGCTTATCGAACGACGGGATCAGAATACTAAGGCTCCATAATGCTGTCACCAAGAGGGGCTACCGACCAGTGCTGCGTGGGTAAGATGGCATGCTATATGTGATGCCCCCGGCATCTCGAAAATCTTAACACGTGATTAGATTAGCGGTAGTCAAAGTTTTGGCTTGAGAATGTTTAGAGAAGAGCAACAACTAGGTTAGTAAATCACGAAGTCAAAAATTTTCAGTAAAATATGAAAAACCCCTGAGTGCATTTGTGACTATAGTTTAAAATATGATGTGTTTTGGACCAAACTCTCTATAACAAATTTGTAGACAATTTTAGGTAGATCAACTTTGTTTTTGGGTGTGTTGACATGCATAAAGGTTTGCAAGATGTTTTAGCTCCTTTTCTATCTTCTAGTGAATTCTGTCCAAATAGACCTGAATGGAAAAAATTCAAATTTTGAGCAATCAAAAGTCCCTATCATGCAAAACATCATATAAGAAAGTTGTAGATAATTAAAAACCACACAACATTGGTATAATACTCTTTCTCTGAAAATGAGCATAAAATAGACTTTAGGAATTTCTAAGTTGCATTAAACCTTGGTCAAACTGGAGTCAGCAGGTTAAATTCAAATTTAATCATATTTAAACTTAGAATATGATATTACTCCTTTTGACAAAGTTGTAGATCTGGAAGAGTAGAACAACTTTTGTATTTTGAGTTTTGTCAAATTCGGCCCCTAGGATGTTCAAAAACAACAATTTTTAAAACATGTCTCAGCAGTCAAACAGCATTTTTCATTTTCCCGAATTTATTTTCTTCCTCTGAGTCGCTGACGAGCGGGCCCCACCTGTCTGGCTGCCGCGCCAGCACAGTCCACCGACTCCCCTGCTCCGTGCACTCGGTCCGTAGACCCCTCACCCCGACCCCACCTGTCAGCCTCGCCTGGCCCATGGACCGCGTCCACCCGCGCGACGCCGTCTTCCTCTTTCCCTCCCCTGCGCCCACGCGGCGGGCGAAGGGCGCCAGCGCACCACGCCGTGGGCGCCAGCGCGCCACGCCGCCGGCCACGCGCCGTCTGCCCGCGCCTTGCCCGTCCTGCCCCGCACCCGGCCTCACCTGGACGCTTTCGCGGCTTCCTCCGCGCGCTCCCTCACTCGCTCGCCCTCTCCTTTCTGCTTGTCTCTGCGCGACAGAGCGCGCCCACCATTGCCGCCGTGAAGCTCGAGCTCGGCCTCTCCGTTGGCGACCCACTCCGAGTACCTTCCCTGCTCCAAGATCGACACCATCGAGCTCGCCGTCCAGCCGCGTAGCTCCTGCACCCCACGATGTCTCCGTTCCCCGCCTCCTCCACCCGCGCCGAGCGACGCGCGCAGCGCACGCCGCGCAAACCGCCGACCCGCATCGCGGAGGGCCCCCACTGGCGCCTTACCCACACCTAGACCTACGGCGCTAGGTTCGCCATCTCCTCGCGCGACCGATGCGCCCCCAAGTTGGCCCTCCCTCCACTGGAGCCGCCGGATTTGGGCCGAAGCCATCAGGCACCACCGCGCCATGACCATCCCAGTTCATCGTCGTCGCTCCGCCTCCACTGTCCATCCCGCGCGGTGAGAACTTGGGGGAAATGATCCCCATCGCCGAGAACACCTTCCCGGACCGGCACGGCTCCAAGCGCGCGCCCCCACGCGACGCGCCATACGCGGGAAGCCGGCCCGCCGCGCGCCCCTGCCCTGTCTGTAGGAAGAAGAAGGAGGTTTTGTAGAAAACCCCCTGTTCTTTCATGTAATTCTGTCTCGATTGTAGTACTATTCACTGAGTCTTGAAAATTTTGTGTGCAGGCCCCTGGAAGCTAGGGATAACTACGTAAAGGTCCTGGGTCTGAGAGATTTCGAATAAAATTTCATTTTTCTAGGTCTGAAACTTTAGAAACCCATAGTAAATTGTAGAAAAATGCTAAAAATACAAACTTTGTTGCATTATGTTCATTTTTAGTATATCTACAGAATGGCAAAAAAATAGATCTCTGAAATGACCTTTTTGCCCCTGATTTTGTGCATGCATGAAAAACCAACATAAATAGGAAATATGGGTAAAATGAGCTTCAAAAATTATGAAATTTGGGCAGAGGCCTTGTGAACATGTGTAGGCTTTGTATAAATTTTGGTAGCCCTAGTATTTACGGTTTAATTACTATTTTGCCCTTGTCTTATATTTAAGCATGTATTTAATTTAAGAAAAAGTTTGCTATAGTGAAAAATGCTCCAAGTGACTTTAAGGGCTTGATATGAGCTCTAGATTATGACCACAACTCACTGCTAGCATAGGAGGTGGTGTATGTAAGACTTAGCCACTGTTTCTGGAATGCAATATAGGTCTTCACTACTGTGGAGATATGCACGCTAGTAATTCTAAGTTAGCTATGTGAAATGTGGTTATTCATACGGGTGCTTGACATTCCGGCATCTCATTTGCTGCATCATGCATATCATTCATATAGCGACGCTCACTGCAGATACATGATCGAGAAGCAAGTGTGTGGAGGTACTTCGAGCAACGGTGTCCCGAAGACCAACTAAGACCCAAATACCACCTGGAGGCCCCTGAAGTGGTATTTGGAAGGAGGAGCTGTCCAAGTGATCAAGGGGTTGCCTGGGGCAGAGCCTCACAACCCGGCAAACTAACTTTAGTTTAGTTTGTTCAAGTTATCGACAACAAAGGTAGGCCCCTTAGGCATATACACCTACTTAGGGAATTTCACCACCTTTTATTTGATTGTGCATTTACGTTCAGGAGTTGTTTGAAACCCCACCTGCATAAATACCTGACACCCTAATTAGAATGGTTAGGCCGAAGTCGATGCTTAGCCATGCTTAGACGGTAGAAGTCGAGTGAAGATATTCACTCGCGAGATGATAGGACTCAAAATACTTTACAAAAGTTTAATACGAGAGAAATATGATATGATGTGATGAAAAGATGAGACCGGGCGGAGATATGGGCATATTACGATGAAAAATGATGAGGATGGTTTGGTGGACTCCGCCCGAGTCGTTTAAGGCCCGATTCGCTGTTCGCCTGCTGGTCGGCATAATATTGCTAGAGTGCTTAACCGGGATAATGGACCGGTGAAAGTCTTACTCGTGCCATCCGAAGAACAGAGACAGGTTCCTACCCTTCTTGTTGGAGGAAGTTAGGCCTGGGGGAGCTTGTACTCGAGGGAGGGCTGACCCGGAGCGGCCGTGGTATGGCTCCTAAGGGAGGGCTGACCCGGTGCGGCCGTGGTATCGCTCCTGAGAGGGCAAAACCCAGGGGAATGGCGGGATTGGATCGAACTTGGGATGGGACGAGTGGAGATTGGGGCTATATGTGGGAACGCGATGGCTAGTAAGCATATACCCCTGGCATGATAGTTATTCCCGGGAATTAAAAATCGATTCGAATCGCTGATGCTCACCAGGTGTGAGAATGCCAGTATCGCACACGGGCAACGTAGTAATAACTTTAATATCTTGTTCATTTAAGCATGTTTTTATATTACATGTTTGTACTTGTATGTTACAATTCCGCAAGCTTCTTTATGATGATATATATGAGCTATGGATGATGATAATAACTATAATGAACCTAATGAGGCTTATACTTTAGAAATAAATGATACTTGAAAGTAAGGACTCACTTCTAGTAAGCTTGCGCGGGTTAGAGTCCAGTCCACAAAAAGCCTTGCATAATCTCAAACGTGTCGGGTTGAAACCGCCCACGGGTAAGTCCTACGAGTACCTCACGTACTCACCCCTACGTTGTTGATGTTTTTCTTTTCAGGAGTATCATGATCGAGAATGACAATGGTGGGCTCAATGTCATGGCTCGATATTTTCTTTTCCGCTGCAAGAGTATATCAGTATTACGTTACGGTTTCCGCTACGAGGTTCTTTTGGAATTCTATTTCAGTATGATTGTACCCCATTTTGAGTAAATATTCTCAAACAAATCAATCTATGTTTGTATGAAATGATGGGTTGTTGTAATTGTTGTGGCTCTTTCGAGGGCTTAACGTGTGTGATGTCGATATCCCTGGGTGATGGTTGCATCGAGTGCCCTTTTTGGGTATCTCGACGGACGACCGGGTTTAGTTCGGCCTAACCACACTGCAAGCCAGAGGTGGCAGGTGTGTTTAGTTCGGATTAAATCGGCGGTTCCGCCACAGCTGGTATCAGAGCCGATCATACACGAACAACAATTATAACAACTTTATTTTGATTTCGAAAGCCTATTTTCAAAATCTTTTCAAAGTATTTGCGAAAACGAGAGTATCGCGTATATGCCCATTATAAGGATGTTAGCTTATATATACAGGTGGCATCACTGACTTGATTAACTAAGATAGCAACTCATGTGCATATTCGGCGTTTTGGGAAACAATGTTTCGGTCATAGCTATCCCCAGGACTGGTGGAACGCTATCGGGATTTGCGATTCATTGTGAACCTTGCATTCATGCTGCCTAGGTAAATCTTTTAAGGGGGGTGGGCACACTTTGGAGTTTTCATGCCCACCACACTTACATTCGGTTTTGGGATCCATCTTCTTCTCGATAATCCCCAGAACTGGTGGAAAGTCAGGTCTTGAGAAGAAGGTGCAGCGGCCCACTCAACGTTGTCCACGCAGCGTGAGAATTCGCGTGGATACCACACTAGGTGGTAATGTATGAGCATGCATTTTTCTTGCAGGTACACTAACCACGAAATGCGTAGCTTGGACGACTAGAATTCGGCTAGTTGCATGTAGGGAGAGCACGTGCATATATGCCACTGGAATATCGTTAGTTATAAAAGTAAGGATTTGTGAGGACGGATAGGACGATCATGCATCATTTTATCTCATCTCCTGTGTTTTGCTATGTGTGTTTGATTGAAAGAAATTAGATTCATATTATGTTTATACACGTAATTGTTTGAAAGTAACAAATTTCACATGAGATTTATATGAGTGTTGCTACCATTTTGAAGTAGATCAAACTGCAAAATACAACCATCAGAGTCAACGTGTTTTCAGCCCTTTGGTTCATATCCTCCACACTAGCTTTTGTCCTCGGCTAGTGCTCATGTCATATCGTCATTTCCCTAGGAGTGGTTTTCTTCCTCTTAGAAGGGAACTTACTAGCATTTTGTTTCCCTAGTAAGAACACATCAACTACTGCCATATTCTTGATCACTCATGACCAACGCTAAGAACTCATATAGATCATCACCTTGATTAGGCGAATACGGCCTATCTTCTCCCTCTTGTGCCTTTCTTGTCCTAATGAGTAGAATGTGCTACGTTTCACCGCATCTTACTCTTTGAAAACATGTTAACTTGGAATTCTATATGTGGACACAGTCCCTGTCAAATAAAAGGAATATGTCTCTCAACAATGTATCTGATGATACTCCTTTCGATCAAAAGACCCTGTCCTGTTCAATCTACGACTGTGTACACCTTGCTTTCATTATTTGGATAAATCAGGTACTTACCATGTATCAAATGTTGGTATCGAAGTCCAAAAATGACTCCATCCCTTTGCTTCAATCACAGTCACTTGCTCGTTGATCACATTCTCTTCATGGTTTGTTCATTCGCTCTCTTATATGGCACGACTCGTCGAGTATCTTAGAGAGACCACCCTAGCCTAAGAGATAACGCTCTGTGACTACTTGTGTTAAAGAGGCACTAACCCTTCACAAGCTAGTTGACAAAGCTAACAGTTAAAGATTTAGATGCTTCTATGTGAAATTGAAAAGACACGAATCCATAATGCCCTACTCTTTGCAATGAACGCTAGGTTACACAGCTATACCTCACCCAAATCTCGGGACGAGATTTGTTTAAGGGGGGTGGGTTGTGATGCCCCCGGCATCTCGAAAATCTTAACACGTGATTAGATTAGCGGTAGTCAAAGTTTTGGCTTGAGAATGTTTAGAGAAGAGCAACAACTAGGTTAGTAAATCACGAAGTCAAAAATTTTCAGTAAAATATGAAAAACCCCTGAGTGCATTTGTGACTATAGTTTAAAATATGATGTGTTTTGGACCAAACTCTCTATAACAAATTTGTAGACAATTTTAGGTAGATCAACTTTGTTTTTGGGTGTGTTGACATGTATAAAGGTTTGCAAGATGTTTTAGCTCCTTTTCTATCTTCTAGTGAATTCTGTCCAAATAGACCTGAATGGAAAAAATTCAAATTTTGAGCAATCAAAAGTCCCTATCATGCAAAACATCATATAAGAAAGTTGTAGATAATTAAAAACCACACAACATTGGTATAATACTCTTTCTCTGAAAATGAGCATAAAATAGACTTTAGGAATTTCTAAGTTGCATTAAACCTTGGTCAAACTGGAGTCAGCAGGTTAAATTCAAATTTAATCATATTTAAACTTAGAATCTGATATTACTCCTTTTGACAAAGTTGTAGATCTGGAAGAGTAGAACAACTTTTGTATTTTGAGTTTTGTCAAATTCGGCCCCTAGGATGTTCAAAAACAACAATTTTTAAAACATGTCTCAGCAGTCAAACAGCATTTTTCATTTTCCCGAATTTATTTTCTTCCTCTGAGTCGCTGACGAGCGGGCCCCACCTGTCTGGCTGCCGCGCCAGCACAGTCCACCGACTCCCCTGCTCCGTGCACTCGGTCCGTAGACCCCTCACCCTCCTCCTCACCCCGACCCCACCTGTCAGCCTCGCCTGGCCCATGGACCGCGTCCACCCGCGCGACGCCGTCTTCCTCTTTCCCTCCCCTGCGCCCACGCGGCGGGCGAAGGGCGCCAGCGCACCACGCCGTGGGCGCCAGCGCACCACGCCGCCGGCCACGCGCCGTCTGCCCGCGCCTTGCCCGTCCTGCCCCGCACCCGGCCTCACCTGGACGCTTTCGCGGCTTCCTCCGCGCGCTCCCTCACTCGCTCGCCCTCTCCTTTCTGCTTGTCTCTGCGCGACAGAGCGCGCCCACCATTGCCGCCGTGAAGCTCGAGCTCGGCCTCTCCGTTGGCGACCCACTCCGAGTACCTTCCCTGCTCCAAGATCGACACCATCGAGCTCGCCGTCCAGCCGCGTAGCTCCTGCACCCCACGATGTCTCCGTTCCCCGCCTCCTCCACCCGCGCCGAGCGACGCGCGCAGCGCACGCCGCGCAAACCGCCGACCCGCATCGCGGAGGGCCCCCACTGGCGCCTTACCCACACCTAGACCTACGGCGCTAGGTTCGCCATCTCCTCGCGCGACCGATGCGCCCCCAAGTTGGCCCTCCCTCCACTGGAGCCGCCGGATTTGGGCCGAAGCCATCAGGCACCACCGCGCCATGACCATCCCAGTTCATCGTCGTCGCTCCGCCTCCACTGTCCATCCCGCGCGGTGAGAACTTGGGGGAAATGATCCCCATCGCCGAGAACACCTTCCCGGACCGGCACGGCTCCAAGCGCGAGCCCCCACGCGACGCGCCATACGCGGGAAGCCGGCCCGCCGCGCGCCCCTGCCCTGTCTGTAGGAAGAAGAAGGAGGTTTTGTAGAAAACCCCCTGTTCTTTCATGTAATTCTGTCTCGATTGTAGTACTATTCACTGAGTCTTGAAAATTTTGTGTGCAGGCCCCTGGAAGCTAGGGATAACTACGTAAAGGTCCTGGGTCTGAGAGATTTCGAATAAAATTTCATTTTTCTAGGTCTGAAACTTTAGAAACCCATAGTAAATTGTAGAAAAATGCTAAAAATACAAACTTTGTTGCATTATGTTCATTTTTAGTATATCTACAGAATGGCAAAAAAATAGATCTCTGAAATGACCTTTTTGCCCCTGATTTTGTGCATGCATGAAAAACCAACATAAATAGGAAATATGGGTAAAATGAGCTTCAAAAATTATGAAATTTGGGCAGAGGCCTTGTGAACATGTGTAGGCTTTGTATAAATTTTGGTAGCCCTAGTATTTACGGTTTAATTACTATTTTGCCCTTGTCTTATATTTAAGCATGTATTTAATTTAAGAAAAAGTTTGCTATAGTGAAAAATGCTCCAAGTGACTTTAAGGGCTTGATATGAGCTCTAGATTATGACCACAACTCACTGCTAGCATAGGAGGTGGTGTATGTAAGACTTAGCCACTGTTTCTGGAATGCAATATAGGTCTTCACTACTGTGGAGATATGCACGCTAGTAATTCTAAGTTAGCTATGTGAAATGTGGTTATTCATACGGGTGCTTGACATTCCGGCATCTCATTTGCTGCATCATGCATATCATTCATATAGCGACGCTCACTGCAGATACGTGATCGAGAAGCAAGTGTGTGGAGGTACTTCGAGCAACGGTGTCCCGAAGACCAACTAAGACCCAAATACCACCTGGAGGCCCCTGAAGTGGTATTTGGAAGGAGGAGCTGTCCAAGTGATCAAGGGGTTGCCTGGGGCAGAGCCTCACAACCCGGCAAACTAACTTTAGTTTAGTTTGTTCAAGTTATCGACAACAAAGGTAGGCCCCTTAGGCATATACACCTACTTAGGGAATTTCACCACCTTTTATTTGATTGTGCATTTACGTTCAGGAGTTGTTTGAAACCCCACCTGCATAAATACCTGACACCCTAATTAGAATGGTTAGGCCGAAGTCGATGCTTAGCCATGCTTAGATGGTAGAAGTCGAGTGAAGATATTCACTCGCGAGATGATAGGACTCAAAATACTTTACAAAAGTTTAATACGAGAGAAATATGATATGATGTGATGAAAAGATGAGACCGGGCGGAGATATGGGCATATTACGATGAAAAATGATGAGGATGGTTTGGTGGACTCCGCCCGAGTCGTTTAAGGCCCGATTCGCTGTTCGCCTGCTGGTCGGCATAATATTGCTAGAGTGCTTAACCGGGATAATGGACCGGTGAAAGTCTTACTCGTGCCATCCGAAGAACAGAGACAGGTTCCTACCCTTCTTGTTGGAGGAAGTTAGGCCTGGGGGAGCTTGTACTCGAGGGAGGGCTGACCCGGAGCGGCCGTGGTATGGCTCCTAAGGGAGGGCTGACCTGGTGCGGCCGTGGTATCGCTCCTGAGAGGGCAAAACCCAGGGGAATGGCGGGATTGGATCGAACTTGGGATGGGACGAGTGGAGATTGGGGCTATATGTGGGAACGCGATGGCTAGTAAGCATATACCCCTGGCATGATAGTTATTCCCGGGAATTAAAAATCGATTCGAATCGCTGATGCTCACCAGGTGTGAGAATGCCAGTATCGCACACGGGCAACGTAGTAATAACTTTAATATCTTGTTCATTTAAGCATGTTTTTATATTACATGTTTGTACTTGTATGTTACAATTCCGCAAGCTTCTTTATGATGATATATATGAGCTATGGATGATGATAATAACTATAATGAACCTAATGAGGCTTATACTTTAGAAATAAATGATACTTGAAAGTAAGGACTCACTTCTAGTAAGCTTGCGCGGGTTAGAGTCCAGTCCACAAAAAGCCTTGCATAATCTCAAACGTGTCGGGTTGAAACCACCCACGGGTAAGTCCTACGAGTACCTCACGTACTCACCCCTACGTTGTTGATGTTTTTCTTTTCAGGAGTATCATGATCGAGAATGACAATGGTGGGCTCAATGTCATGGCTCGATATTTTCTTTTCCGCTGCAAGAGTATATCTGTATTACGTTACGGTTTCCGCTACGAGGTTCTTTTGGAATTCTATTTCAGTATGATTGTACCCCATTTTGAGTAAATATTCTCAAACAAATCAATCTATGTTTGTATGAAATGATGGGTTGTTGTAATTGTTGTGGCTCTTTCGAGGGCTTAACGTGTGTGATGTCGGTATCCCTGGGTGATGGTTGCATCGAGTGCCCTTTTTGGGTATCTCGACGGACGACCGGGTTTAGTTCGGCCTAACCACACTGCAAGCCAGAGGTGGCAGGTGTGTTTAGTTCGGATTAAATCGGCGGTTCCGCCACACTATACTAGTGCTCAAGCGACGTGTTGTATCTGTCACCATAAAAGAGCTTGAGCACTAAAACTCTTCTCCGAGCTAGAGGGTGAGAGCTAACCTGACTCCTAGATATATGTCTAGGAGAGGCTTATAGCTCCGGCAAGTATAACAAAGCTCAATCAATTCTAACTTAGCATGCCCAAAGGGAAAAGGTGCTAGCAAATAAATGCAGCCGCATACATACCAACATACGAGTAACTAACTAAAGACGAAGATAAGTGCATAAGGTAGAAAGATAAAGTACTCGCACTTGTAATATGTCCAAAAGTAATGCATAAGAAAAGAGTCACAAAGTACATTACCGAAGATTCTGACTGACTCCAGAACAGTAGAGCCTGCTCTAGCTCCTAGCCAAACAATGAGTTCTAGAGTGGAGGCACCACCTGAGGAGTGCCTCATAGAGAGGGAGACAATGATTACATGGTGAGGTGCATTTGAGAGTGAGGGGGTGCCTCTCTATTTATAGGTGGAGGAGATGGAATGTTCCAAGGCTTCCCATGCAAGATTCCTCCCCAAACCTTCTCCTTGGGCGCCATCTATCCTCTAACTGACTTGGATAGGTCGGTAAAACTATTCCACACATGCTGGCATTGAAAACCGGGCGAGAACCAGATAATAAGTAGGTGAACCGGCCATTGGAAGGGAGAACCGTCCGTTAACTGTTGTTCTAGATCAAAATAGGGGCTTCTGGGCGACTAGACCGGCCAAACAAGCCTGAACCAGCCAAAATCGGGGGCTGACCCGCGCCCCTCGCCTCTCTGTGGGCGACGTGTGTCCAAGATGCGGGTGGACCATGCCCAGGCCCTCTCTGCTGCCGCTGCGTGGCAAGGGTGAGTGGGTGAGCTGCGCCCGGCCGATCCCAAGCGGGTGCGTGCGCCTCCCGGTCTACCACGTGTCACTTTCGGGTTGGCTCCGCCGCCCACGACGCGGATCGCGATCTACAGTGCGCTCTGTGCCACGTGTCAGCTCTAGGGCAGTTCCCGCTCTGTGCTGTACGGTATTGGTAGTGTTGACATCAGCGCCACCTTTTTAATTTGCATTTTCCGTATCTTTTCCACATGAGCTCCAAATAATGCAAATAACATATGTCCATTGGAATCGTCTCGATGAGCTCTATGCAATGGTGTAATCCTTGAGGGTATTTGAGATACTTTTTTGTGATGATATTTGTATTTCATTGTCAAGCCCTTTTGTGTGCGAGTCCTCTCTTGCTCCAAATATGTGCTCTTGTATGGAATTTGAACATCTCTCTGTGAAACACCAGAAACCACCAAAACTCGTGGATTCACTAAGGAATTGGCGGTTGAAATAGGTAAATAATGACTGCCAACACCACAATGCTTGATAATTCGTCAGGCATCTTATGTTCGTTCGAAGGCCCACAAAAATATGTTAAATTCGTCAGGTCCCACGAAATTACATGCATGACAACAAATAATGTATACTTTTGTGGGTTTCGCTTAGTTTGTTCATGTAGTGGTACCTCAGGATCCACTTCATAGTGGTGCGGTGTGATGCCCTTGGAGACGCCAAAAAATGAGCATACAGTCCTACAACGAACTGTATATCTGGCCTCGTGATAGCTAGGTATACCAGTGACCCAATCGTCCCTCAGTACACTTTCTGATCAACCTTCTTGCCATGTTTGTCCTTGTCCATCATGGTAGACACACTCATCAAAGTCATCTATGGTGAAGGATCCACCATGTTGAACTTCCGAAGGAGGTCCTTCGTGTACTTGCTCTGGTGGACGAAAGTGCCTTGGGGGTGTCTACCTGATCTGGAGCCCAAGGAAAAACTAAGTTTCCCCATCATTCTCATCCAGAACTCCTTCCTCATCTGCTTTGAAAACTTTCTCACAAGTGCATGAGAAGAGCCACAAAAAATGATATCATCTAGGTATATCTGATATATAATCATTCTAGTTTTATTCCCCGATGCATATTTACTGGATAAAATATTCAGAGGGGGATTGGAATATCATTTCGTACCGTGAAAGGTCAGGAAATCATACAAGGCAGCATAGGCACGTCCTTATCAGTTACCTAGGGCATGAGTGGAGGAACAATAGTCTAGTAGAACAATCGGGAGACAGATCTCCCTTGCATATTTAATAAGTGGTACATGTTTTATAAAACTAACAACAAGAGAGTAGCCGATTCCTTTTACAAAGGCATGTTGATTTTCCAACTAGAGGTAGAAACACCCGAGGGCTTGTCCTTCCTAGGGATACAGGACTAAGGTCACTAGACCTTGCAAACATTTAATACATGAGAGTGTTGTGTGATGTGGTGGTATCTATTTATGCTATTGTACATTTGAAAGGTCTTTTCCACCTTTTGGTGAACTTGTTCTAAGAAAGCAAAGCCTTTTTAGGCGATTATATTGAAAAAATGGATCTTTATCCGATATTGGACTTTGGATATTTTGATATGGATTTATGACCAAGCTGTAAGGAAAATGGACCCTAAGCCTTGTGCATAGTTCCCAAATGTAATTTTGGTGATTGAGGTGACAAACACGTACCATTTGAGACTAATACTTGTGTTAGTATCTTTGTTTAAGTCTCAGGGTGCAAGTAGAAGATTTGGGGAACAGAAACCTCAAAGGAGGAAGCAAGAAGAACAAGAATGACTCAAGTCAGAAAGATATACAAGGACCAGACCATACGGTCTCAAGGACTGTCCTATAAACCGTATACTACAGTCCACACAAGTGACCCAAGTCAAAAAGAAATGCAAGGACCAGATGGTATGGTCTCAAGAACTGTCCTATAGACCTTACTATACGGTCCTCACAATAAGGCTAGGGGAAGACCAAGTCTCAGCATTTCAACGCATTGGACAGTCTAATGGTTGCACCATCGGACGGTCCGATGGTCCATCGGACGATTTGGACAGAAGCATCAGAAAAAATCAAGACTGCAAGCTTTACACAGATCGGATGATATGGTCGTGCAGACCGTACCAAACTTCGTATAATACGGTCTGGTCAATGGTCAAATTTTAACTTCAATGGTCAACTCCAATGACCAGTGGGAACACGCATCAGACATTCCGATGGTCCCACCACCGGATGGTCCGATGGTCGCAGAAAATGCAGATCAAGTTGCTCCCAATGGCTAGTTTTGAGAGTTAGGCTATAAATACCCCCTGTCAGCCTCCACTCTATGGTTGGTGACTCCGGAGCTCATTTTTGTGTTGAGAGACACTCCTCATGCCCATTTGAAGTGTAGGAACACATTTTGTGAGCCCAACCATCGCTAGAGCATAACTAGACATATCCTGGCGTAGCTAGAGCTTGTGAGCATCTTTGCTTATGCCTTGTTGTCTATTGCCCATGCCTGTGTGCATGTTTACCCTTTGTAAGTGTGGGACTTGTAAGTCTTGCGAGACTCTCCGGAGTGTGGAGTGGCCGCTACCTAACTTGTGAGACGGAGGAAGGCCCTCGACACATTGGCCAAAGCTTCCTTAGTCGAGACAGCGGGGCGGCTCTGTGAGAAGACCCCAACGGCCCCGATGATCCTCTACCCTTGCGTGGGCGAGGCCGTAGTCTAAGACTATGCGAGAGAAGGGCTCGTGTGGGTGTGTACCGAGGATATCCGGAGACCCGACCGGGTTGCTTTACTTTTGCAAATGTCACTTTTCCATCCTCCACCCTTGCGTGGGCGAGGCCGTATTCCTTTGTGGACTATGCAAGAGCAAAGCCCTGCAGAGGGCACCAAATGAGGAGTAGGGGGTAAGAGGCACCTTGGCCTCCCCGAACCTCGGGAAAAATCTCCGTGTCTCCATCTTGTGCCATCTTCGTTATCGTCATCGGTAGTTTCATATCTCTACCCATCTCCTTAGGTTTCGCATTTACATTCTTGGAATTGTGTGCTTACTTTCCTAGACTAGCTTGTTAAGTTGGTTTCTAGGTGGAACTAGGTTGCAAGACTTGACCACGGTAGAATTAGCAACACTTAGCAAAACCTTTGTGCACATAGTTAGAATTATATTGCATAGGTTTTGCATAGTAGTTGTAGTTTTTAGGAACCTTAGTTTTTAGAAATCATAATTCACCCCCTATTAGACGTCGGTCCAATCTTCACAAGCATAGTTGAAATCGGGCTATTCTGATCGTTTTTCATGGTTGCAGAATTTATAAATCCCCAATATCATGACTTGTAGCAATAGGAGAGTAGTCATATGTAAGGTGTGAATTATAGTATAATCTAGAAAAGTCTATATACTATATTGATCTTATTAGATATATGGATAAGTTTTGCAATTTTTTTAAAAAAAGGAGAAAATGACTAATGATTCGTATCGTAGACGCATGACTGCACACTGTAACAAATAACCATACCTGAATCGAAATAAGGTTGAATCTATCTAATTGGCAGTCTTTGTTAGTAAGATGGATCATTTGCCCCACCTTCGGTCCCTAGAGCCACAACCCAACAAAGTGCTCCCTACGAGCCACAACCCAACAAACTACTCCCTACGGTAGGGTCATTAACATATGACTTTTTTTAGTTCAAAATTATATAAAAAATGTAATGCATTAATGATTGGAGGGAGTACAAAGGTAAGTAAGCCTAAATTGCCAAAATAATAGTATGATAGATGTGAGCTACCCGTGTGATGATGTGCTCACACCATGGACGTCTAAAGTGTAAACACTATGTGGTGGGTATACATGTATTTTATGCCTAAACTGCGGATTAAATGAAACGCCATTTATAACTGTAAAAAATCATTCAATTAGTAAAAAACCATTTAAATCATGTGTTTTCACTACAAGGAAGTTGATGATCCATGACATTTAGCTTTTGTCATAGGTCAACGGAAAACTGTCATGAATCACGCGTCATAATTTAACTAGCCAGAAAAAACCATCACAAATCAGAAACAATGGTGACACATTCTGTCCGTCATAGATCAATTGTACGTTTGCTTTTCCTAGCCTAGGTTCTTACTATAGTGACAAAAGAGAACGTCACAGATTTGTTCCATGATAGTGTTTAATTAACACATCATCAACCATCAATGTATTAACATTCATCACAATATACACCAAACATGCAAATAAACATTTATTCATTCATGCATTAGCAAGTCAACTATTGTCATAGCAAATAGGAGACTACTAGTTTGTTTTGCTCACAGACATTAAGTTAATCCAACAAACTAAGCTCACAACTAGTCTAAGAATGAAGGATTTTGTCTCCAAAGTAGATCCTTGAACACTTTGATTTGCTTGCAGTCGACACGGTGTCCTACCCAGCACCTCCCGAAACCCCTGAAAATCAATATGAACATGCAATAAGATTTTCAGAAAAGATTCCAGGTTACAAAATTACACTTGGTAAGAGGCACCAAGTGTTTATTGCTATGGAGCACACATATTGCATATATGCCTCATATACTCTAATAGTATGGCAGTTTGTTTCAACGTACAAAGGAATAAAGCAAGTGTTTTCATTCTATTGTTGAAATGAATAAGCTTTCCCAACTCAAAGTTCATTTTTGTTCCAAAGCATAAATAGAAACTAAGCATGTGGAATGAGACCATGCACAGTAGGATAGGATACTTAATGTAACAGGAAGGTAGGAGAGTGTCACACCTATCACCTGTCATGAAATAGACATGGTTTGCCTAACTTCTCCATCCCAGGAAGGAGGCAGCTGCGCGACCATCACACCTTCCACCAATTCAATGGCCAAGGGGCAGCAGCAAGGAGGCGACAGACAGGGAACCACCAGGAAGCAAATAGGCAGAGAGATCAGTCTGTATTCATTTTTCATATTTGCGCAGAGATCAAACTACTGATTTGAGGTTAGATAGAAATGAGGGTAGATAGAACAATGCTAAATCATATTTGCGGATGGCATACACAACTGATTTACAGAGCATTCTAATTACTTGCTTGTGCTTTCTTAAAAGGTTAAATATCAGCGATAGACTCACTACGGGTAGTTTTCAGAGTCAAAATGCTAACTCAGTTCAATTAGAGTCACAATGCTAGATAAATTAAGAAGCACAAAATTGCACTAAAAAAAGGACAAATACCAACTCAGAAACTAGCTAAAGTTCAGACATGGTGAATTTCATTAGGAAACATTTGAAGTTGAGGATCTTTTCATTTTGATAGCCTACAAAAGATACTTAAAGGAAAATTCAGTACTATACTATCAACCCAACCTCAGCTGGGTGAAATTTATCCCATAAGCTAAAGTAACATGTACTGATTCATGGCAACAAAGAAGCGAAACAAAACATGCAAATCACATGAAAATTGGATGGTTTCACCATGCCTCCATGATTATAGTGTCAGACCTGCAACATAAAAGAGCAGGTGACAACCATATGCCTCCATGCATTCAGATATAACGTGAAGTTCAAAAACACCAAGATCTTGCAATCATTTGACAAGTTAGGGATAAACAGACACAACTAAGTTGGCATCTAATGCCTTTAACAGATCTAGGAAATTAAGTTGTGAAATAAAAGGGAAACTTTAACAACCTTCAGGGCTCGACGGTGGTGGATCGTAGCAGGACGAACGCGGAGGAGGTAGGGTCAGGGCCGACGAATCGGATGTCAGTGGCGTCGGGCTAGCAAATCAAAGGAAGAGCCGTCCGCCGCCGCCATGGAGGTGGGTTTCGGCCGGGCTTCAGCACAATGGAGCGAACCGCAAATGGATCTTGCTGGTGGCGATGGGGGATCTCGCGGCAGCCTTGGCGGATCTTGTGGCAGAGGAGGTCGCCGGCGAGGAAGCCGTAAAGGGTGCCAACCGCGGGCCATCGGGACTGCCGTGCAAGGTTAGCGCTGGGCCGCTAGGGAGCTTGGCCGCAGAGGCCTCCTGGCGCATGCTTAGCGAGGCACTGGGCGATAGGTCGCAGAGGGTGCCGGCGCCGACCGTTGGGACGACCGCGGAGGGCGGGTGTGGGCGACAGACGGCGAGGAGGGTGGTGGGGCACAGGGCGGCAGGGGTGCAAGGCACGGGGCGGCGGCGCGGGTGTTGGGCGGTGCGGCTGCTGGTAGATGAGAAAGGAGAGGGTAGGGAAAGTGGATGGGCTGGGCCGACTAGGAGGCTAATAAATTCACCAGCTAGGATCTGTGACACTCACTTTTCGTCATGGAGTATTACCCATCTAATGACCGTCACAGATTAAACATATCGATGACATTTTGTTAAAACGTCACGAGGAATCTGTCGTTGATCAACAGATTTCTTGTAGTGTTTTGATACTTAAGCTAGCTGCGTTTGTTGGAACAAAGTGTCCAACCTATTACGTAATTACATGAACTGATGTGACAATATGAGAACTATATGGATGCTTTCAAGTCTGTTGTTAGGATATCAAATCTAAATGTTATGTCTAATTATGTAAGCCTATGCATTCTCAAACCATACTTTAAAAATAACGAGATTATTATATTTATATACCTATTTATTGCCATATAGTGCAAACGATTTAATTTATTGTCTCAACACTTTAGCATTTAATCTAGAAAAAACACTACATAACAGGAATACTTTAGGATATTTTGTACAATGTCCGAGATAAGTAATTTGGACATAGTTTTAGAGATTTACTTTAGGTTATTTTGTTTCGGTAGAGGTATATAATTTAGATTATAATTTAGCTGGTCATTTTAGACTATTTTGGAAAACAGGATGTTCATAAATCATAATAAATACTAAATTATACAAACTAAATAGATGGGATGGATAAAGAAGAGTCTTTTTCTTGGACCGGAGGGAATACCAAATGTCACCTTCTGCTCTGTCCACGACCGAGCAAGTCTAGGTAGTTTACCACCAGTTGGTGCATGGCCATTCGTGACACGTTGTTTCGCCAAGATTTCGACTCTCCAGGCAGAGGCCACGTCAATCGTCAAGCTGCCGTGCGAGCCCATCTCGCAGCCTTCGTCGCTGGCCGCCGCTGGAGCTATCGACAGCGACCCTTCGGCGTCGTCTGGCCGACGACCAGAGCTGCAGAGCATCGCCCACCCCTCGCCCAATTCTAATTTTCCACACTACACAGCTCCGAAAAGGAGCCCTCCATCACTCGAAAACCGTAGTCCGCGCAAACCACTGGCCAGACGGATGGGAGGAAGAAGAAAGGAAACACGTCGCCCTCCCGTTCCAGTGCCCTGTTCCCCACTGCACCGCTGCCTATTTCTAGTTCGTCGCCCTCCTCCCGCCGCCACATCACACGGAGTCCTTAACTAAAGAAAGAGCATCATCACAGATCCCAACTCGGAAGGGCCGGCCTTGATTCTGGTTGCTACCAAAACCATGCTGACTCTGCACCCTAGGATGGTGTCGTCAAGCGGCGCGAAGGAGGACCACGACGAGGGCTGCGTCTGCTACTTCATCGTTGCGGCCTGCGTCTCGGTGCTGCTCTTCGTCGTGCTGGCCGCCGCGGTCACCGTCGCCAGGGCCTGCCTCATCACCGGCGCCGTCGTGCTACTGCTGGCGCTCGGCAGCTGGCTGGCGCCCCCTGCGGGGAACGACACCGGCACGCCGCCGGCCGCCCCGCGGCTGGCGGCGCACCAGCAGCACCACCGCTGCGCGTGCGGCGGAGTGGCGGGCGACGCAGCGCTCGCGGGGCTGCCGACGTTCGCGTACGAGCCTCCCGCGGCGCCGTTGCCCAAGGACGATGACGGCAAGCCCCGTGCGAGCTCCGTGCTCTGCGCGGTGTGCCTGGACGACGTGCAGGCCGGCGAGATGGTGCGGCAGCTCCCCGTGTGCCGTCACCTGTTCCACGTCGACTGCGTCGACGCCTGGCTGCGGGCGCACCGGAGCTGCCCACTCTGCCGCTGCGACCTCTTCCCGCCGAACGCCACCGCCAAGGCCGACGCGTTGCCGCCGGTGTGACCACGACTCCATCGGTTCGTCGAGATCTCGCCGCCGGCCGGCGTGCGCTCGTAATATTTCTGCTGTACATTATTCTCGATGTAATCATCTCTAACACGACAGTTACGCAGACAGCATAAAAATAGATTGAGATTGATCACCGGATACTGTGGCGTATTTACTGTTCTCATTGCTGTCTGATAATGTGCAATTATTCTGGACATCATCATCACGACACTTGACAATAAGCAAAAGATTAAGACTCATTCCAACGGACCGGATAAATAGTCGTGTACAAGCACTGGGACTACGCCGTAGCGACATTGTTTAAAATAAAATAATTTGAATAGCGGATTGAAAAATGAGATACCTTAACTTAACTGCTTAAGACACTGTGTAACTAACTGACAGACGTGCGTATTGTCCGGACATGAACACGAAAAACCGAGTGGCTCCACGTACTCCTGCAACCATCGCCTGATGCTTCTAGTCGCGAAAGATGGGCGAGAGCAAGCATCCAGCCGATGGGGACTGGTACCAGATCGTACGGAGCCGAGACCTTGACATTCTTGACATCGGCTGCTACCGGACGATCTCAATATAAAGCAAATTTTAGAGCAAGAATTTTGTAAAAACTATTAGAACATGAAATGGACACACAAAACACAAGTTCTAAAGTTGATCAGTGTCCATTCGGCTATAGCCAAGCCTAACAGTTCACCGGTGCACAGGACGGCCTCATGGGCCCACAGCTGCGGCCTACAGCTTCACACGCCGGCAGGCTGTGAACTCCCTACGCGGCTGCCCCGGCATGCAATACTCGGCTATCCTCGTGTCACCGTGCCCCGCTTCGGCGCTACCCATTTTGCTGCTGTGAAGGTGGGGGCGACTAGGTGAGTTGGTGAGGAGCCGAGAATGGGGAAGACTATACAAGAGGAAGTGTGGCAGCTGGCGGCGCGGCTCAGACGCGAGAAGATGTGTGACAGGGATAAGAGTCACGGACGACAGTCATTCGGATGGCAGCAGAGCCGGAAGGACATGTGCACTTCTATTTATGTAGACTAGGGTCAAGGCATTACATAGGCCATGCACCGGACCACAACCTATGTGGCCTGGGTCTGAATCCGTCCCTGCACCAGGCCACCAGCACACTACATTTGCCATGAGATCGCTGCAAACTGGTGACCATGGATCGATCAAAAAAACAAACATTTGGAATTGGAATACTTTGGTAGAGTCCAATTCATATAATACGGAGGATTATTCTTTCAAGCAGGATTAAGAGGCACGGATGACGGCTATTCGGATGGCTGTAGAGTTTGATGGAGATGTGCACTTCTATTTATGTGGGCTAGGGTTAAGGCATTACATAGGCCACGCACCTGACCACAACCTAGGAACCCTGGCTTAGACCTGAAGCCGCCCCTGCACCAGGCCACCATCATTGCCGCGGAGCGCTGCAAACTAGCGACCATGATCAATAGAAAGAACAAATGGTTGGTAGGGATTAGAATACTTTGGATTATTCTTGCAAGCAGGCTTAGGCAGAACCCCCCCCCCCCCACACACACACACAGGGCTCTCAGCCTCTTGTTGTACAAATTACCGGCAGCGCAATAGCTGAGTAGGAGCTGGCAGACTCTCGTGGAACAAGCAAGTTTGCAATGCAGGCAATGCAGCGGCCTGCAGACAATCTACAATCGGTCCACTTATATGTTTATTCAAACCTGTATAAGGTACTGCATGCACACATAGAATATTACAATACAAGTGTACAGTGTTATGACAAAAACTTTGCTACAGACTGCCGTACCCTTGTCCATCTGCACACACATCCCTCCCCCTCCCACATTCATTTCTCTCCCTCTCACCTGCTTCCTGCCTGTCTCCACTCTTCTCCACGCCACCGCCGCTCGCCTTCTCCTATCCTCTCCTCTCCACGTCGTCAACCATCCTCTCCCCTGTCCTCTTCCTCTGTCACATCTGTCTCCTCCTCCATCTCCATCTCCTCCTTATATGCCGGTGGATCCACCTCGCCCACTGCTGCACTCATGCACTCGCCGTCCTCCCCACCTTCCTTGCTGGCCATAGCAGTTGGCGGCTAGACCAGGGCCGCCGCCACGAATGGAGGTGGCTCGATGGCCATGGCAGCCCGATATGACCATCCCCGCCGTTGCGCTCCTCCTCCCCTGCTCCTCCTGGACGTTGCCTCCTCCTCGGCCGCCGACCTCACCATCTCCTCCGATCGCGCGGTCCTCCTCCCACTGGGTAGATCTGGATGTGGGGCAGCATCGTCACGAGGAAGAAGGCGATCCTCCTGCCCCCACTCCCTGCCCTTGTCGATTAGGCAAATTTGTAGGTTTTAGTTAGGCAATATGTTGTTCTTCATTAGGAAAAAAAATGATATTTCTCATTAGGCAAAAATACAAGCAAAAATACCATTGTATATTTGCCTAATAATATACTATTTTTTTCTAATGGACAACAGTATCATTGCCTAACGATGCGAGTATTACTGCTTATTAGCTGATTCTGTTGGTGCATTTTTTGCTTTTTTGCGAAAGGTCAATGTGGTCTAAGCAGAGACAGTATATATGTGCACATCAATTTGCCAAAAGTAATAAAGGTGGTCTGTTTTTACTAAACAGAAACATGCTGATTGATTATTTCCAAAAAAGGGTGTGCATGCGACCGGCCTAACACGCGAATGGCCATGCATTGGCCACTCCCATAGTTTTATTTGGTGTTGGCTCACAAACAATATGCAAGACACAAGCTCTCTTGAAAGCAAAAGACACCGCATATAGCCAACGTTAATTAAAGCTATTTTTCATTGGTTTTTAACTTCCATGTTATATACTTGTATGATTCCAGGTAGCCTATTTAAGGAGCCTGGACTATTCTTGCAGCCTTCCCTTAACTTCTTAAGTACCATATATTTGTAATATTTATATCATGGTGTCATTTGCGGGAAATCAGTAGTCGATCATACGACAGCTGACACACGATGAGCCAGGGGATCACGCTGCTGTTACAATCGTCTCTCCTATGACGTGGCTCAACCGTCCTCAATGTTGTGGGGGACGGTCAGGAGGTGGTGGTTTTGGGGACCTACTATCCATGGAGGATGTCATGAGTGAAGTGGTCGTCGTAGAATCACCCTGGAAATATACAACACACTGAAACATCAAATTATAGCTGGATCGCTAGCACTACAAGAGATTTGACCTTCTATGACAATTATCCCACGACAACAGAGCAATTTGTCACAAAGTCACTATGTTCATGATGTTTTATGGAGAGAAGCATGACATAGTGACAAAAATAAAATATGCGTCATTAAATTTGTCACAACCTGTTCACGGTTAGGTTTGTGACGAATTCTATGTCAATTAGTGACTAAAGCAATTTGTCATAAACTGTAAGGAAAATGGCCTCATGTGCCATATTTCCATAGTTGTGTTTTGGTGATTGATTGACAATTAACACTTGGACTAATGATTTTGTATAGATGTACATTCTCAGGTATTTAACTCTAAGGGATGAAGAAGAAGGAAAGACAAAGGCAAGGCACGAAGGGCCGCCCCAAAGGGGGTTCCGCATGACTGGACTTGTGAGGACCGGACAGTCCGATCTGCATGACCGGACATACCACCGGACCAAGTTTCACGAGGGGGAAGAAGAACTAGAAGCCTAGCTAAAGGTGAAGACCGGACAGTCCAAAGTTAGCAAGAATGAACTGACCGGACAATTCCAGCAGAGGGTGATTGAAGCAACCAAGAAAACAACGGACCGAACGATCCGCTCTAGAAGACCACACAAAGGTCCAGACAAAGAAACCTGAGGGTGTGCAGTTTGAGCAGCCAAGGAGTTACAATAGACCGGACAGTCTGATGTGTGAAGACCGGACAAACCTCTGAACATTACAACGACAAGTTCAATGGTTAGTGCAACGACTAGTTGGCAGTTACATGGACCAGACAGTCCACTCCTGAAGACTGGACAAATGACCGGACAAAAGTACAGTGACCGTTGGGAAAGTGAATGGACCAAATTGTCGGAAGTTGGGAAAATGAATAGACCGGACAATCCAAAGTACACTGCGTCAGCAACCCTTGTTTGCAACGGCTAGTTTGTGTTTGGGTGCTATATAAGTCACCCCACCTGGCCATTTGAAGTGAGTTGGAGCCACTGAAGTTGAGAGCAAATGTACAGATGTATTCCAAGCATATCCATCACTCCAACCACCATATGAGAGCTTAGTGCACATCCAAGCTAGGTTAGAGCTTAGATAAAGTGAGCTTGCTAGCACTTCTTGAGAGTAGCTCCTTCGTGAGCTAGATGAGAAGCCTTGGCTACGGCCAAGCCACTTGTACTTGTTGCTAGACCATCCTTCTTGGTGTGGAGTGGCGGCGACAACTTGTGCGGGGACGAGGAGACCCTTCAAACTCCACAGTGAAGCATCTGGTGCCTTGTAACTGAGATAGATGGTGGCGGTGGCCAAGCCTTGGTGGTTTGATGGCACTTAGCCTTTACTTGCCGGCAGCCTTTGTGGTGAGTGAAAGACGGTGATCGAGAGAGTCTTGGTGCCTAGCTCAGATTTTTCCTTCGGTTGCGAGACCGTGGACGTAGCCCTTGGTGGTGAACCATGTTAAATCCTCGTGTCTTGTCAGAAGTTTGCATCCCCTTGCCCTTACCTCTTTACTTACCGCATTTACTCTCTTGTGTGCCCTGAGCTTTACTAGTTAGTTTGATTAAGTTTGGCTCTAGGTTGCAAGTCTTTTGGTTAAGTTAGAGAGGACGTAGATAAACCTTAGGCTTAACTAGCATGTGTAGGGCGAAATAGGCTTATCTTATGCACTAGATAGCCCTAGATTTTAGATGAGCGATTAGCGACCTAATTCACCCCCTCCCCCTCTTGGGTCGGATACCCCCACACGTTCCTTTCATAAACCCAATTCAATAAGTTTGTGACATTAATGTTTTGTCATACATATATTTTAAGGATGATGGCCACATGTTAGGTGGGTCCCACTAGCAAATCTGTGATTGAATCCCACACGTCATGTGGGTTCTTACTCTTTCTTCTATAGTATTTCCAAAATGAAGTGATCTAAAACATTACCTTTTTTTCTTGTCTAAAATCTCTAAACATTTTTAAACGTCTAAATTTTTGCAACAACTAAAAATTACCTGTTTAATTTACTTGGGAACACTTTATTTGCAGTCCAAAACTCTTTGAACCTTTGCATTAAATAAACCTTTATACATTGCTTTAGTGTTTTAGCACCCTTGGTTTCACTGTGTTTGCCTTTGAGTGTATAATGCACGCTTAAATTATAAATCGAACGAGCTCAAATGATTCATACAACATTTTGGACATTTTATTTCTTCTTTTTCGAAATGGGTTCAAACCCAACCCATGCTCATATCAACCTTGGGCTACTGGCCTGCTTCCCCTCCCCTTCATTCACGCATGGGCCATCCACACTTCTTCTCCAATATGGCCCAGCAAGCCGACCACCATATCTCAATTATGGCCCACGCAGGTCTAATATGCGTGCAAAATTTCTATGAAGTCTAGTCTCTCTCCTTGAAGTATTATTATACTCTGTACTTTCTCCTCAAGATCAAATTACCTCACATCTAACAAAAAATAACTGTAAATAGGATCGGCTTCTGATGGCTTGACCAATCATCTCATCTCAATCGAGTTTCTTCTCGTGGGTTAGTATAATTAAACGTGGAGTACAACAAGAAGATAATAAACCTGCTTAAAACATGATCTAGACAATTAACTACCCTAGATTGGTGAACCTACAAAGAATTTCATCAACGCATCTAGGACATGTAAATATAGGGTGCTAGGTGTATATCAGTCTCTCGAATTGCCGTATGCATATGTTGCAGTGCATATCGTAGATTGTACCAACTGGGTGAGCTATATACATCTAGCCGTATGTTACCGATCTATAGCGTGGTGCATGGAACAAGAAGTAGATCAATAGCATACGAGATAACAAGGTAGACCTCCTAACAACAACGCTTAGTACAAGATCTACCATGATAGTCGTAAGACGACAAGCAGCCCTAACACGATCTATGAGAGCAAACATTAGAGAAACATGCGGCTTACTTTGAAACCCTAGATTAGGGATGGTGATGCACCAAAGGTGATGGTGAGACACAAGCTGGTAAGAATGTATGTCGTCGTGTTTATTCTGAACAAAGGATTACATAATTATAGTTCGAAGACTCAGATGACATGTCCACGTCAAACTAACTAGAACCATAAATTTACTTTCAATCTAAGATACATGGCCCGTCGGCCCAAACGATACAGGTAAACTGCCTCTAAGTGGGTGGCCCATGAAGCAGATTAGGCGATCTGACAGCGAT
Organism: Paspalum vaginatum; assembly: GCA_030272315.1. Lineage (NCBI taxonomy): Eukaryota > Viridiplantae > Streptophyta > Magnoliopsida > Poales > Poaceae > Paspalum > Paspalum vaginatum. The sequence goes on along the minus strand of CM059021.1, from coordinate 13,922,735 downwards.
CCTAGATCAGCTAGGATTTAACGGCAACACATGCAACCCCTAGTTTGGCGATAAATTATTTATCTCAAAACTAACAACCCTGACCTTGCTACAGATCTTCACCTTAACGCGTCACATCATGAATTAAAACTAACTTCCTTTTGGTAAAGACTCCTTTCCACATCCGCATGCCATAGAAGTTGAAACGACATCCCATCGGCTTCCCTGCTTGGATTATTTGACCATCCAGCCATAGTATTTTCCTCATTCTAGAACACTTCCTTTGTATGGAAGCCAACAATCTGAAAGAAAGAAACCCTTTTCTTCTCCAATGGCAAACAATCCTCCATCTCCTGAGCATCCTCTCTCACCCAAGTACGCACCTCCGCATTTCAATCCTCTTCGCTTCCTTACTGACTGGTGGACCAAGGAACTTTGGGATTACACCTAGAGCGACTCCGATAATGGCACCGAACCCAACAGCACAACAGTTGGCGCTGATGACGCAGAGATGGATGTTGCCTCTCTTCTCGATGGGTTGTCCATTGCATCAAGCATCGATGATCTTTTTTCCTAGGAGGAGACCGAGGTTGAGGAAGTGGAGGAAGGAGAGTCAATCAGCTCCTTTGATGAGGAGGAAGAACCTCATACTCATTGGGGTTCCACCGATGATGAGGAGGGTGACAATGACAATGATGGCGGCTGGACCAGCGATGACAACGTTTAAGGTAGTAGCAGTAGCGATGAAGAAAACGATAATGGTGGGGGCTACAGCAGCAATGACGAACCCCCACGAAGCATGCCAAGCTATTGTAGATAGAGCCGTTGTATCGGCTCTTAGGGAAATAGTCCCTCGTTTTATTTTGTAGTCGCGGATGACTAAATTCTTCTTTATTTTCGATGTAAATATCACAAGAATCAGTGGAACAACTTCCATGAATCTTACTTCCACAAATTTGCCTGTTCTTGAGATTAAAAGAATTTTGGACCGATGGCATCGCATCGGCTCTCTAGACTTAGTAACTTTCACTTGATCCCCAATTTTCAATCGGCTTTCATACAAATCAGCTATCATCGCATAAGTGTCCCTGGTCTTTCAATATGGAAACTGCTTTGGTACTGATCCAATGCTTAGAAAAATTTCAAACAAGCCAGCGCTTGAATTGAACTTCTAAGATCCAAAACTGACCGTACTGAATTATCCAGAACCAATGCAATCAAACCACTAGACGTAGGCGCTCTTGGCCGCGAGCACCTCAATCTCGCCTCTTTCCTCAAACCCTAACTCTGTTTTTGAAATCAAGCCCCGGATTTTGAGCAATGGAACAAGGAGATGTACCAGAACATGTTTTAGGCCTGAAGGTATGTGCTCCGGCCCCATTTCCTATGATTATTACCCGTGCGTATTTAATTTTGGACTTCATTATGTTCGTAAAAATACTAAATCCTTCCTTTTTCTTCCCCATTTTTAAAACTAGGCTAGTGACATCTTGATTCTATGCTTTGTCAGTCTTACCTCCTTAAGTTTAGGTCCTCAAGCCTCTAAGCCCCGTACTGATGTAATTTTAGCAGAAACCAAAGAATCCCATTCATGAGCCTAAATACAGACTTATCTCCATGGGCCAACCAACTCAGGGCCTGGCCTCACCAACCCGATGGATGTGTTAATTGGTACAAGAGAGTATCCAAATCTCATGAGTCTCTTGGCTAAATATTGGGATATCTGATGCCCTGCCATTAACTCTATATCATGTTGAAAAGCACGAACAAATGATGAAGACAGTTGGTACTTTTGCTCTGAAGCATTGAACGGCTTCTTTTTTAGCCATGCTCCTATGACACCAACCTTGATGGATGTGGCTCTGATTACTTGATTAGATGTCCATTCATCTTGTCCCTCTACATGTTCCTTAATAGAATGCCAGTACAAGATTGATGACAAGTCAAGCAGAAAGAATTGGAACCAATACATAACCATGTATGCTAAACCCAAAGGACCTTTAGACCCATCGTGAGCATACATCCTTTGTGAATCTTTGGTTAGATCACTTTATCTTCTGTGGGCCTTCTCTAGCCCTTACCAAGAACTACCTTAACCTTGCACATGCTCTAGCTGATGGCAGAAAACTCTCCCTGGGCAAATTGCTCCTTGGTGCCCTATTCAGAAATCTATCCCTGACTTTTGAAAGGGGAACAAATCAAAGGGGAGGACCCTGGTGGCTTCTTCAACCTTGGTGTCAAATTTATTTTCAGAAATAGGTAGCACACTCCCCAAACTTGCCTAGTATCAAATTCCCAAATGCTGCCGGCAGACCAATTGAATGAAGAAGAGGCAACCAAATGGTTTAAAATATTTCACATGGGTCAAGAGCAGCCTTTCTTTGAAGTATATTTTGATTCTGAAAATTTTGAAAATCCAATTGTTTTTCGGTTGGATAACTTTGCTAATGATGATGAGACATGAAATATCTTTACAAAAATGATTCGCCCATGTTTACTTCCCGTGAGCATGAGTACCGGCAATAGGATCAACAGTTATCGGTCTGTGATAGCAACTTAGTAGTTTTGTCTGAACCAAATCCCTCCTCACTTCTTCACCCATCATATCATGGAGAGCAGAGCTGACTGTTGGTGCTCTATTATGACAGATTCTTTGCCATATTTTTCAAAGATTTCTTAAGTTTTCATAAATAAATCTTATGATCAAGTTGTATTTTGCTAACAATTAACCCTATTTTCAAGTATGCTCTTTGTTTTTGCACAATGTTAAATATTGCAGGAAAATGACAAATAAATGCAATAATTGTGAAAGCTACTCGAAGAAGGATTTGAGCTAGAAAGAATTAGACCGAAAGGATATGAGATAAACGAAGATCAATTGAGGAATAAAGCCCATTATTGTGAAGGCTCCAGAAGATAAGGTTTCTTGGAGAACAAGGAAAGTGAAGGTAAGGAAGGATTATCAAGTTCCAACCAAATCTTGAAATATTCTCGGAATTCAGGACAGAAGCATCTTGTGGGCCTAATTCGAGGGTCTTAACAGACTCAAATGAAGAAAGTTTGAATACAAAAGTTGTAGATATCCTACAATTTAGAGTTTGATTTTGTCTTATTTGGACTTCATATGAGATGTTATGGCCGAAATACTAAAGGATGCAGAATAAAGAAAGTTGGATATCGGGAAGGACATAGCTTTAGCTTCATCTTCAAGCAAGGAGCTTATTTGGCAAGTAGAGAACCTTAAGAGGCTTGTATATACATGGAAACAGATCATAGAAGCCATCTCAAACTGACCTTATACTGTCCATGTATAGGGTACCCTCCAAAGTATAAAACCAGGGCCTCCCTACAGGAAGAGGCATCGAAATTTATTGTATCCAGAGCTCCAAAGAGAGGGTTAGGGATCCAATATTTGAAGTTTCACCAAGTAGTCGATCACGGCAAAAGGTGGAAGCAAGAGGAGGCTCAGGTTGGCCAACCTCTAGTAGGGTGGCTCTGCCAACCCAGGGCTTTCCTAGGGCCCCACGAGTTCATCTTTTGATATGTGTTTTAAGTCATCAAATCTGACAACTCTGTTCTCAATGCTTATGATGAATCTCGAGTATACCATGTTCTTCTTATGATAATTTGTTAAAGCCTTGAGTTTGATCTTTGAAATTGTCTTTCAACTATGAGTTCTTTGTTTATACATGATCCTTGATCCATGTCAATGCAATGCTTCATCTCTACATGTCCTTGACCAAGCTAGAATTTTGTATGTATTATAGTAGATTTTTTACCTTCATTGGTTGATTGAATCTACTCATGTTTAGACATGGTTTAGACTTGCTAGTTCGTTGATTAACTCGTTCTATGTTACATATGGGCGGGAGAAAGGTTCTAGCAAGTTTATGACATTCTTGATCATGTTTATCATGTTTTGCATGCTAGATCTATTCTTAAGGTGGCTCTTAGTATATAAGAAGTTTGTCTCAAATCTCTTGCAAATCCCTTTACTGTTTAAGCCCCTATCTGATCTTGTTTTAGTCAATCTTAATTAATCATTTTCATTGATATAGTCTATGCTATAGTATAGCTATAGATGTAATTAGAGAGTAGATTACCATCCTTATCTTTAAGCTTGTTAGATCTATTAAGGCTAGCCAATAATTGATTAATCCTCGATTATTGTGATTTAAGCATAGTTATCATTGGATTGACAAAACCCTTGATATTATCTTGGGGAAAAGCTACATCGATACTATCACTTGCAGTATAAGGTTTGGCATGCTTAAATGCCATCAACACTGACCTCTCAGACAAGATCACAACTTCAAGAGTCTACTCTATGTTTTTTGAGCTGAATCGTTCAATCCTTGTTGACTTAGCTTTCACTTGCACAGCTCATGGTTTTGATGAATTGTGGCAAACTTGGAAGTTCCATCTTTTTCACCATGCTATCGCGTGAAGCCACACTGCATCGATTCTTCATATGTGCTAACTCCTAAGGAGGTAACTAAATTTCTCTAATTCTACCATATCAATATCTTCAATGCTACGCTTGACATTTTCATGTTTATGACAGTGTGAAGATCTTCCTGTGCCGATGGATACCATGGGACATCAGCTGATCAACCCGATGCAGATGTGGAAGAGGAAAATCAGTCATATCTTAGCTCCTTTATGCTCTTCTCTTGTTTATTTGTCATCTTGTTCAGTGACCTTCTTCCTTATTTTTATATAGGATGATGCACATCTATAAGTAAACTCTCCTCCAATAACCATTGAGAATATCGCGTCTGGACAGGAAGAAAATGTCACATGTTGTCCCAGTGGTATCGATGAAACAATTGAAAAAGAGACGACTGGTCCTAATCTAGGTACCACCATGTCGACTGAAGTAGAATGACTCTATCATGATGCAGAGACTGGGCCTCTCCTAACAGAACTATTGCTACTCCTACTTCTGAGGTATGTGCCAGTTTTTTGCAACTTCTGTTTGGGATCTTTTTTTCTCGGCTCTATATTCATAACTGGCAGCTGGTCAATTTGTCATCCCTGCTGGCTTTCGATCCTCCTAGTCTTGGATGGGCAACAAATAATGAACAAACATCATCATCTCAACCTCCAGATGTATCATTCAAGAGATGGCTACCCTCCTAGATGCTCGGATAGAAGAATTGGTGAAAAACCCAGAGTCTGTCTAAGTAGTATTTGAGCCTGGTATCTTCTCAGCTTAATACTTCCTTGAGGCGTGTTGTAGCTCCTGCAACATATTTGGAATTCTTAAAAGAATGTGTAAAGGAAGCCACGGGTTGTATTGCCACTCATCGAGCCTAAGAATTTTTGAAGAATATCATTACTGGCATATGCTCAAAACTCAATCAACAAAAAAAGGGAATTTCTGAAGATGCCCGACTATCATTCGAACTAGAATAGCTGCAAATCAAGAGAGATAATTTAGAAGGGAAGATTAAAGCTCTTTGAACCAAATTTCTTGGCATTGACAACAACATTTAGTCCACAGAAACAATCCTTAGAAAAATCAAGCAAGAAAAGCAAATGCTACGGGGGGAAATGAAGAGATATTGGTTGTATGTCTAGAGTCTAAGTCGGCAAAGCATGCCCAGTGACGTTGAAGATGACAATGCCATTATCTTGGAAGCCGAGAAAGTATGTTCAAATGCTCTCTAAGCCATTCGTGACTGTCTAATTTCGTTAAAGGTTTGCTTTGAACTATGGGGCCCATTGTGTTGTTAGCCAGATATTGCTTATTGGCTTTCTGTATTGAATCTGAAATGGCTTTTTGCCTATAACAGCCTTGACAATTGTGAACCATAATTCTATACTCATGCCCTGTGAGCATGAGCTCAATGTGACATGGCTTTTGTATCTTGTTGCCACCAAATCCTAGCCAAACTAGGAGTCAATGTCAGATTGGCTAAGGAGCTTAATGGGCCACCCATGGAGTGGTGGCAACATGAGTCATTAGGGGCCAACGACCATTTATCTTAAGATATAAGGTAATCTAGGGTTTAGCTAGAGAAATCGGACTTGTCGTCCAAGCCTCCGGGCTATAAATGTGTAATTTTTTCTCATTAATAAACACGACATGATACGTTCTCATGCAGCGCGTGTCTCTTCAACTCAATCTCGGCACATCACCACCCATGGCTCCCAAGTTGTTTCTCCAAGTAAGCGTCATCCAAAACTTCAGTCTATAAATATGTAATTCTTTCTCATTAATAAACATGACATCATACATTCTCAAGTAGCGTGTCTCTTCAACTCAATCTCAACACATAGCCACCCTTGGCTCCCAAGGTTTTTCTCCAAGTAAGCACTATACAGCTCTAATCCTTCCACCTTGGTCATTTTAGGGCATGCCTAGCGTTTGCTTACCCAGTAGATCCTGCGCTGAAGTGTTTTTTTGTGGAGGAATTTGCTAGTTATCACGATGAATCTAGCATCAAGGCATGCTTGGAGTGAGATCAATTAGCTATCACACACGTTGCTGAACTATCTATCTGTTCATGCTTCAAGTAAGCAGATCGGCTGCGTGTGGCCAAGAGGGTATAGCTTGCCCGGTTTCTACATACCATGACATGCGCCACAACATGTGCATATGACAACTCAAAAGATCTATGCATGCTTGGCACACTGTCTTAAATGCTCTAGTTTGTATCGGCACTTGTGGATGAACCCCTTTGGGGGTTCAGATCTCTATTCCCACGTTAAGGTTAGTGGTTCAGTTAAGCCTTCTTGGCCAAATCCACCTAATCGTGTGCATGAAGTAATCAATCTAGGAGTGTTGCGTTGACTAGGTCATGATTTAGACAGGGTTTATACCTTGTCCTTGCTTATGCTTTTGATCGTCAAACTAACCCATCGAGACATAAGGAGGCAATTGGCTCCCATGAGCCAATCCATAGAGGTGCCTTGAGCCAATCCTAGTGATCCGACTAGATTTAATGTAGATCTATTGTTTGTGTATCTGTAGGGCGATTCTTCGACAACACAAGCACACTACCAGCGCCTCCCTAGCTAGTGGGTCAAGCCAGATGGCAAGCCCAAGACCCTCATGGAATCACCGCTAGGAGAGGTCGACCGCATCGGCAGCGTAACTCTCGGTTCCCTCGTTGTGCCGGACACCCAGGACACGGGACCATCAGTTCTAGGCGACGACAATCTTTACTTTGTTATAAAGGTGATGACACTGCATCAGCTATACATATTCTCATAGTTCCTAAGAGTTGATGGCAATGCATCGGCTTGGTAAAATCTTAATTACCCCAGAACTTGTTGCATGCTCTGGTGCATGGTGCATGCTCGGAGCCAAATTTCACATGAAATTGTCGAATATTGGCTAATTCAATCAACTATGCTTGACATCCCAAGCTTCCTTATTGCTCTAGTCACAAACCTTTTGTATAAAACTTTTTTAGTTGATTGCTTGGATCAGCCTCACAAGCTGAACATACATACCCTAACCTCTATAAAGCGTTGGATGAACTGGGCGATTGTAACGAAAATTGGCCCTAAGCCTTGTGCTTAGTTCCCTAATGTGATTTTAGTGGCTGAGGTGACAACATATACCATTTGGGACTACTATCTGTGCATATATTTTTGTTTAAGTCCTAGGGTGGAAGAGATACACTTGGGGTACAAACACCTCAAAGGAGGGCTGAAAGAGCACAAGAGAAGACCCAAAACTCCATCAATATGCATGCGGTATGTACGACATGGTGGTCCCGCTGTTCGGTCAGCGGGCCGAATTTTTCACGCACCGGATGGTCCAATGGAGCCCCACTGGAAGGTCAAGACTCGATGCGGAATATGCATCGGATGGTTTGGTGGTACCACCAGACAGTCTGATGGTCTACCACCGAATGTTATAGGTCAGTGGAAGAAGAAGCGACCGCATCCAGGCATTTACATGCACTAGAGGGTCCGGTGGTTCACCACCGGATGGTCTGGTGAACCACAGGACGTTCTGGATAGAGACTATGTCAACTTAAAGACCCAAGCTCCAACACCACCGGACGGGCTAGTGGTGCAGCACCGAATGGTCCGATGGTCTCCAACGGTCGAATTCCAAGTCCAATAGTCAAATTAAGGGCTAGCCAGTTACACACACCGGACGGTCTGTTGGTCATGCAGAAAAGTGAAGATTGCTTCCAACGGCTAGTTTTGAGGCTTGGGCTATATATAACCTCATTGGCCTGCCTCCACACCATGGCTTGTACCACCAGACAAGTCCGGTGGTCTACCACCAAATGTTATAGGCAGTGGAAGAAGAGCGGCCATGTCATGGCATTTACATGCACCAGACGATCCGGTGGTTCACCACCGGGTTCCAACGAACCACCGAATGTTCTCGATAGAAGCTTATATCAACTTGAAGACCCAAGCTCCAACACACACCGGACAGTCCGGGGGTATAGCACCAAATGGTCCACTAGTCTCCAATGGTCAAATTCCAAGTCTAACGGTTGACACAACAGCTAGCCAGTTACATGCACCGGACAGTCTAGTGAAGATTGCTTCCAACAGCTAGTTTTGAGGCTTAGGCTATATATACCCCCTGGCCTTCTCCACACCATGGTTGGTGACTCCTGAGCTCATTGTAGTATTGAGACACATTCCTCGAGCCTATTTGAAGTGTAGAGACACATATTTGTGAGCCCAACCATCATTAGAGGTAATAGACACATCTCGGCATAGCTAGAGCTTGCAAAGCATCATTGCTTAGGCCTATTTTGTCCTACCCGTGCCTGCGTGCACGTTTACCTTTGTAAGTGTGGGGCTTGTAAGTCTTGTAAGACCCTCTGAAGTGTGGAGTGGCCACCACCTTACTTGTGAGAGGGACGAAGGCCCTAGGCACGTTGGTCAAAAGCTTCGTTAGTGGAGACAGTGGCGTGGCTCCATGAGAAGGCCCACGGAAGACCCCAATGGCCCCGACAATCCTCTACCCTTGCGTGCACGTGGCTATAGTTCCGAAGGACTATGTGAAAGAAGAGCATGGGTGTGTGTGTACAAGGGATATCCAGAGTCCCAACCGGGTTGCGTGACCTTTGCGTAGGTCACTTTGCCATCCTCCACCCTTCCGTGGGTGAGGCTGTATTCCTTTGAGGACTACATGAGAGCAAAGCCCTTGCAAGGGGCACCAAATGAGGAGTAGGGGGGTAGAGACATGTTGGCCTCCCCAAACCACAAGAAAAAATCTTTGCGTCTCCTTTGTGTGCCATCGTCATCGTCTATGGGAGTTTTCTTATCTCTACCCATCTATTTAGCTTCCGCATTTATATTATTGCAATTGTGTGCTTACATTCATGTACTAACTTGATAGGTTAGTTTCTAGGTGGAACTAGGTTGCAAGACTTGGCCACGATAGAGTTAGGCACACTTAGCAAAACCTTAGTGTACATAGCTAGTTTTATCTTTCATAGGTTTTGCGTAGTAGTTGTAGTTTTTAGAGAGTCATTGTTTTAGAAATCCTAATTCACACCCCCTTTTAGGCGTCGGTTCAATCTTCAACGGCGGTTTCTCCCCTCTGTTGGCCGAAAGCAATGAGATCGGCTATTGTCATCTCATTGGACCATGTGAAGAAGTGGGCATGGAATTGATCCTCCAATTGTTTTTAAGAGGTGATGGATCCTGGCTGCGAGTGGGGTGTACCATCTGAACTTGAGCCCTGACAATGATAGCAAAAAGAGCCAAACTTTCATGTGTTTGGCTATAGCTACAACACCAAGCTAGGCTGTGTATTGACCGATATGTTAGATTGTGATAGAATTGTCAGTACCGTTGAATTTGGAGAACTCTAGTACTTTGAACTTCGGTGATAGTCGCATCTAAGTCATCGGGAACGTGGAACTATGCAGCGTTCTGTGTTTCGGGAACATTCGTCCCAAATGTGGGATGGAACCGATCTGGGTACATGCTGGTTCACCACTTGGGACACGACCTAGGCATGTAGTTGCATGGCTATTGGAATGGGAGGTTAGGGAAGCCACTTTGTGCTAAGCGGGTTTGTTAAACTAGTCAAGGACAGTCCAATAGTATATCTCTTCCTTTATATTCCTTCTCTATTTACCCTATAACATCCTTTTCTATCAATTTACCCTATCACACATTATTTGAGAACACAACATGTCCCAAGCTTTTGTCCTGGGAATAGGTGGCTCACGTTCTCAAGTCTTGATCCATCGTCCCGAAGATGTATACCCCCTTCATACTGAGAACTTAGGAATATCGATCCACATCCCATGCCTCGCGTTCCTCGATCCCATCATACTGGGGACTTTGTGACTATGGGTGGCATTTGATTGAGCTTCTCCAAGTAAGGCTTCGCATAACTGTTCAATGACATCTTAGCCTTCATCTCAAACCTATTGTCTAGGATGCTAGAGATCTGATCATGTGCAGCAAACAAATTACTAGACCAATAAAAAGCAGCCTAACTATTAGGAGTCTGTCGGAGCGGGCGTGCTCCTGGTTGGGTGGCGGAATGCACCCGGCCGAGATCCTAAGTACTAAGAGTAGTTAGGGGGAGCGATCGTTGTTAGCTAAGTTGGTGGTGGCACGATGGTGGCGAGAGGATTTAGAGTGGTTCGGGCCGCCGGAGCGTAATACCCTACGTCCACTGTGGGTGTGTTCTTGTATTTTGTGGGCTTTCAGAGGAGTCTCTGAGCCTGTATGGGTCTGTCCTTCTGTGTTGCGTATGCCTCCCCTTTTATAGCCCAAGGGGGGCATGTACATGGTGGCCGGGCCCCGACAGGTGGTCCCGGCCCATTTCCTCTATGCTATAGTTCTATCCTCTGCCTGATGCCCAATGTTCCCATGCCTTGCGCCTGCAGCACCGACGTGACCTGGTATGGCCTGGAGATCCGCCATATCGTCCTGTCGTCTGGATACGGCGCCGCGCCGTCCTCCCTTACGCCGCCCTGTCCCATCGGCTGCTAAACCTGCTGAGAGGCTTCAGAGGCCGAGGGGCAGGCGATGCACACGCGCGACAGGACAGGGCGCTCGTAGTAGCGTTGTAGCGCCGCTACCTAGTATTTAGACTGAGCGCGGCCGCCGCGCGTGGCGCGGCTCATGATGTGTACAGCGTACTTGTTTACTCAATATAGACCCCAGTGTAGCTGGGGAAATCAACTGTAGTGCCCTGTTATCGCCGCCGCGCCTTGGTAAGGCGTGCCCCTTTGCTTCGCCGCCGCCGCCTGCCAGCGGCGATGGGGGCACGCCCGTCTGACAGCGGCGGCGTCGGCGGGCGATGGGGGCACGCCTGTCTGACAACGGCGGCGTCGGCGGGCAACGGGGGCACGCCCGTCTGACACTCGTGGTGTCAGCAGCATCGGGGGGTGACAGCCTGACAGCGGCGGTGGCAGCGGCATCGGGCACGCCCGCCTGCCCGCAATAAATGCGGCAGGTGGGCGAGGCGCCCGCGTGAAGGCCCCGCCACGCGCCCTGTGGGCACGTGGCAACGCGAGACCTTCCCGTGCCCTGGGGGCACGTGGCGGCCCCGGACCACCGAGGGTGCTGGCTCCGGACCTCCACATGCTCTGCGGGCACGTGGCGCCCCCGGACCACCGAGGGCGCTGGCTCCGGACCTCCACGTGCTCTACGGGCACGTGGCGGCCCCGGACCACCGAAGGCGCCGGCTCCGGACCTCTCCGTGCTCTGTGGGCACGAGGCGGCCCCGGACCACCGAAGGTACGGGCTTTGGACCGAGAGGTCCGGACCTCTCCTCGCGTGGCTGGGGGAGGCTCGGTCCTCGAAGGAGGTCCGGGGCCTCCCCTGTGGGCCGGGTGCGTGGCCTAGCTTTCCCAAGGAGTGGGCCGGGCCCATCTGTATGCGGCCTTAGGCCCTCCTTGTACTGCAGTAGTTACCTCCCTTAGTGATCTTCGTCTAGTGTAAGCGGGTACCCGGTTAGCTGGGTACCGACAGTGGCCCCTAGGCTCGCCTTTGGTGAGTTTTTCGAACCTGAGGTGAGCCCACCGTCGCTTACTACACAAGCCGCCGAGAGCCGTGGGCGGTTACCGGCGTTTAGCCGTTAAGCTCATAGTTGGGCAGGGCCCACCACTTGATTTCTTGGTCGAGGCCTTGACTCGCCTGTCTCTGGAGGGGGCCTAGTCCGCCCGACCCCGTGGGGTGGCCCCGTGGGCTCCCACGATCTGGGGGCGCGCAATCGTGGGAACCTCTCGGGGAACGTGGGGGCAGGCCCGCGTCGGGAACCGTGCGGCGGTTCACCTACTTCTTCTCCTGCCATTAAGGCGGGGCAGATGGCTACGTGGGCAGCCGTGCATAAAGCGGAAAAGGCAGGGGCCCCGCGCGTCGCGCCGAGACGCGCGTCCGCGAGCGGCCGCCGGTTCGCCTTCCTGCCTTGCTTGCTCTTCTACCCGCCTGTCATGACTGCCTCCTCGGGCCCCTGCTGTCATAGACCTGGAGGCCCGTGGGTGCGTCCGCGCACGCGTACACTTGACGTCCGCGGCTTGCGGAGGATTGGGGGCAACCGTCAAATAGGGCTCTCGGCCATCGGCCGAGCACGTCCTTCTGCCATTTGCCTCTGCACCCCTCGCATCCGCCGCGGCACTTCATCTTCCTCGCAGTAGAGCTCTCGCTTCTTGTTTGCTGCGTGCTCCTTGTCTTCTCCACCGCCAGATTCCTCAGCGATGGGTCCGAGCCACCAATCCCCCCGGGAGACTGAGGAGAACCTCACCCGCGTCCGCCGCCTGCTCGGCTGGACGGACGCGGAGCGTCGCGATAATGTTCGCACGGGCTCCCTCCCCCACCGCAACTTGCAGCTGGGGGAGTTCGTCCTCTTCGTCCCCTACCTCTACTGTGGTCTGGGGATTCCGATCTCTTCTTTCTTCATGCTGGTGCTGGAGGCGTTTGGGCTGCAGCTCCAGCATCTCACCCCCACTCCATCCTTCATGCGGCAATCTTTGCCCACTTCTGCGAGATGTTTGTGGGGGTTCCTCCCTGCATGACGCTCTTCCGCCACTTCTTCTCGGTGAGGTGTTCTGGGAGGAGCTCGACGGAGATCGGCCGCTACTAGTTCCTGCTGAAGGGGTCCGGGGGAAGATCGACCTATCTCCCCACCTTCGCCAGCGCCAAGTGGGAGCACTGGCGCAACGACTGGGTGATCGTCAGGGCGGAGCCGAACGACCGGTTGGCTCTCCCGGATAGCAGACCCGACGCACCCCTCCCGGAGGGTGCCTCGACGGATCTGCCACCCGAGTTCTCCCCCGTGCTGGCCAGGATCGCCGAGCTCGTCAGCGGCGGGCTGACCTCACTGCACGTCCTCGCGGACTTCCTCAGGCGGAGGCTCGCCCCCCTGCAGATGCGGCCAAGGCTGGCAGGGAACTACACCGGCTCCAACGACTGCAGCCGGGTGGTACGTGGCGAAGACCACGACCTGACGCCGCTCCTGCTGGAGGAATGGGTGCGGTGCGTCACGGACGTGAGTTTCCCTCCGGAGCAGCTGCGCTTGCCGTCCGCTATCGTGCCGCTCTGCCGCGACCAGGCCTTGCGGACGGCGGTGCTCCGAGAGATGCCCACGCTCGACGACGGCGGCCTCGCGGCGCGGCAGCTTGGAGGCGACCCCAACCGGGGGGTCCATATTGCCGACGCCCCGGTTGGGGGTTCTGATGCCAGGGGCACCGCTCCTGCTGACAAGGGCAAGGGGCCGGTGGCAGCGTCCCCCGTCGTTCCGCCGGCGGGTGGTGAGGAGACGCGGCGAAGGCTGGTCCGCGGCGACGGGACCTTTGTCTCGGAGCCCGACCCGAAGCGTCAGCGGACCTCGGGGGAAGGAAGCTCCTCTGGGCAAGGGGAGCGAGTGCCACCGCCGCCTCCGGGCCAGCGGCACCCTCAGCGCCGGGCACCTCCTCCGACCCCGGACCAGTAGCGGCGGACCTCTCCGGCACCGCCGGCCTCGGGCCCGCGGCAACAGCAGTCACCGGCAGTGCCGACCGCAGATCGGCAGCCGCGGCGAGGCTCTGGCCTTCGTGGCCGCTGGTCGGCGCCTACTCTGAGGTAAGCCTTTTAGATTAGTTTCGCATACTTCGCGGTACCACGGCTAGCTTTTTCAGGTTTCTCAGCCTTTCGCCGTGCGTTTTTGTTTAGGCCGACACGCCCGCCCGGCGTTCCTCCCCCCAGCGGTTCTGGTGGTCGGGCGACTACGGCGGAGAAGTGCGCCCCTGGTGGTCCGACGGCGGGAGACGCCTCGCGGGCCCGGGCTACGACCGAGGGGCCTGCACCGGAGGCCACCCCGTCTGTCCGGCCCCAGGCCCCAGGTGGACCGACGCCGGGGGGCGCCTCGAGGGTCGAGACCGCACCCGGAGTGCCTGCTGAGGGGGCAGCTCCGGACGCGCAGCCCCAGGCACCAGGTAGCCCGGTGCCGGAAGGCGTCGTGACCCAAGGGCCTGCGCTGGGGGCGGCTCCTGACGCTCGGACCTCGGAGCCTTCGCTGCCCGCCGCCCGGATGACCAGCCCCGGATCTCCGCCCCCTGCCGAGGGGGGACTGGAGGAGGTTCTGGGTAGGCCGCTCCTGCCCCTGCCCCAGCCGGGTGGAGCCCCTCTCCCTCGCTTGCTACGTCGGGCGCGCCAGGCCCTGGACGACGCCCAGGAGGCGCTCCAGCTGGAGTGGGCCCGGCTGCAACAGGAGCGCGAGGGCCTGGACGGCTGGCGGGCCCGTCTGGGGGAGCAGATCGAAGCCGCCACCGCCCAGCACACACGGACCCGTGCGGAGCTTTCCACTGCCCGCACCGAGCTCGACGCCGACCGCGCGGCCTTCCATGAGGACCTGCAGAGGCTCGCTGGTCGGGAGCGCGCGGTTGGGATCTGTGAGAAGCAGGCCGAGGTGGGCGAGGCGCGGCTGAAGCTCGAGCAGGCGAAGCTGGAGTCCGCGCGGAAAGGCGTGGAGCAGCGCCGGCAAGAGCTGGTGGAGGTATCCGAGCGGCAGGCTGCTGTCAACGCTGAGCTCGACAAGATGAAGCTGAGGCTTGTCGAGCGCGAGGCAGCAGTTGCGGCCCGCGAGGACTCCGTCGCTCAGCGGGAGGCATCGGCCAAGGCTCTGAGGGACTCTGCTGCTCGCCAGGCTGCCACGCTCAAGGTCCACGAGGACTGGGTGAAGTCCCGGGAAGCGGAGCTGGCGGACCAAGAGAGGCAGCTGCTGGCTGAGCAGGCCGCCCTGGAGCAGCTGAAGCAGGGTGCTGCCCAGCAGGCGGCGGTGGAGGACCGGGAGCAGATGCGCGCCGGCCTTCAACGCATCCCCGACTAGGCCGGGGAGGCGAGTTCGGCTCTGGTACCGCTCGGACTGAGTCCGATCCGGGTGACAGAGCCGCCGTCCACTATTGCGGACGCCTTCCCTGTCCTTGACTCGGCGGTGGAGCGACTCTGGCGCCTGGACTCCACGCTCGGGGAGCGCCTTGAAGCCGAGGGCCGCGAGCTGTGTCGCCTCGTGGTGGAGCACCTCCTGGTCTGCTTCCGGAGCCACGACCCCGCCATTTCCTTGGACCCGGTTATCGCAGGTCCGGTGGAGGAAGCGGAGGCCGCCGCCTGAGACAGCGTGCAGGAGGCGGTGGAGGTCGTTACCGCCCGGTTCCAGCGGTCCCTTGCAGACGAGGACCCGGATGTACCGGGAACAGGAGCCTCCCCAGCGCCGTAGGGCAACAGCTTTTGCTGTTTTGTTTTGTTTTTTTTTATGTATGTAAAACATTAGTATGCCAAGTAATATAAGAATGGTAGTTGCGACTTATCTTCATTTACTCCTTCCTGCATGCTGGTGTGCTGTCACCTGACCCCCTGGCCCCCTGGTAGGTAGGCTCTAAGTTTTGAGGCTGGCTACCACCAAGTCAGAGGCCAGACCTGCATGCAACTCACGGCAAACGTCAGTGTCGCACCTACGGGACCCACTCTGAGTTGACCTTTTCCGCTATTCGAGGTCCGGAGCGTTTGCTGTCCGGGCCAGGGGCCAGGATGTTTGTTCGTGGGATAGCAGGGTGTGTGAGTTAAGGGTACGGAACCAGGCAAAACTGCGACACAGCCCTGGACCATCCTTAGTCCAAAACATCTTAGCTCTGGTCCGGTCCTGTAGTTGTTCGGACCTCTCTTAGTGAAACAAAGGTAACCGCGCTGCCTCGAAGTCCTTGGAGCCACAGCCGGACCTTGCTGCTGACGTCAGGGGGTGTGCCATTAGCTTAGGGGGTGGTCCGGAGCACTAAACGCACTGTTCCTGATACTGGGGGAACTCACGGCGTGGTAGGGAGTGTTCAGTGCTTAGGGTATGAGACCAGGCTAAGCAGCTGACAGCTCCGTGCTACCAAGGCGAGCCCCTTTTCTCTGGACCTGGCACCCAGTATTCCGAACCTCCTTCCCAGCCTCTGTGCTAACCGCTTCACACTCAAGCTGCTAAGTCCTGCTGGTTCCAAGGAGATTTTTTGCAAGAGTAGGATTCCACGCAGGGGTTAGGAAAAATTGAAACAGATGGGAGCTGAGTAAGCAGCGGAGACAAGAATTTCAGGGCTAAACTCTTTCTTTAATCAAGCGGTACAGGGTGTCATGTGATGTCAGCCAGAGGTCGGGATTACAAGGGCGGACCTTCACCGCTCTGGTCCACATGGTGGTCCTATTTAGCTTACAAAAAGAAAAGGGGTTGCCCTGAATTTCTTGCCTACGGATAAAACTTACGGAGGTGCTCTATATTCCAAGGGTTCGGCAGCGGAACTCCTTCCTCCATGGCGAGGCGAACGCAACCGGGGCGACTAACTTCTGTCACCTTGAAGGGGCCTTCCCAGCTAGGGGAGAGCTTGTTGCGCCCTTCTCGGCTCAAGATGCGCCTCAGGACCAGGTCTCCAGGTTGGAGCACCCTGCCCCGCACGGTTTGCTCATGATAGCGTTTGAGCGATTGGTTGTACCGTGCGTTCCGGATTGCAGCCTGCCATCTTTGCTCCTCGACGAGGTCGACGTCGTCGCACCTTGCTTGTTCCTGCAAAGATTCATCAAAAGCTTGGACCCGTGGGGAGCCCAAGAGTATTTCTGGTGGGAGGCATGCCTCGGCCCCGTATACCAGGAAGAATGGGGTTTCCCCGGTTGCTCGGCTGGGTGTGGTCCGGATCCCCCATAGCACGCAGGAGAGCTCATCAACCCACTTCGCACCGTGCCTTTCCAAGCAGTTGAAGGTGCGGGTTCTGAGCCCCTTGAGGATTTCTGCGTTAGCTCTCTCGACCTGTCTAGTGCTCCTAGGATGTGCTACAGAGGCGAAGCATAACTGGATGCCAACGCCGTCGCAGTAGTCTTGGAAGACCCGGCTCGTGAACTGGGTCCCGTTGTCCGTTATAATACGGCTAGGGACGCCGAACCGGCACACAATGGACTTAAGGAAAGCTGTTGCAGTTCCTTGGGTGATGCTTACTACTAGGGTTACCTCAGGCCATTTTGTGAATTTGTCAATGGCGACGTAGAGGTACCGGTACCCACCGACAGCTCTAGGGAAAGGTCCCAGGATGTCCACCCCCCATACCGCGAAGGGCCAAGAGGGTGGAATCATCTGCAGAGACTGAGCCGGTGTGTGTATCTGCTTTGCGTGGAACTGACACGCCTTGCAGGACCTTACTAGCTCAGCTGCATCCTGGAGCGCTGTCGGCCAGTAAAAGCCATGCCGGAAGGCTTTACCGACCAGCGTACGGGACACTGAATGATTCCCGCACTCGCCTCCATGGATCTCCGCGAGTAAATCGCGGCCCTCCTCCCGGGTTATGCATCGCATGAGGATGCCATTGGCGCCACGCCTGTAGAGATCCCCTTCTACTAGCGTGTAGCGTTTAGCCAACCGCACTATGCGCTCAGCAGACACACGTCCTTCGGGAAGGATTTTGTCCTTCAGGTAGTCCCGGATCTCTGAGATCCGTGCATCGGGACTGCCCTGAGCCATTGGATGTGTCCCTGATGACATACCGGGATCATCAGTCCACACGATCCTTGGTGGGCTCCAGAGATGGAGGACCACCGAGACTGCTAGCTTCGAGGTGCTAGTTCTGCCCCCTTCGCCCAGTTCGGCTGGCTGGGCGGTCGGTCTCAGCAGCTGTCTTTTGAAGACGCCCTCGGGTACTGGGCCCCGAGTCGATGCCCTCGCGGAGAGGTCATCTGCCACTGAGTTGAGGTTCTTGGGAACGTGCTGCAGTTCCAGGACCTCGAAGTCCTTCTCGAGCTCCCTCACTCGCATGAGGTATGCTGCGAGCTGGGGGTTATTGCAGCAGCACTCCCCCCGGACTTGTCTGATCACCAACTGGGAATCCCCTTTAACCAGGAGCTGCTTGATTCCCAGTGACTGAGCGATCATGAGCCCGAAGATCAAGCCTTCGTATTCCGCCATGTTGTTAGTGGCTTTGAATTCGAAGCATACTATGTACTTTACTTGATCCCCGTTCGGGTCCACGAGGGCCACCCCTGCTCCGGACCCTTTTTCGCGGGCGGACCCGTCGAAGAAGAGAGTCCAGTGCGGCTCGGTGAAAACCCGGACGGTCCTGTCCGGCTGGGAAGGTTCCGCCTCGGCTTGCGGACCTCCAGATCCCGAGGCGGTGGGAGTCCACTCTGTGATGAAGTCGGCCAAGACTTGGCTCTTAGCAGCACTTCGGGGCTGGAAGTCGAGTTGGAACTCTGCCAGCTCCGCAGCCCATTTGGCGATATTCCCAGTAGCGTTAGAATTGCGCAGGATTGCTCTTAATGGGTAAGAGGTCACCACGACAACCTTATGCGCCTGGAAATAGTGGCGCAACTTTTTGGAAGCAATAAGTAATGCGTAGGCAAACTTGTGAGCTTCTAGATACCTGGCCTTCGCCCCGTGGAGGACTTCACTGACGTAATATACTGGCTTCTGGGTGGTCCGGACCTTAGTGGCAGGTCCGAGGCCATCTCCTCCTGCCAGGCTGACCCCCTGGGCAGCTTGGCCTCCAGCTTCTGGTGGTTTACCGCCTTGGCAGGGCAGCGTGCCAACCGGACCTCCGGTATCGGGGTCGGCTGCAGCTCCTGTGGTGGGCAGACCACCACCTTCCACTTGGGGGACCCCGGTGTCTCCCTCGTGGGAATGGGCTGGTCGCTCGGCGACCAAGACCATGCTCACTACCTCGGATGTCGCCGCGAGGTAGAGAAACAGGGTCTCACCAGACTCTGGCGCCACTAAAACGGGCAGAGTAGTGAGATGCTGTTTCAACTCCTGGAAGGCTTGTTCAGCCTCTTCGGTCCATATGAATGGTCCGGACTTCCTCAAAAGCTTGAAGAAGGGCAGGGCTCTCTCGGCTAGCCTTGAGATAAACCGGCTGAGGGCTGCCAAGGACCCAGTGAGTTTCTGGAGGTCTTTGATGCAGGCCGGCGGCCGCATAGCCTCGATTGCCCTGATCTTGGTTGGGTTTGCCTCAATGCCGCGATGTGACACTAGGAAACCTAATAGCTTTCCAGCCGAGACGCCAAAGACGCATTTCTCGGGGTTCAGCTTCGTGCGCGTTGTGCGCAACCTGTCCAAAACAAGGGCCAGGTCTTCCATCAAGGTCGACCCTACCCTGGTCTTGACGACAATGTCATCGACATAGACCTCTACTATGTTTCTGATCAGGTCATGGAACGTGAAATTCATGGCACGCAGAAACGTAGGCAAAGCATTCCTCAGACCATATGGCATTACAACGTAACAATACAACCCATCTACTGTTACGAAGGCTGTATGCCTCTTATCCTCCTCATCCATCTGGATCTGGTGAAACCCAGAGTACGCATCCAAAAAAGACAAAAGTTCACACCCGGAGGTGGAATCTACTATCTGGTCTATGCGCAGGAGGGGATAAGGGTCTGGAGGACATACTTTGTTGAGGCTGGTGTAGTCGATACACATCCGAAGCTTCCCGTTCGCCTTGGGGACGACCACCGGGTTGGCCAGCCACTCGGGGTGATGGACCTCCTCGATGAAGCCTGCGTCCAGGAGCTTCCGGACCTCCTGACGGATGAAGTCCTGGCGCTCCACAGACTGCCTCCGTGGCTTTTGCCGCACCGGCTTGGCGTCCGGGTTGATCTTCAGACGGTGCTCAATCACTTCCCTAGGGATCCCAGGCATCTGCGACGGTTCCCAGGCGAACACGTCGACATTTGCCCGGAGGAAAGTAACGAGCGCGTCTCCCTATTTCTCTCCCAGATTCCCTGCGATGCGGGTGGTCTGGGAGGGTTCCGCCCCGATCTGGACGGTCTTGACCGGCACGTCCTCGGGGTCAGAAGGGCGTACCTTGGGCACCTTTGGTTCCTTAACAGGAACCTTGGCCCGAGAGGTCGAGGGGTTGTCCCCCGCCGGGTTCGCTGCGTCAGTAGCGAGAGCATGGAGCTTCTCTACTGTGGCGACGGCTACGTGGCGGTCTCCCGGCACGGTGAGAACACCCGCCGGGGACGGCATCTTCACGACCAAGTACCCGTAATGAGCAACGGCCATGAAGCGGTACAGTGCCGGTCAGCCAATGATGGCGTTGAACGGCAGGTTGACTTCCGCGACATCGAACTGGACGTTCTCTGTGCGGAACTTCTCCGGGGTGCCGAAGGTGACCGGCAGGTCGATCTTTCCTTTCGGGTAAATCGGCACTGGACCCACACCGGAGAATGGGCGCGTCGGAGCCAGGCGCGACTCCGGAATCTGCAGCTGTTTGAAGGCTGCGTGGCTGATGATGTTGAGGGCGGCTCCGCCGTCGATCAACACGTGGTGGAGCCGTATGTTGGCGACCACCGGCGATGTGATGATCGGCAGTACGCCAGCCCCAGCCATGTTCTCTGGGCAGTCGGCCGGCCCGAAGGAGATGGTGGTGTCTCTCCACTTGTGGTGTGGAGCGACCCCAGGGACGCTCGGCCTGACCGAGAGGACTTCTCGGCGCAGGGCCTTCACGTCCCGCCGGGAAGAGACCGCCCAGCTTCCGCCGTACATGACGTACAGCTTCTTGCGACGTTCGTTGTCGCTGGATTCGGAGCTGGAGTGGCCTAGAGCGTAGACGCTCTTGAGCTCCCGCTCTGGGGGCTGATAGCCCATCTCCTTGCCCCCAGCGGCGGGTCCACCATCGCTGGTAGCCTTCCCCTTGCCAGGGCGCTGGCGTGGGGGCGAGTCGTCCTAGGCCGGACGCTCTCGGCGCTCACTGAGACGCCGCTGCACGAGCTTTTGTATCTCGCGGCAGTCGGCGGCGCTGTGACCGCTGTTGGGATGAACAGGACATGAGCCGCCACTGTTCCGCGCCTGTTGCCTCGGGCGCTTGCCGCCGGTGTCGCGGCCTCCAGGTGCTGCCGCAGCGACAGGGGCCCCTTCTAGGAACCTCTCAGGGCGTCGGCCCTTCTTCTTTTTCTTGCCGCTCTCTCGGGCGGCACCGGCAGAGGCGCCTGGCTGGGCAGTCCTGTCCTGTTGTGGGGAGTGCCACGCACGCCCCTCTGCGGCCCTAGCGCACTTGTCCGCCAGCGCGTACAGGGTGGCGACGTCCTGTACTTGGCAGGCGCCAGTTTCTCCAGCATCTTCTCATCACGGACGCCTTGCCGGAAGGCTGTGATGCTGGACGCATCGGAGATGCGAGGGATTGTCCCCCGCACCTTGGCGAAACGAGCGATGAACGCTCGGAGGGATTCGCCAGGCTCCTGACGTACTGCATGGAGATGGGCCTCCACGCCGTACTGCTGGCACGCACTCGCGAAATTCGCCTGGAACAGAGTGCAGAGTTCTTCCCAGGACCGGATGGACCCGGGGGTCAGGTTCATGAGCCAAGTCCGGGCCGGCCCAGACAAGGCGACATGGAAGTATGACGCCATAACGGCGTCGTCTCCGCCGGCCGCTGTGATAGCGGTGACGTACACCTGCAGGAATTCCGACGGGTTGGTATTCCCGTCGTACTTTTCCGGCAAGTGCGGCCGGAACTTCTGCGGCCAGCGCGCGGAGCGGAGACTGTCCGCGAGTGCGGCGCAGCCAACTCCAGCCGATACGACCCCTGGTGGCGTTTGCACGCCAACCGGGGGTGGCGCGTAAGCCGGGGGCTTAGGCGCTGCAGCGGCGAACGCCGCGTCAAGGTTCTTGCCCTTGGCGGTGCTTGGCTGCACCCGTGGTTGCTCCACAGTGGTGGGGGTGCCTGCTCGCCTGCGGTTGAGCTCGGCTCGCAGGTCTTTCGTCTGCGCGCTCCTTACTGAGGGGGAGCGCACGGATGTTGCCGCATCGTGCTGCCTGCGGCGGTTCGACCTCCCCCCGCTGCTGGGAGGGAGTCGCGACCCAGTCCTAGCTGGGCCAGGGGTGACCTCGGCTAGGTGGATCAGGCGATCTACATCGCTTCGCCACTGCGCCAGGGCGCTAGGTGAGGCTGTCGGCCCCGGGGGGTTATGAAGCAGCTCCCTGGCTGCGGCGAGCGGGCCGCTGGGGGTGTGTTCTTGTATTTTGTGGGCTTTCAGAGGAGTCTCTGAGCCTGTATGGGTCTGTCCTTCTGTGTTGCGTATGCCTCCCCTTTTATAGCCCAAGGGGGGCATGTACATGGTGGCCGGGCCCCGACAGGTGGTCCCGGCCCATTTCCTCTATGCTATAGTTCTATCCTGTGCCTGATGCCCAACGTTCCCATGCCTTGCGCCTGCAGCACCGACGTGACCTGGTATGGCCTGGAGATCCGCCATATCGTCCTGTCGTCTAGATACGGCGCCGCGCCGTCCACCCTTACGCCGCCCTGTCCCATCGGCTGCTAAACCTGCTGAGAGGCTTCAGAGGCCGAGGGGCAGGCGATGCGCACGCGCGACAGGACAGGGCGCTCGTAGTAGCGTTGTAGCGCCGCTACCTAGTATTTAGACTGAGCGCGGCCGCCGCGCGTGGCGCGGCTCATGATGTGTACAGCGTACTTGTTTACTCAATATAGACCCCAGTGTAGCTGGGGAAATCAACTGTAGTGCCCTGTTATCACCGCCGCGCCTTGGTAAGGCGTGCCCCTTTGCTTCGCCGCCGCCGCCTGCCAGCGGCGGTGCCAGCGGCGATGGGGGCACGCCCGTCTGACAGCGGCGGCGTCGGCGGGCGACGGGGGCACGCCTGTCTGACAACGGCGGCGTCAGCGGGCAACGGGGGCACGCCCGTCTGACACTCGTGGTGTCAGCAGCATCGGGGGGTGCCAGCCTGACAGCGGCGGTGGCAGCGGCATCGGGCACGCCCGCCTGCCCGCAATAAATGCGGCATGTGGGCGAGGCGCCCGCCTGAAGGCCCCGCCACGCGCCCTGTGGGCACGTGGCAACGCGAGACCTTCCCGTGCCCTGTGGGCACGTGGCGGCCCCGGACCACCGAGGGTGCTGGCTCCGGACCTCCACGTGCTCTGCGGGCACGTGGCGCCCCCAGACCACCGAGGGCGCTGGCTCCGGACCTCCACGTGCTCTACGGGCACGTGGCGGCCCCGGACCACCGAAGGCGCCGGCTCCGGACCTCTCCGTGCTCTGTGGGCACGAGGCGGCCCCGGACCACCGAAGGTACGGGCTCCGGACCGAGAGGTCCGGACCTCTCCTCGCGTGGCTGGGGAGGCTCGGTCCTCGAAGGAGGTCCGGGGCCTCCCCTGTGGGCCGGGTGCGTGGCCCAGCTTTCCCAAGGAGTGGGCCGGGCCCATCTGTATGCGGCCTTAGGCCCTCCTTGTACTGCAGTAGTTACCTCCCTTAGTGATCTTCGTCTAGTGTAAGCGGGTACCCGGTTAGCTGGGTACCGACGGAGTCGGCCCGCCACCGACATCTGCCATTGTAGTAGTTCCACATCGGTGGCTTTGTTCTTCCTTTGAGCAAAGCCTCACGACCACTGAGGTGGCTCTTCACCTTCATGTAGTGGCCTGTATCACATATTGCACTCACAGCCCTTGGGTATGAACATTGGAGGCTGATCATACACCAACGGTATATCCTATGGAGCTCTGGGGTGATAGATGATAAATTCCTCCTTCATCCGCTCTGGTGGATGAAACTGCATTAGATCCAGTGGCCGAGTATACAACACCTTCTCACCCTTGTGAGATCCAAAGATGGGACCTGGAGCTATGTAGTTGCCGGTCATAACCCGATTGGCAACCTTTGCTACGATCTTCTCTAGGGAATTGATGAGGACCTCGGATTGTCACACAAGGGCATGATGGATCATGTAATTGATCTCTGTACGTAGAGTAGTGGTGCGTTGTTCTGAGGGAATGGAGATGTCGACGTCCTCTAGGAGAGCGAAAGGATGCCCAATGGTCTTGATGCCGCTGCTTTGAGTCCAGGTAAAGTGATCCAAAAGTTCCTCGGACACCTTGTGATGAGGACACCTCTCCTATTCATACACTTGATGATACTCCTCCAGTGGTGATGCAAGGACCTATCACAAGAGCACACGCACGGCAATTGGATCAACAGGTGAGCTCATTTCTTTCTGCACGTGCATATAATTGTGAGGATACTATGCTACCTAATGTTTCTATTGATTATATTGAACTTAGGAACTTTGGAAAGTAACACATAGGCCATGGGAACCAGCAAGGGTGAGGGAGTTAGCAAGAGGGGCGTCCAAGTCGTTGGAGGCCCAATTCATCTCGAAGTAGACCACCTTGGCCTTTAGGGACAGTCTACACCAAAATCATCGCCCAAGCCACCAGCGGGCTCTGTTTTCGGTGATCCACATATGCCTCGAAAGCTAAAAACATAGGCTTTGCAATGCCACTAGTTTTAGGTCTATTGGAGTTCGGAGTCAATAGGAAATCGTGTTGGAATTTGACTGACAGAATCTGTCCAGGGTGTTGTTCCACTCCTTGGGCCATTGGGCCATGTATCGTATGAGAGTCTTTGAGTTTGCGTCTAGGAGTCCTTAGACAACCCTAAGGTCTATAAAACCTTAGCCGCCACCCAAGTTAGGGTTTTGGGAATTGCTTAGATTACTTTATCGTTGAACAGTTTCGCCATTTGAGAACACTCCGGTTTGTGAGTCCCCAACTTTGTGAGATTAATCATTCATCTGCAAGTTTAGTTGCAAATCTTTCTTGTTCTTGCTCATGTTCTCGATTCACTGGTAGGGATTAGCCATCGTGGCGTGATCAACCGAGCAGTGCGCGGTTGATAACCAGAGGACACGTGGTGCTGCAATTGCAGGGGCTTGATCGTGCCGATCGGGAGCCGGATCGTCAGTGTCTTGTGCCGCCAAATCGACCTACCCTCCACCTGACGAAAGATCAGAAACCCCCCATTTCCCATCAAGTGGTATCAGAGCAAGGTTTACCCTCAGGTTTGCCTGCATTTATCCTTAGTAGTTTAGTTTCATTTCGTCCCACAGTCCACGAAAAAGCCAAAAAAAAAATCCTCACCTACAACCACGACGTTAGCCTTTGCACAATTTCGGTTTCGGAGTCCATAGTTCTGAGTTTGTGTCCATGGTCGAGTCGTGTTGCTAGTTTAGATTGTGTTTTTATTTTAGGTGTGTTCCTTCTCCGCTGCATCTCACATCCTACACCGATCCAGATCACCGTTTGAGTCCTAGTCGAGTTAGGGTTAGTCTTCGTCACCACTGTTTAGGGTTTTACCCTCATCAAACCCTAAGCCGCCACCTTTCCACCTTTCGTACTACCTTCCCTGGCCATACAGACATACACCACCAACCTTTGCCATCCATATCCACACCATACATCCTTGTTTCCGAAGAGGTGTCACCTAGAAAACCCTAATTCGGGACCCCTGCGGTAAAACGACCGAACTCAAAATATGTCAAAAATATACATTTCAAAAATCTGCAAAAAATTTCAGAGCTCGTTGTCCCTAGGTTTGCCGGGTTCGGCGCCACTATTTTTGCGAAAATTGGCTAGGAAGACCGAGAAATCGGGCCCTGAAGTTTCTGCACCCTTGTGTAAGACGTGCTTCCTTCCACGGTTTCTACTCCACCGGCCACGTCTTGTTTCCATTTGTCCTGAAATTTTGTGTGACACTTCCTGGTATGTGTTTGAGTTAAAAAAAATATAGTGAAAACAAAACGTGTGAAAAAAAAGAAAAAAAACAGTGAGCAAAAAAAGGGAAAGAGTGCAAAATAGGAAGCAAAGGTATTTGTTTTGACGTGGTGCTGAGCTAATATATGTTCCTCTTTTATAGCATTGGTTGTCTTTCTCCACCTTTCTTACTTGTGTGCTTTGTAGCAAGAACAAGGACACATTTAGACCAGCAACTAGGGCAAGGTCTTTGAGCATTTATTCAACATTACTATCTGTTACTAAATTGTGTACCACTCACATATACATATAGCCTTCCTACAGCTCCACAGATAAAATCTCTTGATCAGTACAAGTTTGGGCCCTTGCAATCGCTTCATCACGCCCTCACGGGGTCACGAACCAGCCACCGGTTGCACTGTCCTTTGCTGTGTTGGTAAGAACCGGGTAAGAACTTGGTAAGTTTGCTTGAGAGTGTGAGACACCTCCAACCCAGTAGTTCATAGGGCTCATAATACTTGTGCTTGTTTTTTTTTTTGCCTTTCTGCACTGACCATGGCAAGTGGCAAGAAAGACAATACAGGTGATGACGAAATTTCCTTCGAAGATTGTGTTCTACATTCTGAATTGGCAGACATGGTAGCCAATATCACAACAACGATCACGGAGGGCAATAAGGCGACAAACAAGTCCCTCAACACACTAGCTCGCAGTGTATCCTCCCTCGTGCTTAGGGTGGATGCCATTGGAAAACATTGTCCCAAAGCTAGTGCCAAGGGAGATGCGTCTGTCAAGAGCGTTGTCAACAATAACAACAAAGGCAATGACCAGCACAACGACGCCAATGATGGAGATGATGAAGACAATGATTTTGAGGAAGAAGAGGAGAACGAGGAAACGAAACTGAGATGCAACATCAACTCCGTAACCGTCTTCATCGCAATAGGAAAGGTATGGGAGGTAAGAAGGGAGGTAACCATAGCAAAAGTGATGATCCCTTCACCAAGGTAAAATTCAGCATCCCTCCTTTTTCTGGAGCTTATGATGCCGAGGCTTATTTAGATTGGGAAATGACCGTTGAGCAAAAATTTAATTCCCATCTAGCTCCTGAACAACATCGGCTTAGGCAAGCCACTAGTGAACTTAAAGATTTTGCTATTATTTGGTGGACTGAAGTAGGCACCCTTCAATTACAACATGATACATGGGATAGATTAAAAGAGGCTATGCGTGAACAGTTTGTTCCTTCCGCATATAAACGTGACTTGTGTAAGAAATTACAACACTTAGAACAGGGAGACATGACCATTCAGGAATATTATGCTGAATTGCAAAAGTGCATGATTTGTTGTGGGGTTAAAGAGAAACTGAGGATAAAATTTATCATTTTTATGGTGGGCTACGGCGAGAAATTCAAGACATTGTTGACTATAAAGAATTTTCTACTGTCAATCGCTTATTTCATCTTACCATGTTAGCAGAAAAGGAGTTGCAGGGACGCCAATACAGGAGCAGGGGCAACGCTAGGCACCACCTTCACGCCCCGGGCATCGATGGGACAAGCAATGACAGCACATTCTTCCACCTTTCGACCGGCTGCACTGCCACCTTCAGCAATCTCATGACCAGTGACAACAACACCCTCTGCACGTGCCTCGAGCAGCAGCAAAGTGTTGCCTCCCATGCCTGCCAAGAGCTCCTCCACCGTCACTTCCACAGGCCGTACATCGATGGAGATTCACTACCATAAGTGCCAAGGTATTGGCCACGTCTAGAGGGAGTGCCCTAGCAAATGGGCATACATTACAACTCAAGACGGTGGCTACATCAGCGCCTCCGACGTCGAGGAAGATATCAATGACACTGAAACCAACAATGATGACGAAGATGTTGAGGATGCCACATTTGGTTCTGAGGACATTGCTGCATACCGGTCCATTATTGTCCAACGCATTCTTAGTGCACAGATGGAGCAAGCTAAGCAGCAGCAGTGCCACAACTTGTTTTAGATTTTCTTCGTCATCAACAACCAACAAGCACGCGTGATTGTTGATTCTGACAGCTGCAATAATTTGGTGAGCACTGATTTGGTCAAGAAGCTTGGCTTGACCACATGGCCGCATCCACATCTGTATCATATTCAGTGGTTGAATGATTCCGGCAAAGCTAAGGTAACACAAATAGTTATGGTTTATTTTTCCATTGGTTCTTATGCTGATTTTGCCGATTGTGATGTGGTACCAATGCAAACTTACTCTCTTTTATTGGGTCGTCTATGGGAATATGACACTGATGCACTTCACCGGTAGAAGTAATAAATATACCTTCATGCATAAGGGAAAGAAAATTACACTTCTAACTTTGACCCCTGCTGAAATTATTAAGTTTGATAGAGAGAGGCTTGCTACTGATAGCAAAATTGTTGAAACTAAATCTGAAATTCAGCATGTCACAAACCAAATAAAATTGAGAAATCCTATCTTGCTTGCTACAAAATGCGACCTTGCTGAAATTCATGATGCTGCTGCGTGCTATGCTTTCATATGCAAAGATGCTTTGTTTTCTTTGAAAGATATGCACTATACTTTTCGTCCGTCGGTCACTAACCTTTTGCACGAGTATGCGGATGTTTTCTCCACCGAAATACGTCCAGGGTTGCCACCTATTCGAGGGATTGAGTACCAAATTGAATTAATACTTGGTGCGAGTTTGCCAAACCGAGCTACTTATAGGACCAATCCGGAGGAGACTAAGAAAATTCAGCACGAAGTCCAAGATCTTTTGGACCTCGAGTATGTACGTGAAAGCCTTAGTTCTTGTGTCGTTCCTGTTCTTTTGGTTCCTAAGAAAGATGGAACTTGGCGCATGTGCGTAGATTGTAGAGCCACTACCAATATTACCATAAGGTACCGCCATCCTATTCCTAGGCTAGACAGCATGCTTGATGAGTTAAATGGTTCTATAATTTTTTTAAGGTTGACTTGCGTAGTGGATACCACCAAATAAGAATGAAATTAGGAGATGAATGGAAAACAGCTTTTAAAACCAAGTTTGGGTTGTATGAGTGGTTAGTTATACCTTTTGGTTTAACTAATGCACCTAGCACCTTCATGCGTTTAATGAATGAGGTTTTACGAGCTTTCATTGGAAAATTTGTGGTGGTATATTTTAATGATATATTGATTTACAGCAAGTCTTTGTGTGAACATATGGACCATCTACGTGCTATTTTTGATGCTTTGCGCGCTGCACGCTTATTTGGTAACATCGAGAATTGCACTTTTTGCACCGATCGGGTATCTTTTCTTGGCTATATTGTGACACCACAGGGAATTGAAGTGGATGAAGCCAAGGTGCAAGCTATTAGAAGTTGGCCTACGCCCACGACGGTCTCACAAATGCGAAGCTTCCATGGATTTGCTGGATTCTACCGTCGCTTTGTGCCAAATTTCAGCACCATCGCTGCCCCCTTAAATGAGTTGACAAAGAAGGGTGTAGCGTTCCATTGGGGTAAGCCACATGAGGATGCCTTTAATCTTTTGAAAGACAAACTTACTCATGCTCCATTGCTGCAACTTCCTGATTTTGGTAAGACCTTTGAACTCGAATGTGATGCTAGTGGAGTTGGCATTGGTGGTGTTTTGATGCAAGAAAATAAACCCGTTGCTTACTTTAGCGAAAAATTGAGTGGTCCTGTTTTGAATTATTCCACGTATGATAAAGAATTGTATGCTCTTGTTCGATCTTTAGAAACATAGCAACATTATCTATGGCCCAAAGAATTTGTTATTCATTCCGACCATGAATCGCTAAAACATATTAGAAGCCAAGTGAAACTGAACCATAGACATGCTAAGTGGGTTGAATTTACTGAACCATAGACATAGCCAAGAGAAAGATAATGTGATTGCTGATGCTTGTCTAGGAGATATGCTATGTTGTCCCAACTTGATTCTCGTATTTTTGGATTGGAATCGATTAAAGAACAATATGTTAATGATAAAGATTTTAAAGATGTCATTTTGCAGTGCAAATAGGGAAGAATATGGGACAAATATGTCATAAATGATGGATTTGTATTTAGAGCTGACCGCCTATGCAATCGAAGCTAGATTGGCTTGTCTTCTTTTGTTACAGGAGGCTCATGGAGGTGGATTAATGGATCATTTTGGTGCTAAGAAAACTAGAGCTGTATTGTCCACGCATTTCTTTTGGCCAAAGATGAGGCGAGACGTCGAGAGGTTTGTATCCCAATGCACTACATGTCAAAAAGCTAAGTCACGATTGAACCCACATGGTTTATATATGCTCCTTCCTGCTCCTAATACCCCATGGGAGGATATATCTATAGACTTTGTTTTAAGATTGCCTAGGACAAAGAGGGGCAGGATAGTATTTTTGTGGTGGTTGATAGATTTTCTAAGATGGCTCACTTTATTCCTTGTCATAAAAGCGACGATGCCTTTAATATTGCTAACTTATTCTTTTAAAAAATCGTTCGCTTGCATGGTATGCCTTCTACCGTTGTTTCAGATCGTGATACCAAATTTTTGAGCCACTTTTGGATAACGCTATAGAATAAATTGAGAACAAAGCTGCTGTTTTCTACAACCTGTCATCCTCAAACCGATGGTCAAACTGAGGTTGTAAATCAAACTTTATCTACCATGTTGAGGGCTGTTTTGACGAAAAATTTAGAGATATGGGAAGAGTGCTTGCCGCATGTTGAGTTTGCATATAATAGGTTGGTGCACTCCACCACCAAGATAAGTCCTTTCCAAGTAGTATATGGTTTCAACCCTGTGCTCCTATTGATCTTTTACTTTTACCTACTACTGAGAGGGTTCATGATGATGCTAAGAAGCGTGCTGAATTTATTCTGAAATTGCATGAAACTACTTAAAAAAATATAAAAAGGATGCATGAAAGGTATAGAGCTGCGGGTAATAAAGGTAGAAAGGAAATAAAACTTGAACCAGGTGACTTAGTATGGTTGCACTTGAGAAAGGATCGTTTTCTAGATTTGAGGAAGTCTAAATTGATGCCTAGAGCTGATGGTCCTTTCAAGATAATTGAGAAAATAAATGGCAATGCATGTAAGCTTGAGTTGCCTCCCGAGTTTGAGGTTAGTCCCACATTTAACTAATGCAGATTTAAAGCCGTACTTGGGAGAAGAAGATGAGCTTAAGTCGAGGACGATTCCACTTAAACAGGGGGAGGATGATGAGGACATCTCTCCTATTTATACACTTGATGGTACTCCTACAGTGGTGATGCAAGGACCTATCACAAGAGCACGTGCACATCAATTGGATCAACAGGTGAACTCGTTTCTTTGTGCACGTGCATATACTTGTAAGGATAGTATACTACCTAATATTTCTATTGATTATATTGAACTTAGGAACTTTGGAGAGGAAACATGAAGGCCTTGGGAACCAGCAAGGACGAGGGAGGAAGCAAGAGGGGCGTCCAAGTCGTTGGAGGCCCAATTTATCTCGAAGTAGGCCACATCGGCCTCCAGGGATAGTCTGCACCAAAATCATCGCCTAGGCCACGAACGGGCTTCGTTTTCGGCGATCCACATATGCTTGGAAAGCTAAAAACATAAGCTTTCCAATGTCACCAGTTTTAGGTCTATTAGAGTTTGGAACCGACAGGAAATCATGTTGGAATTCGACGGACAGAATCTGTCCAGGGTGCTGTTCCACCCCTTTGGGCCATTGGGCCATGTATCGTGTGAGAGTCTTTTGAGTTCGCGTCTAGGAGTCCTTGGATGACCCTAAGGTCTATAAAACCTTAGCTGCCACCCAAGTTAGGGTTTCAGGATTTGCTTAGATTACTCTGTCCTTGAGCAGTTTCGCTATTTGAGAATACTCCGATTTGTCAGTCCCCAATTTTGTGAGATTAATCATTCATTTGCATATTTAGTTGCAAATCTTTCTTGTTCTTGCTCGTATTCTAGATTCACTACCAGGGATTAGCCTTCGTGGCGAGGTCAACCGGGCAGCGCACGGTTGATAACCAGAGGACGTGTGGTGCTGCGATTGCAGGGGCTTGATCGTGCCGATCGGGAGCCGGATCGTGAGTGTCTCGTGCCGCCAAATCGACTTACCCTACACCTGACGGAAGATCGGGAACCCCCCATTTCCCATCACCTTGACTAGGATGCGATTGTTGGCTCCGCGGTGTTCTTGCATATTGATCTTCAAGCTTGGGGTGCTTCCTTGTCTTGCGGCCATTGGCTAGGATCGTTTCGGGCCGAAAGGATCAACTCACGTTTGACATTGGACTTGGTGGGAGCCATTGCTTGACGAAGAAGTTGATGATATCGAGTTCCACTGGACATACCAAAAATGTGTTATCACAAGAAATCTGCAGGCAGCCCTAACACGATCTATGAGAAAAAAGCATTAGAGCAACATGCTGCTTACTTTGAAACCCTACAATAAGGTGATGACGAGACACGCGCTATTAGGAACAGTATGTCGTCGTGCTTATTCTGCACAAAGGGTTACATATTTATAGTATGGAGACTCGAACGGCATGTCCACGTCAAACTAACTAAAACCCTAAATTTACTTTCTATCTAAGACACACGTCCCGTCGGGCCCAAATGATACAGGTAAACTGCCTCTATGCGGGTGGCCCATGAAGCACATCAGCCAATCCGACGGTGATCCTAGATCGGGTAGGATTTGACGGCAATACATGGTCCATTGGGTGGTTTGACAAACGTTTACAACCTGACAATAACAGTGTGCCATGAATAACTATACTCATAGAACGTCCCAAGTTATACGTGTAGCACATCCGCTCCTGCTTACGGCAACTGTATTATAGCACAAGTCAAAGTAGACTTGTCTGTCAGTGTCTATTGTTTGATTTTTACAGTTGTCTCGGTCACTAGTGTTTGTGTGGAAAACGCGATGACTTGAAAGGCTTTGCAACATTTTCTAGCATAATTGCATAATCATTGACAGATACTATATGCTACTCTAGAACCTGTAGAACAGCACACTAGCGCAGGCACAGCTATGTACATTCCCTAATCATGAACCCAAAAAAATTTACTACTTACAAAAGACATGGGCTTAGAAAGAACTATCTCCATGCGAATTGCGAAGTCGAAGCTGCCCTGGAGCCGCCACACGGAACTACACCGGCGGCAGCGGCGGGTCCTCCGACGCCTCCACGGGCCCCTCGGACGGTTCTTTGGCGCCCTTGTGCGGCAGCAGCACGACGTGGCATCTGCACACCGGGCAGGTGGCGTGCGAGTCGAGCCACATATCGATGCAGCCGAGATGGAAGGTGTGGGCGCACGCCGGCAGCCGCCGCGCGACCTCCCCGGCCTTCATCGCCTCGATGCACACCGCGCACTGCGCAGGCTCGCCGGTCCCAAGCTCGTAGGGGAACGCCGGTGCAACCGCCTGGATGGCGGCTGACGAGAGGCCGCCGCGGCTCACGGCGCGCGCCGCGTCGTCGGCGGGCGGCGGGGCGGCGAAGGCGCGTGCGGCGCACGAGAGCACGAAGAGGAGCGTGCAGTACATGGCAAGCGCGATCCACAGGTACCTGACGACGGCGGAGAGGATGACGAGGAGCAGCAGCAGCGGGTACGACGCGAGCACCAGGGCGCCGCGCTGCGCGGCCACGCCGTCGCCGAAGAGCTGCGCGTGCCACGAGTACTCCTCGGCCGCCGGCGGCGGCATGCTGGCAGGTCAGGTGCTGTGTGGGGCGGTAGCAGGGGGCGCGATGATGGAGGGGTCGTGCCGGTGCGTGCGAGGGCGGGCAGTGCAGACATGCAGTGGCGCCATTGCCGGGAGCGGCAGGAGATGTTTTTAAGCTGGGGCCAGCCTGGGGGCATTCGGCGCTCTGTGTCGTGCGGGCAAGCGGATAATGCCGTGCGATCCTTGGACAACGTATGCGCCAGGCAGCTGCAACTAGACCGGCGGCATTCGAGACACTGGGATTGCTTTCCTGGGCAGGCGACTCATGGATTTTTCATTTTTTGTGTGATCTCGATGAATTAAAATACAGCACTGCCTGCCAAGCGCGCCAACTAGAGTCCATGCTTGTCTTGGGCAAGAAAAGGCTTGGTGGATCGAGACAAGTGAAGATATTGCATGCGTTGATAGTAGTTAGCCTAAGCCCTGATGGTGATCCGCTGCCTGCAGGTGCAAGTGATGACAAATTCGTTGACCAAGCGGCAGAGGATTATGATAGTACTGGATGCGATATATATGATCGGTTCGGATCCGGACGAAACCAGCTAAGACGAAGAAGGGCAGCAATCTGATTATTCTACGCCCGGCGATCGAAGAAGCATATCCAATCTGACATGTTTTCTTTCTTCATGTACGACTTGGTAGTAA
Organism: Paspalum vaginatum; assembly: GCA_030272315.1. NCBI lineage: Eukaryota > Viridiplantae > Streptophyta > Magnoliopsida > Poales > Poaceae > Paspalum > Paspalum vaginatum. The sequence continues at coordinate 13,888,456 of CM059021.1, read as the reverse complement.
TTAAATTTCTCGAAACATGCTGCTTGTTCAGACGCGGCGTCGCTTCTCTCACGTTTGCTATAAGTCGTGTTGCTCGAGACGACGACGATCTAAGCTTGGGAAAAACGTCGGTCAAGGTGCCGAAGGGTCACTTCGTGAGCTACATTAGATTGAGCCCCATGGGATTGAAATATTTTGTGTGTTAAATTTAGTATGCTTAATAGTATGTCTTATGGGTAGCTGTCAACACGTTCTGAATCGACCAGGAATGCGCTCAAAGGCAAAACAATTTGCTCTGGCCCCACTAGTACTGGGCCATATAGATTACAAGTAGACAAATTCTCACAGGCCCAGCGAAACAAAGCCACGCCGCTCCTACAGGCCTTTTTTGCTCCCCACCCCCTCCCCCCCACCCCACCCCCACTTCTTTCTGCTGCCCTGGTTTGGGCATCCAGCAGCCCATGTTGGTCTTTTGAGCATCACCCAATTGTCCTGTACAAGTACAACAGATGACCGAATGCCCGGACGGACGAATTCCTCCCTTTTGGAGGCACAAGCACCACGGAATACCTGACATTTTTCCTCGTATGAGGATTTATTGCTCGAATAAACCGTTGCCTCCTAGTTATTCTATGGTTAGGTTTAGGGTACGCACACGTGTGCGCGTTTAGTGATATATTATGCCATTGGTAACCCTATCGATACTAATATGCTTAGAGAGGCCCGGTTTGTTACAACCTGTACAGATGCCAGATCGGTAAGTGCTACAACTGTGGCTGATATGAATGTCTAGGATCGAAGCCTAGGTCTTCAGTAGTGCCTTTTGTTGCTTTAGAATTGTTAGGCAGCCTATAATACTTTGAAATGCCATCGATACAAAGGAAGAACACTTGTTTAGGGTTTGAATGGGACTATAAAAATAAATAAAAGATAAATACCATGGATAGACATGTAGAACATAATACGAGACGCATCTAGATCATGATCATGCGGATAACAAAACCTAACATCATGCAAAGACAAATTGATAGGAATTACCAAAAGATAACTAAGAACCATGCAGCCTTCCCCGATCGAAAAAGAATCAGCCAGGGCATTATGGTACTTACTTGAGAATCCCTAAACCAGGGTGGTGATGCACTGAAAGTTGATTGCCGTGTGATGGTTGCAACATAATGTTTAAGCCACAGAACATGTACATATTTATAGTCTAGAGACTGACATAAAATGACTCTAGTTCTTAAATTAAATTCTAGTATAATATTATCACACAACCTAATTACTGATACATACATAGCCCTATGAGAAGATAAGTTCCACCGAGTTGCCTCTCCAAGCCGGCCCAAATATTCATATCTGCAGCACATTAAGGCCTACGCACGATTTGGTGTCAACTCAATTCCAATGTCTGGTTAGTGAAAGAAGCGTAAAGGAATCAATGTCCTTATCAGAACTAACTGGATAGTCCAATCCTCCTCCAATATGTGGACCGTATAATTGCTATAGATGAAGACCAAATTACCCAAAGTTTCTACTAATCAGACTACCTAAAGGAAGGTCACAAAGCAAACATCGGACAAATCACTAGTCATGATCAACAATTTCTAAATTTCACATGTCCCTATAACAAATGAAACTGACAAGACATTCAGAAAGCCCCCCTTCGAACAGTCGACCATATAATGCCAATGGTACTTTTAAAACTACAATGGACAAGATTGTCAGATGTGTGTCATGGTGCTAGGTCTAAAATTTCTGGTCCTTAGAAGTTTTCACAGCCTTGGTCCAAATGACTAATTGGCTTTTTAGCCTATATAAGCCACCCTGCAGTCATTTGAGAATTGGTGTAGCTAAGGAACTTCACTCTACTATTGAGACATTCATGGGAGCTCTAAATTTACAAAGTGCTTAAGTGCACATCAGCATAGTTTGGTGCTTGCAAGCGCTTGCTTGAGCTGCTTAGCACATTGATCTTTGTTTCGACTAAATTAGTACTGAGATTTGTACCACTATAAGAATTTTGTTGATACATGACAGTTTTCTTTTGTCACAGGTGGGAGAAAAAATATCATAGACAAGTATCTATGACATACCAAAAATACGTCATGTATTGCGCGTCATATATTAGTTGGCCAACAAATACGTCAGAGATTGATAACATCAATCCGTCGTGGATCAAATTGCACGGTCATTACTACACCTCCGTTAAATATAGCTAGTGACAAAAATAGAACGTCACAGATTGCCATATTAGCAAAAAAAAAATTTATTAGAAATTGTTTCTGCTTACTGTTTAGCACCAATGCATTGACAATCATCACAAGGTACAACAATAATACAAATATATATTTATTTATCCATGTATCGGAATCAACAATTGTCATATAAATCATATTACAAATCGACTTAAGTATGAGCAAACCAAAAAATCAGTTCACAATTGTAACTACAAAGAATTCAGATCTAGGGTCCTAACTATCGAGGAATCAAACTATATCTAGAGTTCTAATACAAACCATGAACTACATACTAGCTGATCCATGGACACGTCGATCCTAACTTAGAACTGTAGAGAAATTCTTCACATGAGATTCCATCCTCAAATCATCTTCAAGATTGCTGGTAAGACAAGTTGCGGCCTGAAATATACCAAATCAAATCATTATCCGCTACATTATAGCAACTTTGAAACTACTTAGCTTTTTCTTGAAGTAGCTAAAACTACATAGGTGTCATAGGCTTACAACATTCTTGTGGAAGCTACAAAGAGCCTAACTGCAGATACAATTACAGAAACTGTAAGAATGATTTCAATCACAATAAGCGATTGTGATGCCTCTTTTGAAGAGGTAAATAAAAAGACTGTAATTTGTTTTATACTTTTACTATATATTGCAACTGACGTTTTAGGAGTTCATGATTGGACTATAAATCTACAACAAAAAAGAAAAGGAAAAGAATGTTACCTGAATCTCTAGAATGTCAGCACCTGGGTGATCTCCATCAATGTGCTGCTGTTGTAAATGTCCAGAGCAATAGTAAGCTCAATTTTCAGGCACAAGAATAACTAAAAGGAAGACTGATACTTGCTGGCACTTATTATGTGCAAGGAATAAATGGCAGAGGGAGTGTATAAAAAAAGACAAACTTATGCATGGCACTTAATGAATCCAGGAACAGATACACTTTAGTTTGTTAGAACAGTAGCTATCAGGGAATCTAAGAATGGCATGAAATAAGCCAGTTGCCTACCAAGTACCAATTGAATTTAGCTGGTACGTTAATAAAATGCAAATGCAAAGGGTATTAGGAAAACTGAGAATGAAAATGCTAACACTGATCACATGTGGTTCGAGCTTGCACCCAGATTGCTCTCGTACCATTTCTCCACATAAATCTTCATTCAGTCGTGCACTAGGAGCACCAGCTCTATCATTTCAGTCCTCTGCTGGCTATGTGGAACTGAGGCTGTGTTCCACGCGGCGATGCGGCGTGTATAACCTCCGCAGCACAGTATCCAATGTACTTGTGAGCCGTTCCTTTTTTGTATCGAAGCATCCAGACGCATCCATAGAAGCAGCGCGGAAAGGTTGCGCTGCGGCGCGTATAATCTCTGCCAAAGGAAACGGTGCCTGAAGTTATACGAGGAATCCATACCATGTGACACCAGTTACTAAGTTTCACTGATTTAGATCTCAGATAAAGTAAGTTGCAATTGGCGGTATGAGAAGTTCTGTATTGCTAACTTGACAAACGAAACTTAGAGGATATACAGTTCAATCTAGTGTTTTCTTCTCGGTCTAGATCAGAAGGATTTACAATTTTCTAGTGTTTGGTATGGTTGCATGTACTAATAATGTATCATCTCACAATGTAATTGGAAGATAACAAAAATAATTTCTAACTACCAATGCTTGACACACCTTGAAAGCAGGGCAGTTGGTTTGATTGTTTAATAGAATGAGGTGACCAAGAGCCAGAATGTCCCCTTGCCGCATTGGGCCTGCAGCTCCTCTTGGTGTCCTCATTGTCTGCCGAGCCATTACTGATCCCAGTGGCAACAGAGTGGTTGTGGGGGAGGATCCACGCTGGGGACATCATTTACACAGCTCAGTAGAAAACCTAAAGTATTGAAAAAGAAAAACATATATGCATCATTTAAGTAATGCACAAACTGGTTAACATAATGTGTAAATATACGAATTGAGGTTAGAGCATATATCTTGAAATTAACAGGATTTGTATAGCAGTAACCATAATTGAATAATTCATTAACAAGAAAAAAAATCTAAACACATTTAGTCCGAAGCAAGTGGTGAAGCAAGGTTTTGAGTGCAAATTAGAAGTCTGGTTCTGTATAGTAGTTATCTCACCTAGGCCATTTAACAAAGGAGCGACGCCATGCTGACCACCATCAAGCACCCCATCGTGCACAGCCACACACCTGCTCGATCAGATCGTATCCATTCGAATCCCCAAATCATTCAATCACGCGGAGTAAGTCACCCGCAGAAATTGCGCCTCCAGCGCCAATAAACCAAGCGGGCACAGAAAGAGGTGGCATATACCTAGGCCGTGGAGGAGCGGCCGCGGCGGCTCTGCTGCAGGAAGAGAAGGTCGTCACGTGGCCGGCACAGCGGCCTCGCTGCCAGAGGAGGACGTCGACGAGGCTGTACAGCACCTGCCGCCCATCACCTCCTCGGATGTGGCCGGCAACGACCTCCCTCGCCAGATCTAGCCAGCAGCAACCTCCTCCTCGCTGGATCTAGGTGCCAGTCGGGGAGGGGAGGCAAGCGGGCTCCAGCGGGGGACCAGGCGCCGGCTAGGGCGGTGGCCTGGCGGGAGCTGGGAGCAGCGCGCCGGCTAGGGAGGGGCGCCGCGCGGGCGACGGGGGCGGCAGGGGAGGGACCCTATGGAGCGTGGTGAGGTCACCACCTTACTTGTGAAAAAAGAGGGAGACCATCCCATGAGAAAAGTGGCAACAACCCACTTTCACGTAGGATTGGGAAGACAATATTATTCACATAGTAAACCAACTACGAGCTTGGACCATGAGTGGGCACCCTCGCCTTTGATCCTTGTATAGATTAAGGAATTGAAGAACAAATCATATGAGAGGCTCTCGAATGAATGCAAGTGGAAGGCTGCACGCCTTCTCTGTAACAACCCAAAATTTTGCAATCCAAAAATCACTACTTAAAAATTTTGTTTCAAATTTATGTTTGTGCATTGCATTTAACCTACTGACTTAGTTGAGTAATTAAATGGTGCACCAAATAATCACTTATGCTAGCCAAGTAACTCTAATTTATGCTCTACATGGTGTATAAACTCTTGCAATAATTATTTGGTTCTTGGATCTTTGATTGTGTGTTAGATCAAATCAAATCCTCAAGTCAAATTCAAATTAAAGCAGATTAAATGGAAAAAGGAACTAGAAAAGGAGGAAAAAAGGGAAAAGACCCTTTCAGCCCAACCACCCTATCCAACCCAACCTAGCTATCCCGCCGATCCTGCGCCTAGGCCACCGCACAGCAGCCTGGCCCAACCGACGCCGCCCCCGCGCTCTGCCGCAGCCATATGGGCCACCGTCGTAGTCTCACTGCCAAGTGGGGCCCCAGAGTCAGCTTTATCCCGCTCCTGATTTTCCCCTTTCTGCCCGAGCTCATCCGCATGCTAGCGAGCGAGCGCGCCGCAACCGTGCATGTGCGCCGCACCTTCCACGGCCTCACGCGCCAAGGAGCTGGAATCTAATCGGATCGTCGCCCTAAATGCCCACGGGTGAATGGGACCGAGGTCACACACCTGGCGTGACCTTGTCAGGCTTTGCAAGAGAGAGTGAGTGTGGGAGAGAGAGGCCACGGGCAGAATCCTCCTTCTGCGGAGGCCAATGCTCCTACCTAGACGAGCCCTAGCCACCTCCACTATAAGAAGCTGTCACACGACCTCTTGGAAACCCTAGTCGCTCGGGGTTTTCTCCCTTCCCACCACTACCATTGAGGAACTGCAAGAGAGGGTCGAGGAAGGGAATCAAAGCCAGAGAAGAAGGGTAAGGCAATGCCAGAACTGTTCGAGCCAAGGAAGGAGCCGCTAGCTCGAAGTGGAGCTGTGCCGCATCACGCAAGGAAGGCGCTAACTCGAAGCTTGAAGCCAACGCCAGGATCGTTGCCGTCTCTGCTACACTCTGCTTCCGCATCCCCGACTCGTGTTCAACTACACACCCACAGCCAAACCACGGTGACAACCCTAGGAGCCCCTTTGCCAACCCCGCCACGAATAGAGTCCCATTTGAGTCCTTTCTATTCGCATGTGTTGCCACCGTGGTTTCCTAGAGCCGGCCTTCGTGTCGCGACTCATGCCACCAGTCGCCTTCGTAGTCGTCGTGGTGTGCGAGGTGCATCGTGTGCGTGCTTTTCGAATGACACCGTGCTAGTTGGCACCAATCGAGTAGCCAGTCATGAGCCAAGCCATCCTTTTGCTTTGTGTTGTCCACGCACTGCGAACGCCTCATCGCTGACATCCTGTAGGCGCCATCGCGGCTAGGGATGCCGACAACCACGCAAGGCCGTGCCTTGTTAATCGACTTTAGTATGATACCGTCGAGCCGATGCCGATCTCGCCTGTGCAACTCGTCACCACAGCCAAGATGGTCTTGCCACCGTGCGCGGGCATTCATGCCATGATGCGCCCTCTAGCCACCCTATCTGTCCTCTCTGTCCTTGTAGCCGCTCCTAGGTGAACCCACAACTACTCAAATGCACTGCGTAGTAGTAATCATAGTTGCGGCTGGGATCTCCTCTACCCGCGCGACCGCGTGATCTAGTCACCATCGAGATCAGCCTTGAGCCTAGTGTGTGGCTCTAAGCGATGCTGCCATTCTTCATCGGACCGGAAGGTTGGTCTTTGAGCTGTGGTGTTCGCAAGGAGGTGGAGTTGCATTTTTGCACGTTGTCGCCGCCGCAGGGAGCGCCGCCGGTGGGGAGCTCCTTGGAGAAATTCCATTGAGTAGCTATCGTGCGGGGTGGAGAGAGAAAGGAAGAGAGAGACTGAGCACAGAAGGGCCACGTTGACTGGCCCATTCCCACACGCAGCAGGCCGACTGAGAGAGAGAGAGGGAGAAGGTGGTGACCCAGTCCATTTCTCGAGTCCACACAGGAAGCGAAGGAGAGAGAAAGGGCAGAGAAGGAAGCAAACTCAGGAGGATGGGCCGTGTGACCGGCCCACTGCCGTGCGTTGTAGGCAGCCTGAGAGAGAGAAAAGAGAGCGAGAAGAGTTGGCCCATGTCACCGGCCCATGGCGCTGCCCTGGCAGGACAAGTCATGCCGATGAGAGAAGAAGAGAGAGCAGACCGCTTTTGGCCCATGACCAGCCCTAGAAATGTCTTAAACATGAATTAAATCTAGGAAATTCACAATAAACCCATACTAAGTCAGAAATGTATGAAATCAACTTCTATTCTCGTCTAAATTCAAACTCTATCGCCTGGGTCTAGACCCGTTGCTTGGTGTTGCATCTTAATTGCTCTTGTCTCAGTTCTTTCTGCTAGAACTTATTCATAATTTCTTTAACTCAGACTCGGAGAACTAGGAGCAGGATCTTGAGGACCCAGAGTACCTGCCTGAGGAGGACCCAAACATACTAGGTCAATAAACACCCCGCTTCATGCTTCCCATAGACATGAAACTCCATAGTGCATAGGCCATATATATTTTTGCTCTGCAACAAGCCTACCCCAACTGGACTTTATTATATTTAAGCCAATGCTACCTCACTATTACCGAACTAATAAAAAAAGAACATGATGTGAGTTGGGTGATTCTTGTGGTGGGATGTGATACTCTTGGCATGTGTGATGTGGGTGGTTTTGAAAGCGGGTTGGTGAGTGAGATGAGATTGGTGGAGTTGGCAACAGAATTTATCGGAGACACTAGGACTCTCTTCAAAGTGGAGAAAGATGTTTGGAGGTGCGCGGCCCATGGCGGAGGGTGGCAATTGACCTAGGAAGGCTAGCACCCACCAATTAAGGACCGAATAGGGGTGACTCATTACCTTGTACTATGACTCGCACATACCATACGCCATAGCTGCCCAGGACGCGACCTTCCCCGAATGGCACCAGGACTGTAGGCGCAAGGCGAGAGTGTTAGGGGGTGTTGGTGGATTCTGCGTTGCAGTCACACAACCCTGATAGAAATCGACCCATGGGGCCCCAGATTACTCGAGCTCACAGTTCTATGAGTGCGGTGGTAGTGTATTTGCATAGTTTCTAGCATGGAAAAGCAAGATGGTGCCAAGAAGGGGAGAATTCACTCATCGGTGTTGTGGGGCAGGGCATGATGTGCGCTGCCTCCAACTTGCTTCGTATGGGTATAGTTGTGCAACATCCTTTGCAGAGTGTATAATCTATACGTATAGCCGCTATCCCCGGTCAAAGGACGACCTTTGGTGAGACTTGTTCTAACTAGCATGGGTTTTATTCTCTTCTCCCTTGAGTGATTGGACCTCGGCTGTGGCCAATGAGGCTTGGACAGGTAGGGGCTACCCTTGCCACAAATTATAGCTGTCATGAGTGGTGGTTTGGAAGAGGTGAATGGAGGAGAGATGAATGTGTTGGTATGAGTGATGAGTGGGGGAAACGGTCATGTGTCTGAATTCCTAGATATTGATAACTGGGTAAAGTTAAAATGAGCAATACTACTCTTCTATTTGAGCTTTGCATAGGAAGCCAGACGCCACTACTTTTTTACTAATTAAGCTGCTTAGGGTGTTTGATTTAGTGACATGTACGCTTATCATACACATTCAGGGGACGACGAGCTAGACAACCTCGTCACAGGGGACGACTGGTACGATGACTGAGCGTGATGGCTACACTCAAGATGTGCCTGTGATGGAGTCCTTGACGAGCTGCTACTCTCATGACATTCGATCTTGTGCATGCCAAATAATCCGGCCTATGAGTCATAGTATCGCCTAAATAAGGCATGTACTAAGTTAAATTCGATGAGTATGGACATGGTACTTAATTGAAACATGCTATGCAATAGCTTAATTGCTTCCTGGGACTATCGCATGTCATAAAAGGTTTCGATTCTGGCACCACGGAATTGGGGTCATTTCAGATGGTATCAGAGCCATGCTTGACCGTAACACGCAACCTTAGAACTAGAAACAGTAGGCAGAGGCTTGCACATGCACAAAAATCTATTTTATACATATTCCCATACTTTACAAAATCTCACCCATTTACAAAATGATGTCACTAACGCAAAATTTTCTTACATTAGGAAGATGGCTGAGTGGAAGAAGTTTTTGATTGAGGAGAGGCACCTCAACAGACTGGTCTATGTGTTGAAGGAGGTGCTCCTATAGCTCAGAGTTCATCCTAAGAAGCTGCGCTACCGAGCTGTGAGCAAGTAAGAGTGGGACCCGATTAGTGTGTTTTTGGAGATAGACGAAGACCCACAAGCTGGAGTTGGACTTCACTTCCATGCGGTGAGATGCATGGAGCTTTCACCGTGGGTTTACCATGGGATCTAGAAGGTTACGATGGTAGCAATCAGAAAGATCATGCAAGGACTACCGCCACCACTTGGACACCAGTCCTTACCGCTTCTTGCCCTAAGACTTACCTACTAACTAGAGCACATGACACGTGATCCAAGAGATGGAGGATGCCCTCGACCAAGAGGACAACCCCTACTTGGGTCTGACAGCATGGTACCTACTTAAATAGTCAAGGTACCTTGTGACTCTGTAGAGTGACTACTCCTAGCTAGACAGGCACTATCACACAACAGTCCAGCTTACAAAGAAGCAACAGGCAGAAATCAAGCACCTGCGTCGAGGAAATGAGCAGCTATCTAGGGAGATTATGATTTGCTAAAGCATAGGTGAGGAGAAATCCCTAAGGGAATGTTACCAGAGGATCACAGCTGAGGTGCATTTGACTCACTCCGAGCTACAACTAAGCGAGCTGGGACCTACCACCCACAGCTCAACTAGGAAGTGAAGGAGTTGCTAGAGCGACAACACACGCTCGCTGAAGAGAACAGAAAGATGAAGAAGTGGATTGCATATCTAGAGCAGAACAACAAGCACAATGCAGGGAACTTAGCAGACCTTCTACGCATGAAACTCTAACCGCAAGAGAAGGAGGATCGTATGTTGGAGGACTAGAGAGCGTCAGATACCCGACGGGCTCAGGAACTGCGCAAGTTGGTAGACCAGATACCGCTCTCACACTGACCAAAGATCTGGAGGGAGAAGTTTGGACTGTCACCTACTTCTCTCCAAATACAAGCTAGCTAGCGTGAGGGTGAAAGCGACCCACAGCTCACTCCAGAGATGGAAGAAGCCCTTTGTGTTGCCGACTTTCTGTTTCCGAGGAGTATGACAGCAAGGAAAAGGATCATGGACTTCCCCTTGGAGACAGGATTCTCAAGGAGCCTGACAGTGACGCAGAAGAGATGTAGATCCTATTCATCCATTAAGGTATCCTGCCAGCAGCATGCATCACAATCCAATCATGAGAGTCAATAAAAGTTGCCCAGTCATCGAGTCTGTACACTCTTATCATTGAGTCTATACTCTGTTTGATGGTTCAATCGTCATGTAGTGACCTCCATGATGTACTCTGCTAGACGCTAGAACGTAATGATGTGATGTGTGATTGGATCTTTTTGCATTTATGATGGATTTATTGATTCTTCATGTTTGAGTTTTAATTTTAAAACCCTGATATAACCTGCTAAACTCATCTAATAACGCCTTAAAATTGTTTTCACATCTACAATCACACTTGCTAACGCCAAGCAACTTAAAAAGATGTCAATCCGAAGGTCAAACCACCTGTCAGAGATGTTCGATAGGGCAGAGAGTGGGGACCAGGCTCCCCGTGGCCGTGGAAGAGGCCGCCAAGGAGGAAGAGGCCATGGAAGAGGTGTAGCACATGGAAGGGGAGGACGTCAGCTTGACCTACCGCTCCTAGACCCCCAACCACAGTAACCATAAAACCAAAACCAACAACAGCACCCACCACCTCCACTGGACCAAAACATTACCACGCTCGCCTAGATCTTCGCTAACCAACAGCAGTTCATGACTGCAATGGGGAACTTGCATGCAGCTCGGCAGCCGCAAAACTAGGGAGGAAATGGCCATGGCCACGAGCCTCCACCTGAGAGCCTTGTGATGCCCAGAGCATCTCAAGTGCATTACATGGGCATTGTTAAACTAATTACATCATTTCATGAACATTTTGCATTTGGGGCATGAGTGGATTAAGTCATTTGAAGTGAATTAAACCCAATTTTTCTGAAACTGCATTTACATTTGCTAATGTAACTTTAATACTGATGTGAATTAGATGAAACTTTATATACCAAACTTGAAGACAATTTCAGGAAGAATATCTTTGGTATTTTGTGTGTTGACATGCATAATGGTTTGAATGGTGTTTTGAGTCTTTTTCTGTCAACCTGTGATTTCTGTCCAAAACAGGCCTGCCTAGTAAATTCAAATTCGACCAAAACAAAACTCTCTATCATGCCAAACTTTATATAAGAAAGTTATAGTTCATGAAATTCTAAACAACTTTGGTATATTTTATCTCCCATGAAACTGACCACAAAATAGGTTTTTGAAATTTCTAAAATTGTGAGTCAGTTGGTCAAACTCGCATCCAGCACATAAATTCCTTTCCAACTTTCAAAGTTGAACAGAGTTTGATTCAATATTTTTGACAAAGTTGTAGATCTCAAAGAGGGCAGAAATTCTTCTAATTTGAGTTTTCCCAAATTCGGCCTTTAAATTGGTCAAAAATGTGAATTTCAGAGAGCTAGAAAACTAGACAAAATGTGTTTTCTCTTTTTTCTCTATTTTTCCCTTTTCTGTCTCTCTGTCAGGTGGGCCCCGCGATCTGGGCGGGACGGCTCCGCCGAGCCGCGGCGCACCCCACGGCCACCGGCGTACAGCGCCTCCCCCGCGCCACGGATCGCCCCCTCCCTCCGGCTGCACCCTTAAGAGGAGGACAACGCCCACACTCTCCCCTTTCTCTCCCTCTCAAGCTCTCTCTCTCGCTCTCTCCGTTCTCCACTGGCCGCCATTGATGGGAGATCAGAGCCAAGCTCACGCCGGTGCCCCTGCTCGTCCCTGCGCCTTGCCACCACCACATCGCTCCTCCCCAACCTACTCCGCCATTCCCCGCAGCTGTAGGCTGGCACAACTACACCACTGCGCCGCATTTCGCCGCCGAACCCCGGCGCCTCTGCCTCACCATCGCCGGCCTACTCCACCGCTTTCTCTGTCGATTGGGGTGGTGGGTAAGATTCCCCACCTCCTTCCCTTGCTCCTCGGCCTCCTACGGCTAGCCGCCGCGCCCCGCAGGGCGGTTCCGGCCGCGCGCCGCCGTTGATTCCTCCCCAGGCGGGAGGAAGAAGAAGACCCCGGGGGTTTGTGTTTTAGCCCTCGGGTTTTTCCATTTTTCTGTTATTTTCCCAACGACTGTACAATGAGTCTTGTGAAACATACATTCTAGCCCCTGAAGTCTATGAATAATTGCGAATAGGTCCTGGATCTGTTGATTTTCGATTTAAATCTATTTATTTCGACTAAGAACTTTGGAAAATCATAATAAATTAAATTAAAATCATAAAATGCAAACTCAGTTTCCTTGGACTCCTCTTTATTACATCTACAGAATGGGTATGATGGGATCTGTGAAAGTACCATTTTGCCCTTGGTTTTATGCATGCATGCTTAAATGACTAAATAAGCAAATGTGGGTTAAATGACCTCTAAGCATCTTGAAACTTGGAAAGTAGCTTTACCATGATATTTAGGCCCTATGTGATTTTGGGTAGCCCTAGCACTTACTATTTTGTTACAATTTTGCCCTTATGCATGTATTATCTGTATTTTATGAACATGAAAATGTTTTCTACACAAAAAGTGCTAAAAATAACCTCATGAAATTTGTATGCATTCTTTGTTACATGTAAATCTCACTGATAAAGTATGGGACTGTGCATGTCAAGTTTTGATGGTTTGTACGATTTCTTAGAAATGGTCAAAGCTGACCAAGAAAATGTATAGTTTATGCATTCTTTTGGACTCATTTGCATACCATATCATGCATGTTGACCCCGCGAATGAAGGACCCATGCAGGAGCAGCCGGTGATCGAGGAGCCAGACGATGAGCCCCTGCCCTAGGAGCCAGTGGACCAGCCGCAGGGAGATCAGCAGTCCATCCCCGACTTCGTTCCGGAGGCAGCTATTGACCCGAGTGATGAAGGTAGGTAGGACCATGCTACCCCTAGCTAATATAAACTTGATTGATCAATGATTACACATCTACATTAGGAGTTGATTGGAAACAATTGCATTAGACTCCTTGGCCACCCTAGCCCTAGCACCTATATATAGAGTTCGTAGGACGAGTTGCCTAGAATTTTGCTAGGTATGAGTATATACGAGTGAGTGGAGTCACTCTTCGTGTAGGTGATTTCAAAGGCACCGAAATCTTACCATTATGGAAGTTACTATTATGCTTATGATTTAAATGGAGTCCAGGCGGAGATTTTATTTTAGTATTTACTTTTTCATGAGGTCCCACTATGGACTCCGCCCGATTCGCATAAGGCCCGTCCGCTGTCCACCTGCAGGTCGGCATAACATTGCTAGAATGCTTATCTGGGTCGTGGGACCAGTGAAAGTCTTTCCTGGGCTCATTCGAAGTTTTCAAGATGTCGCTAATCCACTTGCAGGAGGCCGATGGGCCCGGGGACGCTTGTACTCAAGGGAGGGCTGACTTGGTACGCCGTGGTATCGCTCCTAAGGGTGCACAACCCGGGGGTTAGTGGGGGCGCTTTGAATCTTGGGACGAGACAAATCGATTCGAATTGATGATGCTCACCAGGTGTGAGAATGCTGATATTGCACACGGGCAACGTAGTAACTACTTGAATATATTGTATTACTACTCATGTTTTCAAATATCACATGCTTGTAATGTATTGCTTACTTTCCTGCAAATTATTATTATGATGATGTCACATGCAAATGGTGAAATTTGTTACTTTATGTTGATATACCACTGCTTAAAATCAATAGCTAAGGATCCGCTTGAGAGTAAGCAAGCCTTGCATCAGCCGTAAGCCAATCCATTAAGTCCTACTGAGTAATTAGTACTCAGGGTTTGCCCCCACATTTTGTGCGCAGGTATGGAGTTCCTTGTGTGCACCTGTGTTGGAGGTGGTGCATGTCTCCATCAGGGATGAGAGTCCTCATGTGTGGCATAGGAGCAACATCGGTGGGCTTGATGTTGTTTTGCTTGATGCAAGTCTTTTGTTGCTTATTATGAACTTCGAACTTGCTTATCGTATGGTACTATGTTGGAACTTGTATTTTATTTCGAACTGGTTTGTAAACTAAGTTTACTTTTGTTATATTCAACTGCTTGTGATGGTGTAACTGTTATGGCTCCATCGAGGGATGGATGTGTGTGATGTCGGTTCCTCTAGGATAGGGTAATATCGGGAGCCGAATGACTCTTGATAGATGACCGGATTTAGTTTGGTCTAAGCGCACTGCGAGCCATGAGGTGGCAGGTGTGCTTAGCTCGGATTAAATTGGCGGTTCCACCACAAGCCTAACCTGCAAAATTGAGAGTTTCCTAAAGCTGAAGCTCCTTTGACTTCTTTGAAGATCCTTTGAAAGCGGAAGACCGACTGCGTGAAATTGAGAAGAAACTGCACCTGAAAACTTGCTCTGATGAGGAGTGTGTGGCCCTTGCTACCAACCGCTAGCACATTCTGCACACGCTTGGTGGGGTAGCTTCTATGACACGACAACCTAGCACACATTGGCTAGGAGGAGTTCTGTGAGGCATTATGGGACTTCTTCGTACCCAAGGTAATCATGGTCCACAAAACAGAGGAGTTTTGCAGGCTCAAGTAAGGAACCATGAGGGTGCAGGAGTACGCGAGTGTCTTCACAAAGATGATGGGGTACATGCCCGATGTGACCAACTTTGATGAGAAAAGGCAACACTGGTTCAAACACGGACCACACCGAGGAATCAGGCCGTACCTAGCTTCCAACAGCTATGACTCCCTGCGCCACATGATCTCCAAGGCCATTTCTGTGGAAAGGGAGCAGGTTGACTATGAGGGCAGTGAGAGCTACAAGAGGAAGCGTGCCACCTCGGAGTCTCGTCAGGGGAGTTCTCAGAGGATTGGGCCCATTCAGTCGAAGTCTGCCTGCTCGGCTCCGCGCAGGATTGGATATCAAGGCAACCATAGCTACGGTAGTCCAACCTACCCGCAGTCCAACATGCCACCATAGTACATGGAGGCTGCTTGCACCAGCACCATCTTTTAGGAGCTCATACATCTTCACCTACTTCGCTTGTGGCAAGACTGGCCATAAGGCTGAACGAGTGATCGGAGAAGAGGCACCAAGCTCCGTACCTGATGCCAGCTAGGCCACTTGCGCGTGGTGGTTCCGTTCAGCACTCGCAGACCCACACTCCACCAAGAATTATGTGGGGACACTTGAACAACCTCACTGCTTCTGTGTTGTTTGACTTTGGCACAACTTGTACCCATGTCTCGTTCAAGTTTGCTACCAGTAATTCACTTATAGAAGTGGCTCGAAGAAGGCCCATAGTTACTAGTTCCCTGCTTGAGGAGATGAGTGGCGTATGGATTTGTAAAGGGATCAGCATCATGATCATGGGGGCTGGAATTAAGAGCAGACCTAACAATGTTGCATTCTGGAGGAATTAATGTGATATTGGGAATGGGCTAGCTGACCCGACAACATGGAATGATCACCTGCATGCTACGTTTAGTAAAGCGGACTCACCCTGATGGTCAAGTTGTGGAGTTTTTGCCTACCATTTCCACCACCTCTTCTTACATCCACGCTCTTGTCACCAAGTCTGTGAGAGATATGCCAATATTGTAGGAGTATCCCGATGTCTTTCCTGAGGAGTTACCAGGACTACGACTGAATTGGGCAATAGAGTTTGCGACTTATTTGGCACCAGGGATTGCTCCAATTGCAAAGGAACCTTACAGAATGTCTGGGAAGGAGTTGTTGGAACTGAAGACGCAACTGGATGAACTACTTGAGAAGGGATTCATCAGAACTAGTGTGTCTCCTTGGGGAGCACCTATGCGTTTCGTGAAGAAAAAGGATGGGACCATGAGAATGTGCATTGACTACCATGAGTTGAATGCGGTCACAATAAAGAACAAGTACCTGCTACCTCGAATTGATGATCTGCTTGACCAGTTAAAGGGAGCCAAATATTTTAGTAAGATCAATCTCCAATCAGGGTACCACCAGATGAAGATCCGGGAGGAGAATATACAAAAGACCGCCTTTGTGACCTAATACAGTCACCATGAGTTTACAATTGTTTTTGTTCTAACCAACGCTCCAACCTACATGATGAACATGATATTCATGGAAGAACTTGACCATTTTGTGGTGGTTTTCATCGATGATATTCTAATCTACTCCAAGACCCACGAAGAGCATAAGAAACATCTTAGTGTTGTGTTAGAGAAGCTCCGCAAGCACCCATTATATGGAAAGTTCAGCAAGTGTGACTTCTGGTTGGAGAAAGTTGCTTTCCTTGGTCATGTGTTGATAGTAGAAGGTGTGTCGGTAGATCTAGAGAAAATCGAGGTCGTGTCCAACTGGAAGATTCCCGCAATGTGACAGAAATTAGAAGCTTTCTATGGTTAGCAGGGTATTATCGGAGGTTCATTGAGAATTTCTCCAAGATTGCAAAGTCAATGACCGAGCTACTCAAGAACAGTGTACCATTTGAGTGGGATGACAAGTGTGAGGAGAGCTTTCAAAACAAGCTGACTACGACCCCAGTGCTTACCTTGCCAGACTTGCACAAGGACTTTGTGGTATACTGCAATGCATCAAAGCAAGGATTGGGATGTGTGTTAATGCAAGATAATTGAGCGGTGTCATATGAATCTCGGCAATTGAGAGCTCATGAGCAGAACTACCTAACTCATGACTTGGAGCTTGCAGCAAAGTGCGCAACATGAAAATCTGGAGGCACTATCTGATGGCGAACAAGTGTGATATCTATATAGATCACAAGAACCTAAAGTACATCTCCACTCAGTTTGAGCTAAACATGAGGCAGATAAGATGGTTAGAAACTAGAACTGATCAAGGACTATTAGCTTGAAATTCACTATCACCCTAGAAAGGCAAATGTGGTGGCAGATGCTTTGAGCCGCAAGAGTTATTGCAACCTCTGACATGAGAAGAGATGTCGGCAGAGCTGTGCACCGAGATGGAGCAGTTGTGGCTTGATTTTTTCACCACCCAGCAGTTAAATGAGTTGAGAATCAGATGTACCCTAGAAGATCAAATCAAACAAGCTCAGAAAGATTGCCCAAGCATAGCAGAATTGAGAGTAGGAATGAAGAAAGGCTTGTTGCCAGGATTTCAGAACAGATGAAGAAGGCACCATATGGTTGAAATAATGCTTGTGTGTTCCACTAGATGAAGGAATCAGGGAGTCTATTCTGATTGAAGCCCATTGCACCAAGTATTCGACCCATCCCGTAAGCACCAAAATGTACCAAGATATGTAGAAATTGTTTTGGTGGAGAAGAATGAAGTGAGACAAAGCTATCTTCATCGCTCAGTGTGATACCTGCAATAGAATAAAGGCAGAAAAGCAAAGGCCAACTGGATTATTAAAACCCTTGGATATCCCAATGTGTAAATGGGAGAAGA
Organism: Paspalum vaginatum; assembly: GCA_030272315.1. Taxonomy (NCBI): domain Eukaryota; kingdom Viridiplantae; phylum Streptophyta; class Magnoliopsida; order Poales; family Poaceae; genus Paspalum; species Paspalum vaginatum. Next base: position 13,870,695 of record CM059021.1, on the reverse strand, counting down.
TCGGCATGGACTTCATAGTTCGGCTTCCCCGCACACCAGAGGGGAATGAGTTCAATATGGCTAATTGTTGACCGTTTGACCAAGGCAGCTCACTTCGTGCCGGTGAAAGCCTCCTATCGAACCCTAAAGTTGGCAGATCTATACGTACAAAACATCCTTAAGCTACGTGGGGTACCTTTGAGCATAATCTCGGACAGAGGACCATAATTCACCACCATATTCTGGAAGAGTTTGAATAAGGCCCTAGGCACCAATTTGGATTACAGTACAGCTTATCACCCCCAAACAGATGGACAAACCGAGCGAGTGAATCAACTATCGGATGACCTCCTAAGAGCTTGTGATAGGTCAAATTTGGAAGACAACCTACCTTTTGCTGAGTTCTCCTACAACAACAGCTATCAGGCTAGCATAGAAATGTCACCGTTTCAAGCTTTGTATGGCCGCCAGTGCAGAACACCTTTGATGTGGGAGGAGACTAGAGACAGACAGTTCTTTAGGACAGCCATGTTTGAAGAAGCGGTAGAAAATGTGGCCAAAGTCAGAGAGAATCTCAGAGTCACTAGAAAAGCTATGCCGATAAGCGTAGATGTGAACTCATTTTTGAGGTAGGTGAATTTGTGTACCTGAAGGTGTCACCTTTACATGGTACAAAAAGATTTCGCACAAGAGGGAAGTTGGCGCCAAGGTATATTGGGCCCTTCAAGGTCAAGAGAAGGATTGGAGAACTAGCCTACGAGCTCGAGTTGCGTGAGCACCTGACCGGAGTACATCCGGTGTTCCATGTTTCCCAGCTTCGCAAATGTTTGAGATTGCACGAGGATCAGATATCCCTAGAAGTAGTGGACTTGCAGGATAACCCAGGGTATTCGAAGTACCCAGTACAGATTTTGGATTGGGCAGAGAACGGCACTAGAAGGACTAGGATTCCAATGTGCAAAGTGTTGTGGAGCAACCACTCAGAAAGAAAGGCCACATGGGAGAAAGATTCAGAACTTTGGGAGAAGTACCTGCATCTCTTCGGAAATGAGTATTTCATCTCTAAAATCTCGAGGCTGAGATTCTTGTGAGGGGGGAGACTGTAACAACCCAAAATTTTGCAATCCAAAAATCACTACTTAATTCAAATTTATGTTTGTGCATTGCATTTAACCTTCTGAATTAGTTGAGTAATTAAATGGTGCACCTAATAATCACTTATGCTAGCCAAGTAACTCTAATTTATGCTCTACCTAGTGTATAAACTCTTGCATCATTTATTTGGTTCTTATTCGGTTCTTTGATTGTGTGTTACATCAAATCAAATTCAAATTAAAGCAAATTAAATGGAAAAAGGAACTGGAAAAGGAGGTAAAAAGGGAAAAGACCCTTTTGGACCGACCACCCTAGCTAACCCAACCCAGCTACTCCACTGATCCTATGCCTGGGCTGCCGCGTAGCCAGCCCGGCCCAGCCGACGCTGCCCCCGCACTTGGTCGCTGCCATATGGGCCACCGCAGCTCTCACTGCCAAGTGGGGCCATAGTGTCAGCTTTATCCCTCTCTTGCTTTTGCCCTTTCCTCCTAAGCTCATTCGCTTGCTGGCGAGTGAGCGCGGCTTGACCACGCATGTGCGATGCGCCTTCCACTCCCTCGCGTGCCAAGGAGTTGGGATCTGATAGGATCACCACCCTAACTGGCCGTGGGTGAGTCGGACCGGGGTCACGCACTAGGCGTGCCCTTGTCGGGCATTTCATGAGAGAGTGAGTGCGGGAAAGAGAGGCCACCAGCAGAATCCGCCTTCCCCAAGGCCAACCCGCCTCCCTAGATGAGCCCTAGTCGCCTCCGCTATGAGAATCCGTCGCGCGACCCGTTGGAAACCCTAGTCCCTTGGGGTTTTTCCTCTTCCCACCGCCACCGCTGTGGAACTGCAAGAGAGGGTTGAGGAGGGGAATTGGAGCCATAGAAGAAGGGCGAGGCAATGCCAGAACCGTTCGAGCCAAGGGAGAAGGAGCCACTAGCCCATAGCGGAGCAGTGCCGTGTTTGCACAAGGAAGCCATCGAGTCAAAGCTTGAAGCCGACGCCAGTATCTCGTCGCCGTCTTTGCTACCCTCTGCTTTTGCATCCCCGACTCGTGTTCGTCTACTCACCTGCAGCCAAACCACGGTGAGAACCCCAGGAGCTCCTTTGCCAACCCCGCCGCGAACCAGGTCCCTTCGGAGCCCTTTCTGTTCACGCGCATGTCGCTAGCGTAGTTTCCTAGAGCCAGCCTTTGTGCCGAGACTCATGCCACCATTTGCCGTCATAGTCATCGTGGTGTGTGAGGTGCGTCGCACGGTTGCGTTCCACATGACATCGCGCTAGTTGGCACAAATCGAGTAGCCGTTCATGAGCCAAGCCATCCTTTTGCTTTGTGTTTTCTGTGCACTACGAACGTTGCATCACAAACATGTTGTAGGTGCCATCGCGGCCAGGGATGCCCGCAACCGCGTAGGGCCACTCCTTGTTGATCGACTTTAGGGCTAGACCGTCCAGCCGATGCCGATCTTGCCTGTGCAACCCGTCGACATGGCTAAGATGGTGTTGCCACCACGCGTGGGCATTCACGTCAAGACGTGGCCTCTAGCCACCCTGTCTGTGATCCCTATCCTCGCCTCCGTGACCGGGTCCACAACTGCGTGATTGCGCTGCGTAGTAGGGACCGTCGTCGCGGACGGGATCTCCCGTGCCCGCGTGACTATGTGATCTGGTCGCCGTTGAGCCCGATCTTGAGCCTCGGCGGGTCACCGCCGTCGTGCACGTGACACCCAGTGCACGGCTTGGAGCGACACTGCCATGCTTCATCGGACGGAAGGTTGGTCTTTGAGCCGTGGTGTTTGCAGGGAGGTGGAGTCCCATTTTTGTGCGTTGTTGCTGGCGCGCTGAGCGCCGCCGGTGGGGAGATCCTTGGAAGAATTCCGTCGAGCAGCTATCGTGCAGGGGGAGAGAGAAAGGGAGAGAGAGAGACTGAGCTTGGATGGGCTGCGCAGACCGGTCCATTCCGACGCGCAGCATGCCGGCTGAGAGAGAGAGAAGGTGGCGACCCATGCTGTTTATCCGATTCACGCGGAGAAGGGAGCGAACTCCGAGGATGGGCCGTGCCAATCGGCCCACTCTCGCACATTGCAAACAGCCTAAGAGAGAGAAAAGAGAGCAAGAAGAGTTGTCCCGTGTCGCTGGCCCAGGGTGCTGGCCTAGCAGGCCAAGCCGTGCCGGTGAGAGGAAAAAGGAGGTGGGCTGCATTCCTGGGCCATGCCGAAGGAGAAGAGAGAGCGGACCACTTTTTGCCCATGACCAACCCTATCCTAGAATTGTCTTGGAATTAATTAAACATGAATTAAATCTAGGAAATTCACAATAATTCCGTACTAAGTCAGAAAAGTATGAAACCAAATTCTCATCTAAATTCAAACTCTATCACTTGGGTCTAGACCCATTGCTTGGTGTTGCATCTTAATGGCTCTTGTCTTGGTTCTTTCTGCTAGAACTTATTCGTAATTTGTTTAACTCAGACCCGGAGAACCAGGAGGAGGATCGCGAGGATCCGGAGTACCTTCTTGAGGAGGACCCAACAGACTAGGTCAGTGAACACCCCACTTCATGCTTCCCATAGCCACACAACTTTGTAGTGCATATGCCATATATATTTTTTCTCTGCAATAAGCCTACCCCAATTGGACTTTATTTTATTTAAGCCAATGCTTGCACACTATTACCCAACTAATAAAAAAGAACATGATGTGAGTTGGGTGATTCTTGTGGTGGGATGTGATACTCTTAGCGTGTGTGAAGTGGGTGGTTTTGAGAGCGAGTTGGTTTGTGAGATGGGATCGGTGGGAGTTGGCAACGCTATTTATGGGAGAGACTAGGACTCTCTTCAGAGTGGAGAGAGGTGTTTGGAGGCGCATAGCCCATCGCGGAGGGTAGCAACCAACCCTAGGAAGGCTAGCTCCCACCAATTAAGGACCGAGTAGGGGTGAGTCAACACCTTGGACTATGACTCACGCATACTATACGCCATGGCGGCCCAGGACATGACCTTCCTCGAATGGCACCAGGACTATAGGCGCAAGGCGATAGTGTTAGGGGATGTTGGTGGGTTCTGCGTTGCAGTCACACACCCCCAATAGACTCGACCCGTGGAGCCCTGGATTACTCGAGCTCAGAGTTATGTGAGTGCGGTGGTAGTGTATCTGCACAGTTTCTAGCATGGAAAAGCAGGATGGTGCTAGGAAGGTGAGAATTCACTGATTGGTGTTGTGGGGCGAGGGCATGATGCGCATTACCTCGAACCTGCTTCGTATGGGTACAGTTGTGCAACATCCTTTACAGAGTGTATAATCTATACGTATAGCTAACGTCCCCGGTCAAAGGACGACCCTTGATGAGACTTGCTCTAACTAGCATGGGTTTTCTTCTCTTCTCCCTCGAGTGATTGGACCCCGGTTGAGGCCGATGAGGCTTGGGCGGGTGGGAGCTGCCCTTGCCATAGATTATAGCTGTCATGAGTGGTGGTTTGGAAGAGGTGAATGGAGGAGATATGAATGTGTTGGTATGAGTGATAAGTGGGGAAACTGTCGTGTGACCGAATTCCTGGATATTGATAACTGAGTAAAGTTAGAATGAATGGTAATAATTTTCTATTTATGCTTTGCATAGGAAGCCAACGCCACTACTTGTTTACTAGTTAGGCTGCATGGGGTGTTCGATTTAGTAACATGTACGCTTGTCGTACAGATTCAGGTGACGACGAGCTAGACAACCTCATCACTGGGGATGACTGGTACGACGACTAAGGGTGATGGCTACGCTCAAGATGTGCCTGTGATGGAGTCCTTCATGAGCTACTACCCTGATGACGTTTGATCTTCTGCATGCCAAATAATCCGGCCTACGAGCCGTAGTATCGCCTAAATAAGGCATGTACTAAGTTAAATTCAATGAGTATGGCACAGTACTTAATTGAAACATGCTATGCGATAGCTTAATTGTTTCCTGGGACTATCGCATGTCATAGAAGGCTTTGATTCCAACACCGCAGAATTGGGGTCGTTTCATTCTCAATACCCCGATAAAAGAAAATTTTGCCTCTCATCCTTGCACGGATCAAGGAAGAGAAAGACCCTTGTGAGGGACTCAAATGAGGACCAGGGGAATGTATCAATGCACATTCTCGATACCTTGATACAAAAATCAATAGGTCATCGTCGTCACCGGGAGTTTGTATTTCTACGGCTGTGTTTATACTCTGCAATTACATTGTTGCAATTGTGTGCTTACTTTCCTATTTTAGCTTGATAGGATAGATTCTAGAATTGAAAATTAGGTTGCAAATCTTTTTATGTGTAAGTAGCAACGTTTAGCAAAACATTAGTGCAAATTTGAATTGTATCTTGCATGTGTATTTTAAGTTGAATTCATGAGGATTAGTTAATTCACCTCTTTCTTAGGACATGATCTAATTCCAGCGGTGATCGGAGAGATAGACTAATCCTTCGATACCAGTGGAACTCTATTGCCTTTTCACCATGTGTCCATATGTGGATATGCCTACTCCCAGCAGCAGGTGTCTTGATATAGTTTTTCAGTCTAGAAGACATTGGCATAAGTGCTAGTGTTTGATTGGTGTAGGTCTTCAAAACCACTTTTCAACCTTCATCGATCAGTAGGTTTTAGGACTAAATCCTAAGTCTCGTTTAGAACACAAAAGTTACACAGAAATTATATATAAATTTTATAAAAAACATTTTTGAAAAATATTTTAAACGTAGGATTCAAGAAACCTTTCCGTGTTCCAAATGGGACCTCAGCTCTTTGTTCCACGTGATAATATAAGGGTGATTACTGGTGCCAACAACTAACTCAGGTGGCCTAGGATCAGGCTATTTTGTCGTTGAGGTTATTAACGTCCAATCAGGACAGCATAGGGAATTACTAACTCCTTGACGGGACGAACCTACATAACCATGTTGCTTGCGGTTTGGGTTTGTAAATGGATAGTGGGAACATCACAATTTTTTTAAACGAGTTGCATAAGCGTACTAAGCATGCAACTGCCCGGGTTATCCTTCTAGTCGAGATTGGTTGAGGCATGAAAGTTGCTTAATCTTTAGTGCTTTATTAATGTATATGCCTTCACCAAGTCAACATCAAAGCTGAGTAGTTGCCGGGCCATGTTAACACCTTGTTGTAAATAATGTACAGTATCTACCACTAGCCAAGAGAACCATATTTTTCCTCATTTTCCCCCAGCACAATGATCAATGATTGCACCTGCAAACAAGGCGTTGCTTTTCTCAAAGTGCAGAAACACGAATGTATTTACAAACCACTGGTAAGAATTCCCCAACAAATCACCACACATACGTACGAATTTGTTAGGCACGATGCATCAATCAAATCACTGTGACGGCGCTAGATTGCTAGACAGGGCTGATATCGTCATCGAGGGGCTCGCTGCCGCTGCCGCTGCTTTCGAGCGGCGGCGGCACGGCCGTGGCCCGGCAGACGGGGCACGTCGGGTGCGCCTTGAGCCACTTGCCGATGCACTTGTCGTGGAAGCGGTGGCCGCATCGCGGCAGCGCCCGGAGCGCCTGGTCCTCCCGCATACCGGCGAGGCAGACGCAGCACTTGTCGTCTCCGCCGGCGCTCCCCCCGCTGCCTTCGTCCTCGTCGTCGCTGAGCCGCAGGAAGGACTTGGCCGCGGAGACGGTGGCCCCGGATTCCGGCGAGAGCCAGAGGACCATGACGATGATGTTGGCGAGGCAGAGCGCGTAGGCGAGCACGTCGGCCTGGCTGCGCTCGAAGACCACGATGACGAGGGGCACGAAGACCATGAACACCACGGCGAAGCAGCGGTTGGCGAGCGTCGACACCCGCACGCCGTCGGGCGCCCCCAGCAGCGGGGTCAGCACGGGCGGCGCGTCCGCGGCGTCCTGCTGCGGGAGCGCGGACGGGGGCGGGTCCTCCGCGGCGCCGGAGCGGCCGCCGGCGATGGCGTGGCGGTACCAGCGAGCGAAGCAGTAGAAGAGGAAGAGCTGGATGGAGAAGCCGCCGGCGAAGGCGGCGGCGACGTCGCCGTAGTAGTCGTAGGCGAGGCGGGTGGCGAGGAGCAGCGTGAGGAAGGTGAAGGGCAGGTCCAGCCACGGGAAGTCCATCGCCGCCGCGCCGCCTCGCTCATCACACGCAGGCAAGCACCCCGCCCGCTCAGACTCAGCGCGAGGAATCCATGGATGAAGAGGGGAAACTGAGCAGCCGGCCGGGCGAGATTCCGTGGAGCCTCCTTTCCCTCCGCACTAAATTCCGGCTTTTTCTTGGGGCGGACAAGTCAAGAAAAAGTTAATTAAATGCGAATGGATTGGTACTGATGTGAATGCCGAATTGTCTTGCTTCCACATAAGCATAATGATTAGGGCACATCTGGGACCGGATCGCCCAATTAACAAGCAAAGATAAGGCTTCTTTGATGCAGCTAAAAACTGGCCGTCAAGAGTATACACCTAGCTCATTTATTAGCTATAAGAGTACGTGTTTAATTTAAATCAGCTAATCTATTGTAATTTTTATAACTAAAAATTAGTTGACTACGTCTATTCTTGCGGCATATTCTGTCGTAGTTAATTAAAAATAGAATTCTTTCACCGTAGACCGCAGGTGCTGAAATGAACTGATGCTCAAATCAGCGATGGATGCAGAAGGCAGCTGAAGGGGAGTTTAACTTTAATCTGTCAGGGTAAATCACACGGAGCAGTTTACCAACCAGATAATGACGATCCTGGGCATCGCTGTCAGCTGGACTGTGGCCCGTCAAGCAACGCGGCCCAGTCCCAGCCGCCGCTGATTCGCGAACCGGTCTCCCTCGTCGAGGCGCGTGTAGGAGCGGTGAGCGGCGAAGAGAAAAGGACGCGTCCCTGTTCCACCTGGTTCGGACGAATGGTGGCTCCACTCCAATCCTAGATAAGATTATCTACAGCGATGCAATGTATTTTTTTTGTAGGTACTTGCAGTAATGGCTTTTAGTTGCACATGGAGTGCAAATATTTCAATCTTCAATGCGTAAATATTTCTTCCAAATTGACACTACTCAGTAAACAACTACTCCGTTGCTCATAGCAGTGTTTGCATTCAAGGAGATATGATCCAAATCTACATACTCTCTCCACCGATGCATCTTGCCTCTCTCGAATGTGTGGTTTGTTAGAGAGGCATGCATAGCGCTACGATACTCATGGAGAGGCATTTTTGCATTTGCGTGCCCATATGCATCGGTTGTTGGAGATAGCTTAACCATGGGCAACACATGCATATATGATTGACAGGGTGAAAAACGACCTGGCTGCCAAGGTGGATGCGACCAAGCAATGGAGAGAGTATATAGCTCTCAGAACAACAACAGAACTGCAATTTGGGGTGGATGCGACCAAGCGACGGGGCAAAGGAAGCCGAAATCATATGGACTTTGTCTTGATCCCCAAACGATCACTGAAGCACAGTTCGGACCTCTCACAAGTCCAGGAGAACTCGCAAGAACAAAGGGATAGGACTCTCAAGTCTAAGCAGCTTAGCTGCGATATAGTGTATTGGTTCATCAAATAGGTATTTATACTGAAAACAACCCTGCTAGCTAGGTGTGATTGAACTCCTTCAAGGTGTGAATGGAACAATTCGAGTTGCTGAAGTTATTAGCCTAGGAAACTTCACAAAATTAATGCTCATTGCAAACTCGCGCTGGACCTTTCATCTCTCGTGCAGTTTCCACCAAAACAGTCGTAGATCTTGATTACGAAGTCCAAAAAAGACTGTCGTTTTTTTGTGTTGGAAAGAGGACTAAAGATATTTCCAACAAGTTCTCATGGAACCTATTATCACCAGAATATAGCCGATCTGTTAGTGGGCTGGATCGGCTAATGGGCTAAGAGAAGCTGCTCAAGGGGGAAGCAGCTGACGTAATAGTTAGGGCCGATGGACCGTGTATCTTAAGAATTAGGTCGGTTTAGCCCAGTTTAGTTTAGGGTTTTGTGTTATTCTATTAAGAGTCGGGCTTGTCGTCCATATCTCTGGACTATAAATATGTACTTATGTTCTACGTTATAAGATGACGACACAAGTTCCCAGCTTAGGTTGTCTCCTTGTTCTCTTAGCGCATCGTCACCCTTGAGAAATTAGGGTTTTTCAAGGTAATTGTCATGTTGCTCTAATGTTTCTTCGCGAAATCATTAGGGCATGTACTGAACCATGTACTGAAGCGTTTTTGATGACAAGGTTTGCTAGTTATCTCGATGGATTTCACTTCAAGCTTTTCTTGGCGCGAGAGCCATTAGTTATCCTGATGAACCTCATGGCAAGCTCTGCTTTGCACGAGGTCCATCGTTTATCTTGCATGTTTGCCAATCTGTTTATGTATCTGAGCTTCACGTCGTAGATCGGTTCTCGTGTAGCTCGTTATGTGTTGTCTAATCGTTTGACACACTCCACGATGTGTGCTGGGACACATGCACGTGACATGCCGATAGATCAACGTGTACCGAGCACTCTGTCTCTACATGTTTTAATATGTTTCTGCCCATCTAGATGGACTTCCTTGGAGGTCCTGGTTAGAAGCTGATCTGGCTATGCAGATCTATTATATCATGTCATAGATATTTTTTATTTCGTCTACTCGGATGCGGTTCTTTCGTTATGTTTATACGCTTTAATCCTTTGCCGATCGCATGCCATCGGCGCGTCTACTGACAGGAACTCACGAGCCATCGTGTTGCCGATCTGAGCGATCTAGCAAGAATTTAACGTTTACATCTATTGTGTATGCATTTCAGGTAGAACCAGAGCCAACCACCACATCCACGTTCACAACCTTCCTGGCTGCAAGGTTAAGCCAGGTGGCACGCCCGCACCACCAGCTGGTCGGCTCTCCGGCAAGAAGCCGACCGGAGCCGCCACCTGGGAGACGAGCGTAGCAGCAGCATGATCCTCAGCTCGTCGCGTGTGCCCCCATCTCAGGATGACACTCCCACCGGTTTTATTAGGCAACACACCTTTTGGCACGCCCGGTGGGAGCATCTCGACATGGCGCCAGAAACATCCCTCAAGAAGAAGCAATGACTATCTAGGCTTGCCATGACCCCACGACTTGGCCGGAAGGGAAAGATGCTCCACCTAAGCTCGATGAACTTCTGACTGAGCATAGGAAGGTCTACGATCGTATCCTTGCCGAGATGTCCGAAGAACTCCTCGATCACTTCACCTAGACTCAAAGCTGCAGCGTCAAATCTATTGGGCATCTAGATATGCTCCTTGATGGCGTAGATTTGTCCACACCCTCGGAGGAACGGAGCAGAGCCCTTCAAGAGGAGATGAACACCATGATCTCTCACACCATGTTATGACAAGCTGAAGCCCTGCTCAATTCAATGGACAATAATGTAGCACTGGTGGTCCACTCTATCCAGGCTGGTGAGTATGCCCAGCAAGTCGAGCCGTCGATTGGCCTATCTCTGGAGAAACCAAGTTCTATACTTGGCCCCTCAGTATGCCGCCTATCAACACACCAGAGGGCACCAAGGACGAGTTCATCATGCATGCACCGCAGAGCTTGAAAGATCAACCTACAATCTATGATGAACCACCAGCTTACATCCCAGATGGTTATGTCTGCCAGCTTAGGTACAGGCTACTGCAGGAAGGCGAGCATCCTTACCGGTGACCTCCACCGATCAAAGAACAATACCATGCATGTCACACAGGTGGTGGTAAATACAAGACCAATGACCAAGAACTTGCCGCCTGGCAGACACGCTTCCGATCAAGGCCAGGTTCTTGGCAACCAAGCCAGTTTTACTATTTGCAATGGATCCACCGTCTCACCAGAATTGGCTGAGGCTCTCAAGACCCACTATGACATAACTCTGATAAGGGGAAATGTTACTTCAAGCCGTACCTTGAGGTCTATGATCAGTACCCTCCTCCACCAAAGTTCAAAGTGCAAGAATTTTCTAAATTCAGTGGCAACAATAGCACCAGTACTCTAGAGCACATCAGCCGATATATGGCCAATTGGGGATTGCAGCGTTGGGCGAACACATGAAAATTCAGCTCTTTTCACTATCCCTAACGGGCCCGGCATTCAGTTGGTACACGGCATTGGAACTAGGATCTATTACAACTTGGAAACAGTAGGAAGGTCAGTTCCATGCCCAATTCTTCTATGGGTTAGAGGAAGCCACCATCACCGACCTCATGGCTCTCCGTCAGTGCCCTAGAGAGTCAGTCAGGCAATATATCCAACACTTCCGGGAGGCCAGGGACATATGCTATTCGCTCCACCTTTCAGAAAAGAATCTAGCCCAGATGGTGTATGCTGGCCTGAACAGAGCCACCAAGGTCACACATGGGCTGACTGATTTTCACTCTATCGGCCAATTAGTCTCCAAGGTATCGGCTTACGAACGTATGCATCCAGAACAATACCAAGAAAAGACGTTAAGGATGATTAACTATCTTCAAAACGATGAAGAAGCCGAGGTAGCAGTTATACAGTGGTCCAAGCTGAATTAGCCATTGCCTAGCCAATGGCTTAAGCGCCCTGAGGCACCGGCTGGCTACGACTTTGACGTATCTAAGACCGAGTAGATCTTTGATCTCCTTCTTAAGGAGAAGCACCTAGAGCCAATGCCTAGCCACAAGATCATCCCTGCTGAAGAATTGAGGGGACGCAAGTATTGCAAGTGGCACAACACCCTCGACTCTCACAACACAGCCGATGGAAAGGCGCTGTGTCAACAAATTTAGAACGCTATAGAGCAGGGGAGACTGACCTATTCCAAGAGTGCAATGAAGGTTGATCAAACTCCATTCCCACACGTCAACATGTTCGATATGATGACTTTCACTCAGGGCCAAACTAGGCCTGCCACTCCGATTTGCAGCAAGATCAAGACAGCTACAACGAGGGAATTGCGTCGGATCCATATTGCTGTTGAATCAGGCAAGGTCATCACTAAGGGTCAAGCCAGCCCATTCTTCTTGATGATCAACATGGTGGACACCTCGTCTAGCTCGAAGAATAAGGCTAAGGACGATCCAAACAGTGATTGGCTACTAAAATTTAAAGATACCGGTAACATAACTGACATCACGTCCAGCTCCAGAAGCAAGGGCAAGGCCAAGGCCGATCCAAATGATGATCGTCCATTAGAGTTTCGGCCTGAGGAACACTTGTCTGCGAAGGACCTCGCTAGGAACTACCGACCTAGACCTTGAGTCTGGGTCTTGATTGGAATGTACGCTTATCACCATGAGCAGCACGAGAAACGTTGGTTGCGCAAACAGGAGAGGTACCATTCTCACAGTCGACACAACTGACAGCAAGATCACTATCAATGTCGGGGCCACTATCACAACAATGAGCATAAGTTCCAGGATTTCCACCGCGATCGGGAGAAGCGCAATCGCTTTGAGTGCCGTCGTGACGAGGAGAACCACTACGTCAAGCACCATCGGGAAAGGCACGACCATCCCTGAGATCACAAGTTCAAGGAGCACTGAGACTGCCCATTTTTCCAATATTGTTGGGATCAAAGTATGGAGCGTCTGCCTACCATTGAATACTGCCCAGAGTGCTCGGCTCCTCGGCACCAGGACAAACATGTTTTGATGTTCCAGTGGTTGGGATGACCACGATTCGTTACACGGCGTTGTCTGCAGTTGTCACCAGAACGTACAGAACATAAAGACGCAGGCAGGTTGGCCCCAGAATGGCCGTGTAGACAAAACGTATGCAAAGGTCCACCAACACAATCTCAGGCTGAAGAGTCACCCAACAAGCATGAAGAGTGTCACCAAGCCAGATGGTGTCCCAAGGGACTCTCTCACTCGAAAAAGCGCTGAGTTCAACGCCTGCGCAGTCTGAAAGAAGCCGAAGCAACCTACCTTCAGCTCCTAAAACAGGTAAACTTAGGACCAGTCACCACTGTTCACTTACATAGCTGTGTAGTCCATTTACACGGCGTGTAAACACTACACGATGCTCTACTGTGCAGTTTATGGCCTAAACGGTGATTACACGGTGAACCCGTTTACACGGCCGTTTAATTCGTTTTCTTGACTGTTTAATCCATTTATATGCCCTGTAAAAGGCCATTTGGCGCCATTAACCCTATCTAATCATGTCTTAGTATGATATCTGTCATTTGTAAATAGTAAGTTGTTATGCAATTCAAGAATTGCTAATAGTAATAGTAGATTATGGTTTGATCTTTTGTTTATTTGATTCTTAAAATTGGTAATTTATTATGTTTGGCTAATAAAATATCAATTTTCATATTTTTACATGCATGAATATATGTAAATGTATTTATTTGTATTCATTAAATGTAAAACGTTTAATCCGTGTAATACAGTGTACACACCATGTACATGGTCTAAACGCTACACGGTGCCTCACCAACTGTTCACCGTTTACCAGTTTAGGATAACACTCGAGTCGCTATACCATCCTACAAACGAAGGCTCCCACTAGTACTGCCCAAGAGACCCATAGTATGGAAGAGGAAACAGCTGATAAATGATCAAGGGGAAGATGACGATGAAGATGATCTCCTAAAAGAAGAGGAAGCCAACGTATCGGCCAATGTTAACATGGTTTTCCTCCTACCAGAGGAATTCCACAACCCCATGTCAATCCAAGAATCAGTAGCTCAACTCAGCTTGGGACCGGCGGCCATCATCTTTGAGAAGCCAGTCGATAAGTGGTACTGTCACGTCAAGCCACTCTACCTCAAAGGTTATATCAATGGCAAACCAGTTGGCAGGATGATGGTCGACACAGGTGCGGCAGCCAACCTCATGCCGTATGTGAAATTCAAGAAGTTTGACATGACTAAAGATGACCTCATCAAGACAAATGTCATACTCAACGATTTCAAGGGGGAGATGACCATCGCTAAGGGCGTCTTCAGCATCAAACTAACCATTGGGCACAAGACAATCAACATGTCTTTCTTCGTCGTCGACACAAAAGGACCGTACTCGGCCTTGCTTGGCCGAGATTGGATCCGTGCCAACTATTGTGTGCCTTCGACCATGCACCATTGCCTTATCCAGTGGGATGATGAAGAAGTACAAATAGTCTCGGTTGATGATTGTAACGATGTCTCCATAGCAGAAGCTTCATTCTATGGGGGCACAAGGAGCAGAGTGTCTTACAGGACGAGAGGAGCAATAATGGGAGTACGTTGAAGGGTCAAAAAAGGGGCTTGTGTCAGGTCCAGCAACCGGCATAGATGTGTAGATACATACACTTGTGTCAGGGCCGATCTAGATGATCGGCCGATTTCTAAAGATATTCGCACTAATACATGTTGTATGGCCAATCCAGGTGATTAGCCTTAAAAAATATTGGTAAACACTTTTGTAAATAATGAAGTGTTGGTCAGTGATCATCATCATGCCCATTGCTATTTTGACCGGTCTTTATTCTGCACAATATACAATGTTAAATTTGCAGAAGAAGGAAAGCTAGGTTGTGGTTTCACGGTAGCTGACAAATTGGAAGTAGTCGACATCGGACTAGGCGACCGTCCTCGACCGACATATATCAGTAAGAAGTTGGATCCCGAATTCAAAATTCAAATAATTAATCTGGTGAAGGAATTCTTTGATTGTTTTGTGTGGGAATACCACAAAATGCCTAGTCTGGATTGGTCTATTGTGGAACATCAACTTCAAATCAAGCCTAGTTTTCATCCCTATGCTCGATCCCCTAGGAGATTCAACCCCAAAATATTGCCAAAAATCAAAGATGAAATCCAGAGGATGACAGAGGCCGGCTTCATCCGACCATGCAAATATGCCACATGGATCTCAAATATTGTGCCTATTCAGAAGAAAAGTGGGCAACCGTTGTCTGCGTCAACTTCAGGGATCTCAACAGGGCAACTCCTAAAGATGAATATCCAATGCTAGTAGCCGACATACTTGTCAATGCCATGGCAGGGCATAAGATGTTGAGTTTTGTGGCGGAACCGCCGATTTAATCCGGGCCAAGTACACCTGCCATCTCTGGCTTGCAGTGTATTTAGACCAAATTAAACCCGGCGGTTCCGCCACAGCTGGTATCAGAGCCGATCATACACGAACAACAATTATAGCAACTATATTTTCATTTTGAAAGCCTATTTTCAAAATCTTTTCAAAGTATTTGCGAAAATGAGAGTATCACGTATACGCCCATTATAAGGATGTTAGCTTATATGTAGGTGGCATCACTAACTCATCTGACCTAGATAGCAACTCATGTGCATATTCGGCTCCTTGGGAAACAATGCTTCGGCCATAGCAATCCCCAGTACAGGTGGAACGCTATTGGGATTTGCGATTCATTGCGAACCCTGCATTCATGCTGCCTAGGTAAAGCTTTTAAGGGGGGTGGGCATGCTTTGGAGCTTTCATGCCCACCACACTTACATTCGGTTTTAGGATCCATCTTCTTCTCGACAATCCCCAGTACTGGTGGGAAGTCAAGTTTTGAGAAGGTGCAGCGGCCCACTCAACGTTGTCCACACAACGTGAGAATTCGCGTGGATACCACACTAGGTGGTAATGTATGAGCATGCATTTTTCTTGCAGGTACAGTAACCATGAAATGCGTAGCATGGACGACTAGAATTCGGCTAGTTGCATGTAGGGAGAGCACGTGCATATATGCCACTGGAATATCGTTAGTTATAAATGTAAGGATTTGTGAGGACGGATAGGACGATCATGCATCATTTCATCTCATCTCATGTGCTTTGCTATGTGTGTTTGATTGAAAGTAACTAGATTCATATTATGTTTATACACGTGATTGTTTGAAAGTAACAAATTTTACATGAGATTTGTATGAGTGTTGCTACCATTTTGAAGTGTAGATCAACTGCAAAGATAACCATCTAAAACTTTAAATATGAGACTGATAGAGTATGTAAATTGTGATCACTTCGTTATAGAACTCTAACTCTAAAAGTGCTTATATTGTCAAGTTAAAAATCTACACCACGAGGACCCACTGTTAGAAATCTGAAATCTGTTGCTAATCTAAATGGATTTAGTAAAACATTTTATATCAAATCTATAGTCCATAACAAAACAAACAACCTTTGTATATTGATCTTACTACAGAAATACTGTCAAAGATGACCTATAAACTCGTAGATATAACATAAACCCAAGTCTTACAAGGGTTGTGGAAGCTAAATTGCCGTTGACTTAGGCCTTTTCAGCCTCATCAAAGCTACCACAAGAAGAGAGTTTGAAGAAAGACAAAGCTGAAGAGCACTCCAATGACACGGCCTCTGTTCAACATCCGCAATCCGGGATCAATCTGCTCAAGGGATTCGTCGAGCTCTAAGATTAAGTCAGGTAGTTTATACTTGACAACGATTAGCTGCTGGTATAGTACCTGATATCCTATGTAGAATGGATAGATCGAAGTCTATGCTTAGCCATGCTTAGACGGTAGAAGACGAGTGAAGATATTCACTCGCGAGATGATCGGACCCAAAATATTTTACAAAAATTTAAATACGAAAGCAATATGATATGATGTGATGAAAAGATGAGACCGGGCGGAGATATGGGTATATTATGATGAAAAATGATGTGAATGGTTTTGGTGGACTCCACCTGAGTTATTTAAGGCCCATCCGTTATTCGCCTATTGGTCGGCATAACATTGCTACAGTGCTTAACCGGGATATGGGACCGGTGAAAGTCTTACTTGAACCATCCGAAGAACAGAGACTTGGTCCTACCATGTAATGAGGACATTCCTAGCATTCACTCATCTCCAAATGAAATTACACTTGACATAGCTGGTCCAATTACAAGGAGTAGAGCTAAACAATTGGAGAAGGAAATTCATTCTCGGGTGAATGCTAACCTTATGTTTAATAATCAGATTACATTGAATGAACCTATGCTTTTGAGTGCTTGTTTCAATGTTCTTAGGAATGATGGAGTGCACGAACAAGCATGGGATGATGATGAATTCTGCCCGCCAAATATATGCAAGGAACCTAGGACGTGCATGAGAGAGGAAAGGCCATTCAGCTACCATGAATATCAGCCGCTGAAGTGCAAGCAAATAAACCGAGAGTTAGGAATGCATGCAACCAGCAACTAGGGTTGCTAGTCCCCACACGCTCCAGCATGCAGGCAGAGAATACCAACCAGCCCGGCGTCCCACTAGGCTTGGTTATTAATAGAAGTAGTGCTGCAACTTCCCACTACGTGTTCTCAATTATTTTTCACCAAACTGAAACTCCACAAGTGCTATATATCCCTGTAATGGAGGACACGAACAGTAACTCGTGATTGTAATTTTCAGAAATTCCAACTCTTGGAATTCTTATTCCTGCGTGAGTCTCGAGAGGCTTGCAAACTTGTTCTTTCGATTCCTGAGGGAGTTGTAGAACGCCGAACTGCGGTTCACCTAGTTTGTGCCTTCACGTCTATACGGCGTGATTGCGTGGGCTGTTCGTCTGTACGTGGAAGGGTGATTGTCTCGGTAGTTCGTCGTGTGGACAGCCTCGCGGTGCACTGCCTCTTCACCAGGTCACACAGCGACAAGTTATCAAGTTCGCGGATCCTACGAGAAGATCGGGCCACACAACTTGCTACACGCATTGCATAGGCGTGTGCATATCACCATGGGGCCTAGGGGCGCTTGACTCATGGGAGGGCTGACCCGGGATGCCGTGGTATCGCTCCATGGGGGCTAAACCTTGGGAATGGCGGGTTGGAATCGAACTTGGGATGGAACAAGTGGAGATGGGGAATATAAGTGGGAACAAGGCTAGTAAACATATACCCCTGGCATGATAGTTATTCCTAAGAATTAAAATCGATTCGAATCGCTGATGCCCACCAGGTGTGGGAATGCCAATGCCACTGCCGTTCTAACGTAGTAAATGCTTTAATATCTTATTCATTTAATCCTGCTTTTTATATTACATGTTTGTACTTGTATGTTTACATTTCTGCAAGCTATTTTATGATGACATATATGTTGAGATGATGATATATATGAATTATGGATCATGATAATAACTATAATGAATCAAATGAGGCTTATGCTTTAAAAATGGATGATACTTGAAAGTAAGGACTCACTTTTAGTAAGCTTACGCGGGTTAGAGTCAAATCCACAAAAAGCCTTGCATACTCTCAAATGTGTTGGGTTGAAACCGTCCACGGGTAAGTCCTACGAGTACCTCATGTACTCACCCCTACGTTGTTGATATTTTCATTTCAAGAGCTTTATGATCGAGAATGACAATGGTGGGCTCAATGTCATAGCTCAATGTTTCATTTCCGTTGCAAGAGTATACCGGTATTACGTTACGATTTCCGCTGTGAGGTTATTTTGGAACTCTATTTTAGTAAGATTGTACCTCATTTTGAGCGAATATTTTGAAACAAATCAATCTATGTTTGTATGAAATGATGGGTTGTTTTAATTGTTGTGGCTCTTTCGAGGGCTTAATGTGTGTGGTGTCGGCATCCCTAGGTGATGGTTACATCGAGTGCCCTTTTCGGGTAGCTCGACGGACGACCGGGTTTAATTTGGTCTAAATACACTGCAAGCCAGAGGTGGTAGGTGTACTTAGCCCGGATTAAATCGGCGGTTCCGCCACAAGTTTTCTTGATGGTAATGAAGGATACAACCAGATTTTCATGGCTAAGGATGGTGTTTACAAGACAACATTTAAATGTCCAGGGTACATCAGCCTGATTGAATGGGTAGTCATGACCTTCGGCTTCAAGAATGCCAAAGGTACTTACTAGCGAGCTATGAATTACATATTCCACGATCTTATGGGTCGACTGGTTGAAATATCCATGGACGACGTAGTCGTGAAATCGGGATTGGACTTACTCATTTAGCCGATTTATGCCAAGTATTGGAACGGACAAGACACCATGGTCTTAAGATGAATCCCAAGAAGTGTGCTTTCGTATTTACTGCTGGGCAATTCCTTGGATTTATGATTCATGAGTGCGGTGTCAGAATTGGTGATAAAAGCAAGCATGCCGTTGCAACAATGGTCCCTCCACAAGACAAGACTCAACTGCAGAGTCTGATTGGCAAGTTAAATTATATTAGAAGATTCATCTCTAATCTTGCTGGGAGAATCGATCCATTCATGCCTCTCGTCAAGATCAAAAGCGGCGATGACTTCGTCTGGGGTCCAGAGCAGCAAATGGCGATTGATGATGTCAAGATATATCTGACATCACCGCTAGTATTGGTGCCACCACAGTTGGACAAGCCCTTCATTGGCTTCCTATCGGCCAATGAAATTTCCATCGGCTCATCAGTGTTGGTTGAAGACTTTGAAGGCAAAGAGAGAGTTGTATCTTATCTTAGCCCACGTCTCATCGACACAGGGCCCAGGTACACTGAAATGGAATGCCTCTGCCTTTGTTTATATTTTACTTGCACCAAGTTGTGTCATTACTGCAAAGCTGATGTGACCAAGCATATGTTATCGGCTCCCATACTCAAAGGTTGGCTCGGCAAATGGATGTATGCACTCTCTGAATTTGACATCCGATACCAACCGGCTAAAGCCGTGAACAAGCAAGCTCTGGACGATCTTGTCATAGAAAGTATTGCGCCACTAGTCCAATTTTTGCGCGTCAGGCCATGGGTTCTTTTCTTCGATGGGTCAGTGTGCGACCCAGGCTATGGTATTGGATTATACATTTTCTCCCCTTAGGGGGCAATCTATAAGTTTGCCATTCGATTGATAGGACAATTCACTAACAACCAGACCAAATATGAAGCTATTTGCAGGGGTCTAGAATTGTTGCTTGATGCTGGTGCCGATGTAGTAGAAGTATTCAACGATTCAAAAGTAGTGATCAATTAGTTGACAGAGGATTTCAATTGTGCTAGTGATTCCCTGTACAATTACTTTGTTAGATGCTAGGATTTGATGGCACGATTCGGGATGATCACGCTTAGTTAGATACCCAGGGAGCAGAATGACGAGGCTAACAAGCTAGCACAGATGGCTTCTGGGTACGTACCATAGAGTGATGATACATTTAATTGTCTGCTGCAGATTGGAGAGCTGATCTCCTCAAATACTTGAAAGATCTGGCTCGGGGGGTAGATAAGAAGGTACGGTACAAGACTTTGAGGCACGTGTTGCTTGATGATGAGCTATACTTTCAGGCTATCGATGACTTACTCCTGAGGTGCCTCAGACCAGCTGAAGAATTAAAGATCATGCATGATGTCCACGAAGGTACTTGCAGCACTCACCAATCGGCTCATAAGATGAAGTGTCTAATCAGGAGATCTGGCTTTTATTGGCCATCCATATGCTGGAAGATTGCTTCAAATATTACAAATGATGCCAATATTGTGTAAGGCATCCGTGTCACCCACACCATCAACACCTTCTTCATCCTCGAAGATGATATTGCCAGCCTCATCATCACCTGAAAGCTCAAAAGTAGAGGTTGTGTAAGGCATATCTCAGTAGAAGGAACCTCACAAATCTCCACTGCTTGTTTGGTATCAAGGATCCACACTCAAAATGCTCGAGAGCTCGAAGCATACCCAAGAAAGACACCATCCAAGCATCCAAGCAGTGAGACTCAAACTTATCCAAATGCCTCTGTTCTTGAGCACAAAGCACCTGCAGCCAAACGCTCACAAATGCTTGATGTCGGGCTTCCTACCTACCAAAGCTCATACGAGGTCTTCCCTAAGAAAACTCATAGGCAAATCTGGTTAGCAATGTAACAAGTGGTATTGACCGCCTCAGCCCAAAAGCGTCTATGAGTCCTGTGCTCATCAAGCATCATCCATGCCATCTCCACGTGTGTGGTTCTTGCATTCCACCACACTATTCTGAGGTGGGGTATAAGTAGAAGAGAACTGATGCCTAAGAACAAAGTCACGGCAGAAGTTGTCAAAACGAGAGTTCCTGAATTCTCTGCCATTGTCACTGCGAAATACTCTCATGGCCTTATGATTCTCATCATTACACTTTAGGACCAGATATCAAACAAAACCAAAAGACTCTTTAAACTCCAAGAAAAATACCCACAAGAACTGAGAAAAGTCATCTACTATAACAAGCACTGTACCTGAGCAGGACCATCAGTGTCCATATGAAGCAGCTGACCAGGGTAAGTAGTCATCACCTAATAGATAGGTACATGAGAAGTGACAACCATCTTGCCATGATGACAGGGATGACACATTAGATCCTTCTCAGCTTTCAATTTGGGTGATTGTCAGATTAGTCTCATTGAGATCAACCAAACAAGCAAGTCAAAACTCAAGTGACCAAGTCTCCTATGCCACTTCCATATATCTGAGGAAGGTCCAGCAACCAAACAATGTGAAGGGCTAGAAACAGATGAGAGGTTGACCCACAAAATCTGCAAAATAAGAACCCAATAAGCACCCTTCTTAAAGCGCACTTCAAACCCTTCCTTGAGAAGTTGCGAAACTAAAATCAAATTGAACCCTAATTCCTCATAAAAGCAACTTCTCTCAAGGCAAGCTTCAAAGAAAGAGCCATAGAACCAACTCCCAACACTTTACCTTGACCATTATCCCCGAAGGTGATGCTTGGAGCTCACGGGGTGGAGGCTGGAGAACCATCTGTAGTTCCCTATCATATGTCTAGCCGAAGTCCATGATATTTCCTCTCTATCAAACTACCCAATAAATTATTCATCTACCTGCAACTACCCTCTTCCTTTTCCAACTACAACAATTCATTATTTAAATATTAAGCAACACAAGTTTTCCATGAGATAATAAAAATTGTTATAGATACAATTAACATAACACTTTAAATATTTTTAAATCCATTTAATTAACAAAAAAATACATTTTCCTCCCTCCCAAACAAGCTTCCTCAAGCCCATCAGTCTGTCTGTCTCCCCCCATGCCTCAACACCCACCACCATCCTACTCCCTGCTCACCTGCCGTCGTCCTCCATGCACACTGCTTGCTGCTGGGATCGTCCGCGCTCCTCCATTGCCACCCTCTTCTTCCCAACAATCATGCTCCTCCATACGAACCGCCCCTCGCTGCCACCACTCTCTCCTCCCCCACCCCCACCCCACCGCTGGAATCTATCATGCTCCTCCACACACCCTGTTCTGCCACGCCGCCTCTCTCTCCACTCCCTACCACCACAACACTAGTACCAACCCTCTGCCGCCATGGGCATACTTGTGCGTGAGTGGCCCGCCCCGCCAGCCTTGGATCCAGCCCACACCTACCAGCATCCTTTGCCATCAGCAGGCTTGGTCCTCTGCCGCCATCACCCTATCCTCCCATAAGGTTTACCGTAGTCTACTGCACATTTTAATTTCCGCAATGTTTCATTCTATAATGCACAATGGAAGGCATGGTGTGATGCAATGTTGATAGCCTTCCTTGAGGCACAACTACAAGTTGTGTCATTATTTTTGTATCAACAGTGATGTGATAATGTCTGTCCATGTTCCAAAGGTCAATAAAGATGCTGGGCACGCTACGGCCTATCACTGTTTTCTTCAATAACTAAGATTGACCTCAAATATCCGTCACTGTTCTTGTGTCGTTATTATTGTGCCATTTTCACTTAGTGTTGGGTGTCTCATCTAACAACTAGCAACATATGGCACCTCAAAAAATCATCCAAAGTGGCACCATCTTATCAATGAAAAGGTTTCAAAATAACCGAGGACGATACATAATTTTATGAACATAGTAGAAAACAGTAGGGTATAATTTATAGATTTAGGTTTACTTGTAAATAAAGTAATATCATAGATGGTTCCACCAATAAGATTGGCTCCAGTGGTCCATATATGATAGTGTTTCTACATTTAAAGTCCATTTTATGACATTGTAATTCTCATAGTTGTCTAATATATAACCTAAACAACAAATATAGATAACAGACACCTCGAACTATCCAAAACCGGGCAAAATACTCCTAAGGAGTTTTGAGGGTGTTTTTTCTCGACATGGCGCTATGCATCCAATATGTCAACGCTGATGGGTGGGCCTCACCTTTCTTCCCTCTCTTCCATCTTGCTCTCTTTCATTAGAAGAAAACTACCCTCAAAATCGCTTTCAAAACACTAGCATGTGGGACCCATAGCATCATATTAACACTGACATCAGTACACCATGGCACACATTTGCCCACTGTCATGTGTGACAAAAGGTAGGCATTAGCAACAATTAATTAGGCAGCAAAAGTCATGAATTTTATAGACACCTTATCTATTGGCAATTATGTGGTTAGCCTACAATTTATCTATGGGTATATACTCGGCGACTAATTAGCTATTGGCCAATGTCTTTAGACATGCCATCTGTTGGCGTAGGTGAACGTGACAACACTCTATCTATCAGCGGAAGGAGCAGCCCAGCGCCCAAATTGGCCCATGAAAGCCTGCACGCGAGGAATAGGCGGCTGTAAAGAAATTGACCCAACGAAGACCTGCGCTACGAGCCCTATCTCTACCCATTCCCAGCCACCAGAGAGAAGGGCTAGTTTGGCAACCTCATTTCGCCTAGGGAACGGAGGGGAAAGAAGGGAAAAGAGAAAAAATTAGTTTATTTTCCTCTCAATTCCTCAAAATTCCCTAGAAAAATGAGGTTCCAAACTAACCTAAAAGGAAAAAATCCCTGCTGGCATGTCCTAGCACCAGCAGCCACCGCCACTCCATTCTACATCCGAGCTGCCACCCAACTTCAAGGCCCCGCCGCCTCTCCATTCTGCATCCAAGAGCTCCCAGCCCCCTCCACCAGTTGAGCTCCCAGCCCCTGTTGTTGCTCCGCATTCGCATCCCACTGGGACGCTTGCGGCACCCCCTCGCGTCGAACGGTTGAGCAGCAAGCACGTCACCGCCTAGCTCATCATCCTCGGCTGCTGCCTCCACACCGCACATCTAGGCTACTACCTAGCGGGCGCCCCTAACGCGACTTGCACGCCATCTGTTCGACCTGACATCGGCAGCGCATGGCTCCAGCACCGAGCTCTAACTGCTGCCCTGGCCGCTGCATGCATGGCCTCGCGGCTGAGCTCGATGCACTTCCTATGGGAGCCCGACCTACTCTGCATCCCTGCCTCTGAGCGCGAGTAGTAGGACCACCTCCTACATGTAAGTTCCTTGCCTAATTTAGTATTTCAGTTGGACGTTGTACTCACTAACTTTAGTACGTAGGAAAATCCTTACATCGCTAGATGCGAATCAAATTAATTATTGAGGATCGAAAGGGCGATCTAGAGGGGATGACTAGGTCGACTCCTAAAACTTGCAACCCCAAAAATCCCCTCTTCTCTACAGAGCAAGATCAGGTAGCAATTGAGTGCTACTAACCCTAGGACTCAACGAGGCAGCAAAACAGCGGAAGAAAGTCGCTCAAACGCCCACTGAACGGACAAAAGCGAAAGAGACCAAAACCTAGGCTAGCGAGCCCTACCAGCCACTCTACACAATCAAGTGCCTTTGCAGATCAAGCGACAAGTTTGAGTCTAGGAATGTAGTAGAGAGACACCAGCCAAAAGTCTCGGTGAAACACCAAAGCAAAATGAGCCAAAGAAGGCAATAGCCAGGCCAACACCGGACTATTCGGTAGCACAAACCAGACTGTCCAATAGCACGCCAAACTATCTGGTGTAGCATGCCGGATGATCCGGTAGAGCTACATGCACAACCACCCACCAGACTATCTGGTAGCACATATTGGACTATATGGTAGCACGCCGGACTGTCCGACAAAGCTGCAGAAAAATGAGCTCCCAATGCCTAAACTTGACCAAATCTTCTCTAAACTTCACAAAATTTAGCACAAGCTATCTAGATACTATTCCAAAGCTTTCCCCAAAAGATCTACTAAAACAGATCACATGATTAGCGAGAATTTCAGATCTCGTGAAGAAGAGAATCTTTGGGTAAGAAGGGAGAAAACTCAAATCCGACTTGCTAGTGGCAATCCTGCAGGATTGAAATGTTCTAAGACATAATGTCCACATCCTTGCAAGTCCAAAACAGCAAAAGAGAAGGGGAAATGTCGTAGGCAAACCAAAGCACCACAAGCCCTTGAGAAATCACCGAAAAACCAAAGGGAAGTGAGGGAAGAGATTGCTGCACATAAGCACTCAAGACTTGGCCATGAAATCCATTCTATTTCACTCCAAATCAGCTCACAAGGTCTGAATACAAGGTGAAACTCGATATCCAAGAAGCCTCCCACTTCTTGCCCTCTTTCTATGGGGCTAGATCACTCTAAAACCCACTAAACATGTTGCTCTTGCTTGTGAACGAAAATGGCTGCCTAAACCTAAGTCTAAGCAAACCTTAAAACCAGCCAAGAGAGGGGCCTAATGACTAGCCCTCTCCTTATTTGTACTAAAGACTAAGCCCTAAGGCAGTTTTGTAGCTAGACCCCCTAAGATACACACTCTTACATTAAGAAGGCCCGTAGGGGCAAGAAAAGACTGCATTAACTTGGATGAACGGCCACGATGGAGTCCTTGCAACTTCGGTTTCTCCACCTTGTTCCGATGTCCTCCGCGTGTCCAGTAGCTCATCCCTCGGGAGTAACTCCGGTTTTGGGATACCGGCAACCAAGCCCTTGGTTTTGACACTCGAACTAGGAAATGATAGTTGGGCCTCCAGTCTTGAGTCATTTTACGGCTCACGACACCGTCCCGCACCCAAGGTCGCTCTTATGGGCCGAGCCTAACTTGGGCCTCAACCCAAGCCACCTGCCGGTCCACTTGGTAGGGATTTTGTCACGCCTTGGTCACACTCAGGTGTCGCCACCAGGTCACACATAGGTGGACTTCTACTCGCTCTTCTTTTAGCAAGACTTCGGTGTTGACAAGCGCTCATTACAGCCAGAACAAAAGACCGGACTCGGTACACTTGAGTCCCTCAATCTCCCCATTGATGAGTGCCTTGTCAACACCTCACCAACCACCTGAAATGATAGACAAAGAATGAAAAGCGTAACAAAGAACAACAAAAGAAAGAAAAACAAAGAAAATCCACTCAATTGTTCAAAAGCCAAAGAAAGGCAGAAATAAGAGCACAAGAAGTGAACAAAAGCAAAGCCAAAAGACCGCCCTCCTAAGATAAGGGTAACTGCTCAATGCAGCCGATTAACAGAGCATGACCCATCAAGAAAGAGGCAGGGCTCAACACAGTAATGCTAGAAGCAAAGGACGAGCTCCTCCAGAAAGAGGTAAAGGCTCGACACAGCTAAAACTCTAACTCATGCTAAAACTCCAACTCCCCCTGCATTTCAGCCCATCTCACAATGCAAGTTCTCCCCTTGGAATGATACACTCTCCCAACTCTCCAAGAGGTTACCTCTCCACCTTGGTTGGTGACTCCGCTCTCCCCATTGTTGACAATGCACACATCAAGTCCCATGAGAAAAATGTGGTGCAAGTGCAACTAGGTGTAACAAAGAGCTCAAAAAGGGATGGAAAGCTAGCATATACAAGTTCTCGCATACAGAGCATGTGAGGGCAATGGGGCATGCAACAAGCTCAAAAGAATCTATCTACTCAGGTCAAGAGCCAAGTGTGATTTTTAGATTTAGTTTAAAAGAAAGCATCACCAACATGAATAGCATCTAGCAAGATAGGCATGAACAGCAAAATGCTAGCAGTGAATGCAAGGCGTGCTAATCCTAACCTGAGCATATCCAACAAGCCATAAGCAATTCATAGGCTTGCAATTTCAAATTTAGCATTCTAATTTCAAGCAGGATCTAAACATGTGCTAGGGGTTATTTGCTTGTAATGCCACTTCTTACCAACCAATACCAAGCCTAGGCCTATAAAGACCATCAGAAGCTTAAGACACGGTTTTAGTTATTCACAGCCAGATCCAAGTTCTCACCAAAGTGCAAAAGTGAGCAATCTCAAACCAAGACAGTGAGACAAAGCAAATCCACCTGGATCTTTTCATTTCAGCTCAACCAGATACCAATGTATGGAAATTAATTCACAATTCAGATTAGGCAAGGCATCATAAAAGCTTAGGCATTAACTAGCGAAGGTACATAACTAGAACAACCAAGCATGGAAAGATAGCATAAGCATTCAACTTCCTAAACATGCCAGGTTGCCAAGTCAAGTGGTGATCAAGTTTATGATTTTTAGGAAAACAAAAGCGACTAGGCTCTCACATAGTGTACAATAGATCCAAATGAGCTCTAGCCAACCATGATCAAGCAGACTACTGTACATCATAGCACGAGCAAAAACTAGCAAGTCATTCCAATCGAGCTCAAGTGCAAGCGTATACTACACATATACATGATGCAATGCATGAGAATGATATAAAGATGCTTGAAGAAGCAAAAGAAAACCAAAGCAAAAGAAACTCGAAACAAAACATAAAAACTAACAAAACTCCCCCTGACTAAAAGGGAAAGCAAACCCCTAACTCCCCTCGCAAATGGGTGAAGTCATCTAGGTGTAGGGGTTTAGTTAGAATGTCAGCCACTTGGTTCTTACCTGTGACATGCAGTACATCAATGAGTGATATCTCACATCTATGTGTTTCCCATAGCTATCTCTCAGAAAGTGATATCTCACATCTATGTGTTTGGTTCTAGAATGGAGCACTGGATTTTTAGCAACACTAATGGCACTAGAACTGTCACACAAGAGAGGTATCCTCCCATCGGTTAGACCATAATCTTTCAAAGTAGCAAGCATCCATATAATATGGGAGCAACAACAAGCGGCAACTACATATTCAGCCTCACAAGTGGATTGAGCTACACTAGATTGTTTGTGAGAGGACTAGGAAGTTGGCTTGCGATCCAACCGGCACCCCGCAAAGTCGGCATCAGAATAGCCGATGAGGGAAAGAGATGAATCCGTTGAGTACCACAAACCATACTCTGGGGTGAACTTTGAAGGTTCCACCGACGCCTAAGAGGGGGGTGAATTAGGATTTCTAAAAACTAATGCCCCTTAAAACTGCAACAACTAAGCAAAACCTATGCAAGATAAATCTAGCTATGTGCACTAAGGTTTTGCTAAGTGTTGCTAACTCTACCATGGCCAAGTCTTGCAACCTAGATCCACCTAGAAACTAACCTATTAAGCTAGTCTAGGAATGTAAGCACACAATTGCAAGAATATAAATGCGGAAGCTTAAGGGATAGGTAGAGAATGCAAACTCCCGATGACGATGTCGGCGATGGCACACGATGTAGACACCAAGATTTTTTTCCTGAGGTTCGGGGAGACCCGCAGGCCGTCTCACCCCCTACTTCTCATTAGGTACCCCCGCAGGCTTTGCTCTCGCGCAATCCTCAAGGGAGTGCGGCCTCGCCCTTGCAAGGCTAGAGGATGGCAAAGTGACTTCCACGGAAGTCAAGCAACCCTGGTCGGGTCTCCGGATATCCTCAGTACACACCCACATGAGCCCTTCTCTCGCGTAGTCTGCCACTACGGTCTCGCCCTCGCAAGGGTAGAGGATTGTCGGGGCTGTTGGGGTCTTCGGAGTCCTTCTCGTGGAGCTACCCCACTGTCTCCACTATGGGAAGCTTTTAGCAAAACCACCGAGGGCCTTCCTCCCTCTCACAAGATGGTGGCGGCCACTCCACACTCTGGAGGGTCTCACGAGACTTACAGCCGCACTTGATAAAAAGGGTAAACGTGCACGCAGGCACGGGAATAGACAACAAGGCCTAAGCAAAGTTGCACTAAGCACTAGCTATGCTGGGATTTGTCTAGTTATGCTCTTGTAGTGGTTGGGCTCTCAAATGTGTGTATATGGCTCTTTCGATGGATCAAGGTGGTGCCTCTACACTTGTGTTAGCTCAGGAGTCTCCAACCACAATGTGGAGGTTGGGCAAGGGGGTATTTATAGCCCAAGCCTCAAAACTAGCCATTGGGAGCTTTCTCCACTTTTATGCATAACCACAAGACCATCCGGTGGTACACCACCGGACCGTCCGGTGCGTGTAATCGGCTAGCCGTTGAGTCGACCATTGGACCTAAGAATTCGACCGTTGGAACCATTGGACCGTCCGGTGCATGATGAAGCTTCAGTCTTCGATTGCATTGTCCTCGGTCCAGAACGTTCAGTGGTACCATCGGAGCACCGGACCGTCCAGTGCGTTATAGCACTTGGACGCGGTCGCTCCTTCTCTTCGGCCTAGAACGTCCGGTGGTGGACCACCGGACCGTCCGGTGCATGTAATTGCATTGGGTCTTCAAATCTTCAATCTTAGCCATCTTCTACTAACCGGACCGTCTAGTGGGGCTGCACCCGACCATCTGGTGCGTGAAAAATCTGGCCCGCTGACCGGCCAATAGGACTGCCATGTTAGGACTTCACAATTCCGATGTATGATGGCTTAGGTCTTCTCTTGTGATTTTTTAGACCTTTTTTGAGGTGTTTGTTCCCCAAGTCCATCTCTTGCATCCTAGGACTTTATAAAAAATACTTGCACAAGCATTAGTCCCAAATAGTACGTGTTGTCAACTCAACCACCAAAAATCAAATTAGGGAACTAAGCACAGGGCCTATGGTCCATTTTCCTTACAAACTTGACATACCTCATGATCCGCTTCACAGCAGTACAGTGTGATGCCCTTTGAGATGCCTGAAAACGAGCACACAGACCTATAGCAAACTGTATATCTGGCCTCATGGCAGTCAGGTACATGAACGACCCGATCATCCCTCGGTACACTTTCTGATCAACCTCCTCATCTCTTCATCCTTGTCTAGCATGGTGGATGTAATCATCGGAGTCATTTGAGGCGAAGCATCCACCATCACAAACTTCTGGAGTAGATCCCACATGTACTTGCTCTAGTGGATGAAGGTACCCTATGGAGTCTATCTGATCTAGAGCTTTAGGAAGAACTAAAGTTCTGCCATTAGGCTCATCTCAAACTCCTTCCTCGTTTGCTCTGAAAACTTGCTCACAAGTGCATGAGAAGAGCCACCAAAGATGATATCATCCACATATATCTGAACGATTAAAAGGTCATTGCCATGCTTTAGCAAAAATAGAGTCTTGTCCACACTCCCCATCTCGAAACCCTGGGCAACTAGGAATTTCCTAAGTCTCTCATACCAACCCAAGGGAGCTTGCTTCAAGCCATACAAAGCCATCTGCAACTTGAACACACGGTTAGGATATTTGGGATGGTCAAAACATAGGGGCTGCCTCACATAGACCTCTTCCTGTATATACACATTCAGGAATGCACTCTTCACATCCATTTGGTATATCTTGAACCCTTTCGAAGCTACCAACGCTAAAAGAATGCGAATGGCTTCTAATATGGCCACAGGGGCAAAGGTCTCTTCATAATCTATCCCCTGTTTCAAGCAAAAACCCTGAGAAACTAGCCTAGCCTTTCTCACCACTACTCATCATCTCCCTTCTTGTTCTTAAGCACCCACTTGGTACCTATAGGATTGTAGTGTGGTGGAGGCTCAACTAAAACCCGAACTTGGTTCCTTTCAAAATTTTCTAGCTTCTCATGCATGGCATTGACCCAATTCGGATCAGATATAGCGTGTCCAACATCATGGGGTTCGAAAGAAGCAACAAATGCTGAGTGTGCAAAAACAGCAAGAGAAGTGGACCTGGATCTTGTAACTCTCTCATGTAGTCCACCAATTATGTTCGTCAAAGGGTGATCCCGCTGGACCATCCTAGACGGCTGTGGCTCAGAGGTCACCTCCCTTGCGTTCTCAGGAGGCCCTGCTGCCTATACTGTTGGATCTTATGGAGGTAGCTCCTAAGTAGTTGAAGGAGAAGGTACTGGGGCTCCCTCCTGATCCTCTAAAAGTGAAGCAGCAGGTTCTGGAGCTGCAGCAAGCACAGTATCACCAGAAACACCTCCATCTTCTTCTTCATCTTCGAAGATGGCAATATCTAACCCAGTATCACCTGCAAGCTCAAAGCTAGGGGTTGTGCAAGGCATCGTTTCATCAAATATAACTTCACAAGTCTCAACAATCCTGTTGGAGTCCAAGAGCCAAATATGGTATGCAGCGAATGCGTAGCATAGCCAAGAAAAACTCCATCAAAACTGCGAGGTTCAAATTTGTCTAAATTCCCCTGCTTGAGCACAAAGCACCTACAGCCGAGCACCCATAGGTGGCTCACTTTTGGCTGCCGCCCAAACCACAACTCATGCAAGGTCTTGTGGAGAAGAGCTCGGAGAAAAATGCAGTTGGAAACGTAGCACCCCGTGTTAATCACTTCAGCCCAAAATTTCCTAGGAGTCCTATGCTCATCGAGCATCATCCTAGACATCTCAACAAGGGTTTGATTCTTGCATTCTACCACACCATTCTGTTGGGGGACATATGGGAATGAAAACTGGTGTTCAAGACCTGGACTATGGCAAAAGACTTTGAAATGATCATAATTGAATTCTGAGCCATTGTCACTGTGTATAGCTCTCATGACATGATTTGATTCCTTTCTCCACCTCAAAACCAAGTCATGAACAAACTCAAAAGCCTCATCCTTTGTTTCCATAAAATGCACCCAAGACCAGCGAGAAAAGTCGTCCACGATCACAAGAATATACCACTTCCTACCAATAGACCTCACCTGAGCAGGACCAACTGTGTCCATATGAAGAAGCTCTCCGGGGTGAGCCATCATCACCTAATTCATAGGTGTGTGAGAAGGAGAAACCATCTTCCCATGGCGACAAGGATGGCAAACAAGGTCGCACTCACTCTTTAACTTGGGCAATCATCGGATCAGGTCAAGTGAGATAAGCTTTGCAAGCAAATAAAAGCTTAAATGGCCTAGCCCCCTATGTCACTTCCACAAATCAGAAGAGGGACTAGCTAGCAAACAACAAGAACGACCAGGGGAGCTCGAGAAATCAACATGAAAAACCTTCCCAAAAGGCAAAACAGGGCAAACAAGATCTTCTCGTGCATCCAAAACTCACGAACAACCTTTCTTGAAATGAACCTCATAGTCTTCATCGAGAAGTTGCGAAACAAAGAGAAGGTTGTAACCAAGGTTAGCAATGAAACCAACATCCCTCAGAACAAAATTCTCAGAAACAAGAATAGTGCCAACACCATTCACCTTACATGTACCTTTATCCCAAAAAATGATGTGCTCGCTGGAGCTCACTGGGGTGAAACTAGAGAACCATCTGTGATTGCCGATCATGTAGCGCGAACAACCACAATCCATGAGCCATATGTCCTCTAGGCCTCCATCTTGCATCAATAGTGGTTTATGGGGTGAGCATATGGTCCAACACTGGGGTTAGTCTGAAAAGAAGCAAACTAGTATCGAGCCATCTACTCAAAAGAAGGGTTAGAGATATTAGAATCAAACATCCCAAAACCCCTGTCTCGCGCAAACTGAGACTGCCGGTCACCACGTCTAGCAAAGCGTGGTCCGTCGTAGCTCTCAAAGCCTCAGTGAGGAGGAGAAAATTATACTGCTCATGACCCGGTGCCCTACCGGCAAAGCATCCACCACCTATAGCACCATGATGAAAACAGTCTCCTCTACCTCCACCTACACGATGTGGTCAGCGGTCTCGTCTATCCCCACGCTGAGGTGCCACATCAGGCCTACCACCCTGGTAGTACTTGTCCTCGTTCCTCAACACAACCTCTCTATGCTCAGCTCTCATCCTATGGTAGCAAACTCCACCAAGTGATCCTCTCTATGGCTGTAGTCACACATTTACCTCTTGGGTGGAGTATCCTTAGGTTGGCTCTGGGTCTTAAGTTGAGGAGTGGGCTTGGGAGGAGCATTCCTCTTAGCCCCTTGCTTAGAGCTCTCAGGAGGTGAGTCAACTAAATTCCTCATAGGAAGAGTGTCAAGTGGGTTCCTAACAAAGTGATGTTTGGGAGTCCACACTCATTTCTTGGGTGGCTCCCTTAGCTTCTCTACCCATACCCCATCCTTGGGATTTCCATGCTCAAAAGAGGGCTTGTCATGGGTAACAGAAAACTGCTCACTAATAGGAATCCCACCCAAGTCACCTATCTTCCCATACAATTTATCAAAATCAGCCTGGGTGTAGTGGTAGCCAACCCCCAACTTGTCACTCAACTTGAAAGTGGATACAATCATGCCAAGTTGCGGCTCCATAGCCGAAATCCAACTGAGAATGGTCCTAAGATAGGTATTCTCATCTTCTAGCTGGACCTTCTCAATGGCCAAATTATCAATCCTACCTCTAAGGCCTTCAAGCTCAGTCTTTTCAGACTTCCTAAAAGTAGCCCTAGTCTCTTCCAACTCCTTTCTAAGGGTTAGGCAAATAGCACAAGCACCAAGCAAAGTCAGCCCAACTTTCAACTCCTCTAACACTGTAGTAGTAGTGAAAAGCAAATCTATATTACCAGCATGCTTTGAGGGTAACTCAGTCAATTCAATAGCTAAGACCTGACAATCAGTGCACTCGACAACACAAGCTTTCTTAGCCACAGCAAGATCATACAAACCACATGCAAATTTAGACTTAATAGTCTCAAGCTCAGCCTCTAAAGAAGCAGCCTTAGCATTTGCAAGCCTGAGATCCTTAGCAGCCATTCTAAGCAAGCGATCCTGGTTTTTCAAAGCAGTGTACATGGCATAATCCTCATCATCACTGAGCCTCAGTGTTGGACTTGTTGCAGACGTCTGAGTTGGTGGAACCAGCTTGATCTCAAACAAGCGCCATGGTGCAGTAGCCAATCTCGTCACCGAAGAAGTAGAGTCCAGCAAGCCTGACGATCTTCTTCTCATCATCGTCATTGCTATCGGAGCTGGAGTCGCTTGAGCTGCTGTCACAATTGCTAAGGCTGGTGAGGAAGGCACGGTCGTGCTCCTGGGCATGCTTCTGTTACTGCTTGACGAACTCCTTCTTGTTGAAGAATGACTGCTTCTTCTTGTCCCCTTGTACTTGCCCTTTTTCTTATCAGAGACGTACTCACCCATGTGCTTCCTGGCGGAGTACTTCTCTTGAGCTCTTCTCTAGGGTAGTCGGTGATGAAGTGGTCCGTCTTCCCACACTCACAATACTGGAGCTTGTCACGTCTTCTGCGGCTCATCCTGTTAGAGTAGAGGCATTGGAACTTGTTGGACAGCAGGCACAACTTCTCATCATCTAGTCCTTCAAGGTTCTCCTCTATAGATGAAATCAGAGAAAAATCATAGCCAACAGAAGGGTTAGGGTTAGCAGCACCGCCACAGCTAGGGCTAGACATAAGAGCTAGGCTTTTGGGAGTTGTTCCACTCATCTTGGCATATGCCTGAGAGTCAACCTCCAAAGCCTTCAGCTTGCTATAAAGCTCATATGTGGAAAGGGTCTCATAGCCAGCTGACTCCACTATAGACTCTTTCTTCAATTGTCAAATACTCCGATCCAGAGCATAGAGAAGCTTGCAAGCTTGCTCATGGTCATCGTAAGGCAAGACCCCATTTCTTGCATTCGCACGGATCTTGTTCACAATCGATTGAAAATGACTGAACATTCCGTCGATGCTCTCGCTAGGTTGCTGGGAGAAGTTCTCATACTCTCTCTTGTGCACCTCAAACAACCTGACCTTGACCTAACTAGTCCCCCCATGGAAGTTACTGAGGGTAGTCTAGATCTCTTGTGCTGTCTTCAAGTGCACAACCATATCAAACTCAAGGCGGCACAAGGCAGTAAGCAGCAAGTTCCTTGCCTTCTTGTTTGCTTTGTGTTCCCATTGATGCTGTTGGGTAACATAGTTCTCTACCACTTAGTAGCGAGCATCCTAATAAATATCCCAGATAGACGAATGTTGGCTCTAAAGGAACGCAGACATGCGCAACTTCCAGAAGGTGAAATCTGGGCAATCGAACACTAGGATCTTGCCAAAGGACAAATCCATGGTCACCTCTCCGTGGATCTAGAACCGGTTATGGTATAGAAGACCGTAACTTGGCTCTGATTCCAATTGAGGACCGAAAGGGCAACCTAGAGGGGGTTGAATCGATCAACTCCTAAAACTTGCAACCCAAAAAACCCTCTCTTCTCTACTAAGCAAGATTTTGTAGCAACTGAGTGCTATTGATCCTAGGAGTCAAAGAGGCAGCGAAACAGCGGAAGAAAGTCGCTTAAACGCCCATTGAATGGATGACAGTGAAAGAGACCAAAACCAAGGCTAGCGAGCCCTACCAGCCACTCTAGACAATCAAGTGCCTTTCTAGATCAACCGATGAGTTCATGTCTAGGCATGCAGTAGAGAGACACCAGCGAAAAGTCTTGGCGAAGCACCCAAGCAAAATGACCCAAAGAAGGCAACAGCCAGGCCAACACCCGACTATCCGGTAGCATACACCGGACTATCCAATTTAGCACACCAGACTATCCAGTAAAGCTACCTATGCATCCACCCACCGAACTATCTAGTAGCACGCTAGACTGTCTGACAAAGCTGTAGAAAAATGAGCTCCTAAAGCCTAAACTTGACCAAATTTTCTCTAAACTTCACAAAATTTGGCACAGGCTATCTCGACCCTATTCCAAAGCTTTTCCAAAAAGATCTACTGAAACAGATCACGGGATTAGCGGGAATTTTAGATCTCATGAAGAAGAGAGTCTTTGGGCCGAGTAAGAAGGGGAAACTCATATCCGACTTGCTAGTGGCAATCCTACGGGACTGAAATGTTCTAAGACATAATCTACACATCATTGCAAGTCCAAAACAGCAAAAGAGAAGGGGAAATCTCGTAGGCAAACCAAAGCACCAAAAGCCCTTGAGAAATCACCCAAAAACCAAAGGGAAGTGATGGAAGAGATTGCTGCACACAAGAACTCAAGACTTGGCCACAAAATCCATTCTATTTCACTCCAAATCAGGTCACAAGGTCTGAATACAAGGTGGAACTCAATCTCCAAGTAGCCTCCCACTTCCAGTCCTCTTTCTATGGGGCTAGATCACTCTAAAACCCACTAAACATGTTGCTCTTGCTTGTGAACGAAAATGGCTGCCTAAACCTAAGTCTAAGCAAACTCTAAAATTAGCCAAGAGAGGGGGCTCATGACCAGCCCTCTCCTTATTAATACTACAGACTAAGCCCTAAGGCAGTTTTGCAGCTAGACCCCCCAAGTTACACATTCCACTCTTGAGTGATTTTACGGCTCACGACACCGTCCCGCACCCAAGGTCGCTCTCATGGGCCAAGCCGCCTCAACCCAAGCCTTCTGCCAGTCGACTTGGCAGGGATTTTGTCACGCCTCGGTCACACTCGGGCGCCGCCACCAGGTCACACTTTGGTGGACTTTTGCTCGTTCTTCCTTTAGTAAAACTTTGGTATTGACAAGCGCTCATCACAGCTAGGACGAAAGACCGAACTCAGTACACTTGAGTCCCTCAATTATCTAGGCAAACAATCAGGTAAAGTATAGGTTTTTCGTGAAAAATCCTTAATGGTTGGAGATCAGTATATTTTGCC
This sequence comes from Paspalum vaginatum, assembly GCA_030272315.1. Taxonomy (NCBI): domain Eukaryota; kingdom Viridiplantae; phylum Streptophyta; class Magnoliopsida; order Poales; family Poaceae; genus Paspalum; species Paspalum vaginatum. The sequence goes on along the minus strand of CM059021.1, from coordinate 13,834,207 downwards.
ATGAAAAATATATTGAATACATTTACTACGATTTCACAAATCTTACCATGGTAGACTGAGTACTATATAAAAACATAGTTCCTGCAATTAGCCAATACAGATTTTTTTAAGTGTCACCAAAATTAAAGGTTGGTTGGAAAGGACAGGTTTACATTGTTTGAAATGAGAACATATGGATGTCTTTTTGGCCCTATACTGGTCATTGTGCTTACACATTGTGGTTTCATCTGTTAGTTTGTTGTTTGAATGTGCAAAAATGAGATATTTCTGAGGTTTGTTGTTGCTACCTAGGTGGGTTTGTTCATACATTCAATATTTTTGACTGGAGTTCTGTCAAAGTGCATCATGGATAAAAGATGGATGGATTTTCCGTACGCAAACTGATGAATATAGAAAGTGGCAATTTTTTGGAGTATGCTTTTAGTAACTCAGCTACATGGAATAAGATATTATGCCCATGTAAGCGATGTAAAAATCATTCTAACTATTTGGGAGTTGAAATCTTTAGGAAAAAGTATACATAACCCCTCAACCTTTGCCTAGTGGTCCTCTTCACACCCTGAACTTCAAAACCGGATATTTAACCCCCCCAATGTTTACAAAACTGGTTAAAACACCCCCTGGAGTGGTTTTGAGGGTGGTTTGCTACAGTGGCCATGCTAGGGCCCAAATGCCAGTCCCCTCTCCTCTTCTTCTTTCCCGTTCTGGTCCCCTTTGTGTTCTGGTGGCCGCCGAGCCCCATTTACCAGTGGCCGGGTGCTGCCGTGTCTCCACCTTGCTCGCAGTCGGGCGCCAAAGCGCCCCTACCTCTTGTGCAGCTGCTGCAGCAATCTCCTTTGGTTTGCAACCCGGCGCAGCCCCAACCTCGTGCCTCCTCGACCTGTGTGGCGCACAGCCCCCCGGCGACCTCCTTCGGCACCCAAGCCCGCATGGAGGCACGACCTCACACCTTCTCGGTCGCGCTGCATCCTGACCTATGCACGGTCCCGACCTCACACCTCCTCAGCCAACAGCTCTTCCTCGGTCGGCGACCTCCTCCTCAAGCGAGCCCGATGGGCATGTCACCTCGACCACGCGGTGGCTGCGGCGGCCTCCTCCTCAAGCGGTTGGGACTTCACCTCCTCCGCACGGCACCCTCCTACCTTGCCACAACCGTCTGCCAGACTAGCAGTGTCGCCCTCTCACGCACCCCATCCAAGCGCCGCTCCGATCCTGCGAATCAACTGCACGCGGCACACCCTGACCCCGCGCGCATCGTTCTGACCTCGTGTGGTGACCCTGACCCTGCGCAGCAGTCTCGACTCACCGCAGAGGCACTGGACGAGTAGGGCTGAAGGGTGGCGGCAAGTTTGGTGAGCGCGCAGAGGGGCTGGCGAGCTACGTGGAAGGGTGGCGGCACGTGCGGTGGGCGCACAGAGACATCAGCATGCAACATGGGCATGCGAAGAGTGAGCAGAGGAGCCAATGAGCTGCGTCGATGCACAGCGTGGGCGTGAGGGCAGCATGCGGAGGTGCCGGCATCACCACATGTGGTGAGCGCAAGGAAAGCACCGGCAAGTGCGGCGGGCTGGCGGCGGCCCGTCTAAGGACACATCGGCAACCAGCGTGGGCTAGCGGCTCTTGACGTGGCGAGCGAGCGGCGACGGCTGAAGCAGGCTTAGGCGGCAGAAGAAATGGAGAGAGAGGAGAAGAAGTGCCTCGCCCGCAGCCTCGCGGAGCAGAACGGGAGAGAGGAAGAAGATAGTGGACTGACTTATTGGCCCTAGCGTGCTACAGTAGCAAACCACCTCAAGAGGTGTTTTATCCGGTTTTTGAACTTTAGGGGGTTAAATATCCAGTTTTGGAGTTCAGGGGTTGGGGGGGTTATTTATACTTTTTCGAAATCTTTAGCAGAAATGTGCCCATGTGACCATAGGTATGATTCAATAAAATTAATCAATTACTTTTAATAGGTGGCCTCTGAAATAATAGAAAGTTATTACTTTAAACATACTTAACCTCTTATTGGTTTTTTATCTTTTCATTTTTAGTCTAAGGGCTTGAAACAGAATTGTGCCATTTTAGATGAAATGTGAAATAAGGAATGTTCTAATTTTCAAATTGGTATGGCTATTGTGTTCAAAACCTACAACATGGGCAAAAGAATAGAACATGGCATTTTTTGACTTGATTATAATTCATATTTTATAGCTTGAATAATGTCAGGATTGCATCAACATATTGATTATAAGAGATTTTACCATGGTTGAAAAGGTACCCACCGTTACCACATGGTACCACTAATTTTTACAAATTTTAAAAGCCTCTATGCCCTTTGTAGAATTTGAAGTTAAAAATATGGGCACCGGTCCCACCATTTTTATACCGGTCTGGTACTAGTATCGTGGTACTGCCTATTTCTAAACCGTTAGATCTTCTCTGATGGGCGACTCCTAATTTTTCCAACCACTGTAAAATTTGTAATTAATTATATGTTTATTTGAAGAAGACAGAGAGGACCTTTTTCTGTTTTATTGTTTCAAGCCACATCTTTTGATTCTTAGCAAGATTGCTGTCCAGGTTTAGATTTAGCATATAGTCAGGTCTTCATCAACAAAGATTCTGTCATGTGCACTTGTCCAACTTCAGTAGGAATGCTTCATGAACTATTGCTTTAACTGTCTAATTAACACTGTTTTATCTTGTTGAAGGTTCATAGGTACACAGTTTGCATGTTTCGTGAGTAGCAACCGTGGAGTAAGGAGTTGCAAGTTTTTGGGAGGCAACCTTTTATGCAGGAGGCAGCCAGACCATAGTTAATAGAGAAGGTAGACATTCTCTTTGTGAAAATGTTAACTAACCATGCTAATACTAGCTATGGCCTTCTCACTATTTGATCCTTATTTTGAAAGTGCATGTATGCAACTTTACTTGGTTAGCTTGAACCAGATGTCTAATGAATGTCACCTGTGATGAATATGTGAATTGCGACTATGAATCTATATTTGAAGAGTGATTGATGTTACTTTATTTGGTTGTATTATTTTTATGTGCAATTTTATTTACTTGTAATGAGTATGCAAGAGGCATTTTAGTTTAATGCTGGAAATGTGTTGTGCCAAGAAATAAGGTGTTGGAAGGTAATGAAAATTGTCAACCTTGCCTCTCTAATCGGCCAAAATTGAATTGTTGGCAAAGGTGCTAACAATCGGCGTAGGTCCAATCTATGCCCACATTTGAACGGTCAGGAAAGGCAAAGACGACAACTTATTTCGCAACACTTGTCTATGTGTTGGCTAAACTTTTGCCCACAGTTTATATGCAGCGGAATGCGGCCTTTGCCGACTGCACCAGGGGTTGGCAAAACGGCGTTATGGTGTAGTTATGGGACCCACAGGCCACAACACCACGATAGCCGAAAGCACCCTTGAAAAACCACTTAGAGGGGCACTGACATGTGGGACCACAACACATCATTGAAAACCACCCTCTAAACCATTGAGGGGGAGTTTTGTCTAGTTTTGGATAGTTTAAAGTGTTCATTTGGTTGCAAATTAGACAACCATCTCAAGTACAAATTTGTAAAAACTGAACACTACCCAATAATTAATACAATAGGCATGTAAATACATACACTAGGAACAACGTGAATGCAAATGAGTAGCCATGCAAAACTAGGATGAGGTTGTTGTATGTACGTAACTGCTAAAGATAGCCCAATACCAACTGTATGTCAGACAGCTAGCATGATATAGTCAGGACAAGTGCCACAATCAACCACAGGTAAATCTTAACATTGGAGTCAACTAGTTTTGTTTGCATGCCACACAGAGACTAGCACAAATTCACCATAGCGGTCAAGCTACAAACCGATGGACGACGGCCGTCAATGTTCGCAAACTCGACAAATCCCAACCTGCCAGCTCAAACATCTATTTCGCGGAGCGTTTGGTTTGAGAAATGTACTCATGAGAAGTGGGTTGACGATAGATCAACTCATTCAATAAAATTTGGTGGAATGAACCCACCCTCATCCTAGTACTAATTGTTAACTTGTGCGGAATAGAATGATGATGTATTAACCCATTCAATTTCACGGACCAAATTTTCTTTGGTTTGTGGAATGGAATGAGTTGATCCACCATCATCACATTCCTCACAAGTTAACAATTAGTACTAGGATGAGGAGTGCGTACATTCCACCAATTGTGCAATGAGTTGATCTATCATCAACTTGTTGAGCATCAACTTGGACAGGCCTGCCATTGGCCGTTCACCGGACTATACGGTAGGCAGGGCCACAGGACATGCCAGACAGTCCGGTGTAGTCAAGTCTGAGTAGATTCTCACGGTTTGTGCGTGATCTGGTTGGATTATGACTTGTACAAGGGTCCAGACCTCCCTCCCTATAAATATAAAGCGATACGGCCGAGTGAAGACATCAACACACAACCCAATCGAATCTATTATTTACTTTACCTTTCATGTTATCTCTTCTCTAACCCTAATTCTACTTCTCCCTCCTCCATGCCATTCGTCCTCTGATCTCCACGACCAGAGACGGTGCCCTAGTGTGACGGAACCGCCGATTTAATCCGGGCTAAGTACACCTACCACCTCTGGCTTGCAGTGTATTTAGACCAAATTAAACCCGATCGTCCGTCGAGCTACCCGAAAAGGGCACTCGATATAACCATCACCCAGGGATGCCGACATCACACACATTAAGCCCTCGAAAGAGCCACAACAATTATAATAACCCATCATTTCATACGAATATAGATTGATTTGTTTCAAAATATTCGCTCAAAATGAGGTACAATCATACTAAAATAGAGTTTCAAAATAACCTCGCAGCGGAAATTGTAACGTAATACCGGTATACTCTTATAGCGGAAATGAAACATCGAGCTATGACATTGAGCCCACCATTGTCATTCTCGATCATAAAGCTCCTGAAATGAAAATATCAACAACGTAGGGGTGAGTACGTGAGGTACTCGTAGGACTTACCCGTGGCCAGTTTCAACCCAACACATTTAAGAGTATGCAAGGCTTTTTGTGGATTTGACTCTAACCCATGTAAGCTTACTAAAAGTGAGTCCTTACTTTCAAATATCATCCATTTTTAAAGCATAAGCCTCATTTGACTCATTATAGTTATTATCATGATCCATGATTCATATATATCATCATCTCAACATATATGTCATCATAAAGTAGCTTGCAGAAATGTAAACATACAAGTACAAACATGTAATATAAAAAGCAGGATTAAATGAATAAGATATTAAAGTTATTACTGCGTTAGAACGGTAGTGGCATTGGCATTCCCACACCTGGTGGGCATCAGTGATTCGAATCGATTTTAATTCCTAGGAATAACTATCATGCCAGAGGTATATGCTTACTAGCCTTCGTGTTCCCACATATATCCCCCATCTCCACTTGTTCCATCCTAAGTTCGATTCCAACCCGCCATTCCCAACGTTTAGCCCCCATGGAGCGATACCACGGCATCCCGGGTCAGCCCTCCCATGAGTCAACCACCCCTAGGCCCCATGGTAGGACCAAGTATCTGTTCTTCGGATGGTTCAAGTAAGACTTTTACCGGTCCCATATCCCAGTTAATCACTCTAGCAATGTTATGCCGACTAATAGGCGAACAACGGATGGGCCTTAAACGACTTGGGCGGAGTCCACCAAAAGCATTCACATCATTTTTCATCATAATATACCTATATCTCTGCCTGGTCTCATCTCTTCATCACATTATATCATATTGCTTTCGTATTTAAATTTTTGTAAAATATTTTGGGTTCTATCATCTCGCGAGTGAATATCTTCACTCGTCTTCTACCATCTAATCATGGCTAAGCATAGACTTCGATCTATCTATTCTATATAGGATATCAGGTGTTTATGCAGGTGGGGTTTCAAACAACTCCTGAACGTAAATGCACAATCATATAAGGGTGGTGAGACTCCCTAAGTAGGTGTATATGCCTAAGGGGCCTACCTTTGTTGTTGAAATAACCTGAACAAACTAAACTAGAGTTAGTTTGCCGGGTTGTGGGGCTTTGCCCTAGGTAACGCCTTGATCACTTGGACAACTCCTCCTTCCAAATACCACTTTAGGGACCTCCAGGTGGTTTTTGGGTCTTAGTTGGTCTTTTGGACACCGTTGTTTGAAGTAGTTCCACGCACTTGCTTCTTGATCACGTATCTGCAGTAAGCGTCACTATATGAATGATATGCATAATGCAATGAATGAGATGTGTGAATAGCAACCATACATACGAATAATCATTCATGGATGGACAGAATGGTGATTGATAAACTACTTAAACAGAAAGTACTCTTATGGACGTAGAGCAAGTGGACAATCATAAAGTCACACTTATAAAAGCTATTGATGATTTTGTCAACATGTTAACGATGTGATCCGATAAAAGCAAGCGATAATTGTTTAGATTACTAAGATAGGCGTGGTGTGTTTATTTCCATTCAGCAAGTCATACATAATTTGTCGTATGTTGAATTATTGTTATCTATATTCTACGGTAACTAGGCATATGAGAATGGAGCATGCACAAAGTGTGAGGCTCATCTATACATGAGTTCATACATAACAAGTATATTAGATAGGAGGGATCATAAACTAACAAGATGCATGCCCACTGACATCCCCTTTTTATTTTCTTTATTTCTAAACCTAATAAAATGACTATTAATGGATCCCTCAAGTAACAGCAAGCAAAATTCATGAAAGAAATTCACAAGCACACTTACACAGTAACATATCTTCAAGTGTTTTGATGGAATTTTTGCAACACATTGAGTAGCATTTTTCCATTTTATTGATTAAATCACCCTATCACGTGTCATTTTCAAAACACATAGCAAACAGCAAGCAAAACACACAAAACATTATTTCTAGGCTACATTGGATCAAATGAGTACAATATAATTTCTATGGATTTTTCTGGATAAGTTTTGTGTGGTATATATTTTCATACTCTAAAAATACACTAAATACACACATAGGGGTAAAACAGTAACTAAACATTGCATGCTAGGGTTTCCAAAAATCACCATAGATCTTAATCATCGTATAAAAGCTATTGTCCAAGTTTCATAATTTTTAAAGGTGTTTAATTTTAGTTTTGCTAATTATTTATGAAATCATAACATGCAAGCAATCAGGGGCAAAACAGTCATTTCATACAGCAAGGCTTAGTCCACTGTGTAGATCTATTCATAAGCAATCCAACAAAATGAGTTTCATATTTTTTATGATTTTTCTACTAATTTCTAGAGCATTTTAAAGTTTATATGCCAAATGACCTCTCCGTAATTAAACCTAGATAACAAGGGGTAGCAAACAAATATCCCTAGACTCAGTGAACAGTATACCAATTTAGCATATATCTAAGGTTAGATCTGCAAAAATCCAAAGGCTCAGGTTAAAATGCTCAAACATAATAGATCTAGGGTTTAACCTGTAAATTTCGCAAGACACAATGAACAGTCACATAATACCCAGAAACTGCAGGGGCTTAACTGCGAAACATCGCTCCTTCTTCTACCTCTGGCCGTGCGTAGGGAGGGAGGACAACGGGTTCGGCCGGCAGCGTAGGGGCATGGATCGACGGTGGACAAGGTCGGGGAAGGTGTTCCCGGCCGCACGAAACCTTTCCCCTAAGGTCTTGTCGCGTGGGGAGGAGAGGCTTGGTGGGGAACGCGCATGAACCGGGCACCGGCCATGGCGTGTCAGTGGTGGCGGCGCCGGTTCGATCCCGCGGCATAGGGGGTGAAAGGGGCCATGGTCGAGCTCCCGAGATGCGCGGCGTTGAGGCGAACCTGGAGGACCCGGTCAGGAGGCACAGGGACAGCCTGGAGAGGACGTTTCATGGCGATGAACTGGGGTGAGGGAGCGATGCGGGTGGTGCACGTGGGGAGGCAGCTAGGGCGATGGCGGCACCCGAAACTTGGGGGTTTTGGTGGAGAAGGTCGTGGCACCTCCGGTGCTTGTGCTAGCTCGCCGGGAGAAGGCCGGAGGCGACCGGCACACGGGCTCATAGCGGTGGCTCCCATGGCGTCAGCGCTCTGGACATGAGACCAGCAGGGGAGGGAGCGCGAGGGCAGCGAGAGTGAGGGGCGAGTGAGAGCGAGAGGCGCGGGCTCGCTTCCACCCGAAGGAGATCCAAGGGCGCTGGGTAGGCGAGCAGGGCATAGACGTCGCTTGCCCAGCTTCGGCTGGCAGCCATGGCCACGTGGGAGCAAGGGAGAGGGGAAGAAGATGGTGGCTGCTGCATGGAACGGGACCATGGACCTCGTCTTAATGACATGTGGGACTAGGTAAGGGAAAATGAGCCTGAGTGCGTGGACCGGGTGTACGAAGGTGCGTAGGTGTTTTTCAAAACCAGGAGTGGACGACTGGTTTCCGGTACGCGGGAATCCGAGGCCTGACTGGTGGGGCCCACTAGTCATAGAGACAGGATCAAGAAAATAAAAGAGAAAATGATAAACCCAGTTTGACTGGTTAGACCCCTTTTTGAAATTCGTATTTTTGAGGGATTTAATGGCTGATTTAGAAGGAACCCGAAATACAAGAATGGTTAAGAATTTGTACCTCTACAATTCTCTCATAAACTTTAATACCATGTTGTATACAAAAATATGGTTTAATTTCGAATTTAAAGAACTGACCAAGGTTTGACCAAGGTTTAATGCAAACTTAGAAATTCTTAAAGTCCATTTTATGCTCATTTTCAGAAAAAGAGTATTATACCAATGTTGTCTAGTTTTTAATTATATACAACTTTCCTATATAATGTTTTGCATGACAGGGACTTTGTTCCATTGAAATTTGAATTTGCCTTACCGGTCAGAATTTGACAGATTTAGGACTTTAATATAAAGGACTCAAAACCCTATTCAAACCTCTCTGCATATCAAAAATTCAAATACCAAAGTTGTTCATTGTTAAATCCTCTACAAGTTTGGTATAGCAAGTTAGATCTAGATCCCAGTAGGATTTGAACTACAAGCACAATTGTATTCCAAAGTTTGGTAAAACTGCAGCTTCAATTTCTGGAGAGTCTCCCTTGTTGCAAACTTTTGAATGATCAAATGATGTCCAATCACTTCAGGGCTAGATGCATTTGAAAGGTGATAGTTAAATTTCGTTTCATAGTTAGGTGAATTTTTAAATACTTGACCAGGTCAATCACGAGGCTTTTCCTTTTGAACCGAAATTTTTTGACTTAGTAATTTCTCCCCTAGTTTGTATTCCTCTCTGAGCATGACTAGGTCTTAATTTACCATTAGCTTGTGTCTAATTATGTGTTAGCGCTTTAAAGATGCCGGGGGCATCACACCTAGTAGCCTAGGGCACGCCGCCGACATCCACTGCCCTGACGGGGTCCCTCCCAGGCGAGGCCATCGACGGTTTCTTTACTAGTTTGCTCATAAACTGGCCGTTCGTCGTCACGTAAGTACGATAGTTATCCTTTACTGGTTTGCTCGTAAAACTTACCGTACATCACCACGTAAGTATGATAGTTATCTTTCTCGGGCGCCGCTAGTGTCTTCCAAAGTTCTTGCCATTTACCGGATAGTCCGGCGCTGGCTGCCGGATAGTCCGGCGTACCGGACATTCTGACGTCAAGCATCACACAGTCCGGCGCTTGCAGGCTGACCCCGAGCCGAGGCTCCAAGGTTCGTTTGGTGATTGGCACGAAAACGTGTCTAACACATTTTTTGGCGACGCTATTGGAAAACGAGACTGTTTGGGCTTCTGTTTTGCAGCCGAATAGCCGAATATTCTTGCCCTAGCTAATTGCTTAATTGATCTACGATTTTCGTGTCGTCATTAGTGGATCAGATCATAAAGGGGGGTCGTACTACTCGCACTAGGACTCAAAGCCGACTGCCATACTTATCTATTATTTTGTATCCATTGCTAGTCAGATTTGGCATGGGTGTCGTGTTTCTAGTTCCGATTTGGTTCAGCTGTCTCCTGTCCCGATCAGGCTTTAAGGCCGATCACAGCGAGAAAGATTTGCCAGCCAACGTCAGACAAAGGCAAAATTATCACATCTAACAAGTCTTGTTTAGTTTCTGTTCCTAGCCTGTGCCACGTTACGCAAGCAGCGGGATTGGAGTTAAGTTCTTCGTGCACTTAATAAGGTTAAGTAGGAGGATATTCTATTCGTTGCCCCAAAGTGTTATCAGGTTCACGTGAGGCGGGGTCACGTGGCAATCTAATTTCTACCATGCGCACTCAACGAAGAACATATAAAATACCGAGATGTATCAAGACAGCGCACGACAATATTACTCCGCTCCACGTCAGGTATAATTTGCAAATGAATTATTTTGCAAATACTGTGAATCCTTGTTTTGATGTTGCTAGTCTAACAGTAGACATATCATTGCATCAGCTAGTCATTATTCAGATAATGATTCTTATTATGCACATTATAATTTTGAAAATTATATGCAAAGGTCGATGTCACAGTGATATGCGTGCTTTGAGGTTGAATTCTATTAGTAACATACAACACGTAAATCATTACGCATCGGTGGAGTATAATCAAATAACGATGTATAATTATCAAGGCCAGACTAACTTGGTAAGTTTGGCCGTTAGACATGAAGCATCGCATGCTACTAATTCTTATAACATGTATTGTAACGTTTCATCTGCTTATCTATTGCCAGCGCATACACAATATGTGAACCCCTCGGGGGCATCCCGGTGTATGAGAAAATTGGCTATGCTAATACCTGCACTCCCAATTATTCTCAGGTGTCACATGCTACACAGTATGGTTCTGATATTCATAATTCGGTTTCATTTGCTACCGTTGGCTCAAGCCAGATTAAGTGAAATTTCAGCACCATATTTAAGTCCTAATGTTCATAATTCGGCTTCCTACGCTTTCAACAACGCTAGCCAAATTAGTGAGACTTCATCACCTTATGTAGCTTCTAATATTCATGATTCGGTTTCTTATACCTTCGATAATAACAGCCGAATTAATGCAAATCCAGCACATGACACAGCCCCTGATGTTCATGGTTCGGCTTCCTATGTTAATTCTGGTTCTAGCCGAATCATTGAAAATTCAACAAGTGCATGTCCAACCCCGCTTGGCTCACATCGTCCATATACACTTGATATAGACACATATTATGTTGAGCTTTTCAAGAATTTAGATTTGCTTTGCAATCCGCAATTTGTTAGGTCAGCGGGGAGGATGGTGTGAGCCCGTGCGAACATGTTGGTCGATATAGAGTAAGGTTGGGGGGCTGCAGATAGTATGAAACACGATTTGCTTGGATATTCATTGATTGGGGCTGCTTCTCAATGGTATGAATCTTTGTCTGATGATAAGACTCGTACATGGTCCCAATTAGAATACATGTTTCATGCTCATAATGGAAAACCAAAAGCCGTCAGAGCTCTTGCCCAAGCGGCTAACCAGAGTGCAGCCTGAACATCTGACTCTCTAGTGGATGCCACCGGACTATCCGGTGCACCGGACTGTCCGGTGCCACTCACCGGACTCTCCGGTGCCCAATTGTCAGCACTAGGCCCTGATTCAACATCAAAGACCAAGGAGGTCCCTGCACCTGTTGTAGATCCAAAAGTTAAAAACAAGGAGAAGTCTATGGATCACCGCCACCATCATCAGAAAGGACGAAACTAGATTCAGGCAAAGCTTGTGCATCTCTCCAACATATTCAACAAAGTAGAATTTACAAGTGCATTACCTAATTCTCAATCTGGTCATATGTCTTTTATTGATAAATCTATTGGCAATATTTTCTTGCATAATTCTGAAACATCGATGGAGATTGGTAACTTGCTTGTGGATAATAAGATGGTTTAGAAAGGTGTCGGCCGATGCTCTATTAGAACTAGAAAAGCCGATGATAGTAATATGTTGGCATTTAAGTCTGATCTATCTTTATTGCCAAAGTCTTTATCTTCTTGGTTTACTTGTGGTAATTCTAAATCTAAAAGACCAAAATCAAAGCAACACTGTTCTGTGAAGGCCGATAGTAATAGCTTAATTAATTCTATAAAGCATTGTGCCAAAGGACCACAAGCAAATGCTTGACCGAATGGATTGGTAAACGATCTAAACCATTCGTTTGCCCAGCTCTAAAGCTGTCTCCACAAAAGGATCAGCTGAACAAAATTAAGTATACATTTGATTTAACTGTGAGTGGTCATATATTTGATGCCTTGTTGGAGCATAGTCTAATTAGAGTAATTGATCACCAAGTCATGCCGTCACTTCAGAGCTTAGAGTTAAAGACATATTGCAAGTTGCATAATTCTTTTGATCATAACACTAGTGATTGCAATATGTTTCGTCAGCTAATACAATCGGCTATAAACAAAGGACGATTAAGATTTGCTGAAAACTAGGGAGATGACCAGTTGAGTCCAATTGGTCGTGATGGTAGTAGTAGACCAAATCATCTTTCATTGCTCAATTCAACCAAGGATCAAAAGATGATTGATGAGGAAAGTAATTCGAGTCCCCCAAGTGATGGTGGAGGTAGTGTTTGTGATGTGCATATTAATTCTACAAGTTGCAATGACTCCACTATGGTTGCAAAAAAGACATCAAGTGCTGGGGGGCAAGCAAGTGTTTCTTCACCGAATCGGCAGCTGATTCACCCTGCTGACCAGGGGACATTGGGCTGTCCGGTAACGTCCAATGGACTGTTTGATGCATCATCGGATTGTCCGGTGATGTCCACCGGACTATCGTGTGCAATGCCGGTTCACCCTGCTGGCCAAGGAATACCGGACTATCCGGTAATGCATACCGGACTATCCGGTGGAGCACCGGACTATCCGGTGGAGGGCATGTTAAACTAAATATGCCCAATGTGCCAAATTTAAAATCTTTTGTAGGTGCAGGTCGTGATAATCAGCAGAAAGGTAAAAGGCCGAAGGTTACTTTTTAGCAACTTCTGGCTCAATATCTGAGGCAAAATGAAGCAAAGGATGTTAATCAATCAAGCAATGCCGAAGTCATCAAGAACACCTTTGAAGACATCAATATCACCTCCGAAGCACAAGTCTGGAGATTGGGATTGGTGAGGAGAGGATTTTCATACAACATCCTCCTTTTGGACTGCCAATGCCAATGCAGTATGGTCTAGTTCCTTCTCACTTTCGTCCATATCCATCTTGGGGCTGATATGATCCAAATTTATATTCTTCTTCATATTTTAGACCACATAACATAGAGTATTCATTTCCTAGCAATCCTGATTTTGTGAAGCAATCGTATAACAAAGACGGTTTTATTCCTAAGAATCGATCTGAAGCTCAGAATAAGAAAAGGGTGGTCAAGCATGTTTATGTAGTGAAGAAGGAAAATAAAAAAGACAAAGGTTCATTCTGAACTTCACATGTTACAGAGCCGAATAAAGTATTAGATACTTTGGCTAATAGTGCCAAAATAATAGAGAAATCAACTAGTAATATTTCAGGTGCTAAATCTGAACCAAAAGAGTTTAATGTGCCAACGGTTGAGAAAGATGTGCTACTGTCCAAAAGCTAAATCACAGCCGGGAAGCCCACTTGGTTTGTCAATCTGGCACAAGAAGAACTTAGAGAAACTCAGTATGCAAAAGCTAAAAGAAGAGGCATGGCATGGATCCCTAAGGGGAGTTCTCAAGTTCAAGGCAAGGATGATGCTCAGAGTAGAGGTGAAGTGGAGACAAAGAAGGAAATGAGAGCAAGATTCTCAAGTGAAAGGTTTGCCCCAAATCATCAAAACTATTGGTTATTACATCGCCCATATTTTCCAGCTATGCCATATATGAGTACGCTGTATAATTCATTCCAAGGTATGTTCGGTTACCCCTCATGGTCTTATATTGATCCGTATATGTCTTTATATTATGGAGGGATGCAATCGAATTATTATGCATATGGATAGTTGCAATATGTTTGCTGCTTGTATAAAACTGAAGTATTTTAGTTGACAGTTGAATCATTATCTTTATGATGCGTATGATTTACTTCGGTTGTATTTACTCTTGGGATGAGCATGCTCTGAAGTATTTTAGTTGACAGTTGAATCATTATCTTTATGATGCTTATGATTTACTTCGGTTGTATTTACTCTTGGGATGAGCATGCTCGTAGTATTTACTTGCTACTGTTCGCATATTGTTTAATTACAAACTGTATATATAATCAATGTTGCCGAATAGTTTCAAGTGAATTGTTTATTTGTTCGTATAGCCAATGCCTAAACTCAAATTAAATTAATTTGACTACTACGTGTTCTTCCATGTGAGCAGATTCTATAGTTCAATAAACATCGTTGCTCTTAGTGGTTGACATGCCCAATGAATTCTTTCTCATCATCGTGCTAAGCTTATGTCCCCGACTAAAGCATAGGCTTGACGCTCGGGGGGCAAGATTGAGTAACATTGGCTGGTTCTGCCAGTGCCGGACAGTACGGTACTAGTTATCGAATAGTCTAGCAGCATGCTGGAACATCCGGTAATAGCTACCAAATTATCCGGTATCCTCCAGTACTCTATGTCGGAGCTAGATTTTGAGTTTAATCAGCCCGTTGAAGGTCATGGCAGTGACTTCAATGCTCAGGGGGCAAGTTAATCATAATGCTAGCAATTCAATCCACAGAGGTGTTGGCATTTTAAGTCGAATATGATTTTTATATTTCGGTTCAAAAATTTATTATGTTGGTGTAAAGCTTGTCCTAGGTTGGTGATTCGTTGCTGGTGTCATGTTGCGATCATAATGTCTTATTAGTAATGGTCAAATCATCAGTTGTGTCTTTATGGATGTTTAGAGGTGATATTGCTATTTATCACATCTTTATTGACATGTGGTTTATAGGATGAGTGGTTTAGTTCTATAAGTATATGATTATTATGATGATGAGGAATCTAATTGCTACTTAAAACCGGTGCTTATGGTTGTCAAGTCGAAGGCAAGGCAATAGCAAGGAGCTCAAAGTGAATGTCAAGATACCAATAATCAGGTCAGTGCAGGTGGTGAGGTAATTGTAATATCTCTCATATTTGTGAGTTGAGACCGATTATATTGTTGTCTTGATTATCTTCTATTAGTTGTTGGCGTATATCTTGTGGCAATGTGTAGATGCATGTTTCATCCATATATCTTCGCAAAGACCAGTTGACATGAACTTGCAATTGGTTGTTTTATGCATCTACTCTAATTTGAGAAAAGATGGTATATGAGCAGGATTGTAATTCATTATTCACGTTGACAGCCGAGGTTGTGTGCTCTGGCTTCTCTCTCACATATTTTGCTTGAGTTGGAATGACGAAGTTGTTTCATTATTAACATATAGCCGATGATAAGTATTTAATCATCGTTCTTAAATATGTCTAGTACAGAAAATGCTTTTAGCTTGCAGGAAATTGAGAAGGACAAGTTCATGGTCGCTAAAGGATATAACAAGAGGATGAAGGCTGAGTCTTTACAAGTTGGAGATCTGGTGTGAAAGATGGTGTTGCTATTGAAGACTAAGGATAGAAGATTCAGCGCGTGGTCTCCAAGTTCGGAATGTTCATATAAGGTGGCGTAGATGGTTCCTGGTGATGCTTACATAATGGAAGATATGCAAGATTTTACTTATTGCTTTGGAATTGTTATATTCTACAAGATATGTTGTTTCTCGAAGGTATAGGTGCTGCTGGTGCTTTTAGTTCATGACCTTCACTAAAAGTCAAGGGGCATATGTTGAGCACCAAATTGGGCAGGCCTACCACTGGCCGCTCACTGGACTGTCCGGTGAGCAAGGCCGGACAGTCCGGCATCGCCGGACAGTCTGGTAGAGGGTACCAGACAGTCCGGTATCATCGTGTCCAAGTAGAATCTCGCGATTTGTGCGTGATCTGGTTAGATTATGACGTGTACAAGGGTCCAGACCTCCCTCCCTATAAATATAAAGGGATACGGCCGATTGAGGACATCAACACACAACCCAATCGAATCTATTATTTACTTTACCTTTCATGTTATCTCTTTTCTGACCCTAATTCTACTTCTCCCTCCTCCATGCTATTTTTCCTCTGATGTCCACAACCAGAGATGGCACCCTAGCAGCCTAGGGCACACCGCCGACATCCACGCCCTGAAGGGGTCCCTCCCAAGCGAGGTCGTCGACGATTCCTTTGCTAGTTCGCTCGTAAACTAGTCATTCGTCATCACGTAAGTACGATAGCTATCCTTTGCTGGTTTGCCCGTAAACCTCGCCGTGCATCACCACGTAAGCGTGATAGTTATCGTCGCGGGTGCCGCTAGGGTTTCCCAAGCTTCCTGCCCATCATCGGACAGTCCGGCACCAGGCATCGGACAGTCCGGCGCCTGTAGGCTAACCCCAAGCCGAGGCTCCAGGGTTCATTTGGTGATTGGCACAAAAATGTGTCAACATAACCCACTCCTCATGAGTACATTCCTCAAACCAAACACCACCATTGCCTAGCCTGATTGCCTTCGTCTTTGTGGTTGCGAGGTTGCATGAAGGCTTACTAGACTCCGTCTACGGCTGCATTTTCTATGACTTCTCCTATCTCAAACTTCACTTTCTAATGGTTGCTTTTGAATGTGGGCCTCTTTGGCACCGAGAGCACCAGCTCTGGCTCCGTTTGACATGTACACGGTATGCCACTGCTATTGCTACAGTGTATGGAGAAGCCAATGCCGAGGAGATGTTGAAGAATTTAGACAATATTTAGATTAAATTCGAGAAGTAAATTATATAAAACATTGCACAAACTAACACGAATTTGTATAACATACTAGATAGGATGAACACATCTCACAGCACAAGATTATAAAAGAGATTAGGTGTGAAAGAATGTTAACTTGAGCCGATTTCGTTACTTGTTGCTGGTGTTCGCAGGAGCCACCACGATGATGTCCCACAACGGAAGCATCTCGTACACGACCCATGGTGAACATCTTGAGCAGTGGCATAGAGTGCTTCTCAAAAACCTTATTCATCCTATCCTAGTGTATGATCTCGAAGGTTCCGGATACGTACTCTCACGATCGCAGGTGCAAGGAGGCGTTCCGAATACATAATCTCAAAGACAAATGGTTCCTGATACCTACTCTCTCGAAGACAGAGCTATGGTGGCAGTGCAGCAGTGAGTAGTGCCAAAACTGTAGAATGATTGACTATATATCTGGCGATGACCGTTTTTTTTATAAACACACCCCATGATCTCTAGCAACAGTGGATTGGTTGTTTATATAGACCCCACGATCAGGATATGGAGAGAGCTATGGTGGCAGCGCGGCAACAAGTGGTGGTAAAACCCTAGATTGATTGATAAAATCTCTAGCGATGGCCGATAGGTTGTTTACATATATAGAGACCCTCACGATGTCTTGAGACTTGAGACAGCTGATGCGTTGTTTATATATACCCACACGATCTCATGTTGCGATAGCAATCCCAATCAGAAAAGGGCTCCAAAACTTCTGGCCAAAGTCATAAGAATAAAAATAACACAAGGAGGCACATTCTCGCAAGGGAAGTATCAGATTTCGACGGGGATCGTTCACATGAGAGAGCTATGGTGGCGACGCAGCAATGGGTGGTGGCAAAACCATATATTGATTGATTGTCTCTAGCAATGATCAATAAGTTGTTTATATAGAAACCCCACGATCCAAGTCGCAAAAATAAAAATACTAAAAGTAATTAGGTTTAGGCAAGGACCATCCACACAAGTGTCATGTGCCCGTGTCCTTCGCTTCGCCCCGATCCTGGCGAGGCAAGCAAGCATGCACTTGTGGACTCTTTCTTACTCCCTTATACCTATGACTTTATGAGAGAGGAGAGCCTCTACTTTTAAGTAAGTGATCATCCTCCTCCATTGATAAGGTGGGACTAAACACATCCACCATCCTCTTGCTCTCACATGGTCTTTTGAGATTTTTTTGGAAGTAAATGAGTGGGCCAAGCACACATATTCTAGCACGAGAGACAACAAACAAGTCTGGGCCTGCTATTCCTACAATTCTACTAAAACAGACATAATAGCAATTACTTAGAGCTCCTATATAGCTTAGCTGTTTAAAACACTAGTTTATTAATCCATACCCTCAAATGAATTGGAGATCTATGCGACATGGTTTGGTTATTTTAGTTTGTCTTTAATAATTACATATATTGATAATTTAGATACATATTTCGGGTGTTATTTTAGTTTATTTATCTACCATGATTGAAAACCTAGGTAATATTAATTTAGATATAAGTTTAAGGATCATTTTATATTATCTATCGGTTTAAAGTTGATAATTTACATAAACAATTTCGAGGTTATTTTGAACTTTGTTTAAATAATACAGCAAAGATGGGTAATTTAGATTTGTATTTAGCTGTTACTTTGTACTGTTTTCACAATGAATGACGTAGGAGGATCATTATTTAGGAAATATAGTTGATTTAATGGTTATTAATATTTATTTCCATTAAATTAATGGATAGCTAGGTCTTCCTAACAAGATTGTCCCTAACCAAAAGGCCAAAAGAGTGACAGGTTACCTTATACGGTGTGTCACTATTCTTTTAACAGGGCGTGACCAACCACAAATGCGTGTCAGTGTTCTGTTGCGTCTCATATTCACTTAGCTATACACTTGTCAGTATGAAAATTCGTGGAAGGTGTAATCAACAAATCAGTGAAATTGAAAGCAGCGGACCAAAATAGTTTTATATGAACATAGAAAGCGGTTGGGGTATATAAAATTACCTTTTTATTATTCCTAAACAAACTGCTACCCTAGAAGGTTCCAGCAGTAACGTGAGCCGCATGTTTGGCAGTTGGCACGTTACTGCAGTGTCATGAGTGACAAGTGCCATAATTGTCTAAACCTTAACATTCGAAGGAGTCAACTGGTTTTGTTTGGTCGACACGGTGAGGAGACAAGGACGAATTCAAACACCCTGATGGCTATCTTGCGACACCGGCACAACAGGCAGGCAATGCTCACAAATTATACAAATCCAGCGATCATTCGCTTTCCCGAGCCCAAGTAGAAAACCGATCCCAACCAGCCAAAACATCTACTACTACTTCATATGGCAGTCTTATTGCCTGCCATGTTTGTGCTATAAATGCGTGATAGTAGAGCCGTGGATCGATCGAGTCTCAAAACAATTCAGTACTATTGCAAGTAATCAGGTCACCAATAAACGCAGAATCCCATGGGGCGATGAGGCAATAATTCGCTGAAACTGATGAAACGGGAGTGTCCCTAGTCCCTACTCCGTGACGATGGCAAGCGGCAGCAGCAGTCAGCTCCCACTGCAAATGAAAGCCTTCAGCATCATGTCACGGGCGCTCCTGGAGAGCAAGCTCGCCATCGGGCTCTTCGCCGGCGTCTTCCTTGCTTTGGTGATATTCTTCTCCTCCTCGGCGTCGCCGGAGTTCGCCGTCCGCGGTCTCAACAGTGAGCTGCTCGCCTCTGTGAATTCTTGTCTTGAGTGTATGGATCTGTCAGGCTTCTGATGAGGCATTGATCGGCGTTTCTTGTCTCACGGCCTTGTTTGCTGTCGTTGAAGTTCTCACGCCGGAGTCGCCGCAAAACGGAGATGCTGCAGCCCGTTCGCCGGTGCGGGAGAAGAACGATATCGCACCGTCGTCAGGTCAGGCTCGCTCCCTTTGCAATGTGTGTCCTCCAGGTAGAATTCTTAACGTTCATGGTGCATGCAATGCAACTTGTCGCGTTCAGATGGGATTGTGTTCATCAGAAATTTTCAGGATCATTTCAAATGCAGATCATAATTTCAGAAGATCACCTACTGGGAAGATAAATACGATGATCTAAGAATCAATTACACACTACCGTTGCAGATTACTATTTATTGCGGAGTATCTCCGAAAAATCTGCTAATTTTTTCGGTCGTTTTGCAGCCAATATGACCGCACCGTCTCCAGCAGTCACAACACAGGACCATGAAACAGAAGATACCAATACTCTTACAGGTTTCACTCACTGGATAAATCATAAATACAGGTCCTATGGTTCCCGTAAATTCTAACAATAACTTCTTCTAAACTGCATCGTTTATGGACGAGAGAAGAAGATGCACCGAGTTCTGTTGCCGCTCCTCTGAAGCCGATCTGCGACCTCTCCGACCAGCGCTACGACGGCTGCGAGATGTGGGGTGACGCACGCACGGCGAACGGCACTGACAAGTCGCGGGTCTACTTCATCCCGCCCCCGTCGCAGGTGGCCACCGCCGAGGCCGCTAACTGGAGCATCCGCTCGCAGTCCCGCAAGATCGTCGGGGTCCGCGAGGTCCTCGTAATGTCTCTCAACCTGTCAAACCTGCACGAAGCGCCGAACTGCACCGTCCACCGGGACGTGCCTGCTGTCGTCTTCGCGGCCGGCGGGCTGTCGTTCAACTTCTGGCATGCCTTCAGCGACGTGCTGGTCCCGCTGTTCACGACGGCCCGGGCGTTCGGCGGCCAGGTGGAGCTCGTGGCCACCGACGCCCCCGTCTGGTTCGTCAGCAAGTACCGCCGCGTCCTGCGCGCGCTCTCGCGGTACGACGTGGTCATGCTCGACACCGACGCCGAGGTGCGCTGCTACCCGCACCTCATCGTCGGCCTGCGCGGCCACCGGGACCTGGACATCGACCCGGCGCGCGCCCCGAACCACTACGACATGTTCGCCTTCCGCGCGTTCGTGCGGGAGGCCTACGCCCTCCCGGCGCCGGCCGCCGCGCTCCCGGTCAAGTCCGGCGGCAGGAAGCCCCGGCTCATGATCATCCTCCGCGGTCGGACGCGGCGGTTCGTGAACGCGGACGCCGTCGTCGGCGCGATCAAGCGCGCCGGGTTCGACGTCGTGCGCATGGAGCCGTCACTGGAGGCGGACATGGACGCGGTGTCGAGGGAGGTGGACGCGTGCGACGTGCTCCTGGGAGCGCACGGCGCCGGGCTGACCAACATGGTGTTCCTGCGCACGGGCGCCGTGGTGGTGCAGGTGATCCCGTGGGGGAACATGGAGCCCCACAGCGAGTGGTTCTTCGGCGCGCCGGCAGCGCACATGGGTGTGCGGCACATCTCGTACAGCATCGCCGCCGAGGAGAGCACGCTGTACGACAAGTATGGCAAGGACAGCCCGGTGATCACCGATCCCGGCATTTTCTACAAGAACGGGAGCAATGCGAGGTATTACTGGTGGGAGCAGAACATCCGTCTCAACACCACCAGGTTCATGCCCACGCTGGAGAGGGTGAAGCGGCTCCTGCAAGAATGACCGACCTGCTGCTGCATAGAAGGGCAGCCGCAATGGTTAAAGTCAATTTCCTCTTTTAGTCTTAGCTGTCAACTCCACCTCATGAGTAGATATTGATAAATCCCCCATTGATAAAAGATTGCTCTTGTATATCGTTTAACACATCTCTATAATAATAATTATAATTATAGATTTACTCCTAGTCAGTCGACAGTGTCGACGACAGGAGGACGTCGAGGAAGAAGGGAGCTCGCCTCCGCCGGGAAAGAGCGCCGCCGCCGCCATCAGCTTCCTCCTCGCTAGGATTAGGGTTAGGGTTGAGGATTAGAGTTCGGGTTGGGGGTTGGGGTTCCCCGGCTGGTTCTTCTTCCACCTCCGGCCTTAGAGGGAGGGCCGGGGAGTCAGGCCGCCCCGGCGGTGGTGGCGAGGTGTCAGGGCGTTTGTGGAGAGGAAGAAGACACATGTGAGGGGATTATAAAATATTTCAACCGTTGGATGTAGATTCAATGGTCAATGTTGGCAACTGATGTGAATGCAAAAAACCAGTCATTTGACAAAGAGACACACCCTTATAATTATGGGTCATGCCTCTGCATCTCGTCATCTCCCCATCCACTTCAATTTTCCTACACTCGCTCTATGCCTCTATGCTGCCTTAACTACCTTAGTCCTCATCTCCCGATCTCCGCAGCTCTGGGTGCCGCCACTCCACGCACGTCCACGCCTCTCAGAACCGCCCCTACTTCGTCTACCGCGCCCTCCACCTCTTTCTTGACCGTACCGTCCACTGCCATTCTGCCAAGCCCTAGTCGTGCTTGGCCTCCACCGCCCCCAACCAGTGCCCTCTGCCTCTCCTGCTGGCATTGTCTTCCTTTGCCACACTGTCTCACCTTCGCCCCTACGCATCGGCTATCGCACCGTGCCACCTCCATATCACTAGCATGATTAATCAATTAGGCTTGATTAATCAGTTTGGTTGATGCGTAGTCAGATCAATTAGGCTATCGCTCTTTGCTAAACTGTAACTGTATACATACTTAGATGATCGCATCGCATCGTGCCACCTCCATATCACCTAGCTTAGTCATCGACCAAACATATTAATCAAGCCTAATTGATCTGATCATCTAAGTATGTATACAGTTACAGTTTAGCAAGTATAAAGACTCAAGAGCTCAAAACATGTTAGTGAACAATAAGTTGGGGAATTATTTGTGATATCTGAAGTCAAAAACTCCATATTATTGCTGACTTGCTGCTAAAAAAACAAAAATTGTTGTTAGTTATTATACGAAGTATCTTGGTTGCATGCATGCACAAATAAGGATGTAAAACCACTAGAAACAGTAAAGTTAAAGCAAACTAGAGGACATAATTGTCTAGAAGTAGCAAACACAGCATAGTAGTTCAATACTTCAGTACATAACAGATAGCTAAATAGCTAATGCAAGCAACAAGGGCTGCTTGAGGAGTCAAGGTGGGCTCGCACTAAAGTGACAAGTGATTGGTAAATGGAGGTCCGTCAGCGTGTCTGTGTATATAGAAAGTTCGGCAAGCTCAAGGAGTGGATGACACAGACCTTGAGTGTTGCTATGCCTCGAGGGGAGTTCGGTCAGCTCAAGGTAGCAGATAAGTCCTTTTGGTGTAGTTGACAAGAGTTGCTTGGTTTGTGGTGGTACGGTGCAGGTTTAGGTCAAACGGTGGTCAACGGTTATTACTAGCTAAGCCCAACGCTACAGGAAAAAAAGACTTCTAGATATATTTTGGTAGTAACGCTGGTTAAAGTATCACTACACAAAAAACATGCTTTTTAATACGTTTTTCGGAATGTCTCAAATTGACA
The DNA here is from genome assembly GCA_030272315.1 of Paspalum vaginatum. NCBI lineage: Eukaryota > Viridiplantae > Streptophyta > Magnoliopsida > Poales > Poaceae > Paspalum > Paspalum vaginatum. The sequence goes on along the minus strand of CM059021.1, from coordinate 13,811,081 downwards.
CGATGTTAGACACGTAGAGTATTGAGACATGAAGTGACGCTTGTTGTCATGTTATTTAAAATATCTCAACATAACACGTAGTTAGCCACGCTATTAACCATCAGTAGCATCTAGACACGACATCAACCGTGTCAAACAAACGTATATATGCATGTAAATATATTTTTGATACAACTTAAAAGTATCTTAAAATAATTCGAATTAAGACACATTTTTAACCGTCAATAGCATAGAGACACACATAAAGCGTATCCGACAAGCGTGTCTATAGGCACATAAAGACGTTATTTGACACGATATTTGAAGTTGAAATTACTTAATGGTAAATTTAAAAAGAGTGTATTACTTAACTACTTACATACGATACAGTGGTCTAGTGGTGGGGAGGCATTACGTGAGGTATGAGGTCATGAGTTCGATTCTTAGTAATTGCACTGCATGAAAATCATATTCTGTAGTAATAACTTTTTTTCTATTTTTAAACACATATTAAAGCGCTTTTACAAAATGTAACAATGTCAATAGACACGTGTATAAATGTATCTATAAAAGTGTATCAAAATACATAGACATGCATATAACGCTTCTATGAAACGTCTCTTTATTTACTATAGATACACTATAGTAATCCATCTCTACAACCTTTAACACGGTGCCTAGGAAGACGCTCCTAGCACGCTTTAGTAAATATGTCAACATTGATTCTTGTAGTGCAAGCATCGTTGCATGCCAATGGATCATGGTGTGGCATGTGACAGGGGAAGGGGTGCCCAACCTTTTATCAACCCTGCAGTCTCTGCTCGAGTTATCAACCATGCACAATATAATTAACCTCATCATCATGATGTATTCCTGCATATGAATCGAAGAACACAGGGAAGAATAGGATGGATGCAAACTGAAATCCTGAATCCAATCGATTAAGCACTTGAAGTTAGGGTTCCACAAACTGATCAATGATGAATCCGTTTAAGCAGAATAATACAAGCAAAATTTATCTAATCTAATGATAGCTACTAAATCTATATGGGAAAGAGGGATAAGGGTTGGCAAGGGGGTGACGAGCAACCCAAAAACATGTGTCACAACACTTGGCCATACTCTATACGTCATCTTGTTTTGACTAATACTGACAACCCTAAGCGAATTGGGATGTGGGACTAGTTTGGTTGAAAAGTTTATCATTTAGCATTCCGTGATACAAAGAACGTTAAACATGATTATTATCCGCTCTATGCATTCGTTTTAGTGCAGCCTACCGTTCGAATTGAGCTTGAGATATTTTAACATTTCAACCATCATCTAGATATAACTAATGAGTAAAATACACTACCGGTCCCTAAACTTGTAGAGCTGTCACCCCGATCCCTAAACTCCCAAAGTGCACATCCTGGTCTCTAAACTTGTAATTTGTCTCATTCCAGTTTCTAAACTTGTAATTGGTGTCATTTCGGTCTCTAAGCTTGTAACTTGTGTCATTCCAGTCTATAAACTCTCATAACATGTCCATAAACTTGTAGTTTGTGTCATTTCGGTCCCTGAAATCTCAAAACATATCTCTAATCTTATAGTTTGTGTCATTCAGGTCCCTAAACTCTCAAAGTGCACATCCCGATCCACAATAACATAGAGTCAACTGTCAACGTGCCACACAAATGAATTTATATCAGTTTGGACTAGGTGAGATTCAAACAAAGTTTATGGACGGGGGATGTGCATTTTGAGAGTTTAGGGACCGGAATGACACAAATCATAAGTTTTGGGACATGTTTTCAGAGTTTAGGGACTGGAATGACACAAACTATAAGTTTACAAGCATGTTTTGAGATTTTAGGGACCAGAATGACACAAAATATAAGTTTAGGGGACCGAGATTTGCACTTTGGGAGTATAGGGACCAGGGTGACAAAGTGCATATGGACCAAGGTGACATAGCTCTACAAGTTTAGGAAACTGGAATGTATTTTACTCTAACTAGATTTTAGCATCAAGTTAGGCTAAGACTCCCTTCGAGTTGAGTCTTGGTTAGATACATTCATATCATTATCTTTTTTTTTGTTTTTTGTCCCTCTGGACTCAAAGTTGTTGATGCTTGCAAAAATAGTTGTAGTTCTTGACATTATCCATCTTGGAATTGACCGTATTGATACACCAAATGACGAAAAGGAACTCGACGTGATATGATCTGGCAACAACTTTTTATTTTATCGTGATGCTCAATGTTAGAATGAGAGTCAAGTTTTGAAGAAATATAAATACGATGTAAAATTGCTTCCCTTCACTTCTAATATGATAAATGGCAAATCACGTATAAATATAGAGATAAATCAATAAGTAAGGTCTCGGTTGGTTTGGTCGTATTCGCACCACTGACCGCTCCAATCCATTTCCATTTAATTTACATCACCAATCTGAAAATCTACCCTATAAAAGAGCCAATTTAAAAATAACAATATCTACCTACATGTTTTGTACCCACCCAATTATCACACTATTAGATCTAATCATCCGCCCCCACCAAATACTTAATCTGACGGTCCTTTTGCCTGGTTACACAGAACCTTATGCTCGCCAGGCAGAAACGCGCATTTCTACCGTGGCCGTACGAGTTCCCATCGCAAATTGTTCGGTTTTTGTTTCACCAGAAACCCACCAAGGCCAAATCTGTACCAAGGGAAAGCAATCTCACAGTAAAACCCTAGAACTCCCTAGGACTCCAGCATCCAACAAATACAAAAAATCAACGTATTGCAGCCCATTGAACCCGAGATTGCATGATTAAGGCCCAAAATCATAAAAAATACACCGTACATCCTCATCGAATCTAACAGTACATAATACCAACAACGACTAAGCCTACTCATAAACATTCAACAACCAAGCTCATCTGAAGAGAACATGGAGGATCTGATTCGAGGTGGGAAGCTCGTACCTAGCCCTAGGAGGAGGAGGAGGAGGCGTGGATCCATTCGCCATGAGCCTAGCGGCAGAGGTGCAACGCCGTAAAAATCGACCGCCAAATAAACCTCCCGATTTTCAAAACATTCCTCAAAAACCCCACTAATAAACCTTCTCCTAAGGATCCCCACCCTTCTTCCCACCCTATTCCTCAAAAAGCTTTACCAAAACTTCCCAAAAATCCCAAAACAAAACCAGAAATACAAACAAAAATAATATAGAAAGGGCTAACCAAAGCCCCTCTTCTTGGCTCGGCCCACCTGGCCTTCCCCTTCCCCCCGGCCCGCTTCACCACCCTGCCACTCGGGCTGCCCTGAGCCCCTCATCATCTCGGCTGGCCCACTCGCCCTCCCCCCTTGGCCCAAGCGGCCCCTGGCGACCCGTCACCGCCCCACCCGTTTCCCTAATCGGCGAACCCCACACGTCAGGCTGTTCTCTACCTCCACCTTCGGTCCCCTCAGCGGCGTCACGCCACTCCAGACCCGCGCCGCGCCCGGCCCCAACCCCGCGACGAGCATCGCCCCGACCCCGCGCCACTCCTGGCACCAATCCTGTGCCACACCCAGCCTCAGTGCAAGCCGCGACACCGGCCTGCACCACGCCCGACCCCTACTTCGGCGGCTCACCCAGCCACTGCCTCGGCCGCCTATATAACCTATCCACCCCTCACCGGACCAAGCCACCCCCTGACCCCGCCCCACTCTCGAGCGCACACCTCACCCCAGAGGGAGCCGCGGTGCGACGCCCTACCCACCGAGCTCTTAAGCTCACCGCCGCCCAGCCCAATTCACCCCCTTCTAGCTCTCTGACCCCAAACAAAGGTGAGCACTGTTGACGGTCGTAATCTCATGATATCTACTGTCAATTATCCACCAAATGAAGCAAAGCACGTGAATAAAATGGACTAACCCCTAATACTAACGAGTTCCACAAGATGTACATGAATATTTGGATGCAGGTACCAAAATACACATAAAATAGCTGGAAACGAATCATGGATCAAAGATGGGCATTGCATGTAAAAATGGCTGGGTCGGCCGACCATGGGTCCTGGTCGGCCGACCACCTGCTGGGTCGCCGGACCTAGTGGCAGGGTCGGCTGACCTTGCCCCTGGCCGCTCGACCTTCCCTTGGAGCCCAAATGCCAAGTCATCGATCCAAACCTGCAAGGAAACACAAAGGCAGTCTAATCCAATCATCAAACAAAGCATCCAATGTATCCAAGGGCCGAAGCACCACCAAACCACGGATCGGTGATGTCACTCATCCAGTAGAGGAGCCATGCAACCAATCGAAGCAGGACACGTGGTCGCCCGACCTCATGCATGGTCGGCCGACCATGCAAGGCCCTCATTTTACACGTGCACCAATCGTTTCAACTGCCAACCAACGTGAGGAAGCAAGATGAAGCCGTTGGAGGGCCAAGTCGGTGGATCAGGCGGTCGCCTGACCATGGGGCTAGGTCGGTCGACCCCCTACTTGGTCGGCTGACCACCGCCTTACCCCCCCCCCAAACTGACCTAAGCCACCTATAAATACCCCACTCACTTGCTGGACTATAAATAGGCCCCGAGAGCTCATTTGTAAAAGTGTGGAGAAGTTGAGAGCTTCATTCTACCCTAGAGAGTGCCATTTCCACATCTTAGTAGTTAGGATAGTCCTGTGAGTTAGAGTGAGTCGAGCTTTGCCTCGGAGTTCTCGGAGATAGCTCTGAGTCTGCGGTAAAGTTCTTATATCTTTGTACTCTTATCTTCAGTATAATATATTTACGCTTTACTTTATTTCTATCTCTTGCAAGTGTGGTGTACCTTTCGTTGCATACTTGCTAGGCTTAGGCTATGGTTATCTTGTTAGTCAAGTCCTGTTATTCTTGGTAGGTCCTCTCCTCTAATCAAGGACGATCTATTGTTACTCAAGCTTTGCTTGACTACGTTTATAGCATGCCATCCTTTCCACGCAGATTTTCTTGGTAGCCCCACTCGGTGACAAAGTGTGGTGTGCCTCTGTAGTCTAGGCCCGTTCATTCGGGAGGCCCGTAGGTGATAGACGGGTTCTCTTTCGGTGGTCAACTATTTACCCCTTGACCCCTCGAGGGTGCTGGAATTTTGCTCAACGCGAGACCCTGACTTGTTTACTTGGGTTTCCTTAGTTAACCACGACATAGTCTTTGCAGCCGATTAGAATAGGGTTTGGGAACTTTATCTCACTCATTGTCCTCCCAGGCAACTATACCTCTCTATGTGTATCTTAGGTAGTCTATTTACTTCTTCACCATACACCCATCTTTGCCAAACTTACCCCTGTCTAGATACTAGTTGGTACATTTATTATAGTACGGTGACTTCGATTTGAGTTTATCCAATTATACTCTCTCGCCTGCCGCTTCCCTGTGGATAAATACGATACTCGGAATACTCTGGGAGAAAGGCTATAGCGGTCTCCATGCGCTTGCGGAGTAAAACCTGTTAAGGCTAAGAGACGCCAACAAGCTTTTCTGGTGCCATTGCCGGGGAAGCAATAGGCAGAGATATAATTGATAATCTCTTTTCGAACCCCGTGTCTTTATAAAAATACCAACTAGTCTTTAGCAGGCTCACTTGTCTCTGTTGTTTTTGTTATGGATGCAACAGAGGGGTGTATGACTGTTGACGGCACTTAAGCACGCCAAACCTTATACTGCAAGCGACAGTATTGGTGTAGCCTTTCCCTTAGGATGAGTATATAAGGTTTTGTCAATCCGTGGAAAACTAGGTTTAAGCTACTATTAATCAAAGATTAATCAATTACTAACTAGTTCTAATAGATCTATAAACTAAAGGATAAAAGAGAGTCTAATTACTGACTAATATATATCTAAACTAAACTAAAGGATGATAAACGATGTTCTAATCACAAACTAGATATAAAACTAACTATAGCATAAACTAGATCAAGAACAAGAGATTAACAAGATCAACTAAGCAAGATCGATCAAGAAGCTAATATGGCTAAGGATTAGCAAGAGATATGAGACAAACTTCTTACAAACTATGAACCACCCTAAGCATGGATCTAACGTGAAACATAGAATAAACATGATCATGAATGTCATAGACTTGCTCGAACCTTTCCCCGGGCTCTACTGTCACTAGTAACCAGGTAATCGACGAACTAGCAAACCTAAACCATCTCTAAGCATGAGCAGATTCAATCAACCAATTAAAGTAAAAAGATCTACTAAAAGACATGTGGTTTAAACAACCCTGGCCAGGTCACATGTAGAGATGAAGCATTGCAAAGATATGGATCATAGATCATGTATAAACAAAGAACTAGTAGCAAAGAAACTATTTTATTGATCGAACTCAAGGTTTATCATAGTAAAATAAGAAGAACAGAGAGTTACTCAAGAAAAATCATGAACTTGAAGCGCATAGTTGTCGAATTCGGCGAGACGAACAACATACTCGAAGACGAACTCGAGACTCCGTGGGAACAGGGGTGGTCAGCCGACCCTGGGGGGGTAGGTCAGGCCGACCCCCTCCTTTCCTGCCTCCTCTCGCTGCCTCCTTTCGCCGATATCTCCTTCTCGATGAGTCTTGCGAAAATGGACTCTAAACCCTAACTTTGGAGCTCTGGTTTACAATGAATTCGATGGAATTGGATACCCCTCCCTCTAGGGGGGCCATATATTTATACTCCGGAGAGTCCCCTATACATAGAATCTAATAGGTCGGTTCTAAGAGTCCTAAGACACCTATTTCTATGTATATACAAGTTTCTAGACTAGTCCCGGTCGTCCATATACTTCCTTGCTTAGAGATGAAGTCATTGTCTTCCCGAAATCAGCTTTCCATATTCTGCAGCCTTTACTATATCGACCATAACTCCCTCATCTGAAGTCCAAATAAGGTAAACTCGGACTCTAAATCTTAGAGCTCGAAGAGATCTACAACTTTAGTATTCAAACTTTCTTCATTGGACATCGTTAAGGTCTCCTAATTTGGCCAGCAAGGTACTGCTGTCCTGGAATCTGAGAATATCTCGAGATTTAATTGGAGTTGGGATTGGACTCTTGATAAATCTTCCTTATCTTCGTATTCTTCATACTCAATCAATTCTTAGTCACCGGAACCTTCTCCATAATGGGCTTGGGCCATCTTTTGCGCTTCAATTGTCCTTCTTTTATTAATTATGTCTCCTCCTTAGACTAGTAGCATTAATCCATCAACGAGAAGACTTCTCAATTATTGCAATTATTCACCAATTATTTGCTATTTTCTTGCAATATTTAATAATGTGCAAAAACAAAGAGCATTATCGAAAACGGGGTTATTTGTTAGCAAAACAAAACTAAATCATAAGATTAACCTCTGAAAAAGCATAAAATTATGTAAAAATAGAGCATAAATTTAGTTCATATCTTGCGTCAACAACATCCCCACACTTAGATCTTGCTAGTCCTCGAACAAAGAGATCGATCAAAAACACAACTAAACTTAAACAAATAACTTAACTAAATATAAACTCAACTAAATTTAAGCTAGCTCTAAACAATCACTTCTCAAATTAAACAAGTTCAGAATTCAATTCAATCTCAACATGGACATTTTAATCAACTTTCATGCATAGAGAACCCCACAGAAATTTTTGAAATCAAACGAATCATAGCTAAACCAAAACTTCCTTTAGAATTAAAATGGAGGGGTTTTTGTATATATAAAAAAAACAATCTCTATACGTCAACAAATTACATCGGTCCTTCTTTGTCAAGCTCACAAGTAGTCACTCATATTTTGTGGCTATCCTATTTATAAAATCACTCTCTCTCATATCTCACAAGAGTTTAAGAGGAGCTTCGTAAAGGCCGGCAAAGTTAACTCAACTTATTGTTCAGCTAAGATATCTCCCTAAAGATCATCTAAACACCTTGAATTAATTTGGTCATCGGAAATAAGAAAATAAATATGTATAAATAGAGAGAAGGAAAAAGAAGATATAGATAGTGGACATGTGCAATATTGAATAAATGAAGTGGGATAATTCCCAGAAATTGCACATGGTTGGAAAAGTAAAAGTTTCTGCTCATTACACTGATAAACACTAAGCCTCTCTTTCTCTTTTCCAAAATTTTCCTAATTCTACTTTTTTTATTCAACCACTTGGTCTTTTTTTCTCCTCTCTTTTTTTATTTTATTACTTGGGCGCCACCTCTCCCTTTTTTTTATTTTTTTCACCCTCTGCCTCTGTCTTCTCTCTTTTTTTCAATCTCTATTCCTTTTTACTCTATTGATTTGCTAGATCAAGATAACTATGGAACTTTCCCTCGTGATTAGCAAAAGAGCAAAAAAGTCACTATATAGGCAATGAGTGTCGAAAAGATCAAAGGGTTTAAAGGATAAGGATAAATCTTCTTTATCTTCATATTCTTCATACTCAAGCAATCCTTAGTCACCGGAACCTTCTCCATAATGGGCATGGGCCATCTTTTGGGCTTCAATTGTCCTTTTTTTATTAATTATCTCTCCTCCTTGGACTAGTAGCATTAATCTATCAACGAGAAGCCTTCTCAATTATTGCATTTATTCACCAATTATTTGCCATTTTCCTGCAATATTTAATAATGTGCAAAAACAAAGAGCATTCTCGAAAATGGGGTTATTTGTTAGCAAAACAAAACTAAATCATAAGATTAACCTCTAAAAAAGTATAAAATTATGTAAAAATAGAGCATAAATTTAGTTCATATCTTGCATCAACAATGACTGGTTACGACCTACCGGTAAACTTCCACAATAATCCAGAGGCCTTGCTCAGAAGAGTCCGTTCAAAGACTGTTCACAGGCAAAGACCTGTACCGACAGAACTTGAATCATTTGCATCAACGAGTCGTACTCGGTCCACCAACGTCATGGCTGAAAAGACAATCTGTGAGTTCTTCATTCCCTCTAGCAACAACGTTCCTACGAGACCCGAAGTGCAAGCAGGAGAGAACTTTGAGCTCAAACCCGGAGTCATACACATGGTTCAAGCTATCCCATTCTGCGGACTAGCAATGGAAGATGCCAACAATCATTTGCAGCAATTCCTGAAAATCTACAGCACATTCACAATGAAAGGTGCATCCCCCGACGCCGTCAAGTTACGCCTCTTCCCATTTTCGCTTGTCGAAAAGGCGAAGCAATGGTTCTACCTCAACCATGCAACATTCAATACATGGGATGCGTGCTCCAACGCATTCCTTGCCAAGTATTTCCCGCTAGGAAAGACCAATGCATTGAGGAACAAGATCTTGAGCTCTCAACAACTCACAGATGAAACAATGGCGGAGGCCTGAGAATGATTACAAGAGTACATCGTGGCCTGCCCCCACCATGGAATGGAACAATGGCTTATCATCTAGAGCTTCTTTCATGGATTGAACCGCTCAGCACAAGAGCACCTGGATGCAGCTGCCGGAGGATCCTTCTTATCCCAGAGTGTGAGAGCCACCAAGGATCTCATCGAAAAGATAGCCACAAATCAGGCATGGAAAGAAGAGAGGTCTAGTACCTGATCCCGTGGAGTCCATCACATCGACAGCACCGACATGCTCACCGCCAAGATGGACATACTCTTAAAGAAGCTAGAAGACAGTCCTGAGACCGCTCCAGTCCAGGCCCTCGACGCTCGTATGACCAGGCCCTCGACGCTCGTATGACTTGTGAAGTCTGCGGGAATACAGGGCACTCGGGAACAACTGCCCCGAAACTCTACTGGAGGATGCCAATTGCATCGGTAATTCTAGCAACATCAACAACGGGGGTCGTCCTCAACTAGGCTGGAATTCAAGACCTTACATTCCTTTCTCCGGACAAGGTAACTCCTCAGGCAATTCACAGCAATTTAATAAGCCTAGCTCGTTTGATCAAAGAGCTATGAATGACAGCATTAGTAAGAAATTTCATGCTAATGATAGGCTTTTTGAGTCTATCTCTCTTCAAATGGAGACTCTTAATAGTGCTATGAAAAATCAACTGAGTTTTAACAAAATGTTAGAAACACAGATAGCTCAGTTAGCTGCCTCTTTACCTAATGCTAATTCGGGTAAGCTTCCGGGACAACCGGAACCTCCTCCCAAAGAGCACATCAATGCAGTCACTACAAGGGGTGGTAAGTCCACTCAGGACCCTCCACACCCTAGTAGTGCACCACGCACTCACAATGCAGGTGAAGAATAGGAGAAGGCCACTAACACAGAGGAGAAGGATGATCATGAGACCAGACCCGAAAGAGCGGAGGACAAGGCGCTACCGAAATCACATCCACATGAATTCTATGACACAACGGTGCTACATTTCCCCCAGAGCAACAAGAAAGCTACCGCTGACAAACAATACGGTAAGTTCGTTGAGGTCATTAAGAAATTATATGTCAACAAGCACCTCCCTCGGTGATGTCCCGCATCTCCTTTCCAACCTCCCTCAACCCAAAGGCCTACCCCGAGAGGTAACCCCGGCGTGGTGGCGCACCACCACTGCGCCGTGCTCCTCGCTAGTGTGATGCCCCTGGCATCTCAAGGGTTTAATTAAATGGTTTTGCATTAATCATCTATCATAAGCATCATTTCATAGTCATGAATGTGGAGCATAGACCAAATTTGGGTGAAGTATCTTTTTATGAAGTTCTGTTTTCTCCTTTTGTTTTTAAGGTTGCTATCCTAAACCCTTTTTCCTTTGAGAAATAGGAGAAGCTCATATTAGAAGAAGTGTAGATAAATATGTTACAAACAACTTTGTCTTTTGGACCATGGTCAGAAAATGGTGTTTTGATGGTGATTTGGGTCAGTTTTGATCAACACACAAAACCAACCCAAACCTGTCCTTTCTAGTGTTTTCAAATTTTCTCCAACCTAGAGCCTTTTTCATGGGATGCTCCCATTGAATAAGTTTTAGGTTATGAAATTTTGAACAAGTCATCAAAAAGGAGCTTTGGGAGAAAGGGCTTGGAAATGTGACTTTTTGTTTTCTAATCAATATAGTTTCCTGTCCCCACCAAATCCTACCACACAAATTTGACTTTATTTCATATTTCCATTCAAAATCTGGAGATGCTCCTTTTGACAAAGTTATAGATCTCAAAAATTTCAACATTTCATATATTTTGAGTTTTTCCAAATTCGGCCGTTAAATGGGTCAAAAATTCGATTTACGGTGAGGGAGAAAACACATTTCAAAAAAAAGGGGGGGGGACACTGACCGGTGGGCCCGCCGATCCGCGCCGCGCCCACGGCGCGAACCGGCGAGCGCCACGCGGCTCGCCGGCGTACCGGGAGCAGGGCGAGGCCCCGGCCGCGCTCCCCGACCCCGCCGCCTGGAAGAGGAGCGCGCCCGCTCTCGTTTCCTCACCGCGCCACACTTCCCTGCCCCGTGCCTGCGTTTCCCCGCTCGCGCAGTGAGACCCCGCCGCCGCCGCCATTGGAGGAAGCTCGGGCTCGAGCTGCGCCCGCGCCTCCGCCGCTCCCCGCGTCTCCCCGCCACCGCGCCGCTCATCCTCTCCCTCCCCTCGACCGGAGCCCCAAACCCTAGCCGCCGGTTACACCCCCTCCGCCGCGCATTTCGACGCCGAAGCCTCACCGCCCCGAGCCTCGTCGCCGGCCTCTCTCCGCCGCTCCCCGCCGCAATTAAGGTGAGGGGTGAGTCCCCCGCGTCCTAATCTCTCTCCCCGACCCTCTGCGGCGAGCCTCCGCGCCCCGCAGAGCGGACTCCGGCGCGCGCCGCCGGAGCTCCTCCTCCCGTCGCGAGGAAGAAGACGACGGGAGGAGGGAGACGCGATATTCGCGATCTAGCCCCTCGGTTTTTCCGGATTCCGCGATTCCACCCCGCGCACTGCTCACTGAGTCTGTGAAATCTTACGAGCTAGCCCTCGGGGTCTACGGATAATTCTGTTTGAACCCCTGGATCTGTGATTTTCCTTTATTTCTTTAAATATTCGGCTGAAACTTTGGAAATTCATAATAAATCAACAAAAAATCAGAAAAATATGAATCCAGTTGCATTGCACTCCTCTTGTGTAGATCTATCTGTTGGGTATGATGTCTGAGTAGGAAAAGTCAGATTTACCCCTAGATCTTGCATGCATGGATAAATCTATGAAAATACCTAAAATAGGTTAAATGATTTTCCAAAAATGGGGAAAACTTGTGAGAGGCTTTGTTTTGACATGGTAACACTGAGATAATTTTGGTACCCCTAGCACTTGCTGTTCAAAAAGAGTTTCACCTTTTTGATGTCATTTATGCATTTTTAGTCCTTTATTTTGGTCTTCCAAATAAAACCTGCTCAAAATAATTTTACAATATTTTTCCTAAGTCATAAATAATGTTGTTGGTTCTTTGATGGAAAATTAGGCCAAGCATTGTTAATTTAGTCACTGTTTTGAAAATAGTAAAATTTTCCATGTTTATATAAATAAAAGGAAAAGGTGATTTAAATAATCTCCAAAAATTTTCAAAATTGGTCAGTACTGTTTTTATGGTGAATAGGTCCTCTGAAATTTTTGGTAGCTCATATGATCACTGTGTAATGACTGTTTTGCCCCTGCATGTGTTTTTAGTATAAAAATAAATAGGAAATGTGGCTAGAGTATTTAATAAATGCCACTTAGGGTCATATTTTGGGACATAAGGGTAAGTCAATCTTAGATTATGATTTGAAATGCATTGCAGGTTCATTTTCAAAAATATAAAGCTTTACTTGTGCTTTCTTGCATCGCATCCACCTCATGAAGCGAGCAATTCAATAATGCATACTTCTTTTGCCCTATGGCATGCATATAGACCCCGCGAACGAAGGACACCCGCCGGACCAGCCGATAGCAGAGGAGCCCGAGGAAGAGCTGCAGCAGGAGCTAGAGGATCAGCAGCAGAGCCCCGGCTTCGTTCAGGAAGAAGATACTGACCCCTGTGAGGAAGGTAGGCAGGATCATACTATTCCCAGCAAACAAATTATATATGTGGTGATTACGCATATGCATTAGGAGTTGGTTGAAAACTATTGCATTAGACTCCTTGGCCACCCTGGCCCTAGCACCTATACTAGAGTTCGTAGGCCGTGTTGCTTAGAACTGCTAGGCTCGGGTAGACACGAGTGAAAGGAGTCACTCGTCGTGTAGGTGTTTTCAAAATATCAGAAATCTTGCTTTTGAGAAAAGGATATTATGCTCATGGCTTAAATGGAGACCGGGCGGAGAATTTATTTCAGTATTTACTTTTCTTGATGTTGCACTCTGGACTCCGCCCGAGTCGTATAAGGCCGTCCGTTGTTCGCCTATTGGTCGGCATAACATTGCTAGAGTGCTTAACCGGGAAATGGGACCGGTAAAGTCTTACCTGGGCTTGTCCGGAGTTTTCGAGGTGCTGCCCATCCACTTGCTGGAGGCCGATGGGCCCGGGGGCGCTTGTACTCGAAGGAGGGCTGACCCAGTGCGCTGTGGTAACGCTCCTGAGAGGGCACAACCCGGGGGTTAGGTGGGGGCGCTTTGAATCTTGGGACAGGACAGGAGGAGATCGGGACTATATGTGGGAACGCGATGGCTAGTAAGCATATACCCCTGGCATGATAGTTGTTCCCGGGAATTAAAAATCGATTCGAATCGCTGATGCCCACCAGGTGTGGGAATGCCAACACCATTGACGTTCAATGTAGTAATAAACTTAAATTCTCTTTATTTAAGACTCATGGTTTTTGAATATTACATGTTTGATATCGATCTGTTTACTTTACTGCAGTTCAATATTATATTGATGGTCATACAAGTAATGAAAGTTTATTCAGTTATGTTATTCACGTTACTATTTAAAATATATGGCTAAGGATCCACATGCTAGTAAGCAGCTTCGCGTCAGCCGTAAGCCCTTCCATTAAGTCCTACTGAGTAATTAGTACTCAGGGTTTGCCCCCATATTTTGAGCAGGTATTGACGACATATGGAGAAGTGCTTGGAGGAGGGTAGCACCGGTGGGCTCGGTGTTGCTCGCCTCGATCATCGTTGCATGAAGGCTACTATTGTATTTCGTTTACGCTGTGAGATGTTTTCAAATGCGCTTCCGCTATCTGATTTAAACTTGCCTTTTGTATGGCATTATGTTGAAACTTATATCTTTATTCTGAACTAGTTTGTAAAATAAGGTTACATATATCCTACATTCAACTGCCTGTGATGATATATCTGTTGTGGCTCTCTCGAGGGCTAAATGTGTATGATGTCGGTTCCTCTGGGAAATGGTAGAATCGGGGGTCGAATGACTCTCGACGGACGACCGGGTTTAGTTTGGCCTAAGTGCACTGCGAGCCAGAGGTGGCAGGTGTGCTTAGTCCGGGTTAAATCGGCGGTTCCGCCACAGATGGTATCAGAGCCGATCATACACAAACAACAGTCATATCATCCAGTTTTGATTTACAAACCTATTTTCGAAAATCCTTTTCGAAGTATTTGAAAAATGAGAGTACCGATATGCCCATATTAAGGATGTTAGCGTATTATCAGGTGACATCGCTAACATTCTGACCTAGATAGAAGTCATATGCATATTCGGCGCTTTGGGAAGCAACACTTTGGCCATAGCCATCCCCAGTACTGGCGGAACGCTATTGGGATTTGCGGATTGTTGTGAACCCTGCATTCATGCTGGTAGGATAGAAATTTAAGGGGGGTGGTCACCATTTGGAGTGTTTGTGACCATTCTTCTGTTATGACGCGGCAAGATTCCATTTGCTTGCGTGGGTACCAGCCTGGTCTAGCAGAGGACTATACAGATGCGTTGTCCACGCGGCGCAAATAGCGTGGATGCCACTTCTAGGTCTAGAGTGGTAGTGATGTGAGCATGCATTTTTCTACAGGTACACTAACCACGTGTGGAATTAAGAACGAATAGAGAACGGCTAGTTGCATTAGGGAGTGACGTGCATACATGTCACCGGTTACTCGCTAGATATATAAATTATACATAAGGTGTGTGATGTGAGGCCGAATAGGACGAATCATGCATCATGGCATCTTATCTTGTCTCACATGCCTTGCTTTTTATTGCTTGAAGAGTGACTAGAAGCATATTGCATTTAAGAGTGTGACAATACTGTGTTGAAATGTAGCTCAAAATGCAAGTAGAACTAGCAGAAACAAAGCAAGTGATTCGGGTAGTACACTTACACCTAAGTTATGGCAATTCTTCTACACATCGCTCACTATAGGTCCAAGTGGTTCAACGAATGCAAGCCAAATATTTTAAACATGCCATTCGGTCCAAAATCCAACTCTTCACAAAGTTTTCAAGGTTAAAGTGTGTTTCAACCTTGTAATCCACATACGGGGATTTTTGTGAGGACTTTCTACACCACCGAGGTTGAGTATAGACTAATGCACGACTATCATATCCTGAGTTCTTTAGAGTCCATTGCTCGACCCTCAGAAGTCTAGCTGTAAGCCACACACATGTAGAAAAGAAGTATAGCCTCGTACCATCATCTTGCGATAAAATCACTTATTGTCATATTTTCCCAAGTACGTAAACACGAAATACACTATGACCATACCAAATCTTCAAATCCCCTCGACTTACGGAAGCCTTGATTTCTTGCTATAGATGTCACAGCCCTTCGATTTATGCCCTGATCACCCCGAGCCCACGAAGGCTAGAATAACAGCACCTGAAGGTCACAAGAAGAAGAGAAAAGCGGGAGGATCTTCCACTAATGCGGCTTCAGTTCAACATCTGCGACCTGGCATGGTTCTATTGAAGGGATTCATCAAGCCGGAAGATCAAGTCAAGATAGTTCGTACGTGTCGACAACTAGGTATTGGTCCAGGGGGATTCTACAGGCCTAGTTTCAAAAATGGAGCCAAGATGAAGCTATGGATGATGTGTTTAGGGAAGAATTGGGATCCAACCACAGGTTTCTATGGGCCAACGCGTCCGTGCGATGGTGCCTACGTCCCTGCGATACCAGAAGCTTTCAAGACAATTGCTCAAACTGCAAATTCGATGGCAAACAAATTTCCTCAAACCAACCCTGACATATGCATCGTCAACTACTACAACAACATCGGAAAGCTCGGACTCCATCAAGATAAGGATGAATCAGGAAGAAGCATTAACCGAGGTCTACCTGTCATCTCGGTTTCCATAGGCGACACGGCAGAGTTCCTGTATGGCGATACCAGGGACAAGGACAGAGCGGCAAGGATCAACCTCGAATCTGGCGATGTTCTTATACTCGGTGGAAGATCAAGACTACTATTCCATGGCATCTCCCATGTGAAGCCTAACACTGCACCGACATGGCTGAAAGAAGAAACTGGTCTTCAACCTGGACGCGTCAATCTTACGTTTAGGCAGTACTAACTGAGTGTCGGATGGTGGGGTAGTGTCCGAGTCGGACTTTTGTAATAAGGGAACCTGACTCTTGTAGATCAAACAAACTTCGTGTATCCAACTCTGAAAATTTACAAGTGTCTCATTTTCATGGTCAATGTACTCCTAGCATTACTATCGTAGAACTTCCAACTCTAGTAGTTCTCATGTCCAGAAACCCTCGCCACTCATGCACTTTAATCCTTGTAATCAATGCAACCCTTATTTATTTGCATTGTGTCTCAATGTTCATGATATTTTTGCTATGAACCCTTGTAAATCGAGGATTCCTTACCTCTTTGATCCATAACACTCAAACATTGAGATTCGCGTGTTATAAGCTCATGTATCGCACATGTGTCTCATTTTCTCAATACCTTACCATGATCTAGTAATATTCGGGTCTCCTCGGACTGGATGGTTACACCGCTCTTGATATGTTGATTACCTAAGCAGTCTTTGGTGCTGCGACGGAACCTAGGGTCCTGTGTGTACGGCCGTCACATGGTTGTGCCACTAGGTGCGTGCAGGTATCGAGACATGTGAAGGTATAACGTCACATCGAAAGTGGGAACATTCGTATCCAAAATTCATTTCTTAGAGTTATCTTGCTATTCTTAGTTCGTAAAAGTGATTGATTCCATCTTCATTACCTTGTTTATATCATGTCATTGCCTTGTTTAACCTTGCCTTTCTTGAGTTGTGGGGATAGCCAATCTCCACCCACTGCCTACTCACACCCTTTCTTTGCTTCGGTGGAAGTGATCAGTCTCATTTCCACTATCTCATGGCATCCTTCCATTGCCTGGTTTCACCTTGCCTCCTTGACCAGTGGGGATGGTCCGCCTCGATCCCATGACTCATTCATATTAATTCATACCCTTGCTTGATCTTGCCCTCGACAATTAGTGGGAGCACTCAACTACGCTCTCACTGTCTCCTTCGATATTTTTCCATTCCTTCGTTAAACCTTATTCTCTGAGGGTGTACCTCACGAACATCCTCCTCCATAGCTTTTTGTTCTCGGCTAGTGCTCATGCCATATCACCATCTCCCTATGAATTATTCTCTTCCTCTTAGACATTACCCAAAAAGGGAGCTTACTAATATTCCCAATTGTTTCATTAATAAGAACATGTCAGCTACTTTCATTTTCTTGGTCAATCCTGACCAACGCTAAGAAATCGTACCAACCATCACCTTATCTAGGCAAATACAACCCAACTTCTTCCTCTCGTGCCTTTCTTATCGCTATAAGCAGGATGTGCTATACCTCCCCACATCTTGCTCTTGATGATATTCCGATTTGATATCTTATAGGTGTACACAGTCCCTATCAAATGAAATGAATGCGTCTCCCAAAAACACGTCCAATGGTATTCCTTTGAATCATGAGATTCTGCTCTGCTCGATTTCCAACTGTATGCACTCTCCTTTCATGATTTGGATAAATCAGGTACTCCGCAGGTCTCAAACGTTGGTATCAAGTCAGGAAGTAACTCCTCTCATTTGTGTCTACCACATTCACGGGCTCACTGACCACATCCTCTTCATGGTTTGTCCATTTGTTCTCCTATATGACACGATTTGTCGAGTACCTTAAAGAGACCACCCAAGCCTTGTTAGATGATGCTCTGTGACTACTTGCGTAAAGTGGGTGCTAACCATTCGCAAGCTAGTTGGCAAAACCAACGGGTAAAATTTTGATGTTGCCACGTGCACTTGAAAAGACCCGAACCATGATGCCCGTAATCTTTGCAAAACAAGATAAGTTATACAGTCGTACCTTCCCCAAATCTCGGGACGAGATTTCTTTAAGGGGGGTGGGTTGTGATGCCCCTGGCATCTCAAGGGTTTAATTAAATGGTTTTGCATTAATCATCTATCATAAGCATCATTTCATAGTCATGAATGTGGAGCATAGACCAAATTTGGGTGAAGTATCTTTTTATGAAGTTCTGTTTTCTCCTTTTGTTTTTAAGGTTGCTATCCTAAACCCTTTTTCCTTTGAGAAATAGGAGAAGCTCATATTAGAAGAAGTGTAGATAAATATGTTACAAACAACTTTGTCTTTTGGACCATGGTCAGAAAATGGTGTTTTGATGGTGATTTGGGTCAGTTTTGATCAACACACAAAACCAACCCAAACCTGTCCTTTCTAGTGTTTTCAAATTTTCTCCAACCTAGAGCCTTTTTCATGGGATGCTCCCATTGAATAAGTTTTAGGTTATGAAATTTTGAACAAGTCATCAAAAAGGAGCTTTGGGAGAAAGGGCTTGGAAATGTGACTTTTTGTTTTTCTAATCAATATAGTTTCCTGTCCCCACCAAATCCTACCACACAAATTTGACTTTATTTCATATTTCCATTCAAAATCTGGAGATGCTCCTTTTGACAAAGTTATAGATCTCAAAAATTTCAACATTTCATATATTTTGAGTTTTTCCAAATTCGGCCGTTAAATGG
The DNA here is from genome assembly GCA_030272315.1 of Paspalum vaginatum. Taxonomy (NCBI): domain Eukaryota; kingdom Viridiplantae; phylum Streptophyta; class Magnoliopsida; order Poales; family Poaceae; genus Paspalum; species Paspalum vaginatum. The sequence goes on along the minus strand of CM059021.1, from coordinate 13,792,288 downwards.
GTCAAAAATTCGATTTACGGTGAGGGAGAAAACACATTTCAAAAAAAAGGGGGGGGGACACTGACCGGTGGGCCCGCCGATCCGCGCCGCGCCCACGGCGCGAACCGGCGAGCGCCACGCGGCTCGCCGGCGTACCGGGAGCAGGGCGAGGCCCCGGCCGCGCTCCCCGACCCCGCCGCCTGGAAGAGGAGCGCGCCCGCTCTCGTTTCCTCACCGCGCCACACTTCCCTGCCCCGTGCCTGCGTTTCCCCGCTCGCGCAGTGAGACCCCGCCGCCGCCGCCATTGGAGGAAGCTCGGGCTCGAGCTGCGCCCGCGCCTCCGCCGCTCCCCGCGTCTCCCCGCCACCGCGCCGCTCATCCTCTCCCTCCCCTCGACCGGAGCCCCAAACCCTAGCCGCCGGTTACACCCCCTCCGCCGCGCATTTCGACGCCGAAGCCTCACCGCCCCGAGCCTCGTCGCCGGCCTCTCTCCGCCGCTCCCCGCCGCAATTAAGGTGAGGGGTGAGTCCCCCGCGTCCTAATCTCTCTCCCCGACCCTCTGCGGCGAGCCTCCGCGCCCCGCAGAGCGGACTCCGGCGCGCGCCGCCGGAGCTCCTCCTCCCGTCGCGAGGAAGAAGACGACGGGAGGAGGGAGACGCGATATTCGCGATCTAGCCCCTCGGTTTTTCCGGATTCCGCGATTCCACCCCGCGCACTGCTCACTGAGTCTGTGAAATCTTACGAGCTAGCCCTCGGGGTCTACGGATAATTCTGTTTGAACCCCTGGATCTGTGATTTTCCTTTATTTCTTTAAATATTCGGCTGAAACTTTGGAAATTCATAATAAATCAACAAAAAATCAGAAAAATATGAATCCAGTTGCATTGCACTCCTCTTGTGTAGATCTATCTGTTGGGTATGATGTCTGAGTAGGAAAAGTCAGATTTACCCCTAGATCTTGCATGCATGGATAAATCTATGAAAATACCTAAAATAGGTTAAATGATTTTCCAAAAATGGGGAAAACTTGTGAGAGGCTTTGTTTTGACATGGTAACACTGAGATAATTTTGGTACCCCTAGCACTTGCTGTTCAAAAAGAGTTTCACCTTTTTGATGTCATTTATGCATTTTTAGTCCTTTATTTTGGTCTTCCAAATAAAACCTGCTCAAAATAATTTTACAATATTTTTCCTAAGTCATAAATAATGTTGTTGGTTCTTTGATGGAAAATTAGGCCAAGCATTGTTAATTTAGTCACTGTTTTGAAAATAGTAAAATTTTCCATGTTTATATAAATAAAAGGAAAAGGTGATTTAAATAATCTCCAAAAATTTTCAAAATTGGTCAGTACTGTTTTTATGGTGAATAGGTCCTCTGAAATTTTTGGTAGCTCATATGATCACTGTGTAATGACTGTTTTGCCCCTGCATGTGTTTTTAGTATAAAAATAAATAGGAAATGTGGCTAGAGTATTTAATAAATGCCACTTAGGGTCATATTTTGGGACATAAGGGTAAGTCAATCTTAGATTATGATTTGAAATGCATTGCAGGTTCATTTTCAAAAATATAAAGCTTTACTTGTGCTTTCTTGCATCGCATCCACCTCATGAAGCGAGCAATTCAATAATGCATACTTCTTTTGCCCTATGGCATGCATATAGACCCCGCGAACGAAGGACACCCGCCGGACCAGCCGATAGCAGAGGAGCCCGAGGAAGAGCTGCAGCAGGAGCTAGAGGATCAGCAGCAGAGCCCCGGCTTCGTTCAGGAAGAAGATACTGACCCCTGTGAGGAAGGTAGGCAGGATCATACTATTCCCAGCAAACAAATTATATATGTGGTGATTACGCATATGCATTAGGAGTTGGTTGAAAACTATTGCATTAGACTCCTTGGCCACCCTGGCCCTAGCACCTATACTAGAGTTCGTAGGCCGTGTTGCTTAGAACTGCTAGGCTCGGGTAGACACGAGTGAAAGGAGTCACTCGTCGTGTAGGTGTTTTCAAAATATCAGAAATCTTGCTTTTGAGAAAAGGATATTATGCTCATGGCTTAAATGGAGACCGGGCGGAGAATTTATTTCAGTATTTACTTTTCTTGATGTCGCACTCTGGACTCCGCCCGAGTCGTATAAGGCCGTCCGTTGTTCGCCTATTGGTCGGCATAACATTGCTAGAGTGCTTAACAGGGAAATGGGACCGGTAAAGTCTCACCTGGGCTTGTCCGGAGTTTTCGAGGTGCTGCCCATCCACTTGCTGGAGGCCGATGGGCCCGGGGGCGCTTGTACTCGAAGGAGGGCTGACCCAGTGCGCTGTGGTAACGCTCCTGAGAGGGCACAACCCGGGGGTTAGGTGGGGGCGCTTTGAATCTTGGGACAGGACAGGAGGAGATCGGGACTATATGTGGGAACGCGATGGCTAGTAAGCATATACCCCTGGCATGATAGTTGTTCCCGGGAATTAAAAATCGATTCGAATCGCTGATGCCCACCAGGTGTGGGAATGCCAACACAATTGACGTTCAATGTAGTAATAAACTTAAATTCTCTTTATTTAAGACTCATGGTTTTTGAATATTACATGTTTGATATCGATCCGTTTACTTTACTGCAGTTCAATATTATATTGATGGTCATACAAGTAATGAAAGTTTATTCAGTTATGTTATTCATGTTACTATTTAAAATATATGGCTAAGGATCCACATGCTAGTAAGCAGCTTCGCGTCAGCCGTAAGCCCTACCATTAAGTCCTACTGAGTAATTAGTACTCAGGGTTTGCCCCCATATTTTGAGCAGGTATTGACGACATATGGAGAAGTGCTTGGAGGAGGGTAGCACCGGTGGGCTCGGTGTTGCTCGCCTCGATCATCGTTGCATGAAGGCTACTATTGTATTTCGTTTACGCTGTGAGATGTTTTCAAATGCGCTTCCGCTATCTGATTTAAACTTGCCTTTTGTATGGCATTATGTTGAAACTTATATCTTTATTCTGAACTAGTTTGTAAAATAAGGTTACATATATCCTACATTCAACTGCCTGTGATGATATATCTGTTGTGGCTCTCTCGAGGGCTAAATGTGTATGATGTCGGTTCCTCTGGGAAATGGTAGAATCGGGGGTCGAATGACTCTCGACGGACGACCGGGTTTAGTTTGGCCTAAGTGCACTGCGAGCCAGAGGTGGCAGGTGTGCTTAGTCCGGGTTAAATCGGCGGTTCCGCCACAGCTAGCGCACATCGCCAGGGCAAACCCCCACTCCTCTCGCCTCGCGGACTGCACCGCCAGCTAGATTCGCCACGTTGACCTCCACCTCACACCGCTAGTCTTGCCGCCGGAACCGCCTCACCGGCGGGGAAGCCCCGGCGAGCCGCTATCCCCCTCTCGCTTCGGCCGTTTCACACGAGATGGGCCGAACCGCCGTTTGCCCCCCAACACCGTTGATCGCAACTCTCCCTGACGTGCGGGCTTGGCCTTAGCACCATCAGGCCGCCGTCCAGCGCGCACGCGTTTGGCCGGCCCATCTACCGTGTCGTGCCATGCATGGGCCGAAGGCAGGCCACGCCCCCACCTAGGAACCTTGGGCCGTGCCTTGGTTTCGGCCGACAAAGCCTTTATTCCATTTTCCAAATATTTAATCCTTCCCTTCCAATAAAAATCCATATCTCGTCCAAATCAACTCCGTTTTGGATGATCCTTGCACCTAAAATCACACACTACCTAACCCTACCCCCCTTTTTCAGAATATCTTGGGCATGAATGTTTGTATTAATTTGGTTATTGATTATGCATGCTAGACGCCGTACTCGAGGAATCCCAAGAGCCGGAGACGACCGTCGCGAACCAGGAGATCACGAACCCATTACCAACCTCCACTGCAACAAGCACCTAGACGACGACAAGTCCACTAGAATCCTCTCTTGATGCATGAAAATACCTAGTTTTGCTAAATAATACATTGGCCTACACAACAAACTAAAAACCTGGATGTTTTGCTTGCTAAGGAAAAACCTGGTAGGATAGCCACCTGAACCTAACTAGAAGTAGCGCTTAGGAAGGATCGCTTATTCAATGATACAAACTAAAACTTGTGTGAATAGCACGGGATGGTCATGTGGTTGTGGGTATGGGTTGGTTTTCAAAATAAAATGGGGAAGGACCCCGACAACTAACTTAGTCGGAATACGGTTTCGAGCCGAAATAGCCATAAGGGCAGGGTTGAACGGGTGACTTAGCTATTTGCGGTTACCCTGTGTCCTGGGATTCGTGGGGAAGACCGGGTAACTGGATGCTCGCGGCGTCGAGCCAAAAGAAAATGGAATGGTAGATGGTTCAAACTGGGCTATCCATAAGGACTGTCATGATTTTCATCTTGCCTAACTCTTTTAATACAACCACTCGCTCTGTATGAGGCATTGGTTAGGCCCGAGCCGAAATGGATAGTCTAGTAGCAGCTGTGCTAGCGCACAAGGGCTATGGGAACGGGTTGTGTGCCGAGGGGGTGTCGGGGGACACTAGGGTGTGGCTAGGTGGCCCGGATCCCTAAAGCATTGCTAGATGATGAAGTAATGGCAATGGCTTGGTTTGGAATTGGGCCGTAAGCATCGCTAAGTCCAACATGTGGGAATTAGTACAACCTCTGATCAGAGTAAAACCTATTCGAATAGTCCGTGTTCACTAGTATGGTTGGGTTATGGCTTGGTTCTTCATTTAGCTCTTTCATAATTATAAAAGAGGATAATAAGATGGAATGGTTATGGACAAGTGGCGGTTGAGACCAAAACCAGTTGAGAGTGAGCCGCTTGGACCGGCAAGTCCAGCGGCATCCCTATGAAGTAAAACCGTGTTTTTAAACTAAAAGTTGGATCACTAAAATGAATCTGCATCATTTTCCGCAAACACAAAGCTCTAGATATAGTCGTGCATATAGAGGCAGGTATCTCCCCAACTCTATAGGAGGAAGGTGGGCTAGCGGAGTACGATCGTACTCACCCTTGCTATGTTGATGTTTTTCAGATAGTTCGGATGAGCTATTCGAGGTGCTCTTTGGCTAGGTTATGATCCTACCAACCAACCTACAGCATTGGGCCCTAGAGGATTGCTTACGCTGTATCTTACTTTTTATGCAATATTTACGTAATGGTTTGTAATAGTTAAGTTTGACTCTATGCTATCTGGAATAAATACGTTGCTAGAACCATAGGACTAGCATTCGTATCATATTTAAGCTCTCAAGGAATTTGGGGGTCCTTCAAGAGGGGTCGGAGGTGCGACGGTGAAGGACGAGGCTAGCGGCAGGTGCTAGGCCGCTAGGGTCTGGCAGGGGCGGCGCCTTTGTCCGGAGGTTGGGGTGGGAGCGGCGTGCGCAGAAACAGGGAGGAGAGCGAGAGGTCGGCGTGCGGGCGGCTGCTGCGGCGGCACCGATGAGACGCCCATCGACGGAGCAACACCTAGACCAATGCTGCATGTGCCTCTAGTGAGAGGGTTCCTGGCGGCGCCACTGCTTCTCCACCACGTGCGGGCCTGCCGCCGTCGTGCGCCTCGCTCACTGTGCTGCTGAGGCCATCGTCTGGTGGAGGAATGAATGGCTAGGGTTAAGGGGAGCGATAGACAGGGCGGATTTTGATCCTCCCGGGCTCACATGAACCATCCTGATCAGATGGTGTGGGAGAGATCGCCGAGCGGATGGGCCTAACATACCAAAAGGGGAGGCACCGGGGTCAAATGGACCGGGACAGATTCAGCACAATATGGGAACAAAGACTGTTTTGTCGTGATAAAGATGCGCATGCCACATGTATTTTTATATAATAACAAAAGACGGAAGGATTCTTTGGTCTGGGCGTATCTAAAATTTAATTTATTCACGAACAGAACCGACACGAAAACGGACTCCTAGATCGCATACGGTTCCGTTTTTGACGTTCTATGTATCGATGGAAAGTTAAAGTTATAAACTTTCCAACCAAATTGAAATCATTCTAAAATTCACTCGCAGTCAACGGAAATTGTCAAAACAATATAACGTAGAAGTTGCTTACATACTCCGTTTTCAACGTTCTGCGTATCTATGGAAGCCTAAAATGATAGCATTTCCAATTGAATTGAAATCACTCTAAAATTTGCGACAGTCAACGGAAATCATCGAAACAATATAACATAAAAATTATTCGTGAATCTGATTTAGACGGCACGAGAAGCCCACGCCAAAAGGGACAGCCAAGTTGCATACTTACTCCGTTTTTAACGTTCTATGTATCGATAGAAAACTAAAATGACAACCATTCCAGCCAAATTGAAACCACTCTAAAATTCACGGTCAACGGGAATCATCGAAATAATATGACGTACAATTTATTCATGAGCCTGATTCGGACAACAGAAGCACGCCACGCGAAAATAGATACTCAAAGTCTCATACAGACTTCGTTTTCAACGTTCTATATATACCGATGAAAATCTAAAATGACAAACTTTCCAACCCAATTGACGCCACTCTCAAATTTGCTTCAACAGAACCGTCAAAACATTATGATCTAGAATTTATTTGCGAGGCTGATTCGGACGGTAGGAATAACCCATATGAAAACCGACGTCCAGGTTGCATATGGACTCCAGTTTTTACGTTTTGTATATTGTAGGAAGCTAAAAAATATATTATTTCTGATCAAACTGACACCACCCTAAATTTCACTCTTAGACAACGGCAAAATTCAAATTTATATGATATGAAATTTATTCCCGAAGCCTATTTTTATAAATGCTTAAAGATTTTTTTTTCCTTTGCAATGCACGAGCATTTTGCTAGCATGACATACACAATTATTTCTTATATTAAATCTTTATTTTTTTACTTATAATATTTTTATTTAGCCGTGCATTTTAACTAGTAAAAAGAAAAACAGGCCAGTTCTAAACCCTACTACGTGGACACATAGTTAAGTCCGGTAGACGCCTAAATTACAGAAAAATAACCGTGCCCAATTGGAAAAACCCGGAGCACGTAAATTACAAGGAGGAAACTTGTCGGCAGCGATGAGCTCAACTTTCACGGTTACTTGGCCGGCGCAGCTAACCTGCATGTAATCCCAATCCCAGCGACCTAACCAAAGCTGTTCTCGAGAAGAGTCTAGCTAATCATCTCCAAGCCTTCAACCACTGAAATCGCTCGCCATGCCGCTCAAGCTTGTCATAATCGCCCTGCCTCCGTTGTGCGTAACATGCATGGTGCTGCGCATCGCCGGGGTTTCTTGGGACGTCACGGCCTGCATTGCAGCCGTCGTGCTCGTCTTCCTCGTCGTCATCGGGCTATGCGACCGCTTGAGGCACGTACCCTCGCCTTGGCTGCAACAACAACGGGCGACAGCGGCCGATGAGTCCATGGCCGCTCCTCCGCAGGAGGTGGCCCTCGGGCTCGGCGCATCCGCCATCGCCGGCCTGCCGGTGTACAGGTACAACCAAGTTAGCGGCGGTGCCAGTGACGAGTGCTCGGTCTGCCTCGGCGAGATAAACCAGAAGGAGACGGTGAAGCGGCTACCCGCCTGCACGCACCTGTTCCACGAAGGGTGCATCGACGTGTGGCTGCGGTCTCACAGGACGTGTCCGGTGTGCCGGACTCCCGTCGACGCGGTGGCTGTGCCGGCGACTGCGGAGATTGATGGGCACACTCAGGGCGACTGATGTGTTGATGGTTCTTTGCTGTAATCCTAACAATTTTGATTAATTTGAGGCTCTGTTTGGAGAGAGCGCTGCATTTTCAAGAGATCCTCATTGAAAAATTAAAGTGCCTAAATCGCTCTACGTTTGGAATGCATGTCTCTGCTGGCAAGGAAATTAATTTGATAATGTTGCTGATTTCTACCAAAGATTGAGTGAACTTGAATAAGTTCCTGATGTAGCGTAAAATATAGTTTTCTCATCCAGGCCCTCCAGTAACACAAATTACCTTGCCAGCTCCACTAGGACGGAGGATATTATTTGTCAAAAATTCGTATACAAGATCATGGCCTGCGATTGCAATGACTTGCAAAATTAAGTGTGCCGTCAATTTCAGTTAGTTACATCTGAAATTATAAAAGCATCATACTAATTTGCAACTAGTAAACAGCAGTGAAATCAATTAGTATTTGCATTTATCCAGCATTCAAACAAAAATAGTGAACAAGCCAATCAGTGTTACTGATCAGAGAGTGGGAAATTTGGCCTTTTGAAAAGTGACAACATATACCGTTCCATTTGCTTGGCTAGATTTGCTACGCGATTAGTTTCTTGTATCATTGTACTATTTCAGCTGTAACTGTAACTGCGCTACGATGTTCCGAATAATTGATCTTCGGAAATAGTACAAATGCTGGCAACATTATTGTTGCTGCCGAATATTCTCGACTCCACGTAAAACTCGATGCATCCCTATCCTTCTCAGAAAGATCGAAGTTAAGAGTCCACCGAGCACCATGAGACAAAATTAAGCCAACAAATATCTAGCGCAATGGTTATTAGAGTGGAGTTCAATCGCCAAGCTTTAGCTGTCCTTATTCCCATGCAGCACCGTCGCCCCTGTGGCTTTGTTCCTCCCCGGCCGTTCTTATTCCCATCGCGGATAATGATTTCGCAGTTGGCCTATTCTCCAGAAAGAGTTTTTCACCAAGGCATAGGGGTGGCGGTCTAGTCTAGTATGTTGGAAATTTTTATGTGCTTTTTTAAGGCCGTGTGCATCTCAAAATCAGGAGTGTTCTATGATCTTTGTATCAGCCCCGTCGATGAGGGTGTGCGAGCTGTGCCTGTGCACAGGGCCTCCAAATTGATGGGGCCACCATATTTTTTTCTTCTTTGGTCCATTAGCGAAGGCCCATGGCCATATGGTCTGTTATCGGCTGCATGCTAGCATGTTGAGTTGCGTAAGTAAAGATCAGCACGACTATCCCTCTCCTGCCGAACCTGAGTACAGCATGGCGCCATGGCCGCCAATTGGCCGCCACGGCGCACGGGAGGCTTTTTTTTTTTTTTTTTGCGTCTGCCGCGCCGATACCGAATAGCGACTAGCCAAGAAGGGAACTCCGAGGCACTGAACGGTGAACGCGGCACGCTAGACAGCCCACACGATCAGTCGATCACCTCGAAGGACGGCCTTCTCTAGGTTACTGAGGTTAATTATTTTTTCCAACTTTCAATAATCGGCATCTAATTATATAGACACGTTCACTGATCTAGTAGATAACAAATAATTGAACTCTAAATTTCTAGTTAGTAATTACGCTTGAAATTGTGCACATGTACTCATGTAGGGAGAGTGCGCCTCTGGTTGCATTGGTTATATTAGACTCAAATTTTCAAAATTTTTAGAGTCTTCGTACGTATTTCGCTCCGGAGTCTCGGATTTCTAGAGACGCCCTGCTTTGTATCTGCTAGATGTATTGATCTTAAAATTAATAAAGCTTTCATTGTCAGAAAAAAGGGACAATGGGCACCGGTCACGCTCGCCGGTGTAACGGTCCTCCTCCGCCTACGGTGCTCGCGGCAGCCTAGTGTGAGCGCTACGGGGGTCGCAAGAAGCCGTGGGACACGGGCAGCACGCGAATAGCATAGCAGCGCTCGATAATTAGTCACCGTTGATCTTTCCCGTAGGGCGTCAGCAGGTTCACGTGAATTTCTGTTCGATACCTCACTAGGAAGCCTAGGATGCGATACCGAAACGCAGGCTTCACCTTACTTTTAGACTCTTCATAGCTCTAGGTGCACGGCGCAGAAACTAGGAAAACACTGTTATAATAATATATCGTGGGTTTAACGCGGAAACAAACACAGCTGAGAGGCGCGATGCATTAGGTAGGGCTTGCTCTACATAGGCCTGCATTGGCCTCACACTGTCACAAATGCACCCGGGGGAGGGGAATAGCGCCTAGTGATGCCTCAGTCAATATAAATCACATGTGTTTATTGGGGCACCTTTTCACTCTTGCTATGTGCTCGAATTGACCTTAAAGCAATTTAAGAGAGGGTTCCCTTACCTCAGCCTCTTTGAACCAGTGAATAACATATATAGACTAATTCATGATCCACTATCACACACTTCAAGAAAATTCTTCCTTGGCGAAAACGCTAGCTTGGTTGAAGCTCAGTCTAGACTCCCTATAAAACACAAAAAAGTACATGCCTCGGAAAATTTCCCATGTTTTAAGGAGTACCCAAAACTAGTGTTCTAACTTTGAGAAGATTTCACGGTGGTTAGGAAGGTACCCATCGGTACCAAACAGCATCACTATTTTTGATACGGGCCCTCCTATTTGATACCAGCTAGTAACTGGTAGATCTATTCTGATGGACGACTCATATTTTTTTCAACTATTGTAAAACTTGTATCTAACTTTCAAATCCATGCCTATATATTTAACAAGTTTTACGGCGGCTGGAAAAAAAATAAGCTGTTCATTGAGTGAAATCCAACTATTTAGAAATAGACGATACAACTGTACCGGTACCAAATAGGTAGATCTGGTTGCCAGAATGGTGAGACTTGTACAAATACCCTTTATTTATTTATTTAATTATTCAATAATTTGTCTAGAAATATTAAAAAGGAGTTGCTCCGCCATTACCGGTGGGTACTACCTTTCCAACCATGTAAAGTAGTTTTAGCTATTGACATAAAACTATAGCTAGAGATTTAAAGCAGCAGTTAAAACCGAGCTAGGGTTATAGCCTTGAATTTGTTATAACATTGAATCCCAATTTTTTAGAAAATTGGAGGGGTTTCCCTACAGAATAATATTAAAACAAAAAAAACGTAGAAAATTGCAGACGAAACCTAAAAGACAAAAAACAGGAGAAAAAGGGAAAAAATAAAACCATGTAAATTTCTCCTGCAATCAAATTCCAAACAGGATACTCTAATTAAGCTAGGACCGATGTGGTTGAATGGGGGTGTGCGTGTGGTGTGTTTGCACTGTCTGGTAAGAAGAAAACAAAGTAATAAGTGCTACACGGTCCCTTAAGAAATGCATGTGTTCATTTTGATGTCTGAATACATGCCTCTACGCTTTTATACGGATGAGCGAGGTTTAGGTCCGGTCACGTTTAGCTGATGCATGTGCTGACTAGTTTCTCCCAGTTAAAGTGTCTCACTGGCCAATCAAAATTTGCTACAGTACAAGGTAAATCTATATGACTGGTCGCTGTAAAACTCAAGGCATTTCTGTTGTCGACTTGTCACTAATAACGACAAAATCGCCTAGGAAGACTAGCTGTGCCCGTCAGGTCAATAGCTACGCTCCGATAATTTAAGCATCATATTTCATACGGTCGTCAGTGCTGGTAACCTTGGATTAGGCACGTAGTCACCGCGCGCCATGCGCTTAATCGGAGGCTTAGCTGCGTTCCTAGCCAGGATCGCGTGCACCATCCTCGTGCCACTCGGCATGTTCGTCGCCGCCATGTTGTCCATCATCGGCGTGCGGTCGTGGGGCCTCGCCATCCTCGTCGTCATCTCCGTTCTCCTTTGCGTCCACTGGCCGTTCCTCATGGAAGACCACGACGGTCGTCACGACCACGCGGACGACAGCCTCCCCGTTGCAAGTGCAGCAGTCGGCACCGGGGCCGGGGCTAGGACGGCCGTCGTGGCATGCCCAGACGCCCGTGCAACCATGCAGTGTCCATGGTAGCGGCCTAGGTGCCTCAGCGATCGCCGCTCTCTCGGCGCACGAGTACGGCAAGAAGGCCGGCGACGACGAGTGCGCGGTCTGCCTCGGCGAGCTGCAGCGCGGGGAGGTGGTGAAGCAGCTCCCCGCGTGCGCGCATCTGTTCCACACAAGGGGTGTATCGATGCGTGGCTGAGATCGCATGTCACCTGCCCGGTATGCCGATCTCCGGTCAATTCCGCGCTGCCGGTGGCCGCCGAAATTGTGGTGCGGACGGAATAGTTTTATTTTTTTTTTTAACATGGGCGGGGAATAGGTTTGGCACGCATAGGAAGCAACCTCGTCTAATACAAGTCGCTCACACCTTGAAAACAAAGCCGAATGCAATGTTCATTCTGGAGAAGAGTTGTTCACTAGTATCTTTTCCATAAAAATATAAGAGATGCAGGTTGTTAGACATGTGTCGAATATTTATACGAGTCCGGTTACGATTGAACTTTGAGTTGTATTAGCGGTATAGGATAGAGTCGTTGTCGAATTCTGGAACCCGGACCTCCTCATAAATATAAAGAGAGGGCTGTTGTTGTAACAAAGGATGACTAGATGACTTGGTTGGGGGTGCGGCGTTACCGCGGTGTACCCAGATGCCGACATAGCTATCTGATAATGGGGAGGAACGCCCATAGTTATGCCCTGAGGACGTAGGCTTCGGCCGAACTTTGTTAACAAATATCATGCCTCCAGAGTTGCCTGTGATTATGCATGAATATCTTGATCGATTCATAGGCTTCGTTTTCTAATAAGTGGTATCAGAGTCATGGTTGGATTAGATCTCGAGATGTACGCGGTGGATCATGGTGGAAGCACGAGGAGAACATGTTCCATGGGCGCCTAGAAGATAGCTCATGTGGTGCAAGATGGAGCATGGGGCGATCGACGATTCGATTGGTGATGTCAAACATTTCAGGCTGGTGCCTTGAACCCTTTGATGGGCTATAGTTGGCGGGAGGATCGACCAGACGTGGTGATCGGGCCGACTCAGGTAGCCGGCGAGATCGTTATAGGCGACGATGTCGGCGCTCGGGATCAGACCAGACGGTCTAGACGTGGAAGAGCCTGAAGAGATTGGAGCGGGGCGGGAGCAGTGATGCGACTGTGATGATGTTACATGGGGCTAACATCATGACATGTCGAGCTAGTTGTGTCATGGATGCGGAGTCAGGGTGTAACGTGGCGGAGGATTGCAGATTGGCTTTGGAGGCTGCACAAAGATCTGGTGTGGCAAAATTTTCTGCGTGAAGGTGTACGCGGATCAAGACCAAGAGATCCATTGTTGCAGGCGGACGGTAACTCGGTCGCCTGGAGGGCGTGTGGTGTCCCAAGGATGAGTCGACGTGCGCAGCTCCAAGGCGGAGTCCGGCGGATTGGAGGCGTGCAGCAGTGCGGCTTGGACTCCAGAAGAGCACGGCCATGGGAGCCAGCGTGGAACCAGGTGGATGGAGATGCAGGCGCAAGGCCGATGTGGCCTCCACTGACGCCAGGAACATGGACGCGTGGGCGGACTCCAGCAGACGTGGCGCGCATGACGTGTCGAGGCTTGGTCAACTGGAACTCCTTGCGCGGGGAGTCTCGGGCGAACGGGCGTGGCCGCGAGGTGTCCGGGCGCGGGCGGAGTGCAACGCAACCAGCGGGCTGGCGGCTTGGAAGTGGGGGGCAAGCGCGGGGAGATTCGCTCTCCTAGGCGGGTGGCTCGGTGTGCCAATTCGGCGCAGGAAAAGTCGCAGGGCCACGAACTCCCATGCGCGAGCAGGGTTTGCCTTTCCGTCGGAAAACCGCCGGTTTTCCGGAATATTTTCCGTTTCCGGACTACTACGGGAAATGAAAATCCGGTAGTTTTCGGAGAATTCCGTTTTGAAATTTAAAAATTTGAGAAAATTAATAATAAATGTGTAAAAAATTCTGAAAAATATGATAAAAAACTAGGTCTTTTTCTGAGCGATTAGCACTTGAAATCGTTCAAATCCAAGTTGATTTGGTTGGTTAAATTGACAATTTGGGTTCGGGCCCGTTAAGAATCCAAAACCCGTTTTTCTTTTCAACACCTTGTCCACTACTCTCCCTGGCCACCCCAACGCCACTCGGTCCCAAAGTCCCCCACGGCCCCGCGCCCCTCCCCACGCGGTCTCCAGCGCGGTCCCCGGGCGAGCGCCGCCGCAGCCGCCACTTTCCACCGCCGGGAAGCGGAATTCCGGCCCCAGGCAGCCGAATCCCGACCGAGAGGGTCGGCTCCCGGTCAGCGCGCGCGCGTAGACAGAAATCCACCTGCTCCCGAGCGGAATTCTCCCGTGCGGAAATCCGTTTACTCCCGCGCGGAAAGCCGACTGCAACCACCGGGAAACCGCCGCTGCCGTCCGAAATCCGCCGCCACAAGGTCAGAATCTAATGCATCCAAACATCGGAAGGCCATCATGCAAAGGATTGATGATGTCAGCAATCCAAGGAGAACAACATGCAGCCAATCAGGTGGCCGCCCGACCATTCACCATGGTCGGCCGACCATGCACTGACCTCGTTTTGCACGTGTATCAACTACTCCAACCGCCAACCGACTTGGAGAAGCATTCTCAGTCGTCGGATGCACTAAGTCGGTAAATCATGTGGTCGGCCGACCATGTGACTTGGTCGGCCCACCTTGTGACTTAACCGTTTTACATATATGCAAACTGACTTGGGCAACAACCAACTGACATCAGGAGTCAAGATCAAACGTTGGATGGCCAAAGGCGGTTCATCGGACGGCCGCCCGACTACCCCAAAGGTCGGCTAACCTCCCCCAGGGTCGGCCGGCCACCGCCTTGGTCGGCCAACCACCGACATACACCCACAACCGACCTAGTGCACCTATAAGTACCCCCCTAGGTCTCCAAGCTATAAATAACCCCCAGGAGGTCACTTGCAAGGTGTGGTGGATCAATAGAAAAATAGTGTGGTTGTGTAGTTGAGTGTAGAGTATAGTAGTGAGGCCACCCTTGGCATTGTAGAGAGGGCCAATTGTATCAAGAGTGAGTAGTGAGTTATAGAGCGAAGGAGTCGGATTTCTCTCTGGTATTCTATTCCCGAGGTCTTATTCTCAGAGGAATTATTACTCTATTTCCAGCATACAGTAAAGTTCCTTGCCCCCTCCTTTATTTATTTCATACTTGCTTTATTTACTTTCTCAGTTCTCTGCTTAATAGTTTACGGGTGCCAAGTGTGCTCTGTGTAGTTTAGCTATACAATTGTGCTTGCTCTCTGGCTTCGAACCAGTATAGTAGTAAACTCATTCGTGTAGACATGGTGTCTAGACTAGAGTTTCCCTTGGAAGGTGTCTTGTCCCACGCAGTTTTGGTTGGTAGTCCCACCTGGTGACAGCGAGTGTGTGTCCTGTGTAATCCAACCCCGTCATTCGAATAAGTAGTCATCCACACATAGCTAAGCCTTGTAGCACCCGCCTTTCTCGTCTAGGTTATCAGCACTCTGGTGCCCGGAAGTGGTTCTGTAGTATCGGTGTCCAAGTAAACCTGTTGAGTAAAGTACTAGTTTGTTGAGTGAAGTTAAGTTGTTATATTTAAAGTAGTGATCCTGCTCCGCTCTGTTTTATATCTCTACAATTGCTGGTTTTACTATTCGGTTCGATACCCTGGAATATTCTTGGGTGAAAGGCTACAACGTGTTTCCGTGTGATTGCGGATTTATATCAGTAGGCTAAGAAACGCCAATACCCGTCCTACACCAGCAACATCTCCTTGACACTGGCCATCCCCGGCTTGTTCCGCAACCAGGCCTTCGTCATCTGTGCTCCCCGGTCCTACCGCAGACCCTTCCTGCAGATCTAGAGCTCTCCGTGTGGAGATCAAGCTATAACGTGAGTGCTACTAGGGTTAGTGGTGGGTGGGAGACTGGGAGGTTCGACAATCATGCGAGGGGGGTGGGGGAAAGAATCGCGAGTTCGACAAATCCCCTTGCCTCGAGACACCAGCGATAGGCTAGGCATGGCCGGTTTAGGCATGTGGGGGTGGCGGTGGGCTGGGCGGGGTGGGGCTGGGCTCACAAGGTGTCAGGAGCCATTGGCGTGCGAGGCAGCTCAAGGGCAGTGTGGGTGGCAGTGGCTCTATGGTGACGGGGGCTGAGGCGGCAGCGACAGGCGGCTCGTTGTAGGTGGACTCAGATTCGTGCCCTCGGTTCCTTTTCTCTTGCAAGGCACCACATACCTTGGCTGTCTGTTCAAAAAAAGACAAAAAGTGTACTGTAGAAAAAACAATGTGCCATGAGCTGCAGCATATCGTTGTACACGGAACAATATTTTGATATTGTAGCGTCTACTGTACCTTACTGTTCACTCAGATCCAACGAGTGATTTCAGATCGGATGGCTTGGAAGGGTGGGAAAGTTACGTGGTGCCACTAGGGCAGGGTGAGAGAGAGGAAGGTGCCAATAGAGAAACCTTAGGGTCCATATTGGAAATTAGTTTTCATCACCCTTTGTTTTTGTGGAAAACTGACAAAATGTTCTTGTTGAAACCCTAGCCCGGTGTGGGGCGGGTGAAGTTTTTGTCAGGCCATCCTCTAGCTGATAGAAACTTCCATATTTTTTTGTTGCTTTCTTGTCCGGGCTAACAAAAACTAAAAAATTTTTCATCACCCGAACTTAGCCAACAAAAAAATTATTTATCAACGGTTGCTCCCTAGCCGACGAAAAAAATTTGGCCGACGAAAATGTTCATGTTTCGTGTAGTGGTGGGCTATCCTGCAGATGCTAGCTTCACAGCATTTAGTTGCAGTGGTATCTCAACTTAGGGCAGCCTAATTTATGCATGTACATTCATATAACAATGAAGTATATGGTAATTCATTCATATAACAATGAATTATAGACAAATCAGTATATTATTCTAGGCTTCTCATGGCACTTGCCCTTATCTTGCGGTTGTACGCACTGCAGGAAAACCTACCATGTAGGAAGGCTTTATTTATATAATAGACATGTTTTATTTCGTATCTACATCAATGTTGACATGTTTTTTAAAGCGTGCTAGGAGCTCTTCGTAAGCACTGTGTCATAGATTATAGAGATGGATTACTGTAGCGTATCTATGGTTGATAAAGAGACATTTCATAAAAATGTTATATGCATATCTATGCATTTTGATACACTTTTATAAATATATTTATGCAACGTGTCTATTTACGTTGTTACATTTTGTAAAAACGCTTCAATATATCTTTAAAAATAGTAAAAATATTTATTACTACGAGATATGATTTTCATGCAATGCAATCACTAAGAATTAAACACACGATCTCATACCTCATACCTCGCATATGAATAGTTAAGTAATGCAATCTTTTTATATTTACCATTAACAAATTTCAACTTTTCAATATTGTGTCAAATAATGCATTTGTGTGCCTATAAACGCGTTTGTCTGCTATGCTTTATAGTGTGTCTCCATGCTATTGACGGTTGAAAATGTGTTTTAATTCGTAGTTATTTTAAGATATTTTAAGTTGTATCAAAAAATATATTTATATGCATATGCACATTTGCTTGACACATTTATGCCATGTGTAGATGCATGCTACCGATGGTTTATAGTGTAGTTAATTGCATGTCATGTTAAGCTGTTTTAAATAATACGACAACAAGCGTCACTTCATGTCTTTCAATAATCTAATCGTGTCTAACATCGTGTCAATTTGAGATATTCTGAAAGTGTAAAAAAACATGTTTACGTCTTTTATGCAGTGACGTTTAAGCCAGCATTGCTAGTAAAATGTATTTAGAAGGCCTTTTTCTAAAGTAACGTTAGACCACTCCAATAGTCGATAGCACACAACCACAAATAACCTAACAAAGATTGAAAACTGGATAAAAAACAAAAACAATTCAAAACTGAGCCAACATGTACGTTGCCATAATACTATGGAGACAGCGTGAAAATCATACCAAACGAAAAGAAAATCAACATGCAATACAGAACAACCAAAGGACTGTGTTACTCCGCGACCGTCACGCAATAAAAATGCGCGCAACCCTTTTTCTGGTTCACGAGGGTTCATTTTGTCTCTGCCCACGAGAGTTCTTTTTAACAGATGTAGCCACAAGCTATTGGTTGATGTCGCTTTCAAATGATGTCGTTGATAATGTAAGCGGGGGAATAGCTAGTATATTTTCTTTTATTACTCATTATTCCATCATACAATGTTTGTTTTAAAATCCATCTGCATCATTGTGGTCCTTGCGTCGAGATCTATAAAATGAGACACATATTGTATATGTACAAAATGGTTCAAAGTGATATGTTCAAATAGGAGCAAGTTACATGTCATATGTAAAAGCTATATGCAAAATTAGTAGCAAGTTATTATTACGAGATCACTGCTAAATATTTCTCCTTATATTAAAGACATGTTATACATAAAGCATATATATATTAATATATTATAAGTTATTAACGTTGTATGCATGGTAGTAATAACTTATATAGAAAAAAACCGGAGCAAGTTGTTTTGGAACTGATGGACATGACCAGTACCAAATTGTTATAAGGTCACCCCTAAATAAACTTGCCATTTATGTTGCATAACAGTTATATACAAAATTAGTAGCAATACATAACTAGTAGCAAGTTATATGCATAAATCATTTAATACAACTAGCAACTTATGTAGAAATAAAATCCATAAGCAACATATTTAGAATTATGGATATTTGGAACATTCAACTTATATTGCACACATAGTAGTAACTTACAATTTATATATATAAAGTATCGAATAAAAAATAATTTTGTATCCAATTATATTTGTGTATATAAGTTGTCATTATTTATAGAACTATCTACTAGATATTTAACATAACTTGCCAATGTATAAAAAATATTTCAAATCATACAATATGGAACTAGTTTTATAGATCTTGTTGTAAGGGGGGTAATGATACAAATGGAATTGAATATTGACACTATAACAAAGTTATCGCATTTTTAGGAGTAGTAAAAAAAGGAAAAGTAACGCAAAACCAGCCACCCTTCCACGTGATTACTTTTTTTAGTCCTATGTGTATTGTTCTAAGGCCAACGTGCATCATTTAACTGCAAAAGCTCAGAGCCGCCCCAATTCTTAGACGAGGACACGCGCGTCGTGGCGCGGTCCTTCTCCTAGGCGCAGGAAAACACTGCTCGGCGACGTTGCAACACTGCCTATCAGCGCGCTGTCCTTTCTGCCAGTACGTGTGCGTGGCAACGCACGCCCGCCGTGAAAAGGCCTTCCAAGGCCGCCCAACTCTTAGACGACCCCATGAGCAGGAAAACACCGCTCGGCGACGTTTCTGCACCCAGGCTAGGCCCATGTGGCGCTCTTGATTGACCCTGTTGCCGGGTAGAGTTTCTGACATTCTGCAACCAAATCACTGGTGTCCCGGCCCACCAGACGGGTGTCCGCGGAGGGCGGTTTGGGCATGCGTGGTGGCCGGAATGGTTAAACCGAGGGCGAGTCAGAGTAGGGTCACAGTGGAGGGGAAGGCAAGTTTGATGTGGTTTGGCAGCAATGCGTGTGAGGAGGGAGGAGGAGAGAGAAGAAAGAGTACGTGGGCCGTATGTAGTGAGATATGCCATGTAAAACAACTTCAGGAGATGACTCGTATGGTTTAGGAGTGCAGGGGGGCACTTTGTCTGGAGCCCACATATATGCACAACCACGTTTAGAAATCTCACGATATCAAATATTGCAAGGTGATGTAAACGAGCTACAAAGAGTCGATGATAAAATGGAAAGAGAAAGAAAAGTAGACTACTCACCCTGTTAGCTGGAACACGGGCTATAAATTCAAAAAAATACGTCTAGAGAAAAGGAGACGAGACAAATATTAAATGTCCAGCATATACTATGTACCTGATTGATGTATAGACATTAATGTAGGCGAGTCAATTCCAGCCCTTGTGGTTTGACCAGTGACCACCTACTATGGCCCACCAACCCCGCCAGCACACCTATATAAACGTAGGAGTCTCTCTGATCTCTCTCTGCGAAATCAGACGGAGATGATGCGAAGCACGAGGATGAAGACGACGTCGATGCTCCTGCTTATCATCGTTCTCATCGCCTCTCGTAAGCTCTACGCGCACACACATCCTTGATGATCTCGCAGCTAGCTGTTACAGTAGTGCACCAGTATAGCTAGCTAGTCTTAATCCCCATATATCTCATATCCGCTACGACTATTGACTGACTGACTAGCTAGCAAACTGAATTATCCCTGCATTGATGTATACATGACGATGATGCAGAAGAGGAGGTGGGCAACATCAAGATGGGCGCGGTGGTCGCTGGTGCTACTTGCGGCGGCGTGATCTTGTGCGAAACCAAGTGCTTTCATAAGGGGGGATGCGACGCGTGCTGCAAGAAATGGGGCTACACCCGCGGCTACTGCCGTTTGTGGTACTGCAAGTGCTGCGACGGCCAAGCCCATCCCAGAGGCGGCGGCAGGGAAGGAGACCAAGGAGCAGTGGCCACAGCCACCGCTAGACCTCCTCTTGATTAGTCTAGCTGCAGTTTGCTTACCTATGCTTGCAGTGTATTGCAGAGATACATACTGTCTTTGTTCTTTTATGTTTGACGCACGCTAGCCAATTCTATTCTTGAACTACCGTGCTATCGACAAACATGAAAGATCGGATCAAATGTATACTGCTTGGTTACTGCTAGTGATATATAAAGTCAATAATCAATTGTTACTGTACCATTGTGCCAACATCGAGATCGATACGATGGAGGAGATTATATATGATCCTTATTTCTTTATTATTTCGAGTTTACGTGCTAGCTCCGTTTTTTGGAACAAGGAAACGAAAAAACAGTTTTGGTGGCCCATAGGTGTCGTCAGACCAACGGTCTAAGCCCATAGGTGTCGTCCCCAAAAGCCGACGGGTCGTTCCACCTCAGGCCGCTGCGCTTTATCCCTCTAGCGGCGACTCCAACCGTCCCTGAGCCCAGTCGAGACGGTGAGAGGGGGTTTTGGGTGTGCCACCTAGCTTACCTACTATCTATGGAGGTTGTGGGAGTCCGCATGCTCCGTAGTTTGCTCCGCAGACACACAAACACAACAGATCGGCGTTAAATTCTAGCCAGATCACTGGATTGGAGATTGGCTTGAGGCATCTTCGTATGTAGAGCCAATCAGCTCCTTGCACCTTGCGGAGTTAGTGCATTAAGCATAACAAGGAGGCAAAACCCTCCTTAATGCCCGATGCAACGCCCCTAGGTTGATTACGCTACGCACAGGATAAGATGAATCTTGCTAAGCAAGGACTTTAACCGAAACATAAACCACATGCGTGAACATATATCGGAACCCTAGGGTTCACCCAGCGGGCACAAATACAAACTTTTTTTTAGATAATGGAAAATAACCCTGGCTTTCGACTTTTTCAAAGAAAAAACCTCAGACCACTTATTACATACTTAAAACAAACAAAAGAAAATCGAGTTTCAACTTAACAAGATAGACGAAACACAAAAGGCCATCCTTGAGAAGAAAAAAGTCCATTGCTTGTGCCTTCAGTTGTTGGTAAACTTTAACCAATAGTTTCTTTGGTCATCCATGCGCTACAACCGGGCCCAAAACCGTAGCCAGTGTGTCCCCCTGAATACGACCTGCAAGTAAGTTTTTGGTTTTCTCTTATCAAAAACAGAGTCATTCCTTGTGAGCCAAAGTGCCCAACAAATAGAAGCTGCTCTAGTTATCAACGTTAAATTATTCTTGCGCCCCTCATGTTTAGACCAATTATCAAGTAAGTGATCAAAACTCCTGGTGGAGGGATACAGGGCACAAATACAAACTAGGTTGTGTAAGGCAAGGATGCCAAGCATACATTGATCTCTCGAAATGCCGCATGCACATGTTGCGGCACATGTCGTGGTGTGTAGCAACCAAACAAGCTATGTACGCTTGGCCGCCCACTGCCGATCTGTTACTTGAAGCATGAACAGATTTGTAGATCGGCGACGCATGTAGTAACTGATGGATCTCGCACCAAGCAGAACTTGATCCGAGATTCATTGTGATAACTAGCTGATCCTGCCATAAAAACGGTTAAGTACGGGAGCTACCGGGTAAGCAAACCCTTAAATAGCCCTAAAACGACCATGAAGGAAGGATTAGAGCAGCATGGCGCTTACTTAGAAAAACACTGGGAGCCAGGGAGCGATGCGCCGAGGCTGAGGTGAACGAAGCATGGATTGCTTCGAAACGTATGACAATCGTTTACAGTATTTATAGACCAGAGACTTAGACGGCAAGTCATTCTATCTAAACAAACCCTAAATTTAGCTTTGTAAACTTAAACATCCTAATAGGCTATGATACATGGCCGCTTCAGGCTAGACAATATATCTCGTCTTTAGCCGATCAGATGGCAAAAAAATAAATCGGCTAAGATTTGTGAGCAACAATAGGCATTGCCGTTATGAGTGCGACCAAGGCCAGCACAGAGATTTCTCTCGGGTATACGTTGCGCCTAACCCCACTCACCTAGCGAATACAACGGCTAAACCCTAGAAAAGATAGCCCACATAGGATGCAGTATAGCTCCTCCTGCCCTGGAACAACTCTTAGATAGCCCAAGAACGACATCGGGGAATGAAGCATCCCCCGACCAAAGCAGCGACCACAACCATAGAGAACAAGAGCAAAGCATCTCACAACGCAAAGCAAGCAGGAAGCAAAGCATCTTCCTAACCTATAACAACGATCCAACGACGAGGAGCAAAGCATCTCCCCAACAAGGCGATGGCAACCAAGCAGCAAAAAGAAGAAGACGGCGGGCCCCTGCGGCCCAGGGCAGCCCGCTCTTGCGGCACTTGAGCCCCGCTCTCGGCCATGCCACCAGCCGGTCCGCCCGCATGGTGAAGCTTGAGGCGGACATAGACGGCACCGAGGAGGAGGACGTAAACTTTTTTTGGTGCACACAAAATGTAACCATTTTTATGTACTGCTAGCATATTGTTTTAACTTAAGCTGTAATATTACAAAGGACCAGTGGACATGCACTTGCGGTATGCACGTGTCAAAAAATTCTAGTAATATAAAATAAGAATAAATTATTTTGAGTTATTAAATTATGCATGTCGTATCATAATAAATTCTTAATCTCTTTCTCTCATTCTCCCTCTCTCGCACCTCATTGTCTCTCATGTAACATGCACGTGCGGCACGCACGTGTCCTCACCCTTGTTTTTGCTCCTATATCTACCCACCCTCTTGTTTTCACTCTATCTCTCTTTATCCCTCTCTCGTCCTCTCATCTCTCTCGCTCCATAGGGATATGAAATTTTTTATGCCAATTTTTATAGTGTAGATAAGAAAAAGTTCCATGAAAATATTTCTACAGTCTATGATGCGCACTCACGTCAACACCATGGGGGCCCCGGCTGAACTTCCTCCTTTCCATTGGCGTGGGAAATACTGTCGTTCAAAAGGTGTATACCCCGGTCTTTAAACTCAGTTCATTTCATATGGCGCTTCACAAAAGTTAAGAATAAAGCGATCCACTTAGCCATATACCAACGAAAAATCAGCCCACTACTGACTGCTACGTGAAAATTCCTACTATCTCTCAACTTGCTTAGTATGAGTGGTCAGTACCTCAAACTCTGAATTATGTTACGAAACAGTATTTCTTACATTTTTTTACTGGGCTATAAATCTTCAGCTCTGGGTTATATATCTTCCGTCGGGTGCTAGAAGGATAGAAGGGGGTCATCGGCTTCATCGCTTATGCTGAATTTCCTCTACTCAGCTGGTCTATCAGATTTAGCTGCAGGTTGCGAAGAATGTTCAAATGCACTACCCGTTTCCAAAGGATTTTCAACTGTGAGTTCTAATCAGGACCTTGCTCTTCTCCAGTGGGCTGTCCTTTTCACTCAAACAAAAAAGAGCCTTTGCCTGGTGTTGTCAGCACCTTGCTTGCTGAAGTTCTACTCAGGATCCTGCAACACTTCTCAGCGGTGTCATTTGGGGACTCCCAAAGGCTCAACAGGCTCACAAGTATATGAAGTAGATCAAAGCTTGGAACCTCCCTATAATCATGGAAAACCATGTTATAAAAATTATTCCCCTACATTTTATAAAACATGGCTTGACGAATCTACACTAAATAAACACAAAGTCATGACTTATGAAGTAACATAGGCTAATATGGCACATGCTGGGGAAAAAATCACTTGTATCTGTGAAGTAACATAGTGCCTAATGCTAACTAGCTAGATATTTGGAAACTACAGGTTGATTGTGCCTCCCGTTCTGTCCTTAGTGGTCAATGTTTTTCCAAAGAAGATATGAATTCTGGTGGCCGGCTAGAGCCCGAAAGCTTCAGGAGTTGGGCATAAGTTTAGACTACAAGACAGAACAGGATGCAACTCATGCATCACATCTTCTAATAGACAAAGCACCAAGAAGCTGGAATTTAGTGGTAGGTCTCTGGGCTTACTTGGGACTGGGGTTAGACATGGTTGTACTTTAGATTTAGGTCCATGCTTAATTGGCACTCTCTGACATGATGCCGCGATGGCCTTTTCTTTCTTTTGTGTTACAAGGGGCAGTAAAAATATCTTGATAAGATGATTTATTTATCTTACTAAAATAACTGAAAAAATGGCCTCTTAAGTGCCCAAGGAAAATAATATGCAAGAAAATTTTGTTAACAAACTTCAGGCAATATCATTATCAGTAAACTTTGAGAACAATTTTTGGTGCAAGTCTTGGGGATTCAGAAACCTATCAACTACAACTCATAGTTGATTAATATAATTCACCATGTCATTAACGATTGGATCAAGCGAAATTACTGAGACCCTAAAGCATCGCACATGTGGAAATCCATTTTGTAGTTAATCCTTATCAAATCAAATGGAACAAGCTAAATCACTCCATGGACATGAACAATATGACATGCTAAAACAGATCGAGCATAAATGCCTGTTGCATCTCCCAAGCTGTGCTGATGAAAAAGATTAAGCTTTCAAGCAGCCCAACTTGATACATAAAGCAACACAAACTGGAAGAATGAATTTCTCTAAGGCAAACCGAGACCAATAGAAGCGCTAACGTGCAGATTGCGGTACGAAAAGAGGGGATGGAGCATTCATCATCCGTGATAATGTGGGGTGGATGTCGGTTTGCCCCAACTTAACAGTTTGCTTTGCCCTTCATATATTTAAACTGGCAATACACTCATGCTTTCAGCTTTCTTCCTTAAGTTCCGAATTCATACAAAACCAAGAACATAATGCTGAGAATAGTAGGTTGATAGCAACACAAACGAAGAGAATTAGCCATTGGTTCTGACTTATATAAGGTTTTGAGATGCAGTGAGGCTATGAGTGAGTAAGAAGTGCACAAAAATAGAGTAAATTAGAAAGACAGTAAGTAATATATTAAATTTAGAAAGACATGCGTACCTCAATGTCAACTCTGTTAGCAAGGTCCCAAGGAGAACAGAGGTAGTGAAAGGCAGTGCAAATGTCCAAAAATGAAAAATACCAAAATAGTCATCTTGACAGTGTAAACCATAGGAAGCAACATCTACATTAAAGGTCAGGCTAAACACATCAGATGTTGAAATGATATGCTATTATTTACAACTTAATCATAAAACATAGAACAATGGAACAAAATATTCTGTTTTTGAAAAAAACGCACAATGATATTCCTATGGTAAGCATCCAAATGTCACTCGTAGAAATCTGTTATCTGGTCTAATTCAAGTAGCATTCTCCCTCCCTCCCTCCCTCACTCACTCACTCACGCTCTCTCTCTCCCCTCGCTCTCCCTCTCCCACCCTTCGTCCCTCTTTCTTCTATGTTCATCCCTCTCTCCCTCCATTGTAATGAGCTGGAAAATATAGAGTTGACCCAACACTTAGCCATGTACTTGATGAAAGTTATTTGATTAATTTATTGAATCACCTGGATATTGCTAGAATGCTGGTTAAAAATGTTATACTGTTGAGTATAAATTACATTATCACAGTTTATATATATATATAATGGACATAAAACTATCAATGCTTACGTAGGGTAAAGAAAATTAATGATTGGCCCGAATACAGACCGGCGAAAGCAATCGAAAGCAATTACTCCCTTCCTCTCAGAATGTAACTAGGTTTAGCATTCAAAACTTGTCCCACAGCTGAAGTTATCATGTTGTTGATATCAGTAAGTCCAAAACTTGGTGTCTCTCAGGTACTTAAGCTGCCTACAGATAGAGACGACCGTTTAATATGCAATGGCTGAGGTGACTGTGATCAAAATGCATCTTAACTGATTATAAACATGTTTTTTAAATGCACTAAACCATGCATTCTGCCAATCAATAAATAGATCCTGACTGCAGAAGTGCAGATTCTTTATGCGACAAACAACTATGAAAACTTATCCAAGTAGGGAATTATTGCAATAACATGAGAATAGTTTATTAGACACAATCTTTGTTGCTTTACATTAAGAAAGCAAGCAAACGCAATTGCTAACAAACAACATCGACTGAAGAATAAAGTGCTTTTAGACAATCCTGGGAAGGAGCATAGCTGGAATCAAGTAAAAATTTCCAAAAATGAAATCAAGAAGTGGACCATGAGCTTTATGTAGGAAGCGGCAGAAGAGCACACTAAGCTGAAGGAATAAACCACATCTATTGCACCATATGCAAAAAGGCAAATAGATGTTTCTCCGG
Organism: Paspalum vaginatum; assembly: GCA_030272315.1. NCBI lineage: Eukaryota > Viridiplantae > Streptophyta > Magnoliopsida > Poales > Poaceae > Paspalum > Paspalum vaginatum. The sequence continues at coordinate 13,765,905 of CM059021.1, read as the reverse complement.
TGTAGATTCGTCTAGCTATCTATTTCAGCAAATTTTCAACTCCTGGTTGCATCCAGGGAATAAAAAACTATTAACACATCATGGCAGCTGCAGGTGTACACACCCCTAATTCCCTAAATGCGGTGAGGACCATTGGATTGCATCATGAAGCTAGGAATTAGTATATAGAATAGACACACATAGGAGCAGGATGGACTACTGTAATTTAAGTATAACCGAATAAATCACACGCACAGGATAGTATGTGCGTAGCAATAGCAAGATGAGCATTGACTTGATTAAATGCATGCCTCAACAAATCAGTACGCAAAGTTACTGAAATTTTAAGGTGGAGGTAGAATAAATAACAAACCCTACTGGGACAAAACCTTCATCATACCTTGCCATTTACTTTTTTTGAGGGAAAAAGATACGTCCTACCATCCAGCGGTTCTAGAAACATAATCTACAAAAAAGAAGGCCTCTCTATTCAGAGACATGCCTCTAACCGCTCAAAACTTTCAAACCAGTTTAAGCTTCCAAAAATAGCTTTTTAACTGCTGTTAGCAGTACCATATGATCTGGTTTTCATGACAACTAAGTAACTTACCTAATATCTCTTGAATCCAGAGCAATCCAGCAACAAGATAAGCCCTAGCAGTATCAGCAAAGAAAATCATTTTAGGTTTTGCAGCACCATTGGTGATGATAAAGCAAAGCATGTGCCTACAATGACAAGCAACGATGTTGATTTTTAAATAAATAGCAAAGGGCCTGCAGGGAGAATGGATCACTGTATTTAAAAAAACAGGAGGTGGCTGACACAACACTGGCACCAGACTAATGGAGGCAACCAGCATGACAAGGAACTCAAAAGATAGTGGGAATATTATCTACACATTATTGTCTGGAACAATATGAAGTGCGAGATTTTAATATCAAGTGCTTCTTAGCCTGCCCCGAGGAGCACAATTTCCCTTCTCTAAATTAGTTTATGATGATCTAATCCAAAATCAGGCCCCTTCCAATAATCTGCCCCAAAGAACACAATTTCCCTTCTCTAAGTTAGTACCCAGACCCGTCATTTAGCAGGTGCTATATGTAATTAATTCAAGCGTCATCCAAGTGATTAATTTGATCTCATCAGAAGCAAGGCTCGGTGGTTGGAGTGTCTCACTAATGCTCCCTCTCTTTACGTAATAAGGCCAACAAAAAACAGAATCACGAAGTGTTCATGGAATACCATCCATGGGGCACTACACGATTGCCATGTTGTTGCGCTAGACAGATGAATATTGAGTAGATAACTGAACTCTGACATGAGAAAGAAATATAGTAATCCTATTCATTCGCGGGGAATTCATAACCTCTAAGGCTAACGAGCAGGCAAGGGAAAGGAGCAAGAGCGTGTACCTGTCGTTATCTGTAGATGCTGGCTGCTGACCTGCTGTCACCATCGTTGGTGGCCGCACCGTGCGCGAAGGAGGCGGGGGCTGGGCAGTCCCTGCCGGATGAACGCGGCGTGCGGTGGCCGGCCGCTGCTGACAGGGCACTTGGCGTCGCCGGGGCGCTGAGCGGCCAGCCGCTGGGCTTTTGTGGCGTTGGGCGATGCAGCGTGCGGTGGCTGGCCGCTGGTCGATGGGGCGTTGGGCGTTGCCGGGCGGCCGCCCGCTGGGCTTCAGTGGCGTTTGGGCGGCCGGACGAAGGGACGTTGGGGAGCCGGGTTTCGGCAACTTGGCAGGTTGGGCGTTGGTGTTGGGCCGGGCAGCTAGGATCACGCGGCTGCGTTTGGCAAGCACGATCCACTGTTTCCTCCATTGGTCAAGGTGGGTATGGGTAGAAATCAGGTAAGAAAAAAACAATGAAATGGTGAAAACAATTTGGAGCTATTGGTTTTAGGTTTTTCCATCCATTTCCAACTTTCTTCAATGTGATGAGTGGGGTCAACGTGAGGGATATAGGTTAGTTTTCGCAGGTAAAAAAGTTTAGCAAAAACTCACACGTTTTCAATACTAGCGTAGAGGCACGTGCAACATGCACGTGGTGAATCCAAAACGTCGAAAGAAAGAAAAAAAAAATTGGCGGGCCAGCAATCAAGGAAGGAAGAAAAGGAAGAGAAATAAAGAATTAAATAAGGAGACCAGCTTGATTGATGTCCTTTCCTTTTCATTTATTTCAAGACAAAGAACCTATCTAGTGGGTATGGGTATAAAATGAAGTGAGAAAATAAAGGACCAAAGGACAAAAATATTTTTTTTAATCAGTTTTAAGCACTTTCTAACAATTTTCAATCTTTTTTAACCTGACAAGTGGGATTAACGTGAGGGTTATAGATGTTTTGTTAGGTGAAAAACGGTATTGCGAAAACTCGCTAAATTAACAATTTTCTGCTTAGCGTAATCAATTTCCCACCTCCACTTTATCAAAATGCTCACATAACTCAGCCTTAATTTCTCAATCTAATACGGAGGATCATTCACAGGAAAATCAAGATACTCCTACTTTTGAATCCTCTTTTGACTTAAAAGTCGAGCGTATGACGTACCAAATTAAGTACTGAGTCCTACAGAGAGGAGGGCTTCAAATCAAACTTACACGTGCCCTTCTTTATGGAAATTATTATTATTATGGCTTGGAGCATTTGGATAGAGAGAAATAATCTCATCTTCAGAGGAATTGATCGGTCTTTAGATTCATGCAAGTGCTGCTTGGTTAGGGCTAAGAGCAAATATAATAAATCATACTAAGCGGGCTATATGGTTGTCCACATCACAAAAATCCTTGTTGGCAGAGAGAGAAAAGACGATAAGGACGGGAGCGGGCGCTTCGTGTGTAGCCGACTGAAACACAGCTCCCGAGGAAACAAGTCGCTCTCAGCCAGTAGCAAGCGCAGAAGCTGATGGTTGCTTTCTTTTTTTTTCAGTAATTAAATGTTTCAGCCATTGGTTAAAAGTCAACCCTCTGTATGAATCGGCTGAAGTACCGACCTGGCAGTGGTAAATAGCCCGCAGTCGGCTAAACTATTGTCCTTGCCCTAAGACCTCCCTAGTCCCGAAGCTTAGAATCTGGCTTGAGAATTTCAGTAGTTGATTCTGCGTTAGTGCTTTGTAATTCTTTCCTCACCCCCTCTTCCCTCCTTTTTCCGTTGTCATTTCTTCACAACATGACTTCTACTCTTGTTCATATCAATTTATTTATTTTCTGTAGGGGGAAACCCTCCGAGTTCGTAAAAAAAACAACAGGTTAATTAGGCATATTTGTCGGCTGGCACTAAAGTCAACATCAATCACCTACTCTTCGTTTCCTGACTGATCTATTAGTCGACATCAATATATGGTCCGACGACGACGATCTTGAAGAAAAGAACCACGTGACTACGCACACATTCTTGGTTCTTGGACGCCAAGCCACCCCAGTTATCTGCTTTGACACAACCTAAAATCCCAGTTTTTTCAAATCTCATCGGAAAGGGACACGCAAATAAACAAGACAAAGTGTGTTTAAGGAGATCAGCTAATACTCTGCGTCTGCGAAACAAAATTACATTATTATTTGCTAGCAATGCAGTAAGCATTAGGCCAGACATGACGAACCAAATACTGATCTCGCTTCTGACTTAGACTCGATAACTCAATTCCCTGTCATTTCTCCGTGCTTTCTGCCTTGGGCACATAGTCAAAGTAAGAGTCAATTCCATATGAACCATTATAAAAGTTCGCAATCTCCTATCTGCCACAGAAAGTGTTGTTGTTCATAACAGCCTTTGGTCCATTTTGTTTGGACCTCAGCGCCACTCCCGTCAAATGAAAGGTAACGGACGTTAGTCGGCCCATCTGCCATCCTAGCATCCTAGCCTGTCTCCTATGAGCTCCCCAGGATTGACCCCACCCACATCCCCGCCATCCCATAGCCGACGCCACCTTCGGCCCACTCCTCCTCAGCCTTGCCAGCGTCGCCGTGCCCGTCGTTGTCGCCGCCGGCCGAGCACGGCGTGTCGCTCTGGTGCCGCTAGCGTCCTCCACCAGGGCTGAGCAGAGGGCCAGCTTATTGGTCTCGCCTGACTTGGCGGCGCGGAACGATGACGACTCCAAGGAAAGGACAGGTCAATGACGGGACCATCCTACTGCGAGGCCTGCAGCGTTGGGGTAGTGACAGGGGGTGGGCCTAGGTGGTCACGTTCATGGTGGCTGCGGCACCGAGCGTGACAAGAGATGGCGGCTCTGTCCATGCACTCCCCCTCCTGGCCCATCCAGTGGCGGGGGCGAGAGCATGGCGTGACCGCAATGGCGGGGCAGAGGCGATGCATGGCGCCCCTGAGTGGGAGCAGAGCCCCCTGGAAGCTGCGGTGCTAGTTGGCGAGGAGGAGGAAGGTGTGGAGGAGGCGATCGGTGGCGGTGGTGTGGACCGCAGCCTGGGGCTCCGGGAGGCAGAAGAGGTCGGGGAGCGCGGCATGGAGCACGTGGATGCGGGCGAAGCCAGAGGAGATCGAGCGTGGTGGTGGCGGGGGACTAGGCATGGGCGGAGGCCTGGTTGTGTAGGTGCGTGAGGAAAGGGTGGGGCGCACGGGAGGAGGGGAGGCTAGTGGAGCGGACATGCTTGGACTTGGAGTGGTGGCGGAGGCGACACGGCACCGACATTCTTAGCGTGGCGGCGTGACCCGTGTGCGCGTCCGCGATCGTGTGCCGGGCCTCCACAACGAGGTCACTTAACGTCCATTACATTCCACCTAATGAGAGTTGCACTAAGGTCCACGCTAAAATGGACCAAATGTATGATAGGAGTAACAATATATAATTTCAGTGACGAACTATTATGAACTTTTATAATAGTTCTTATGGAATTGACTCTCGAAGTAAAGTCCTATATGGTATGGCATGCACTCATTCATCACTTCTCAAGGATACCCCCGTCGCCATGTCTGCTAGCTCTGAAACAAGCGGCAGCGAGCCGCCGCCGGGCTCACCGCCGCGCACACCGGTCATCTCGTTGACCGTGTGCGTGCTCGTAGTCTCCATCGGCGTCCTCCTCGTCACGCCGTTCGTGTTCTACTGTCGCCAAAGGAGGCACCGCGCTGCTGGCTCCGCCGAGTCTCAGCACGGGGCACCCGCCCCACCCTCCGGCGATCGATGCGGCGGCACCAGCAACCTGTTCCATCTGGAGACGACACTGCCGGCAGCCTTCTTTTACGCTCCACAGGACGGCGACGGCGAGCTTGGTGGCGCCACGCCTGACGAGTGCGCGGTGTGCCTCGCCGTGGTGAAGGAAGGGGAGATGGTGCGGCTGCTGCCGGCTTGCATGCACCTCTACCACGCCGGGTGCATCGACCGTTGGCTGGCGGCGCACCGGACGTGCCCCGTGTGCCGCTCGCAGGTTGATTCGTCGTGCAAGAAGAAGAAAGCCTTGGATCGTCCACCGGCCCCGTCGCAGGACCACCATCTACTGCACCAAGCAGCTGTTTAGAATTCCTATACTAGTGTACTACAGTAAGATATAGTCATGGATCACTTTGCAATCTTCTTGTGTCCTCTTCATCGGTTTGGCTGTCAATTTTCAGAACATTGAATGTGCAGAACTTAGAAAAAGAAATGTGTGTTGCTAGCGTCAGAAATCCGGCGGTCATATGTGATTAAGAACATTATTCACTCCTAGGAGTATTACAACATCTTTTAGAAAGATGTTCATCTATTTTGTTCTAAGTCAAATATTTCTTTCTTTTACCATTATCTGTTAGAAACCTGCATAGTTTAATTACATGAGAATTATATAGTATGTAAGTATTTCTCATGGTGAATATAAATCTTAGATTATATTGTTAAATCATATGGAATTCCTAGCAATTCATGGGGAAGAAAATAGAAAGCTTTGACTCATGACAAAACTAGCTAGACAATCTTTCTGAAACAAAGAGAATACTTATCTCAACCAAAGGCAATGGTTGTTCCAAGAAATAAATAATATATCAACCATTCAGAACCAGTGATCCGAAACACAACAAGTCAACGACAACGCCTGAAAAAACATCGGCATGGCACAAAAAGAAATCAAGAATATTGTAAATGATATGCGAAACGGACTAAGATAATTTGTGAATGTTTTGTGAAACAGACCAGGTTACACAAACGAAAATCGCAATGTCTTTTGCATCTCTGTGAAGATTATTATCTGTTGGCTATAACCTATCAACGTGGAACCACTTTTCAACTGAAACATTACAAATTTATGATACAAGATTTTACGTGAGTTCCATATTGCAGCATCCATAGCAAAGATTACGTCATCTGGAACTAACCATCGAGAAAATAATGTATAACTGATCATGGAGGAGAAATTAATTTTGCGTTCTACACCTCCACAAAGCATATGATTCAACATGTACGTGGCCGTTTTACCCCTCAGCTCCCACCAAATCTGCAAGTCCAGATTCTGCACGCTAGCTGTGGCAATCCTAACAATTGGCTATGGGCCGGGTTGCATACTAATGCTGAATTCAGAGGTTTCCCTATGGCTTCCTCAAAATTAAATACAATACTCTTCTACACTGTAAATAGAAGGAGAAGCAGTTGTAATAGTGATATGGGATGGAGGATGAAAGAGCTGTTGGGTTCAGCCTAAGTGCAATCAATTCTCTGCAACTCCAGATTCTGCAAGCTGTGGCAATGCTAACAATTGGCTATGGGTTGCATACTAAGTGCAAAAACAGTAGTAACATGTAGTATAATAATGAGGTTTGTCCTTTTATATCCATACCTCAAGTTCTCGACGCCCCCCCTCCCACCATCAATCGATGCTCCCATACTCATCACTTACTACTCTTTACATCTTAGAACCACACAGGGGATCACAACATCTACAATTCTAGCACCTTCTTCACCTCAGTCTGTAGGCGATGAGAAGAGATCCCTCCCCCTCGTCATATTAACAGCATCAGTTGGACCTATCAAACTTATAGTGGGAAGAAGAGATATCCTAGAAACTTGTTATAGGACAGTAGAACAAAGTATTGTTCATTATTGAAGGGACTGCAGCATCAAAAGCCATTCTAAAAAGTAAGGCTATAGATTTTCCTTGTAAAAGCCTATGAAAGAATCTAAGTGTGCACTATAGTTTTCTGGGTGGTGCTAATCTCTGGGCATTCGAAAAGCTAAGGATCTAAATCTCTCCTATGCATAGAACATATCCAAGTGTGGATTACAATTGTTCTAAATATTCCTCTCTCTACTAGAAAAAAGAGTTTTACATTGTTCCAACCCTATAATGTAGCCCATCAAGCTAAACTACAAAAGCAATGCCACACAAGCAAGCAGGCTCCAAGAAAAAAATGTGGAACTATTTAAGTGGATAGAGAAGCAAACTCCCACAATGGCAATCTTGTTTTTTGTGCCCACAAGACACTTAAACCTTTCCCTTAGTCCTTATTAATAGAAACTATTGTTTGTTCTATTTCAATTTACAATAGATCTTAGTGTAATGCATTACTCTAGCTTATCTTACTATTAGTAATTGAAGGCTACTTTTAAAGCCTCCGTGCTAATTTTCACTAGACGTGCTAGAAAAAAACAGATAAATTCTAGAAATTCTCACAAAAATCAAAAACATCCGGCCGTCCATCAGGTAGGTCTAATAATCGTAGCAATTATATCTATTCTATTTTTTAAAAAAATACTCACCATCCCATTATGAAAGACGAATTAAAATAATCCCTAAATTTGCATATAAATTGCCCATCTTGCCATTATGAAAGATAAATTAAAATAACCCCTAAATTTGCATACAAATTACTCACCATGCCATTATGAAATATGAATTAAAAATAAATCCTTAAATTTGCATATAAATTACCGTCATGGCATTATAAAATCTGAATTAAATAACCCCTAAAATTTCATATAAATTACCCACCATGCAATTATGAAATATGAATTAAATAACCCCATAAAATTCCATATTAATTACCCACCATGTATCTACAAAATATTAATGAAAATAACCCCTACATTTGCATTATGAAAGATGAATTAAATTAACCCACTATAAAAGATGAATTAAAATAACCCCTAAATATGCATATAAATTACCCAGCATACCATTATGAAAGATATATTAAAATAATCATCTTTAATAGTTCTAAAGATAAAACAAAATAAAATGTAAACTCTAAGCTACAAACATATGTTGCTATAAAAAAATTTAAACAACAAAATAGACATATATATATATAATTATTAATTGATACTACTACTAAATTATCTATCAACTTTTAATACACTAGTGTAGATATACGTGCGGCATGCACGCCATGAACCACGTCTCAGTCTATATATACTTGATAGATCGACGTGGATCATGTGAAGAGTAGAGGGTATCGAGAAAAATGAAGAAGATGACCAGCCAGGCAATCGAAGAAGGAGGGCGAAAAAATAAAGAATTGAAAGAAAGAAGACCTGCTTAATTGACATTTTTCTTTTTTATTAATTCTAAGATAAGGAAAATATCTAGTAGGTAAGGGTATAAAATGATGTGAGAAAATAAAAAAACTAAAAGATATAAACAACTCTAACCCGTGCGAGAGGGTTGATGGACTAGTAATAACTAATCTGAGAAATACCTATACTTCATAATACATATGTGCAAATGCATAGAGAATGTACACAATGGTTATAATTTCAATTCGTTAGTGTACCAGCTTTGGCAACCACAACCAGAGATCCTTAAAACTAGGCTTATTTGCTGTGTCTAATGAAACATTGGAGCGCCATTGGCCCATTGTCAATATGTTTCTCCTATGGATGCCATTTATGTGCAACTTATCAGACTAGGGTATGCGTGGTGGTGTGCTCTGATGGTGTTGAGTATGGGGAGCCGAAGAGCGACGTAAGGCAATCCTGGTTGGACGGTGGTGGTGGTGTGCTCTGATCTGCTTGCCACCTCTACCTGCGTGTTTTTTTTCTTGAAATGATCTTCACTTCACTGGTCAAGGCTAACACACTAATAAATTTCTTTCCCCTTTGGGTAATTTCGGATTGTGGGGCATTGGGTGGATTGTGAGGGATTGGAGTGTGTTTAAATCCAGAATAAAACAAATCTCCCTCAATCCCTCCTAACCACTCCAATCCTCCTCGATCAAAGGTCATCCAAACTAAGCATCAAGAGGTACTGTGGACTAGCAATTACAGTTGCTTCGGTGATGTCCCGTGACTGATGGAGGTGAGCTGGTTGGACTCGGCGCGTGCATTGAATTGATTCTAGACTGGAAATTGTAAAAACTCTTTATCCTATAGCAATGCTAAACTAGAAGATCCAAAATCGCAAAAAACATTATGCACATAATATACTTGGCCACCAAGTCACTCTGTGTACTTTGCCGGTTCCAGTTCTGTATTGCCTTCGTTCCTCTGCATAAACATACCCTGCATGCCTTTCTAAGAAACCGATACCAAAAGACGATGTTGTGCAACTAGCATCCCCTTGTATCCTACCTTGTATCCAGTCCGGTCCCAACTGAGAAGGACAATACAAAACGAACTACTGAATAAACACCAAGTCGTGATTTACCAAGGAATCTTTGCATTAATTACTCCAGTCCGGATGCAGACATGGATTATTAGCCGATTACGTCAGACATGACGAGCCTACGAGCTTAACTCATTTCTGACTTGACTTCATAAAATAATTTGTTTTATGATTAATTTCAGCAGGTTTCAGCCCGCATGTTTCCTACCTTAAATTATATTTTTCCCTTTTGTGAGCGTCTACAAATTAAAGATGCCAAAGCAGATATGGCAAATAAAAAAAAGAGATGCCAAGGCCAAGCAGCAGCTCATATATACTAGCATGCCTTTGCCTACGCGCCGCACCACGTACACCCCAGACTCCACGTTGTGCGCCCTCGATCTTCTCGAGCCGCGGCGTCCCCAGCAACAGCGACTCGCCGCCCAGCGGGCCGCCGCCTCGCGCATTCCTATCCATCTTCTTCGTCGCCTTCGTCCTCCTTGCCCTGCTGGCGTTGCGCTGCTGCCGGAGTAGGGCGCGCACCGGCTCAGAGCACAGCGCCCGCGCGGCGGTCCCATGCGCAGGAGGTGACCGGCCGTTCCCCGTCGAGACACTGCCGCCGGCGTTCGCCTACACTTGCCAACAGCCCGATGGACATGGCGCCAGGGTGGCGCGCGAGTGCGCCGGGTGCCTTGGCGCGGTGCAGGACGGGGAAATGCTACGGCGCCTGCCGGTGTGCATGCACGTGTACCACGTCGACTGCATCGACCGGTGGCTAGCGGCGCACCGGACTTGGCCGTTGTGCCGGTCCGATCTTGATCTGGCCAAGGTAAACACGTACTGATGCAGTGCCGCCAACTTACGAGGACGACCCACCTGATCATCACCTGCCTATTTAAATCAGAAAAGGTGCTAGCAACTTATACATATACCGAGTTCTTTGTTGATGCTAGAAACTTGATAATTAATTGATTGTCATGACCATGTCTAGTCGACAGACACCATGGCTCTGTTGGTGCTCTGTTTTATGCCTCAGCTCCTGCTGAAAAAAATAAAGTAGGGTACCAAAAAATTTAGGGGACCTACAGCCTGCTATTTAAAATCTTGGGAAAAAGACGCAGCCTCATCCCGATTATTGATATGGGCATCGTCTAGTAGTCAAAGCAGCTTCGGTTACCTTGCATTGTCAGATCAGATCACATCTCGGTATCTCACTCCCTGACGTTGCCAGCGGCTCACTACCAAATAGCCAACGGTTTATCACTTGTTTTACATTGCAGGGTCAACATTTGACATCCATAAAAAATAGAGTCACTCTCCTTGTCAAATGACCGATTTGTTTACCAATCACCTCCCAATGTTGTCAATTGTATCTAGATCCAATGACCCACCTTATCTACTCCCTCCTCCACCTTATCCACACCCTTGCCCCTTCCTCGCCCTGAGCCCCGCCGCCTCCAACCGAGCGACCGCACCTCGGGCCATTGCTTACCCCACTCTGGCAACGCGTCGCCGCCTCCGACGCCGCCCTCCTCCACGGCCCATGCTAACTTCGTGTGTGCATTTCCACCTCCACCCGGCACCCCAAGCTCCCACGCCTCTAGCCCCTCTCCGACCGGCTCCGGTGGCGCATTGCCGCCTCCACCTCACCCTCGTCCACGGCCCACCGCTAACCTAGCAGCCGCCTCGCCCTCAGCGCCAACCATTCACGACTGTCATCCTGCCCCGCCCGACCTGCAGCGCCATCGCTGCCGGTCTCTCGCTCGCCTGCCTCCCTCTAATTCAAGAGGTGGAGTAGATGCCGTGGCCCCCACCCCTAACCCCAAGAGGCGCTGGCGCTGGCGCAGCAGCGCTCGGGGGACCGGCGGCGAGCTCGTGGAGCAACGGTGATGGAGGAGCGTCGATTGACGGTTAAGAAATTTTTCATCACAACTAACAACGATTCATAAAAAATGTTTAACAAAGAACTTGTACACATAAGTTCTTTGTTGCACATCATCTTTCTAAATAACTTTAGTTCATAGTTTACCTGTTCTAGAAAGTTCTACAGATAGGGTAGAATAGCGAAAGGAGAAACTACAAGAAAGAAAAAAAAAGAGGAATATAGGGAGTAACAGATTGTTTACCAGATCCTAATCCCATGAACAACCAATAATCTATAGTTGTGTGTGCACTAGCTCGTTTGGTCACTGCCTGAGTCACGGCATATATAGCAGAGTGTAACTGGAATTAAAAAGTCTCTATCTCTTGGCTTGTAACATTCATACAGATTTACTTGTAATTGTGTCCTTTCTATATTTTTTAACAAAATTCCAGTAGGGGCTTTTTACACCTTATATTCCTTCAAAAAAAAATATACCCAAAGGCCAAATGGATAGAGGGTCTCAAATTTAGGTCTAAAGGAAGATACCACAAAGTCACTTTGAACTCTTTAAAAGTTTTTAGTTTTATAATCGAACATCCAAATCAAAATCCGATGCGGCCATCTTGTTTATTTCAACAAGAACAAACATGATCTCGCTTGACTATTTTGTATTGATTCAAATCAGTATTATAAAAGTTACTTTTTACAAAGAAATGTTACCTCTTTATGAATCGAATTTTACTTTCTACACATCGAATGTTACCTTTTACAAATATAATGTTACCTTTTAAACCATTTCATATTGAAAACTTTTGCAATAAAGTTACTTTTCCCTTACATGGATGATATAGTTTTGTTTTTATTAGTAGCGAAGTTATTTTTTACTAAAAAGGTTACTTTTCACATAATGAATATTTCTTTTTCTACATTTAGTTTTTTATGTATTAAATGTCACTTTTTCAAACAAAAGTTACTTTTTATTTAAAAATTTACTTTTGACATATTGAATCATCACAAAATCTATTAAGAACAAAAGTCACTTTTTTAACCAAAAGTTACTTTTTATTGTATATTTGAAAAGATACTTTCTCTTCAACAGATTACTTTTTTCCATCATAATATGTTACTCAGAAACGTTTAAAGTAACTTCTGTTCGTCAAAAGTAACATTCAATGCATAAAAAGTAACATGTAAAAAGTTATTTTCTAAAAAATGATTTTTGTTTCGTAAAGAAGTAATTTTTCACCATATTTCAGTCATCAAAACATAGTTAAGTGCGATCTTGATTTGAAGTTTATTATTGAAACAAACACAATGGTGTGATCGGATTTTGATTTGGATGCTTGATTGTAAAACTACGATTTGTTTTGGAAATGAAAATGCTTTTCAGAAATAAATGTTTCCTTTTAAGGTTGGGTCTAGAGATAAGACTAAATGAGGAGGAGCCTCGCCTCCAAACATATATAGCAGACTATAGGGATCATACCACATGTCCTATGATCCCACTGCATGAAGATCAAGGATCCTCCTCTAATCTTTCATTTTCAAGAGTTTTTTGAATAACAAAGACATCCAAGAAACATCATAGTACAAATTCTACATTATTAAATTTCTAGAAAACTTAGTTGATCGAGTGTACAAGGCATGATAGTTGAAAGAGTTATTCTGAATACTTCTTTCAAATAAGTTAATGTAGATGTTGAACAATGAAAACCTCGGCCTCGTAATATATGTTGTCACAAAGGTTTCTCCAACGAAGCTTCATAACAATGTCTCATAAAGTTGTCATGAAACTTATATGTTGAGAAGTTTTGGCATGCAAAAAATATTTTTCAAATAAGTTTTTGATTGAAACGGAATAAAAAGCTTTCTTTACAAATTTCCTTTAAAAGTTTCAAAAAATATAATGTTTCCTCGAAGTTTGTATTTAATTGTTTTCTTGTATTTGACCTGAAACAACAATAATATAATACCAAAACGTTGTCTCTATAGGTTATGCGTAGAAGTAATGTGTATAAATTTGCATTTAAAAAACAAAATTTTCCTGGAATGAAAGATTAAGGAGGAAATTTTTGAAGGAAAGTTTTTTTATAATGTCCAAACAAAAAGGATGTTGAGGTGCTATCAGCGTTTGTGTGTAGGCATCGCCCCATCGATACCCACTCTATCTTGTTGCACTAATCCACGGGTCTAGGCTATAAGCACCTCTTCTTCCGTTCAACATATTTAGATCGACGGATTCAATTAACAGGGAAGTCAAGTTTGATATATTTACTTAGGACCTATATATCAAGTTTGAGCAAATCCAAATTTAGCTTTTCATGGAAGACGGCGCTGAGTTGGCTGTTGGATACTTGTTATCATTTCATAGCGTGACAACATGGCAACATCAATACAAAGGATCTCACTCTTTGAAGTTCTGAGAGAATTCACCGAAAATAGTCAGAGACTCAAGGGAATCTTTGCCAAGAGTACTTCACATAACGAACTCACAACAAAGACACAAGCATAACGAACTCACAACAAAGACACAACGGAACAACGACAATGAACAAAACTTATTATACCTTCGGACTCGAACTCTTAGGGTTGACGTCACATCTAGGATAAAGTGTATAAGTGTTACCTGGCAAGAGCCTGCCCCCTGTCAGTTGATCTCCCAGGTATTTATAGGGGCAGACCGACCTTCTACACTCCAATGTTTTTACAACATTGCCTTCAGGCGTGCCCTTCTAATACTCTCGACTCCTTCGATGTACGCTTGGTAATTTTACAGCTCATACGAGTACACTTGGTAATTTCACACAGGTAGTAAAACCCTTCACTCAAGCTCATCTTGGGTACCTTTGGACTAGCAGCTTCGAATTGCCTCCGACCGTCTCACACCGTCTTGAAGTGTTTCGAACTTAGGCGCTTCCGGCATACTTGATACGAAGTTTTCTCATGCCAATCTCCGAGGCCAGGCCGGGGTTGCTCTTCAAACCTGTGAACTTCTTCAGATCTGCGCCGTCACATGACCTCGTGCTTGTTCAGTCCTCCTCTTCGAAGCCTAAAATGCACAACATAAAGGAAGGTCTAGGACCTTCGTCCCCCAACATTAGCTAACTTACTTTTGAGCGAAACATTTCAAGTTTCAATGACAACGGTAGTAAAACTTTCATAGAAATATATTAATACAATTAAAATAACGATTTCTTTGGTAATCAACTTTACATCTGTATTATCAGCCAGAAAGAATCAATTAATAAGTAAACCGTAGCGATCGACGACCTATCCTAATTAGAAACACGGCGTCATTAGAGTTGAGGAATCAGGAGTGCTAGGTAGTTGTACAACAATGAAATTTCATGGACTCACCAATTTTTTTTGTGTGTGGTGCTGGTGCCATGTAACCTGATTTTAGATCGGGAGCAAAACAGTGTTGTGATATGTTGGAAAGGCGAGATGCATGTGGAGACGGACGAGGACAGGAAAATGGGATCTATATAGCAGATCATTTAGGATATTGGTAGGTTCAAGTTGAATGCAATCTTGTGATATCCTGTGTTGAAGACTTGAAGTATCATCTAACTCCAGCTGTGCTAACCGGCGGCTGCATGCTCCAGGTCAGCGGTACAAAGAGTTGACACTGTCCATTAATTATCTTATATTGAAGATGTCACTTTCTTTAGGGTAAACGCTCTTCATGCACGCACCAACCGCTACATGAAGCTTCTAGTACTAAATTTCCATGATAAATTAGTAAGAGGTATACAGCTACAATCCTCTCCCATCAACACCCGCAATCCATGTCAACGCCGCCCATCCGTACCATTCTCATGACAAGCTAGAGGACCCTGCCCTCTCCTCCCCCAGGCCGTACGAGTTTTCTCAATAATCCGACGATAGATCAGCGGCTCAAAAGAGGAAGGAGTCGCCTTTTGTCTTGTGTCGATCACCGCCACCATGGCTGCTTTCGTGCCGAC
The DNA here is from genome assembly GCA_030272315.1 of Paspalum vaginatum. Classification (NCBI taxonomy): domain Eukaryota; kingdom Viridiplantae; phylum Streptophyta; class Magnoliopsida; order Poales; family Poaceae; genus Paspalum; species Paspalum vaginatum. The sequence continues at coordinate 13,750,608 of CM059021.1, read as the reverse complement.
GCCGGATATGTCAGGTTCGGACAGCCGCCGGGTGACCACAGGCACGGTGACCTTCAGCTACATCTGCGTGGGCCTCACCGGCACCGCGCTCATCGCCGTCCTTCTCTTCTACAGCTACCAACAGTTCCGCAGACGAGCGCCGGTCACCGCCGCCGAGCCGCCAGAGAGCAGTCCGGGGCCAGAAGACCACCACGTCGGCGTTGACATCACCAAGCTTCAAGAATTCGCGTACAGCCAGTCCTCGAGGCGCAGGGGGAACGGCGGCGATGGGGCGCAGCGGCAGTGCTCGGTGTGCCTCGGCTCGGTGCAGGCCGGCGAGATGGTGCGGCGGCTGCCGCTGTGCAAACATCTGTACCACGTGGAGTGCATCGACATGTGGCTGGCGTCGCACACCACGTGCCCACTCTGCCGGTCTGACATCGAGCCGCCGGCGGATGGCCAGGCAGCAGCGCCGACGACGGAGCCGCCGCAGGGTGTGCCGGTATAGATTGTCATCTGTGTAATGCATTTGTGTTACTTTGTATACACACCAAGGATTTGTTCCTGTTCAGTCTTGTATATATCCAGGGTCCTCTCTTCATATTCTCGGTTCCATTAACAGAATTTCTAGCTTATACCAGCAAGTTTCTTTTGGTTTTCAGTGCTCTAGTTAGTTATTTTCAGCAACGGCGGCTGCACACCATCTAATTAATCTAAGATTTCCGTTTGTTGGTTTTAAGATTTGAAGGATAGTAAGGGGACACAAATATTCCCTTTTTCGCTTTTATCGAAAATATTCAAATTCAATATATAACTTTGTCATAGAAATGTAGCCATCTCAGAATATAAAAAAAATCCAAGTCACCTCTCAGATTCCCCTGTATCAGTAGACCACTACATTGCTATCCATTTCCTGTATCAGTTGTCCATCGTATGGCTGGTTAGGCTTATTATTTAATCTCATAGGTTCATTTATATTATTGCAATTGGATGGGTGAGTAAAGGAGGGTTTGTGCGTTGCGGGGAGGGAGATTCTAGGAAACGACCTGTGACTTGGCTCTCAAGAATAAGGATTTTTTTTACTTTTAGGTTTTTAATAAAAAAATTAATAATAGAAAAAATGCAAAACTAAAGCCTTATTTAAATTTTTATACAGTTTTTTTTACTGTCATGGGTGGGGGAAGAGGATCCCCCACCTGAATTTTCATCGATCTCATTGGCCCCAAATGGCCCACATCATATGTTTGTTACATATATGGCACTAACGGCCTGTTACATTTCCGCAAAAACTAATTATCCAAGACAGGTTTGGAACACCAAGTATCAACTACCCATCTATCTTCCACCTTCAGCCTTGACGCCAGGAGGCTGCTTTTATAAAGCAGTTTTTATAAAAATCCTACATTTGGAGGGAGAAATATTTTGGTGTGACTCCGCACTGCTCGATCATAAATAGCATTTTTTTTGTCACTAAAATGCCAGCCTCATGCCAAGGTTATTAGCACGACAAATTTGAGTCACTCTAACTTGCTTGACCTAGCTCACCTCGAGTAACTTGGTACCTTAGAATAAGGATTTTTGACTTAGTATTTTTTAATCTAATTTTTTTATAATCCATAAAAACAAACATTTTCTCAAGAAACGACCTTTGGGTTCACGCCAAACTCTTTAGCACGACTTGACTCGCACTTGCATCACAACAAGGATTTTGGTGTGACCAAAGCGCTGTTTACTAAAATTTTAATTTTGCATATGTTGCTATTAAAATGTAGTTTAGATAAGGCCAAAAATATAAAAGAACCAAGAATATATATAGTACCTCCATTTTAGAAAATAAGTTACATTTAACTTGTAGATTTAAAGATCGATCAAGTCTTATTTAAAACATTAATATAAATATTTGAAAATATATATCGTACTAAAATGCTCATGATCATAAATCGAATTATATCAAAATATAACATTTTTTAAGATATAAGTAATGGTCAAACTTCAATTCTAAAAGTCAAACATGACTCTTTTAGATATATTTCTAAAACGACATGACACAGCTTCCTTAATCTCATCTATATCATTCATACCACTTGACGCCTCTATAACTCCGCAGGGATAAAGTAGCTCTGATCGACAGAATTGAAAGCTCAACAGCGCAAAGCAGCGCCGTTTGTCCACCGCGGCACGCCACGGCATGGCTTCTCCTTCCAGCCGAGCCACCACCGTGGCATCGCCGGAGCACCACCGGCACACGACAGGAACAGTGATATTCAGCTTCATCTGCCTCGGCCTCACGGCCTTCGCTGTCCTCTCCGTGGTCGTGTTATTCTGCCAATACCGTGTCCGCAGCCGAGCGCCAGTCACCGCAGCCGTGGCAGAAGAAGGCGGCACAGAGGGACGCCGCCGCGGTGCCGGCGCCAACATCTCCAAGCTGCCGGAGTTTGCGTACACGCAGTCTGCACGGCGCGACGGCGGCAGCGACGGCGCGCAGTGCTCGGTGTGCCTCGGCACGGTGCAGGCCGGCGAGATGGTGCGGCGGCTGCCCCTCTGCAAGCACCTGTACCACGTGGAGTGCATCGACATGTGGCTGGCTTCGCACACGACGTGTCCCCTCTGCCGGGCCGACGTTGAGCCGCCGGTGGAGGGTGTCCAGGCCATGCAGACGGAACCGCCGGAGGTGACGGTGGTTGTGTAGTAACACTTTCATGTTGTATATATCGATTACTGCAATAACCAAGATCACATCATGCGCTTCTCACATTTTTTGTAAGTTGACTTGCCTAAGATTTGTTTCTCTCATTGTATATATTTGGTTGCGTGAATGCGTGATCGATCAATCTTTCCGTACATTTCTCACACAGAATCATATTTTGCTCCTCGCAACAGTAGTATAGGTTCCAATAAGGTAGTAAATCAGTCTCACCGACAGCATTCAGTCATGTCTCCACGCGGACGAAAATCCAACTTTGTTAATTAGAATCTTAGCTCTGTTTGAATTGACCTCCTGTGTACCACGAACAAAATTCCGTACAAGTTCAAAGCATTGATGCCAGGTTATGCTAGAATAAAATAAGGTTTGCTATTATATGCTTTTCTATTGGAACTTTCCAATTTCCCCTTTTCCCTACAGAGGAGAGAGAGGGACGAAAAAGCGGTGGACAACAAATCCTGTGTGTCGATCTACCCGACTCCTCGCCTCCGGCGGCGTCTCCGGACACCAGTGGAGGGAGGAATCGACGGCTAGTGTAGCTGTATAGGTTAGGTATTAGCCTAGGGTACTGGTGTGCACGATGGTGTCAATACGGCATGAGTTGGCACTTTTGCTTCTCCGCTGCCTCTGCGGTGACCTTGGGTCGACGACGGTCAGCATGACTGCAACGCGGCATTGAGAATATTTTGGGTAATCCTCTTCTTCTCCGGTGGCGACGGGGACGGGTTCAGCGCGTGTGCCTTCAGTGCGGCAGGCTTCCCCAACTTCAACGTTGATGGAGCTGAGTTCTCTTTTCCCTCTCTTCTATGCAAGGGGGCAGATAAATGGCACCTCCGGTGTCGGGTGGTTCTTCCAGGCAGCCTATAATGTGGGCAGTGACGGATTGCTCTTTTGGTCGTTGACCTCTCGGGCAACGGCGATTGATCTTCTCTTCCTTTTCCATCTTTGCGATGAGGATGGCTGATGTGTGTTCAGAGTTTATAATTGGTCTTGCCGAGTGGGGTCAGCGATTATTATTGTGGCTCTTCCAATGTTTGACGGCTCGGAACGACATGGAAGTTGGACTAGCTCGGAGTCCGGTGGTCGGCGATGGCAGACGTACAGGTGCTCCGGCGGTGACCTGCATCCTGTGTGGATGGATGTATGTACTTCGTTGTAATTTTTATTTCTTCTAGGGTGCTCCTTGAAAAAAGCCGGGGGCGTATTTGTAATGCTACTGTTCCATCTGTTTATTATATTCCCCTTTGAAAAAAAAAGAATAAAATACGGTTTATGTGCCCCGAGAAAAGCATGGAACCAGCATGTTTTCCATCTCCAGTTCTCCCACAACTAGAAGCAAGCTTCATTGACGTTTGTACCACGAAACAGTGCAGGACGACCTCTCTTCATCTTGCCAAAGTCAACTACCGGCTGCAGCGTGCGGTACTGCCAGGCCGTAGCCTACCTCGATCAGCGCATAAACAAAGTCGCCATTACATGATGCTCCGATCCGTTGATGACTTGGATTCTGAACTTATCTTCCAAGCATCGTGCGCTTGCGTATTAAGGTTCAGAATAGCGCGCTATGGCAAACAGCGGCAGTATTTTTTTAGCCGCTACGTCGTTATAGCGGTGCTATATGCCCAATAACGTTTTTTAAAAAAAATAAAAATAATAGAAATAAACATAAACACAATTTAAATAAAAAAATGACAATTTAAGTTTCATAATAAATAGATAATACTACAAGGACAAAACATAAAACGTAATTATATAACAGAGAATACTAAGCGCATAAAAGAAATATACGTCATTCTAATACACTGCTATTGCAGCACAAAAGTCTCAGAATTTAGCCCACAACCGAAAATGTAAATAGCGCCGCTATTTCGAGCGCTACACTAAAACATTTAGCGGCGCTAAAACATGCTAAGTTAATCATAACATCCGGTGAAAATGACCGAAACGCAGTTTTATACGGCTGAAAACGCTAGAGCGCCTAGCGCGCTATTTAAATGCCTGCTGCGTGTCTTGATAAGGACGGAGTACCTCTGACTTCCAGACAACACTCGTAGGCACGTTGAATCCTAATTTGTCTAGTGCATACCAAACCCCTACGGTACACTGTAAAATGAGGCCGATCCGCAGATATGATACACGATACTCCCCAAAAAAAATTGCAGATATTAAAAGAATTTCAGATTTCCACCGTTAAGACTCATACTCCCTCCGGTCATTAATGGCAGGATGTAGCAGCGTATTGCAAAGATAATTTACAAACTTTTGGCCAACCATTTATTAGCTCCTAGCGCCGTATCTGAATCAGACGGTGTTGAGAAGCCAAAGCGCCTTTATCAGAAAACTCAATATACATGGTAATTTTCTGTACAATAAAAATGTGATAAAAAAGCTTCGAAGAGATCTAAGGCACCAAGACCCTAAGAACTAAGAATTTTCCTAAAATTTAACATTGCAAAAGCTTTCGTCTCGCTAAGACTAAGTCCAGCAAACCATGTATTTGATCGTCTACAATACGAAAATGACAATTTAGATATACTGTAGACAGAGTAGAGTCTAAATATAGACGACGTGATTGACAATATGTTAGACTCAACCTAAGGTGGGACTCGCTATTTGAATATTTGAATTTTTGTAGTTCCTCGTTTTGGGTCTAAGTGGAAGGCTTCGGTCTTGAAAGCTTCGAATGCTCAGGAGGGGTGGATTGGGTAAATTGAAATTTCTAATGGAAGTTGTTAACCTATCAAACACTAGAAAATAGCCCATTTCAGACTCCAAGTGAGAACAACAAAAAAACCTAACCATACTAGCAAGCCTACTCTACTGACCAACCAAGAAGCTATTAGCTAGCCAAGAGTCAAGAGATAAGCTAAGATAAAAACAACGGTCAATTTCCTCAATGCCACCAGAAATTTTACGTGCTCCTTTATTGCTATCGAAATTCTACAATTTCCTTAGCCGCGATTACAAATCTTTTACATTCCCTTTGTTGCCACTCCGTTTGTCTGGTATTAAAGTTTAGCTCACTGGCGAGTGGATCCTACAAACGGAGAGGATAGAACGGTGGCTGCCTGTAGCTTGCACCGGTGCTGCTCGTCCAGCCGCTTGCCCCCGGCCATGACTTGCGCCGATGGCTCTCGGCCGAGGTGCAGGCTGAAATCGGGTTGGTCTGCTTCGCCTGAGCGCCCGCGAAGGCGGTCCTCGACGGCGCCCGCGCCGTGCGGTGTTAGGGGATGGCCCAGCGGCAGTGGCAGTGGAGGTGGTCATCTCCTGGGTGCGCAGGCAATGGGCTTCCAAGTGGGAAGGCCACATTGAGAATCCTAGGGCGGCGCGTGCCCCCCACGCGCCCCTCTCAGTGACGCTGATGAGGCGAAGGCCCGAGGTCGGCACGGAACGAGGGGCACGGCCACCAACGATGCGGCGCGGCCACGGACGGCGGCACAACTCAAGGCAAGCGACAGCGCGCAGCAGCACGCAGCGAGGTGCACAAGGGGCAAGGCCGTCGGGCCTCCACCACGGCGTTTCCCTTCGCCGGCGACACCTATTGCCTGCCTCGTGCGCCACGCCGCGGATCAGCACCCACTGACGCCTTCATGGCACCCGCAACGGCGGACGCCACCACTACCCCACGCTCGCTGATGCCGCTGCGGTCCCCATGCCTAGCTCTACGTCGGGAGAGAGGAGAGAGAGGATGAGACGGGAGAGAGAGCATGGAGAGCATGACCAAAGGTAGATACTCTGTTTACCACCATTCTATCCTCTCCGTTTGTGGGACCCATTCCACTACTGAGAAACGGGCGTATAGTGATGGTTGGTAACCTCCCTGTAGTGCCGAATTCCATATTGGCACTACCGAATCAGCACTAAAGACCTAAAGCATCAGCAGCGGTTGATGCAGAATGAAGGCAACAACCGATACTAACATTGCCCAGCTAGGCCAGCTAGGACACTTGGGTGGGCTCCAGTGTAGCATCGGTTGTAGTACTGACCTAGTACTAATGTCATAGCACCCACCTGTGCCACGGAAATTTTTATCACCGGATTGTATCCCAACCGGTACTAAATAGATGGCACTCACGTGCGCTCGTGTACCCTTTTAGTACCGGTGTTATCGTCACCCGGTATGAAAGTGGTGTCTCCCATGTGTTCGCTTGCACTTTTTTATACCGGTGTTGATGAGCCACATTTATAAAATTATTTATATATGCTTTTATAACTGCAGTACCGTGGGGAATAGATATCCCTTATACCCTCAGGTGACATATTTGGTGCATGGACCGACAGAGGGCCCAATCTAAACCGACTGACTCGGATCCGAGGTGTCGAACACCTTGACGCGCAAGACAATGACTTTTTGGGAAAGATATGGATCATGAATTTTATATGATTTCTTGTAATCTAAACAGTTTAGAAGACAGAGAAAGAAACCAACTTGTAACTCAAACCACGCCAGACTATATAAGGCATGCTAGGGATCCTCTCACACAACTCTCCAGATCTGTCTTCACTCTCTAATCCTCAAATCGGCAACTCTCTCTCAAACCCTCCTTGCACTCACGCATATTCAAAGCAATACGGACCACCCCACACAGGACGTAGGGTGTTACGCGATTTAGCGGTCCTGAACCTATCTAAATCGTGTTCTTCCTTATGTTTTGTGTGGCCATGGAGTTACAGTCGATCTAGACACCGTTAAAAGCATCCCATGATACATCTCGTGGTTCACTGCCGGTACTAAACATGGACAGTTGACGCGCCAGATAGATGCATCTACATCGACATCAAACTAGATTCATAGCTGATTTTCACCAACACGTGAAGACCGCGCCGGAAAAGATCCATCGCTCGAGATTCATCTTCTTGGTCGCCATAGAGAAGGACCTACCGCGGCACATCCAGCGTCGGATGTGTTGCGAAGCCGGCCATCAAGTCCATGGTCCGTCTCGTATCCACGGCAAGTCCGAGGCCAGCTCCGACGCTACGCTTGTTAATTGTGCACCGAAGAGGCCCAATCAAGCTGTTGCTATAGCTAACCTTGGCGCAGGAAACGACGGAGGAACTTCCGTGTGGGATCAGCAAGAGTCTGATGTTGCTCCATACAGACTAACACTGCCCAACGCGTCCTTGATGGTGGAGATTAGGGCACCAGAAGCTTTTCGCACGGAAGGTCAAGCACGCAAATCAATCGATTTGACGAAGAGTACAGGCTGCAGCAGCGGATCGGCAATAGCCCAATGACCACGTACGATCAGAATTAGCGATGGGCCATCTGGATTGCGTGAGACTGAAAAAAAAAAAAGAAGGCATGAGCCTGTAAAGGAAAATAAGATGGATTGGCATCCGCCGGTCAAAGTCATCAGATGGGTACAGAAAGCAAAAGCTGCAAAGTCTACTTTGGTACACGCACGTCCGTTTCCCATTATCTGAGCCAGAACCCTAAATTAGATTGAAGGGGTCAGCAACAGAGCCCGATCAAGGGTCCAGCAGCTGCACTCGCGGTGTTGAGAATTGAGATAAAAAAAATCTGCACGTCGTCAAGCAAGAGGCAAGAGTCCATGGGATTGGCGTCATGTCAATGTCTCCCTACGGCGTACGGATCCGGCCACTACTTACTGAGTCGAGCATCCGGGCCTAGTCTCCGAACAATTCGACCGACACGCTCAACTGCTTTAGGCACAGCTAAGTCATTTTAATGTTTAAATTACAAATTTAATTATGCTAATCAATTTTTCATCTATCTAACTGGCTCGATCTGCTCAATCAAATCTATGTATCTATCTACGCTATAAAAGAATGAGTTTAATAAAATATTTTTTATACCTAATTATCATATTCCCAAATATATACCCACCAATTGGATCCTCCTCTGTTTAAATCTAACAGAATTGGATCCACAAATCTTTGATTTTCTCTCCGGTGTAGCTCTTCCCCCTCCGAGTTCCTACCGGTTGTATGTAAATTTCTATGGTCGGATTTAATCCCTTATTTATATTCTATGGTTAGATTTGATGTTGGAGGGAAATAACTACGCTTATCGGCATTGTTCTACCCGCTTGGCGTACCCAGTACCCCACCCTTGTATGCCCGCCTGCCATCGGTCTCTTGCATCTATGTGCACACCTCTTGCCCTGATGGCTTGATCCACCCCGCTCCCATGCCCCCGGCGATCGCCACCGGCGCCAGCCTGACTCTCACCGCTGTGTGGTCCACCTTTATGCACCACGTCAAAGGCGAGCTTCTTGCGCCATTCTACATCCCACGCGGGTGTTGGGGTTTAGTCTAGCTTCGAACATACCACGAGGTAGATGTTCGAACTCAACACAGGCCTAGCTCCGAAGCTCAAACAAAGAGCAGCTTCGGAATTCAAAAGTGAGTAACTTCGAACTTTATACCAGGGGTAGTTTCGAAATTATTCCAACATGCAAGAAATACAGTCCGTGATGGAGAGAGAAAAAGGTCCATCCAACGTCCATCCAGCATCTCCCTTTCTATTACACCTCCTCCCCTTTTATAGGAAATAAGGGGAGGCATTCACATAGAGTGGCAAGTGAGACTAAACATGTGATACAAATATTTGTTATATAGATCTCTGGAGCCTTTTTTCCATAAAAAAAGAGAAGGCACGTTTTATCCTTTCTCCCGAGAACGGACGACCTCCTCTTCTCCCATCCTTCCGCTGCGATGACGCCCTCGCCCTCGGAGGCAGCCGTACTTTCCGTCCCCACTGCGCACTCGGATTACATCCGTGGCAGGCGCGGCGGCACCTGACGGCCATAAGCTGTCTCTGGCGTTTCTCCCATCCTCCCATCCTCCGATACTATTCTAACTACCCATCTCTCTGTCTACAGTGTGATAATAGTGCATCATTTAATTTTGCAGATCGAATATGGAAAAACCACTAGAGATAGCCCTAACATGTTCGCTACTGCTACTGGTTCTTTCTTCCGCGTCGAAGCCGCTGACAGCCGTTGACATCGTGCGGCAGCCGCCAACATATGCGGATCTGCCATCTTCTCCAAGACTCCAATCCCGGCCACAGCTGCACACGATTCCCGCCTCCATGGCACCTCAGTAGGCACTCTACCACCTTGTATGCCCCCAAACCCAACTCCTGCGCCAGCCGAGGGCCGCACCACTGGTGCCGTCCGCTACTGCCCGCCGTGCCGTAGTACTGTTGCCGCAGCTGCCTGCCAATGCCAGCAAACAAGCCGGAACTGAGCTGGGCCACAAACCCCTCCAACCCCTACGCGTGAGCAATATCCATGGCCTGCCAAAGAACTGGTCCTGTGGATAGATTTTTTTTCGAAAAGGGTCTCACAGTTCTAGCCAAAATTGTGTGCAGTTTAACAGAATCAATGGTGCACATCAACCATCATGGCTGCAAGTCTGGAACATAGATTTTTCTCTGGGGGTTGTTTAGCAAACATTATTTTTGAATGCCAAAACAATTCTGTTTTTCACTGAAACACTGAGTGTCGAGGCCTTCCAAACCCTCAAAGCAAATAGCAGTAATAATAATAAAGAAGTAAATGAGTACTTGTAGACAGTAGTAACAATGAAGAAAATTAGTACTTATATCAGCATTAGTGATTGAAGGGAGTCAGCTCCAAGAGGTTGCAGTCGCTCGGTGGAAGTTTAGGGCAGCCGAGCAATCACTCTGGGACTCCATTGACTTAAACAAGGCCGCTGGAATGCTGAACTGATGGCGGATGAGTGGACTCATGGATATTGACCTCGAAGTGTAACAAACTGAAAGGAAAAGAGTGATGATGCAATAATACAGCTAGAGAATTCGGACAACACGATTGGTTAGTTGCAACTCTAGATGCAACCATGATTTTTCAGGGAGATAAGAATTTGCAAATAAAAGTAAGCTCTGAATTACATTGCATGCTTGGTCTATCAATGGAAGAGTTGTCAGTGAGGGGTAAATGTACAATTGAATCTGCAGCCTCTCAGTTCCTATTAACTCACTAATTATGTTGTTGTAAGTACATATGTTTGCTATTAATTCTATTAATTAAGATATCCTAACACTTGATTTTGATTTATCTTAATATAATTGCTTCCGGTGGCTTATAGCACCAACAATCAAATAACGTCGCCATTGCCAAGATAAATGTTCAAGAAAGATGCAGCATAACGATGACGTACTGTGAATTCTATAAATTCATATATGCTAATATAGCTAGAATTTGTAATGCCTAACTATACTAATAATCCTGTACTCTTGTGGTTTCAGATGCTCTTATAGTAGGATGTCAGGAAATCAAGGTGTCAGACAAACTCAACTGTTATTGACACTACCTAGCTCTGAGCATGATAATTGAAGAACCAAACCTCCAATGGAATCAGGTATAAAGAAAAAGAATAATGTTTTTAAATCAAGTGATGATGTAGTAATACATACTGACATCTATAATTTCATTATATATGACAATAGATGAGTTGGTGCAAATGCATGATCCAAAATTACGTTCAGATGATCACGAAGAACAAGTCAATTGGTGATAAAAGTGGTCCTTCAAACTTCTTCACGTGGTTACTCCACTTGTTACAGCTCACCAAGCACCATCAGCAAGATGTCGAGCTGCCATGGCCATGGTACATGTTGGTGAAATTGGTATGTACAACACAAAAATTCTTATGTACTACCAATTATTTAAAGAGAATATTTCACATTAATATTTTATAGGTCAGAACCAATCAAATATCTGTATTGTTTTTCTTGTTTTTATATATTTATAGGCATCTATGGAGAAATTTAGAGATAAACTACAGTGGGATTCTCAGCTTGCCAAACAATGAATGAATGCTATCTATCATATATTCTCTATGTCAAATGCGAAGAATAATGAATATTGAGTAGCCACAAAAATTTATAATTAACCACTATGCAGTCCTGAACAATATGTTGTACACTTTACTACGCTGTGTTGTGAACCGATATTGTCTTATATACTCTTTATATTTGAATGTCAATATTATACACTATATCTATTTCAATGTCTGTTATCAAGTCTACTACAGTTAATTAATCATGATGTTATTAGAATCATTTAGTTATCTGTGCTATCAGTGACCGATAGATTTGGATATGTACAACTAATGAAGTCGGGTATAAGCTAGACAATCTACTCGAGCAACTAATACGACAAGACACATGTGCACGTCAATTAATATATAGGAATTATATATATATATATATATATATATATATATATATATATATATAATTACCTTCATATTGAACAGCTAAAAGAAATATTTTTTATATACGTGCGTATCGCATGTGCATATTTACTAGTATTACTTATATTTGAGCATTCTCTTTGCAAACAATACTATTCGGATTGTTCCCTGATCATTATTTTAGGAGATTATTTCACGTCAGAGAAAAAATCAATAACATGCCAAAGCAGCTTACCTGCACTATTATTGACTATCTCCGATTTCCGCTAAAAAGGCAATAAGTCATCTCGGGCGATGGGCTATGAGGCATCAGCCGACCGCAATGCCTCGTCCAATCCAAGTGGTTTGCTTTAATCACTCGTATTGATTAATTTATTTTTTATTCATCTGGCCGTGGATCTATTGAATTATTTTCTAATTATCCGGCTAATGTTTACATGCTTTGTTATAGAATATTCATTCATATTTTTAAAACTAAAGGTGCTGAATCTGAAGGATCGGTGCCTCCTAGACAAGAGACTAACGGTGATCCAAGATCAGTTGATGGGATTTATTTTTAAAGAGATTGTCAGCGAGAATGGAGAGTTTCACTCCCACCAGATCATACAGCAGAATAGAATACTGATATGTACGAGTTTTGGAAATAATTGGACAAAATATTTTATATCATGTACCTATATAGTGCAATTATTATATAATAATAATATACATACAGTGTTATGTGGTGATAATAACAGTACAATATATACTAAGGATTATATATATAATAGCGCATATAAATAATTATAAAAACGTGATTGCCATCACTATTTTAGTACCGGGCAAAGATACAACACCGGTTCTAAAAGGATGTAAACGGGCACGTGGAAGCCCGAGTGATCTAGACATAATCTGAGTGATATAAAGTAACATGACTGATCTAAAAATAATGATACTGAAATAATATAAGTGGTCGAGTGATCTAAAAAATATATATAATCTAGAAATAATGATCCTGAAATAAATATGGATGATCTGAAATAATATGAGTAATCTAGGATTGATCCGAGTAATCTTAAGAGATCCAGGATGAGTGACCAGAACTAGCATGAATAATCCAGAGATAATCCGAGTGATCCAGAAATAGTATAGATAATCCGAGTAATCCGTAAATAATTAATCCGACAGGCTCAGATATTCCAGAAATAACTCAATTGTGATCCAGATGTCAGCGGTTCGAGTCCGTTTATCTCCCACCCGTGAACTTAGCGGATACTAATTTTCTCTCCTCTTTTCCACTCAATTCTAGTTTATTGGATTCTTGTTTAAAAGAATCCAAGAAGATGAATAGAACTAAGAACATATAAAAAAGAGCATAGAGGCCCATTACCAAACATTCCTCCTAAGAATCATATTGGGTATCTGTTCCCTTCCTTTTTCACCCTAGGATCGAAAATCTAAATCCTCCTCCCGAGCCGTACGAGGAGAAAACCCTGAACCTGAAGGAGTTAGATATGTAGAATATGCCTGCATTATTATTGACTACCTCCAATTTCCGCTAAAAAGGCAATAAGTCATCTCGGGCGAAGGGCTATGAGGCGTCAGCCGACCGCAATGCCTCATCCAATCCAAGTGGTTTGCTTTAATCACTCGTATTGATTAATTTATTTTTTATTCATCCGGATCTATTGAATTATTTCCTAATTATCCGGCTATTGGATCACAATTGAGTTATTTCTGGAATACCTGAGCTGCCGGATTAATTATTTACGGATTACTCGGATTATCTATACTATTTCTAGGTCACCCGGGTTATCTCTGGATTATTCATACTACTTTTGGTCACTCGTCCTGTATCTCTTGGGATTACTCAGATCAATTCTGGATTACCCACGTTATTTCAGATCATTCATATTTATTTCAGGATCATAATTTTTGGATTATCTATTTTTTTATGATCACTCGACCACTCATATTATTTCAGCATCATTATTTTTAGATCAGTCATGTTATTTCAGATCACTCAGATTATTTTTAGATCATTCGGGTTTCCACGTGTCCGTATACATCATTTTAGAAACGGTGTTGTATCTTTGCCCGGCACTAAAATAGTGATGGCAATCACATTTTTATAATTATTTATATACACTATTATATATATAATCCTAGTATATACTGTACGTAACATTGTTATTATCACATAAACATAGTATTGTATGTATATTATTATTATATAATAATAGCACTATATAGGTACATGGTATAAAATATTTTGTCCAATTATTTCCAAAACTCATACATATCGGTATTCTATTCTGCTGCATGATCGCGTGGGCAGTGGAACTCTCCATTCTCATTGACAATCTTTTTAAAAATAAATCCCATCAACTGATCTTGGATTGCCGTTAGTCTCTCGTCCGGGAGGCACCGATCCTTTCAGATTCAGTACCTTTATTTTGAAAAATATGAATGAATACACTATAACAAAGCATGTAAACATTAGTAATGAGAAAGTGTTTACTGGATGTGTTCTTAATGTACATTGATGTCTCTTATAATTAACGTTGTGCCTACAAAAATGTGCATGATCTCACAGCCATAGTAACCACAATGATTATTGCCACTTGGTTGTTTATATGACTATAAGAATTGGAATAGAGGTAAAGTATAGGTGCATAAACAGTTAAACGATGTAAACGATGTAATCAATTGGAACATACCGAAAAGTTTAGTCATACTTATAACTTTTTTGGTATTGGCTTGGAGTGTACCGGGACTAAGCTGCCTTCATATATTCTGCGCATGAAAAGACCAATGGTTGATCGGATGGAAGAAATAAATTGATTACTCAGGTAAAGTGGAATTGCTTAAATTATCTGCGAAGCATTTCTATGATTTTCGGGTATTGCGCTGTTAGCTTTCACATAGAGTCCATTATAGTGAGGACTCCTTTATTGACTGAGAGTACAATTAATATCCAATAGAACCAGCACAAAGAACATTAATAAATTAATTAAGAGCACCACTGATTTAGAAAAAAAGAGATGTGATCGGCAATAAGCACTCATCCAATGCGATAAGGTAAAACAAAGAAATTCTTGGAATGTTGGTTCTTCAACATTCCTTTTAAGGATTGAAAAATTGAACCATCTTTGTTTTTCTATACACTGCTTGTTCACGATCTCAGGGTCGATAAAGCCCAAATCTATAATGCTTTCTCTCCGGCACCTTTGCATCTCCATTCTGCATAAATCGATGTACAATGAGGACACACATCAGATCAACAAGAGTTATATATGGAGGGGTTGTTAAAAAAGGTTACACAGTCCAGGCGCTCATTAGTGTTATGTCCAACGTGTCTTTCTGGTAGATCTCAAATATATATTTGAAGTCCAACCAAATCTTGTGATCGCCGTGGCGGTTGTAGTCGTCTTTGACACTGGTAGAAAAAGCTACAGTACATTTGGATGACACGGCCATGTATCGGTCATGGAATCGACGCATTTGAGTTGGCAGGACTTTAAACTCATTGGGGCTAACTAGAGATTTTCCAAATTCATATTGCCGTCGCAGCACAAATTCTTGCTCTTGCAGTAATTTTTCGTTGTCCAACTGCTCCACTGTAATGCCTGCTTCTTTCAAAAAATGTGTTGTGGAGTAGTCTTCTGATGGCATCGTATGCTCACGTTGTGGCTACTCTCCAAGCTGTGGCACAAGCTTTGATACAGCCTTCCGCAACTGACACTCGTAGTCTGACGATACCACAGGCTTCGTACGAGGCTTCATGCTCTTAATAAAATGATCCTTTGCCTTCGGATCTATTTTCAGCCGCTTTTCTGGGTTTTTGGCGCCAACTGCTCCCTCTCATAGGATTTCACGGCCTTCTCTGTTTCCTCCTGGGTTTGCTCATCAGGGAGCTTTTTTCTTGCAGATTCAAAGGTCTTCTTTCAACTTCATTTAGAGCTTTTGTGTGGTCGAGGGCTCCTATGTGTTGGAGGTTTGATGGGGCTCTTGGATGATGGAGGGCTAGGGTTGTTGTTGGGGCTACTGCGCCGTGGGGACTCTATTCGTGAGCCACCCCTAGTTGTTGTTAATGCAGCAATGGTTGTTCCCCCATCGCGGTTTTCTGCCACTAATTTAATGTCGGCCTTCTGCCATAGAATCATTCCTTGGATAGCCTCTTTAAGTGTTCTTTCCCTGTCACCTCCTTTGTGTTTGAGCTCTAAGTCCTCATAAATAGAGACTACTTGCTCCACTGAGATAGTGGAGTACTACCCAGGTGGAATATCAAAGTAGTGGTACTTTTGTCCAGGTAACACCGGTAAAGCCACACCATACGCTACAGGTAGTGGTTAGGTTCCTCATGGGTATATGTAGCTCACATGGGCAACGGTGCTTAAGGTCATCAACCGGGTAATGTTTTTCAGGTTGAGCCTCCTCCGCCGGTGGTTTATCCTGCACTGGTTCTTGAGCCTCCTCCGCCGGTGGTTTATCCTGCACCGTTTGTTGAGCCTCCTCCGCTAGTCGTTGATCCTACACCATTTGTTGAGCCTCCTCCTGGTTATCATTCTGATCAGGGATCAGCTGTGTGGAGGCGATGCTACTCTTTTTTAGCGGCATTGTGCCGTCATGAGGCTCTATCTATGGTGTAGGGTTAATACCATTTTCTGCCAATATTTGGCGAAGAAATGCTACATCCTGTCTGAGGCCATCTATGTTTGCCTCTAAGCTATGGATCTTCGCATCTGCCTCGCTCAAGCTTCTCTGCTTTCTATATATCCCATGTCCTCTGGAAACCCAACATTCCATGGCACATTGCCGAGCCCTCTTGTTCTACTAGGGTGCTCTCTATTCTCTAGGGTCCAGGTCAGCTCATCCTTTTCTCTTTTAGGGATGAATTCTCCCTTGGAGGACTTATCGATGGCCTCGACAAGCCTTTTTCTGCCCGCTAAAACACTAAATAAATCATATCTTCTCTGTTTGAGCTTCGATTTAGGTGATTCTTTCTCCTAATTTCTCCTAAAATCAAGACATATCTAACTAAAATACTTCCAACCCTTGTGGAGCTTATGTTGTACTTCAATTTGGATGTTTTTTCATATTTGTGCACGTAGGCTTTCTCGAAGAGTCTGATCAGCCTTTTCCTCGAGGGATATGACTCGGTGACCGGAGCTAGTATCCAGCATGAAGGACAATAGTTGTACTTGCTACCCCAACAAATGAATGACAAGTCCACTAGATCTTGACTAGATGCATAAATTACTCGGTTTTATAAACACAACCCTAAGCCAGTGATTTTAAAATATTGCAAATTGTTTTGTTGCTAAGGTAACCATGGTAGGATAGACACCTTGAGCCATATAATAATTAGATT
This sequence comes from Paspalum vaginatum, assembly GCA_030272315.1. Classification (NCBI taxonomy): domain Eukaryota; kingdom Viridiplantae; phylum Streptophyta; class Magnoliopsida; order Poales; family Poaceae; genus Paspalum; species Paspalum vaginatum. The sequence goes on along the minus strand of CM059021.1, from coordinate 13,733,383 downwards.
ACTTAGGAAATGGTCTAGATAAACACTTTTATCAATGATTTTATGAAAACTGGTTAAGAGAAGACTCTGGCAAAATGGGGGAAGAACCCCAGCATATGACCTCAAGTCGACTAAGCCACTTTAGAGTAGGGTGAATCCTGAGTATCATAGTATTCTCAGATGTTTGGCTGGGGACTTTCATATGAAAGGCCGGGGATGTGGATGCTCGGTGTGACGGTGCAAGCATGATGATGGTTGCCCTATCTCATGATGATGACCAAGTTGAGGTCTCATCTACCTATCTCTATTACAAAGTGCAACCACTTGACGCAGTATGAGGTAGCACCAGGCCTAAGCATGCATGGATAGTTTAGCAGTTGCCTGGAGAGCAGGTGTAACAAGAGGTCACGGGTAGGGATGCGTCAAACAAGTGTCGTGGGGCATTGGGGCGACGTGGTGGCCTTGATCCTCTCAAGGCGTTGTGCAGGCGATGACATAAAGGCAAGGGTTGGGTTTGGAATTTGGACACTTACGGCAGTAATTGCTTCAAAAAGAATAAAAAAGAGAGTAAATGCTTGTGAAAAAACCAACAGAAATGATAACTCAAGCGCCCATTCCTATGGCCATTCCTTCAGTACTTTTGGATCTCGGGAGTCCTATGAACACAACCATAAACCTATGATTTTAAAATATTTCATATTGTTTTGCTGCTAAGGTAACCCTAATAGGATAGCCACCTTGAGCTGTATTAGAATTAGCTTGCTTAGGAAATGGTCTGAATAAACACTTTTATCAATGATTTCATGAAAGCCGGTGGAAAAAGACTTTGGAAAAATGGGAAGAACCCTGGCATACAATCTCAAGTCATCTAAGCTATTTTAGAGAGGGAAAATCCCAAGTGTCGTTACCATGGTATTCTCGGATGTTAGGTCGGCGATTTTCGTATGAAAGGCTAGGGATGTGGATGCTTGGTGTGAGCATGGTGATGGTTGCCCTATCTCCTGACAAGGACCGAGTTGTGGTCTCATCTACCTAACACTATTACAAATTACAACCACTTGACGCTGTATGAGGCAGCACCTGGCCTAAGCCCGCATGGATATTTTAATAGTTGCTTGGTGAGCTGGTGTAGCAAGAGGTCAAGGGTGGGGAAATGTGTTGCGAAAGTGTAATGGGGCACTAGGGCTATGGGGTGGCCTTGATCCTCTCAAGGTATTGTGCAGGTGATGACACAGAGGCAAGGCTTGGGTTTCAAATTTGGACACTTACGACAATAACTGCTTCAAAAAGGATTAATAAATAGAGTAAACGCTCATCAACAAAACCATCTGAAATGACAATGCAAGCACCTATTCCTACGGCCATTCCTTCAATACTTCTGGCTCTCGGTAGTCTATAAACACAACCCTAAGCCTATGGTTTTAAAATATTGCATATTGTTTTGCTGCTAAGGTAACCATGGTAGGGTAGCAACCCTGAGTCGTATTAGAATTGGCTTGCTTAGGAAATGGTCTGGATAAACACTTTTATCAATGATTTTATACAAGCTGGTTGGGAAAAGACTTTGAAAAAATAATTTTGGAAATATGGGCAAGAACACCGTCATACAGTCTCGAGTTAGCAAAGCCACTTTAGAGTAGGGCGAATCTCGAGTGTCTTCATCATGGTATTCTCGGATGTTAGGCCGATGACTTTCGTATGAAAGGCTGGGTATGTGGATGCTCGGTGCGAGCATGGTGATGGTTGCCCTATCTCGTGATGAGGACTGAGTTGTGGTCTCATCTACCTAACTCTATTACAAAGTACAACCACTCAACATTGTATGAGGCAGCAGCTGGGCTCAACGTGCATGGATAGTTTAACAGTTGCCCGGTGAGCTAGTGTAGCAAGAGGTCAAGGGTGGAGAAATGTGTCATGGAAGTGTTGTGCGGCACTAGGGTGACAGGGTGGCCTTAATCCTCTTAAGGTGTTGGGCAGGTGATGACATAAAGGCAAGGGCTGGGTTTGGAATTTGGACACTTGCAATAGTGCTCCTATGAATGGTAATAAATCACATTTTAGTCCCCGCAAGGGCTGAGGCGCTTCACATTTGGTCTTCACTTGATCGATCTTGGTCCTCACCAAGATGGGTGCTCACAATCCTAAGACTCACTTTCTCTCAAAGGTGTGAATTCTCAAAGTGGTTCATGAAAAGATTAAAGATCAAATGATTCTTTAAGTGTATGAAGTTGAAGTGTCAAGGATGATGAAATGGTGTGTGGGAGAAATTGCAAGTTGAGTGAAATCCAAATTCTTGCAGCTTTCTGTGCAAACTCTATTTGAGCAAGTGTGCAGTATATCCAATCTAATGTCATGGGTTATTGTTGGAAAACTAGATGAATTTCTGGCTGTTTCTGCTGAGATTTGAGTGCTAGCCCGTGCATACGTCACGTAATATTACTGCATGTATGTAACCGTAGAAAATCAATAGAAATTATAAATAGGTGGCTTAGTGGATGGTGACGTGGCATGCCACTAAGTGTGCTTCTTTGATGATGTGGATTCATGCATGTCTAGAGAAATCTCAAGTGTGTAGTACATCCAATCTAATGTCAAGGTTTATTGTTGGAAAATTAGATGAATTTCTGGTGCGTTACTATGGAGATTTGAGTGCTACTCCGTGCATACGTCACGTAATATTACTGCATGCATGTAACCGTAAAAAATCAATAGAAATTGTAAATAGGTGGCTTAGTGGATGGTGACGTGCGATGCCACTAAGTGTGCTCCTTTGATCATGTGGGTTCGTACATGTCTAGAGAAATCTTATACTGCCGTGCACCTATTTAGAGATAGAAGATGTCATGGATCCTTTCCCATCCGGTATGAAGAGTTTCACATGCAAATATTTGCCCCCACTGCCCCCCAGCCTAGTTGGTAGTAAAAAACCAACTTAAAGGGAGAAGAGCAATTAATTAGGTAGGCTTGCACAAAACTAGTACAGGTAGACAACATATTGTGGTGGAAATCACTATTTATAGACCAAATTATACAAAGCGCTCTAGTTCATTCAAAAATATGACTAAGTTTAACTATTTATGTCTCACATAGAACAAAAACACCACAGAACTCTATGATCAAATGTCAATCTACTTAAGCTTGCTCTTAACCAAGAGCATGTCAACAGATTGATTCAAAACTCAGCAAGGTGTACATGTTTACCCACGATACATCATCCCAACCTCTTGTAACCCGTGAATACATTTCCTGATAAATGTATCATAAAAAATAAATATGTATCCGTCTACTCTACTCCGAAGCAAATGTCGTTTGACTTTTTAGACATCGACTTTGACCCACTTCGTCTTATTAAAAAATATTATTTTTATTTATTGTAGTTGTGATTTAGTTTGCTATATAAATATACAGATGACTTGAATTTTTACTTATTTTCGTAACTTTTTTTAATAAGACAAGATGGGCAAAATTTGTGTAAAAAAATCAAACAATCTATAATTTTGAACAAATAGGGTACCACCTAATAGGACTGAACCGTTCGAATTAATCTAAGTCAAGTGCGATTATCGTCATTTGATAAGTCACGGCACGACTCGCCAGGTTAAAATCTCGTAATCTCTTAACATGACAGAGGCTCCAATGGAGCCACACTGATTAGATTATTATCAACATGCAGGAAGTCCTCGTTCGTGATTATCGACATGGAGTGGCACACAACGGTGTGCAAGTGATTATTTAATTGGGTTCGTGTTAAACAAAGGAGAACAGTGCTGGTCGAATCTGCCAAATGCGATGGTTTCGTCAACAGGTGCTTGTGAATACATGTTTTGGTGCTAAATGATGGACGTGCTGATTGTGTAGATTGTACTGATGTCGTACACCATTTCGTTATGCTTACGATGAAGCAGCATATACATGTATCGGGGATCGATTGGTCAACACGATGTTTCATATATAAACTGCACTTCATAGGCCGTACTTAGCTAGCTACAAATTCTGACACTTCATCCCACGAAAACTTGGTTATCCATGCTACCATGATCTTTCATGGCCGGTTTTTTCAGGCACAGGCCTCACCACCGCCTCCGCCACCATCATGGTGGCGGCCGTTGACAATGAATAATAGCACCTTCGGCGGGGTGAGGATCGCAATCCTGACCGTCGCCTTGGGAATGCTCCTTCTCGTGCTCACCTGTTTCTGCAAACTGTCCATCCAAAACCGTGCCGGCGCCGGGGCCGATGCCGCCGAGGCAGCAGCAGTTCTCGGCGACGAGGGACGGCCGCATCGCGTTCGCCCCAACCCGACGGCTGGCCTCCCGTCTTTCGTTTACAGCCGCACGGAGACGGTGAGGCACAGCGTCGCGGACGGCAACGGCGATGAGCCGGCGGCGACTTGCTCCGTGTGCCTCGGCGTGTTCAAGGCTGGGGAAACGGTGCGGCTGCTGCCGGCCTGCCTGCACCTGTACCACGTCGAGTGCATCGATCCGTGGCTTCGCATCCACTCGACGTGCCCCATCTGCCGTTCTGGCACCAACCCTACGATGGACGGCCTTCTACATCCGCCACCAGTTTAGGCGCACTACTGACTCTGGCAGTGCTTGCGGTTAATTAATTTTGCAGATAAAAGGTGCATCATGTATAGGTGTGCTTTATCTCTTTCTTTTTCATGTTGTTTAGAGGAGGATTAAACATTTTAGATTTTTTGTCTAGAAAACTAATCAGCTGATTTGTTTCCTGTGTTGAGAAAATCTTTTGCCACTGTTGTGATGATATATACTTTGAACTTTATAACACGATCTACAATCATCGTTGTTCATGCAAGCGCTCATCATTATTTCCTGGCATCGATCTCATAGGAGTAAACATCTCCCGACGTCAAAGACAAAGAGTCGTATTCCTACAACATTTCTTTTAAAAGACCTGTTACAATGATTGAAAAATACCAATAGTACTTTTAAGATATTTAATAAATACCAATGGTAATTATACTTTCAGGATAGTTGATAAACACCAACAGTACTTTTCGGAGAATTGATAAGTACCAATGGTACCGTTATATAATTACAAATGTAGAATACTTTTTATCACCTTTCAATTTTTAAATTCTTTAAAATTGATACTGGGTCCACATCTTTTTGGTACTTGTTTCACTTCTTTTTTTACTAGTCACACTTATTGGTATTTCTTAATTAGTACTTTCTAATTTTGAAACCACTGTACCTCGTGAAATGGAAGGCTCGTATTAATCCCAATCATTGTAAAATTTGTATTCTTTTAAAAAAGTCCAAGTTTCAGATAATATTTCTGGAAATGTGTAGAACCAATGAAACAGAATTCGGTTCAAGCATCTGCGCTTCGGAGTGTGGCCTCCACTTCACTGTCATTGACATCCTGAAAATTATGCAGAGTCAGCAGCAAGGGTTGAGAGAGAAGGTGGAGTTTAGGTGCTTCATCTGTGTTGGCCATGTTGATCCTATTGATGCACGTAATAAGCAGGCCGAAAATATATGAATTGGTCAGTGGGCTAAGATTTTTTTTTGGGCAACTGGCCCACATGGCCCATACAAATAAGTTGTCAGAAGCCCGAGGCAGCGCCATATGGGGCATTATTTGTAGCATTAGAGCATCTCTAGCAGCATTTAAAAAAATTCCAACACTAAGGTAGTGTTTGGTTTGCCTCCTGTAACGTAACTGAATTACAGAGTGTTAAATGATTACGTTACAAGCGTTTGGTTTCCGTATAGCAGGTAATCAGTCCCCCGTAATCAGATTACTGTGCTACGCAAATTTGATACACCCCGCTGCCCACTGTAATCACTTCTCAGTGCCCCACCTGCCATGTGAAACCGTTACAGTGCTGAACCAAACAATGCTCGTTATTGCTCATTCCAGCAGCAATCATCCAGTAAATTGATTTCATTATCATTTACATTACCATTGTTCCAACCAAACGCTACCTAAATTTATAGGATCAATGAAAAGAATTAATCCTACAACAACAGTACCCAAAACTAACGCCCAATATTCCAGCAGGCCCAAAAACCTCTACCCCGTCCTCAGATATTCGTGCACCATGGGTACTCCCAATCCTGCGATTGGTGCTGGCTACCAGGTGGACCCAGCCACCCCAGAGCTCTGGTCCGACAGGGTCGCTGTCTCCTCCGAGGTGGAGGCGCGTATGGGTCTTCTTGCTCGCCGGCGGCGTGCGGGCCTCGACGGCCTGAAGCTCGGACCATCCCAATTGCAATGGACAAATGCACTGTCTATTTCTATTTTTTACTATTCTAACTATTTTTTCTCTGTCTATCGCATAACAACAGTGTTAAACAGTACCAAATAATATATAATCAGCCATTTTAGACAATCCTATTGAAGATAGCCTTATTACCATTCCATAATAGCAATGGATGGAGCTAAAGCCTAATTGTGTTCATGGCAGACTTAATTGCTCGTGCTCTCGCCAAAGCAAAACTTCGCTACAACTTGCAAAATGCAGATAGAGTTTTCGGCTCCGAAGAACGGCTGCGTACGAGAGGAATCGTCGGCAAGGGACAAGTGCAGTACACAGCAACGAGGAGTGTCATCGATCATATTTTTTGGGAAGTTAGTTTTGGGTACCGTTGGAGACGTGAGTTTTTTTTATGCCTAAAATATTATAGGAAGCTTCCAATCCTAGGTTATTGGGAGAGAAACTTTTTGGCACTTTTAGAGATGCTTTTAGACTGAGTCCAGCAGATCATGTACAATACAAAATGACATTGTAGCGATACTGTTTACAGAAAAAGATGTAGTTGGATACAGTGGATAAAAAAGTAAGATAAACAATCTATTGAAGTCAGTCTTAGCCCCAAATACTGTAAACCGATGCCAAATTTAGCTGTGTTGGTTTGGACCTAAGCTGATATAGATGTGGTCATTCTAGCGTCGCCGTCGACCGCGTTAGACCTGGTGCAGTTTGTTTTGTCCCATGCATATGTATAGTCTTTTTTGTTCTTTAGTGGATGTGTGGGAAATAGAGGAGGAGGAGATAAGAGAAGAGAAAGAGAGGTTGAGAAAAATCAAGACGGTATACCTGTCGCTGTGAGAAAGAAATAGAGGGCTCAGAGAGTGAGAAGTAGGGCCTACGTACTGCTGGAGTTGAATGAAAAAAAGGCAACAGGGAACAGAGACCAGAGACAACAGCTAGAGATGCATGTGTGTCGTAGCCTGTTGTGGAGCGCCAAGTTCCAATCCTCATTGCCTCTTGCAGACAGTCAGCAACTCGATCTGCCAGCTTATTGCGTGAGAAACAATCAGAAAAGCTATCTAGCAACCCCTCCCCCCTGCCCCAAGGGTGCGACCCCCGGCGGCCCACAGCCCACTAAGCATGGGCGCCGTGCGCCTCTGGTGCACTCACCGCCAACAAGCCAGGGGACGGTACGGTGCCGGGGTTGCCAGGAGGGGATTGTCCTCACTGGACCTAGAGAAGGGGGTCGGGGGGGGAGAGGTCGATGGCTCGGCAATGAAGACGGATAAAGCTAGTGGGGTGGCGAGGCGACGGTAGCCACTGGCCGCGGGTGGCAGAGGAAGGCGGTTGGATAGTGCCAGAGTAGCAGGGTCGACGGTGAGGAAGCGCAACATCTTCACCTTGGTTAGCTGGCGGCGGTGGAGGACGGTGGCGCGGAGGCGGCGGGAGCCGCTGGACCTAGGGCTGGAGGAGACAACGGGGGCGAGGAAGCCGGATTCACGGTGGAGGAGGCAGCGGGTGGCGACGGAGGCGGCGGAAGCCGCCGGAGTCAGGGGAGGCCCCGGCGGCGAGCTCGACGAGGTGGCCACCGCCAGAGGGCGTGGAGGGGTCCTGTGACTCGGTCAGACATTAATTTTATCCAAAAAAATTAGACAACGCACACTATGATGTTTCGTCCAACAAATAAATCACAACACCGCTCCATGTGCACAGTGCAGGGGGGCGGAACCAGGTCCCAGGCCACCCGAGCCATGGCCTGGGGCGCTAGCCGCTCAGGCGTGCAACCGTGCAAGTGCGGGGGCACGAGCGCGCAGCCACGCAGCGGAGTGCCACTGCCACCGGTCGCCTTGCTGGTGCGCTGCAGCGCTAGGCCGCCAGCGCGCAGGGGCTAAAGCAAGGCAGGCAGCAGATCGTAGCGGGCCAGGGGCTAGGGGCTCAAGCGCATAGCGTAGCAAGCCAGCAGCTTCTCAAGCGTCAGGGGATAGGCCGGCAGGGAGCGGCTCACCAAGACACCAAGAATACAAAGACCACAGTCCACAGACCGGCATAACAGCTAGTGCTAGGCTTGCTAGCATTTGGGTAAGAAATTGTGGTTGTCTATTCATATTTCATTAGTGATTTGTCTAGTCTAATTCTATGAACTACGATGAATCGTTGATAACGAGCTCAATTTAACCATATTAGAGGTGGAGAATGAAAAGGCCTAGGACATTGAGATCATTTTTTCGTTTCAGCGATAACACCAGTTATTCCAGCACAATCAAGATATGAGAAATCGCATGATTAATCTACCTCGTTCTAATGGTATTTATAAAATCCTGTTCTAAATTTTGATTTATATTATCTTTGCTAACTCTTTCAAATATTTAATATATGTTTTTTTTATTTTGCAGTAGGTTCTATTCCTGGAATTGAAACAATTGATGAAGAATAATGAGGATATTACTTCGCAATGGCGGTTTCCATATGCTATCTATTTTTCATTATTTTGTAAGTGTAATTTTTGAATTATATTGTTTTTGGCATATTTTTCCACAACCTTGGTATAATTCGGCCCGGGGGTTGACTCAATCCTGGCTCCGCCACTGCAGGACACCGAATCACCAATACATATAATTGTCCTATGGATTGGCAAGCATATGTATACTATCATTATTCCTTCGCTATTAGTCTATCACCGGAATATACTATCCTTCCTGCTGCACTATCGATAATTGAGGGCTAGTTGGGTAACCTCGTTTTCTCAGAGTTTTGAAGGGATCATGGAGAAAATGAACTAATTTTTTTAATTCTTTCGTTCTTCTCTAATATTTAGGTGAAATGAGGTTGTCAAACTAGCCCAAACAACAATGCGCTTTCCTTTTCGGTCTTTCCTCTACTACGTGATCCTTCATGATCAGACTAAGGGCCCGGACAAACGCTACTAGCAGCGTACCCTTGCCGCCCTGTTGCTATCACTCACTAAACAAACGAAAGGCCGCCAGCCAAAAATCCATTGTTATCCTCGCCTAGACGTGCATTTGGCAATAATTCAGAAATGGACCATCTGACTTCCAGGCTGCAGCTTCTGAACCATTGTACAATTAAAGCCATGGACGACACACGGTAGGTAGCGGGTAACAACAATCAGCTAGTTTGAACTTTGAAGTTGCACCCATGTCCATTTTCATCCTTGCTCCAATACTATTGTATCCGCCATCGCTGCCGTCGCCGCCCTCGCCTCGGCCTACCCATAACCCTCCCAAGTCTCCCGGCGGGGCCATCGCGGGGATCAGCATCGCCATCGTGATCATCTTGTTCATCGTCTCCTGCGTGTGTAGCCTCGTTCGAGGCCACCGCCAGAGCCAAGCCAACGCTGCCGCGACAGCAGCAGCCCTCTTCTTACAGCCTCAGCCAACGGCATCAGTTCAGCCACCACACCGCGGCGAGCAGCAGCAGCGAGGAGGTGCCAGCAGCTCGACGTCAGCCCTCCCGTCGTTCACTTACAACATGTCGACGAGGCACAACGCGACGAGCGGTGGCGGCGAGGAGGCGGCGACGTGTTCGGTGTGCCTCGGCGTGTTCCTTGTCGGGGAGACGGTAAGGTTGCTGCCGGTGTGCCTGCACTTGTTCCACGTCGAGTGCATCGACCCCTGGCTGGACGCGCACTCGACGTGCCCCATATGCCGGTCGGGCACCGGCTTGACGACTACGGACGGCGGCCTGCTTCCGCCGGTTTAGGGTCTGCATGACAATTTCGCATCAGTAGTGATTACTGAGAGGTAGGAGTATATTCCTACTACACGCAATTACAGTGTATGTCAGGTTATGTTTTTTAGATTGTGGACTGTGGAGATTCAGGTCAAAGACTCAAAGTAGGCATCTAAGTTTAGGAGAGGAACATAAAGTAGTAACGGAATTTGATCGACAGGTTTGTTTTTGTGTTAACTAATTCCGTATAATACGATTTGTAACATGTGTGTACATGTTATCTGCAGTAGTATTCGCAAATCTCCTCTGCTATCTTCCCGTACAAGGATCTCGAAATTAGCATTTCAAAGTATGCCAAGAAAAACATCACCTAAAGACAAACAAAAACATATATACCTCTATACATCCACGTTGCTCCGATGACTAATATTATTTTAGAAAATCAATCAAATGTGTCGCATTCCTATCCAACTTATTTTGGAACACTAGTACACAAACACACTACAGTGATGGTTCTAGAAGCCTCTACGGCAGCAGTTTTAGAAAACTTTACTACTACTTGTAGGGTTCCAACAAATCAATATTTTCAGGAACGGTGGCTGGACCGCTCCTGGAAACAGAGCTTTAGAAGCGGCTCTAAACATCAACCACTCCTGTAGAGCGGTTCTGAACATGAGCCGCTCCTTCTATGAGCACTACAGGAGTGGTCTATCTTTTCCACCGCCCTAACTAAAAAGCCCTACTGTTAATTTTCCACCATAAACGGTTCTGAAAGCACAAAGTCATGCTCGCGGGCTGAGGAGATGTGCGCAGGCACGAGGGCAGCGCCGGTGGCAGCCGCGCGCAGGCGGAGAAGGCGCGAGAGAGGTGCGGCGGGAGACGGGCCACCGCGTATGCTCGGAAAAAATTGCAGCTTCACACGGGCCACTGCGTACAGCCCGTCAATACAGCACGGCTTGTGTGGACGCGGGGTGGGCTGCCCACCGCCGCGCCACTTACAACCATGCTGTAGATTGTAATGCGTGGCAATGCGGGTAAATAACCCCTAACTCCAAGAGGAAGTAAGCAAAAGGCTTTTTGGAATCACCTTTGAGGAGCTCCAAGAAAACACATGGAATCAGGGGTAGATCCGATTTCTTAGTTGAAGTTTTGGAGTAGAGCTTATTTGGATACAAAAGGTTGAAGTAAAACTCTGCGAAACATAACCTTAGTGGGATCGGTTTCGGAGAATCATAAATGAAGGAGGGAAATAGGCATACTGCGAACGTATGGGGGTAAATCGTGGTGGCGTGGGGTGAGTGGAAGTTGCACCGAATTTTGGGCTGCATGGGCAGAGAACAAACGCATGGATCACGGTTGGGTGTTGGGCTAACTAAGATAACGTGGATGACCTTAGAGTTGAGAATTAAAGTTAATGATAGATATTAGGTTATACTTATATAGTCTATGAGAGATTTTACAGTGGTTAGAACGGTACCTTCGGTATCAGTAGGTACCACACCTTTTATTTTTAATGGTCTTTATGATTTTTTAGAATTAATGTTTAAGAAAATAGCTCTGATTCCACCGTTTTTATACCTAACCCTGCTATTTAGTGCTGTTTGGTATTAGTACCATAGTATCGCCTATTTTTGAACGTTAGATCTTATCTGATGAACGGCTCTTATTTTTTTCCAACCATCGCAAAACTAATGATGTATAGTTTTATTTATCATGTTGCAATGCATGATCATTTTCTAATAACTAAAAAGTAATGAACATTGGGTACCTGTTCTATTTCTACCATATTCAAATATATTTAATACTTTTCTATTTCCTCCGTCCACAAAAGAATAAAATCCTAACTTTGTCATAAGTCAAACCATCGTAACTTTGACTAATTTTATATAAAAATATATTAAAAGACGTAGTGGAGCTCTCCCAAACATAACCTCAGTGGATCGGTTTTAGAGAATCATAAATGATGCATGGAAATAGACTAGTGTCACCAGGTAGTGCATCCGTACTGTGTACAGTGCGCAATCATTACTTTTCCACTCTGTGTACAGTGCTCAAACAGTGTTTTCCACACCCATTTCCATTCCTCAGTGATACTAGCCTAAACCGTGGCGGTCTAGGGTGAGTGGAAGTTACGGAACAAACGCATGGATAATGGTTGGGTGTTGGGCCAACTAAGCTGACGTGGATGACCGGAGAAGTCGACAAAATTGAATTTAATGATAGATATTAGATTGTACTTATATAGTCTGAGAGATTTTACAAAGATCGTAACGATACCCAACGGTACCACACCTTTTGTTTCTAATGGTATTTATGATTTTTCTAGAATTAATGTTTAAAAAATTAGTTGGTCCACCGTTCTTAGTACCGAACCTTCCCGTTTGACACCGTTTGGTATCGGTACCATGGGAGAGATTTTACTTTGGTGGGAACCGTGCTAGTACCAGTAGGTACCACACCTTTTATTTTTAATGGTCTTTATGACTTTTTTGGAATTAATGTTTAAAAAATGGGTTCTGGTTGCACCGTTTTTAGTATTGAACCCTCTTATTTAGTACCGTTTGGTATCGATACCATGATATCGTCTATTTCTAAACCGTTAGATTTTCTGTGATAAACGACTCTTATTTTTTCAACCACCATAAAACTAATGATATATAGTTTTATTCTATTGCAATGCACGAGCATTTTTCTAGTACCTTAAAAAATAATAAACATTGGGTACCTGTTCTTTTTCTACCATGTCCAAGTATATTTAATACTTTTCTAGTATTTTTTAAAACCTGAGGTGGTATTCCACGATAGCATTCGTAAAGCCTCAATTTTGCATTTTTCAATCCTCATTAATTATTCACCTTTTTCAATTCTAGTCAATGTGTTTACCATTACTACAGTATTCGACAATCCTCGTCTCAGTACCTCATATTTTTAAACTTTTACATTCTTTTTTCAACTATCATAAAAACTGTAGAAAAATAATAGCATTGTGGAGGAATAGTTTACTGTGAGCTTTACTATTGAAACTTGAAAGTCGACAGACCGAAGTAGACCAAGAACATGATTCATTGACAAACTCAACAAAAACAAGAGCTTGCCAAATCAATCCCCAAGAACCGTACGAATGCAGCACCGCCCGTAGCCTTCGGTAGACGCAGTTAAATCAGTTAACTCCAAAGCCAATATATTGATCGAGACGCACCATCTGACGAAAGACGACTATATTTTGGCACATTCGACCGACCGTATTGTCTCTAGTTCAACGCGAACCAACTAAACTACTCCTACCTCATGTGACATTATTATTCCACTAACGATAGCTGAATATACCACTAAGATGTAACCCTTCCGTCTTTAATTTCCTCTCTCTACATGACAGTCTGAACAATCAAACCTGAATCACAACTTCACGTTAAGAGGGCCGTCGCCGGCAGGTTGCTGTCACGCGTATACCATACATATCAAAACCGCGCCCAGGGTCGTTTTCCTCTCCCAGACGCGCATTTGGCGATGATTCAGAAACTTACCGTTTGACCACAGGCTCAGAATTATTGGCTTCCAGATTATAGTTATGCCCTTGTTCCGCCCTTCACGTATTGTCCAAAAGTCCTGCTCGCGAATCGCAATATAAAACCAATTTAAACAGCATCTAACAATCAGCGGCTGGTTTTAATTCCAAGCCTCACCACGTACGTCGCCACCGCGCCCATGTCAAGTAGCGACGCCACCTCGACGCAGAGCGGGGTCGTCGTAGCCGTCGGCATCTCCGTCGGGGCATTCCTGCTGGTGCTCTCCTTCGTGTGCACCCTCTGCCAAGCGTACCGCAACAGACGCGCCAACGCCCAGGCAGCAGCAGCCGCCCTCGCCACGCCCACGCGGCCGCTGGAGGAGCAACGTCTGGGCAGCCCAGACGACAGCGCACGCCGCCCGCGGCGCGCCAGCAGCCCGACGGCGGACCTCCCGTCAGTTCAAGTACAACCAGTCGGTGAGGCACAACGTCACGGGCAGCGGCGGCGAGGAGGCGGCGGCGACTTGTTCGGTCTGCCTCGGCGCCTTCCAGGCTGGGGAGACGGTGCGGCTGCTGCCGGTGTGCCTGCACCTCTACCACGTCGAGTGCATCGACCCGTGGCTCCAAGCGCACTCCACGTGCCCCATATGCCGCTCGGGCACCGACCCGGCCATGGACGGCGGCCTGCTGCTTCCGCCGGTCTAGGTTTCTACTTTCTACTCGTACTGCATATATGCTCCGGTAAACTAAACGCGAAGTAGTGACCGCCTTATCGGATTTCACAGAAGGATTTGTGACGCCGATCGGCAGCAGCAGACCAAGCTAGTCCGGCGTGGAACGCGAAAACAGAATATCATCGAATGGTAGCAGCGGACAAGTCAATAGTTGATTTCACACCACCAAGAAAATGTGATGGAGCAACTAGGATCGGCTATCCATAGGCACGAGAGAACTTGTACTGAACTCTCGTTTTTTAATGTCTGAACTATTGTTGTTTGTGCATATACAATACGGCCATTCTCAGGGGTTCATTCCAAATAAATGATGCACCACATAAAAAATGACATGGCGGTGTATTTATGACAAGAGAATGAACTGAGAGTTTTATGGGATGAACTAGATGGACACTGTTTCCAAGAATATAAAATTTATTGAAATTTGCATTGAGAGTACGAGAGTTCTATTTCATCAACTCTATCCAATCACATGCATTGCAATTAAATGTTATGGCATATGAAACCATGCAATGAAACCATGCATTGAGAGACCATATTTCATTTCTAAACTATATTAGGTGATGTTGTACTTTGAAAATCATGAAGTGAAATTTGCCGCTTAGAATGGTCTAAGCGTCTGTTTGGAACAAAGTTTTTTCATTCTTGCGTGTTTTTAGTGAAATTGAATTGTTTCTTGTGAAATTCCAATACTATTCTTGTAACAAAATTTATACGTTTCAAACATGCCCTAAATATAGGCTGGATCAGGGATTGTGTATGTCTAAGCTCCGGAGGGAGAAGACGAAGGACCTGCAGGAGCCATTTCCCAAACGCCAACAAGGTGAAAGCTGAGCATTGCAAGTGTCATACCTGTCAGCGTGCGGGGAACCAGGTGTTGTAGCCCGCTAGACAAACACGCCCCTAGATCTATCTGCAAAGGGTTCCGTAGCTACCGCCGAAGAGAAGGGCGGATCCGGACCCCCTAATGCAAACTGGGAACAGAGGGAGGGTTCAGGTCCGGTGCTTAGCTGAACAGGTCCGGACCTCATGGGATGGTCCATCGCTGAGCTACAGCCAAGTCATGGGCTATGAAGAGGAATCGATGCATGGATACGCAGCAGGGCAAAGATTCGCCCCCCTCAGGCAAGCTTGTGTCAGGCAGATGTTGCAGGCAGACACGAAAGCCACTCGAGCACGCCAGAAGGAAGAGTCCCATCACGTGTACTCTGAGTCATTTATGTTTAATTTACATGGTAGTTCTTCTCAGTATCATAGGAGTCATTTGTTAACTGAAAATGTCTAACTAACAAAATGGTGATTCACTAGGTTCCAAGTGAAAATGTTTTCGGTACCGGTAATGGTCTGAGGTTAGCATAGATAGAGTGCTTATTGTTTGAATATACTCCAATCCAACATAGTTTTTTTTTGTTTTTGAAAGGGGTATACATAGTTGTAGGTTTGGCAAGGATAGCAGCCAAGCTTGCCCTTTGTCCTAAGTAATTTTTTTGAAAAAAAAAACAAAAAATCCACGGCTGAATTCAATAGTTTGTAATTCAACATATAATACATAGTAGTATTTTCTATTTGATATAATTTATTTTTACAAAAATGGTATTCAACATCACACCTTGTAGACTATATTATTGTTCTCAACTGCTTATATTTGTGACAAAGGGAGCATATTTAATACTTATTGATTTTTTGTTACAACGGATGCACTACATCTGTTTGTTAATATATGACGCCTGGTGATTTGGTACATGACATTTGACTACTCGTATTGTTCACAAAAAACCATCAATTTTGTTTGTTTTTGTTGTGATGTTTTATCATAGATGATACTTTAATTATTTTTTATTTTTTATATTTGTGCAAAACATTAATGAAATAAGTAGTTAAAATGATGATATATTAAAAAATATATAATAGTAGCTCAGTCATTTTCATTATTAAAAAAATATTGAGAGATGGAAATGTTTTTGAAAATGATAAAAAAGAGGTAAGCATCGGGACCCGGGCCGCTGGCCGCTTGTGTGCCGGGTATCCTTTATGGGCCGTAAAAATCAGCGTACCATCTTAAAGATGGACATGTCACGCAGCCCATTAACTTCCGACGATTAGCAGAGGGGGCAGAGGGTCTGTTTATCCGTCCCTGTCTAGCAGTACAAGACTGGTCTCTGAGCTGCTTGTTTTGTGTATCAAACGTGTTTCGTGTAATAAGCATAACAAAAACGCTGATGTGATCCTTCGTCTAATCTGTATCTGTATATGCCCCGTCGCGCGCTTTCGTCCAATCAGCAGGTCCTTAGCAGCACTAGGCCTGAAAACTCCTTGCGCCCATAGCCATAAAGAAATTGCAGTGTACTACTGTAACGAGAACAATTGTCGCTCTGCTAACCACCGGAGAAGTGTTTGTTAAGGCTTCAGCTTTCCGACACACCAACCCAATCATCATCAGTACTAGCACCGCTGCAGCGTGCCACCAGCATACGCAACCAGGCGCAGGCG
Organism: Paspalum vaginatum; assembly: GCA_030272315.1. NCBI lineage: Eukaryota > Viridiplantae > Streptophyta > Magnoliopsida > Poales > Poaceae > Paspalum > Paspalum vaginatum. The sequence continues at coordinate 13,716,762 of CM059021.1, read as the reverse complement.
GCCCGCGAGCCATCCACCGCCCGCCCGCCCGCCCCTCCGCCACCGCCGTCCGGCACTCACCATGCAGTTCGCAGTGTCACCCGACAACCTCCTCTTCTTCTGCTCCGTCACGGCGTCGGTGGCCGCCGCCTTCGCTCTCGTCTCGCTGTACAGGCACCTGGCGCACCGGCGGCCGCAGCCGTCGGCAGGCAGCCTTGCAGGTTCATCAGCAGCGGGAGACTCGTCGGATGCAGAGGAGCTCCTGCCGCTGAGCGCCGCCGCCGCGGGCCTCCCGCCGTTCATGTACAGCCGGCTGGTCAGGCACAGCGGCAAGGGCGCGGCGGGCTGGACCGAGTGCGCGGTCTGCCTCGGCGTCATCCAGGTCGGCGCCATGGTGAAGCTGCTGCCCGCCTGCAGCCACGTCTACCACCGCGACTGCATCGACCTCTGGCTCTCGTCGCGCTCCACGTGCCCGCTCTGCCGCTGCAGGGTCGGTGCCGCCGACTCGGAGACGGGTCAGGAGACGCCCCACCAGCAGCAGCAGCTTGCGCAACCTGCCCCTGCCCCTGCATAGATGGTACAGCTCCACAACTGCAACCGCAACAAATGTTTGTCCTAGGAGAATTTCGATCTCCTTTCACTGAATACTGGACTGTAGTAGAGTTCAAGCTGCATCCTGCACCTGTGCTGCCGTAGGAATGTTAATGAGCACGGAGTCAAAGTGTACATATTTTTTGCGAGTTTGCATACAGTTTCTTTTAAAACGTGAGCATCTTCACATCTCAGTCATATGGAGTTCATGAATCATTATTAAACCCTCGTCTCAGAGAACACTCCTCCCGTGTTCAAAACAAATCCTGATACATTCACAGTAAATAACAAGACGATAGGTCCTTGTAATAACCATACTACGATAATAATATTCACAGTTAGCAGAAGGATGAAATCACAAGACCCAAGCAAAACACGATCGACTACATGAAGCCGAGAAGAGCCCTGGACCTCTTTAAATGCTCATTTAGAAATTAGAATAACAACATTGGGAAAGGAGGGCGCAGCAGATATTCGATCGAACAATGCAGCAACCACATGGGAGAAGCAGAGAACAATGCAGCAGCCTGACAGTTTATCATAATCTATAACAAATGTGTGGCAGCACAAAACATTACAGATGAAGATATATGCAAGAGCAAAGACCAGACGTTGAGTTTCCACGAAAAACTGTTGCTAAAATATGCATCACCTGGACCAGTAAGTTGTTGTTCCTGTGAAGCTACCATTTTTCAGCGATACACTGCACGGCACAAAGTAAAGAGTTAACGGATTAGCTCATTAGCTGAGACTTGGCATGTAGTCGAAAAGATAATTCAGGTATGATTGTTTTAATAGGACGATATATCATCTTAAACAACATAAGACAGATCCAACTTTCTGTGTTTTCTTGAGGAAAAACAACCCCAGTTCATATGAGATACAACAGGAAAGTTCAGAGAAAATCTGTATTTTGTAACACAGTAAATAAGCTCGAGTATAATGTATATGGATTAAAAATTGTTCCAGAACTATGAAAAATCATGTAAGGCAAATCACCAGATTTTTCTTCTGGAGTCCAAGCCCAGCACCCAAAAGACTGTCCCACAACAATAACTGCCTCATTTGTTTGGCAGTTTGTTAACCTCCATACTAGCATCCAAAATGCAAGTCATTTATGTGACTAAACTGCTGAAGCCACAGTTGACGTGTCAATTTTTCATTTGGAAAAAAGGTTCACCATACAATCTATTTGTGATTTATCCGAATACTTGAAGAGTTGAAGGGGAAAACATTGACAAGATTGCAGCTAACAGTCTAGGGGAGAACAATGTTCAAGGATGCTTCAGAAGAGAAAAAATCATCGGAAGACTCAGTAAAGCCTCAGTTGGCAGACTGAGATATTAGTTTCACTTATCGGCTTGTTGCTTCCACATGTTCAGAGAGGAAGATGTTTTGACAAAGGATATGTGCACCTGGCACATCAAATTATTCACTTAGCACTTGCAAGAGAAAACTAGTTACTGATATGTGGTAGATTATTGGCATAGCATACACTGACAGAAGTTCATTATATCTTGAATTGAAGAATCTAATATTTGTGAGATCACTTTAAATCCACAGTTTTGAGCTACTGCCTTCCAAGTGGAATCACCACAGCACTCTGTTCGTGAGACATCAAAAATCTTGAGATGCAAAATATTGAAGTGGTTGCAGCGAACGATCCAAGGGAGTAAGGAATAGGCAACAATGTTTATGGATGGTTAGCAAAATCAATGGAGGAATCCATGTTAGAGATGATGAAGGGATTAACTAATTTTCAAGAACTACATTAAACGTGTTTACTTAGAAATTCTCAAAAGAAACCATACATATGCATCATCGGGATGGTGCTGGGTGTTGATGGGGGGTCCGGGGGTTATATAGGGTGTAAATCGTGTGAGGACCGAGGTAGATGGCCAGGGACCAGGACCGCCGAATGTGATCTTAGGTGCCAAAAGGAGAGGGGACAAGGTAGGAGAATGATTAATCTATTGTTTAACATCCCAGTTACAAGCTGCCTATTAATACAGGCCAAGTACAGGACTTCAAGTCTACATAGGACTCCTAACCAACTCCTGACTGTTACTATGAGATTCCTAAGTCCTAACCACCTTCTGATCTGTTATGACTCCTAACAGAAATATCCTACTGGACTTATATGACAATAAATTTTTAGCCCCTATCTTGCTGCTTGGCCTGTGCCTCTGCACACCTCCTATGGCACCTACTAGTATATGTATAAAAGTTAAAAGATATATATACTCAAACATATATTAGGTGAATGCACAAAAAAGGAAGAGGCAAAGCCTATCCTTTACGCAAACAATACTTATTTTTGCTTTTAATAAACGTATTTTTTGCAAACTGTTTGTAAGAGTAGAATTAATATAAACTTTTGAGAAATATTGTTCACTCAAGTCAACACAAGCCTAGCTGAAACGAAGAATTGTTAGCTAAATTTTTCAATCAAGTCAATGTTCCTTTCTTTTCAAGGTTAGTACGAACACTATTAGCTGGGTTTACCAACGAAACAGTATCCTCAGTCTCTCAGGTCCCAACTTGTATAAATACCGTTGATGCTAATAATTCTTGAACTAGATAAAATTTGTTAAATACACATTTAAATGAAGAGGGAGGAGTCACTACTTTCACCATCTTGTGCGGCCCACTGTCCCATTTCTACTAGCACATTGTTCTTCATGCATCACATTAAGTGATGAAAGTAGCTTCCGTGAAGAAGCTGCCAGATTTTTTATCATAGGGTGATGACACATTGACGATTGTAGGCAGTCAAAAACAAAGAGCCATGGAAGAAGAATGGAAATAACAAGGGCGAGCATTTATGCCATTCACGAAACGAAGAAGGCCATATGATAAAAGAGCAAAACTGAAGAAACTTAAGGGTACTTGCTCAATGGTAGTAGGGCGAAGTAATCCCAAATGTTGTTTTCATCAGTAAACCAGATACTAATAAGGAAAAGAATTCAGGTTTGGGTTGTTGCTTCCACATAAGTTCAATGGGGAAGGTGTTTGACAAATGACTTTCACACCTGCCACGTGGAGTTGTTCACTTGGGCGATTGCTAGAACTGAGATGAAGTTACTGTAGTGGGATTGATTACATTAGCATGCATGGTTGGGAGCATTGCACATTAACAAAAATTCAGGATACCTTGTCTTGGAGAAGAATTTGATATATATGCGGTTGTTTCAAATCTATATGGTTGAGGGTAATCACTTCAAGGTGGGGTGAGGTTGAGTAATCTTGAAGGCCGTTTGGATCAATAGAAGATATTGATTGATAGCAAATCCTATAAGTGTACCATCCATTCGAATTTTAGGTAAAATTGTGGGCACCAACAGGATCCGTTTCGTCAAGGTATGGAACCAGATATCCTCTGTGCTTATGTTTTGGAACTGCAATACAGTCAAAAACTTTAGCAATTGCAGAGGCGAGGTTGCAGGACATTTGCAAGGAAGATGCGGTAGGAGCAACCAAGCAGCACTGACTAAATGTAGGACTGGGTCGAGTCAGGGTGGGTGGCACAGGTTCTTGCAGGTTTTAAGCCCTTCAGGTTGTATCAGCACAGCACCTTGAGCTATGTCGGTCACGTCGCTTTGGAGATAGAAAGCATAGCCTAGACGCACGCTGTGCGGCTGGCCTGAAAAACTCCAGACCTATATCGAAGTCGAAGATCCAGAATTCCGGGATATTGTAATGACACACTATACCCAAGGAAAACACAAAGCAGAGGTTAGGCGCAGTGCTAACCTGGAAGGAAACACGCAGCTCCCATAACCTGCAAAACAGTTTTGCAGCACCAACGTGATAAGGTTACACATGAATCCAAGGGATGCTGCAGATTCAATCATTTCAATGGTGACGGCGAGAGATTCGGGGTGCTTACTGGGGTTGAGCGCGGTGAGTGCGGCGGCGCCGGAGAAGTTGCAGGCGGCGGGGCTCGCTGCGCCGCCGGCGCGGAGGAAGTAGTCGTTGAAGGCGTAGGAGGCGTGCAGCTGGAGGTCGGGCGGGTCGTAGCAGGCGCCGCCCTGCTGGATGGCCGCGCAGTCGGCGCGGCCGCCGTCGGCGCTGCACGCCCAGTCGATGGCGCTCTGCAGCGCTCCGTCCTCCGCGTTGTTCTTGGCCACGCACCACAGCTGGCCCCCGCCGCTCACCCCCACCGCCCCCGCCGCGGCGTCGGCGGCGCCGACGATGAGGAGGAGGAGGAGAATGCTGGCTGCCTGCATTGGGTGCACCTGGATTTGTGGCCAATCCGAGGGGGTTCAAATGCTACCGTTGCCGGAAGGGGACAGCAAGCTCGGGAGGTGAGGTCGTAACAGTGAGGATGTGTCAGTGCCATCTTGATGCGGCGCGGCTTTCCAGTGGGTACTGGAACCGGGAATGCGCTGTGCTGTTTTTCTTTGAGTCTGTCTGCTCACCGACCGGCTCCAAATCTGACGGGCACGAACCGTCCATGATCGGACGGTGCATGCGAGCCCCGCGGCTCTTACCATACTCTGATCTCGCCTCCACCCTGGCCCTGCCTCCATTCTCCTCATGGCCGCCGCCACCCCACACTCGCTCGCAGCCGCCTCATTGCCGTTGCTCCCGCCCCGCCCTCCGACCGTATCTCCGGCGGCTCTCGCCCACCTCTAGCTAATCCGGCTTCGCCGGGGTGGCGAATCGGCGCCCCCGCCTCCACCGCCGGCCACCCGCTGCCAGCTAACCAAGGCAGCCGGCGCAACGAGGACGAGGAGACGCCCCCGCCGCCGGCACCGGCTCGACCGCCGTCCTCCGCCACCCACGGCCGGTGCCTCGCCGCCCCGCCCGCCTCGATCCGCTACCTCCACCGGGCCCGCGGCCTCCCTGGCCATCCCTCTAAGGCCGTGGATCACATGTACGCCCCCACCCCCAAAACTCGAACCCTAACCCCCACCCCTAACCTCACCGAAGTATCGCCGTTGTTCTTAAGGTTGGTGATGTGTCTTCCGCGGATTGGCTATCGTGCCAGGGGGTATAGGCTTACTAGCCATCGTGTTCCCACATATACTCCCCATCTTAACTAGTCTCATCCCAAGATCGATCCAATCCCACCATTCCCCTAGGTTTTGCCCTCACAGGAGCGATACCACAGCGACCAAGTCAGCTCTCTCTTGAGTACAAGCACCCCAAGCCTACTACCTTCGAAAAGAATGGTAGGAACCTGTCTCTGTGCTTTGGATGAGGCTAGAAAGATTTTCACCAGTCCCAAGTCCCGGATAAGCATTCTAGTAAAGTATATCGATCAGCATGTGAACAGCGAATCAAGCCTTAAACGGCTGAGGCAGAGTCCAACAAGCCATCCACATCATTTTTCATCATAATATGCCCAAATCTCTGCCCAACCTCCATTTACTTCCATCAACAATTATGTTTAAAGTTTTCCACATTTTGAATACCTTTCTTTTGTAAAGACCTATACGACGAGTGACTCTAATTCACTCATGTCTACTTGCACCTAGCATTACTAGGCATACTCGTCCTACGTACTCTATTGTAGGTGCTAGGGCTAGGGCGGCCAGGAAGTATAATGCAATCGTTTTCAAACAACTCATAACGGGATGTTTAGACATCATTCATTATCAAGCAAGCTGGGAATTCATGTTTGTGCCTACCTTTGTTTATTTTTATCAGAACCAACAAACTAAACTGTGTTAGTTTGCCGGGTTGTGGAGCTTTGCCCTAAGCAACCCCTTGATCACTTGGACTGATCTTCCTTCCAAACACGACTGATGGGCCCTCCAGGTTGTGAGTTGGTCTTAGTTGGTCTTTTGGACACCGTTGCTTGATGTAGTTCCTTGCACACATTCCTACAATAAGCGTCACTATATGAATGGTGTAATGCAGAATGCATGAAATGAATGCATGCGATGCTTACGCCGAAGGAGGATGTTAAGTACAGTAAGATGCATGATATGTGAACGACATACATTTTTTTACCAAAAAGACTGTGGGTGAGGGACCCATAGTAAAAAAGGCATTTTATTAAAAAGGAGAGAGTAAGAGAGTTACAAAGGGACCTACCTCCAACAAGAAAAGGAAAACAAAAGGGTTAGCAACCGAGCCAAACCCACAAACGGGATACAAATTACAAAGAACTTAGCCATGATATAACGATATGTCTTGAGACTTCATTTAGCCGCAGGCTTTGAAGTTTAACTTCTTCCATGAACCTCATGATCCAGCAATTGTGTGCTGCTAATATGCCATCAAACACCTTTCTATTCCTCGTCTTCCAAATCACCCATGTAGTAATGACGATGAGTTCCATACAAAACATTCCCCCCAGATTTTCCAACACATGCAAAATTCTTTGATGCAAGGGTAAAGACATGTTCCATTGAATATTGAGCTTCTGCCAACAACATCGACCAAAACTGCATTGGAAGAACAGATGATCCACATCCTCTTCAGTGGACGCCACACACATGACACATGATAGTTCATGTGACGACAACATATTTCTCCTGAAAAGCATGCCTTTTGTATTGAACCTATCAACCAGCAAAAGCCAGAAGAGGAACTTAGTTCTCATTGTGCATTTTCTTTTCCATAGCTTCCCAAAGACTTTAGAGATCTATATATCACAGTGCTGCAACTTATAAAAGAAGAAACTGAAAATTGCTACCGGTCACCAGGTAAACACCATTTGTCTTGCACATCATCATCAATGTTACTTTCTAGCAGCAAGTCATGTAGCATTAGCAATTCTTTGTATGCCTGCTCTGAAAGTGGGAGGGAGAACATACTTGCAAGATCTTCTGCTTCTTGTACAGCTCTGACAGAGGCCTGCTGATTTAGGACAAAGGAAGCTAAGCATGGCAACTATTCAGCCAAATTGTCACCTAACCATTGATCCTGCCAGAATTGAATCAAAGAGCCATTGCCAATTTTACAGATTTCAATTCCCCTATAGATGTTATTTAGCCGAAAGATGTCCTTCCCCCAAAAGGATCCCACTTCTTAGCAAGCATGAGGTACTTGGATAATAGGTATCCCAAATTAGGTGAACCCATGGTACATCTTGCTTGGAATAGAATTTATGCAGCTGTTTCATCAATAGCCCTTCATTTTGTACTTTTAGGTTTATAACACCCATACCTCCCTTTTCTCTAGGCTTGATCACCATTTCCCAAGCTGCAAGGTTTCCTCCTTTTCTATGTTGATCTGTGCCTCTCCACAGACATTGTTTGCGAGCTGAGCAAAATTCCATACTACACCGAGGTGGCACGTGGTAGATAGTTGTTCAACCAAATGACAACAGGCTAACGCCTATTGGCTTACCAAAGAACGGGATCAGAATACGGAGACTCTCTAATGCTATCACCAATAGGGGATACCGATCGGAGCTGCGTGGGTAAGATGGCACGCTAAACTAGTGATCAAGTGGAAACTTGAACACTAAAGTTCTTCCTAGATCAGAGGATGAGAACTAACTTAACTTTAGATCAGAGCCTAAAGAAAGTTTATAGCACCGGCAAGTCTAGCAAGATCCGAATAACTTAAGAACAACACAAACCTAAGCCTTGGTCTAGTATGCAATAAGGTACACCACACTAGCCAAGTGTAAGAAATAAACTAAAGTATAATTGAAATGTAGAGCAAGGAATGAATATTTTACTGGAGTAGCAAAGGTACAAAAGACACAAGAGCTTTTACCAAGACTCGAAGCTAACTCCGGAATCCCTAAGGCGAAAACTCAGACTCGACTCTAACTCCCAGAACTATCTTATTGCTGCAAGACTAAGACAATGGTGTGTCACACTTCACTTGCACGCTTTGCAAATGTGCTACTGGGGCCTATTTATAGCTACCAAGTGACTGGGGGTACTTATAGGTGAGGGAGGTCGGTATGGCGGTTACAAGAGGCAGGTGGCAGTGCGGTTGGCCCCACCCCTTAGCTGGGTAGCCAGGGTGGCCCTTGGATCCACTGGCTTTCTCTATCCTACAGTCCATCTTGCCTCCCCAAGTCGGTTGCACGTCGGTTAGGAGGTTATCTTTGTGCTTTTCCCCGGATCATTTGATCTTGATTGTGTTTCTTCCTTAGCCATAGGATTGAAGTGTCTAGGATCGCTGACTTCACTGATCCAAGTGTTGGATTGATGAAGTGGCATATCCTTCTGGTTGTTTGCATGCGGCTTGTGTGGCATCCACCTTGGTGTTGTGTTGATCTGGCTTGTGTGTGCATGCAAGTCGAAGATGGTCAATGTTGGAGTTACTCATAGGCCGGGCGGACTGTTGGTGGGGTCATGTGGCCTTGGTAGGGCCAAGCGGCCATGGTAGGGCTGGCTGGCCAGGGAGGTTAGCCCGGTGGCCAGCCTCCTTCCTGGTTTGGCTCCATTTTGTACGTTTAAGTGCATTTGACACCTGCATTCAAATAATTCAACAAACTTGTGGAAACACGTCCGTAGCAGGGGACTAGCCTACACTTTGATATATTTCCATTCATAAACATGGAAAGTTGATGGTCAAAAATAGTGCAATAACAACAGTCAACACCCCCCAAGCTTAGACCTTCGCTCGTCCTCGAGTTAAGCCAAGATGGGTTATGGATCATGAGTTGTTGCTATATCAATGTTCAAGAATAGAGGCTATACATAATTGACACCCATGCTTTTATCTTGAACCATAGTGTATGCACTGATCACCTTTTTGTCATACCTGTGGTGCATATTTTTGACTTACCATGCCTTGGGCGGTTCAAAGAAAGATTGACTTTGTTGCAAGCTTTAGCACAAGACATTTCTTTTTAGATTCCTATCTCAGGTGTTTTGAAGGTTTTCAAAGTAAAATCAAGTTTCCCCAAGGGTGCTCTCAATCGCTCAAAAGTGCATCCTCTCCATTAAGGGCCAAGAGCACAGCCAAGATTTTCCTATACTAAGGCTTTTGTGGAGCTTAGGGTGATGGAAAAACTTGGCTTACTTAGGTTGTCTATTTTTGCAAAGGCAAAAATTGGACCAAAGAAATGTACTACATCAACTAATCTTGTTCATCGTTGGAGCTTATTTGGTGACTGGATGGATAGATCTCCTTGTTTTCTTTCCTTCTCCTTCTGTTGTGATGGAGCGTGTTTGTATTTCCTCTCTTTTTGCCATGCTTGACTAGAATGCTTTTTCTTTTTCATAGTTTTTCCATGCTTCGACTAGCATGCTTTATTTTCTTTTTGATGGCTCCATATCCTCCCTTGTTTTTGATTTGGAAGGAGTAAGGTCGAATGAGTTATTTTGGAGATATATGGATGCATATCCAGAGTAGGTGGATGCATATGGGATGGTGATTTTTTTTAAGGATTCATAGGGTAGCGATGATGCCATTCAATGAGACTCAAAATCTGACAAAGCTCAAAATAATACTAAGTAGCTTGAACAAGTGGCTCAGATATTTTCAGTGTATTTTGGCTATGGTAGGTGTTCAAAACCAACGGGGGAACTTTACTTTCATATTTCTAAAGAATGACCTAAGATGTTCAATGTTGGCGGTGGATAAAACCTATTTCGACCACCAACATTTCATGTTTAAAAGCAAAATTTTATCAAGTTTTCATGTATCACTAACTGGTTCCATGAGTAATGCATAAAAGTTGTACGCATGAGCTTATCACAACCAAAATATTGAAGGAATGATCAAAATAGAGGAAATGTGGCAATGGGAGAGCAGCCATGCAAATGTGCATGGCCGGGCGGCCATCACCATGGCCGGCTAGCCATCCTCCATGGCCACCCGCCCATCAAGGGAGCCTAGGCAGCCTCCAGCCCAGTTAAGCCCAAGTGTGATGGCCGCCCGGCCATGCCACATGGCCGCCCGGACATGTCATGTACACGTCCTTCAACCTGCATGCAAAGAAACACATTGTGAGTCAATTCCCACTATGGGATCAAGCATCCGATGAAATAAAGGACCGGAAGGCCACCACACAAGATTAGCACATGGATTGGTGACAATAGCGATCCATGCCAAATACCATGCAACCAATTCTAGTGTGACACACGGCCGCCCGGCCTTCTTTCGGCTCATTCTCCACGTGCAACAACTTCCACAACTGTCAACTGACTTGGGGAGTAAATCTCAGTTGAAAGATCAACGAAGTCGGTAAAATGGATGACCGCACCGCCATGGTGATGGCCGCCCGGCCATGCATTGGAGCTGTTTTACATGTGCACCGACTTGGGTGACTACTACTGACCTTGGAGAGTGAAGACCAACCGTCGGATGCACTAAGGTGGTGAATCCCACGGCCGCCCGGCCATGTGCCGTGGCCGCCCGGCCACCGACCTACACCACTACCGACCTTAACACACCTACAAGTAGCCCCCTTCACTTTCTAGCTATAAATACCCCCGGGAGGTCACTTGTAGAGTGTGGTGGATCATTAGAAGAATAGTGTGGTTGTGTAGTTGTGTGTAGTGTATAGTGGTGAAGCCACCCTTGGCATTGTAAAGAGATCCACCTACGTCTCAAGAGAGAGTAGTGAGGTGCAGAGTGAAGGAGTTGGAATTCTCTTTGGTATTCTATTTCTGAGCTCTTAATCTCAGAGGAATTATAGCTCTATTTCCAGGATTGAGTAAAGTTCTTTGCTCTCTGCTTTATTTATTTCATACTTACTTTATTTACATACTTAGTCTCTTCTTAGTAGCTTACGGGTGTTCGGTCCGCTCTGTTTAGTTTAGTTATACAGTTGCGCTTGCATATCTGGCCTCGAACCAGTTTAGTAGTAAACTCGGCCGTGTAGACGTGGTGTCTAGACTAGAAGGTCTCTTGTCCCATGCAACTTTGGTTGGTAGTCCCACCTGGTGACAATAGGTGGGTGTCTTGTGTAGTCCAACCCCGTCGTTCGGATAAGTTGTCATCGACACATAGCTGAGTCCTGTAGTGCCTGCCTTTCTCATCTGGGTTATCAACACTCTGGTGCCCGGACGTGGTTCTACAGCCTCAGTGTCCAAGTAAACCTGTTAAGCAGAGTACTAGTTTGTTTAGTAAAGTTAAGTTGTTATATCTAATGTAGTAATCATGCTCTGCTCTGTTATTTATCGTTACAATTGTTGGTTTTACTGTTTGGTTCTGTCTGTTCTACGTTGAGTTACTCCTCGTTCCTCGTGGATTTCGATACCGAGGAATACTCTTGGGTGAAAGGATACAACGTGTTTCCGTGCACTTGCGGAATTATTTCAGTAGGCTAAGAAACGCCAACATTTGACTTACTAAGAAAATGTAGAGCTGGCCTAGTACTTAGTCATGTCATTTCCCACAACAACTTAGACAAAGCTTATGGAAATGACATCCACAAGGTAAAAGGTCAGGTTCTCAATTTTATACACACAAGTTCGAAATTAAGCTAAGTGTGATATTTGCATAGACAACTAGGCAAGAACATGATAGAGCAACTATTCATCATTTCCATAATGAAGGTGGTGTATCAAAGATGGGAGTTGCTTTTGTTGATACTTTTTTTAAACAAGATAAAAAGAAGATAAACAAAAGTAACTATTATTATTATTGGTGGTGCTACTTACCCTGCTAGTCGGACTGCTGCTGCTGGTAGGACTGTGCTAGTGGTACTACGGGGGAGACATCGAGGATCAGGAGTCTTACTCTAAGGCGAGGGGTTGAGGAAGCGTGCTCATGTCATGACGGTTTACTATCCCCCCAAGCTTCAATGAAGCTTGGAGTTTTGGTAGTAGTAGTGGTTGTAGAACTCGTGAGAGTCGTTGATGCTAGATTCCATCTGTTCTATGAGTTCCTAGAGAATGTTCGTGTTGGAGCATAGCTGGTTGTCCATATTAGTGTGTGGGTCGTATTGACTGTGGAGGTTCATCCCGTCCATGGTGGAGTTGAGTCCCACCATGTTGTTAGTATGGAACCGTGCGGATGCTAAGGGTCCTACATTCCTGTCAAAGGCTCTTGATGTACTTGTGGCTTGGTAGTCGAGCACAGAGGATGGTTGGTGGTATGAACCCTCAGCGCCTCCACTGTTGCTGTAGCATGGTTCTGGGTTGCCGTACTATGAATGTGTTCTTGACGGTGTTGCATCGTGGGTGCCCATGATGGATTGGTTGCTACTTCCTCCTCAACTTCTTAATGAAGCTGCTCAGTTATACATCTTTGGGCTCTCATCATGACACCTGCATAGCTATGTCTTGGCGCTTCCATGTCTAGCTGCATGGTTAGGCTTCTTACTTTGTACAAATCGTACTACAGTGCTGTAAGCGGCAGTTCGAAGTCATGTCCAAAGTAAGTCATGATGAGTCGACCCCTCTCGTCTTCCCGCATAAAATGCCCTTTGACAAAGTGTTGCTCACCCACTATGTGTGAAAGATCATCAGGGATGTAAGTGAGCTGGGCATTTTCTAGGACGCCCAGTCCAGATGCAATCCTTGTGACAAGGGATGTGATTGTGATAGAGTGTTGTTTCTCCATAGCTCCGTCCAGTAATTGACCATGTCTATGATGGAGGCATAATGCTTCTTTTTGCACATAGCGTATATGCATTTTAAATCTTCATTGGTTGTGCAACGTGCTTTGCCACGAGGAAAAACGATGAGAGAGACCCAGCGAGCCAGTAGTCTCAGAGTAGGATTGTGGATTTTTGAGATACTGTGCTTTCCTGAAACTTCCTCACCACAAATTTCTCTCCAAAAAGCTGTTTGGTTATACCCCGACGGCTCGTCTGCTAAGGATCAGCGTGAGGAGAAGCCTAGAAGATTGCTAAGCCTTCTCGCGGAGATGGAAAATTTAGTATTGAAGAGACTGAAATGAATGGTCATACCTGTGGTGAGTCGCTCCACGTGGAGAGTCATCAAGAACTCTTTGGTTAGTCGGATGAATCCTTCCTCCTCGATGTTTGAGAAGTTGGTCCATCCTGTGTACTCGAATGCTTGCCCGAACTAGTCCAGCATGTGATGCCCTAGGCATCTCCCGAGCATTATTATGTGCATACTTTTTTTAATTACTTCTCATAAGCATCATCTCATCTCATGCTAATGTGCATTTGAGTCATATGAACAAACATGATGAAAATAGTTAAGTGATACACTCAGTTTTGCAAAAATGACGCTATAAATGTGAGCATTACTTAAATCCTATGGAGATTTAGGTGAAACTCTTTATACCAAACTTGTAGGTCTTAAGGTGGTAAACAACTTTGTCAATTATAGCTTGGTTGGAAAATGGGCTTAACTTAGTGTAAAAGGTCCCTTGGTGTTACCCAACAAACACACTCCAAATCTGACATATTTAGAATTCTTCATTTTTCTATTTCCTAGAGTCCTTTTGATGCAAAGGTCCAATTGGGAAAGTTTTAGGCCATGAAATCTTGAACAACTTTGTCAAAAAGGCTTTTGGGATAAAATGGCTAGAAATAAGACATTTGAATTATCTAAGGAAAGCAGTTCTCAGTCCAAACTGAGGGCTGATAGTTAAATTCAAATTTAAATCAAATATAGAGCCAGAATTTGAACTTGGTGCTTTTTACAAAGTTGTAGATCTAAAAGGGTACAACATTTCATTCAATTGGGTCCTTTTCAAATTCAGCTCGTAAATTGGTCAAATTTGCAAAATTCAGAAACCTCGTTAGTGGTCAAACCCCATTTTTCTTTTTCGGGATTTTCTTTTTCTCATGAGCCTATGACAGATGGGTCCCACCTGTCAGGGCTGTGGGTTCCCGCCCGACACCCGCAGCTGTGGGCCCCACCGGCTCCCTCGCTCCATGCACCCGGTCCATGCGCCTTGTTCTTCATCCCCGGCCTTGGCCCCACTTGTCAGCCTCATCGGTCCATAGACCCAGCTCACCCGCGCGCCTCTCTCCTCCCTCCCCGCCCGGGCGCGCCCACGCGGCGCTGGCCTCTGAGCGCCGTGGCCACGCGCCGGCCGCACCGACCGCCGTGGCCACGCGCCGCTGCAGCCCGCCGACAGCGCGCACGGCGCGCCTTAAAGGCGAGGGCGAGGCCCGGCCTCCTTTCCCCGAAGCCCCATTCACGCGCCCGGCCACTCCGTCTTCCCCGCTCGTCCTCGCGCCGTCCGCCATTGACAGAGCTCACTCGAGCTCGCCCCCAGCCCCTTCCGCCCTCTCCCGAGCTCAACCGTCACCGCGCCGAGCTTCGCCGCCCTCGACTCCACCTTTCCGCCTAGACCTCGTCGCCCGAGACCCCTCCACCCCGGCGTATTGCACCGCCGAACCCCGCCGACCAGAAGCGCTCGTCGCCGTCCCTCCCCGCAGTCTCCCCCGCCGTTTGAGGTAGTGGGTGAGCTTCTCCATTCTCCTCTCTCTCTCCCCGGCACTTCGCGGTGAGCCTCCGTGCCCTGCAGGGCCGGATTGGCCGCGCGCCACCGTCGCCATTCCTCCCGTCGCGAGGAAGAAGACGACGGGAGGAAGAAGACGTCGGATTTGCAGATCTGACCCAGCGGTATCGGGATTTTTTGTTTTAGTCCACCGCGCTGTACGCTGAGTCTTGCAAGTCTTGCGTACTAGCCCCTGGGGTTTCGAAACAATCACAATCTAGCCCCTGGATCTAATGATTTTCCTTTTAAATTAATTATTTCGGCAGAAACCTTTGAAAAATCATAGAAAATTCAAGAAAAATCAAAAAAATACCAAACTAGTTGCATTGTAATCCTTTTGAATAGATCTGTCTAGTGAATATGATGGTTGAGTAGGAAAGTACCAATTTGCCCCTGATTTTATGCAAGCATGTAAAACCCTAATAAATAAGAAATGTGGACTAAATGATCTCTAAAAATTGTCTAATTTGAACAGCAGGGTATTTAGGGCATATAGGCTCACTATGATTTTTGGTAGCTCAAAGGTTCACTGTTAATTACCATTTTGCCCCTACATGTGATTTTAGCATAGAAATAAATGAGGAAATGATAATTATATAGAAGTTATGCTCTAAATAGTTTTACACATTTCATTTGTGCTCCCTGTAGTATAAAGAGCTCACTGTTGAAATGGGGTACTATGCATATCAAGTATAGTTAGTGTTTTGAAATTGATAAGTTCATGCATGTTTAAATTAATAAATAGAAAATGTGGGTTAAATGAAAGTCAAAACTTCTGAATTTGGACAGCAACATTGCTAGTATACCTAGGCTTAGTATAAGAATTTACTAGCTTAAATGCTTGCTGTATATTTACTATTTTACCCTTGCCTAGTAATTAAGCATATAGTTAACAATGAAAAAGAATTCTAGATAATAGTAAGCACCGGTCTTTTTGCATAAATCGATGCTTTTCAGTCACACACCCCCCACGTAGTTATATGTGACAAGCTAAGTTATCATAGGTGATGGCTTGTACGATTTCTTAACGTTAAACAAGTTTCATCACGAAAAATGCATAATGTTATTCCATAAACCCTGATTCCTTGCATTGCACTCGCATCCTGAAGCAAGCATTGCACTAATACATGCCCCAATTGCACCATGTCATGCATATAGATTCCGCGAACGAAGAACAACCGCCGAACCAACCCGTCACGGAAGAGCCCGAGGAGGAGCTGCACCAAGAGCCAGAGGACCAACAGCAAGAGCCCGACTCCGCTCAGGAGGCAGCTACTGACTCTAACGAGGAAGGTAGGCAGGACCATACTCAACCCAGCAAACAAATTATACTTGATAATTACGCATATGCATTAGGAGTTGCTTGAAACCAGTTGCATTAGACTCCCTGGCCGCCCTGGCCCTAGCACCTATACATAGAGTTCGTAGGACGAGTATGCCTAGAAATTGCTAGGTACGAGTAGACACGAGTGTGTGAACTCGTCTCGTAGGTGTTTTCAAAGTTACAAAAGCTTACAGTTATATCATTTATTATTGTTGCTCATGAATTAAATGGAGACCGGGCGGAGATTTATTTCAGTATATGCTTTTCATAAGGTTGCACTTTGGACTCCGCCCGAGTCACATAAGGCCCGTCCGCTGTTCCCCTATTGGTCGGCATAACATTGCTAGAGTGCTTAACCGGGAAATGGGACCGGTGAAGTCTTACCTGGGTTTGTCCGGAGTTTTCGAGGCTCCGCCCATCCACTTGCTGGAGGCCGATGGGCCCGGGGGCGCTTGTACTCGAGGGAGGGCTGACCCAGAGAACTGTGGTATCGCTCCTGAGGGGGCACAACCCGGGGGTTAGGTGGGGGCGCTTTGAATCTTGGGACAAGACAGGTGGAGATGGGGACTATATGTGGGAACGCGATGGGCTAGTAAGCATATATCCCTGGCATGATAGTTATTCCCGGGAATTTAAAATCGATTCGAATCGCTGATGCCCACCAGGTGTGGGAATGCCAATGCCTTTGATGTTCAACGTAGTAACTACTGAACTTCCGGTATTTAATACTCATGGTTTTTGGAATACCACATGATTGACTTGAACTGTTTACCTTACTGCAAGTTACAGTTGTGTTGAAGGTTATACAAATGATGAAAACTTGCTATTTATGTTACACATGTTACTGTTTAAAACTAAAGGCTAAGGATCCACTTGCTAGTAAGCCGCTTCGCGTCAGCCGTAAGCCAAATCCATTAAGACCTACTGAGTAATTAGTACTCAGGGTTTGCCCCCATATTTTGAGCGCAGGTATGGAATTCATGGTCTGCACTTGCGTTGGAGGCGGAGCATGTCCTCATTTAGGATGAAACGACTTGAGTGGCACAAGGGCAACATCGGTGGGCTCGATGTTGTTACCTCTAAATGCAAATCTTTTGGTGATATCATAATGGCCTCTGAACTTAAAAATTCCGCTGCGAGAAACTTTCAAACTTGCTACCTTATAACATTTTGTTAAACTTGTATTTTATGTAAAAACTGGTTTTTAACTAAGTCTAGTATTATGCTATTCAACTGCCTGTGATGATGTATCTGTTGTGGCTCCATCGTGAGTCAGATGTGTATGATGTCGGTTCCTCTGGGAAAAGGTAATTTCGGGAGTCAAATGACTCTCGACGGACGACTGGGTTTAGTTTGGCCTAATCACATTACAAGCCAGAGGAGGCTAACGTGCTTAGTCCAGATTAAATCGGCGGTTCCGCCACACAGCAGGTCGATGTTGGCGAGGAAAAGAACATCAAAATATCTTGTCCTCCCAAATTGCTTGAGGTCAAGATGTTCCAATATCTCTGCCTCCTCATTGTTGCGCGACACTATGTCGTGGATAGTCAGGAGCGTGCATTGCGACTGGGGCTGCGATGAAGTTGCCTTGTCTTGGTTTTGGCCGGCACCAGCGGACATTCCATTGGATGCCTCTGGAGTCCACGAGCTTGCACTCTAGGAGCAGGAGCTCGGCGTAGACAAACATTGTGTGAACGGCCTTCCCTATGTTGCTAAGGGCTCTCTTGGTCTTCCTAAAAAGGGATGACATCCTGCAGAAAAAATAGGCACAAGAGAAATACCCGAAGGACAGAATGATTTAAGATTTAGCGGTTAGCTGTCCAGAAGTCAGTCATCTAGATGTTAGTCATTATTTTGGGGTAGTAGCCTCCACAAATCGCCCAACAATCAAGAGTGAAGCACTAATTTTATTATCCAGAATTTCGCTAAGTGCTGAAAATGACTAAGTGCTTAACTAGCTAATAGAGTGATTAGAGAGAGAGAGGGAGAGTGATTGCGCTGCCGATCGGTGCAAGGAATGAATGGCGGCTGCATGCATATTTATAGTCGCGAGCACATGCATGCAGGCTGAGGTGGGAAGGGTGGGCGGCCAATGGGAGACCGTTTGGTGGCGTGCGTGAGACGGGACAACGACGGTGCGTAGTTTCTGGCATGAGTCGGTGGAGAGCAGGGGGTCTGGCGGCTAGAGAGAGAGGCCAAGCGGCAGGGGGCCTGAGTCCTTAGCCACTGGAATGCATGCACACACGATTACAGATAGTAGGGGGCCTGATTGCCTTGTCCATTTGCCACTAACCACATGCATGCAGTGATTAGCAGGGAGTAGGGGTGACAAGGAGGGGGTCAGGCGGCCTGTTCAATGGGTCAGGTGGCCACTACCCCTTGGTGCTTTCAGCACTTGTGCTCAAAAGGGGAGCAGGGGGTCGTCCGGCCTAGGTGGGGCCGGGCGGCCTCCCAAAATTTTATTTCTTTCATATAAAAGAAACATAAACTTATGCAAAACTTGAAACTAGTGCAAACTTAAACATGCAATGTAGTTTGAACGGAATTTTAAAGATGGCAGGAAATAAATATGTAGTGAGGGTAATGCCAGTTTGCCTCCTGGAGAGCGCAAGTCATAACTTTCACTCGGAGTCAGAATGTGATGGAGACTTAGCAGCCGTCTGCTTTGCAAC
The DNA here is from genome assembly GCA_030272315.1 of Paspalum vaginatum. Classification (NCBI taxonomy): domain Eukaryota; kingdom Viridiplantae; phylum Streptophyta; class Magnoliopsida; order Poales; family Poaceae; genus Paspalum; species Paspalum vaginatum. The sequence continues at coordinate 13,697,901 of CM059021.1, read as the reverse complement.
TTTTGCATGCCATATTCTCTTTGTCGTCATGGCTTTCTGGTTGGGAGTGTTACCTCCCTTCTTCTGTTTAGGCTTGGCTTTCGGCATTTCTTCTTTCTTCCACTATTCTTTTTGTGTGTTCGTTGCATTGGTGGTGACCTCTGTGACAGGAGCTTTGCCCCCTACTTCCTTCGTCGGTGCCTTGGCCATCGAGGCACGTTTTAGTGTCTCAGCTCTGCGATCGGCTTTGAGCTTATGGGCCTCTCCATCTAGCAGGATTTTCTCCATAGCTAGAATGAGACGATCCACTTTTGACAGGCTTGGCGAGAGCTCGATCTTGGGTCTCGATGTGTCCCTGGGTGCCTAACATTTGAATTTGAATGACTTCACTTGCTAGCATTGTTCAACCTTCTATTTGAAGGCAAACGTCTCCTTCCTGCCATTGATGTTGAGGTTGACTTCTCCAGCTCCAATATCGATGTTGGCCTCAGTGGTGCTAAGAAATGGTCGCCAAGAATGAGCGGCGCTTTACTGTCAATTTCCATGTCTAGCACCATGAAATCCATTGGGATGAGGAAGTTCTGGATTTTGACTGGAATATCATCGGCAATCCCAATGGGGTAGCAAATCAACTGATCCACCAACGGTAGGCACATAGTAGTAGGGGCAAGTGTTGCAGAGAGCTTGATCGAAGTGTTGAGTCCTGATTGAGCACGAGATGGCTGGGTTCCTTGGATCCTTTTTTCTTTTGGGGTGACTGGTTGAGTATAGTTGCGCTACACTCTTTTGTGAGGTGCCCGACCTCTATTGATGTCAGTGGTTTCTTATTGTTGAAGATGTCCTTTAGGTACTTAGCGTACATGGGTGCCTGCATCGCATCCAACAATGGGATGTTGACATACAGTTTCTTGATTACCTCAACAAATTTGCCGAACTACTCATCGACAGGAGTCTTCTTCTGCCGTTGAGGAAAAGGGAGCACAGTGGTGTCGTAGAACTCATGTGGAGCCAACTTGGGTGTTCCCTTCACCAGTTGTGGTTTGCATGCCACTTCTTCTTCCTTGGGTTCGGTGGGCTTTACCTGCTCTTTCCCTGCATTTCTAGGATGTGGGAGGTATTGTGTAGAGCTTTCACCCCTAGTGGTTACAACATTTATGTGCTCCTTTGGGGGTGGCTCGGGCTAGCCAAGGAGCTTCCCCGAAGTATGACTAGGTAGAGCGGCAGCAAGCTGAAGCGCCTCAGTTTTCCAAATGGGACTAAAATGTGCTTTATTACCATCCTAGGGTTTGGTAATCACATTCTTACATCAGAGTGATACAGATCCACTCTAAATGGATCACACAACAAGGGGTGTAGCCTTGAAAATCTAAGCAGCGGAATATAAAAGTGGGCCTAATCTCACAGTTGGGCAGCAAGTCATAGCCCTTGCTCGTTCTCACTCCAATATATGTCCATAGTACTGAGAAAAACCTTCAACAAAGCAAGGGTGATTACATACATACTCCGCAGCCCACCTTCCTCCAAAGGAACTTGGAGAAGGCTAACACTATATACAAGGATATATCTGGAGTTCAGGGGAGGTTTTGCATAAAAGCAGTTTCTATGCAGGGTTTGAGATAGTTGTCAAGTTTTATTCTTTCTGAAACTGAGTTTTTCCCAAAAAGGTTTGCCACTGGACTTTTTGGTCCAACATGGCTCATGGTATTCCAGCCAACGCATTTTCCATACATCCAGCATCCACTTCCGAACCAAAAACTATTTTATCCAATCCCAAACCAAGTCTATTTTATTTTATGAAAACTGCTAATTGAAGAACCAAGCCGTAACTCATCCATACCAGTGGACACGGACTATTTAAATAGGTTTTACTATGATCAGAGGTTGTACTAATTCCCAAAAGTTGGACTCAGCGGCACGTTACCGTCGTAACTGCCCGAATTCCAAACCAAGCCTTTGCCTTCATTTCATCACCTAGTAGAAATTTAGGGGTTCGGGCATCCGAGTCACTCCAGTACCCTGCGGTACTCCCGTGACACCCACCCCTCCCCTAGCCCCTTGTGCGCCAGCACAGAAGCTACTAGGCTATACACTCTAGATTGGGCCTGGCCAATGCCTCATACAGAGCGAGTGGTTGTACTAAAAGAGTTAGGCAAGATGAAAATCATAACGGTCCTTACGGAGAGCTCAGGTAGAACCATCCCCACTTTCCAATGCTCGACAGCATGAGCAATCCACCTACCCAGTATTCTTCACAAATCCCGGGACATGGGGTAACCGCGAGTCGCTAAGTTACCCATTCATACCCTGCCCTTTAAAATGGCGGATCCCGACCCGTGGGTCGTTTGCCGGGGTTCTTCCCCATTTTATTTCAAAACCACATCACACATCCATTTTCCCGTACCCATCATATTCCATATCCATAATCCAACGTAATGTCAAGATCATGATAGATAATTTAAATGAGCGATTCCACCTATGTGTGCTATATCTAAAATAGGCTTAGGTGGCTGTATATTTTGCTGGGTTACCTTAGCAAGCAAAACATGCAAGTTTTTATGTGATTATCAGTCCTAGGGTTGTGTTTGTAAAACATAAGAAATTTATGCATCAAGTGGGGATTCCAGTGGGCTTGCCTGCTGCTTTGTCGAAGATACACTGACAGCTGAGGTCGAGGATACATCACCTCCCAGATGCCTTGGCGCACCAAGTACTAGGAGCGATGGAACATTTCCCACTGCTCGCGTCGCTCTCTCAACTGCTGAGCGCGATGGTGTGCCAACCACTGAGCATGTTGGTACAGCATTCGCTACAGACGTCGGTTGCTCTCCTCAAGCACGGCGAAGGCTCTCGCGAGAGGTGTACCGACTAGGATTGCTGGTACCGCCTACGCGCATAAACAAGAAAAGCCATACACACAACGAAGTATAACATGAGCTCAACAATGGTTTTGAGTGTGGTGGGATAAAAGAGAGCTTTGGTGGGGAATATAGATTATCTGCAGGTCAGGTTTGCTTACCAAAGAGGTTGGGTCTGGCGAGTAGCGGGGTGTAGGGGATTGCGTTGTGATTGGCCGGGCACTTTGGCAGGCACGGTAGCGGTCATTGTGGAGGTGCCACGGTAGTGAGTAGCGACGGTTGGAGTGAAAACAGGAGCGACAAGTTGGTAGCCGCATGGTGGTGTTGGAAGGAGAAGATCTTTTGTGGAACGGCAGGAACTTTTGACGGGATGTGAGTAGCGGTGGTTTTCAGATGATTTTTGGTATCATCATCATCTGAATTCAAGGCTCAGGAAGGCCAAGGCAGGAACCTTTTGGGTTCATGGATAGTAGAAGATCAACGACATCGATCACTGGGCTTACAATATTTGTGGTATCGGTGCGAAACACTAACTGGGAGTAGGACGGCATCATGGGGGCATGACGGCGGCTTTCGGCCAGAGGAAAAGATTAGGTGGAGTGTGTGAATGGATAGAGCTTAATTTTTGATGAATTTAGGCGTAAGAATCACCTAAATCAGAGTTGGAATGGCGAAGATATGAAGTATCTAATGGATAGGGGGTAGATGTGAAACTTTTTGGAAAGTTGGAGGGTAGAAAATGGACCATATTCAGTTGGAACTATGGATTTTGGCCCATGGACTCCAAACCTGGGCCGGGGTGGAATCTGGCTAGAGGCGGTTTGCTCTGCCGGCCCATGCGCGGTGTGGCCTACTGGGCTGGCCCCGTCCAGTAGGGAGGGGGGCAGCGGCAGCTAACGCTGTGGCCTATGGGCCCATTCGACAGCGACTGGGTGAGGGCCGACGGCGTTAGAGAGAAGACGGTGCGTCGGACCGGTGGTTTGGTCGGATCATACGGTGGCAGCCCAAGGGAACTCGTCGCCAGTTCTCGCCATCGGCGGCAGTTCCGACGGCGAGGGTACCCTTGCGAGCACCAGGGGAAGGCGGCGAGCGTGGTAGTGGGGCTAGAGGTGGCTATTGGTGGCTAGGACTAGGGTTTCCACAAGCTGTGGCGTGGGTGTGCACCGACGGCAAAGAGGGTGAGTGCGTCGGCGGCTCTGGTGTTGGGGGAAATGCAGCGGTGAGGTGTTGGTGGGGTAAGGGGGCTCGAGGCTGGGCTAGTGGCACAGCGAATCAAGCTCTGGTGTTCGGTGGTTGGGGAATTTTGGGTGGCGATGAGCTCGCGGTGGTGATGGCCCACCGGAGCAGGGGAAGGTAGCTAGGTGGTGGTAGTGCTAGGGCGCGTCACCACGCAGGAGAACCGGGGTGGATTTTCGGGCCGAGAGTGGGTGGAGTGGCGAGCAGCGGGGAGGCTACCATTTATAGCGTATGGAGAAGGAGGAGATTGTGGCGTGGCACAGCGGTGCGCGACGCATGTGGCGGCGCGGTGTGCGTGCGCGGTGCGCAGCTGGCCGGGGCCGAGACACAGAGGGATGGGGCCGGGGTCCGAGCGCATTGTCACGGCGCGCGGTGGCACCGGCACAGAGTGCGGTGTGCCGATGTCAGCGCGATGCGCTGCTGAGTGTGCGCGGCGCGTAACCGGCCAAAAGAGGAAGAAGGGGCCTGATGGGCGGGGTCCGCATGTCAGCGGCCGGTGGGCGCGGACCCAGGTGGCAGTGAGAGGGGTGGGAGGTGGCGGTTGGATGGGCCGGCTTGGTGGCCTGACGGCCCAGGTGGGGGAGAGGGAGGCTGCCGGGGTTGGCTAGGCCAAAAGAAGGGAGAGGAGGCTGGGGCCGGGCCGGGTGACGGCCCAAGGGGAAAGGAGAGGAATTTTCCCTTTTTGATTTTAGATTTTGAATTTGGGATTTGGATTTGGAGTTTAGAAAGGAATTTTGGTGGAGGATATATTGGGCTAACTGGATTTTTGTTAAGATCACATTGGCACAATCAAATCACGCAAGCAAGGTTTTTCGAAAATTGATTTTGAAGTAGGGTAAGATTAGAAGAAAAATTCAGGTCCTAATTTTCAGGGCGTTACACAAGCAAAGCTATTTGAGTTTCTAACATTTTATTAAAACATAGCTGGTTCTTCATGGCACTATTCAAAGCTTACATTTGAAGGGACAATGTTTCAATAACCCTATCATTCGCATGCAATTTGATCACGGCTTTTTGATCAAATGGATTTTTATTAAACTGCTGTGAATTGCCAGAAGACGTACCTTGCCCTGAGAGGGGTAGATGTGGACGTGAGTTCCAACCTAGTTGAGGACGAGGCCCATTGTTGAAGTTGTTATTGCTAATGAAATTTGCGTTCTCCGATCCATTTCTGGGGCAGCTATTCCCCCTGTTACCAGTATTCCCACATTGCTCACACATCGTTCGAGAATCCAGTGCCCGGATCGGCACAGCTTTAGGAGCATCTTCCAGGTTTGGTAGAAGGAGGTCCATCCTGGCAGCGAGCAAGTCAGTGCTATCAATATGGTGAACTCCGTGGGGTTTATTTTTTGCCCTCTCCTCTTTCCATCCCTAGTTGCTCGCCATCTTCTCAATGAGATCGCGGGCAACAGTGATGCAGAGGGATAGGAAGGATCCTCCAGCGGCTACATCGAGATGTTCTTGCGTGGACCAGTGGAGTCTGTGGAAGAAGTTCTGGATGATCAAGCATTGTTCCATACCATGGTGGGGATAGGCGGCGATGTACTCTTGAAGTCTTTCCTATGTCTCTGCCACTGTCTGATCTACAAGCTCTCGGAAGCTCAAGATTTGGTTCTTCCGTGAGCTCATCTTCTCTAGAGGGAAGTACTTTGTAAGGAAGGCATTTGGACATGCCTCCCCTGTCACCAAATTTGTGTGATTCAGGTAGAACCATTGTTTTGCCTTCCCTACTAGGGAAATTGGGAAAAGGCGAAGTCAAAAAGCATCGCGGGTTGCCCCTTTGATTGTGAAAGTACTGCAAATCTCTAGGATTTGCTGGAGATGGTTGTTGGCATCCTCCGACGTCAATCTGCAGAATAGGATAGCTTGGACCATGTGGAAGACTCCTAGCTTGAGCTCAAAGTTGTCGCTAACATGTACTTTGGGCCCAGTGGGGATGTTGTTGCTGGATAGGACAGAGAACTTGCTAATGGTCTTCTCAGCCATAGTTGGTGCCGGTGAAGTTGTACTCGAGTTTCCAAACTCAAATAATGGCACATGCCTTTGCCCGTGGATTGTCTTCTAATGGACTCTCCGAAACAGCGACTCCAGATTGTTGTGGAAATTTGCTGGTACGTCAAAACCGGTCATACACCTTTCTGTCACCCAACAATAAAGTAGACAGAGGAAAATGAGCCCGCTAAGAAATAGCGTTATGTTATCAAGTTATACAGTATGTAGGTTTGAACAAATCAAACTTCTATTGGCAATTGCTTCCCCGACAATGATGCTAGAAAAAGCTTACTGATGTCTCTTAGCATAATAGCTTTTACTCCGCAAGCGCACGGAGATTCGATGTCCCTTTTTCACTCTGAGTATTTCGAGTATCGTAAAATCCATAGGCAAGCAATGGTGAATAGGTGGAATGATATGTTCGAACTTCAAACAGTACTGTAAACTAATAACTACCAACTATTCTTACACCGGGGGTAAGATAAACAAGATAGTGTATGGTGGGTGAGAGAGCAGTGAACAAAGCAGTCGGCAATTAGATATAGCTATCTAGGTGGATAACGAGTGAGCTTAAGATATTCAAACTCTAAATCTTACTTACTATATAGGAGTATTCGTGGTTGAGCTAAGTTATCTGAATACAATTGTGTTGAGAGAAATTCCAGACTACACCGAGGAAGCACGGGGTAGATAGTTGGCCAACCGAACGACAACTGGCTATTGCCTACGGGCTTACCGAATGATAGGATCAGAATATAGAGGCTCCCTAATGCTGCCACCAATAGGGGCTACTAACTAGAGCTATGTGGATAAGATGGCACGCTAAACTAGTGATCAAGTGGAAACTTGATCACTAAAGTTCTTCTTGGATCAGAGGGTGAGAACTAACTTAACCTTAGATCAGAGCCTAAGGAAAGTTTATAGCACTGGAAAGTCTAGCAAGATCCGAATAACTTAAGAACAACACAAACCTAAGCCATGGTATAGTATGCAATAAGGTACACCACACTTGGCAAGTGTAAGAAATAAAGTAAAGTATAAGTGAAATGTAGAGCAAGGAATGAATATTATACTAGAGAAGCAAAGGTACAAAAGATACAAGAGCATTTACTAAGACTCGAAGCTAACTCCAGAATCCCTGAGGCGAAAGCTCAGACTCGACTCCAACTCTCAGGACTATCCTATTGCTACTAGCCTAATGTGAGCTAAGTGGTTTTGCAACCTAGGGTGACAAGATAGCAATTTAATCTCTAGTAAAGTAATGCTCAAAGTAGTACATGAAAGTAAAGAGAGCAAAGGAATCACCACACAAGAGACCGAATTTTTTCCCATGGTATCGATGACTTTCCGGTCACCTCTAATCCACGTTGAGGTGGATTCAATGACTTCCAACCGCTCTATCAAGAGTCCACTTGATGATGAGCCAGCTTGGATCAAACAACCACTCCACACCTCAATTCCACTAGAGTTGCTTTTCACCACTCCGGTGAGGCAAGCACCAAGCCTCTCATATCCACCACCTAGGCTCCTCCACAATCTTCCTTGGAGAGCTCCACGGCAGCCACCACCAAGCCGTCTAGGAGGCGGCAACCTCTAAGAGTAACAAGCCAATGACCTTGCTTGATGATCTCCCTAGTGCCCCAAAGATCAAACACTTGATGCAATGCACTAGGTGGCTCAATCTCAGTAGAATGCAATGCCAAGCAATATGAGTGAGCGAGAGGTGAGGGAAGGCTCAAAGAATCTCAACAAGTGTTCCAAATGCCCAAGAGAGGGTGCCAAGCGATGGGCTCCCTATATATATAGCCTCCCTTCCCTCAACTAGCCCTTATGTGCATGACTCACGAAAATAGAGAAATCCCAAACCATCTGCAGTACAAACCTCAGACGGTCCGCACTTGAATCCCAATGGCTAGTTTTGCATTTAAAGCTGGTCAGAGCTGCCAGAAAAATGAACTGCAGGCGGCCTGCTTCACAAGGCCAGGGCGGTCCGCAGTTCAAAACTTTCAGCAAACAGAAGCTCTGGCGGGTCAGAGAGATTATTAATGCGGATGGTCCACACCCAGGTGCCAGACGGTCCATAGTTCACATGAGAAACCCAACAGAACCTACCAAGGTTCTGCCCAGCCTCAAGACCTCAACTGCGGTCAGTCTGCACCTAGGTGCCAGATGGTCCACAATTCATGAGTCAAAAACCAACAGATCCCTGCCCAAACTCCAGAGGAGTACTACAGACAGTTCGCCATCCAATGGCCGGACAGTCTGCAATGGATATTTGAAAAACCTACGGGGAACACAACTTCCTAGTGGGAATATAACCCTCAACTTTGGACAGTCCACCCATAAGGCCCAGACAATCCACAGTGGACAATCTTACTCAACATAGAAACTGCAAGTTTCTGCCCACCAAACGGTTAGCCCTGCGGACAGTCCGCAACACTATCTTGGACAGTCCGTAGTACAAGAATTCAGTCCTCTTCCAAACAAGCTTTTGAATAGAGTTTTTCTTTCACAAACCAAAGCGCAGTTAGCTCTCAGGCAATGTCATCAACTATATTATCGATGAGGCACTAAAAGACCATCAAGTAAAAGACATTGACCCATCTTGATAGTACGGCTATCTGGCCTTTTAATCTGGTCAATTCTCATCTCTAATTACCTCTTGATCGGTCAAATGAAAAACCTATCATATGCCTTTGCCATGAGCTTTCCATCACCAAAATTCCACTCAAGCTTCCAAAGCTCTTGGTGTATCTATACTTTGCATGGACCAACCTATATTCTCAATCTTCTCAAAGATATTTGTTAGTCCACACAAGTTGTCATTAATTACCAAAACACCAAATAGGGCCTAGATCCTTACGATGTACCCCTTTTTGGTAATTGATGACAACCTATCTCAAGAAGTTGAATATTAAGAATCAAATCTTTCATATACCAAAGGCATAAGTCAGATTTGAGATCGAGTTTTGAACAACTTATCCATAAGAGCGAAGTTCCAATATGAAGGTGAATAGGCCATATCAAAACTCGAAGAAGTTGAGGTAGCTCCCCCTAAATATGTGCATGGAGATAGAGATTGAGCTTGTGCGCATATAGTTTGATAGAGATGTGAGCGGAGTCTCCCCCTACACAATGTTTATCGAGGCAATATAGATAATATCATAAAAAGAGGTTAGTCACAAAACATATAAGCAACCAACTCGGTCAACCTCAAATGCAAAGATATAAATAAAATAAGTCAATTCGTGAGCTCCCCCTAGATCTTTGCATTCCAACTTCTTCCTTCCGCTTCAACTTCTAGTACTTCTCCCCCTTTGGCATCGACTTATCCAAAAGGCATAATCAAAGATCATCAATATCTTTAGGTGGAAGAGGAATCTAGTAGCGAGTACCTTCATAGGCTTTCCAACATCTCTTCCATATTCAAGGAATGTGCAATGAATAAAAAGATAATTCCAATTTAGTTCATCCAATGTGTCCATGAATCCATCCAATGTACTCAATATTTTTACTCCCAAAATTAATTCCGCAACAACACTAGCAAATTGCATGGTTGAAAATAAGGTCACACATCAAACCCTAACCATGAAATCCACCACTTTGCGACCAAACATATTGCTCAAAAATTCTATTAAGATGGCATCCTCTCTACTACGGACGGTCCACATTTGAACATCTCAGATACACCAGAAAGCCAACTGAATCTGTTTTGTTTCTCATATGTACTGCGGACAGTCCGGCTCTAGGTGGCGAACGGTCCTGCTGTAGCAAAACTGCATTGCCCGAGAAGCTGCTTTCCTTTGCATAAGTTGAACTTTGACAAGGGATCATTGCTCACATATGGACTCAAGGGCTGCAATAAGAGTTAGTAACCAAACTCAAGTATGCAAAGAGTAAACCAACACAAAAGATATGAGGTAAAGTGCTATAAGGATGACTTAATCAAAAATAAGGAGAAAATACCCAATAAAATGGATGGAGAGGATAGTTGAGACCCATATGCGCATAGTGTTACATGCATTTTCCAATGTCAAGCCACATTTGAGAAATCAATCACATTTATCTCATTTCTCATTTGTAAAGCCTTGATTCATCCAAAGGCTTTGTGAAAATATCGGCCAGTTGATCCTCAGTGCCAATTCCATAAATTGAGATATCACCCTTGGCAACGTGATCCTGAATGAAATGATGATGAATATCAATATGCTTGGTTCTTGAATGTTTAATCAGATTAATAGCCAACTTAGTTGCACTTTCATCACCACAATAGAGGGGCACTTCATTGAATTTAATATGGAAATCGAAGATTTATCCAAAAGAACCTTCAAGAGATGATTCCGAACATCCATGAACTTCACTTTCTTGAATTCTACATAGATAACTCAAAGAATTTAATCCATTCATCATGAGTTAGCATTTAGATGGCCAATTCAAGCACAATCTAAAACACTCGGCCAAGATTCCTTCAATATAAGGATAAACCACTATGCCAATAGGCCCAAAATTACCAAAAGCTCTCATAAATAGAGATGTCAATCCAATAGAATCAACTCATAGATATATGAACCATGAAGCCAAGATGTATATTCCATATGAAAACCTCATTTATTCACTCAATGAGACAACCATGACTGACAAATTCTTCACTTGATGTGATATTCGTGAGATAGAGATTTTCAACAAGAAACCCCAATGAATATGCCATAATTTCTACTAACATCAAATAGAGTTTCTTTTCTTGCCATACTCACCAAAGGGGAACAACATCATATCCGGTGCACTCATTATGATCCATGAAAAACATTTCAAGACTAAGAATGGTATCTAGAATGCACATAAACATTTATAACCAAATGTTGCCCCTTTGGCCATGTGTCCCACCTACAAAAGACAATCAAGATCTTTTAGGTACCCAAATTTGTTTGGGTCCTTGGATGTTAGTCACCAAAGCCTTAGGCACCCAAATGGCATTCTTTTTTGTACCAATTATAGGTGTGCCAATAAATTTTGCACAAATACCTTTAGCATTCTTAGTAAGAACATAGCATGAACCAAAAAGAGCAAAGGATACACTCTTGTTACTTGTGCAATCTTTCTTCACATGATCCACTTTGTGACACTTGTGGCAAGTTTTACCACACTCCTTGGTGAAAGTGGTTTTTTGTGGAGGAAAGGCATCCTTACCCTTCTTGGGAACATACCCAAGACCTTCATGGTTAAGTGAGCACTTTTGACTTCCCAAGATTAAATTCAAATTTGTCGTACCACCATAAGTTCTTTCCAAATCACGAGTAAGAGATTCAACTTTCTTCTTCAAATAACTCATTCTCAATAATAAGAGTAGCGGCACATGAAAAACCATCACTAGTAGAGGCACTAGTAGAGGGTCCATTGCTTGTGGAAGTTTCATTGCTCATGCCAAAAAGATGAGTTCAGGAGCTAGGTGCATCTTGTGAACTATCCACACCACATGTTTCAATTATTTTCTCTTTGGCCTTAGTGACTTCATGAACAAGTTGAGTATTGGCTTTCTCTAGCTTGTCATGTGCTTCTTTGAGATTCTTATGAGAAGATTTTAGGTCTTCATGGGATTCTTCAAGATCCTTGTTTTGCTTCTTCATTGCCTTGTACTTCACTTTTTGCTTGTTCATGTAATCATTGGCCTCTTTGATCATGCACACAAGATCATCAAAAGTGTACTCATCATCATCCTCATATCCATCACTATCATCAATAGTTTCATTTCTTGCCATGAGACAATGAGGAGTGGAGAAGAGTGAAGGTGCTTCTTTTATAGCAATGTCGGCCACACCCTTGCTAGGCTTGCCATCATCATCAGAGTCTGAGCTTGCATCGAATCCCATCCAACAAGATAGGCTTGGCCATTCTTCTTCTTCTTCCTATAGTACTTCTTCATCTTCTTCTCATTGTCACTATTATCATTTTTCTTCTTGCTTGGGCAATACATAGCAATGTGACCAGGATCATCACACTTGTAACACTTTATTTCATCAGAAGGATTTTTTTGATGACTTGCTTCTTCTTGAGTAACCCCTCTTTTTCATAAACTTGTTTAATCTCCTAACAAATATTTCCATTTCATCATCATTGTCACTATCACTATCTTCACAATCACTTTCATCTTCAACATTTGATTTTGAAGCTTGAGCCCAGAAAGCCACACTCTTCTTTTTATCAACCACTTCACAATGAGCTTCTTCTTGTGACCTCTTGAATATTTCATGAGTGAGTACTTCACTTCAGTTGTAGAGGTAGTCTTCAAGTCGGATCTCACAAGCAAAGTGATAATTTTATCATATCAACTTGAAAATGATATAAGGAACTTATGAGAGAAGTCTTCACCTGAAACATCAAAACCAAGACCTTTGAGCTCATTCACAATCTCATTCAACCGGTTGAACATTTCGGACACACCTTCTTTCTTCATCACAAATTGTTCAAATTTGCCATCATACACAAAGAGTTTAGCACTCTTGACCATGGTAGTTCCCTCGTGAATTTTCATGAGCTTGGTCCAAATCTCATGTGCGGTTTTGAGGTTTTTGATGCGGTTGAACTCACTCACATCTAAAGCATCATACAACACATTCACGACTTGATCATTGACAAGACTATTTTCCTCATCGGTGGGAGTGAGTGCATCATTTTTAAGAATAACATAACCATCATTCACAATCTTCCAAATCCTTCCACCCATAGCTCTAGGATGAACCCTTATTCTTGTTTTCCAATAATCATAATTGTTCCCATCAAAACGAGGATGTTTCCCCACATGAATATTGCTTCCACTAGCCATTACTAAACTCCATGATGATCAAATCCACAAATTAAGGAGTAACCTAGCTCTAATACCACTTGAAGGATCGAGATTACCAGCTAGAGGGGAGTGAATACACGGTTTCAACTAAAAACAAAGACACTAGGCGAATTTAATTAGAACCACAAGAGAATTAAATCTTCTAGCCTAATGTGAGCTAAGTGGGTTTGCAACCTAGGGTGACAAGATAGCAATTCAATCACTAGTAAAGTAATGCTCAAAGTAAGTACATGAAAGTAAAGAGAGCAAATAAATCACCACACAAGAGAGCGAATTTTTCCCATGGTATCGATGACTTGTCGGCACCCCTAATCCACGTTGAGGTGGATTCAATGACTTCCAACCGCTCTTTTAAGAGTCCACTTGATCATGAGACCGCTTGGATCAAAGAACTGCTCCATACCTCGATTCCACTAGAGTTGCTTTTCACCACTCCGATGAGGCACGCACCAAGCCTCTCATAACCACCATCGGACCGTACGATGGTGTGACCATCAGACGAGTTCCGTGCCCGGCCACCTCTGTGGGTTTTGCCACCATTGGACCATCGGACGGTCTCAGGGTGCCCAAGATCCCCTCCTGCCTAGATTGTCTAACGGTTCATCGGACAGTCCAATGCTGTAACCATCCGACCGTCTGTCGCTGACCATCTGGTGCTCTGTCCCGGCTGTTGTTGGCTCGTTTTGTGTAGTTTCAGTCGGCGTTGGAGCAAGTGCTTCCGCTAGGCTTTCCTCTACGTGTCCTAGGGTCAGTTGTCTCACCTTGGCAATGTGATTTTGTATGTTTGAGAAGAGAGGGTTTTAGGGTCTAAGTTTTAGGTGTCGACCTACTTACCCCCCCCCCTCTAGGTTGCTCTTTCGGTCCTCAATTGATATCAGAGCCAAGTTAGGGTCTTCTATAGCTTAACCAGTTCTAGATCCACAGAGAGACGACCATGGATTAGTCCGCTGGCAAGATTTGAGGGTTCAATGACTTAGATTTCTCATATTGGAAGCAGCGCATGCCTGCATTCCTTCAGAGCCAACATTCGTCCATCTAGGATATTTGTCAAGATGCTGGTTACCCAAGTGATTGAGAACCGTGTTTCCCAACAGTAGGAATAGGAACACAAAGCAAACAACAAGGCAAGGAATTTCTTGCTTACTGCCTTGTGTCGTCCTGAGTTTGATAGATAGTGTACTTGAAGACGGCACATGAGATCTGGACTATCCTCAGCAACTTCCATGAGGGGACTAGTCAGATCAAGACTAGGTTGTTTGAGGTACACAAGAGAGAGTATGAGAACTTCTCATAACAATCTGGTGAGAGCATCGACGGAATGTTCGGTCGTTTTCAGTCAATTGTGAAAAAGATCCGTGCGAATGCAAGAAATGGGGTGTCGCCTTACGATGACCATGAGCAAGCGTGCAAGCTTCTCTATGCTCTAGACATGAGTATTTGGCAACTGAAGATAGAGTCTATAGTCAAGTCAGCTGGCTATGAGACTCTCTCCATAGACGAGCTTTATAGCAAGTTAATGGTTTTGGAGGTGGACACTCAAGCACGAGCCAAGATGAGTGGAGCAACTACCAAGAGCCTAGCTCTTATGTCTAGCCCCAGCTGTGGTGGCGATGCTAACCCTAACCCTTCTGTTGGCTATGCTTTGTCCTTGATTTCAGCCACGGAGGAGGAGCTTGAAGGACTAGATGATGATAAGCTATGCCTGCTGTCCAACAAGTTTCAGCTCCTCTACTTCAACAGGATGAGCCGCAAAAGAGGTGACAAGCTCTAGTGCTACGAGTGGGGGAAGTCAGACCACTTCATTGCCGACTGCCCCTAGAGGAGAGCTCAGGAGAAGTACTACGCTAGCAAGCACAGTGGCAAGTACACCTTTGACAAGAAGAATGGCAAGTACAAGGGCGACAAGAAGAAGTGGTCATTCTTCACCAAGAAGGAGTTCATCAAGCACTACAAGATGCATGCCCAGGAGCGTGACCATGCTTTCCTCACTAGCCTCAGTGATTGTGACGGCGACTCCAGCGACTCTGGCTCCGACAGTGACGATGATATTGAGAAGAAGATCGTCGAGCATGTGGGTCTTTGCTTCTTCGATGATGAGATCAGCTACTGCACCATGGCGCTTGTAGGAGATCAAGCCGGCTCCACTGACTCAGATGTTTGCAACAAGTCCAACGCCGAGCTTCAGGTGAGTGAGTGATGATGGGGAAGCTATGTTCACTGATTTGAAGAACTAGGATCGCTTGCTTAGAGTAGCTACTAAGGATCTTAGGCTTGCAAATGGTAAGGTTGCAACTCTAGAGCCTGAGCCTGAGATTGTCAAGTCTAAACTTGCATGTGCTTTGAATGATCTTGATGTTGCTAAGGAAGCATGTGTTGTAGCTAATGAGATTGAATGCACTGATTGTCAGGTCCTAGCTGTTGAATTGACTGAGTTACACTCCAAGCATGCTAGTAATATAGATTTATTTTTCTCTACTACTACATCACTAAAGGAGTTGAAAGCTAGGCCGACTTTGCTTGGTGCTTGTGCTATTTGTCCCACTCTTAGGAAGGAGTTGGAAGAGACTAGGGCTGCTTTGAGGAAGTCTAAAAAGACTGCTAGCCCTATTAGTGCTGATTGTCCTAAGTGTGATGGCCTTAGAGATAGGCTTGATGATTTGGCCATTGAGAAGGTCTAGCTATATGATAAGAATACCTATCTTAGGACCATTCTCAATTGGATTTCAGCTAAGGATCCGCAGCTTGGCATGAATGTTTCCTCTTTAAAATTGAGTGACATGTTAGGGGTTGGCTACCACTACACCCAAGCTGATTTTGTTCAGTTGTATGGAAAGATAGGTGATTTGAGTGGGATTCCCATTAGTGAGAAGTTCCCTGTTAACCATGACAAGCCCTACTTTGAGCATGTAAATCCTAAGGACGGTGTGTGGATAGAGAAGCAAAGGGAGCCACCAAAGACACAAGTGTGGACTCCCAAGCCAAACTTTGTTAGGAACCCACTTGACACCCTACCTGTGGGGAACTAAGTTGACTTACCTCCTGAGATCTCTAAGCAAGGGGATAAGAGGAATGCTCCTCCTAAGCCCACTCCATAGCCTAAGGCATAGCCCAAGAACCAAATTCAACCCAATGGTGCTCCACCCAAGAGGTACATATGTGACTATTGCCATAGGGAGGGTCACTTGGTGGAGTTTTGCTACCGCAGGATGAGAGCTGGGCGTAGAGAGGTTGAGTTGAGGAACTAGTACAGGTACTACCAAGGTGGTAGGCCTGAAGTAGCACCTCAATGTGGGGATAGGGGAGATCGCTAGCCACGTCGTGTAGGTGGAGATAGAGGAGACTGTTTTCCTCATGGTGCTCCAGGTGGTGGATGCTTTGCCGGCAGGACACCAGGTCATGAGCAGTATGACTTTCATCCTCCTCGCCGAGGCTTTGAGAGCTATGACAGACCACGCTTTGCGAGACATCGTGACTGGTAGTCTCAGTTTGTGCAGGATAGGGGTTTTGGGATGTTTGAATGTGACTTTGCTAACCCTTCTTTTGAGCAAATGGCTCGACACTGGTTTGCCTCTTTTCAAACTAACCCCAGTGTCAGACCATGTGCTCACCCCATGAACTGCTATTAATGCCAGACGAAGGCCAGGAGAACATATGGCCCATGGATGTTCGCGCCCCATGATCCGTAATCACAGATGGTTCTCCAGTCTCACCCTAGTGAGCTCCAACGAGCACATCATTTTTGAGCATAAAGGCACAGGTAAGGTTAAGGGTGTTGGCGCTATTCTGGTTTTTTATCTATTTGTTCTGAGGGATGTTGCTTTAGTTGCTAACCTTGGTTACAACCTTCTCTTTGTTTCATAACTTCTCAATGAAGATTATGAGGTTAGTTTCAAAAAAGGTTGTTCGCATGTTTTGGATGCTCGAGAAGATCTTGTTTGCCCTAATTTGCGTTTTGGAAAGGTTTTTCGTGTTGATTTCTCAAGCTCCCATGGTCCTTCTCGCTGTTTAGTGGCTAGTCTCTCCTCTAATTTGTGGAAGTGGCATAGGAGGCTAGGCCATTTGAGCTTTGATTTGCTTGCAAAGCTTAGCTAACTTGACCTGATCCAAGGATTTCCCAAGTTGAAGAGTGAGCATGACCTTGTTTGCCATCTTTGTTGCCACGGGAAGACGGTTGCTGCTTCCCCACACAACTTGTGAATTAGGTGATGACAGCTCACCCTGGAGAGTTGCTTCATATGGACACGGTTAGTCCTTCTCTGGTGATGTCCATTGGTGGGAAGTGGTGCATTCGAGTAATTGTGGATGATTTTTCTTTCTGGTTTTGGGTGCATTTCATGGAATTGAAGGTTGAGTCTTTTGAGTTTGTTCATGACTTGGTTTTGAGGTTGAGAAACGAATCAAATCATGCCATGAGAACTATACGCGGTGACAATGGCTCGGAATTCAAGAATGATGATCATTTCAAAGCCTTTTGCCTTAGCCAAGGTCTGGAACACCAGTTTTCGTCCCCATATGTCCCCTAGTAGAATGGTGTAGTTGAGCACAAGAATCGGACCCTTGTTGAGATGGCTAAGACAATGCTCAATGAGTAAAGGACTCCTAGGAAATTCTAGGCCGAGGCGATTAACACCGCGTGCTACGTTTCCAACCGCATTTTTCTCTGAGCTCTTCTCCATAAGACCTCATATGAGTTGCGGTATCGGCGGCAACCAAAATTGAGCCACCTACGGGTGTTCGGTTGTAGGTGCTTTGTGCTCAAGAAGGGGAACTTGGACAAATTCAAACCTCGCAGTTCTGATGGAGTTTTTCTTAGCTATGCCACACATTCACGTGCATACCGCGTTTGGCTCTTGGACTCCAATAGGATTGTTGAGACTTGTGAAGTTACCTTTGATGAAACCATGCCTTGCACAACCCCTAGCTTTGAGCTTGCAGGTGATGCTGAGTTAGGTACTACCATCTTTGAGGAAGATGAGGTAGAAGATGGACATGTTTCTGGTGATACTATGCCTACTGCAACTCCAGAACATACTGCTTCGCTTTCAAAGGATGATGAGGGAGCTCCAGCAACTTCTCCTTCGACTACTTGGGAGCAACCTCTACAAGATTCACCAGTACATGCAATAGGGCCTGCTGAGGATGCAAGGGAGGTGACCTCCAAGCCACCGCCATCTTGGATGGTCCAGTGGGACCACCCTTCGACGAACATCATTCGTGGCCTGAATGAGCGAGTGACAAGATCCAGGTCCACTTCTCTTGTTGTATTTGCACACTTTGCATTTGTTGTTTCTTTTGAGCCCCCATGATGTTGGACACGCTATGTCTCGTCTGAGTTGGGTCAATGCCACGCATGAGGACTTAGAAAATTTTGAGAGGAACCAAGTTTGGGTTTTAGTCGAGCCTCCACCACAATGCAATCCTATAGGTACCAAGTGGATGTTTAAGAACAAGCAGGGAGAGGATGGAGTTGTGGTGAGAAATAAGGCTATGCTAGTTGCTCAGGGTTATTGCTAGAAAGAGGGGATAGATTATGAAGAGACTTTTGCCCCTTTAGCCAGATTAGAAGCCATTCGCATTCTTTTAGGTTTGGCAGCTTCAAAAGGGTTCAAGCTATTCCAAACGGATGTGAGGAGTGCATTCCTGAATGGGTGTATATGTGGCGGAACCTCCGATTTAATCCGGACTAAGCACATTTGCCACCTCTGGCTTGTAATGTGATTAGGCCAAACTAAACCCGATCGTCCGTCGAGAGTCATTTGACCCCCGATATTACCTTTTCCCAAATGAACCGACATCATACACATTTGACCCACGATGGAGCCACAACAGATACATCATCACAGGCAGTTGAATAGCATAATATTAGACTTAGTTACAAACCGGTTTTGAGTAAAGTACAAGTCCAACATAGTGTTATGAAATAGCAAGTTCAAAAAGTTTCTCGCAGCGGAAAATAAGTTCAGAGGTCACCATGATATCATCAAAAGATTTGCATTAGAGGTAACAACATCGAGCCCACCGATGTTGCCCTTGTGCCACTCATGTCATTTCACCCTAAGTGAGGACATGCGCCACCTCCAACACAAGTGCAGACCATGAACTCCATACCTGCGCTCAAAATATGGGGGCAAACCCTGAGTACTAATTACTCAGTAGGTCTTAATGGATTTGGCTTACGGCTGACGCGAAGCTGCTTACTAGTAAATGGATCCTTAGCCTTTGGTTTTAAACAGTATCATGTGTAACATAAGTAGCAAGTTTTCATCAGTTGTATAACCTCCAACATAGTAGTAAAATTCAGTAAGGTAAACAGTTCAATTCAAACTTGTGGTATTCCAAAATCATGAGTATTAAATACCAGAGTGTTTAAGTAGTTACTACGTTGCCCGTGTGCATTATCAGCATTCCCACACCTGGTGGGCATCAGCGATTCGAATCGATTTTAATTCCCGGGAATAACTATCATGCCAGGGGTATATGCTTACTAGCCATCGCGTTCCCACATATAGCCCCAATCTCCACCTGTCTTGTCCCAAGATTCAAAGCGCCCCCACCTAACCCCCGGGTTGTGCCCCCTCAGGAGCGATACCACAGTTCTCTGGGTCAGCCCTCCCTCGAGTACAAGCGCCCCCGGGCCCATCGGCCTCTAGCAAGTGGATGGGCGGAGCCTCGAAAACTTCGGACAAACCCAGGTAAGACTTTACCGGTCCCATTCTCCGTATAAGCACTCTAGCAATGTTATGCCGAATAGCAGGCGAACAGCGGACGGGCCTTATGCGACTCGGGCGGAGTCCAAAGTGCAACCTTATGAAAAGTATATACTGAAATAAATCTCTGCCCGGTCTCCATTTAATTCATGAGCAACAGTAATAATTGATGTAATAGTAAGCTTTTGTAACTTTGAAAGCACCTACGCGACGAGTCCACACACTCGTGTCTACTCGTACCTAGCAATTTCTAGGCACACTCGTCCTACGAACTCTATGTATAGGTGCTAGGGCCAGGGCGGCCAGGGAGTCTAATGCAACTGGTTTCAAGCAACTCCTAATGCATATGCGTAATCATCAAGTATAATTTGTTTGCTGGGTTAAGTATGGTCCTGCCTACCTTCCTCGTTAGGGTCAGTATCTTCGTCCAGAGCGTAGTCGTGTCCCTGTTGCTGGTCCTTCAGCTCCTGGTGTAGCTGCTCCTCTGGCTCCTCTACGACTGGTTGGTCCGGCGGTTGTCCTTCACTCGCGGAATCTATATGCATGACACGGTGCAATTGGAGCATGTATTAGTGCAATGCTTGCTTCATGATGCGAGTGCAATGCAAGAAATCAGGGTTTATGGAATAACATTATGCATTTTCATGATAAAACTTGTTTAGCGTTAAGAAATCGTACAAGCCATCACCTACGGTAACTTAGCTTATCATATATAACAACGTGGGGTGTGTGACGAGGTAACATCGATTTATGTGAGGCAACCGAAGTTTACTTAAACACCTATCTTCCACCTAGCTAGCTTTAGTCTCACGTTTTCAGCGGTGAGCTACTTACATCATCTAGAACCCAAATAAATACCACAAAGCCCCTTATAGCTTATTTTTATATACAACTCCCTTCTTTTGCTAATTATATGCTTAATTACTAGGCAAGGGTAAAACAGTAAATAAACAGTAAGCATTTGGGCTATCAAAATTTATACCAAGCCAAGATTTGCTAGCAAAACTTCTGCCCAAATTTCAGAATTTTTGACCCTCATTTAAACCACATTTCCTATTTATTAATTTAATCATGCATGGACTTATTATTTTCAAAACACTAACTATACTTGACATGCATAGTACCCCATTTCAACAGTGAGCTATTTATACCACAGGGAGCACATATAAAATCTAGAAAGCTACTTAGAGCATGTTTCATATAGCAATCATTTTCCCATTAATATTTATGCTAAAAAATCATATACAGGGGCAAAACAGTAATTATACAGTACATGATAGGGCCACCAAAATTCTTAACATGCATGCATACCCTATCAAAGCTGCTGTCCAAGTTTCACGATTTTTAGAACTCATTTAGTCCACATTTTCCATTTATGTTGGTTTAACATGCATATACAAAATAAGGGGTAAAACAGTCAATGCTCATCCCCACATCATACCCATCATGTAGATCTACTCACAAGGAGTTCATAGCAACTGAGTTCACATTTTTGTGATTTTTCTACGATTTTATATGATTTTTCAAAGTTATCAGTCGAAATATGCATATTGACCCTATATATAGGACTTAAACGTGAATAAACCTAACTTTCAGGGGCTAGGTCATTAGATCCGCAGGACTCAAGGAACATTGCATGGGACGGAAACGTAAAAACACAAAACGTCGGGGGCTACCGTGCAACAATACCATCTTCCTCCTTTGGACAGGGGCGAGCAGTGCGGCAGCTCGCGTTCTCGGGCTCGCGCCGGTACGTAGGGGCGCGGACTTGGAGCCGTGGTGGCGCCGGAAGGTGTTCCCGTTGATGGGCTGCCATTCCCCCTTGATTTCGTCGCTTGGGGAGGATTCTAGACTCTAGGAACGCGCCATGAACCGGACAGCCGCGGCAGTGCGCAGAGCTCGAGGGCGCGGCTCGATCTGGGCGGAGATGAGGTGGAATGGGCACCTGACGCGCGAGGGAGGTGTGCTTGACCAAGGCGCGTCCGCCGGCGCCGTCCTAGCTGTGGGAGGAGGCGGTGGCGGGGCTGCTCCATGCAACGGCCGAGCTCGCCATGGTGGCCATGGCGGGCGGCACGGTGGGGAGGGTCCAGGGGCTGTGGAAGCGGCCACGGAGGTGGGCGACCGGTGGAGGACGACGTGGTGAACGCGGCGCGCGCGTTGGGTGGACGCGGGAGGCTGCAAGGGCGCTAGCACGCGAGCTTGAGCTCTGTCGTCGGCCATGGCGACCCTCGCCCTGTGCACACGAGTGGGAGAGAGGCAGGGAGGGGCGAGCCCAGAGAGAAGAGTGGAGCCTGGTGGAGTGCGGGGCGCGTAGGTGAGTGGGAGGAGTGCGCTGGGCTCGGCCTTGGCGTGGCCTTGATGCCAGCAGCGGCCATGGCGGACGGCGCAGGCGACGCGTGCCGCGTGGGCGCAGGGGCGTGGAGGAGGAAGAAGGAAGGGGCGCGGTGGATCGGGTCTATGAACTGGAGGTCACTGACAGGTGGGACCGGATGGGAAAAACAAATGGAAAGCTCATAGACCGAGTCTACGGACATCATTAGTGGTTTTCCTAAACCGTGGGCGGACGGCGGTTTCTGGTCTCTGTGGATCCGAAGCCCGACGGGTGGGGCCCGCATGGCATACACTCAAGAGAAAAAGGAAATTTTAGAAATTGGAAAAAGGTCATTTGACTGCTATGAGTCTTGTCTGAATTTCGAGTTTTTGAAACATTCAATGGCCGAATTAGTGGAAACTCAAAATACAAGAAGTGATCTAAACTTCATGATCTACAACTTTGTTATAGAATTTAACAACATGTTCTATTCAAATTTTTGGAGAAATTTGAATTCAAAAGCTGCGACCCTGGTTTGACCAACTGCACATCCAATTTAAAGAATTCTATAAGACCATTTTTAGTCCATTTTCACATAAAAGTTTATATACCAAAGTTATTCATATTTTTATGACCTACAACTTTCTTATATAGAGTTTTGTATGATCATGACTTTTGTTTCACAAAAATTTGAATTTATCAAACCGGTCTGTTTCTAACAGATTCCACACTCTGGAGAATATAGCCCAAAACATTATGTAAACCCTCATGCATGTCAACACTCAAAATACCAAAGTTATTAATCATGAAGTTGTCTACAAGTTTGGTATTTAAAGTTCTGTCTAATTCACCATAAATTTTGAAATACCATTTCAAACATACTCCGAGTTTTGGTAAAACAGCACTTTCCCCTTTTGTAGAGTCTTTCTTATTTTCAACTTTTGGAGTATCAAATGGAGTCCAATTATTTCAAGGTCTAATGTATTTGAAAGGTTATGAGTTCAATTTCATTTCATAGAAAGGAATATTCTGAAGTTGTATGGTCAAATCGAAAGTAATTTTAGAAAGAAATTTGGGAAAGAGTGTCAGCTCTAGACTTAGCAAAATTTCCGAAGTGTAGGTTATCCTAGTTTGGTTTAAACTTTTGAGCCCCTTAACATCTGATTTTGAAAACGGTCAAGATAGCACATTTGAAGGAAATATCTTTGTCGGTGCCCAGCTAGCCGGGTACCCGCTTACACTAGACAAAGATCACCAGTATCGGCAAGAGCTGCAGTACAAGGAGGGCCTAAGACCGCGTACAGGCGGGCCCGGCCTACTCCTTATAAAAGCTGGGCCGCGCACCCGGCCCACAGGGGAGGCCCCGGACCTCCTTCAGCGAGGTCGGAGCCCCCCCCCGACCACGCAAGGAGTCCCTCAGGGGAAGGTGAGGTCCGGACCTCCCGGAGGTCCGGAGCCAGCGCCTTCGGTGCTCCGGGGCCGCCACGTGCCCACAAGGCACGGGGAGGTCCGGAGCCAGCGCCTTCGGTGGTCCGGGGCCGCCACGTGCCCACAGGGCACGGGGTGGGCACGGGGAGGTCTTGCGCTGCCACATGCCCACAGGGCGCGTGGCGGGGCCTTCAGGTAGGGGCCTCGCCCACCTACTGCATTTATTGCGGGCAGGTGAGCGTGCCCCATTGCCGCTGACACCGCCGCTGTCAGACGGGCACGCCCCGATGCCGCTGACACCGCCGCTGTCAGACGGGCGTGCCCCCGTTGCCCGCTAACGCCGCCGCTGTCAGACGGCCGTGCCCCCGTAGCCCGCTGACGCCGCCGCTGTCAGACGGGCGTGCCCCCGTTGCCGCTGGCACCGCCGCCGTCAGACGGGCGTGCCCCCGTTGCCGCTGACACCGCGGCTGGCAGGCGACGGCGGCGAAGCAAAGGCGCGCGCCTTACCGAGGCACGACGGCGGTAGAAAGGCACTACAGTCGATTTCCCCGGCTACGTTGGGGTCTATATTGAGTAAACAAGTACGATGTACTCATCATGAGCCGCGCCACGCGCGGCGACCACGCTCAACCTAATACTAGGTAGCGGCGCTACAGCGCTACTACGAGTGCCCCGTCCTGTCACGCCAGCACATCGCCTGCCCCCTCGGCCTCTGAAGCCTCTCACCGGGTTTAGCAGCCATGGAACAGGACGGCGTAAGGCAGGACGGCGTGGCGCCGTATCCGGATGGTAGGACAGCATGGCACATCTTCCGGGCCATTCCGGGCCGCGTCAGTGGTACAGGCGCGACGCATGGGAGCATTGGACATCAAGCACAGGATAGAACTGTAGCATAGAGGAAATGGGCCGGGACCACCTGTCGGGGCCCGGCCACCATGTACGTGCCCCCCTTGGGCTATAAAAGGGGAGGCATACGCAACACAGGAGGACAGACCCAGACAGGCTCAGAGACTCCTCTGAAAACCCACAAAGCACAAGCACACAAGACCACCGTCTTCTCCAACAGACAGGAATACAAGAACACACCCACAGTGGACGTAGGGTATTACGCTCCGGCGGCCCGAACCACTCTAAATCATCTTGTCACCATCGTGCCACCACCGACCTAGCTAACAACGATCGCTCCCCCTAACTACTCTTAGTACTTAGGATCTCGGCCGGGTGCATTCCGCCACCCGACCAGGAGCACGCCCGCTCCGACAATCTTGAACTAAAACTTTTGTATTGGATGTCTTGCACGAAAATGTGTAAGTGTTCAACTACCCAACCAAACTACGAGGAGTTTGGCATATCCAACTTGAATTTTTTTTGACTTAGTGGTTTACTAGCCTAGTTATTGCTCTTCTCTAAGCATGATTAAGCCAAATCCCTGATTATCGCTAACCTAATCGTGTGTTAAGGCTTTTGAGATGCCGGGGGCATCACAGTATAGAGGACGGAATCTATGTGAGGCAGCTGTTGGCACATTTTCACGCCAAACGCTAACGACCCCTAGAGCTTCGGCTCGGGGTGAGCTGCGTGCGTCGGACTGTCCGGTGCCTGGTGCTATACTTTTCAGTGCACCGGATTGTCCACTGGCTAGCGCCAGATTGTCCGGTATGGACAGGTGGCTCGGGAAACCCTAGGGGCACCCAAAAGATAACTATCACGCTTATGTGGTGATGAGCAGCAAGGTTTATGAGCAAACCAGCAAAGGATAATTATCGTACTTACGTGACGACGAACGACTAGTTTACGAGCAAATTAGCAAATGAACCGTCGACGGCCTCACCCAGGAGGGACCCCATCAGGGTGCGGATGCCGGCAGCATGCCCTAGGTGCTAGGGCACCATCCCTGGTCGTGGAGAACAGAGGACGAATAGCATGCGGTTTGAGAAGAGATAACATCGAAAGTAAAGTAAATAATAGATTCGATTGGGTTATGTGCTGATGTCTTCAATCAGTCGTATCCCTTTATATTTATAGGGAGGGAGGTCTGGATCCAACTGGAATTACGCACAAACCGCGAGTTCCCCTCTGACTCAACGATACTGAACTGTCCGGTACCCTTCACCGGTCTGTCCAGCGATGCCGGACTGTCCGGCCCTGCCCACCGGATAGTGCCATGAGCGACCAGTGGTAGGCCTGCCTAATTTGGTGCTCAACATATGTCCCCCTCCCTTTTAGTGAAGGTCATGAGCTAAAAGCACCAGCAGCACCTACACCTTCGAGAAACAACATATCTTGCAGAATATAACAATCCCAAAGCAATAGCTAAAATCTTGCAGATCTTCCATCATGTAACCATCACCAAAAACCATATACGCCACCTTGTATGAACTTTCCCAACATTGAGACCACTTGCTGAATCTTCTATCCTTAGTCTTCAATAGCAGCACCATCTTCCACACCGGATCTCTTGTTATATCCTTTGGCGACCATGAACTTATCCTTCTCAATTTCCTGCAAGCTAAAAGCTTTTTCTACACTAGACACACTTAAGAACGATGATTAAATACTTATCATCGGCTATATGTTAATAATGAAGCCTCATTAACTAGATTTTCAATTAAGATGACAACTCCATCATTCTAACCCAAGCAAGATATGTAAAAGAAAAGCCAGAGCACACATACCATCTTTTCTCAAACTAGAGTAAATGCATAAAGCAACCAATTGCAAGTTAATGTCAACTGGTCTTTGCGAAGATATATGGATGAAATATGCATCTACACATTGCCACAAGATAAACTCACCACAAACTAACAACTAAAATAAAATAACCACGACAACAATATAATCGGTCTTAACTAACAAATATGAGATATACATAATTACTCCACTAATTACACTGACCTGATTATTGTTGTCTTGATATTCACCCTAAGCTCTTCGTTATCGCCTTGCCTTCAATTTGACAATCATAAGCATCGGTTTTCCAGCAGTAATTAAATTCTTCCATCGTCACAGTAACCAGATATTTATAGAACCAAGCTACTCATCCTAGAACCCACATGTCTATAAGGATGCGATAAATAACAATGTCATCTCCAAACATCCATGAAGACAAACTGATGATTCAGCCATTACTTAAAATACATTACAATCGTAACACGAAACCAGCAACGAATCACCAACCTAGGATAAGCTTTACATCCACGTAATAAGTTTTTGAACCGAAATATAAAAATCATATTCGGCTTAAAATGCCAACACCTCTATGGATTGAATTGCTAGCATTATGATTAATTTGCCCCCCGAGCATTGAAGTCACCACCATGACCTTCAATTGGCTGATTAAACTCAAAATATAGCTCCAACATAGAGCACTGGAGGATACCGGATAATCCGGTAGCTACTACCGAATGTTCCGGCGTGCTGCCGGACTGTTCGGCACTGGCAGAACCAGCCAATGCTGCTCAATCTTGCCCCCCGAGCATCAAGCCTACGTTTTGGTCAAGGACATAAGCTTAGCACGATGATGAGAAAGAATTCATTGGCCATGTCAATCACTCAGAGCAACGACGTTTATTGAACTATAAAATTTGCTCACATGGAAGAACACGTAGTAGCCAAATTAATTTAATTTGAGTTCAGGCATTGGCTATATGAACAAATGAACAACTCACTTGAAACTATTCGGCAACACTAATTATATATATAGCTTGTAATTAAACAATATCCGAACAGTAGCAAGCAAATACTACGAGCATGCTCATCCCAAGAGTAAATACAACCGAAGTGATTCATAGCAAGCATCATGAGAATAACAACATAACTTTATAACTGAAATACTTCGGCCTCATAAAAGCAGCAAACATATTGCAACTGTCCATATGCATAATAATTCGTTTGTACCCCTTCATAATATAAAGATATATATGGATCAAAATAAGACCATGAGGGGTAATCGAACGTACCTTAGGATGTACTGTATGGCATACTCACATGTGGCATGGATGAAAAATATAGACGATGTAATGACCAATAGTTTTGATGATTTGGAGCAAACCTTTGGCTTGAGAATTGTTTGCTTGCTTCCTTCTTCTCATTTGCCTCTACTTCACCTCTTCCTAGAGCACCATCCTCACCTTGAACCTGAGAACTCTCCTTAGGGACCCATGCATGCCTCTCTTCTGCAACTCTTGTGCACTAAGTTTCTCTAGCTTCCTTTTGTACCAAACTGATAAACCGAGTGGGCTTCTCGGCCGTGATTCAGTTTTGGACAGCAACACATCTTTCTCAATCTTTGGCACATTAGGCTTCCTAAATTCAGATTCAATGCCTGAAATATTGCTAGCTGATTTCCCTACTACTTTGGCACTATAAGCCGAAGTATCTAATACTTTATCCGGCTTTGTAACACATGAATTCAGATCTGAACTTTTGCATTTTCTATTATCCTTCTTCACTGCATAAATTTGCCTCATCAATCTCTTTTTATTTTAAGCTCCGGACCGATTCTTAGGAATAAAACGGCCTTTGTTATATGGTTGTTTCTCAAAATCAAAATTGCTACGAGCTGAATACTCTACATTATGTGGTCTAAAATGTGAAGAAGAATATGAATTTGAATCATACCAGCCCCAAGATGGATAAGGATGAAAGTAAGAAGGAACTGGAACATACTGCATTTGCATTGGCGGCCCAAAAGGAGAATGCGTTGCTGTTGCATTAAAATTTTCTCTTTGCCCATCCCAATCTCCAAACATGCGCTTCAGAGGTGATCTTAATGTATTCAAATGTGTTCTTGATGACGTGGCATTGCTTGATTCATTAACACCCTTTGCCTCATTTTGCTTCTGATATTTAGCCAGAAGTTGCTCAAAAGTAACCTTCGGTCTTTTTACCTTTCTGCTGATTACGATCTGTGTGATACTCACAATTGACTTTTATTTACAAAGGTTTAAAAAATAAATTTTTAAATGCAAATTCAAATTTCCAATTTAAACCCCTCAAAGATTTTGGTTTCACCAAGGGTAAAAATACAAAAGGATAGCTTGAATTAAGCCCTTTCACTTTTGTATTTGAACCCCAGGGAGAAAATGGTAAAAATCTAGGGTTAAATCTGCAAAAGTGCAAAGTTAAAAAAAAAGAGAAAAAGGGGTAAATCCCCGCGAGCCGGGTGGTAGCCCGTGGCCAAGCGCCCGCTGGGTGAGGCCCAGCCGGGGGCGGCGGCCCGCGTGGCGGCGGGCCCACTCGCCACCCGCGCCCCCTGTCAGGCAGCGCTGACAGGTGGGACCCGCGGGGGCGGGGTTCTTCCCCGCCCGGCCGAGCAGGAGAGGGGAGCACTTCCGCTCGCCGCTCCACGCCCGTGCCCCGCACCGCCGCTGCCCCGCACCGTCCGCCGCCGTCACCGTGTCCCCGCGCCCGCACCGGTGAGCTGCGCCCTCCCTGCTTCCTCGTTTCCTTCGCGTCGAGCTTAAGGCCGGCCCGAGCTCGCAAGAGCTCAGAGCCAATCCACGGCGCCGAGGCCGCGCTGGCCGCCGCCGCCGCGTTCCCCTCATGCGCGAATCCCTAGGGTTCCGGCGGATGCGCACACCGGGCGCGCCGCGCCTGCGTGCACCCTGTGCGGGAGGTGGTTGACCCCTGCGGGCACCACCGCCGCCGCGAGGCCAACTCGCCGTCGCGTTGCGCCGGCGGGCGCCATGCCGTGGCGGCCGGCGAGCACAAGCAGGGAAGGGAGAGGGGAAAGAGGGGGAAAGGAAAGGGAAAGAGAGGAGAAGCGCGCGCCGCGCCCGAGCTCACCGCTAGCGAGGCCCTTCGGCCTTCGCGGGGCCTTGTGGTCGCCGGCGTCGCCGGCGCGGCGAACGCGCAGAGCGCGTCGCGCATGCGCGGCACGCCAGGCAGCCGTGCGAGGACGGTCCGCTGGGCCACCAGCCCAGCTGGGCCGTCCGCCCCGTTGGGTCGCCAGCCTGCTCGGTCGGTGGGCCGAGCCGAAAAGGGAGGGGGAAGAAATGAACTTTTATTCTGTTTTGTTTTTTTTGGCTGGGCCAAATACAATTTCGATTTTGTATTAATATTTTCTTAATTCAGTTTGGTTATTTAATCTTTGATTTAATTTAATCTGTTTATATTAATTAATTGAGTTATTTATTAATTCATATAAATATTTTGTATTTCTAAAAAGAAATTAAATTAAAGTATATATAATTTTAAAAAGTTAGATTTTTGAAAAACACAGAAAAAATTCATAGAAGTGTATAAAAAATATAGAATTAATTCTAAAACACATATGAATTATTCAAAAATTTCTAGAAAATTAATTTAAGCTTTTAAAAATATTTAAAAATAATAGAAAATTCATTCGAGCCCTAGGACAGTCAGTTACGCCCTGAAGATCCAGATGTTTAACCCCGACCACCCTTTTTCTTTAGAAAATTGTACACATTACTTTTCAACAGGTTGATCATCTTCATCTTTCAACTCCTGCATGTCATCATCCTAGATACGCTTCTCCAAGTGGCTCCAGTTGAAGAGTCTTCCGCCGCAGCAGAAGCCCCCGAAGTCGGCGCATCCGAACCATTCACCGCCCCGGAAGAAACAGCCTTCGAGCCGATCGACGACACCGATCCCTTGGCCCAAGGCAAGCCCCGGTGCATTACCTATATTCTTTAAAAACTTTTAAATAAGAATGGGTTATGCTTGTGCATTAGAGTCAGGAGTTGATTGAAACCCTAAAGCATGGTTACCCAATGTCCTGTGTGAAGATCCTATACGCAATAGATGGCTTAGGTGGCATAGGCCTAAAATGGAATTCTTTTACTAAAGTTAATTGGTTAAGAATGAGAAGGATGTTAATAATTTGACAGGCATGCGGCGGGATCAGTTTCGCTTTCGTATATTGCATGTTATGATTATTGCTATGGGCCCTGATCCTGCCTGTGTCGCATAAGGCCGTCCGATGTGTGGCCTAGTTGGGCCGAACGCGCCTCATTCACTTGCCGTCCTTAACAGGCTCCGATAAACCTCTCGTCCTATTGTACCTAAGCTCGGAACTAGACGAGACCAACTGGAAGGAGGAGGTTGGGCGGGTGTCGAAGGACTGACATCCGGGTTCGGTGGGGATGGTTCCGGCTAGGTGGCATTGGATGTTGGGTTGTCGTATGTGGGTCAGTGTACACGTATATGACGGGTGTCTGAGTATCCCTCTCGAGAGGTGGAAAAATCGATTCGAATCGTCTGTGGCTTGCCGGTTGTAAGCTGCCTGATCGCGACCAACATCGTAGTAAGAAAGTTAATCCTGTCGATAAAGGATGATTTTGCAAAGTGTTTGCTCTTGTTTGCTAGTAGAATAGGTATAACTTAATCTGGATAGGTAATAACTAAAAAGTAACTAAATTCTAAAAGCTAAGGATTCACTATTAGGCCTGCCGCAGTGTGAGTTGACCTAACCACCCCGGCTATAGGCCAGAAAGTCGGTTTCATTGATTGGATAAATCCGGTATCTGCCATGTCTCTAGTCTTAGTATCAAAGTCAGGAAATGACTCCATTCCTTTGCTTCAATCACAGTCACTTGCTCACTGACCGCATTCTCTTCATGGTTTGTTCATTCGCTCTCATATATGGCATGACTCGTCGAGTATCTTAGAGAGACCACCGGAGAATAATAGATGACGCTTTGTGACTACTTGTGTTAAGGAGGAACTAACCATTCACATGCTAGTTGACAAAGCTAACCAATGGACATTTGGATGTTTCCACAAGTATACGGAAACACACGAACCGCGTGGCAAAACTGTTTGCATTTCCGCCGTAAGCTGTAGAACCCCGCTACCTCCAAATCTCGGGACGAGATTTCTTTAAGGGGGGTGGGTTGTGATGCTCCCGGCATCTCGAAAGCCCTGACACATGATTACATAAACACTAATGGTGAATTAGGATTCAATTATGCTTAGAGAGTAATGAGGATTGGTGGAGAAATCACTAAGTCAAAAATTTTCTATTCAAAATAGAAAGTCGCACGTTACTTGGTTGAGTAGTTACACATTTATACATTTTCATGCGAGACATCAAATACAAAAGTTTTAGTTCAAGATGTTTCCTTCAAATATGCTATTTTGACCATTTTCAAGATCAGATGTTAAGGGGCTCAAAAGTTCAAACCAAGCCCAGTTAACCTACACTCAGGAAATTTTGCTAAGTTTAGGGTCGACACTCTTTCCCCAAATTTCATTCTGAAATTACTTTCGATTTGACCATACAACTTCAAAATATTCCTTTCTATGAAATGAAATTGAACTCATAACCTTTCAAATGCACTAGACCTTGATATGATTGGACTCCATTTGATACTCCAAAAGTTGAAAAATAAGAAAGACTCTACAAAAGGGGAAAGTGCTGTTTTAACAAAACTCTGAGTATGTTTGGAATGGTATTTCAAAATCTGTGGTGAATTAGACAGAACTTTATATACCAAACTTGTAGACAACTTCATGATTAATAACTTTGGTATTTTGTGTGTTGTCATGCATAAAGGTTTGCAATGTGTTTTAGGTCACTTTCTGTCTTCTAGTGAATTCTGTCCAAATAGACCGGAATGAAAAATTCAAATTTTTGAGCAAACAAAAGACATGATCATGCAAAACTTTGTATATGAAAGTTGTAGAAAATGAAATTGTGAACAACATTGGTACAGAAAAGTTTTTCTGAAAATGCACGTAAAATAGACTTTTATAATTTCTAAGCCGAGGATTTCAGTTGGTCAAACTGAGGTCACAGATTTTGAATTCACATTTCTCCAAAAATTTGAATATAACATGGTCTCAGAGTTTATAAAAAAATTGTAGACCATCAAATTTAGAGCACTTCTTGTATTTTGAGTTTTCAATAATTCGGTACATAAATCCCTCAAAAATTCGAAATTCATATAGTGGTCCAAGCAGTCAACAGAGATTTTCCATTTTCGGATTTTTCTTTTCTTTTTCCTTTTTTGCCTGAGTCACTGACAATGGGACCCACCCGTCGGGTTCCCGCGCGGGTCGGATGTCGACATCCGCTCATGGGGCCCACTGTCCCGCGCATCCATGAAACCGGTCCACGAAACGTAGTACCAACTTTCCCAACCGACCCCACCTGTCATTGGAACCGAGCCTACGGACCTAGTCCATCGCGCGCCCTCTCTCTTCCTCCTCCCCTCCCGCTCGCCCACGCGGCAACCGAGTTCCGCCCGCGCTGTCCACGGCTGCCAGTGCGCCGCCCTGGATGCCGACGGCCCCTCCCACAGCTCGGCTTCAAGTGCACGCCACCGGCTCCCTCGCTCACGGGCTTCCTCCACTCTCACCCGCACACCTCTCCCTGCCTCGCCTTGCCCAGAACCGCGCAGCGCCGACGCCGCCATAGCAGGAGCTTGAGCCCGCACCCACGCCTGTTGCCCAACCGTCCCTGTGCCTCCCCGTCGGCACGCTGGGCTGCGCGTCGCTCCACTCCACCAATCCCACCCGTTCCCAGCGTCTCCTCGCCCTCCTCCGCGCCTCCAAATCCACGCCACCATTGGAGCGACCGAGCTCTGGTCGAGCTCGGGCCGTCTCCCCTGCTCGTCCCTATGCCTAAAGGCCACACCCGTTGGCCACGCCTCGGACCCGCGCGTCCAACGCGCCCTCTGGTGTCGCCACTCCTCTCCCCGTCGTGTAGATCGAGCCGCCGCGCCGCCCGGGACGACGCCCAGTCCACCGCCGGTTCACCGCCTCCACGCCACCTTTCCACGCCTCCTCGCGCGACGCCGCCTTGGGGAATAGGTTCCCCGGATTCGTGAACACTTTCCCCGACCTTCTCCCCTTCCGCGCCGTGCCCCTACGCGCCGGCCCGCACGCGCCAGTGCCGGCCCGCCGCGCGCCTCTGCCTCTGTCTAGAGGAAGAAGAAGAGGAAGGTGAAATCGCAAATAGACCCCTGCGCTTCTACCTATTTCCGTTCGAGTTTTGTGCTTCATTCACTGAGTGTTGGATATTTTTCATGCAGGCCCCTATAATCTATGCATAATGATGGTTAGGTCCGGAATCTGGGGTTTTTCCTTTTTAGATTTGATATTTTCGGCATAAAGTTTGAAAAATCATATAAAATCAAATAAAAATCAGAAAAATACAAACTTTGTTGCAGTGTACTCCTATTAAGTAGATCTATAGAATGGATATGATGGTTGGGCATGAAAAGACATGTTTGCCCCTGATATTGTGCATGCATGAAAAACCTTAATAAATAGGAAATGTGGGTAAAATGAGCTTCAAAAATTATGAAATTTGGGTAGAGGCCTTGTTAACATGTGTAGGCTCTGTATAAATTTTGGTAGCCCTAGCATTGACTGTTTAATTACTATTTTGCCCTTGTCTTGTATTTAAGCATATATTTAATTTAAGAAAAGGTTGCTATGGTGAAAAATGCTCCAGGTGACTTTAGGGGCTTGATATGAGCTCTAGGTTATGAACATGACTCACTGCTAGAGTAGGAGGTGGTGCATGTAAGGTTTTGGCTCTGATTTGAAAATGGTAGAGATAATGCATTTTTACGTAAATAATAGAAAATGTGAGACTAGTATATCCAATAAATGCCATAATGGACCATATTTGAAAGATAAGAATATGTAAGTCTTAGCCACTGATTCTGGAATGCAATATAGGTCTTCACTACTGTTGAGAAATGCACGCTAGGAATGCTAAGTTAGCTATGTGAAAAATGGATGTTTAAGCTTCGGTCGCTTCACATGAAGCGATGCTACCTCGCCACACACCCCCACATTGTTATATGTGATAAGCTAAGTTACCGTAGGTGATGGCTTCTACGATTTCTTAATGCTAAACAAGTTTCATCACGAAAATGCATAACTTTAGTCCCTAAATCATGATTCCTTGCATCGCACTCGCATCATGAAGCCAGCATTGCACTAATACATGATCCAATTGCACCATGTCATGCATATAGATCCCGCGAGCGAAGGACACCCGCCAGACCAACCGATCATAGAGGAGCCCGAGGAGGAGCTACACCAGGAGCCGGAAGACCAGCAGCAGGGGCCCGACTTCGCTCAGGAGGCAGCTACTAACCCTAGTGAGGAAGGTAGGCAGGACCATGAAATTCCCAGCTAATGTTATCTTGGTTGATGATTACGCATCCGCATTAGGAGTTGATTGAAAACCCTTGCATTAGACTCCCTGGCCGCCCTGGCCCTAGCACCTATATATAGAGTTCGTAGGACGAGTTGCCTAGAATTGCTAGGTGCGAGTAGACACGAGTGAAAGGAGTCACTCGTCGCGTAGGTGATTTCAAATATTACAAAACTTTTACAATTGGGAAAGTAATACTATGCTCATGATTTAAAAGGAGGACCGGGCGGAGAATAATCTTATTTTGTGGTGTGCGTTGTTGTATCATTTGGCTCCGCCGAGTCATTTAAGGTCCGTCCGTTGTTCGACCTACTGGTCGGCATAACATTGCTAGAGTACTTAACCGGGGAATGGGACCGATAAAGTCTTTCTTGGGCTCGTCTGAAGCACAGAGACACGTTCATACCCGCTGGTTGAGAGGAAGGTGGCCCGGGGGAGCTTGGTACTCATGGCGGGGAGACCGAGATGTCGGCAGGCTCGTCATGGGGGCACAACCCGGGGGCTAGGCGGAAGTGAATCGAACTTGGGACGAGACAGGTTAAGATTGGGGCTATATGTGAGAACGCGATGGCTAGTAAGCATATACCCCTGGCACGATAGTTATTCCCGGGAATTAAAATCGATTCGAATCACTGATGCCCACCAGGTGTGGGAATGCCAATACCATTGACGTTCATCGTAGTAACTACTTGAATATATTATATCTAGTTACTCATGTTTTCAAATACTACATGTTTGTATTGTATTGCTTACAGTTCTACAAGTTATTATTATGGAGTTATATGCAAATGATGAGACTCGTTACTTTTTGATATCATGTCTCTGTTTAAAATCTATGGCTAAGGATCCACGTGATAGTAAGCAAGCTTCGCGTCAGCCGTAAACCATTCCATTAAGTCCTACTGAGTAATTAGTACTCAGGGATTGCCTCCACCTTTTGAGAACAGGTACCGGCGACATCTGGACAAGTGCTTGGAGGAGGGTAGTACCGGTGGGCTCGGTGCTGCTCGCCTCGATCATCGTTGCATGAAGACTACTAAAGTATTTAGTTTCCGCTGTGAGATGTTTTCGAACTCGCTTCCACTGTCTGATTCAAACTTGCCTATTGTATGGCATTACGTTGAAACATATATCTTTATTTCGAACTGGTTTGTAAAATAAGTTTATATAAGCTATATTCAACTGTCTGAAATGATGTATCTGTTGTGGCTCCATCGTGAGCTGGATGTGTATGATGTCGGTTCCTCTGGGAAAAGGTAATATCGGGAGCCGAATGACTCTCGACGGACGACCAGGTTTAGTTCGGTCTAATCGCACTGCAAGCCAGAGGTGGCAGGTGTGCTTAGCCCGGATTAAATCGGCGGTTCTGCCATATACCGGATAGTCCGGTGCTGCACCGGATAATCCGGTAGGCGTCACTGGATAGTCTGGTATTCCCTGGCCAGCAAGGTGAATCGGCTGCCGATTTAGTAAAGAAAATACTCACTTGCCCCCAGTACCTTGATGCCTCTTCTGTAACCATGGCAGAGTAATTGCAACTTGTAGAATTAATATGCACATCACAAACACTATCTCCACCATCACTTGGGGGACTCAACTTATTTTTCTCATTAATCGTCTTTTGATCATTGGATGAATTGTGTAATGAAAGACGATTTGGTCTACTACTTCCATCACGACCAATTGGACTCAATTGGTCATCTTTCTGATTTTCAGCAAATCTCAATCGTCTTTTGTTTATAGCCGATTGCTATTAGCTGACAAAACATATTGTAATCACTAATGTGATGACCAAATGAATTATGCAACTTACAATATCTTTTTACTTCTAAGCTCTGAAGTGATGGCATGACTCCAGTGATCAACTACTCTAATAAGACTACGCTCCAACAAAGCATCAAATATACGATCACTCTAAGCCAAATCAAAAGTATATTTAATTTTCTCTAGCCGACTCTTTTATGGAGACAGTTTTAGAGCTGAGTAAATGAACGGTTCAGATTATTCACCAATCTATTCAGCCTTATGTTTACTTGTGGTTATTTAGCACGATGCTTTAGAATCAGGTCACCATAGCACCTATCGGCCTTCTCAATGCATTTTAGCTTATGTTTTCTTCTTCTAGACTTAGAATCACCACAAGTAAATCAGGTAGATAAAAACTTTGGCAACAAGGATGGATCAAATATAAATGTTAACATGTTACTATTATCGGTCTTTCATAATTCGAATAGAACACCGGCTGACACCTTTTGAAACCATCTTATTGTCGACAAGCAAATCACCAATCTCAATTGATCTTTCAGAATTATGCAAGATAATATCACTAATAGATTTATCAAAGAAAGACATATGACCAGATTGAGAATTAGGTAATGTACTTATAAATTTCACCTTGTTGAATTTGTTGGAGAGATACGGAAGCCTCGTCCAAATCTTGTTCCGTTCTTTCTGATGATAGCAGCGGTGCTCCACAGCCTTCTCCTTGCCTTTAGCTTCTCGATCAACAAGTGCAGGGGCCTTTGTGGTCTTGGGTGTCAAATCAGAACCTGATCCTACAAACACCACAGCACCGGATAGTCCGGTAGATACCACCAGACAGTCCGGTGCACCGCATAGTCCAGTGGTGGACCACCGGACAGTCCGATGTCTCGACTTCCTTCTGGTTAGCTGCTTGGGCAGAAACTTTGGCGGCTTTTGGCTCCCGTTTATTAGAAAATCGAGCATGAAACATTTGTTCTAACGGGGACCATGTAGGAACATTGTCACCAAACACCGACTCGTACCATCGAGAAGTAGCCCCAACTAATGAATAATGAAATAAGAAACGTTTTGTAAATTCAATAGCTTCTTCTACTATTGCTTCGTACCACCCGACATGCTCACATGTGCTCATGCCATCCTCCCTGCTAAACTTAATGACTCAAGGATGCAAAATTAAATAAAAATACTTGTTGAAATCAGCAAGAGCTGCATCCTGTCTCATGTTTAGGTACATGAGGCGAAGTAATGCGAGGGTGAACATTCACTCGCTGAATTTTCATTGATTCGGCCAGAATTAGAAATAACATAGGCAGTCGAATCATGAGTATTAAGAGCCATGTCGGGTGTTGAATTATAATCAATTCAGCCAGAGTTGGAAGCAACGTATGAAGCCAAATCGAGATTGTTAGAATCGGCATAAAGCGCTGAATTTTCATTAATTTGGCTGGCATCATGAACAACATGGGAAGCCGAATTATGAATATTAAGACTTGAACATGGTGCTAAAGTTTCATTAATTCGGCTATAGCTAGGAGTAGCATAAAAAACTGAATTATGAACGCTAGAACCATATTGCGTAGCATACGCCACATTGAGAATAATTAGGCCGGACGCTAGTACTAACATGGCTAATTCTCTCATGCACCGGCAGTGCCCCCCGAAGGGTTCACATATTGTGTATATGTTGCCGATGAATAAACAAGCGAAACATTACAATGCATACTATAAGAATTAGTAGCATGTTGTGCTTCATGTCTAACGGCCAAACTCACCAAGTCAGTTTGGTCTTGATAATTATACATCGGTATTTGACTTTGTTATACCGATGCGTATGGATTTATGCGTGGCATGTTACTAGTAGAATTAAATCTCAAAACATGCATATCATGTGACTTAGGCTTTCGCATGTAATTTTTAAAATTATAGTGCGCATAATGAGGAGCGTAATCTGAATAATGACTAGCCGATGCAATAACATGTCTACTACACGAGGATTCCTAGTATTTGCAGAATAAGCATTAGAATTGTTAAAATTGTCTGCAAATTGTACCTCAAACCCTTTGTAGTAGCTACCGTGACACGTAGTACTTGTACGCGTCTCTCGTAATGCGATGGTGTCCTTAGTAATTCTCCATGAGAAGATGTGACTACACACTGTGATAATAGACGGCATATGCCTAGCCAGACTAGTAGCAACAAGGTAGCCCGATGCAACTGTAGCGGCGACAGTAACGGATCAAGATTAAGCAATTGGCTAGGGCAAAGATACTCGGTTGTTAATTTCAGCCCGAAGCGATTTGTGCCAATAAACAAACATAATCTGATAGCCTCTTAGTACGAATGATGCAACCCCACGGCTGGCTGCCACCTTTTGTAGATTAATTAAAAGGCCAAAACAAACTCAATCTGTACAGGATAGACTAAAGTTCGGACTCAATTGGTGCCAACGGTGCTAGTTGATCGGACTAGGAAACAATTAATTAATCCCTTGTACAGGATTATAGCACCGATCAACAAAAGTAAACAATATTAGGCCTGTTAGGATAGATCAATCCTTGATCCACGTGATCGGCTTTGACGCCTGATAGGTTCACTAGATGAATCCACAGCGAACAAAGTGATCGGCATTAGGGGCCGGATCTACAGCGACGAGATAATAGATCAATCTGATTAGAGGTTAGAGGTTATGGTAGGAAAATTCAGTTGTAGGTAATAACCAAAATATATCATTCTCCAGCGGAGTCGCCAAAAAAATGTGTTGTCACGTTTTCGCGCCAAACACTAAGAAACCCTGGAGCTTCAGCTCAGGGTCAGACTGCATGCGCCAGACTGTTCGGTGCCCCGGATTGCCCGGTGGCTAGCGCCGGATTGTCCGGTACAAGCAGGTGGCTCAGGAAACCCTAGGAAGCGCCTGAAAGATAACTATCACGCTTATGTGGTGATGCACAGCAAGGTTTACAAGCAAACCAGCAAAAGATAATTATTGTACTTATGTGACGACGAAACGACTAGTTTATGAGCAAACTAGCAAAGGAACCGTCAACGGCCTCA
This sequence comes from Paspalum vaginatum, assembly GCA_030272315.1. Taxonomy (NCBI): domain Eukaryota; kingdom Viridiplantae; phylum Streptophyta; class Magnoliopsida; order Poales; family Poaceae; genus Paspalum; species Paspalum vaginatum. The sequence continues at coordinate 13,658,600 of CM059021.1, read as the reverse complement.
CCAGGAGGGATCCCGTCAAGGTGTGGATGCCGGCAGCGTGCCCTAGGTGCTAGGGAGCCATCCCTGGTCATGGAGATCAGAGGACGAACAGCATAGAAGGGGGAGAAGGAGAATTAGGGTTTGAGAAAAGATAACATGAAAAGTAAAGTAAATAATAGATTCGATTGGGTTGTGTGTTAATGTCTTCAATCAGACGTATCCCTTTATATTTATAGGGAGGGAGGTCTGGACCCTCGTACAACTCGAGATCCAACTGGAATCACGCACAAACCGCGAGTTCCCCTCGGACTCGACTGATACCGAACTGTCTGGTACCCTCTACCGGACTGTCCGCGATGCCGGACTGTACAGCCCTGCCCACCGGACAGTGCCATGAGTTCGAGATGAGCATGATGGGAAACTGCAGTTATTCCTAGGGCTCTAGATCAGGCAGACTCCATAAGGTACCTTCGTCCACCAAAGCAAGTACACGAGGGATCTACTCCGGAAGTTCAACATGGCGATGAGGTTGATCTACCATGCTGGACAAGGATGAAGATGGCGATGAGGTTGATCCGCTACTGCATAACATGTTTTTAGTAACACCAACTTGTGTTACTATACCTCAATTAAAATGTTACTGGATCTCCTAGTAACACATATTGTTTGTGTTACTATTGCCTATGTTACTATATGGTTGATATTCTAGAACACAAGTTATGTGTTCCTTCATATCCTAGAAAGTGTTACCGCTTAGTGTTACTACTTTGTAACATTTCTTTCTAAAAATGAAAAAATTCCATTCCTTCACTGGGAATTGAACTCACAACCTCATGTATCTTCTAAGACTTCCACTCCACTACACTACACAAGCACTTGTGTCTAAAAAAGCAATGTTTTCTTTTTCTATACACTATGATGAATTTAATATTGTATATTTGAACCCCTAAATAAACTTAAATGAAAAAACTCTCAACTACAAAGTTTTAGACCTCGTCAAATACTACATCTCTAGTATAAGGCATGCATCGAAATGAGGTTATTTGATAATTCCAAGTTATGATTTCGCGAATATGGAAAAAATATATTGGAATTTATAGGGGCAATAAATGTTTTTAAATGGAAAATTTATCAATTGTAAGGTTGTGGATCTCATCGAACACTATAATTTTGTTATCGTATCTTCATGTAATTTTATATAAAACAATTACGACTTTTTGCTAAAACAACTATTTTTAGACGCAGACAGTAATTTGGTCCACCTCTATAAATCATTTTCAAATGAGTTTCATGCTACAGATCGCCTTTAGAGCATCTTCAGAGGTGTCCTATAGTTTGTACCACATCTGGAAAACAATATTTTAATTGATGATGTATGTTATGGATCATCTTTGTAAACAAGGGCTATATCTAGAGCCAGCCTGTAATATGGACGATCTCTAAAACCTAATTCTGAGGGTAGCATATATTTTAGGTGGAGCCCATGCTAGCAAGAGCATATGCGTCTCATTTTTAACCGTCTCTACAAATAAATAAAAGGAGGAGGTGCGTGTTATGTTTGGTATTGAATGGTATCATATATGTTTCTTTGTAACACTTTATAAGTAGCATTTCTTTGTGTTACTGTATGGTATGTTTTTGCATCATGTTATATATGTTCCATCTATGTGTTACAATATCTACAATCTTTGTAACACTTCAGCAGTAACATAACCTTTTGTGTTACTACAGTCATTATTTGTAACACATTTTTCCTGATCAAGCACTATATGTTACCAGTTTCCACTGTAACACATAGTTTGTGTTACTGTAAAAAAATTTTGTAACACATTGATTGATGTGTTACAAAAGCGTGTTACAATAGCTATGTTTTGTAGTAGTGTGTACCGAGGGATGATCGGGTCATTGATGTACTTGACTGCCACAAGGCCGGATATACAGTTTGATGTAGGTCTGTGCGCTCATTTTCAGGCGTCTCCAAGGGCGTCACACCGTACCGCTGTGAAGCGGATCCTGAGGTATGTCAAGTTCACCCCAGAGTATGGTTTGTGGTACTCCACGGATTCATCTCTTTTCCTTCTCGACTATTCTAATACCGACTTTGCAAGGTACCGGTTGGATTGCAAGTCAACTTTCAGTACCTACTAGTTCTTGGGTACTTCTTTAGTCTCCTGGTCCTCTCGCAAACAATCTAGTATAGCTCAATCCACTTGTGAGGCTGAATACGATGTAGCTGCTACTAGTTGTTGCTCCCAGATCAAATGAATGCTTGCTACTTTGAAAGATTATGGCCTAACCTATGGGAGGATACCACTCTTGTGTGACAGTTCTAATGCCATTAGCGTTGCTAAGAATCCAGTGCTCCATTCTAGAACCAACACATGGATGCAATATATCACTTTCTAAGAGATAGCTATGAGAAAGACCTCATTGATGTAGTGCATGTAGCGAGTGAGAACCAAGTGGCTAACATACTAACTAAACCCCTAGACCTAGATGACTTCACTTGTTTGCGAGGGGAGTTAGGGTTTGCTTTCCCTTTCATTCAGCGGGAGTTATGTTAGCTTTTAGGTTTTATTTCGAGTTTCTTTTGCTTTGGTTTTTCTTTTGCTTCTTTATACATCTTTGTGTCATACTCATGCATTGCATCATGTACACTTGTAGTATACATTTGCACTTGAGCTCTTTTGGTATGACTTGCTAGTTTTTGCTCGTGGTATGATGTACAGTAGTATCCTTGATCATGGTTGGCTAGAGCTCATTTGGATCTATTGTATACTATGTGAGACCCTAGTCATTTTTGTTTTCCTGAAAATCATAAACTTGGTCACCACTTGACTTGGCAACCTAGCATGTGTAGGAAGTTGAATGTTTGTGCTATCTTTCTATGCTTGGTTGTTCTAGTTGCTTACCTTTGTTAGTTGATGCCTAAGCTTTCATGATACCTTGCCTAATCTGAATCGTGAACTAATTTCCATACATTAGTATCTTTTTAACTAAAAAGATCCAGGTGGATTTGCTTTGTCTTGCAGACTTGGTTTGAGATTGCTTATCTTTGCACTTTGGTGAGAACTTGGACCTGGCTGTGGATGACTAAAATCGTGTATTAAGCTTCTGATGGTCTATCTAGGCCTAGGCTTGGCATTGGTTGGTAAGAAGTGGCATGACAAGCAAATAACCCTTGGCACATGCTTAGTACTTGCTTGAAATGAAAATGCTAAATATGAAATTGCAAGTATCTGAGTTGCTTATGGCTTGTTGGATATGTTCAGGTTAGGATTAGCACACCTCGTATGCATTGCTAGCATTTTGCTATTCATACCTATCTTGCTAGATGTTATTCATGTTGGTGATGCTTTCTTTTGAACCAAACCTAAAAATCATGCTATCCTCTTGATCTGAGTATATAGGTTCTCTTGAGATTGTTGCATGCCCCGTTGCCCTCACATGCTTTGTATGCTAGAACTTATATCTACTAGCTTTCCATCCCTTTTGAGCTCTTTGTTACACCTAGTTACATTTGCACTACATTTTTCTCATGGGACTTGATGTGTGCATTGTCAACAAGGGGGAGAGGTAACAACCATCTTGAACAAGGGAGAGAGTACCTTGATCAAGGGGGAGAGTTCAGAGAGCGCATCATTCTAGGGAGAGAGCTGCATTGTGAGATGGGCTGAAATGCAGGGAAAGTTGGAGTTTTAGCGTGCTCTTTTGGCCAGCTGTGTCGAGCCTTTGCCTCTTTCGGGGGGAGCTGGTCCGTTGCTTCTAGCATGACTGTATTGAGCCCTGCCTCTTTCTTGAGGGGTCATATTTTGTTGATTGGCTGCGTTGAGCAGTTACCCTTGTCTTAGGGTAATAATCTTTTGGTTTTGCTCTTGTTCACTTCTAGTGCTCTCGTTTCTGCCTTTCTTTGGCTTTTGGGCACTTGAGTGGATTTTCCTTGTTTTTCTTTCTTATGTTGTTCTTTGTTACGCTTTTCTTTCTTTGTCTATGGTTTCAGGTGGTTGGTGAGGGTGTTGACAAAGCACTCATCAAGGGGGAGATTGAGGGACTCAAGTGTACTGAGTTCAGTCTTTTGTCCTAGGCTGTGATGAGTGCTTGTCAACACGGAAGACTTGCTGAAGGACGTACGAGCACCTCCTAAGCGTGACCTAGACAAAAGTCCACCTAAGCGTGACCTGGTGGCGCCGCCCGAGTGCTATCGTGGCGTGACAAAATCCCTGTCCAGCAGGCTGGCAGGTGGCTTAGGCTGCGGTCCAAGTTAGGCTCTGTCCATAAGAGTGCCCTTGGGTGCGGGACAATGCCGTGAGCTGTAAAATCACTCAAGACTGGAGGCCCAATAAGCGTTTACCAGTTCGAGCATCAAAACTGGGCTCAACTATCGTTTTCTGGTTCGAGTGTCAAAACTTGGGGCTTGGTTGCTGGTATTCCAAAAGCAGAGTTACCCCCGAGGGATGAGCTACTAGACACGTGGAGGACATTAAGCGAAGGCGAAGAAATCAAAGACGTTGAGGACTCCATCATGGTCGTTCATCCGAGTTATTGTGGTCTTCTCTAGCCTCTATAGGCGTTTTAGTGTAATGAGTCTGTAATATAGGGGGTCAAGTGCAAAAGTGCCTTAGGCCAATAGAGGTGTAGTATAAATAAGGAGATGGCAGCCATAAGCCATCTCTCTTGGCAGATTTAGGGTTTGCCTAGGGCTAGATTAGACTCTATTTCTGTCACCAAGCAAGAGCAACAAGTTTAGTGAGGATTGAGAGATCTTGCCTCCACTTTTAGAGGGTAAGAAGTGGGTGGCTACTTGGGTGATCAAATCCCCAGTTTGGAGCCCATTTGGTCAAAATTTGGATCAGTTCTTGGTGGATTCACGGGCTATTTTCTGTCTGCTGGGACCATCGGACCAGTTAGGTCACCATCAGACGGTCCGACGGAGTGACCATCGGACGAGTTCCATGCCCAGCAGAAGGTTTCGAGGCCCGGACACCTCTGTGGGTTTTGCCACCATCGGACTGTTCAATGGTGTAACCATCGGACTAGTCCGACGGTCTCTAGGTGCCCAAGAGCCCCTTCTGCCCAGGTTGTCCGATGATTCATCGGACCGTCCGGCGCTCTGTCCTGGCTGTTGTTGGCTCATTTTGCATCGTTTTTTATCGGTGTTCGAGTGAGTGCTTCCGCTAGGCTTTCCTCTACGTGTCCTAGGGTCAGTTGCCTCGCCTTGGCAACGCGATTTTGCACGTTTGAGAAGAGAGGGTTTTGGGGTCTAAGTTTTAAGTGTCGACCTATTCACCCCTCCTCTAGGTCGCCTTTCGTTCCTCAAGAAACTACAAGTTTCTACCCACCAAACAGTTAGCCCTACAGACAGTCCCCAACACTAGTCTCGGACAGTCCGCAATACAGGAATTCAGCCCTCTTTCAAACTAGCTTTTGAATAGAGTTTTTCTTTCACAAACCGAAGTGCAGTTTGCCCTCATGCAATGTCATCAACTATATAATCGATGAGGCACTAAAAGCCATCAAGTAAAAGACATTGACCCATCTTGATAGTACGGCTATCTAGCCTATTAATCCGGTCAATTCTCATCTCTAATCACCTCTTGACCGGTCAAATGAAAAACCTATCATATACCTTTGCCTTGAGCTTTCCATCACCAGAATTCCACTCAAGCTTCCAAAGCACTTGGTGTATCTATCCTTCGTATGGACCAACCTACATTCTCAATCTTTTCAAAGATATTTGTTAGTCCACACATATTATCATTAATTACCAAAACACCAAATAAGGCCTTGATCCTTACACCACGGTAGGGCCAGGCGGCCATGGTGGGGCCGGCTGGCTAGGAAGGTTAGCCTGGTGGCCAGCCTCCTCCCTGGTTTGGCTCCATTTTGTACGTTTAAGTGCGTTTGATACCTACATTCAAATATTTCAACAAAACTTGCGGAAACACGTTAGTAGCAAGGGACTAGCCTACACTTTGATATATTTCCCTTCATAAACATGGATAGCTGATGTTCGAAAATAGTGAATTAACGATCGTCAACAATCACCAAAATACAACTATGGAAATATGGCACATGAGGCCATTTCCCTTACAGTAGTACAAGTAGGCTTGGTGTTGCTCGCCTTGTTCATCATGCATGAAGACTATTTCCTCAAGAATTATGTTTCCACTGCGAGATATTTTGAACATGATCCCGCATTTGATTTAAACATGTATTTGATTACCAAAATTTGGTTTGTAAGTACTCTAACTTATTTTCTATTATTAACTGTCAGTGATGATATAATTGTTGTGGCTCTATCGAGAGTTGTATGTGTATGATGTCGGTATCCTTGGGCGATGTTTACATCGAGTGCCCTTTGGGATAGTTCAATGGACGACCGAGTTTGATTCGGTCTAAGTGCACAACGAGACATGTGGTGGCAGATGTGCTTAGTTCGGATTAAATCGGCGGTTCCGCTACATCGGTTGAAATAATGGGTAAGCTTGCGCTTGGCCATCAGGACCGCATACAACAACTTTTGTACCTGCGGGTAGCGCCCTTTGAAGTCTGTGAGCACCTCGCTAGCAAAGTACACCGGCCGCTGTATTTTGAGGGACATGGCCTTCCTCTGGCCGCTCGACGACGAGGATAGCACTAACGACCTAAGTGGTTGCCGCGATGTAAAGGAGCACATGCTCGTCCGACGCTGGTGCGACCAGAGTTAGGGATGAGGTGAGAAAAGCCTTCAGCCGGTCGAGGGCCTCTTAGGCCTCATTCGTCCACTCAAAATGGAGACTTCTTTAACAGGTTTGTAGAGAGGCATGGGCATCTGAGCAGTTATGTCCAGTGGCTTTATGACATAATACCCCTTATTGATTGATAAAATGGTTTATAAGACAACCCTGCAGTCAAAGGCTCATTTTCTTCAAAATATCCAAAAGCTCCTCAAATACTTTGCATACAGAGTATAGTAAATCCCGAAGTTCCTTAGTGAAGGTGGACGGTTGAGTATGTATGTACGCAACCTTGTTTTATTGTTGGTTTATAAGAAGAAGTTTCTAAAATCGTGTAAGGGCTACACCTACTTCCCAACTCGGTATATGGCATTTTGGGCTGTTGTGATGTCTCTGCTGCATATATTGGACTTCAATCAGTACATTAGGGTGGATGTGTCCTTATATGATGTAAGGATGTGGCTACTAGCCTCGTAGGAATGGTAACAGGCACATTTTAGTACCCATGAAGTCGGGACGCTTCACATATTTCCTAATGTTAATTTTGAAGTTAAGAGGATAATATCAAGCCTCCAGCTTGACATTAGCAAAGTTTTCTAATGTTGCTCATGCAAACTATTTTAAAATTCGAAGTCAAAAATTAACTATTTCATAAATGCAGGAATAAACAGGTTGGCTAAATAGAGGAAAGTCCAAGTACCAGCAATTTCATGAAGTTAGCTTACTTCTACTTCGGTACTTGTATTAAGGGTAAAATGTATTGTTAGTCCATTAACTTTGTTTTATGTTTTCTTTTTCATTTAGCCCCTAAAATTTTTCTTTCTTCTCCCACCTAACTCCCTTGCCCTCTTCCCTCACCTCCCTCATGGAACAACACTGTCGCGTCGCTGCTGTCGCCACCAGCAGGTCTCCAGCATTACGTGCCACTCCTCGGGGAGAGGCGGCGGCAGGAGGTCCCCCATGAACACGCCTAGCTCATCAGTCCACCTCCTCCTTAAGCCGGATGAACTTGGTGCGGTGACGGTGCTGCTCTATGAGGGTGGTGCGTGAAGAGGACAAGGGAGCTAGGTGGGAGAAGAAAGAAATTTTTAGGGACTTAATGAAAAGAACATAAAATGAAGGGATATGGACCTACGATACATCATATAAAAAGTTAATGGAACAAAAAATGCATTTCGAAAGTTTGTGGACCTAACCAACACTACCGTAAAAGTTAATGGGCTAACGATGCATTTTGCTCTTGTATTAATTATTGATACATCTTGGTTCCAAAATACACCACTTGGATTGTAGATTGATTTAATTACTTTGTAGATTTCTTTAATTGATCCTCTTTTATCTTGAATCTTGGCTTTATTAAAATTTGCTTGGGGGAAAGTTATTGAAATTCTTCATGATTCTATTCAGCCTAAACACCAACCATTTTGATCATGGTAGCTAGATCCGTTTGCACTTATTTAGAATGTCAACCAGACCATTTTCATATTTTAAGGTCTTTTTGCTCTTTGAGCTTGATACATCAATCCTGAGATGAAAAACAACAAAACTAGGAGGCATTCGTCTTCTTTGCCTTTTAGTTCTTTCATAATCTGCCCACATTCTCTTTGCAGTGTCATCTATCATAGAATTTCCCCCATTCCTTTGACAACTCATTTGCGAGCTATCATCTTTGTACCCCTTATTATCTTCATGAAGGGCCACAAACTTGCTAGGGTCAATCAAAGGTTGTTGGCTACGCACTCATCATCGCCATTGTGGCATTACGTAACACAACAGTAGATGTTAGAATTTTCACTTGGGTTTTAATGGGGCTAATATAAACTTTTTAAGATGGGAAACGTCATCTTTAAGGTGCCAATAGCGCACTCTATATTATTCTTAAACGAGCACGGCGAAGAAGATTAAATAATTCATTATGGTCCCTTTGGTCGTCATTTACCTTAGCCTTGGTCCTTAAGATGGTACCGTGCTCCTTTGTAAGAGAAGAGGAAGCATGATATGTTTGCATAGGCACCATCAACTAGATAGTACTTTCCCATAGACATTCAAACCTAGATCTAATTGCATAACTTAAAACATTTACATCCGAAGCTAAACCTTCCTATATCTCGTAAAAACCTATACAAAGTTCAAGTCAAAGTCACGAAGCGAGTATCACATTTTGAGCAAAAAGGAGGGGCGACAAGAAAAGCGGAAGGCACTCGCATCTCTTCAACTCATCGCTGATACGTAGTGGAAGATGTTGGCCATCGCTGGACGGATGGATGCATGAGTCCGCTGCCAGGACTCGAGCGGTGAGCGAGCAAAAACAACCTTTTTATTGAGCCTGGAAATTTTTGGGCCTGTATTTTGCATGGTTTTGGTCTCACAGCTTGTTTGGTTCAAAACCAGACTTCCAAACAAGTCCTGACAGCTTGTTTGGTTGGAAGGAATTAGGGGAGAAAATGAGAGATTTAATACACATGTTTAAAAAATGTCTTGTTTGTTAAATACCTTCAACATTCAATCAATTTCTGTCTAACACAAATAATCCTAGAATTGGGCAACATTTGATTGGCCATGAACTCATGATGGTCACTACAACGCATTGGTATTGTAGACTAGAATCATCTGGACGCTTAATGTAGTCCGACGGCATGAAACCAAAGACTGCATCATGTTCGTGTACAAAATTAATACTACCTTGGTTCACAAACTTATGGCTTAGGCGTTGCCTTTTCTTTCAAAATTTAAGTCATGTTGAAATATTTATCCAAACATGTAAAAATATAAGCCATGCTCAAACTATATTTAATGATACAACAAATTACAACAAAAATAAACGGTAACTATGAAATATTTTGAATAGGACGAATGACCATATTTTTGCAAAAAATCAATTGTGTCGTACATCTGTGAACGGAGAGAGAGTACATCTCAACCATTTATCATGACTTAAAAAACAGCTTCCAACAAATTCCCTGCACAAACCAAACAAAAAATTAAGACTAAAATCAATTTTCTATCTTAATCTCTTATCAACTTCCACCAATTATTCTCCTTACCCTTCCCACCTACTTGCGAAACAAACTGCTGAGGGATAGTTTAGATATTTCATTCCTCTGGGAACTGAAGGGAATGAAGAAAATTGAAGAAAAAATTAGTTCATTTCCATCTCAATCACCTCCCATCCTAAGGACTCATTTGGAATGTAAAAAATTCACATAAAATCATTCCATTTCACATAAAAATGTAGAAAAAAAATATTATTGTGCTTCCAAACATGCCATCAGAGCTCGTGTTGCAACTACTTCTTCCGATCATTAATATGTTACATTTTTATTTCAAAATGGGAGGAGGAAGTAATTATGAAGGGGAAGATGAATTAGTGGTGGGAGTTCATAGAGAGAATTAAGTTGGAAAATTGATTTTTAGTCTCAATTTTTTTGTTTGGTTTGTCTAAGAAGTTAAGAGAGGGAATTTAGTCGGGTGTTACTTTTTTTAAGTCCCTATGAATGGTACGCTCTAGTCTTATGCGCTTTCCTACCCCTTCCCTTTAGGAATTAATTTATAGGAGTTGCCGTCTGAACTCTTATTCTCTCTTCCACCAAAATTCTTATTTCTACTAAAATAAGAAATAAGGGTGTGTTTGGATTACATGGTCTAAAGTTTAGGCATTGAAGTTTTAGTCCATTTGCATTCAAAAAAGCCATTACCAGACTAGCCCCTCCCTCCGCCTATATTTCAATCTGCTCTTCATATAAAATGCACGTACAATGTTTTTAGCACCCTTTATCTTTTCTGGTGAGAATGGTCTAACATAACTTTATATATCCATGCTCTAAACTTTACTCTTAAATATGACTTAAGTGGTCTAAAGTTTCTATGAAATCGTGCCATAGCCTTGTTCTCTGGCGTGCAATGAACACAAAATACAAGAGTACTGTAGACAATTAATCCATTACCTCGCATTAGTTTACAGTAGCCAAAGACCTCTTAACTAAAGTTTGGACAATTAAAATTTAATCATATCTAAAGTTTAAAATTAAAGTATACAAGGGGCTAAGACATTTTTAAATTTTGAAATAAACTCTCATTCACTCCTGTCCTTTCGTTCCAACCAAACATGGTGCCAATCTTTTCGCCTAAACAAAAATAAACTCACCCGAGCTCGATAGACTGGGCCGGCTATATCCGCAGATCAGCGGCCCCACTGTCAGGGCTCTAGGGCACCAGCGGACGCTCTTGAGGCGGCGAGGGTTTCTCACTTGAACCCGCCGAACTGAAACAAACCCTCGAAAGATCCCCCGGCGCCGCAGCCACCCTCCTCTCCGCTCCACTCCTTTCTCGCCGCCGCCGCCGCCGCCTCTGCATCGCCATGGCACTTCACGCCCCGGTCCTCGTCTTGAGTAAGCGCCCCCCATCCGCCCCCTCCGGCGTGCGCGCCTTCATTTTATCCCCCGTAATGTTTCGATTACGAGTTAGTGTTTTCTCCCTTCTAGGTTTTGATTTAGGGTGTTCTTGTGTTGTTTGTGTCCAAACTTGCTTGATCCCACCTTGGTAATCCGGGATTTGATTTCCTTCTCCCGTTTTTAAGGGCTCTATCCTGTCTGATCTGATCTTTCCCTTGCGCGCATCTGTGAAATCTGTCTGAACCTTTTTTTTCCGGTTTGTGCTCTGGTTTGAGCAGAGGACTCGCTGAAGCGGGAGTCAGGCGCGAAGGTCCACCAAGCCAACATCCAGGCGGCCAAGGTACGGATTCTCAAGTTTCGTTTTATTTGCTCCCCTCGTTGGCTGTAGTGGTTCATTGGCCTGGCAGAAACCAATAGAACGTAGTTCGATTAGTTTAGTGGAACTGTGAAACAGTAATTTTGTAGTTGAATCATGTCTCTTATGTTGTACTACTTATTGTTTTGATGAAGACTGCAGCTAGCCATTTTTTCCTCTCTAGTCTACTGTTCAGCAACGCCCCTGTTAATATTTTCTTTGCAGGCTGTTGCTGACATCATACGGACGACGTTGGGCCCCAGATCGATGCTGAAAATGCTTCTGGATGCTGGTGGAGGTACGTCAAAGAGTTGGTTATAGTCTACACATTTTATCATTGGGCAAAAGTTAATACAATATACCATTTTGCATTGAATAACTTTGTCTTGTGGTAATAAGGCGGTGAATTGTGTACTTGTTTGTGTGGTGTGTTAGGATCAGTGTTTAAAAAAACATCATTAAACTCTTGCTTAACCGTGCTTAAGCACGAGGCGGAGCTCTAGCACTCCGCATAGGCCATAAGCGCCCAATTAAGCATGGGTGAACCGACAAACCCACTGATGGCGAAGAAAACATGAGAAGAGACGAGGTTGGGACTTGCAAGATGGTTTCTTGTGTGTGATTCCATCAATGCTTACCTGAAGTTGTCCATGTTGCTTGATTTTTCCCATCTTCTCTGCTCAATTCCACTATGGGGTTGTGGGTGCAGGCGGAGCAGAGGTGGTGCTCCATGGGCTTAGTGGGCATCAGTAAGATAATGGGCTGAGTGGGTGTTGAGATATTCCTCTTCCTTTTCCACTTATTTTTTATATGCGTGGAACTACATCTGATAAGCAGCTAATGGAATACATTGTCAACGCTTAGGCGCCCTAGGTGCTATTCAGTGGCCTAGTGTGTAGCGCCTTTTGGAACCTTTGTTAGGCTTAAGCTGATCCCGTGCAAGCTGGGGCACATGCACCGGGCTGCCCTGCCCGTTGTGACAGAGCTATGACTAAGCTGCTTTTACGAGCTACCACGTATTTTTAGTCATTGCAACATGCTACGTGCACTTCTAATTAAGGTGTTGGATCTGTGATGTCCAATACTACCAACGTTTCTGTTTACAGTTCTTGTGTTAAAATAATTTGATGATCATGCCAATGAAGATAGATTGAGATTATCCTCTCTAAGAACTTAAGTTATTTACTATACATTTTTGGTTTATTTGAGAACAACAAATCTTGATGTAAGATGAATATACATAATTCATGGGTTAATGCATATTTACTGTCATCTGGGTCCTGTATTCCTGTAAGAAAGCTTGGATTTTTTAGAAATTAAATGTGTCATACTATGACAGACTCCTAATATTTATTTTTCCATTTTTCAGTTGTTGCTGTACAATGATCTCCTGTATTAGATAAAATAGCATCAATCACACTATGAGATATTACATCATAGCTGTCTGTCTTTACAGTGTTCTACTTGTAATATGTTTCGTCTGTTTTTTCTCTCAGGTATTGTGGTTACTAATGATGGTAATGCTATATTGAGGGAAATAGACATCGCCCACCCAGCTGCCAAGGTATGCCAGATTGTGTTGGTTGCTTGGATGTGAAAGCCAGCTGATGAGATTATCAGTCAGCCGCCACTTCTTTTCTTTACAATGGATAAATTCATGTCACTAGTCCCATATACCTAATTCTGTTGTTTGTGTGCTACTTGGCAGTCTATGATTGAACTAAGCCGGACACAGGATGAAGAAGTGGGTGATGGCACCACATCTGTCATTGTTCTGGGTATGCATGTTTTATTGTTTCCCTGTGACATCCCTGTGACATGTTGCGCATAGATCTATAGGATCACTATATATGCCACAATTCTCAAATGCATTTGTATTTGAACTGAGAAGGTGAATACTTTCTGATCATCAAACTTTTGTTGCAACCAATGTTATACGATAAGAGAAATTAGCAGTCAAAGTATGATTTTAAAGAACTCTTTGAGTCAAACCTGCCTTATATTTTGGGATGGAGTACTGGTTAAGTGGTGAAAATTTCTTACAGATCTCCATAAGATCAAATCTTTATTTTAGCCTTTTAGTTCATACTATAAACTTTTCATTTCATTCTAGCTGGAGAGATGCTACATGTTGCACAGGCGTTCATTGACAAGAACTACCATCCTACTGTTATTTGCCGAGGTAAGACTCTTTAGTTTTCAGGACTATTGTTTATTGGAGCAATACCTGACTTTCTATCTATTGATGTCTTCCTCTTATGGAACTTGTAATTTTCTCATTCCAGCATACACCAAAGCGCTTGATGATGCTATTGCTGTTCTTGACAAGATTGCAATGCCTGTAGATGTGAATGATCGTAAGTTTTCAGCAACTTCTAGTTTCTACTGGATCCCAGCATACACCAGTGAAATTAGTTCTTTCCTTCTGTGTAGACCATGTTTAATAGATTAGACTGATGTCGCTGAGTGAACCTAATGCAGGCGTGGCAATGCTTGGCCTTGTGAAGAGCTCTATTGGTACAAAATTCACTGGCCAGTTTGGTGACCTTATTGCTGTAAGCATCCTTCTTTCATGTGTAGCTTCTACTACCAACTAACCCACCTTGGAGTTTCCAGATTGATACCTTATGCTGCTACATTCAGGACCTTGCTATTGATGCTACGACAACAGCAGGCGTTGACCTTGGTCAGGGTATGCGTGAAGTTGATATCAAGAAATACATTAAAGTTGAAAAACTTCCTGGTGGTCAGTTGGAGGATTCTAGAGTCCTTAAAGGGGTTATGATCAATAAGGATGTTGTGGCTCCTGGAAAAATGAGGAGAAAGATAGTTAACCCCCGTATCATTCTGTTGGACTGCCCTGTAGAGTATAAGAAAGGAGAAAATCAGACAAATGCTGAGTTGATGAAAGAAGAAGACTGGTAAGATATCCATATGTGTAACTTTTACTAGCCATGTATACATGACTGCAGCGATCTACTGAAATACAAATTTTACCTAGCTTTAAAAAAATTTGGTAGAGTTCTAAGGTGCATTATGTGGGAAACTTTATTGCAGGCAGGTTCTGCTAGAGATGGAGGAAGAATACATAAAGAACCTGTGCGGACAAATTCTAAAATTCAAGCCTGATTTAGTCATCACAGAGAAAGGGCTTAGTGATCTCGCTATCCATTATTTGAGCAAGGCTGGTGTTAGTGCAATCCGTAGACTTCGGAAAACTGACAACAATAGGATTGCTAAAGCTTGTGGAGCAGTTATAGTAAACAGGCCTGAGGAGCTTCAAGAATCTGATGTGGGAACAGGAGCTGGCCTTTTTGAGGTCAAGAAGATAGGCGATGAATTCTTCGCCTTTATCGTTGACTGTAAAGATCCCAAGGCATGCACTGTGCTATTGAGGGGAGCAAGCAAGGATGTATTGAATGAAGTTGAGAGAAACCTCCAGGTATTTCTTCTTCCCCATTTCCATGTATGCTGTGCTGCCAAAAGTAATTCTAGAAACCTTTTTTTATTTGTTAGCAGACGCATTGAATGAACTCAGCCAGGCCCTTTATGCCTAAATGCCAGCATTCTGTTTCCTTGATGCCAGTAGAATCATTAGGACAATAGCATTGAATTTTTGGACCCTCCTGTTTTGATACAACAATAAGTTTAGGGTACCATAATGACATTCTTAATGCAGGATGCCATGTCTGTTGCAAGAAACATTTTGAAAAATCCAAAACTCCTACCTGGAGGTGGTGCTACAGAGTTGACTGTATCAGCAACACTGAAGCAAAAGAGTTCTTCAGTTGAGGGTGTCGAAAAGGTATTGTTTTGTTACTGTTGACTACATGTATTGGATATTGGTAGTTGATTAAGCCATTCATGTGGGCTGTCACTTAGTGCCACCGTGCTTTATGCTGTAACCACATATTCTGTAAAAGTGGTATGCTGTTGCTGTGTTTGGTGGGTTATTGCATGGTTCTTTGATGTTCAATATCTGATTGTTTTTTTTTATTTGTATCAGTGGCCCTATGAAGCCGCTGCTCTAGCATTTGAGGCGATTCCAAGGACTTTGGCTCAAAATTGTGGTTTGAATGTTATAAGGACAATGACGCAACTACAGGGAAAGGTAATAATCCCAAATCTCTTCTATTGATTTTGTGGCAACCTTTTATGTTTCTGTAAACTTGTCCCTGCATGGGTACATGGATTTGACAAGAAGCATCATAAGCTTGGTATTTTAGAAAAGTTGGGAGAGTATGTTGTGCGTTCTAAGTGCCTTGAAAATAAGCTTGGTAACTTATGGAAACATCTAGATATGAATTTATATTGATCTTTTTTGGGAAGTCACTGCAGTGGGACCCTGCTTAGCTTAGACCTTTGGATATAGTCGATTATGATCCAATTCCATGTGATGTAGTTTCTAAAACTCAAGTCTCCAGACATGCCTTTGTGTGGTCAGTTTTTTTATATATTTCACTACAAAAACAAGCTGTCTTAAAATCTGATTGAGTTATAAGAACACAGGCTTAATATTGGATCCAAGATGCTTGTTTGCTGCAATACTTAAAAAAATAGATGTTTAAAATTGATCTCACCTTTTGTTGCTTCAGCATGCTAATGGTGAAAATGCGTGGGTTGGCCTTGATGGAAGAAGTGGCGATATTGTTGATATGAAAGAGCGAAAGGTATGTCTCTTTTATCCTCATAAGTCCTAGTTTGACCCAATGTTCGTTATCATGTCTAAACACCACAATGTTGCCCATTTCAGATTTGGGATTCCTACAGTGTCAAAGCACAGACATTCAATACGGCCATTGAGGCTGCTTGCATGCTTTTGAGAATCGATGACATCGTCAGCGGTATCAAGAAGCAGGCTCCTGGAGCCTCAGCTCCAAAGCAACCACAGATTGAAACAGAGGGCGATGCAGATAATGAGCAGATGATCCCAGAATAGATGTTGTAGTGAACTCGCACTGAAGTTATTTACTGAGGCCAGAATAGCACGTTGAGCTGGGTTCATTTCTTTGAGTGTTTATTGGTGGCTAGGCTTAGCTTGAAAATGTTCCTGGGGTGTTTTATATAGTTGGAGTGGTCCGAGGTTATTGGGGTTTTGAAGTTTGCGCGCTGCTCATTTGGCTTTGGAATTAAACTGAACTATCATCAAGCAGCGGAACTAGTTTTTTCTTTTCCTTTTTCTTTTTGCTAACTTTCTGTTGTATGATGCAAATCTACTGTGTTTGGTAATGTTATCCTTTCATGCTCCAACCCACGAGTAAGTGAGACCGTAACCAACTTCGGTTGACAGTTGACTGATAAGTGGGCAGTTGGCCAGTTAGGGTAGCTCATTGAAGTCATTATGTAGCGAGAGTGATGTAGCGATGCGTATGTCGGGCACCTGTAAAACGTCGTCGTTGGTTACTAATTTGAACTACGTGAGGGTAAATGAACTGTGCTGTGTCTACCTGGGTTTTAATCCTTGATTTGTCATGCCGGTGTTTTCCCAAATTTTCTCCAAGATTTGAAAATGTTAAATGGCATGTTGGGAGAACTCCACTCCACATTTTTCAGTTTTACTCTTTCAATTCCATCGTAAAGTTGGGTGGATAAAAGGAGTGTTTCCACCATGGAGTTAGGGTGGATGAAAGGAATGTTCGGCTTGCAACTCCGGTTCGGTTTGTACCATTCATGGTTTTAAGTGAACTTCCTATTTTACCCTTAATGGCCTGCAGAACCTCGCTGGGCTTCGGTTTGTACAATTCATGGTTTTAGGTGAACTTTCTATTTTACCCCCTTAATGGCTTGGGGAGCCTTGCTGGGCTTCGATGGGGTGAATGCTCGTCGTGGGCTGCATACGCTGAGGACCCTGAGGTGCATCACGTTGCACGTGCGTTCAGGACTTCAGCTGCCACGGCGTTCAGGTGTTGTTCGTGACGTTTTTTTTCCAATTGCAATATAAAATTTGTATCCAAAACATTTGTCTAATTCAATCTGCTTCTGATCTGCTTGCTGACGCGCGGGCAGAGAAGCAGCGCACACACGTCTTAGCCAGAGGGTGACGGAGATGCAGATCACGACGCCGACGCTGCCCCCAAAAGAAGCCCCGGCACTCCGGTAGTTGCGCCCAGCCCCGACGAGCGCGGCGCCACGTCCACCCGCGTACCGCCGCGCACGCAATCCCGATGCGGTGGTGGATGAATCTGCCGGCGTGCTACCCAGCGCCGCAGCGCCCCGCGCCAGTGTGGCGCACAGCAGCGGAGGCTGCCTGCGTGCAGCAGTGACGCCCAACTGCTCGCGTGGCGCCTCGCGAGGCGGCCGTGGACGCCGCCGCGATGCAGCTCGACGCGGAGGCACCCGGCCTCCTGCGTGTAGCCTCGCGCAGTGGAGGAGGAGGTCGGCGGCGCACACCCCCAACGCGGCAGTGGAGACCTCGCCGAGCTCCGCAGCAGCGACCTCGCAGTCTGGCCCTGGAAGAACGAGAATGAAACTCGTTCCTAGCTGGCCTGGCCTGTGGCCTGATTTTACATCTGGCAATGCAAACTGGCACATGTGTCTAGGCAACCAAACGTCCACTCGTGAACGGCCATATGCATGTAGATAAAACCAAACAAACGCTTCTTGCATCTCAGCAACCTGGCTCACCCAAATGCAGCTATCCAATCAGGCCTTACAGTTGGCCCCTAGCTCCAATTTTTTTTAGCTAGAGTTTACAGAGTTGTATTTATTTAGCTTGACAAAGTTGGAGCGGAGCTCTCTCAAATACCCTCAAGTGGTAGGCAATATTTCTATTGGCAGTTAGGCAACCTGACCATTAATTTTGAGGTGTGTCGACTTTTTTTTTCTTATACCGTGTTCTAAAAGAGGGTAAAGCAGAGTCCTAGTCAGTGGTCAAACTGTTCATCTTGTAGTTTTGTAGTTTCTAGTCTTTCGCAGTGAACCCAGTGATAGTCATAGACGTCATATACCTTTGGATTCATGAAATCCTAATTGCAAAATATTTAGATCCTTTCTCTGGAATGAAAGATTTTTACATGGAATATTGAATTTCACCCAAAAAACATAGAATTCGGAGAAAGAATCTCCATTCCAAAAAAGGCATTAGTCCATCTCTAACGGAATATGTAAATAGATATGCAAAACATTGTTACGACAGATAGAGCAGAGTAATACGAGTAGTGAGATGGATATGTTGTTGAGATGGTCTTAGTTTGATGGTGCATTCACTATCAATTTAAAAAAAAAGATTTTACCATTGTTTTTGCAATGATGTTATACACTTAGACTATCTCCAACCGATTGCCTAAAACTCATTGTCTATCACTATTCCAACCACCCATCTCTCTGTCTACAGTAACGCTACAGTGTCATTTTGTACTATAGGCAGTCAATATGTCTACTCCGTTGAGGATGACCTTACACTAGAATAGGCAATCATGAGAACCAAGAGGGTAATAACGATAAGGAGCAATTACTTTGAATTTGCTCCTTTAGTAAAATTTCGTTCTCGGCATTCAATGTACTTGAATTTTCATTTCGTGTGGTTCCAATAACTGATTCAATGATTCAAAGCTCTCTTGGTCAAATGCATATGTATTCTCCACCTTAAAATTAATGATGAATTCCTAAAATAAAAAAGGGTCACTTTTCTTGTCAAGTGACTGATTTTTTTATCTACTTCCTCCATCCCACAAAATAAAGCGTGCATGTATTTGGCACGGTCTTTAAAGCAAAACTTTGACCACTTGTTTCTTTCAAAATATGACATCAATAAATATCAAAGTATCATCACCTAAAATACTTTTGAATATGGATTCAAATATATAACATGCATACACTAAAAGTTTATATATTTTTACTAAATTGTTAAATTGTTAGTCAAAGATTTCAAAGTTTGATTTTTTTAATTACATGCACGCCTTATTTTATGAGATGGAGGGAGCATCAGTCAACTATATTGGTCATTGGATCTCCATCCAACGGAACCCACCAACATTACTCTCCTCCCTCTCTTCTTCCTCCCTTAGCCCACCTCCTGCACGATGCCGCCGCGATGCGAACGTGCGACCGCTGCCCACCCCCGTCCCTCACGCCACCACCAGCCCGACCGTTGGCGCCTCCTCGATGCCGTGGTCTCCCGCCCGCTGGCCGCGGTCGTTGGCTCCCATCGCCCCGCTCCATGCCATCCGCCATCGCCTTCCACTAACCTAGGGGCCGCCTCGCCCCACCGCCACCCCTCCCCAAACACCTTCTTCCCTCGCTTGATCGGCGGCGAGGTGCTGTCTGTCTCTCTGCCGCCTAGCGCCCGCTACCACCGCCAAGACGGCAGCCACCCCAGCCCTCCCCTCTAAGGCCGAAAGTAGAGAAGACCCAGCCAGCGAACCCCTAACACGAAGAGAAGACGACGGTGCCGATGAGCCCTTCTTCTCCGCGAGGTCGCATTGCGATAGCGGAGGAGGAGGCACACCAGAGCAACCTCAACTGATGCAGGTGCTAAGAATCGACTCAACCGAGTAAATCTGAATAGAAAATGTGTTTTCGGTGTTTTAATTATTGATTGTTTGATTTTTTAACACTAACTTCAATCAGTTCTATTATTTAGTCAATTTTGTAAAATATGAAAAAATTCAACTAATGCTTACTATATATTATATTATAAACTAAGTTAGTAAAAAGAAACGATACTTTTATTTTTTGGATAATTGGTCTAAATTGGTGTATAAAAATTCAAATGATTTATAATTTGGAATTGAGAAATAAATCCAAATTCAAAGAAAAGGATAGGGATGTAAACATATATCATTCATATAGTCTTCTTTTTTCCATGGTGAGGGATGTCACATGTATTTTTTCATCCAAATTCATATCCTTATTTGTGCGGTTGAGTTTACTAAAATTCATAAAAAAACAAACCCACGCGAAAAAACTTTCAATAAGCCCCTTACCTTCCTCGTCTCTTCGTTCCACGCCCAGTGAAATCCAAACCCACGCGAAGAACCCAAGGAAGCCCCTCCCAGAATTCCCCAACCCGCCATGCCCGACTCCGCCGATCCCCTCCCCACGCAACCCTCGTCGGATCCGGACATGCCGCCGCGGAAGCCCCTCGCTGCCGCCGGCGGCAAGCTCAAGAAGCCCCTCACCGACAAGCAGCGCGCCGCCGCGGAGCAGCGCCTGGCCCACCTCCGCTCCCACCTCCACTTCCGACCCCTGGACCACCCCAACGCCGGAACCCGTGTCCTTCCGCCGCCCCACGAGGCGGCCCTTCGCGCCCTTGGCCTCCTCGACTTCGCCCTCCTCGACCTGCACTCCGCTGCCCCGCGCCCCGACCTCGTCGCCCCGCTTATCGCCTACTACGATTCAGTCAACAAGCGCAGCTTCGTCGACGGCGTCCGTGTCTCCGTCTCCCGCCACATCCTCAGCCGCGCGCTCTCCCTACCGTCCAAACCCGTCGCCGGGGTGGCGGCCCCATCCGACGTGGACCCCGCAGCGGCGGTCCCTGCGGTTATGCAGCTCCTGCAGGATCACGTCTTGCTCCCGTTCCAGGGGGATGAGGACGACATCAGCATACTGCCGCAGGAGGTGGCCGCCGCGCAGGAGGCGGTCAGGGAGGGGAATGCGCACAGGGTTGACTGGGCGGGCCTGATCTGGGGCCTCGTCGAGAAGGAGATTCTCGAGTTGCCCAAGAGGGACGACGGGGTGTGCTACTACGGGCCACATCTGCAGAGGCTTATTAGGTTCCAAAAGCCCAAGCTTTTCGAGCCCTTGGAGCAAGAGGACAGAGGGGACGTTGTCATGGAGGCATCTGCAGATGTGGAGATGGATGAGGAGGATGGGGATGCAGATGTGAAAAGCAAGAGCTTGGAGGAGCTGGATATGGGGGATGGGGATGCATATAAGGATGTGAGGAGCAAGAGCTTGGAGGAGTCAGAATTGGGGAATGCAGACCCAAGGAATGAGGGCTTGGATGAGTTGGAGATGAAGGGTGTTGTTACAAGGAACAAGGTCTTGGAAGAGTTGGGTTTGGTGGATGTAGATGCCAGGAACAACAATATGGAATTGGAGGCAGTCGATGAAGATGTAAAGAGCAAGGGCTTGAACGAATCTGAGATTGTGGATGAGGACGTGAGGAGCAAGAGTGTAGATGAATCAGAGGAGGTGGACGAGGATGTTCAGGGTATAGGCTTGGATGAAACAAACGCAGTGGATGACCATGCAAATGGCACAGACTTGAATGGATTAGGTTTGGGATTTGTGGCAGCTGAAGCGTTGCCTGCCGTACATGAGGCGATGCCTAAAAACGATGAGGATATGGCAGAGGCACCACCAGCTGAGAGCGTTGATGTGGCCGGTGGTGATGATGCTGCAGTGGCCACAGAAGAGGATGGTAAAGAACCCTTGGTGGAGACAGTAGCTGTGGCACAGGAGGAAGTGGTGACTGCAGCAGAGGTGGGGATTGATGAGGCTGAAGGGGTGGTGGTGGAGACAGTAGCTGTGACACAGGAGGAAGTGGTGGCGGTAGCAGAGGATGTGGGGGATGAGGAGGCTGAAGGGGATGAAGAGAAGGATGAAATGGGGTTGAGCTTGGGATTTAACTCTACAAATGGTTATAATAGTATGGATGTGGAAGAGGAAAGGAATATTGAGGATCTGGATGAAGATGAGGATGACAGTGGCAATGAAGAGGTGGAGTCATCGGAGGATGATGCCTTTGAGGTTAATGGTGGAGAGGAGATGAGTTGGAGAATTGGGGATGACAAGGCGGATGAGGGAATGGCACATTGCTTACAGCGCTGTAACACATTTGGGGGCATGGAGTTTGAAAATTTGAATAAAGGGGAGGCCGATATGAGAGATGATTTGAAGTTTGATGATTTCTCTGCGAGGGGTTCTTTGGAAAGGATGACATCATCAAATCTCCTCCAAGCTATGAATTCAATTCCTTCGTCATACAATGTAACAGAGAATGTGCATGACCTATCTTCTGGGGATTTCTTGGCTATGGGGGCTGATGCACATAAGGGTGGAGTGGACCTGGGACCAGGGAGCTCATATCTATTTGGGAATAATGGTAAGAGGCACATTGATGATATTGATGGGTACAGTGGCAATATGCAGGTACAAGAGCAGTTTCCCGAGTCCAATCAGCAAAAGAGGATGCGCCATTGCAACAATAGCAACATATCATCTGGATCAGAAATTTTCAATGTAAACTTTTCATTGCCTATACAGAACTTGATGGGTGAGGCAAGCAGGCTCTATGAGCAGAAGGAGCAAGAACTTCGTAATTTGCAGTTTGAGAAACAACATTGGTCTGACTTAATGCAGCAGAAGGAAGCCATTATCCAATCCCTAAACTCAGCTCGGTTGGAGCAACATAATAAGCATCAAACAGAGCTTAGACGCTTTGAGCATGATCTGAATGTTATGGCCCAGCTGGTCACTGCCTACAAAAAAGCTTTGAAACAGACCCGGGCTTGTTTCGATAAGTACAGGAAGGAGTTCCCATGTAACAAGCCTCTCTATGGTGATGTTACCGGTGGTGGTGGTCTTGTTCTTAGTGTGAGGGAATTGGAGAGGAGGCGATTTGAGGAGCAGCAGCAAAAACTTGCTCTGGCAAATGAAATGATTGAAAAATTTCAATATGAATGGTTCTCAAAGATTAATGAGTGGGACCTCTCTATCAACTCGCTGTGGAGAAGAATGGAAGGGCTGTATAAGGAGATTGATCTTCTTAAAGAAAGCAGAAGAGCAAGATTTGCTACCCCAGCTACAGAGGAATGTACCCCAGCTACAGGGGAATGTACCCCAGCTACAGAGGAATGTACCCCAGCTACAGGGGAATGTACCCCAGCTACCGAGGAATGTACCCCAGCTACAGGGGAATGTACCCCAGCTACCGAGGAATGTACCCCAGCTACAGAGAAATGTATCCCAGCTACAGAGGAATGAGTTCCCCGACATTCAGCGGTATGTGCAATAGCATACAAAAGTAGTCTACTGTAATCCTGGCAGTCAAAAAAGGCTTGGGTTTTGGAAAATAACATGTTTTATGCATGGATGAAATTTTATTACTTACCTTTTTATTCATAGAGTACACATTGCATGCGCATCAGACTATCGGTAGAATGCTAAATTATCATTTGCACCGTTTTGCTGCTACTTTCTAGCACCTCTTTTAATTAAATACAAGAATAAATAATGGAAAAACTACTACCTTCATTTTTTAATATAGACCATTCGTCTTATTAACAAATTTTACACAAATATAGAGAAATGTAAGTCATACTTGAAGCATCACTGATGATAAAAGAAGTCATAACAAAATGAACTATTGTTTTTTTGAATAAGAAGAATAGTCAAACATCAGTCGGAAAATCAACTTTATTATATATTAAAAGTTATTATGACAAACAAAATAGCCTGCTTTACCGTGCAATGTTCACTGCTTGCCTTTATTTATTATAAAGTTTCCCATTGAACTGCTACATCTCGGAATTAGTAGGGACATGTTATGTCTCCTTTTGTTTTGGGCTTTTGGCTTGTTAGCAACCATTTTGGTTGTTTGAGTTATCAGATCTACATGTATAATTGGACTGAGTATATGTTATGCTATAATATTTTACTAGACTTACTAGTATCCTTGATAGGTGAATGCTTAATTAAATCACATGTCAAGTTGGTTGGGTTCTGTTATGACCGGCATCCAGTACCAAAGGAGGCAGGCCCAAAGTGGCTAGACGTCATATAGGGGTCTAGGGGCCTATGGGCCTGATTATCTTAGGGTTTCATTAAGTCTTCGAGTCTATAAGTATTTGGGCCATTAGGGACAGCCCAGTTAGGGAATTATATATACTTGTAATAGGACCATAGGATAATGAAGCAAGAGCAATCTGTTATTGCCGGCTTCCCTCAGGAAGCCGGGAGAACCCTAGCCCTCGCCTTCCTGTCTCCCTGCGCGCACCAGCAGCAAGGACGGCGCCCCAGCGCCGTCTCCCTCATCGCCTCCCAGCTCCTCATCCCTATTCCCTGCGCTCAATCCCCGGTAGGATCCGTAATCCTACCAATTTGGTACCAGAGCCATCTGATCCTCCGGCCACCATGAGTTCCCCACCACCAGCTCCATCCGCCGCCGTCTCCCCACCACCTTCCTCCGCCCCACCACCATCGCTGCCCCTCGCCACCTCCCCCACCGGCATGTCCACCACCCTCCCCACCATGACCAACGAACAGTTGACGGCGTCCCTCCTCCACTTCTCCAATAACTTGGCGGCCATGCACTCCGATGTCACCGCCATGCAGTCCGCCATGTCCGCGCTGCACTCCGAGGTGGCGGCGCTGTCGGCCTTCCTGCTGGCCCCCCGGCCCCCGCCGCCGTCCCTGCCCTCGCCAACCGCGGCCGTCGCGGCCCTGGCCTCGCCTTCGTTGCCGGCCCTCACAGCCACAGCGGACGCCTCGCAGCCGGTGGGCGTTCCGCTCCACCACCTGCCCTTCCCGCGGTCGCCGTCGGAAATCCCGGCCTGGGCACGGGGCTCCGCACCGCCACCAATCTACTCCACCTCACCGCCGATCACCACGACGGTGCCGCAGCCGGCGCCTACGGCCGCCCCGGCGCTCTCTGGAGGCGCGCCGTCCCAGGACGTCCCTTACGGGGGGGTGGACGGGCCCCAGCTCTCCTCCCCGCTAGGCGTCCCCTTCATCCGCCCCCTCCGAGACCAGTCGGGCTTCGCGCCCGGCCGCGATCCGCCTCCACCGAGGTTCTACAAGCTCGAGTTCACCACATACGACGGTTCGGTGGATCCCCTGAACTGGCTCAACCACTGCGAACAATTTTTTCGGGGCCAACGCACCATGGCTTCAGATCGTACGTGGTTGGCCTCCTACCACCTCACCGGCGACGCCCAGACCTGGTACTATGCCCTCGAGCAGGAGGAGGGCATGCCATCATGGCAACGATTCCGCGAGCTTTGCTCCCTTCGCTTCGGGCCGGTGATCCGTGGCACACGCCTGACCGAACTCGCCCGGCTGCCGTTCACCTCCACTGTGCAGGAGTACGCCCAGAGGTTTAGCGCGGTCCTATGCCATACCAGCACACTCTCTAGGCCCCAGAGGGCCGAGCTCTTTGTGGGCGGACTGCCGGACCACATCCGCATCGATGTGGAACTCCGTGAGCCGCACGACCTCCAGACGGCCATTTACCTCGCCCGGGCGTTCGAAGCCCGCGCGGCGGCAACCCCCGTGATGCCCGCTGCGCGCCCAGGTCGCTTCCCCGGCCGTCCCGGGCTGCAGGCACCGCCCCGGGCGCCACTACTCGCTCCAGCACAGCAGCTGGCCGCGCCAGGGGCTGGTACGACTTCTACAGCAGCACCAGGCGGTCCCCAGCGCCACCTCCGGCGCCTGTCTCCGGCAGAACAGCAGGAGCGCCGTCGCCAGGGCCTTTGCTTCAATTGCGACGAGCAGTACGTTCGGGGCCATGTCTGCAAGCGCCTGTTCTATCTTGAATCGGCGGACTACATCGACGACGACGGAGGAGCCTCCGGCGGAGGGCGCCTCGGCCGCAGCCCCAACCGGGGAACATGTGGCGGCGGCTGTGGCCGGGGACGCCACCGATGCGGCGCCGGACCCCACGGTCTCCCTCCACGCCATCGCCGGGATCCGCACCGGGCAGGCCATGCTGCTGCCGGTGCACATCCAGGGCCGCCGCTGCGTGGCGCTACTCGACTCCGGATCCACGTCCAACTTCCTCAACGCCGACGTCATCCGCGACCTCCAGCTTCCCACCGACCCACGCCCATCGCTACGCGTGCTGGTGGCCAACGGGGATCGCGTGCCGTGCCAAGGCGTGGCCCGGAACGTGACCCTGACGGTCGACAAGGAGCAGTTCACCATTGGCTGCTACGGCATCGCCCTCGGGACCTTCGACCTCATCCTCGGGGTGGCCTTCTTGAAGACCCTGGGCCCCGTCTTGTGGGACTTCGCCGACATGCGCCTGTCCTTCACCCGCGACGGGCGGCGTGTGCACTGGGACGGCCTCCGGCCCTGTGGTGATCCTCGGCCGGGGCCAACAGTGCACGCGGCTACCGCCACCGGCGAGCAACCCCTACTGGACGCCCTCCTCCAGCACTTCGAGGACGTCTTCCGTGAGCCGCACGGCTTGCCGCCGGCCCGGCCCTACGACCACCGCATCCACCTGCTCCCAGAGACAGCCCCCGTGGCGGTGCGCCCCTACCGCTACCCTCAGTTGCAGAAGGATGAGCTGGAACGGCAGTGTGCGTCTATGCTGGCACAGGGCATCATCCGCCCTAGCACGTCGCCTTTCTCCGCCCCGGTGCTCCTGGTCCGGAAGGCCGACAAGTCGTGGCGCTTCTGCATCGACTATCGCGCCCTCAACGCTCGGACGTCCAAGGACAAATTTCCCATCCCGGTGGTGGACGAGCTCCTGGATGAGCTCCACGGAGCGCGCTTCTTCACCAAACTCGACCTGCGCTCGGGCTACCATCAGGTGCGGATGCACCCGGATGACATCGCGAAGACGGCGTTCCGCACGCACCATGGCCACTATGAGTTCTTGGTCATGCCGTTCGGCCTGTCCAACGCCCCGGCCACATTCCAGGCCTTGATGAACGACGTGCTTCGACCGTACCTCCGCAGGTTCGTGCTTGTGTTTTTTGATGACATCCTCATCTACAGCACTTCGTGGGCCGAGCACCTTCAGCACGTCAGCGTCGCCCTCGGTGCCCTTCGCACCCACCACCTCCACCTCAAGCGCTCCAAGTGCTCGTTCGGGGCGCCGTCAGTCACCTACCTCGGGCACGTGATCTCGGCCGACGGCGTCGCCATGGACGCCGACAAGGTGGAGGCCGTGGCGTCCTGGCCGGTGCCGCGGTCCCCCCGGGGCCTCCGCGGTTTCCTGGGGCTCGCCGGGTACTACCGGAAGTTCATCCGGGATTTCGGCGTCATCGCGGCGCCCCTCACCAGGCTCCTGCGGCGCGACTCTTTCACATGGGACGCCGAGGCTGCCGCGGCCCTCCAGGCGCTCAAGAGCGCTTTGACCACAGGCCCGGTCCTCCAGATGCCGGACTTCGACAGGGCCTTCATCGTCGACTGCGATGCGTCCGGCGTGGGGTTCGGCGCCGTTCTCCACCAGGGCGCGGGACCCCTCGCCTTCTTCAGCCGGCCTTTTGCTGGCCGCACCTCAAGTTGGCGGCGTACGAGCGCGAGCTGATCGGCCTGGTGCAGGCTGTGCGCCACTGGCGTCCCTATCTCTGGGGGCGCGCCTTCATCGTCCGCACCGACCACTATAGCCTGAAGTTCCTCCTCGATCAGCGCTTGTCCACGGTTCCGCAGCATCAGTGGATCAGCAAGCTCTTCGGCTTCGACTTCGTCGTCGAGTACCGCCCAGGCCGGCTGAACACGGTGGCGGACGCTCTCTCTCGGCGTGACGCCGAGCACGTGCAGATCCCAGCGGGGACCGCTGGGGTGGCGACCTGCGCCATCTCGGGCCCTTCTTTCGCCTTCCTCGACGACATCCGCGCCGCCGTCCGGGACGCGAGCGACGCCCAGCACCTTCTGCGACGCCTGCAGGCCGGCGAGCTGCAGGGCCCGTGGCGCCTAGACGACGGCCTCCTCTTGCACGCTGCCAGGGTCTTCGTGCCGGACCACGGCAACCTACGCTCCCAGGTGCTACGCCTCGCCCATTCAGTCGGGCATGAGGGCATCCAGAAGACGCTGCACCGGCTCCGCTCTGATTTCTACATCCCGGGTGATCGCGCGTTGGTCCAGGCATGGATCCAGGCCTGTACGACCTGCCAACGGAACAAGACGGAGACACTCCGCCCCGCCGGCCTGCTGCAGCCCCTCGAGGTGCCGTCCCAGGTGTGGGCCGACATCTCCCTCGACTTCATCGAAGGGCTACCCAAGGTCGGTGGCAAGTCCGTCATCCTCACCGTCGTCGATCGATTCTCCAAGTACGGTCACTTCATCGCGCTCGGCCACCCCTACACCGCGGCATCCGTTGCGCGTGCCTTTTTCGACGGCATCGTCCGGCTGCACGGGTTTCCCTCTTCCATCGTCAGCGACAGGGACCCGGTGTTCACCGGACATGTGTGGCGCGACCTGTTCCGGATGGCCGGCGTCCAGCTGCGCATGAGCACGGCATTCCATCCCCAGACGGACGGACAGACGGAGGTGGTTAACAAGGTCATTGCCATGTATCTCCGCTGTGTGACAGGCGATCGGCCGCGCGCATGGGTGGACTGGCTACCGTGGGCGGAGTACTGCTACAACACCGCCTACCACACAGCCCTCCGCACCACGCCCTTTGAGGTGGTCTATGGCCGGCCGCCGCCGCCGATTGTGCCGTACACGCCGGGGAGCGCACGCACGGAGACGGCCGACGTCCTCCTCCGCAGCCGCGACGACATTCTGGCGGAGGCACGCCAACGCCTGCTCCAAGCGCAGCAACTCTCCAAGAAGTACTACGACGCCGCGCATCGTGACTTGGAGTTTCAGGTGGGCGACTGGGTCTGGTTGCGCCTGCTGCACCGGACGGCTCAGTCTCTGGACGTCAAGACCAAAGGGAAGCTGGGTCCACGCTACGCCGGGCCGTTCCGCGTGCTGGAGCGCATTGGGGCGGTGGCCTACCGGCTGCAGCTCCCGGCAGGCGCCCGCTTGCATGACGTATTCCATGTTGGCCTGCTGAAGCCACACAAAGGCGACCCTCCTGCCGAGCCAGGCCCCCTGCCTCCGGTGCTTGAGGGTCGGCTGCTGGCCGCGCCGGCATCCGTCCTCCGTGCGCAGCTCCGTCGGGGCGCCTGGCACCTCCTCGTGCAGTGGCAGGGCCAACCTCCGGAGGAAGCAACATGGGAAGTGCTCCAAGAATTCCGCGACCTCTACCCCGACTTCCAGCTCGAGGACGAGCTGTTTGCGCAGGCGGGGAGAGATGTTATGACCGGCATCCAGTACCAAAGGAGGCAGGCCCAAAGTGGCTAGACGTCATATAGGGGTCTAGGGGCCTATGGGCCTGATTATCTTAGGGTTTCATTAAGTCTTCGAGTCTATAAGTATTTGGGCCATTAGGGACAGCCCAGTTAGGGAATTATATATACTTGTAATAGGACCATAGGATAATGAAGCAAGAGCAATCTGTTATTGCCGGCTTCCCTCAGGAAGCCGGGAGAACCCTAGCCCTCGCCTTCCTGTCTCCCTGCGCGCACCAGCAGCAAGGACGGCGCCCCAGCGCCGTCTCCCTCATCGCCTCCCAGCTCCTCATCCCTATTCCCTGCGCTCAATCCCCGGTAGGATCCGTAATCCTACCAGGTTCATGCTAGGAATATAGTTGGATTGTTTTAAGGTATATTTTATTAAGAATTTAAGATATATACCTGATCGTCAATTTCTGATATATAAGGTTTCGCAAGTCAGCATATGGTGTGTATACTTTGAATACTTAATCTGTAGATAACTTGTGATTCATGGGGATTGTTGGGGAATAGCAATCGTGACTGTACCAGAATGAAAATTGTGTTATCCATGTTCTTTGTTTTAGTCAGAAGTTTGATCTTAGAATACCTGTCCAAACACTAAGCATTTCTAAAGCTAGGTTAAACTCTACCAGGAACAGCTTGGAGTATAATTGTCTGTTTGTGGGTTGGGACTGGGGAAGAAATGTACATGGTTGGACATGGGTTTATACCAGACTTAGTCTAGGTTTATTACAAATGTATTAGTGTCACATTCACTTGATAATCTCGATATAGTAGTATTTGCTTAGTTCTTTTTCAAAGTTTGAAATGCTTAACTGAATATTATCCAAAAGTATATATTATATATGGGGAGAGTAACATAACAATCACTCCATGACTTGTATATATATCAGAAATTAGACTGTATGGCCATTGCAACACTTGGTTCCAGTTATAGTATTTAAAGTTTTAAACACAAGTTATGTTAGATTATTTACATTTCAGTATTTAAACTTTCGTGGCAGTCAGCCAGTGTTATATTATTTACTTTAACGATCAAATCACAATGCTGTTTGGCTAGTTTCACCTTGAATTCAAAGTTGAGCACTTGGATTGTTTGCAAACCACAATTTGGGTACAAATCGTCCCTGAAACTATAGCTAATTGTTTGCAGAAAAGGAAATATTCAAAAAGAGCTGCTTGAAAAGTTTCTAAATGATATTGTGGAGGGACATTCTTAGTTTCAAAGTGACCCTAGTTTGATAGAGATCTCTTGAGGTCATTGATAAATTGCTGTTGCTGTCAAGATTACGTATTGATTGTCAGCCCTTGGTTGCTGGACATCTGGAATGGAGCGGTTCCATCCCAAATTCACCTCCGTTTGGTTGCTGGACATCTGGGACGGGGAAATCCCCGATAGGGAATATTCGGTGTAGATGCCGGACCTGAGCATTCCAATTTTTCAGTGGAACGCAGCCGTCCCACGCGACGGCGTCGCCTTCCATCTTCTTCATCCTCGCACCCTCCTGCTCACCTCCCTGTTGCCGGACCGGTGAGGCCAATGCTGGGCAGCGCGGCCGGCGGGTGAGGCCGCGGTGGGGCTTCCCGACCGGCGGGACGAGTGAGGGCGCATCGGCGGTGGCTCGCGTCGGCGACGGCCCGGGGTGG
The DNA here is from genome assembly GCA_030272315.1 of Paspalum vaginatum. Taxonomy (NCBI): domain Eukaryota; kingdom Viridiplantae; phylum Streptophyta; class Magnoliopsida; order Poales; family Poaceae; genus Paspalum; species Paspalum vaginatum. The sequence continues at coordinate 13,627,552 of CM059021.1, read as the reverse complement.
CGAGCGCGAGGCGGCAAGCGCCATCGACGGCCTGGGGCGGCGAGCGCCGTCGGTGAGCGCCATCGACGGCTCGAGGCGGCGACGGCCCGTGGAGGCTCACGTCGGAGACTCCAGCGGCCGTGCACAGCGGCGGGGCGGGCGTGGCGGCGGGATGGGGGCGGCGGAGAGGATGAGCGTAGGGTGGTGGCCATGGGAGGTGGGCAGGGGAGAGAAGAGTGGGAAAAAACGTTTGTATGACAGGTGGGTCCCCCATTTGATGGGTAGTACACGGTGTTAGAGCTGCTGCATTCTTGTCCTCAAACCAAACACAAAAATGGAGCCGTTCTATCCTCTCAACCAAACACATAATGGAATCGTTCTATCCCAGAATACATGAACGGAGCCACTCCATTCCACCATGTCCACCAATCAAACGCCACCTAAATTCAAATAAGAGCAAGGCTAATAGAGGAGCCAACTGAAGGCTCCATACCCTTGCCACATCATCAAAAGCCAACAATAAAACCAATACATACAGTAAGCTTACTCTTAGATGACTCTAAATTGAAACTAAGAGGAACTTTAATAATAGAGCCTAGACTCTATCTTGTTGCCATGTCACATTGAGACATAGAGTTAACGTAAAGTTTACTCATATAATAAGGAGGTTGGCTCTTGCATGAGAGCCCATTTCTCACCTTTTCCCATGTCTCTCTCCTCCACATAGGCAAAAATGACATGTAAGCAGACCATTAGCCCACTATTATACTTGCTTTAAAGCTGAAAAATATTTAATGTTTGGAGAGAGAATCATTTGGATTGGCTGGAGAAAGAAAGAACCAGCCTTAACTCCTGTAACGGACTGCAAGCAGCCAAGCAGGCTTTTTCTCCTCATAGCATGCGCTGAGCTAGGCTCCTGATGAAGCACCCGCTTTCTTCTCTCTTGTGTTCTTGCCCTGCCGTCTAGGATTTTGGTGACGTGGAACTGTCTGGAGGCTGTCTAGTCAGCCTTATTATACTTGCTCTAAGAAAATGTAGGCTTGTACCAACTACTGATTCCCTGTCCCAGCAGGCTGGACAAGTTCATGATTTGTTGTTCTACTAATTCTTTTAAAAGAAGCCAATGGTAGAACTTTAATCTTGTGAGAAAATACTAAGGTTTTGTAAATGTATTGGAATGAAGGAGTGGTCATTGCCTCACTGGCTGAGGTCCTGATTTTCTGGGGCTCAGCTTCTGGCATTCTCTTTCGACAACAATCTTAGTTTTCTAAAAATCATCTGGGCCCATAAAAATTTGGGAGGGTTATGTAAGAGTGTTCAAGACCTATTTCAAGTAAACTGAAAGCAAGCCAGTCAGAGTTCAACATTCATATGGTTGGGTAATTAGATATAGTTTTAATCTTTTTGTAGTTTCGAAGTTTTCTTTTTCCATAATTGGAATCCAACTAACAGTAAGCATGAGGTGCATAGATCCCAGGATTTTGTACTTAAGCAATTCCCTTTATTTTACATATTATTTTGATAAATAAAATACAAACAAGCATGACTGCATGAAACCACCAACATTAATATTGTGTTCTTATCTTATGTTTGCTGTGGCTTGTATTTTTTATAGAATTTGCTTTCTACATTTATTGGATAATAATAACATTTCACATGAGCTGAAAATCTCCCATCTTTTTCCTTATCAGGTTCAGATGTGAAAATGACTCCAGCTACTGCCTTACCCCTCTGCCGGATCTTTTGATGTCAATGAGCGCACACGCTAGCAGTTGTGGCTACCTGGTGGTACATACTGTAGTAAAGATAAAGCATGTCACATTTAACTCAGGTTGTATCTTCATGTGGAGACGTTTTAATGATTAGTGCTTAGCTTAGATGCATTTAGTGTTTCTTGATCTATATTGAGGTGTGCATTAATATCCTTTTTTTTGGCATTTAAATCGCTGATCATGCATTTACGTGGTAGTATGCCCTTCGGAAATGGATGCAAAGAGTGCAGGTTAGTGGAACCACATGTCCTCAGGGTCATCCGCTTGACTACAGGTAATATTAACTTGGGTTCTGCACGTCTTCAGTCACATGTGCTGACTGCTGATACTGCTTGGTCGCAAACAAGGTTCAGGTACCATAGGTCATGTGCTGGTTGTTGCATTTGGCTCCAGTGGCTTGAGGAATCATGGTTGTTGAGGTACTCGCTCTGGTCACAAATATATGGCGTTTTTTAGTTCAATTTTGAGCTAAGAAACGTTATATGTATATATGTTACTGGGACGAGGTAGTATAATATTACCAACTCCTGGTTTTCTGAAGACGGGGTATGGTGTTGCTTTGAACTAAATAATTTAAAGGTGTCCACTGTCCAAGTTGATGAACTGCATTAAAAATGCCTTGAGAAAGAGAATACAGTTGGATTCCCTGCTTCCGGAAAGCCAAAGGCCCACAAGGGATGGCAGTGGGATTCTACCATGGATTCTGGATAAATACAAGCATACAGTGGGATTTGTCTCACACTGTTCCTTTAAGATTTTGAATAGATTCATTTATTTTTTCATAAATGTTTTGTATATGTCTAGATTTATCTATATCGGTCCAAACATGGACAGGTAGAAAAAAAAAAGGCTAAAATGAACTATGATTTGGGATTTGGGACGGAGTATACTGTATAGCATGGGATAGCCTATGAGAAGTTGGCAGAGAACATTGCAGTCAGAAACTGATTACATTCTTTCATGGATCAAAGAACTCCCAGAATCATATGGATAAGCATTCTAGTATGTTTCTCATAGTGACGCGACGAAGAGCTAGTCGTAGCTTAGAATTCTCTTTTTGCCTGTGTCAGCATTTTTTGTGGGCTTTTGTCATCCATCAATTTCCTAGCCTGCGCGGGGCCGATCTTGCCATGGAAATTAATTGGATTTTCGATCTTTTTTGCAAATCGAATTTCAATCTAGGAGGCTAACGTTGTCATGAACGGGACCGAACGATTATCGAAACATCTCCCATCCAGAAACGCTCGAGTTCTGCTTCATGTCATCCCGGATTGTTGCAAAACAGATTAACGCTATGAGTTTCATATCATCTCGTGAATCTGTTTTACAATTAACGCTATGGTTATTTACATGTACCTTGTGAAGTTGTCAAGTGTCAAGGTTTGGCAGGCTTGACATCTCTACCTAAAGTTCACGGAAGGAAAAATATTCGTGCTCAAAGGAACACGCATCTTCCTTGTCTATCTCAAGATGCCTGTCCTTGTTCTGTAGGCCTTGCCTAACGTTCCAAATCGTCTTAGCCTAACTCTCTTCAGACAAGGAAACACGCCAAGGTATAATTCGGAACACACCTGGTGTTTTTCACGACTTTGGGATCTGTTCATAAAGGAACATCTGGCATGTCGTTCATACTTCATTAAAAAAAATTCACAAGGGCTTGGATCCTCTGAATGGTTATGAGAACTTTCTGTGCTCGTGGCCCTGCAACTTGTCAAAGCTAGTCAAGATCTTAGAACTTGCTGGGGTATCGATAAAATTGAGCGCCATAAATCAACCGTCAAATTTAACATCATGAATCTGTTTTGCAACAATCCGTGATGAACTTCCATGGGATGTGGAAACTCATTTCATATTCACACTTTTACTCCTAGTTACAAATTAGAGATGTTTCTGGTATGGACTTGGACTTAACAACACAATTTTGATTAGGACTTTGTAATACATCTATAAAATTAGAAAAAAAATATGGATTGTTTATTTGGGGGACAAATCTACCCATATTAGTTTCGAATATCCGACATGAAATGTAGTTTTGCAATCAAAATATAGAAACGTTGACTACAGGCGATCTAAAACATCTAAAACATCAGGAAAAAGTCTACATGACCCCTTGCCCCTGGACTTAGTGGAATAGATCACACTCCGAACTGGAAAACCAGATTTCTTACACCTTAAACTTTTTGAAACCGGACAAATCATTCTTGGGCAGTTTGTATGAGTTGTTTTGCCATTGTGGCACACATGTCAGAGCCACCTCAGTATACATGTGGCGCATGGCCCACTTATCAGGCTCCCATCTCTTCTTCTCTTTCTCTCCTCTCCAATCCCATGCCCAGTGACCCTCACCGTCGTGCCGGGCACCCACGGGCGAGCCGCTCCGCCGCCATGGAAACCATGCACGCGTGAGCGAGCCGCTAGCCGCCTCCGCCGGGCACGGCACGGCACGGGCGAGCTGTTCCTTCACGGCCGTGGCTGGGCGGACAGTGAGCAGTGCAAGCCGCTCCGTCCCCGCCACTTGCCCTCTCCCGACGCTCTCTGTTGCTCCCACTAGACACGGACGAGCCGCTTAGCTGTGGCCACGGCCGGCAAGCAGCGTCGGCCCTGCCGCCGGGCGCCGCGTTGGGCGAGCCGCTCTTCTGCTCCGGCTCGCCCCTCCCTAATGCCCTTTGTTGCTATCGGCGGTCGCCCGCTCTCCGCTACCATCGGGAGGATAGCACCCTCTTCTAATGGAGGCAGCATGAATGGAGTGGAGAGAGAATAAAGGCATTGGGAGGGTTTTGAAGGAAAAGATGTGACATGTGGGCCCCACCACCATGTTCCATGCCACACAAGCAAAACCACTGGTAAAAACCGTTAATGGGTGATTTGTCCGGTTTTAGAAAGTTTAAGGTGTGAGAGATCCGATTTTCTAGACCAAGGTGTGATGTGTTTCACCCTTTTAAGTCCAAGGGTTATGTAGAATTTTTTCCTAGAAAACTCACATGTGGTTCCTTCATGTGAAGTCTTAGAACTCCAGCAAATCATTTATAAAATTTCATATTTCAGTACTTGAAATTATAAAGTACTCCATAATAAATTATTACTGGAGTGCTATTTATGCAAATTCAAAACTAGTTGTAGTGCATCAGCTTGTGGTTAGGACTTAGTATAATTAATAAAAATAGAGCTGAAAGATAAAGATAGACCTGAAAATTTTAGATTTTGATCGATCTGCCTTCTTGAACTCATATACTACATTTTACTACTAAGTTGTATCACTCGCATATTTGATCATTCATTCCCACAAGGGGCTGTACACTTGCTCAACGTGTGGGCTCTCACTGTAGCCGTAAAAGTACTGGTCTCTGAACTCGTACCCTGCCATGATGACGCCGTTGCCGTCGACGTACCAGCCGCCCATGTCATGCCCCACGGCCGGTGGCACCTCCGTCGTCCAGTACTCGAACGGCGCCTCCGCCACACACTGGCCGGGGATGCTATCAAGGTCCGCCAGCATGTAGTCCTCCAGCTCGCCGGCATCGAAAGCTCCTGGCACGTGCTCCGCCGTGCTCCCGTCGTCAGCAGTCCCCGAGAGCGGCAGCTCGCCAACTCCGCCGATCTCGGCCTCTAGGGACCGGATGACGCGTGTCAGCCGGTCGACGTCCTCCAGCGGCTGCTCCACCACCGGCGCGTCCTCCAGCAGCTCCATGAGGAACGCGCCGTCGACAACTGCCTGCTCCGGCTGCCGGCTGCTAGGGTAGAGCCACTCTTGTGCCGCCTCACCGGTGCTGGCGGCACCACTGCCCCGCGTCGCGCTCTGGCGATCCATCTAACCACGAGACGCGAGCAAGTAATATGATTGTGATCAAGCTGCGGACCAATCAAAGTTGTTGATGGTGCTAGTGGTGGTGGATGATGGCGGGAAGGAGGTGGGGGTATATATAGCAGTGGATCAGCACGGTGGTTTCTTGGTTAGTAGGAGGAAGATGGGTGCGCAGTGGACGCGGCAATGGACGAGACTTGAGGGGAGCGGAGTAGCGTAGCGTGCGTTGTGGTGTGCTGCACACTTGTTCCCCATGTGGATCTGACTTGACTGCACCACCTCTCAAGCCGTCGCTTTCTTTAGGTCCCTTTCCCGCGTAACAAGGAGAATAGGAGAACAACGACGTTTATTATATTGCGAGAGACCGATGAGAATTTTGACTAACAAGGATTGAGTTTCCTTCTAATCACCTCCAAACAGAATAGCCCTAACAAATGTCATCGAAGTATAAGCGCATAGAAGTATATTACTTGCTTACCGCATCCGATCCGTTATCCATGTATGAAACTTTAATGGTCGACCATTCGATTTATTCAAAAATTTCATGCAGACATATAAAATGTAACTCATGCTTAAAGCACCATATACTATAAAAATGCCATAAGTAAATAAACAATCTTTATGTAGTGTTTTAGAGAATAATCAAAAAATATTTATGTAGTATTTTAGAGAATAATCAAATTAAATCCAACAGTGTCGCACATCAAATATACTCAAACATTGGCAAACTATTCAATAAATTACTTGGGAAATTGGTACAAACATATTCTGCATACAATAGCTTCATATTTATTCCTTTTTAAAGGATATGCACATATAAATCAAACAACATATCAGTTCATGCTTCTTTTCTGTTCCCTCAATCCCCTCTAATATCTACTGATTCATACCAAACCAAACTAGTCATCAGTGTGTCAGGAACTTCATGTAGATGGTGAAGGGCAAAAGGAGGCAACTTGGTACCCTATCCATTTTCAAATGTTTCTTATCATTGATTTTTACCACAAATTATCATTCGCCCTATTAAAAAAATTGTGGAAGAGAAAAAAACAATGACGAAAGAGCAGAGGAGTGTTAGGGGGGTAGCGTGGCAGAGCCCGCACTTTGCAGATAAAGAGTGGTTGCATAGGTTAGCTGGTTTAGCCACCAAGAGAAAGCAATTCAATCGTGCGTGTACCTATTGTTGATGCGATCGCGCCGTGGATACTAGCGTATAGGCATGACAGCGAACATGATCACACGAGGCAGGCAAGATTCGGCATGAATATGATGCCGCATCCCTCTTATCATTTATTCTATGATATTGTTTTACTTGCAGGGATTGCTGCCACTAATGTTCCAGCATGCAGATCAAGGGAATCTAATTTGAATTCTATTTTTTTGCACCATCTATTCAGCATGGTTGATATAACAATATATGCACTACTAAGTCTACTATATCGGTCTTTCGTATCAATATTGACACACGCAGAACCGGAAGTACTGCTGGAAACTCGCTCCTCCAGAGACAAGTACTAAACATCTTAGGTCGACGTCATGTGTCAACTACATTGGCGTTCCACCTAGCCATACCTTTCAACTAGGAAGGTTGTTGACTTCGATCACTGTTTGCTGTTACAACTGTAATTGTCAAATACTTCATAGCCAATTTGGCAATCGGCTCTGCACCATGCTGATTGACTATTGAGCAGTTGATTGCACATGAGCATGCGAGGGTTGCCTTGTGGCAACGTGATAGAGATAGGTAACTCGTTTCGCGAATAGTAATGGAACTTTCTAAACGTGAAATAGATAGATCCTCCCAAATTGAACAAGTCAACCCTCATGATAGAACAAGTGTATTAACCAAACACGAACGTTCCATAGCCCAAGCTAAGAGCCACGCCCGATCAGAACACATAAGGAGCCTGCATGGACAGATCAAAGAAGAATGTTCCATAGCAGAAGCTAAGAGCCTTGCCCAGCTGAAGTGCACAAATGAAATCCAGATCCATATCCAAGGCCATGCCCATGAAACTTATCCTAATTGCGCTAGATAAATCTAATTAACCATAAAAAAAATGAGGCGTGCTTGGAAGCTAGTCTTAGGAATGCTCTGTCAGGTCAGCGAGAGCGCGCGCCACGCCTCCCTCAATGCATCGACTCGATCCGACCCGAATCGACTCCGTACCTGTCACCAAGCGGAATAATCCACCAATCTACTCACATCGAAAGATGTACCAACCCTTAAACATGCACAAACTCAACTAGGGGATCTCCTCGTCGTCCACACACCACAAGTTAAGCTCATGTAAGTTGCTTCAAAAATAGATGGTTAGAACAAGCAACATACCATATGTAATACTAGGAAAGCACAAGCTAGATACCAATTGCAATAAATGAATAAGCTCATGCAATCCTAGAGAGGTATTTGAGCTACAATGATGCATGTGATTGTTTTACCTTACTCTTTACCTCATATGTAGGGGAGGGGAATTTGGGTCTCTAATTTTTTAATCCTATACTTGGCTCCAATCCAATTGTATGATGCATCCCTATTGATTCACCCCAATATTTGCCAAGTCTCCAAATTCCCTGATCACTGCTCTCTTTAAGTCTTTGGGACACAAACCTTTTGGAAGCCTTCCATGGTTTGAATTAATTCCTTTGGCACCCAAATAGGCCGGTTCCATCCTTGATTACTCCACCCCATGGTATGAGCCACCACCTTACCATTTTTGTTCTTCTCAAGTATGTAGTGGTTGCTCTTTTGCTTTGCCTTGTAGGTGGGCTTGGTGTACACTAGTGAGGCCTTTAATTTTGGAGAGCTCTTGTTCTCCATTGCCTTCTTCTTGCCCTTGTTCTTGTTCTTTTGTTGGGCCATCTCCTTCTTGCATTGATAGGACTTGTGGCCTTCTTTGTGACACTGAAGCAAGTCACGGTTTCTCCCTTCTCAAGCTTCTTTACGCCCTTGGAGGGGTTATCTTGAGAAGGTTAGACTTGATCTTGTACCTCTTTTCCTTTAAGCCGTCATAAGTCCGCCCTTAGCCTTTCCACCTCTTGTTTGAGCTCTTCATTTTCCCTAGCAATGAGGTCATCACATGTTTCTACAACCACATTCTCATTGCAAGGTGTTAGATCACAAGAGGTACACGCATGTACCTTGACCATAGGAATTGCACAAGGGATAGATGCATCCAATGAGTTTGTGAGTGACTCATATTTTAGTTCAAGGTCCCCAAATTGCTTCTTGAGCTACCAATGCTCCTTGTCTAACAAATTGAATTTGTTAAGCAAGTTCTCATATCTTGAGACAAAGAAGGCATGGAGCTCTTCATTAGCCTTGTGTGCCTTGATTTCTTCCTTTTGTTTGAGCATGTAATCTTGTTGTTCTTTGATTAAGCTCATCATCTCACAAATATCATTGGGCTCATCATCATCAGAGGAGGGGTTATCACTTACATCACTATTACCTTTGGCCATGAGGCATATGTGTGACGACCGGGTGGTGAAGGGCTTGCTTGATTCATCACTTGAACTCCCTTTGCCACCCTTCTTCCCCTTAATGATGTTAGGGCAAGCTTGATGTCTCTTTTGCTTGATCTTTTTCTTCTTACTCGCCATCTTGAAGACTCTCACCGCATCTTCTCTTATGTGGGTCTGATAGCCTAGCATGTAGAGTTTCCTCACATGTTTGGCTACCTTTGTTTGGTGGAATACTATGGCCCTTGAGTTTGCTTCATCCTCACTTGAGCTTGAGCTTGAGGCTTCATCATCACTCTCATCCTCCTCTTCTTCTTCACTTGAGCTTTGCTCTTCCCGCCTTGGTTGATGCTTGCATGTGTGCTTGACGGCAAGGCTCTTTTGGCTTGAAGTGGAGGTGGACTCTTGCTTGTTCATCCCCATGGAATACTCATGGGCAATAATTGTGTTGACGACTTGGTTGGGTATCTTGTTGTCCAAGTCTTCCTTGAGCAAGATGGTCTTGATGATGTCGTAGTAGGGCTTGCGAAGGCAACAGATGATCTTGCGGTTCACCTCTCTATCCGTTATTTGCTTTAGACCTAGGCCATTGATTTCATTCACAAGAGTGTTCAAATGTGAGAACATATCATGAGCACTTTCATTAGCAAGTTGCTTAAAGCTAAGTTAGCTCATCGGCGAGAATATGATACTTTTGATTGGCTACATCTGTTGAGCCCTCATGATTCTCGACAATTTGCTTCCATATATCATTAGCATTAGGAGAAGCATACAAATGATTGAACACATGATCACAAAGATAGGGCAATAAGGTGGATTTGGCAATAGCATCAAATTGTCTCTCACTGAGCGGAGTTACTACGAGTGCCTTCTTTAGCGACACGCCAAACATCAAGCCCCCAGCTTGAATATGTGCTTCCATGAGCACCTTCCACTGAGGGAAGCCTTTCCCATAAAAAAATGGAGCCCTATCAGTACTCATCCCTTCCCCGGACATAAAACTCACTTGGCGGTGAAGCCAACGGCACTCCTACGAGCAATCTCACAAATTTGCCAATGGAATTGGCTATTCTCATAATAGATGTGAGACCTAGCTCCGATACCAATTGAAAGGAACATGCCGGGGTATTTGACCCAAGAGGGGGAGGGGGTGAATTGGGTCGCTAATCGCTCAACTAAAACCTAGATCTATCTAGTGCATAAGACAAACCTATTTCGGCCTACACATGCTAGTTAAGTCTAAGGTTTATCTATGCCCTCTCTAACTTACCCAAAAGACTTGCAACCTAGAGGCCAAACCTAATCAAACTAACTAGGAAAGCTTAAAGGCACTCATGAGAGTAAATGCGGAAACGTAAATGCGGTAAGTAAAGATGTAATGGAAAGGGGATGCAATCTCTTGAGAAGACATAAGGATTTAACGTGGTTCACCACTAAGGGCTATGTCCATGGGCTTGCCACCGAAGGCAAAATCTGAGCCGGGCACCAAGACTCTCCCAAGCATCAGTCTTGCGCTTGCCACAAAGGCTCCCGGCAAGTAAAGGCTAAGTGCCACCAAACCACCAAGGCTTGGCCACCCCCACCGTCTATCTCGGTCACAAGGCACCAGATGCTTCACTATGGAGTTTGCAGAGTCTCCTCGTCTCCGCACAAGTTGTCTACCACTCCACACCAAGAATTAGGGTCTAGCAACGAGTATAAGTGGGTTGGCCGCAGACAAATGATTTGGACTTTGAGACAAAGGATAAGAATTAAAACTAGTGCCAACTACCTAAACTAAGAAACCATGTAGGTTGCTCCTGGATTAGAGTGAGACACAAGCAACCTACCATAAGATAGCCGAGGCATGCATTACTTGAGTTTAGATATGCTCATGCAAAGCCTAGGCAAAAAAAAAAAAAGCAACTAAATGCTAAAGGAAAATAAACCTATTTACCTCCAAACATGGAGGATTTGGGATATCCGATAATCTTCATCACTTGGCTTTCTAACTTGAGACCTTTAATCCAAATAGCCAAGTCACCTTGTTGTTGTTCTTCTTGAGCAAATATGGTGTTCTCTTTTTCTTGTCATCCTTAAAGCTTGGCTTGGGGTTGTTTGGAGTGACGATCTTCTTTTGTTCTCCCTCTCTCTTCTTGGCCTCCTCCTTTTCTTTACACCACACATGTAGGACTTGTGGCCTTCTTGTTGGCAAAGAAAGCACACCGTAGTTTGACTCCCCTCAAGCTTCTCTTGTGGGACCAGCCGTGTTGTGCACCACACTTTCGAACATTGATGGCTTCTGTCTTCTCCTATGTCTTTTAAGTCCTCCTTTGAGGTGTTTGTACCCCAAGTCCATCTCTTGCACTCTGAAACTTAACACAAATATACTTGCACAACTATTAGTCCTAAACGGTACATGTTGTCTCTTCAACCACTAGAATCACATTGGGGAACTAAGCACAAGTCTTAGGTCCCATTTTCTTTATAGACATGATACAAATCTAGATACAAATCGGGCCTTTCTTCCAACACAACCCTTGAAGCTTCTTTTTTCCAACCGCTCAATGGCCTAGATTCCTCTGGCAGCCCAAGTCCTAGGCACTGTCCACGATTTGGCACCAACAGTATCATAGTTAGATCATGTATTATGACAATGCTAAAATTGTATAGCCCTCATACAGTTTTGGTTTCCAAAAGTATTTTTTGGGCACACAAGCTTCCAAAAAAATGGAGGCATATGGTATACACAAAAATTGCTACAACTTGTCGTCAAGGGCAAAACCGGTCATCCTATTTCCCCAAACTGGGTAATCCTGATTTGGATGTTACTGAAACAAGAGAATTGACTCGACGTAGAGCTTGTTGAGATGGTCAAAAAAATACATATATGGATCGCATGATTCAGCGTTTGGATGATGTGTTGTGCCCAGGCATACCAGGTAGCCTGTTTTTTGCGAGTCTGAGAGAAAACAATTTGATGGGTATTTTGACTTGTAGTCAAGGGAATAATTCCCCCGCCCTATGCATACGAATGGTTATGGCCGATTGGGAGAATTCAATTCATCAAAATCAATCTACCTTTTATCTTTTACCCTTTTTGTCTCTTGTCCTACTTTTCTAAACATAATTGTTTTATCCTCCTTTGTCCTTGAAGGTGATCGAGGGCATAGGTATATCCTTGCTGAACCTAGAACAACCCAACATGCGTTTGTTGTGACAGGTCCCCGTCGGGCGAGCTTTTTTTTTAGAAACACAGTACAAACACAGACGCTTACACATGCACGCACACTCACCCCTAGATCCCAATGAAACCAGGTAACCCAATTTTGTCAAACCAGGTAACTTTAGCTTATATCATTAAAGTTTTTGCTAATTAGTTTATAAATTGAGTAAGTTTATAAAATTATAAATAGGAGAGAAAGGAGGATGAGGGTATGGCGCCAAATAAAAAAGAGAGAGAATATATATATATATATATATATATATATATATATATATATATGTGTGTGTGTGTGTGTGTGTGTGTGTGTGTGTGTGTGGCGCCAAGTTAAAAAAAAAGAGAAAAAGAAGAGAGAGGGAGAAAAAAATTGACCAAGTGGTCGAAATAAAAAAAAGAGGGATAGTAGAATTAGGAAAAGGAGAAAGGGGAAGAGAAAAAGGTAGAATTAGGAAAGTTTTGGAAAGGTAGAAAGGAAATCTTATCGTCTTACTAGTGTAATGAGCAAAAACTTTCACTTTTCCAACCATGTGCAAATTCCGGAATTTATTCCAATTCATTTATTATTGCACATGTCCACTATCTATATCTTCTTTTTCCTTGTCTCTTTATATAAATATTTATTCTCTTATTTCCATGACCAAGATAATTTAAGTTGATTGAATGATCTTTAGAGAGATATCTTAATTAGACAATAAAATGAGTAGCTTTGCTAAACCTTTACCAAGCTCTTCATATATTCCTGTGAGATGAGAGGAAGAGAGTGGAATTTTATAGGATAGCCACTTATAAAGAGTGCCTTTTTGAGAGCTTGACAAAAGGGATAAGTAATTTCTTGATCTTTTGAAGTTTTATTATTTTTCAAAAACCCTCTTTGATAATTTCGAAAGAAAACTTTGGTATTGCTATGATTCGTTTGACTTTGATAATTTTTGTGGGGATCTCTATGCATGAAAGTTAGTTTAAAGTCCCATATTATGATATGAGTGATTTCTAAGGTTAGATTATTTTTGAGAAGTAATGATTTAGAATTTGCTTAAATTTAGTTGAGTTCTTTATCGATCTTTTGTTCGAGGACTAGCAAGATCTAAGTGTGGGGATGTTGTTGACGCAAGATTTAGACGAAAATTATGCTCTATTTATATATGATTTTATATCTTTTCAAGAATTTATCTTATGATTTAGTCTTATTTTGCTAACAAATAACCCCGTTTTCGAGAATGCTCTTTGTTTTTGTGCAATATTGATTTTTGCAGAAAAATAGGGAATAATTGATATAATTTTAAAGATTTCTCGGAGATAGGATTTATGCTAATATGAGCAAGCTTTGGAATAAGAGTTAATTGAAGCCCAATGGAAGGATAAAACCCCAATAATAAGAAGTTTCTAGAAGATAAAGATTACTTGGAGGACTAAATCCTGAAATATTCTCGGAATTCATGACAGAAGCAACTTGTGGACCCAATTCGAAGACCTTAACGACGTCAAATGAAGCGGAATTCATGACAGAAGCAACTTGTGGACCCAATTCGAAGATCTTAACGACGTCAAATGAAGAAAGTTTGAATACCAAAGTTGTAGATCTCTTCGAGCTCTACAATTTAGAGTCCGAGTTTGCCTTATTTGGACTTCGGATGAGGGAGTTATGGTAGAAATACTATAGGCTACAGAATATGGAGAATTCTATTTCGGGAAGGACAAGGAAGGAAACTTCATCGCCAAGCAAAGGAGTATATGGACGACCGGGACTCTTTTAGAAGCTTGTATATACTTGGAAACAGGTGTTTTAGGACTCTTAGAACCGACCTAATAGCTTCCATGTATAGAACTCTCTTCGGAGTATAAATATAGAGCCTCCAAAGGGGAGAGGCAACCATTGTTCTCCATAATTCATTGTAAGTCGAGAGTCTAGGGCACAGTTCGGGGGCTATGATCAAGTAACTCGGCGAGAAGGACATCTCGGCGAAAGGAGGAAGCAAGAGGAGGCAGGATCCAGGGCGGCCGACCTAGACCCCGACCCTAGGCATCCCGAGGGCAGATTGAGTTCATATTTCGACATGTTCTTCGTCGAGTTTATCCCGACGACTATGCTTCAAAGTTTTTGATGTATCTCGAGTAATTTCTCATACTTCTTATGTTACTTTGATAAAACCTTGATGTTTGATCAATAAAGTTTGTCTTTTAGACTTAGCTTCTTGTTTATGCATGTTCTATGATCCATAGCTTTGCAATGCTTAATGCCAACATGAATCTACTTGGCCAGGTGTTTTAGCGCTTTCATGTTCTTTTAGTAGATCTTTTTACTTTAATTAGTCTATTGAATCTGCTCATGCTTAGAGATGGTTAGGGTTTACTAGTTCGTCGATTACCTAGTTACTAATGATAGTAGAGCCCGGGAAAAGGTTCGAGTAAGTCCTTGACATTCATGTTCATGCTTAATCTATACTTGTTGATTAGATCTTATATCAAGGTGGTTCTTAGTTCATAAGTTGTTTGTCTCATATCTCTTGTGGATCCTTTTGCCATGTTAATCATATCGTTCTCGTGTTTTAATCTAGTTCTTGATCTATCATTTTATGCTTAGATTAGAGTATAATTAGAGTAGTTCTAATCCTCTTTTAAAGCCTGTTTAGATCTATTAGATTTAGCTAGTAATTAAGTTAATATTAGATTAATAGTAGTTTAAACGTAATTATCCTTGGATTGACAAAACCCAAGATACTCATCATGGGGAAAAGCTACCACGATACTGTGCACTTGCAGTATAAGGTTTGGCGTGCTTAAGTGCCGTCAACACCTCCAGGAACCTCTTCATCATGCCTTCCGTTGCTTCCTTCATTATGTTGTCGAAGCGCTTTTGCTCATCGGCCAGCAAATTCTCAAAAGCCGGCCTTATGATGTTGCCTTGTGTGACTTCAGATGCATCCGCAAGCTCAACCATGGTTGCTAGCTTTGAATTTACCTCTGGATTCCCCAGCAGAGTCACCAAAAAGTGTGTTGACACGTTTTAGCGCCAATCACCAACGATATGACCTAGACCAATCCACCCGAGAGGGACCCTGTTAGGGAGGATCAACGCTAGGGGTTGCTCTAGTGTTGGCAAGCCACGCTCCTCAAGCTGGCGTAGAGTCGAAGAGAGGCTGAAAATCAAGGTTGGAGAAGAGAATTAGGGTTTGGGAATAGAGATATGCATAAAAATTGGTAAAATTGTAGATTGATTCGATTGTGGATGAGACAATCGGCCTGGCCCCTTTATATTTATAGGGAAGGGTGGTCTTAACCCTTATACAAGTCAAATCCTGAAAGATCTCGCTCAAATCTCACAGTTTGTCTCGGACTCAACTACACCGGATAGTCCGGTGCACCCCTGTCGGACAGTCCGGTGACGCCAGGACAGTCTGATACACGCCACCGGACTGTCCGACGGCCACTGGCCTGCGTGGCCCTGCCCAATTAGGTGCTCGACAAAACCTTTACACAACGGGTGGTTGGATTGGGTCATTGACATGCGCCGGACAACACACAACACAGGTTAGTTTGTGTCGATCCTCGCCTCTTTTTAGAGGTCATTTGCTTCTAGCATGACTATGTCGAGCCCTGCCTCTTTCTTGAGGGGTCATGCGTTATTGATCGGCTGCGTTGAACTAGTTACCCTTGTCTTAGGGGCCCGATCTTTTGGCTTTGCTCTTGTTCACTTCTAGTGCTCTCATTTTTCCTTTCTTTGGCTTTTGAGCACTTGAGTGGATTTTCTTTGTTTTTCTTTCTTCTGTTGTTCTATGTTACATTTGTCTTTTCTCTATCTATAATCTTAGGTGGTTGGTAAGGGTGTTGACAAGGCACTCATCAAGGGAGGGGATTGAGGGACTTAAGTGTACTGAGTCTGGTCTTTCGTCCTAGCTGTGATGAGCGTTTGTCAACACCGAAGATTTACTGAAGGACGAATGAGCAGAAGCCCACTTAAGTGTGACCTGGTGACGGTGCCAGAGTGGACTTGACGTGACAAAATCCCTACCGAGTGAACTGGCAGGTGGCTTGGGCTGCGGTCCAAGTTAGGCTCGGCCCATAAGAGTGACCTTGGATGCATGACGGTATCGCGAGCCGTAAAATCACTCTACGGATGAAGCCCATTATCGTTTCCTGATTCGAGCCACGAAACCAGGGGCCAAAACTGTTTCCTAGTTCTATCAACAAAATCATGGGCAGGTTACCGGTATCCTAGAAACCGGAGTTACCCCCGAGGGATGATCTACTGGACACGTAGAGGTCATCAAGTGAAGGCGGGAAAACCGAAGACGTCGAGGACTCCATCATGACTATTCATCTGAATTATTGCGGTCTTTTCTAGCCTCTACAAGCCTTATTAGTGTCAGAGTCTGTGAGTCTGTAATATAAGAGGTTAAGTGCAAAACTGCCTTAGGGCTTAGTCTGTAGTATAAATAAGGAGGTAGCTGCCATTAGCCACTCCTCTTGGCTGGTTTAGGGTTGCTTAAACCAAGGTTTAGGCATCAAATTTCGTTTCCAAGCAAGAGCAACATGATTAGTGGGTTTTAGAGTGATCTAGCACCATATAAAGAGCGCAGGAAGTGGGAGGCTGCCTGCAGATCAAGTTCCACCTTGTATTCATACCTTGTGACCTGATTTGAAGTGCAATAGAGTGGATTTCATGGCTAAGTCTTGAGTGCTTGTGTGCAGATTTTTCTCCCCTGCTTTACCTTTGGTTTTTGGGTGATTTCTCAAGGGATTTTGGTGTTTGGGTTTCCCTAGGAGATTTTTCCATCTCTCGTTCTTGAGTTTTCTCCTTCTTTGCCAAGTATTCTTCTGTTCACGAGATCTGAAATTCTCACTCATCCGGTGATCTTTTCTAGTAGATCTTTTGGAAATAGGTTTGAATTTGTGCTAAGATAGTCTATGCCAAATTTCATGAAGTTTGGAGAAGATTTGGTCACATTTTGACTTTGGGAGCTCATTTTCTGCAGCTTTGTCAGGCAGTCCTGGCGTGCTACTGAACAATCCGGTGCATGCTACTGGACAGTATGGTACGTGCTACCGGATTTGGCTGTGCAGTCAGTTCTACTGGACAGTCCGGCATGCTACACCGGATAGTCTGGCTTGCTACCGAATAGTACGGTGTGTGCTACTGGATAATCCGGTTTGAGACTGGCTGCTGCCTTCTTTGATTCTTCTCGCTTGGGTTTTCGAAAAATCTAGTGTATACAATATTCAGTTTTGTTGTTTGGAATGCTATATATGTGATGCTGGATAGTTTCATGCGTTATATAGTTATATAGGACTTTTTCTAGTGGAATGAAGTAAATTTTACCTCATTTCCTTTAGCTACCATTGTATATTAAATTTTACATTCAGATAATGTGTACATAAGTTGGCATGCGTGTCCTGTGTATATTTCTACCGGTCAGTATCTCGTTGAACGTACGGAACCTGAACGTTTTCTCACAGGTTTTCTAATTTTTGTACTTCCTGTGATCCTGACATATTATGCACCTAAGCAGAGTTCGAAGTGTTCAACATCTAACATCTCAAAGCGGAGAAAAACAGGAGATCAAAATGCTGACAGGTGCTCCATCGAGGAAGCTCAAATTAGAGCGGGAAATGAACTCATGCAGTGGAAATGCAGACTATAGTGGGTTGTAGAAGAAATTAACATGAGCATTGACGAGGTGTCTAACACCGCCATAGGTGGCGAGTCGAGGTTGTGAAGACAGGGGATTGGAGATAGCGGTGTAATCGGATAATTACGCGGATAGTTTTTTTCATCCATAGGTTAGCCAATATAATATATAATTTTTCATCAAAATATATATTATTGTCTGTGGTGTTAAGATTGTTAATGTCCATAAAAAAATGGATCCAAAATCTTTTTTATAGTTGCTAAAATAAGCTTGGACATAATTATATTCGGATACGATCGGATACATATACTTTTCAACTTTTTTCTATATTTGAAGAAAATAAGTCATAAATTTTTTTCATCCAATTTTATATTCTTATTTTTTATAATAAATTGTTAAAATGCATAAAAATGAGCAGAAAACTTATTCTATATCTATTTTTAAAAAATCAAATTTGCTCAGAAAATTCGGACAATTCAAATATCTATTTACACAGTTCTGCTCTAACTACGACCGCGCTCCCTCACCAATCCTCGTCCTCTCCCTCTTCAGCCATTCTGGGCCGGAGAACAGCTGCAAATGCATTTCAGTAGCAGAAATAGCTGCACGTGCATTTCGTTCTGGGTCTCAAGCTAGGCATTTAGGCGGTTTTTGTCGGTGCCTTTTTCTCTGGTTTCAGTTCTTCTGCAGCCTGCAGCTACCGAGGCTTAATCTAACAGTGCTCTCATCTTTTTTTTAGATAATGGAAAAATTTGGTTTCAAACCTCTTCGAAGAAGACACATCAGACCAAATTAATACAACTCAGCACAAGTTCATAACCAACCAGAGTGCTTAATTATTGACCAACACGAAGCAAAAAAGACTATCCATAGAACGCAAAGAATTCCATGGCTTTTGACTCATGGCTTTTGACTCAAAGCTTTGACATGCTGCGATTCAACTGTTCCTTAAGTTCTTTAGAGCGTTGCAACGCCGTCCAAGACCGAAGCTAGTGTGTTTCCCTGAAAAGTACCTGTAGAAAAGATTTCGATTAGAGATCGTTAGAAACACTTTCATTGCTTATTAGCCAAATTGTCCAGCAAAGAGTTGTTGCACCTGTCAGTAATGATAAGTTGTGGTTATACTCTCCCATTTTAGCCCATGCGTCAAATATGTTCGCTACACTCTGAGGAGGAGTCGAACCAAGCACTGAATGAACAGCACGTCATAAAAATTTAGATACACTCAAAGAAAAGGTGATCAATGGTTTCAGGCTTCCTACAGAAGCAACCAGTCTTATTCCCATTCTAATTCCTCCTCGATAGATTATCTTTAGTTAGAATGATATCTTGTTTGAGGTAATACATGAAAATCTTAAATTTTAGAGGGATTTTCATTTGCCAAATTTCTTAGATAACTTTAACACCATTATTGACAAGGTGCAAATACATAGACTTAACAGAGAAAGAGCCATGCTTATGTAAACCCCATATAAAGACATTCCCTGTCCTCATTTAAGTTAATATGTACAAGAATCGTAACCAAGATGCGCTATTCTAGTAATTTATCTCCAAACAATGCTTTCCTAAAAGAGACATTAAGCAGATTTTTTATCACCGTAATTTAGACGATTAGCATTAATTTAATATGCTTATTCAATTTTGGCAAAATATGGTGGTTTTATGCCAAAGGCCAAAGTGAAGATAGAGTAGCAGGCCACGTGTGGAAGATTGATTTATTCGCGAAACTGGTTCAGACTGCAGGAGTAGGCTATACTAAAACGGGACGTCCCAGGTTATATACGGACTCCGTTTTGGACGTTCTACAGTATGGATGGAAATCTAAGTAGTTAAGCTTTCCAACGCAATCAGAATCACGTCAAATACGCTCGGAGTCGAAGAAAATTGCCGAACCAATAGAACGACCAGAATCTGCCAGAATTTATACGACATGTTTCGGCTGATAAGGTCTAGACCGATAGAGGAAAGAGTCCAGGTCACTTTGTCAAGTTATAGAATCCTATTTAAGTTGTAATATATTGGGAAAAAGTTTGAGTCTATTTAGGAAAGGGTTCGCCTTGAGGGCTAAGTCTCCTGATTATAAATATGCATCTTCTATTCATGAATAAACGAATGACTGTCATATGTTCCAAGCAACTCATGGCTCGTTTATCAACTCTCAGCGCATCGTCACCCCTTTTTAGGGTTATTTTCTCTAGTTAAGTGCTATGTTGCCCTAGTGGAGTCGTCCTGGGTCGGCTAGGGCAGCGAAGCGTTTACTAGATACATGGCAAACCTTGTACTGAAGTGTTTTTAATGGTAATGTTTGCTGGTTATCCCGCATGACATCGATATACTTTAATGTTTTCTCTGATAGATTATGTTATGGCTGCTTGGTGTCTTGTGTTTATCCTAGTGAATCTCGTACTAAGCTTCGCAGTTGGCGTGATTCACTAGTTATCTTACATGTTATCGATCTGTTTTATCTATCTATGCTTCATGCAGTAGATCGATCTTTATGCAGCTCGTTTTACGCTACCTAATAGAGTAATAGTTTGTTACAATCCACGACATGCCGCTGCAGCGTGTGCACGTGATCTGCCGATAGATCAGCGTAGCTCAAGCACCGTAGCTATACATGTCGTAATTTATATCTTTCTAGTTAGATGGACTTCTTTGGAGGTCTCGGTTTGAAGCCGATTTAATTATGCAGATCTGTAATATCATGTTTTTAGTTAGGGCTTTATATTTACTCATCTTTGGATGTGGTTTTGGCTTTTACTCTATTTATTCATGCACGTTCGATGGGCTACCCGATGTTTCTGCATCGGCCGACTGGAGTACACGATATCTCATGGTTGTCGATCATAGCGATCAGGCAGGAACTTGATATTTAAATATCTTATATACGCTTTACATGGAGAACAGGAGCCAACGACCGCGATTGCCCAATCTTCCTGGCTATAAGGTCAAGCCAGGTGGCACTGCCTGCATCACCACGCACTGATCAGGATCGGCTTCCCCGCTGAAAGCCGATCGGACCCAGCACTACAGAGAGACGAGTGCAGCAGCAGCGCAATCTCTGGCTCCCGTGTGCTCCACGCCCTAATCTCTCCGCCGGTATTTGGGTGCAACAGATTTGTACTAAGAACCTCAGCCACCGTAGCATGCTTTTTCCGTACAATATTGAACAAATTTGGATAAATGTATTTGAGGGGTTGGTTTCCTAACCAAACGTCGTCTCAAAATCTAATCTGGGTGCCACTGTTTAGCTTAAACGTTCTTAGGTCTAGAAATTGATCCTTGATCCCTATTAACCGCATCCAAAAGTGGGAGTCCCCCTGCCATCTTGGTTACTTGGCTCAAGGTTTTGTTCCTCGAATATTTATTTCTTAGTAAGTTCTGCCACAAACCATCTTCGTGTAATAACTTAAACAACCATTTACTAAGTAAGCATTCATTTTGGATATCTTGATTATGAATCCCTAGCCCACTCAAATCTTTTGGCTGACACAAAATTGTCCATTTTATAAGTCTATACTTCTTCTTGCGTTCATCATTTTGCCAGTAAAACCTCGATCTTAAATACTCTAGTTTTTTTTAGAACTTCCCTCGGGATTTCAAAAAAAGAGAGCATAAACAAAGGCAAACTAGATAAAAATGAATTGATGAGCACTAGTCTTCCACCAACAGAAAGTAATTTACCCTTCCAACCACATAACTTTTTTTCAAATCTATCTTCAATGTGTTTCCAATCTTTGTTATTCAGTTTTCTAAATTGCATAGGAATTCCCGGATAGCGAAAAGGATAAGTGCTAACTTTGCAACCGAAGAGTTGAGAGTATCGGAACTCACAGTCTTTCGCTCTCCCAAAGCAGAAGATTTCACTTTTATGAAAATTTATCTTAAGATCCTGATAATTGTTCAAAGACACATAAGAGGAGTTTCATGTTCTTTCCTTGTTCAATATCGTGATCCATAAAGATAACCGTATCATCCGCATATTGCAAGCTAGATAATCCATCATCTACTAAGTGTGGCACTACCCCTTTTATCTGTCCATCCTCTTTAGCCCTAGCCACCATAATCGCTAGCATATCTACCACAATGTTGAAAAGAATAGGAGACATTGGATCACCCTGTCTAAGGCCCTTCTTAGTTTGAAAATAATTACCCAACTGATCATTTACTTTAATCCCAACATTTCCATCCTTCACAAAAGATTCCACCCACTTACACCACGAGGGGTTAAAACCCTTCGTCCTTAGAGTCTACTGGAGAAAGTCCCAGTTAACTTTGCCATAAGCTTTTTCAAAATCTAACTTAATCATTACTCCATCTTGCTTTCTAGTGTGAAGCTCATGAATAGTCTCATGGATGATAACTGCACCCTCCATAATATTCCTTCTAGGTAAAAAAGCTGATCGGGAAGGTTTATAGTACGTTGGGCGATCTTAACGACTCTATTAGTGCCTACTTTGGTAAAAAAAATTTAAAGCTAACATTCAACAAACAAATTGTTCTATATTGTTGAATTTGTCTCGCATCACTACTCTTAGGTAGTAGGATAATTGTCCCAAAGTTAAGGCTATGCAAGGGCAAGGTCCCTCTATGAAATTCCACAGACAAAGCCATTAAATCTTCTTTTATAACACTCTAGAAAACTTGATAAAACTCTGGAGGGAAACCATTAGGGCTTGGTGCTGTGTTATGTTTCATTTGAAAGATTGCAGAATCTAACTTCCGCCTCAGAGAAAGAGGCAACCAACATTTCATTTTCCTAATCTGTGACTTGTGGAATATCACTACGTCTTGATTCATCCAAAGACAAGGCACATTTATTCGATGGACCAAAAAGAGACTTGTAATACTTGGTGATATATGATTTTAGCTCAACATCACCAACTATTAGACCTTCATCCTGGTCCAGTTGAAAAATACGTGTCTTTCTATGTTTACCACTAGCCACAAGATGGAAAAACTTAGTGTTTGCATCCCCCTCAAGCAAATTCTTAACCTTCGCACGTTGGTACCATTTTAATTCCTCTTCTCTCAACAAATGGGCAAGTTTATCGTTCAAAACATGCTTTAGGTTCCGCTCATCGGAATCTAAAGGTGTTACCTCGCTTTCTTATCTAATTCATCTAATTTTTCCAGTAAGCTTTTCTTTTCTTTTTTATACTTGCCACTTACATTTTTCGCCCACCCTCTAAAGTATTGATGTAAGCGCCTAATTTTTGCCTGCCAAATCTCTAAGGGTGTGTGGCCTTCATGCACACCATGTCAAAAAAACCCTCTCGTAGAAACCACCCAAGTTCAAATTTGAACATTGGAGCAATATTGGTCATGGATGGTTTCCCTGTGTTTATGAATAAAGGTGTGTGATCCGATATTTCCTTTGTTAGTGCTAGAACAGATGTACTTGGGAACTTTATTTCCCACTCAGTACATGATAGGATCCTATCCAATTTCTCAAAAGTTGGCACTGGTAAATGATTAGCCCATGTGAATTGCCTCCCAGAGAGTTCTAACTCTCGCAGATTAAAAGCATCAATGATCACATTAAATAAAAAAGCCATCTATCACAATAGTTAGCATTATTCTTCTCAGTAGGTCCTCGAATAATATTAAAGTCACCGCCTATTAGAATAGGTCAGGTTTCTTTAGTACATAGCTGAACCAATTCGGTTAGAAATGCTTCTTTGAAATGTTGTTGAGCTGCACCATAAACAGACACCGATACCCATTGGAAATCATCATGTTTATTGCATAATTTGAATTTTACAAAGAAATCACCTTCTTCAATTTCCCCAATATCAAAAGTTAACAAATTTACACCCACCAGCATGCCACCGGATCAACCATGAGGAGGTTTGCAATGGCAAAGAAAATCCTTTCCCCCACAAAGGTTCTTTAGGAAATTACTGGAGCATTCTCTCCTACCAGTCTCTGATAAAGCCAAGAAATCTAAATTTTTTTCCTTAGACAGGTCTGATAAAAACTTACTTTTTTTGGGTCACCTAAACCATTACAATTCCAGAAGATACCTTTCATTTTTTACCACTAATGTTTAACACTACACTTCTTTCTAAGATTTCTAAGTCCTGTTCGTTTCCTGTGAGATGCAGCTGGTAGTTCACACAAATCACCAGCTTCCCCCTCAGAGAAACCTTCTGTCAAATCACTACAGAAATGATTAAGACCTGAAAGGTCAAGTTCACCATTTGAAAAGTCTGCTGTTGCTAAGTCCGGTACCCATGTCTAAAGAAAATTCTGTAAGAGGAGTATTGAAGCCTACTTCTTTCCATCTTTTTTAAGTAGTTAATTAACTTCGAATTACTTGAGACCGAAGAACCTAACGCAATACCCATTCCACTAACATTAGAAACTACAGTTCCATTAGTAAAAGAAAGGAACGAAACATAATTGTTACCTTTAAGATTGGACTCCTCGAGGTTCTTGGGAGCCTTCAACTTAGCAGCCTTTTCAATTGAATCCGTATCAGAAGTGGCTGCACTCCTTTTACTCTTACGAGTAGGTGTATTGGCTGGTTCAGGCATGGGCAATGGAGTACTAGCAGATTCATGAATTGGAGCAGACACTTCATTACTCAACGATTGCTTTCCTGCCTTTTCAACCGTGGATAAAAGCTGCGCATTATTGAATGTTTGAGCCACCCACTCCTTAGTACCCTGAACTGTATTTCCATATGGTTTAACGATCACAGTAGGCCGGACATCACAGCCCATCCCATGGGCAGTAGCATGTGGTGCTGAAGAAGAGCCCAAATGATCAGTAGCTGGCATATTAGTTTGTCTCTCTTGCAAATTTTCCTTCACCAACATTATTCTTGCTAGAAATGTTGTCTTTCTCTGGATTATTTTTCTCTCCTTTGTCACCATCTTCCTCTGGTTCTAGATCCATGTTAATTCGTTGTGGATTTTCTTCATTTTCCTTCTTCGCAACCCGAAATTGTAACTCATAAACATAGTCTCCAATTACTACGTTAACGAACTCAGGTATGAGATCCGGGTCAAGGACTGCCACCTTCATCCTAGGCCTCCCAAGTTTTTTTGTGAAGCCCATATCCACAATCTGGGTTACACCAAAAATGGAGCCAATTGCCCAGATGATAGGAAATTCACGGAGCTGTTTTGAAAGCCCATGGAATTGAATCCAAGATTTAGGAATTTCATATTTCCATACGTCTGCATCTTTGTCTTCAGAAATCTCAAGCTTGCCTTTGGCACATTTTGCCTCAAAAGGTCCCCACAGAATTAAACGTTGCAGTTCAACATTTGAAAGAAAAGTGGTGGTAAAAGTTTTATCATTGATTTCCTCTAAAGTCCACTTCCAATTTCCTAGTAGAATTCTTTCAAGCTCCACTGTGACTTGCGCCGTAGTTAAAGAGCCCTCAATAACTTTCACCGGCGCACTTATGGAGTCCGACTTAGGTACATGTTTCTCTATGTGAGGAATGAAATAAAAACCCAAACCATCAACTGCATATCTACACGGTATTGCTGTAGGCTTAGCTCCCTTCATCAAAGGACAAGCTTTGGTGACATGCTCAACACTATCACATATTTCACAGCAGAGAACCGTTGTACACACAACTGAAACATGACCTTTCAGTAAACCAACGATAACAATATGGATTCTTCTTACCACTTTTGGAGCTTTCCCGAGTTAAATTGTCAACCTCCATTGGTGTAGCGTTCTGCTTAGCCATGCCCACACCCATGCCTGAAGGAACTGAGGACTTACCAACGCAACCCTGACCTGGCGATATTGATGATGGATTGGTGCTGAGGGCTCTTGCCGGTTGGCCTGGTTCAGCAGGGATCGGCGCCGTAGCATGCTGCACCTGTTGCTTCTGCTCGCAGCCAATGTCCTGAACCCTTGCTTGGTTTGCACCAGACCGTGCATAGTTTGGCTGCCAATCTTGCCTGCTCCACCGAGTGCCTTGGTGCCAAAGTTGCCACTGAAGTTGTTTTGGTGGCCGCCATAGCCTCCACGGCCTCCACCTCTGCCAGCGCCACGTCCGCGATGGCCGCAGTAGGTGTTGAAACCCCCAAGGTGAGGTTGATATCCTCTGTAGGATCGACCACCACCATTCCTGGGATTAAATCCTGGGTTGAACCAAGGATTAAATCCGTGAGATCCTCTTCCTCCAAAGCCAACAGCAGCATTTGATCCCGAGGGTGGTGCAGCGCCATACCCTGCCGCTTGCACGTGTCCCAGCAACTCCGCCATTAACAAGCTAGGATTCCCCTCACGAACGACTTGCGCGTAGGAATGTCGGCGTGGGAGAAGCGGGATGGGCGAGGGTAAGGGCGAGGGCGATTACGGGTTCGGGATGTGTACTGCCGTCCTAGAGAAAAGAGATTTTAGGCCTTGAGTGGGCCTAAACCATCTGTCAGGCCCGAACAGTCTTGCCGCTGTAAACCGGATTTTTTTATTTTTATATTTATTTAAATCGTTTTTTGCAAAAATAAATGGGCGATTCAAAAATTTGCAAATATAGACCTATACCGCCGGACCACTCGGCGGTATATAAAAACCGCTAGCCCAATCGGCGGTATTTAAAAATCGCCGGACCAACCGGCGTTTTTTTAGAAATCGCCAGACCAGGAGGCTATAGGTTGGCAGTGCGGCAGGCGCTGCCACCGGTGGGCCCCACGGACAAAAAACGCCGGATTGGCCGGCGGTATTCAAAAACCGCCAGCGGGATCGGCGGTTTTATAAAAAACGCCGGCGGGGATGGCGGTTTTTTAAAAACCGCTGGCGGGGACGGCGGATTTTTAAAAACCGCCGGCGGGGATGGCGGTTTAAGGCCCATATACCCGCTGCCCTCTTCTCTTTCTTTTTTCTTTCTTCCTTCTTCTTCCCCGCCGCTATCCGCTGCCCGCGCCATTGGAGGTGCCTGCTGCCGCGCGCCAGAGCAGAGGGGAGAGGAGGAGAGGGGCGCGGCGCGCCGGAGAGTAGGAGAGGGGCGCGAGCGGTGCACCGCCCAGGAGGGAGAGAGGGAGAGAGAGAGGGAGGGAGAGTAGAGGAGGCCATGGTTGCAGGTAAATCTTCTTTGAAACATGTATTTTTTTTAGCATTTTAGGTATCATTAGTAGTATTCTATGATATTAGTAGTAGTTTAGATACTATTATTAATAGTTTAGGTAACAGTAGTGGTATTTTATATAATATTAGCACTAGTTTGAATTATCATTAGCGCATTTAGTCTCGTTTTATGTAATACTCATACTATTTTAGTTGACATTAGCACATTTACCAGTTTTAGATTTAGATAGAATATTCAATCATTACGATATACGGAAAATTTAGTGTTATATAGAAATGTGGTCACATATGTGGTAAGTACTGTCTTGGTTGTCGCATTTGTGGTCAGGCATGTCACAGAAAACATATTTTCAAATATATTTTGGTGAAGGAGAGATACGTTACGGTCAGTTCGGGGTAGATTTGAGTGGGTTTCGGTCAGTGACAAAAGGGCTGGACAAAGCAATTGAGAGGCCATTCCGTTTAGTGTATAACTGATTCATGAAGTGTTTTAAATTGGATTATGATGAATGTCAATTGAGCATCTCAGCAGTAACAACTAGGAGTTCATCTCCTGTTTATTATGAATTAGTGCAAATAGAAAGCACTGCCGTATGGAGGAGGTTTGTTGATGTTAGCTTGCGTCATGGGTTACCTCTGGTTCTTTTTGTATAAGCATACGAGAAGGTGAATGCTGAACCAGAAAGCTCACGGGGCTGTGATGAGGCCACAGCAGTTGAACAAGTGGTGAAAAATAATGTGAATCAGGTTAACGAGGTGGGCGTGGATATAGATAAGCAAGGTGAAGCAAGTGAAACCGTATGAGAACCGAGGGGTGAGGTAGATGAGGGTGAAAAAATTGTTGGTTTGGTTGAACAGATGCAGCGGGAGGATGCCGAGGCCAATGTCCCTGTTGATGAAGATTCAGATAATGAAGATGAAACATTGAACCAAGTTCCAAGTCAATGGGCCAACTTTGATCACTCAGAACTGTTAGTAAATGAAGGTGAAACGGTGCCATGGGAATATAGTGAGAATGAAGTATCTGTGGGAGCTATTTACCATAGCAAGATAGAGCTGAAAGAGGCCATGCAAAGATGGTTGGCTAAGTGCCTGAAGAAAGAGTTCAGAGTTCAAAAGAGCAGTCCACAAGTCTATGATGTGAAGTGCATACGAGATGATTGTCCTTTTAGGATCCATGCTTTCTTGGGAAAGTATGATATTTTCTGGACCGTTTCAAGAATTGAACATCATACATGCGTCCTTGAAGAGCTTGAGAGTCATCACCGTAACTTGACAGCTGATTTTGTGGCTCAATATATGTACTCGAAGATAGTAAATAATCCTGGATATGAGCCGAAGGCAATAATCAACAGCATAGAGGATGACTTTCAGTATAAAATAAGTTACAGCAAAGCTTATAGGGCAAAACAGAGGGCTTTGGAAATGAGATGGGGTACGTATGAAGCATCGTACCACAACCTGCCACGTGTGCTGAACACACTATGTGACCGGAATCCCGGTAGTTACTTTGAGAATAAGCACTATAATTTGCCTCAGGACCGGACAAAGCGTGTTCTTCAGCGTGCTTTCTTTGCTTTGGGGGCATGTATCAATGCATTCCAGTATTGTCGCCCAGTGATATGCATTGACGGGACCTTCCTAACAGGGAGGTACAAGGGCACAATTCTGACTGCAATTGCGATAGATGGAAATAATCAGGTGCTCCCACTGGCTTTTGTGTTTGTTGAGAGTGAGAATGGGGACAGTTGGTACTGGTTTTTAGAGCGGATCAGGTCATGTATTGTTCAGGATCGGCGAGATGTGTGTGTGATTCATGATCGCCATGGAGGCATTATGCAAGCGGTGCAAGATTTACAGGAAGGATCTGTACAATGTCAAAGAACAGCAAAGTGGGTCGATCTGAAGAGTCGGTGGTGCATGAGACACATGGGAGCTAACTTTCAGAAGCAGTTCAAGAACAAGAAACTAAACAAAACTTTTTAAGAGGTTGTGTAGCCAGAATCAAGAAAGGAAATTCAATGTTTTGTGGAAAAAGCTGGATGAAGTCACAAAGAAGAAGGCTACGGAACTAAGTACTAGAGGTGTGAATTTAGAAGATGATGAGCCAATTGCAATGGAAAATGTGGGCCTTGATGGTCCTAATGTGAGACGGAGGCCTGGTCATTCGATCAAGTCATTTTTGGAGTGGATTGAGCATGAGCCAAAGGAGAAGTGGTCTTTGTTGCATGATGAAGGAGGTGCACATTATGGTATTATGACTACGAACCTTGCCGAGGTGTACAATTGGGTGTTACGTGGAAGCAGAAGCATGCCACTTGTCGGGATTGTGGAATTTTACATATACCGTACAACACAATACTTTCGAAAACGTCATCCTACAGCAAAGAATGTGTTTCTAGACCACTGCCTCGTATATGGGCAGGAATTCTTTGAGTATATGGCCAAAGCAAACAAAAAAGCCGCAGGACATCGTGTCAGGAACATGGGTGTCGCTGAGCATCGATTTGAGGTCCTTTGTCGGGACAAAGGCCGAAGAGGAGGCAATCATGAGAGGCATGTGCAAGAATGTGTCATGTACAATAACCATTGTGTTTGTACCTGCCACAAGCCGAGGTTATACCACAGGCCGTGTACACATGTCATAGCTGCATGTCAGGAAGTTGGAGGTTTGAACGCTCGTATGTTTGTGTCCCCCTAATAAATGAAGGATGCAATCTATTACACCTGTACTTCTGAGATATATAGTTTCGCCATTGCGGGGACTTTCACTAGTACTGCAGAGGGTGCTCCTGATTTCATACCCAATCCTCACCCTGACATGAAACAACAGATAGGGCGACGCAAGACTCGTCGCATTCGTAACAACATGGATGACGCCGAAGCTGGGCCAAGAATTGTCATATGCTCGAAATGCAATGAGTTCAGGCACAGCTACAAAAAATGCACTAATACACCTCAAGGAACTGTGTCGAACATACCTGAGCCAGGATCATCGAGTCACGGTCGACGCGATCGTGGAGGAACCAATGAAGTCATTTAATGATTTTTAGTTACTGTCATGGATTGTAATAACATAATGTGGAATTGCTATCGTGTATTGTAATAATATTATGTTACCGATGGAGACGATGGCGTTGGACTCTCGTTGGCTACCGAGGTTCGCTTTACGTGCTTCATTCTCTTGTTCAGATATATTCAATCTCATTAAAATTTATACAATGGTATGATCATCGCTTTTTGTAGGCTGCGCGCTTCTGGTCTGCTCCCACTTGCTCGCATGGTCGAGGGAGACGGACCGCATTTCAGCTATGACTTCTCTCTCCTTGCTTCAATGGTGGATAGGTGGAGACCGGAGACACACACTGTGCACCTCACCGTAGGCGAGATGGCGCCTACGTTGCAGGACGTGTCGTACCTGCTTGGGTTGCCATTGAGGGGCGATGCCATGGGCCCCACGGACGTCGGCCCCGGCTGGCGTGACGACTTGCTCGCTCAGTTCGGTGCCGTCGAGCGTATCGGCAACGCACAGCCCTATAGGGAGTTTCCACCGACGTACATGGGCGGACCGCCCAAGTGGTGGATTCTTCAGTTCAAGGTGAGTAGATTGGACCGCAACCGGCATAGTTAAAAATCATATGGTTCTTACTTATGTGCAACTATTTATAGGCCGACAATATTCGAATAGGTGACACAGAGTACAAGGTTGCGCGGCACTTGGAGCTGTACGTGCTGTGGTTGATGGGGTGGGTGATGTTCTGCAGCTCTGCGGGCAATTTTGTGCCCAAGAACCTACTGCCTTTCGCGCGTCACGTCACCGACAGCCCACTAGAGGCAATCCCGCAGTTCAGCTGGGGGTCTGCTGTTGTGGCGGAACCGCCGATTTAATCCGGGCTAAGCACACCTGCCACCTCTGGCTTGCAGTGCGATTAGACCGAACTAGACCCGGTCGTCCGTCGAGAGTCATTCGGCTCCCGATATTACCTTTTACCAGAGGAACCAACATCATACACATCCAGCCCACGATGGAGCCACAACAGATACATCATCTCAGGCAGTTAAATATAGCATATATAAACTTATTTTACAAACCAGTTCGAAATAAAGATATAGGTTTCAACATAATGCCATACAATATGCAGGTTTGAATCAGATAGCGGAAGCGAATTCGAAAACATCTCACCACGGAAACAAAATACTTTATTAGTCTTCATGCAACGACGATCGAGGCGAGCAGCACCGAACCCACCGGTACCACCCTCCTCCAAGCACTTGTCCAGATGTCACCGGTACCTATTCTCAAAAGGTGAGGGCAAACCCTGAGTACTAATTACTCAGTATGACTTAATGGAATGGCTTACGGCTGACGCGAAGCTTGCTTACTATCACGTGGATCCTTAGCCATAGAGTAACAAGTCTCTTCATTTGCATATAATTCCATAATAATAACTTGCAGAAATGTAAGCAACACAGTAATACAAGCATGTCGTATTTGAAACTTGTGAAATAGATATAATATATTCAAGTAGTTACTACGATGAACGTCAATGGTATTGGCATTCCCACACCTGGTGGGCATCAGCGATTCGAATCGATTTTAATTCCCAAGAATAACTATCATGCCAGGGGTATATGCTTACTAGCCATCGCGTTCCCACATATAGTCCCAATCTTAACCTGCCTCATCCCAAGTTCGATTCACTCCCGCCTAGCCCCCGGGTTGTGCCCCCATGACGAGCCTGCTGACATCTCGGTCTCCCCGCCATGAGTACCAAACTCCCTCGGGCCACCTTCCTCTCAACCAGCAGGTAGGAACGTGTCTCTGTGCTTCGGACGAGCCCAGGAAAGACTTCACCGGTCCCATTTCCCGGTTAAGCACTCTAGCAATGTTATGTCGACCAACAGGTGAACAACGGACGGACCTTAAACAACTCGGGCGGAGCCAAATGATACAACAACGCACACCACAAAATAAAATTATTCTCCGCCCAGTCTTCATTTAAATCATGAGCATAATATTACTTTTCCAATAGTAAAAGTTTTGTAATATTTGAAATCATCTACGCGACGAGTGACTCCTTTCACTTGTGTCTACTCGCACCTAGCAATTCTAGGCAACTCGTCCTACGAACTCTATATATAGGTGCTAGGGCCAAGGCGGCCAGGAGATCTAATGCAATTGTTTTCAATCAACTCCTAATGCGGATGCGTAATGAAACAATCAATTATCATATTAGCTGGGAGAAATCATGGTCCTGCCTACCTTCCTCACTAGTGTTAGTAGCTGTCTCCTGAGCGAAGTCGGGCCTCCGCTGCTGGTCTTCCGGCTCCTGGTGTAGCTCCTCCTCGAGCTCCTCTATGATCGGTTGGTCCGGCGGGTGTCCTTCGCTCGCGGGATCTATATGCATGACATAGTGCAATTGGAGCATGTATTAGTGCAATACTTGCTTCATGATGCGAGTGCGATGCAAGGAATCATGATTTATGGAATAAAGTTATGCATTTTTGTAATTGAAACTTGTTTAGCATTAAGAAATCGTGCAAGCCATCGCCTACGGTAACTTAGCTTATCACATATAACAACGTGGGGGTGTGTGGCGAGGTAGCATCGCTTCATGTGAAGCGACCGAAGCTTACTTAAACATCCATTTTTCACATAGCTAACTTAGCATTCCTAGCGTGCGTTTCTCAATAGTAGTGAAGACCTACATTGCATTCCAGAAACAGTGGCTAAGACTTACATATTCTTATGTTTCAAATATGGTCCATTGTGGCATTTATTGGATATACTAGTCTCACATTTTCTATTATTTACGTAAAAATGCATTATTTCTACCATTTTCAAATCAGAGCCAAAACCTTACATGCACCACCTCCTACTCTAGCAGTGAGTCATGTTCATAACCTAGTGCTCATATCAAGCCCCTAAAGTCACCTTGAGCATTTTTCACCATATCAACCTTTTCTTAAGTTAAATATATGCTTAAATGCAAGACAAGGGCAAAATAGTAATTAAACAGTCAAAGCTAGGGCTACCAAAATTTATACAGAGCCTACACATGTTAACAAGGCCTCTGCCCAAATTTCATAATTTTTTAAAGCTCATTTTACCCACATTTCCTATTTATCAAGGTTTTTCATGCATGCACAATAACAGGGGCAAAAAGGTATTTTCATACCCAACCATCATACCCATTCTATAGATCTGCTTAATAGGAGTACACTGCAATAAAGTTTGTATTTTTCTGATTTTTATTTGATTTATTACAAATTTCCAAAGTTTCAGCTTAAGAAAATACATTTAAAAAATGAAAACCCTAGATCGGAGGTCTTGTACGCAAATAATTGTAGATCCAGGGGCTACCACGTAAGTTCTGCGAGACACATACAACAGCGCATAAAATAGAACCGCAAAAATATAAATCGGTAGGGACTAAATTGCAAAGTGGGCTGAGTCGTCTTCTACCTTCAGCCCGGGACGAATCGCGCGCGGGGAAAGGGAAAGGTAGCGCTCTACCGGCGGCGTGGGGACCGAACTTGGAGCCGAGCCACTTGCGGAAGGTGTCCCAGGCATAGATCTTCGTTTTCCCCAAGACGGCGTCGTGAGAGGAGCTCGGAGCGGGCGGGGAACGCCGGTGAACCGATGACAGCCACGACGCACCGAGCTCGATTCGGCGGCTCAGGCGGAGGAGCGGGGCCACGGCCGGGGTCCAGGAGCTGTGCGTGGATGAGGGCATCCCGGCGGTGGCGGTCTGGTGGCAGGGGGAGGGTCCGAGGTGGGGCGTCCACGATGAGGTTGGCGGAGGACTTGTGACTCACGGTGGCACGTGCGTGGGGAGGGCGCCTGGGGCGGCCGCGGGCTTCGAGGATGGGCGGGTTCGGTGGAGGATAGTGCGGCGAGTGCGGTGCTTGTGCAAGGAAGGGCGGAGGAGGCTAAGGCGGCGGGGCGTGAGCTCAACTCGAGCTCGATCTCGGGCCGCCCATGGCGGACGCGCTCCGCGCGAGGCAAGCAGGGAGGCAGGGAGCAGAGGGAGAGCGAGACTAGGCCGAGACGGCGTCTAGGAGAAGAGGGCGCGGCGCGGCGCTCCGATCCGGGGCGCGGAGTGGCTGCCCGCTCGCCGCCGGCAGTGTGGCGAGTGCCGGTCGGCGATGGCGGGTGTCCCCAGATCGCCGGCCCCACTTGGCAGAGGAAGAGGTCCCCCAAAAATGGAAAATCCCCACTTTTTGTTTTTGTTTAGGCTCTGAAAATCACTATTTTGGGGTACTTTGAAGCCGATTTTGAAAAAGATCCAATTGAATGAAATGATGTACTCTTTTAACTCTACAAGTTTGTCAAAAGGCTCAAGTTCAAATTATGGGTCTAACTAGTATCTAAATTCAAATTTGAATCAGGTTTTCAGATTTGCCCAACCTAGCCATTTAAAAGATGATTTTAAAAGTCCTATTTGTGTCCAAAGACTCCTCAAATCCTTTACACCAACTTTGCTCAAGATTTCAAGATCTGCAACTTTCTCAATTGGAGCTTTGCATGAAAATGATTGTAAACCATAGAAAGAGTGAGATCTCTATGAAATTCAGATTTTTGGCTGTGTTTCTTGGCTGACAGTAAAAGACCCATTACTCTATGCTAAGTCCATTTTCTATCCAAGCTCCAATTAACAAAGTTGTTCATCATATCATGACCTACAGGTTTGGTATAAAAAGTTTTGGCTAGATCATGATATATTTTAAACTACAATCACATTTGTATTCAAGGTTCGGTAAAACTGCAGTTTCAAATCATGCAGAGTATTTCTTGTTTTCAACTTTTGAACCTCCAAATGAAGTCCAATTGATTCAAGGCCAGATGCATTTGAAAGGTAGTAAATTTAATTTCATTTCATACAAAGGAATATTTTAAAGTTGTATGGTCAAATCGAAAGTAACATCGGAATGAAATTTGGGAAAGAGTGTCAATCCTAGACTTAGCAAAAATTTCATGAGTGTAGGCTATCTGGGTTTGGTTGAACTTTTGGGCCCCTTGATACCTGATTTTTGGAAATGGTCAAAATAGAATATCTGAAGGCAACATCTAAACTAAAACTTTTGTATTCGATGTCTTGCATGAAAATATATAATTGTCTAACTACTCAACCAAGTAACGTGCCACTTTCTATTTTGAATAGAAAAATTTTGACTTAGTGATTTCTCCACCAATCCTCATCACTCTCTAAGCATAATTAAATCCTAATTCACCATTAGTGTTCATGTAATCGTGTGTCAGGGCTTTCGAGATGCCGGGGGCATCACAACCTACCCCCCTTAAAGAAATCTCGTCCCGAGATTTGGGTGAGGTGTGGCGGTATAACCTAGCGTACATTGCAAAGAGTATGGCACCGTGGTCCTGTGTCTTTTCGAATGCACGTGGCAATATCCAATTTTTCACTCGTTGGCTTTGTCAACTAGCTTGTGAATGGTTAGTGCCTCTTTAACACAAGTAGTCACAGAGCGTCATTTATTATGCTCCATTGGTCTCTCTAAGATACTCGACGAGTCGTGCCATATATGAGAGTGAATGAACAAAACATGAAGAGAAGGTGGTCAGTGAGTCAGTGACAAGGGTAGATGCCAATGAGAGGAGTTACTTCCTGACTTCGATACCAACATTTGAAACATGATGAGTACCTGATTTATCCAAACAACGAAAACAAAGTGTACACAGTCGGAAATCAAACAAGGTAGAATTTTGGGATTCAGGGGAATGTCATTGGATGTGTTTTTGAGAGACACATTCACTTCATTTGATAGGGACTGTGTCCACATATAAAATGCTAAGTCAACATATCTTCCAAGAGTAAGATGTGGTGAAACATAGCACATCCTGCTCATCGTGACAAGAAAGGCACAAGAGGGAGAAGATAGGCCGCATTCGGCTGGACAAGGTGATGGTTTTGTATGATTTCTTAGCGTTGGTCGAGTCTGTTCAAGAAAATGGTAGTAGATGGCGTGTTCTTACTAACGAAACTATTGGGAATGTTAGTAAGCTCCCTTCTTGGATAATTTCTAAGAGGGAGAAAACAACTCGTAGGGAAATGACGATATGGCGAGAGTACTAGCTGAGAACAAAAAGCTAGTGAGGAAGACGTTCAGTGAGGTATACCCTTAGAGAACAAGGCTCAACGAAGAATGGAAAATATCAAAGGAGATAGTGAAAACGAAGTTGACTGTTCCACCAATCGTCGAAGGTAAGGTGAAACAAGGCAATGGAAAGATGCACTGAAATAGTGGAAGTAGAAGCGATCACTTCGCACATGCAATGAAACGGTGTGAATAAGCAGTGGGGGAGGTTGGCTACTCCCACAACTCAAGAAAGGCCAGGTGAAACAAGGCAATGACATGATATGTCCAGGACAGTGGAAGTGAAGTCGTTCATCCCCACGAATCAAGAGTAGTGAGATCAATTAAAGGATAGAAACCGATTATGAATGTTCCACGATTGAAGCGATGTCATGCCTTCGCATGTCTTAATGGCAGCGTGAACCTAGTAGCACAACCATGTGACGGCCGTACACATAGGACTCTAGGTCCCTGTCGAGGCACCCAAGACTGTCTAAGGAGACACCACAACAAGAGTGGCTCAATCATTCCACTTATAGACTCATAATCAATACAATGGTTATGATGAATGAAGAGGAATTCCGATACTGGTATAAGAGCTCAAAGCACTTGAATCCGATTGTAAACAAGGTTCCTCGATTTGCAAGGTTTTGGAGCAAAGAAATAACGAATAGTGGAATACAGTGCAAATAGACTAGGATTTCTCCGATCACTAAGAGTTCGAAGTGCATGAATGACAAGGGTTTTAAACATGAAGTTACCAAAGGCTCAATGTGCTATCACAATAAGACTAGGAGTACATTTAACCATAGGAACGAGATACAAGTTGACTCTATAGAGCCGGACACCTGAGGTCTTTCTGATCCACGAATGTTGGAACATTCTAATACAAAAGTTTGTCCCAAACTTTATCATACTAATTGGTACCCAGCTAGTACTGCCTAAATGTGAGATTGATGCGTCCTGGACGAAGACCGGTTTCTTCTTTTAGACATGTCGGTGCAGTGTTAGGCTTCACATGGGAGATGCCATGGAACAGTAGTCTGGATCTTCCACCGAGTATAAGAACATCGCCAGATTCGAGGTTGATCTTAGTCGCTCTATCCTTGTCTCGAGTATCACTTGAACAGGAATTCTGCCGTGTCGCCTATGGAGACTGAGATGACAGGTAGACCTTGGTTGATGCTTCTTCCTGATTCATCCTTATCTTGATGGAGTTTGAGCTTCCCGACGTTGTTGTAGTAGTTAATGATGCATATGTCAGGATTGATTTGAGGAAATTCGCTTGCGGTTGAATTTGCAGTTTGAGCAATTGTCTTGAAAGCTTCTGGTATCATAGGGACGTGGGCACCATCGCACGGACGCGTTGGCCCATAGAAACCTGTAGTTGGATCCCAATTCTTCCCTAGACACATCATCCATAGCTTCATCTTGGCTCCGTTCTTGAAACTAGGCCTATAGAATCCTCCTGGACCAATACCTAGTTGTCGACACGTACGAACTATCTTGACTTGATCTTCAGGCTTGACAAATCCCTTCAATAAAACCAGGCCAGGTCGCAGATGTTGAACTGAAGCCGTGTTAGTAGAAGATTCCCCTGCTTTTCTCTTCTTCTTGAGACTTGCAGGGCTGTTGTTTTAGTCTTCAGTGGGCTCAGGGTGATCAGGGCATAAGTCGAAGGGCTGCGACATCTGTAGCAGGAAGAATAAGGCTCCCGTAAGTTCAAGGGTTTTGAAAACTTGGTGTGGTCATAGCGTATTTCGCGTTTACATGCTCGGAAAATATGCTGAAAAGTGATTTTATCGCAAGATGATGGCACAAGGCTATACTTCTTTTCTAACGTGTGTAGCTTACAGCTAGACTTTTGAGGGTTGATCAACGGATTCTAAAGATCTTAGGAAACGGTAGTCGTACATTAGTCTATACTCTACCTCGGTGGTGTAGAAAGTTTTGGTTAGTTCTATTTTGAAATAGTTCAAGTTTTCCAAATCTGAGAGCTACGAAAAATCTGTCCAAATAGTTTCTGTATGTTCAGATTCTTCCCTTTACTTTATCAAGCCATACCCCACTACCTAAGCATCTTCTTGGTATATGAAGAATACAAAAAGTGTTTGCATAGTTGTTAACAATGACCATTACATACGGGGTTTTCATATAATAAGGTTGGTAATACGTTGTAGCCTCGGTAACTTTGAGACGGGTTTGATTTTTGGACCGATCGACACATTTGGAATACATAGTTTTTGAAGAGTTCGTCAGCGGAGCCCATCTTCGGGGGATGCCGCTACTTCTGCAGCTTTGGGCCCACGAGAGGTTTCAGATAGGTCGGCCCGCGGTCGTGCACAGGCCGTACGACGCGTATATACGCGACGACGTAGACGGCCCTACAATGGGCTCTCTGTGGTGCGACCGACGAGTACGTGGCTTGTTCTTCCTTGACTTATTTGGGTGTGTCTTTACTTTTCTGTACTAACGGTGTAATTGAATGCTTTCGCAGTTCGCGTACGCTCACGTGCAGACTAGGAAGTCTTACCCTGTCTTCGTAGGCCAGTTCGACGTCCTCCGTGACGGCGACGTTCGTTGGACGCCCTACTCTGACGAGGCAGTGGAGAGTCGTGCACCTGACGGGCTATCGTCGTTGTGCGTACGCGACGCCGAGTACCGGAGAACGTGCAGCCCACTTGTGTTCGACTTCTACGTCGAGGAGCACGCAGTGCACCGCGTGCTCCGTCAGCTAGGCTTGTGGCAGGAGGTGGTCGTCCCTCAGAGCCAACTGCCGCTACACGTGCACCGGTTCGTGCCGACCTTGTGTATTACCGCAAAGTTATTTCTTTCACATAATTCACATACTCAGTCCACCAACAAAACTATTTTCATTTTTAGGTTTACGAGACAGGGCCAGAACGTTGGCCAGATCTGGACACCACGTCTTGCCGAGTTCGTGGCGAAGTGGTCCACGGCCTTGGATGACCTCGCCATGGAGGGTAGGCCACATGACGAAGTAGCCTGGGGTCACTACCTCCGTTGGTACGTCCCACGGACACGACTTTGTGTCTTGTCGACGCCACAGGAGTTGCCCCGCCGCACACCGTCCGTCACGGACAGTTACCCTACACAGCGAGACCAGGGGGCGTATATAGCTGTAAGTTTCTTTCCTGATTGTCGATTCCGCATTAGAAGACATCCAAGTTCATACTTCATGGCAAACTAATGCACACTTTTTGAAACAGCATGATGTGCTCTGGCAGATCTATGCAGACGTCGTGACGTACAGCCGTACTGCCCTCACCATGGCCCCACAAGATCATAAGGCGGCGTACGACAAGATAGCGGAGCTGTGCAGAAGAGTGACTAGGTCGTTGTCGTGCCGTGACGACGATGTTGGCCATCCACCACCGCATCCGATATTTGTTGCCCTTACCCCGACCCCGCCACGACCTCCTCTGGTACGACCTCCGGTACCACTATTTGTGCAGACTCCGCCGATGACCTACCCGCCGCCAGGTATTTCTTGTACAGGTCAATTTTATTAAATACGAGTTCGCCAAATATTTATGCATGTTCCGTGCAACAGGTACGCAGTACGGGACCCATGTTGGGTCATCGTCTCGTCACCCTACCTACCACCACAACGTCTTCGCTGCAGGGACATCACGGACTCATGACGTTGAGTGGGGTAAGTGGCATTCACATACATGCAGCAGACTCGTCATGTCTATTACAGTGTTACTTTACAATTTTAATCCATGCGATTGATTTGCAGGATATGAACCTGGCACGACCCCTGACGACAGCTACGGAGCCGGCCACGCTCCACACAGTCCACCAGGCGCAGCAGAGCAGATGGCGCAGTCTTTGTTCGCGTCGCCGCCGCGACATGATGAGATTGGTTACTCACAGCTACAGGATGTGCCACCTCACGAAACTCAGCAGTCACAGGAGCCGCCAGCGCACGATGCAGTCCCTGGCCGACGTACTCGACAGGCACCCGACCCCTTTAGTCACGGGTCACGGCACACTTGGGCTGCCCAGAGAGCTGCACGCAGGAGCAAAAGGGGTCGTAGCTAGATCATAGTTCAAGAGTTGACTTGCATTAGTTCAGTGTACTTTCGTCAGCATGTATTTTATGACTTTCACCTTTGCAGTAGGCCGTGACAACACGTATGCAATCGTTTCAGATACAGATGGCTCCGTAGCCTTTTCAGTTCGACGTGACAGCGCATCACGTAGCCTTTTCAGTTACAGGTACATGCGTAGCCTTTTCAGTTCAATGTGACAATACCTATGTAGCCTTTTTAGTTTTACGTGACAGCGCAAGACGTAGCCTTTTCAGTTACAGGTACATTCGTAGCCTTTTCAGTTCGACGTGATAACACATACGTAGCATTTTCAGTTCGACGTGACAACACCTATGTAGCCTTTTCAGTTCGACGTGACAATACCTGCGTAGCCTTTTCAGTACAATTTCCAGTTTGACCTGACAACTTTTTCGTTTTCAGAAGACCACTTAACCCACGTCTCAACTACAAAAACACGGCACACAACACACTACCAGAGCGAGAGAGCAATGGCCGAGCCGGGAGGAAGAGGTCGTGGCCGCGGCCGAGGCCGAGGAGGGAGGGGTGGAGGACGTCGTAGCCACCACTTCCTCTGGGGAGGTCCTCAAGGCCCAGACATGTTTTCACATCCACTGGAGGACTTCACGCTAGAGGGACTTAAGACGCCTTTGTTGGCGAACGAAAGTTTAGGCCTAAGTGCCGTTGTGGTGAGTATTGTGTCGTGCAGGTGTTCGATGAGTTCATCGATGGAGGTCGTCGCTTCTACAGATGCCCTTTTGGCTATGTGTGTGCTCAAACTCGCTCTCTACACTTTCTTCTGACATAACTCAAATTGTTTCTAAAAAGAGATATATATGATTGCAGGATTCCACTGACACGGCATGCCGCTTCACCAAGTGGGTAGATCCTCCACACCATGCCTATGTCGAAGACTATATCAACCACCTGAAGACCAAGATCCACGACCTTGAGTGTCGCGTCAACTCTCTGGAAGACGAGGCTGGCGCTAACGCGATGATGGTTGGACTCGAAGATGATCCCCTGTGCCCTGACCCCTTCTGCAAATGCCCGTACCACCCACGGCAGCGTATGCCCCTCAAGTCTCCACCATCCGGAGGTTACGGCTACTATGATCTCGGAGGCCCATCGCAGCACTATCCGAACTAATTCGCTTAGACGAACTTGCTACTATTATTACGTTTCTAGCATTTCAAATTATCTAAGCCAAGTCAATTGTGTAGCGCGAGTTACGCGCTACAACAACAAGGCATCGCAAGTGTGTCCAACTTTATTTATATCGTTAATCCACGCTGTCAACGTTGAGAATTATGTATCCGAGTTCAATCTATGTTGCGTTTTAACTTCTGCATCAATGGTTCATGTCGTACTCAATGTAACCCTGGGATTTCAATTTAATTTAACGTGTACTCTCATAATTTGTTTTTGTCTGTCGTCTACAGTAAGAAAAAGAAAACAAATATTTTATGTCATAAAATAAAGAAATACAAATTTACCAGTACAAATTATAATAGTTTCCATGCTCATATTAAAATAGTTTTGTAATTGCTATTTTGCTTGTACGTATACTCGTATTGTTTATTTAACAAATTATCACGCTCTTGTTTTTTAAAAATGCACATGGAGCGAAATAACGCCGGATGGGCTGGCATTATTTAAAAAACGCCAAAAGGATTAAATACCGGCAAGCATTATTTAAAAAACGCCAACATGATTTAAATACCGCCATGGGGAATTAAAAAACGCCGGCCCATTCGGCGTTTTTTAAATATCGCCAGATGGCCTGTCGTTTTTTATTTTTCGCCGTTCCAGCCGGCGGTTTGATGACAGGGGTTCAAATCCGGTGGCAGACAGGATGCCACGTCACTAAACCGCCGGATAGGGCGACGTTTTTTATATACCGCCGGATGGTCCGGCGGTATTGGTATATATTTGCAATTTTTTGAATCGTCTATTTATTTCTGCAAAAATTAAATTAAATAAATATAAAAATAAAAAAAATTCCTGTAAACCCGGCCAAATAATTGCAGTCGTTTCCTTCCGCCCAATCAAAGGCACTGAACACGGCTTATCAGAAACCGTACGTTTGTGCAATGCAGGGCTGTCAGAGGAATTACGCTCCGATGAGTGGGAATTCAAAACGTCGTGCTGCAAGGGCGCCGAAAATTTCGTTTCCGTTGAAACCGACCCAAACTGAAGCTCTGAAACAACGGGTCGTGCACGCCCAGCGGGCACCGGGGCAGAACGAGCAGTTGGTTGAGGAGCAGAGTTCGAGTTTGCCCAAGAAACCTTGCTCTTCGGAGCATTGATAACTGAATTACGGTTGCTTTAACGCCTTGGCTAGGAGCAGATTTAATTATCTTTGCCACCGCAAGTGCATCCCCAAGAGTTCTTGGAGGTGATACTCGCAGAGGACCTTGCCAAGGACGATGGCTGAAACAATCTTCGCCAGAGACTTGGAGTTTGGAGAAAGGGAGCCATTATGCAGAACACTCACCTCCGGTGTACTGAGCTCCAGCTCTGCACAATGAAGATCTTCCACCGTGAAGCCGACGGCCGCAGCTTCAGGCTATGACCTCCGGCGTAGAAATATCAGTCTCCTCCACCAAGATCTCCTCGTCTGCCGAGCTCTCATCGTCTGAATCCGCAGCCGCCCAAAACTTAGAGGTCAACGGTTCAACACCATGAACAGATTTCGGGCGCCTCGTCGCCTTGGCCGCCACTGCAACAACGCGAGACAACTCCGCCCTGGCATGGCGGTCTCTACGGTCTCTCGTCGAGACCCACGACCTCCACCTGCTCCCTCTCAGAAGACAGGCTAGAACGACGGCGCATCGCCTGCTGAGTCGCTGGGGCGAGCGTCAGCCGGCGGACGCGCATAGGTCCTCGCCGTAGCTGATCTTCACCTCCTTGCAGAGACAACTAATTAATGCCCTGTCCCTGTGTGGTCTCAGCGGTGCTTCCACGTTGAACTTCAAAATTAAATGGTGCGTTGTTATGCTGTACACACAGAACGAGGTATTTGAAACAGTGGCGGGACGAGGAATTGGGAAACCCTTGAGACAACCTAACACTAACAACAGCTCACGGCCAGTTCAATCCCTGTTTCTTGTTGTGCAGGCCGGCGCAGTATTCAACAGCAGACGCAACAGAATACTACACGGGTATAGCTGCAGTTTGACTGACAGTGACTTTGTTTGCAGCAATCCTTACAAGGAAGCGTTAGTTACTTAAAACTATGTTCAGGTCCTTATTTAATCATTGCAGATCTGCTTAATTTAATCCTGGTTCATGATCTGTTCCCTATGTTCTGATTCTATAGACCTGCATGTGTGTCGACAGTGTCAGATGCAGTATTTCAGTAGCAGCCTGCTGGTTCGTTTTCCGTTCAGAACATTTTTAGTTCGGCATGCAGGTGCATCTCGGCTTGCTAGTTTGTCTTTCCATGCCTTAGCCTAACCACATTTCATCATTATAATCCTTATTGCTTTAACAGTTTTGCATGATGTGTTAGCTTCGCTATGTGAATATTGTGCACGGGTTGCCGGTTTGTCTCAGTTAGAACATTGTGGGATTAACTGAAATCTGGCACAGGACCAAGTAAGCCATGCCACGACCATGAACTACTTGTTGCAAATTCGTAGGGGTACGCATACATTCTTCTGTGACTGAATCTATGGAGCTCTACCAAACAAGGTTTCTAAGAATCG
Source organism: Paspalum vaginatum (assembly GCA_030272315.1). NCBI lineage: Eukaryota > Viridiplantae > Streptophyta > Magnoliopsida > Poales > Poaceae > Paspalum > Paspalum vaginatum. The sequence goes on along the minus strand of CM059021.1, from coordinate 13,583,772 downwards.
CGTGAAGTGATTTTTCAAAATGAATTGTGGATTAAGAGATCTCTCTACAGAGTTTACCTTATGGATTCATTAGAGAATCATTTTTAAACACGGAATCACTTCTCCCGTATGATAACTTACAACTTACTTCTAACAGACAATCTGAATAAGAGGGAGGCTTTACTGCTGAGATTTTACATACTCAGGAATCAAAACAAAATCAAGCCCATTGCAATCCTATCCACACTTTCTAGAGTTTCCTTTAACGCAAGGCCTGAGTGACAGTCACTTTTCTTCGGTTGCTAGACAAAGGATCATACATGTTCTTCATATAACGACGTTTGGAATGGAGGGCAAATTTTTCCATTCCTATGTTTTTCTCGTGAAATTTGACGGTTTTCCAGTGAAATTCCTCCACAATTTCTGTGAAAATCCTGTGTTCCAAAGAAGGCAAACATTTCCTTCTGTCTGAAATGCTAATATTCATAAAGTCTACATTCTAAAGAATCAAAGTGTTATCATCAACAAAGAAAATATGCAATGCAATTATGTATAGCATCAACCATTACCATGAACTAGCATAATTTATGGCACATGAGCGTCTGGCTAATCGACTTAATTGAGGACACAAAGAATCCGTCACTTGTAAGCAGGGCATGCATAATGGAGTTGGAGTAGGTCATTGAATATCTGTGCTGTTTTGCTGAGCAAGCAGTGCTCAATTTATGCAAGACTCCGTATATAAAAAGAACTGTAAGGCTGCAGCAAAACCACAGCCTCCACCTTTTTAGATAATGGCCATCGGACCAAAATTATTACAACCACATCACACTAGAAAAGAGAATAAGGGCATGTTTAGAACGAAGGAATACAAAACATAGGAATGAAAAAATGTAAGAATATGATGTGAGTATAAGTGTAAAATAGAGGAATGAAAAACAGAAGAATTTTATAGTTGTGGATGTTTGGAACACATGTATTGGAATAGCACGGAACTTGAAGATAACAATAAATCTGTGTGCTTAACATAGTATTGTTTCTTTCACATAGCATTTATAATTAGATATTAGACAAAGAATAGACTAGAGCACTAACACATGAACTAGCAAATTTGATAGGCCCAAATGCTAGTGAATAAATGTGCAAGCTTATCTGCTCCCTGCTCTCATCCGCTCATTTCTTTCCCCACCGTTCCACTGTCCTGTGAAGATGGCAGGAGATTAGAGATCCCATCTTTTGATTCATATCCTTGGAGCCTTGTAAAACCCCATTTTTTTGTAAAATACTCAGCTGGATCCACGATTAAGCTACTACTAGGGTCGGGTGACCTTCAGCTTATGCGGCAAGGCGCCAAGGCGGAAAGCAAGAGCTCAAGCAGTCAAGCTGCAATTAGGGAAGATGCTGGCAAGCTCGAGCGGTAGGCTGGAGGAAGATGACGGCTACCTCATGTGTGTCAACATGGCTCTTGCTGTCCTATATCTCAGGTAGGCAGTGCGATTCTGTCTTTAGCTCCTCGAGTTCTCGTTCACGTGCACAGGAAAAATTCCAAGGGATCGAAGTGGATGTTTCATTTCCTTCGTTTTGCACAGCAAAGGAAGTTGTTCCGGAGGAATGGAAAGTTTGGTTCCTTTGTTCCAAACGTAGGTGATGTAAGCAAACCAAAGGAACCTATCTCATTCCTTTGAAAATCCTGTGAAAAAATCCCAATCCAAACAAGGCCTAAAACTTAACAACCAATCCGAAAAATATAAGGCCATCCATGAGAGGCAAAGTAGCTTAGCCGCTGACTCTAGAAACTTGCAAGCTTGCACCATAACGTCTCTCTCGTCATCAGTGCGCTGCAACTAAGCCCAAAGTCAAATCCAGTGTGTGAGAGATCAAGCCTCATTTATGTGTTGAGCGTCAAATGATACGTGCCTTGACCTCACTTGTGTGTGGTGAGAGCATTGTCGGGATGGTAGTGGGGTTTTGTTGTTTAGCTGTCTTTAGTGTTTGTGCTTATCTAGCTTCGGTTACTCAGCGTGCGTGCGTCATTGTTGTGTTTGTGGTGGTGTTTGTGTGTGTATCACCATTCCACCTTGTGTCTCTTGGCTTTGCGTGTGCAGGTAAACGGACCCTCGGCTCTCGGTGATCGGTAAGTCCCCCGATGGACTGTGAGGCTGCTCTGACAGATTGGAGAGAGGTCATGCGGGGTTGTGGTGTTCCATCCCTAGCATGTGGAAGTGCAAGAGCATGATCAAAAACCCTTCGATGGACTCGAGGCCCTCCAATGGACTGGAGGCATACCACACCCCTCCTATGGACTGGAGGCCCTCCTATGGACTGGAGGTGAGAGGTGAGTCAGTGTTGCTTGTCTCATGGTGTGTAGGTACACGGATGGGTAGTGGTTGATGGCTGTGTAAGTCCTTCAATGGACCGAGAGGCGACTCTGATGGATTGGAGATGCTGGGTGAGACTGTGGTTATCCAACCTTGGCATTTAGAGCAAGAGCACATGATGAGGATGGTGAAGATGGCGTCAACCAAGTCGAAGAGGGACGACGATGGCATCGTGACACTTGGTGGAGGCCGAAGGGTCAAGTCAAGGAGGATGGTGAAGGCGCTATGGTTTTTGTGTGGAGGTAGGACACACGTCATGCACTGGGGTTTGGTGGTTTTCCTCAAAACCATCACCTATCACCGGTTTAGCGGTTTTCCCAAAACAACTTCTACCATGGGTTGTGGGCCCCAGAAGCCCACGAACTAGAGGACCTCAAGTTGGCGGACATGTGGCACTGTCGCGATGCTTGCGTCGATCTAAAGCAAAGCCATCAAGATGGGGTGGCCGTTCGATGCGTGGAAGGCTAAGTTGGACGGTTATGCCACTGCAGTGCTTTGGGTGTGTGTGCTTCATGTAAGGGCAATTTGGTCAAAAGCAAAATGCCTATATAAGTAGATATGGACTGTTGTAGGCAGCCATCCTTCTCTACCCCTTTGAGTTGTGTCCTCTCATTTGTATTTGTGAGAGTTTGGCTAGGGTTAGGGATAGGAGAGAGGCCCTTGTGCTTGGGCTTGTTGCCATCAACGTTTTGGCTGCTTGGACTGGCTTGTAACCAGATCTTCATGTGAGTTATCGAAGGAAAATTGCATCCTAATCTTGTGCTCTCTTGTGTTCTTGTTCCCCTCCCCCTTTCCTTTGGTTTTTGGGTGAAATTCATGGATTTTGGGGCTGTTTCATTTGCTATGGCTGAGCCCTGCTGTGTTTTAGGGTACAAGGACGTGGTAAATCTCTAGGCCAAGTGCCAAATTAGTTGGATCCATGAGCTGCCTCCGGTGCCCTTGATCTAACGAGCTTCACTTCTTGAGGAGTCAAATTCGTGAAGAATCCTGGATCTTTTGGAGTGGATCTTTTGTGAATAGTTTCTTCATGTCTTATACAAGCTTCCCTAAAAGTTTCGTGAAGTTTTGGAGTTCATTTGATCAAGTTTTAGATCATTTTTTGCGGTTTTCCAGGCTGTCCAGTTTTCTGTTGAATCTGTACCTCTTTCAAGCACTGGATGGTCTGGTGGTCAAGCGGGTTCAAATTTTGAGCTGAAATGTTTTGGTGCTGTTCTCCTGTGTATCTTAAATCTCCCAAAAAATTTCAGAATTTTTGTAGGCGTTTTCCCTTGGTTTTGTTAATTGTTTTTATGGGAAGGTCGGCCTGATTTTGAGCACGGGATGGTGCAGTGTGCAATGCACCAGACGGTCTGGTTCTTGTTGGAATTTCCTTCCTTGTCCAATGGAGCTGCAAATTTGTGAAGTTGTTCCTTTGCTCCTTGTCAACCTACAGTAAAAGTTTTATAATTTTTGGAGTTGATTTGACAGGGGTTTGCATCAAACTCTTCGGAGTGTCTGTCTGTGAACTTCGGACGGTCCTGTGCTCAATCACTGGACTGTCCAGTGGTTACAACTTGCTCCTTTTGCCTTGATTCTGGATGAGCTGTTTCTTGTTGTCTTGTGAGGGTGTGGTATTTGTTGTGTGAATTTTGGTGCTCTTGTTGAAGGGTTTTGGCAATTTTCTTTGCAGCCCTATCTGGCTGAAATCTGCCGTCTTCCTGAGGTTAGCTCGTTTTGTGTCATTTTTCTTTGGCGTCTTAAGCAAGTGCTTCCGCAGTCGCTTCTTAGAGACGTATCTTTTCAGTAGACGGTGCCAAGCACTTCTTTGGTGTTTTCACTTTCGTTCTTCTTGTTTTAGACTATAGCCTTTTAGTGGCTGGTTCCAAGCGAGGTTCCAAAGAGGTTTTTGAATAGCGAGTTTTCAAAGGCTCCTATTCACCCCCCTCTATTCGCCTACCCTCGGTCCTACAGTGTGTCCCCCTGAATAGTACCTGCAAGAACGATTTCAGTTTGCAGTTGTAAAAAATAACCTTGTTTTTGGTGAGCCAAATTGACCAACAAAATGCGGTAGCACCAGTAAGCAAGGGTTGAACCATTCGTTTCCCTCCTTGTTTGGACCGAAATTAAGTAAATGCCCAGTACTTATAGGCGGTGAAAGACCAAAAATACAGTGAACAGACATTCAAAGAAAAGGTGTTGGATAGTTTCTTGCTTACTACAAAATTCACAATTCCTTTTACCCTTCCAATTTCTTTTAGCAAAGTTATCTGTTGTCAAGATGGCACCTTTCTTAAAAAACCAAAGGAAGATCTTAACTTTCAAAGGAATTTTCAAATACCAAATTTCTTGCGAAACGTTCAAACCATCGCTAACAAGATGCTTGTACATTGACCTGATAGAGAAATGGCCTTTACTATGCAAACCCCATACAAATTGATCTCTACCCTCTTGTAGATTAAGAGAAACAATATGTGCAACCAAGTCATGACACTCATTAAACTTATTCCATATTAGTGCCCTTCTAAAGGAGACATTATAGGGATTCGTTTTGAGTACTTCCGCTAACGTTGCATGTTTTCTTCTAACAATTCTGAACAAGTTTGGGTAAACGTCCTTGAGAGCATGGTTATCTAACCAAGTGTCTTCTCAGAACCTAATCTGGTTCCCACTAACCAGCTTAAACCGTCCTAGGCTAACGAATTGGTTTTTTACTCCCATTAAGCTTTTCCAAAAGCGTGAGTACCTTGGCTTTTTTTTGTTTGGCTCAAAGAATTTCCTTTTAAATATTTATTCCGCAAATGGTCTTACCAAATACCATCTTCATTACAAATTTTAAAGAGCCATTTACTCAAGAGGCATTTATTTTGGATATCAAGGTTTTGAACTCCCAAGCCACCTTATTCCTTAGGTTGGCATAGAATGGGCCAACTTATCAACCTATATTTGTTTTTGTGATTGCCGTACTGGCAAAAGAAGCGAGATCTAAAGTATTCTATTCTTTTCACGGCACCTATTGTAGAAAGCATAAACATCGGTAGACTAGATGACTGGATAGCACCGAGTTTAACAAAAGAAAGCATTTTTTTCTTTCCAATTGCTCTACTTTCTTTTGATTCTCTCTTCTATCATGTTCCAGTCTTTGTTATTTAGTTTTGTAAAGTGCATAGAGATACCTACATAGCAAATGGGGTAAGAACCTACTTTGCATCCAAAGAGGTAGGGTATTGACTCTCCCATTCTTTTGCTTCCCCAGAGTAGAAAATTTCACTTTCATGGAAATTGATTTTTAGACCTGACAATTGTTCAAACAAACATAGAACAAGTTTCATGTTTTTTGCTTGGTCCAAGTCATGATCCAAAAACAAAATAGTATCATTTGCTTATTGTAGAATGGATAACCCATTATCTACTAGATGCGGCATTACCCCTTCCATCAAACCAATTGCTTTTGTCCTCGACACCATAATGGCCAACATATCCACCACTATATTAAATAGTACTGGCGATAAAGGGTCACCTTGTCGGAGGCCCTTTCTTGTCTGAAAATAAGAGCCTAATTGGTCACTAACTTTGGTCCTACATTCCCTCCCTAAACTCCAGGTTGAGTTAAAGCCTTTCATTCTCAAAGCTTGCTGTAGGAATTCCCATCTAACCTTATTATAGGATTTTTCAAAGTCTATCTTAAATACAACTCCATTTTGTTTCTTTGTATGCATTCATGAATAGTTTCGTGTAAAATGACCGCCCCCTCCATGATATTATGCCCCGGTAAAAAAATTGTTTGTGTTGGCTTAGTGACCCGAGCCGCTATTGAAGTAACCCTGTTGGTAACTACTTTGGTAAAGATTTTGAAGCTTACATTCAACAAACAAATCGGTCTATATTGCTGAATTTGCTTCACACCATTACCTTTTGGAAGGAGGATGATAGTTTCAAATTTGAGACTGAAGTAGCAGTGTAGCTTTATGGAATTCTGTAAACATAACCATCAGATCCTCTTTAATAACAACCCAAAAGGTTTGATAGAGCTCTGCTGGGAACCCATCAGGACCAGGTGTTGTGTTGTGTTTCATTTGGAAAACTGCCATTTGACCTCCTCTTTAGAGAAAGGAGAGACTAGGATTTCATTTTCAAGTTCTGAGATCTGAGGAATGTCATCATGGCGTGTTTCATCCATGGATGCGGAAATATTGTCATGTGGGCCAAATAACTTTCGATAATATTTTGTGATATACTATTTGAGTTCAGCATCACCTTGTATTATTCCATCCTCTTGTTCTATCTTAAAAATCCTAATTTTCCTATGTTTTCCATTAGCCACTAGGTGGATGTATTTAGTACTTGCATCTCCTTCTAGCAAAATTTTCACCTTAGCTCTCTAGTACCACTTTAGCTCTTCTTCTATTAACAAATTAGCTAGCCTTCCATTCAAAACATGTTTCAAATTCAACTTATTGGCGTCTAAAGGTGAGATTTTAGTTTTTTTATCCAAATTATCTAATGTATATAGAAGGTATTTCTTTTCTTTTTTATAGGTACTGTTTGTGTTCTTAGCCGACACCCTCAAATATTGGCGAAGGCGTCTGATTTGAGCCTGCCATCTTTCTAGGGGCGTACGGCCTTCTTGCACACCCAACCAAATATCTTTTACTAGGTCAAAGAAGCCCTCACGATGTAGCCAACCTAGTTCAAATTTGAGCAAAGGCGTATTGTTAGTCGTAGAGCGTTGATCTGTATTTAGTAAAGAGAAAATTCTCTACAAGCCACCAAAAAGTAGCATATTTCTCTCTGTCCCACTGAATAACTTGCAGGGCTGTATAAACCATCGACTGAAATTTTTGGTTCTCTACGTGCCACTCCGTTTCTTTCTGTTAGCTTCCGTTAGCTTGTAGAGGTAACATATTTTCGTATAGGACCATCCTACCCTTATTCATTGGAAGGAAGCAGCGTGTGAGGGACACGACCAGCGTTATGGGCGGCACCGGTCAAAGGCGGCGACGATAGACCGAGCAGCTTGGGGAAGAGGCCCGCGGCCTCGCACTCACTCCCCTCCGCCGCGGCGCGTGCCACCTCCTCTCGCCCCCCCCCACGTGAAGCCACCCCCGGCGTCGTCCGCGCCGGCGTCCGACGCACAGGGAACGCACCCGGCGGCGCAGCACACGGCACCACGGCACCACTCGCGAGGATGAGGAGGAACAGCATGGCAGCAAGCTCGCATTGTGCATCAGCGCAGGCAGCAACGACAGCATGCCGGCACTGATGGCCTCGCTCGTGCTGCGTGCCCCTGAATGCTGCGCTCAGCCGACGACCGCCATTGCCCCGCGCGCCCCTATCAGCGGCCGTAGCCCTGCGCTCATCGGGTCTCCACCCGCCATGCCCTGCGCTCCATCGATGGCCACGGCATTGCGCCACCGGTGGCAGCCAGGCACCTGCTGCCGCCCCGTGCACCCCTGTTGGCGGCCGTGGCCACGCCGCGCTCGACCGCCCCGCGCCCGCAGCTGGCTGCCCGACCGGCAGGCGCCAGTCAACAGAGCCGCCGGCGTTTGAGGTCAAGCCTCGGCGAGCAACCTGGTGCGTGCGGCCTAGGCGAGCAAGCTGGTGCGCGCGGCAGGCCCAACGGCAAGGACTGCGAAGGCTTCGCGGTGATGCTGCACGTCAAGGCGCCAGCGCTGGTGGGTAGGGAGTTGCGGCTTGGTGGGCTAGATCTCGTCGCGGTGCTCGACGTCAGCGGGAGCATGGCGGGCGACAAGACGTCGTTGCCTTCTCGGACGGGGCCCGGCGAGTCACCTGGCTCACGTGCATGTGCGAGGATGGGAAGGCCGCGGCAAAGCGCGCCATCGAGTTCCTCATCGCGGCCGGCTCGTCGTCCGTTGCCCCTGCCCACATCGGAAAAGGCCCGCGTCCTTCTCCCCCTGCCTTTCCCCTCGCCTCGCGGCCACCTTCTTGGTCAACTCCACCGTCGTCGAGCTGCGCCTCCCGGGCGTCGTCCTTGGCGCCATCCCATCGGCCACTCTCGGCCGCCTCACCAACCTCTGCGTGGAGGACAGCAGCGCGGCCCCGCGCGCAGGCACCGGCGAGGCGACGGAGGTAGCAGATGCACCACGCAGGCAGAGGCAGGCGACGGCGAGGCAAAGGTTGGGGGTGCGGCCTAGGCAGCGCGGCCCCACGTGGCCGGAGGTGGGTGCCGACAAGATGGGCTGACGGCGGGGCGAAGGAGCGTGGGCAGAGCAGCTTGGAGAGAGGTTTAGATTGGGAAAGTTCTAGGAAGGGGATGACGCGTGGGGCCCATGTGTCAGTGAGAGAAGGTAAAGAGAGGCAGCAGGGGCAATATTGTCATTGTACACTGCACTTAACGGGCGTCATTGGCACTGTTAACGGTAGTGGCTCACAGGGAATCGAAAAATTGAATGGATGACTTTCACGGCATTGCGAGTTTTTCAGTGGGTTGTAGAGAAATTCGCTAACATTGGGTGGCCTATAGAGAATTTTCTCTTTAGTAAAAGAGGGGTATGGTCAGATATTTCTCTAGATAGTGCATGAACATACACGTGAGGGAACTTGAGTTCCCAATCGGTGCATGACAACACTCTATCCAATTTTTCAAAAGATGGTACCTAAAGATTATTTGCCCATGTATCTTTTCTTCATGAAAGCTCTAATTCTCTTAAATTAACTGCAACAATTATGTCATTAAAAAGAAAAGGCCACTTCTCGCATTATTCTTTTCTCTTGGAAAACGTATAATATTAAAGTCACCGCCTATTAGAATAGGTAAGGTTTCCTTAGTACATAGTTGAACTAACTCGGAGAGAAACACATTCTTAAACTGATCTTGCGCCACCCCATAGACTGAAACAAGCAGCCATTGGAAACCATCATCTTTGTTACGCAATTTAAATTTAACAAAGAAATCTCTTTCCTCAATTTCTCCAATGTCAAAAGTGAGTAAATTAACCCCAACAAACATTCCACCGGATCGATCTTGAGGTTCTTTGCAGTGCCATAAAAGATCCTAGCACCCACACAAGTTGCGCAGAAAATTATGAGAGCACTCCCTCTTGCCTGTGTCTCCGATAAGGCAATGAAATCCTGATTTTTTTTCACTAGCAGTGTCTGACAAAAACCTAACAACTGTTTTGGCGTAGCAGTACCAGTTCTACGCAAGGATTAGATATTTTATATAGAGAGAGGAGACAGCCCTAGCCTACTTACTGCAAGGATGTTGTTTTTATGCATGCTTGTGCTTCCAATAGAGCCAAGGTGTGACTTTCACAGAGATGAAAACGGTCAGAACCGATTGGAAGAAGGCTAAACTGTTTTAAGTTTCATATTTTTTTTCTTGGAAACAGAATTGAAAACGATATTGCCGAAAACGAGTATGGTGCTGGTGTTACGGGAACTTCGAGACTGAAACTATCCGATCGGGAATAGTTTGATATCGGTTGGAAATCGATAATTTATAATTTACAAAAAGATCAGTGAATACCATATATATATTTAATAAATTAAGATTGTAAGATAAATATAATTGCTTTGTTTTAACTGGGCGGCATGCCAAATTACAAATATCGCATGAACTAACAAAAATCACCGCATATTACATACCAAATCTAAGAGAACAATAATCAAGATAATTAAACAATTCAAATTCACAAATACGATTATTGATTCACCATTCCTATATGCTCACATTAGATGGCAAAGTAAACAAAATCTAGTCTAAAGGGAGGCAGTAGAAGTGTGTACGATGAATGATGATTGATGGCCTTGTGATGTATATAGACGCTTAGACTAAACTGCTAAAAAAGGTATAATATCAGCGGTAATTACCGCAAAAATACGGTAAAACCGAAAAGGATCGGAAATAGGAAAAATCGTTCTCGTTTCCGTGTCCGTATTTTTTTACCGTTATCGTTTCCGTTTTTTTGTTACCATTATCTTTTCCGTTTTACCTAAAATCATGGTAAAACCTCAAAAACGAGCCCCGGTAAATGGAATTTTCGGTTACGGCTTTCATCCCTAGACTTTCACCTTATTTGTTAATGTTGTTTATAGTATGTAGCTACAAAATACTAACGAACCCCGAGCCTCAGCTCAGGTCAGCTTGCGGGCGCTGGACTGTCCGATGCGCCGGATTGTCCGGTGGCTAGCGCCAAACTGTCAGGTGATGGGTAGAGAGCTCGAAAAACCCTAGCAGCGCCCGAGGGAGATAACTATAACTCTTACGTGGTGGTGAACGACGAGGTTTACGAGCAAACCAGCGACGTGGTGCCACCAAATCTTGACCAATTTGGGCTCCAAGCAGGATCGGCTACTAGAGCTTCATGGGCTGCTCATCCAGAAGTGGCAACATGTATCATCTGGTCCTGTCGGGCCATGTATCTTAAAATCCAAGGTTTTTCAACGAAGTAAGCGCCATGTGGCTCTAATCCTTCCTCGTGGTCGTTTAAGGCATGTTTGAGCGTTTCGCTTACCCAGTATATCTCGTACTGAAGCGTTTTTTATGACAAAGCCTACTAGTTATCTAGATGAAGCTCGCATCAAGCTCTGTTTGGCGTGGCACGAGATCCATCAGCTATCGATGAACCTCACGTCAAGCCTACTTGGCGCGAGTTCCACCATTTACCGCGTCCACAACCAATCTGCATATCTGTTTATGCTCCATGTGAATAGATCGGCAGTGGGCGGCTAAGCGTACATAGCTTGTCGAACTACTACATTCCACGATATGACGCCGCAACATGTGCACGCGGCAGTTCGAGAGATTGATATACGCTTAGCACTCTGTTTTACATTCTCTAGATCGTACGTGCTTCCGTGGCTGAACCCCTTGGGGTTCTGATCTATGTTGTGCGTCTTGATTAGATTCATCTAGTTGAGCACGCAGTGGATGTCAACCCAAGGGGGTGTGTCGTCGAGATCATGCTTTAAGCAGGTTCCAATCTCGCTCTCAAGTTGTGCTTTGTCGTCAAACTAACCATGCGGGGAAGCAGGAGGTGATCCGCTCTCAAGAGCCGATCAATGGAGATGTCTCGAGCTGATTCCACCGATCCGGCTAGAATATAATGCCGATCTGTTATTCGTGTATCTGTAGGGAGATTCTCCGACAAAACACGCAAAGTCACCCACACCCAACGATCAACCACCGCACCAACCTCTCTAGCTAGAAGGTCACGCCAGATAGCACGCCTGGTAGCATATTGAAACCACTTAGTGGTGTCAACCACAGTAACCGTGTACTTGCAGGTTCCTTGTGTGTCCCTCTTTCGAGGCTCGAGCGGGTTTAGACCAAGACAAAAAGAATACCTATCGCGCTTACCTGACCACGAATAACTAATTTACGAACAAACCGGCTAAAGTAACCGTCGACGGCCTTCCTCAGCGGAGATCCGTCAGGGCGCAGATATCACCGGCGGGAGGGGCCGGAGGCATCCCCACTGTCAGATGCTGGCATGCTGAATGCAGAGCTCAGCGTTGGGACTGCAGTTGCGGGATTCGGACATAATGGGTGCCCAGCAGATCAGTTGGTGCACGTCTGCTTCCCGGGGAGAAATCATTGCAAGGAAAGCTGCAGAATTCTACGTTCCGCCAGCTAGCAGCTACTAGTACAAATCAATGTATTTATATGGAGAGCAGTTTCTTTTGCGATAGGCCATGGACAAGTGCATCAATCGTTTAAATGCCAACCTCTTGTATCTGTTTTTTTTTTTTGTCCAGATAGGCAGATATGGGTAGCAGTTGGCGCACTACACATTAATTAAATGCTGAACACCCTTTGGACAAACAGAGTATATAAATCCAATTACGGCGCTGCACACCTGGTAACTTCTTGGATGAACACGGTTTATTTTTTATAAAAGACATAATATATTGTTGCCGCTGGATTTTGATCAAGTTACACTGAAATGTTAGTAGAAGCTCACGATGACGGAATCGACTTGACTAAGCCTATATCATAAGTTTGACAAAATATGATGATAAATGTGCGCTCGAGGACCAAGCCAAGGTAAAGTTACAAGCCTGATCTAAGTTAAAGCGCAGTTTATTCGCGAGACTAGTTCGGACTGCAGGAGTAGACTGCACGAAAACGGGCGCCTAGGCGACGTTTGGACTCCTTTTGAGGCGTTCTACGTATGAATGGAAAGCTAAGGAGATAAGATTTCCAACGCAGCCAGAATCACGTACAGATATGCTCTGAGTTGACAGGAATAGCCGAAACAATGGGATGTCTAGAATCTACAACGATTATACGGCATGTTTTGGCTGATATTTGAAAGCTTCGTGATGATGCGGACCAATGTAAGAGAGAGACCAAATCACTTTATCTTTCGTAAAGTCCTTATTGAGTTGTAATCTATTAGTTAGGAAAAGTTTGAGTCCAGGAAAAGGTTTGCTTTGAGGGTCGAGTCTTCGGACTATAAATATGTAACCAGGTACATTATGCAACCTATCATCCACATGATCAATACAACTCTCGGCGCTTCACCACCTCTTCTTAGGTTTATTCTCTCCAAATAAGCACCATGCTGCCCTAACAGGTTTGTCTAGGTCTACTAGGATGGCAAAGCGTTTACTGGATCATAGCGAACCTTGTACTGAAGCATTTTTATGGCGAAGTTTGCTAGTTATCTCAGTGAATCTTATTCTAAGCTTTGTTGTTGGCGTAATTCACTAGTTATCCTGCATGTTACCAATCTATATATTGTTCATGCCTCATCCCATAGATCGGTAGCATGTAGCCAAGTGTATATAGCTCGCCATGACATGCGTTGCAACATTGCATACGACAACTCGAGAGATTGATATACGCTTGGCACCCTACTTTACATGCTTTAGATGTATCTTCTATTTTTGGATGAACCCCTTTGGGATTTGGACCTATGTTCATGCATGTGATCGATGGATTCATCTCTAGTTATATGCAGAGCACGTCAATCTAGGGGAGTACATCATCTAGATCATGCTTTAAGTAGGGTTTATCTTCTTGCTTTTGCTTTATTGATATACTAACCCACTCGACAGCAAGATGACAAACGGCTCGTATCAGCCGATCCACTCGAAGGCCTTAAGCCGATCCACGCGATCCGGCTAGGATTTTACGTTTATTGCTCTGTCTGTGTATTTGCAGGGTGATCCTCTGACCGCCACATTCTCCCTGGCTAGAAGGTCAAGCCAGGTGGCATGCCTAGGACCCTCTCTCACCGCCTCCATCGACTTGAGATGGTCAGAACCGCCACTAGGAGGGATCGCAGCAGCAACGTACCTCCCAATTCCTTGTGTGCCACCCGCCAAGCAGATTGATGGTTCTAGGAGACGACATATATAAAGATATCAGGCACATTACAAAGAGACCCTCCATAGAGGGATGAATTGTAAAGAAGCCCCAAAGGAGACTTAGCCACGAACACACACACCAAACAACGAGTGAACATGTGCACACATGTCAAGGCTACAAGCTGAAGTTGTCATAGCCACTGACATCGAAGTGGAGAGTTGAACGCCGATGACAGAGTATTCAAGAGGCACGATGGGCACATGGAATTGGGTGGAGATGCCTAGTAGACTGAAGGTTGGACTCGAAAGCCAACAATAGCACATATCTTTGGATAGCTTCGGATCTTGTTGTGCTTGTCTCCAGAGGGTAAAGGAGCGGCTTTGGAGGTCACCTGTGACCAACAAAACCAATAGCAAAGACAACGGAGCAGACAAGTTTTGAGGAACTCGTGCTAAACTTGAAGAGGATGAAGTACTACCACCTAGGTAGAGGAAAGGGGAGTCAAGAAATCCCAGCCTAGTGAGAAAAGGGAAGACATATCCAAGAGGTGGCCCACCAAATCTACTATCCTACACATGAGAACGAGATTGGAGAAAGATCGGATCTCCACCGTGATAGGGGTGAGGTCGTAGAGATCCAAGCAATCAAAGGAGATGTCACCTTGAAATTGTTGTCAACAACGGCTAAAACGCTGGAGAGCAATAGGTGAGAAAGACGTCGATAATGACCATTTCAAGACAACAGCAATGGTGGAACCTCCAAGAGAGTCCCATAAGAGAAACTACAACACAAAGCCTATTAAATCTTCTAGCTTATAAACACTAAGGCTCTCCCAAAAGCTTTAGGGTTCCCTTTACAGCTAACTGAAGCCTGCAGTGGTCGACTGGGAGACCAACACTATGGTAGCGCTGCCCCCATCGAACCCCATTCCCAGCGAGGTACAGACTCGAGCCCTATCTCTTCTCTCTCTTCTTCGTGCTCCAACGGCCTCTTTTTCACGCCATGGAAGCGGCGCTAAATGGAGGAAGGCGGTGGCCGGTCGATCCGAGGCGGCGACGCCAGCGACCCCCGAGGAGGGGGAGCGACGGCGGTGACTGCCGCGGAGGCGGAAGAGGACGGCGCCGGCCTGGATCCGGTAACGGAGGTGGCGTGCCACATCGGTGGGGGCGGATCCATGCCGATGGCCATGGCGGATCCGGGGCGGTGGCCATAGGGGATCTAAGAGCCGAACCGTGGCCGGGCGCGGCAGGCACCGATGGCAAGTGAGGCAACAGATCCGAAGGAGAGGAGCAGAGGAGTGGGAGGAGGCGAGGAGGGCGCTGCGGCGACGGACGCTTGCGCGGGAGAGGAGGGCGGTGCTCGACGTGGCGCGGGGAGGAGCTAGACGTGGCCGTGGGGAGAAGCTCGACACGGCAATGGGAGGAAAAAGAGCTGGCATGTGGGGTTGGGGGTGGTGGGGTAGTGATATATTATAGAAAAATAGGTTGGTTGGTATATAGTTGGGGTATAGAGTTGATACGAACATGGAAGATTGACAACTGTATTTCAAAAACGTGATGATTATGATGGAATATTACTTTTAGAATTAGTCTTTAGAGTTGGACGAGTGCAGATAGCGTAAAGGGTGATGGGGATGGCCCACCTCCGGACCTCCCTCTCGTCTCTGGCAAAGACATCGGAAGACGATGAGGAGCGAAAAGTAGGGTCGATACGGGGACGAGAGTAAAGGCTAAGTGAGATGGATGCGAGGCTAAACCACCTTGCAAGTAGCAAACTATGCACTCAAAATCTAGAGCAGTTAACATGCAGTAGTAAGCAATAAAATTATCCTCCAGTAGGAGGAGGTCCGGCCTTTGGTTGCAGCTGGGTCGCGGCACTTGGTGCGGGTGACCACGGCGTTTTTTTTTCCTGGGCACTTGGGTGGCGTTCTAGTTTTCGGATTGATTGTTACTTTGTGTTGGTATGATGTTTTTCTATCTGTAGTTGGCTGTGGACTTTAGGCAGAGGCCGAAAGTTTGTACCAAAGTTTTGTATCATTTCGATGTATCGTACTCAGTATATCTTAATATATACTTCCACTGTAAAAAAAATACTCCTGCCGTCCTGATGTTCTAGCTTTTTTTTATATCTGTATACATTTATATGGATTTTAACCATCTAAATACATATTAAATATACGTATACAGAGTAAGTAATCAACGAATGTACCGAAGGCGAAGAACCCATATAAATTGGGACCGATGGAGTATATAGCGTGTATACTGTATACTTATAACGATGGATTAGTCTGTCTAGCAGAACGTGACTGTCATGGGACATAGCAGGTTGCCTGCAAACAGGATAACCAACTTCACATGCGGCGACCAACTTTTGGGAGCACCGAATCATGTTCAGTAGCTTTTCGTTTACCCCACCCCTGATCATCAACTGGAGGATCTCCCCTGATCATCAACTGGAGGATCTCGAGCAACAGATCTTAGATGAGGCTGCAACGCGCAGCCTAACAGCGATCAATTGAGGTAATGTAACTTCGTTCGGAAACGGAACGAGCAATGGAATGAAACGCATATAAGATGGATCAGGGAAGAAATAAAAGTCCTACGCTGCACTGGAGCAAGATCGATCAATCCATGGCGAGCGAAACTGCAGAAGCACGAGATCGCACAACAGAATTGCATGAAGGATCCAGGGACACCCCGTTTATTTGCGCATCACCCACACTGAGTAGAACTCAACAACTCAGAGAGTCGCGGGATACAATTACCACCAGATCTCGCCGCTGCCCGGCCAGATCAAGAACCCAGCAGCAGGGCACACGCTCGCCGGAAGCTGAACAGATCAGTTGGCAGCCTCCTCCTTCTTCTCCCCCTCTGCCGGCGGGTTGAGCTGGAAGGCGGTGACGGGGAAGGCGCGGCCGAGCCCCGCGGGGGTGCGGAAGACGATCTTAGTGCCGGAGGGGCTGACGACGATCTCGGAGATGGTGACCCAGATGAGGAGCTCCTTGCTCTTGACGCCGGTAAGGGTGTGCATCCGGCCGGGCTCCACGAACGCCGTCACCTCCTTGTCGTACCACACCTGCTTGCCGATGGTGTCGAAGGTGTGGGTCACGCCGGCGGACTGGCGGAGCCACACGAAGCCCGAGGAGCGGTTGTAGCCCACCTCGTCGAGGCCCGGCAGCGGGAGGAGCCCGTCGGGGAGGCCCAGCTCCACCATGAACTCGCGCGACTTGCGCTCGCACAGCTCGTGCCCGGTGTGGACCTCCGCGCCCGAGCGGTGGTCCTCGATCAGCTGCGACGACATCTCCGGTCACCGGTGGCGGCTGGCGGCAGGGAAGGGGGAAGGAGGAGGCAGGGGGTTTCTTGGCTCTTGCTTTGCCTGATTCGGCTTGGTCTCCTTTGGTTTGGTTTTTCTTGGATGCTTGCGAATAAATCTGGGGAAGGGGAGGAGACGGGTGGCCTTCTTATAAAACGGGAGACCTCCGGGGCGGGGAACAGAGTCCCGTTACGTTTCAACCGGTGGCTAATCATCAGAGATTGGGTGCATTAATGATACGGCGGGGTGCTTAAAAGTAGTAGATCTGACAAAACAGAGAAGACAAAGCCTGCGCCTAAAATTACATCACAGATAGTAGGTACTACCCCGTGCGGTTTCCAGTCCCTGGATTTCCACGCTTTTCCGTCCAACAAACGGGGCTTTCCTTTAGCCGGGCCAAGTACATTCTTATCTCGAGAATTTCTATCCATCTTAGGAAAAACTCTTTCGAATCTTCTACATGTTAAATATGTTCCTCCCAATATTGATATATGTTTTATAAAATACTGATGATATTTATTTGTAATACCTATATCTTCTTTTCCAAAAAAAGTGTCAACGTTTTGTAAAACATATATGAACATTTTAAAAGACTCAATTCAATATTTTAGAAAACTTATATGATTCAATTCAATATTTTAGAAAACTTATATAAAATTTCTACTTTGCTAGAGAATAGATTTGATGTTTATAAGAATCCGAAGAAATAAGCTTTTTGGTTCACCCATGCTTTTTGGTTCACCCATTATCGCCTTGTTAGGGATGTTTGTGGTCATACACATGTCCAGATACATCTCAGATAATGGGTGAAACACCGCCTTGCTAAAGATACACAATAACTCTTTGGAAAAATTTATTAAATGAAAAACTGCTAATTTTTCAAACTCGTCTAACTTTTGAGGCAACAATTCACCAAAGGAAATATTTTTTCTATAACATTGAAACTTGCAGCAATCTTCTAGTCAAGCTGATGAAGCATTGAAATTTCTACTCTCAATTTGTTGTGAAGATGGTCTCATATTCATGTCTTAGGCCTAGTTTGGGTACTCGATTGAAGTGGTTTTGAAGTAGTTTGGAGGATTAGAATGTGTTTAAAGTCTCGATAGATTAAAATCCCCTTAATCCCTTTAACCCTTCCAATCCATTCCAATTCCCATCAATTCAAGAGTACCCCTGAGGTCACCCATGAAGGTTGGACCAATGCCTAGGGGTGAATTAGGGTTTCTAAAAACATGCTCTTTAAAAACTACAACTACTAAGCAAAACCTATGCAAGATAAAACTAGCTATGTGCACTAAGGTTTTACTAAGTGTTGCTAACTCTAACATGGCCAAGTCTTGTAACCCAGTTCCACCTAAGAACTAACCTATTAAATTAGTATAGAAAATAAGCGCATAATTGCAAGAATGTAATTGTGAAAGCTAAAAAGATGAGTAGGGTGATTGCGAACTCCCATAGACGATGACGACGATGTTCGCACACAAAGAGGACACGAAGATTTTTTTTCCCGAGGTTCGGGGAGGCCAATGTGCCTCAACCCCTTACTCCTCGTTTGGCGCCCCTTGCATAGTCCTCAAAGGAATACGGCCTCACCCACGCAAGGGTGGAGGATGGCAAAGTGACCTTCGCAAAGGTCAAGCAACCCAGTCGTGGAGTCACCAACCATAGTGTGGAGGCTGGCAAGGGGGTATAAATAGCCCAAACCTCAAAACTAGCTGTATGATGTGAACTGCACTGCGCAAACAGCAACACCGGATCGTCCGGTGTGCACACAATGGACCGTCCAGTGCGTACAACCCACTAGCCTATCATTGGAATCTTCATTCGACCGTTGGAGTCTATCATTGGAATCTTAATTCGACCGTTGTGAGCACTGGATTGTTTGGTGCGTGTTAACGCTTGCAACCTTCAAGTTGATGTAGTTTTGTCCAGAACGTCCGATGGAATAACCGGACTGAGCACCGGACCATCCGGTGCCTGTAAATGCCTGGGACGCGGTCGCTCCTCCTCTACTTCCTAGAACGTCGACCATCCGGTGAGTGTAAATCGCACCGAGTCTTGAGTCTTCAAAATTGGCCTTCCTCCACTCGCCGGACCGTCCGGCGGTGCACCACCAGACCGTCCGGTGGGTGAAAAATTCCGGCCCGTTGACCGGTCAGCGGGACCGCTGTGTCGCACATCATGCTTGCGCCTTGATGGAGTCTTAGGTCTTTTCTTGAGCCTTTTAAGTCCTCCTTTGAGGTGCTTGTACCCCAAGTTCATCTCTTGCACCCTGGGATTTAAACAAAATTACTTGCACACATATTAGTCCCAAATGGTACTTGTTGTCACCTCAACTACCAAAATCATATTAGGTAACTAAGCACAAGGCTTAGGGCCTATTTTCCTTACAATCTGGTGATTGATGACAACACAACCAAGTAAGCAATAATAATACCAACTGAAAGAATTTTAGAACATACTACTTGCTAGAATGCAATGCAAAGGCAAGATCAAAGGTTGCTAATTGAAATATGCAATGATACAAATTAAAGCAAATGAAGTTTCATTCCAAAATGGCCGGAAGAATTTGTTCTTGACTTTCCTTGCCATGATCTTGTCCCCATCTTGTGGTCAATGGACATAAGGACCCCTTACTCCAATGCCACTTCCCTCTTTTCTTGGACCATTGCATTGATCTTTGATATTCATTTCTCAACCATTGTTCTTGATCATGCGGCAACCCCCTTTGGTCCTCTTTAATATTTCCTTCTTGGTTCATGTTCAACTCCTTGCTAGCTTGCTTGGGTCCATAATTTCTCCGCCTTTGGAATAAAACACCGCAAAGGAAAGCATTAAAAGCATAAGGGAGAGTCCCCATATACTATGATCCTTAAGATATGCAAGTTGAATGGACCACAATACATGAGACTCGCATAACGTAGGATAAACTCCCCCTAAAAGTGTGCATACATAAGATGGTAGACAAGCCATATGCACAACTAGCCAATTAAGACATAAGGGAGCTTAATGTATATTATGCATGGATGTAGCTATAAATAATTGAAAAGTGCACCAATGGAAGGTGTTACCAAGTTGAAGCCCATTTTCCTTAACTTCATGCGTACCTCCAGGGACATAGGTGCATAGGTGAGACTACATACATGATACACTTGAAAGCATTGTTAGTCTCATAGTAACACAAACCGTAGGATAGGCTCCCCCTAAAATTGTGCATACAAGCTTTGAATTGCTTGTGAGAGACATGCACTAGACATGCAAGTCCAATTGAGGAGCTCACTCTATGATTTGGTATTTGGCACACAATATAAGAATTAAAATTAGTGCCAACTACCTAAACTAAGAAACCATGTTGGTTGCTCATGGGTTACCGTGAGACACAAGCAACCTACCATAAGATAGCCGAGACATGCATTACTTGACTTTAAATATGCTCATGCAATACCTAGGCAAAATAGGGAAACTAGATACTAAAGGAAATACCAATTGAAAACAAACCTAGTTATTACCAACAAACATGGAGGACTTGGGTATTAGATGAGCTTCATCACTTGGCTTTCTAACTTGTGACCTTTTATCCAAATGTAGCCAAGTCTCCAAGTTCTCTCTAGCCCTTGTGACTCTATGGTGCCTTGAGAATGACTGTGTCCACTTGTTTCCCTCTCTCTTCTTGGCCTCTCCTTTTTCTTTGACCTACACATGTAGGACTCGTGGCGTTTTTATTGAAAAGGAAGCACACCACGATTTGACTCTCCACAAGCTTTTTCACCACCTTGGGTGGTTATCTTGAGGAGGTTGGGTTTGCTCCCTTTGACCTTGGAGCCTTGCCACATCATTCATGAGCCGATCCACCTCTTGCTTAAGTACCTCATTTTCAATGGCAACCTCCTCTCTGCAAGTTTCTTCATACCAACTAACAAACAGCTTGCAAAGGGGTGAGTGTGGTTTATCAATTAAATCAAAGAAAGAGGTAGAAGAATCCTTTTTAGGTTTTTAAAAGAGAGTGTGGATGCATGAGTTGTAGTAGCTTTTAGTTCAAGAGCCTCAATTTTCTTTGTTAGCTCATCATTATGGTTTACAACCATATCAAACTGAAGCACCAATTCTTCATAATTGGTTGATGAGCTAGCCAATTCAGCTTTAAGACTCTTGTTTTTGCAAATTAATCTAGCTCCTAGCTCATCATGTGAGAGGGCATCATTATCACTTACATCGCTTTCATTTTTAAATTTGGCCATGCGGCACTTGTGTGATGTAGAGGATGATTTGCGCGAAGTTGGCTTGTGGGAGTGCTTCTTGCGATGATCTTCATCACTTGAAACATCAACCCACTTGCCAATGCTTGTAAGCGCCTTATGCCTCTGTCTTCTTTATTTTTCCTTCTTCTTGAGCTTTTGCCTTGTCTTCTTTTCCTCCTTGGCAATAATAGGACATGAGTCCATGAATTGTCCCTTCTCACCACATCCAAAACAACACTTTAAGTCCTCCTTTTGAGGTGTTTGTACCCCAAGTCCATCTTTTGCACCCTAGGACTTAAACAAAAATACTTGCACACATATTAGTCCCAAATGGTACGTGTTGTCACCTCAACCACCAAAATCACATTAGGAAACTAAGCACAAGGCTTAGGGCCCATTTTCCTTACAACCCAAAGTGTCCCCTTAGTAGTAGGAGGGGGTCAACATGTGATCTGTGACAATGAAGATCTACACAAGAGAGCGATGAACATAAGGGTTTAGAGAGGTCTGGGCCACTAGAGCATAATACCCTATGTCCTCCGTGTGGAGTATATGCGAGTTATGGCAAGCTTGTGCAGCTTTTGGGTGCTTAAGTGAGCCCCTTTTACAATGCATGTCCCTTCCTTTTATAGTATAAGGGGAAACATGAGGTGAGTGCCAAGCTAAGGCACTATAGAGAGATAAAGTCATAGTAGTAACGATGCCCTACTTGTACAAAACCTAGGATGCTATACAATAGAAGGTTTTGACTTAGAGTGCACATGATGTGACTTTTCCATCTCAGCATACTCAGGTGCCTCGAGTACTGCTGCACACGCCACCCCCTGCCAGGCTGCCTATCCCACATTAAATGCCAGAGCTTGCTTCTGCTGCACACCTAGGCCCGCACAAGACAACAGTTTGCCTTACACGTGAGACCTCCGCCCCGCCGAACCTAACTCTCCTAGATCTGGGAGGCGGTCCAAGCTGTTCCACATAGCTCCGCAAAACCCTGACCCCTTGGTCCGAAAGAGGTCCTGGAGGCTGCACCATCCCACTGAACCCAGTATCCCATGTCCGGTGGGGTCCCGGAGTTCTCAAGGTCGATTCCCAACTGAGGTCTGTCCCCAAGTCTTGGCTTACTGGTTCATGTGGAGCACTTTGCTAGTGCACTGGGGGATCCTGGTTCCCAAGGCACCAACAACCCCAAACTAGGCCTAAGTTCTATTTGAGTGACTCACTATAGACATTGGAACTAACATGTGTGTCTAACATGTCATTTATAGGTACTTAGACTGTGTTCACCAGTACCGTCCATTGGGTGATAGAGAGGAGTTCAAAATATGAGCAGTGGGATGGATGTACTAGTGAGCATAGCCTTAGGTACTAAGGATGACAACCAAGGGGAAGCCACACAATTAGAATATAGTTAGAAGCAAAACAAGCAAAATCATAAGAAAATTACACTCACCTAAAGATTAAGACTCAAGCAAGTGGTGCTCCCAAAAGTATGAGTGGATAAGTTGTGCAGAGAAGCAAAATATGAAAACAAATAAAGTTGATTGCACCAAATATTCCTATGAAAAGATAAATACATCCTCTCGAATAAATCAATTATCTCCTCACACTATTCCAAGAACAAGCTGAGGAAGAAAAAATATAAGCACACAAAAATCTGGCATTGCCTGAGCAAGCCTAATATGAGTATCAACAAAGATTTGTTGAACACATGAATAAGTCAAGCATAATGCCCCAAAAATCACCACAAAAAATGTTTCCCAAGATATTCCCTTAATTCAAAATCAATTTTTCAAAAACATGTTGGTCGTTTGAGTGTACTAATAAGAGTTCAACAGAACTTCCATAAAATCTCCAAATATTCCACAATAATCTTCTCCACACACTTCTCACATTTCATTACAAATTCTCCCACTCAATTCCTTCCAAAATCCCCTTCCAAAAATCCAAACCAAAATACAATGCAGAAAAAATCTACTTCTCTCTCTCCTTTTCGACCCCACATCAACCGGCCCACCCCCCACAAGGGTTGCAGCCCACTTCTCCCCTCTTTTCTCTGCCTCCACTCGCATCATTGCACCACCGTCAGCCCAACTGCTCCCTCTTCCCTCGGCCTGAGCCGAGAGGCCGGCCCACTTCACTCCTTCCTCCACCTCACTCAGCCCACGGCCGAAGTGCCATGCTTCCTTCTCCCCACCCATGACTCCTCTGCAATGACCGCTACCAGGCTCAGCAGTGCGCCCAAAAGATTGTACTGCCACTAGCCTTGCTCTAACTGGCCCGGCTGGTGAGAACCGGCAGTGAACCGCCATCAGCACCATGCCGACCAGTTCAACCAATGTGGTTCGGTTCAACCGATCTGGCTCTATCCCCCTCCCTGTGATGCTTTCGCCCCGCAAGGTCTATGACACATGGGCCCCGCGCCAAATGTCGTCACTCTACCATCCTCCCTCCCCCTTGTGTGCGACTAGGCCGACCTACTAGGCCACTCGCCTACATCAGTGGAGCAGAAGAGCCTTGGGCTAGATCGTGCCCCATGGGCCGAGCCACACTGGACGGCAGTGATAGGTCGTTTTGCACAAGGAAAGTTTAGATCCAACCCCTCGACTTTCTTAAAAGTCTAATACTACCCCCTGAACAAAAAGAGTCCATATCTCCTCCTTTCAGACTCTAATTTTGGTGATTCTTTTGCCTAAATTCTTCTAAAATTAAGCTCTGCCCAAAAATAATAATTCAAACCCTGGTTGAGCTTATTTTGTGCCTCAATTTGCATGTTTTCCTTGTTTGTGAGCGTAAACCTCTTCAGAGAGCCCGGTCGGTTCTGTCCCCGTGGGGTCCGACTCGGTGACCAGAGCAAGCATTCAACTCGCTCCACAATAGCCATTTCCACTGCCCAACAAAGTGAATAGCAAGTTGTTGTCACCTAAAACCACTAGGGGTATAGGCAAGGGACACACAAAGGATCTAGGAAGTATGCTGCCACTGTGGTCGACCCTCCAAGTGGATCCGAAGGGGTTTCCGGGCGTACCACCCGGCTAGAACATCTAGTTGCGGAGGTTTGCGTGCGTGTGCGTGATCGGAGAATCGCCCTACAAATACATAGACAAGCAAACGGTCGTGAAATCCTAGCCGATCGCATGGATCAGCCTAATACCTCTGAGTGGACCGGCTCATATGGGCCGATCGCCTCCTTGCTCCTTGTCGGGTTAATTTATTGACAAAGCACAAACAAGGAGACAAAAGGAAACAACCCTACTTAAAAGCATGTCTAGATGATGCACGCTACCCCTACGCTGACATCTGAAAATATCTGAGCAGATAAATCTAATCGAAACGTTAAACAAATATCGAAACCCCCAAGGGGGTTCACATGCTGGAGCAGATACGATCTAAAGCATGTAAAGCAGGGTGCCAAGCGCACATCGATCTCTTGAATCGCCATGTGCACATGTTGCGGCACATGTCGTGGAATGTAGCGACCAAGCTATGTACGCTTGGCCGCATATTACCGATCTATAGCATGAAGCATAAATAAAATACTAGATCGATAACATGCAAAGATAATTGCAAGACACCAAACAACCCTAGCGCAATCTACTAGAGAAAATGTTACAACAGATTGATATCATGTGGGATAACTAATAGATCTCACGCCAAGCAGAGCTTGATATGAGATTCATTGAGATAACTAGTGAATCTTGCAATCTGCGAAGCTTAGTATGAGACTCACCGAGGTAACTAGCTGACCTTGCCATAAAAAACGCTTTAGTACAAGGTCCGCCATGGTTCCGGTAAGCGCTTTGCTGCCCTAGCCGACTCGGACGACTCCGCTAGGGTGGCATGGCGCTTAACTAGAGGGAATAACCCTAGGAGCCAAGGGTGGAGATGCGCCGAGAGGTGATGAACGAAGTACGAGCTGCTTGGGAGCGTAATACTGTCGTTACTTTATTATGACCAAAGGGTTACAGATTTATAGTCCGAAGACTTGACTCTCAAGGCAAACCTTTCCTAGATAAACTCAAACCCTTTCCTAAACTAATAGATTGCAACTAAATATGGACTCTAATAGTAGATAACATGATCTGGACTCTTCCTTCCATCGGTCTAGATCTTCATGAAGCTTCCAAATATCAGTTGAAACATGTCGTATAATCCTGACAGATTCTGGCCTTCCTATTCTTTCGGCAATTCGCATCGACTCCGAATGTATTTGTACATGATTCCAACTGCAATAGAAAGCTTACCTCCTTAGCTTTCCGTTCATATGTAGAATGCCCCAAACAGAGTCCGTATGTGGCTTGGGCGCCCATTTTCATATGGCCTAATCCTGCAGTCCGAACTTGTCTCACGAATAATCTGGGCTTTAACATGGATTAGGCGTGCGACTTCATCTCGACTTGGGCCTTGGGCACATACCTATCATTATATTTGGCCAAACTTAAGATATAAAACTGGCCAAGTGATTTCCCTCATCATTGTCTTATGCTGGCATTTTGGCCCAACTAGACTTGGTCAAAATCTGGTGGCAACACATGCCCCCCAAATTTGGCCAAATATATTAGAACCTCCGCCATGTGTCAGCTGCAAATCACGCCAGAATGATTGTTATTTCACCTTGTATTCTCATGCTTGTTGTCTTGCCCCCTGAGTCAATGCATCGGCTCTTCATCAGCTGACATTGTTGATCCTCAACTTGAATCCTTAGGCATCATCACTTTTTTATGGCCGATTGCTTGATCTGGCCTCACGCCTTTATTGATTTGCCGACCGGTTGCTAGGACCAGTCTTATTGTTGTTGGAGAGTAGCCTTGAACCTCCTGTTCTACGCGCTGACTTGTGGGATCATTCTTGTGCCGATTGCTTGGATCGGCCTTGACCTTTCCCTTCCCGTTAGATTGGCCGATGATCATAGTTGTGGATGGCAGCCAGGCCACTTGCAGCAGTCCTTGTTTCTCAGCTGTTCAACCAAAGGTAGTCCTCCTGCTAGTTGTAATGTGGCCACAGTATTGATAATCTCCATGGCATAGCATCAGACTTTGGAAACATCTGGCATCATAGGAGCATCAAGAACAATGATCGATCGACTGATTGGCCAAACATACATACTGACCCCTCCTTCGTGTCAATTTTAGCCGGTATGATAGTTCCGACAGCTAGTAAATTTTGGCAGGTAGTCTGTAGGACCGAGATATGAGACTGGAGGAGGGTGAATAGGAGCACTTGAGAACTCAAAATCACGATTCCCAAACTTGGCGCACTAAAAACTCACAGGAACCCACGCTAGACACCATCCTCTGAACATACGTGTCTAGCAAGCGCAAGGTGCCATCCACTGAAAGGATACACACCATGCGAGAAAGAGCAAGCCACTCAACGACCACACGGATCGCAAGTCACCGCAAGCACAGAAACCTGCAAGTTCACCACCCGACACTCACCGCACCAAAATGCGACTTACTAGAACACAACAAGCAAAGGGTACGGTCAGACAGTGGGAAAAGCAAATCCAACGCAAAAACATAGCAGAAGAACGAAATATCAGAAACGGGGCAGCATGCCTGGCCACACTGGACTGTCCAGTGCCAGGGCTGGATTGTCTGGCAACACTGGATAGTTTGGTGGCGGTTGCCGAACTGTCCGATGGAACTCCCTGGGCAGACCCGACACCGGACTGTCCCGTACAAGCTGTAGGACTATCCGGTTGGATCAGATAGTCCAGTGGCTGTATCGGATAGTCCGGTACAATGGCAGAAAATGAGTTTTCAAACCCAAAACTTGTCCTTGTCCAAAAATCACGAGATTTTGCACAGGTTATCTGGACCCTATTCCAAAGCTATTCCCAATAAATTCAAAATGACTAAGGGATTAGTGGGAATTTCAGATCTCGTGAGAAGGCAATCTTTGGGCAAGAGAAGGTGAAAACTCAAGAACAACTTGCTCGTGGCAATCCTGCAGGATTGAGATGAACTAAGTCATAATTTCCATGTCCTAGCAAGTCCAAAAGATCCAAAAGAACAGCATTAACTCACGGGCAAAGCAAATCACCAAAGACCAAACTAGAGAAGGGGGGAGGGAGATGGCTGCACACATGAACTTGAATTGGGGACAAATCTTCCTTGCGTTATAGGGGGAAATCAGTTCTTACAAGGTTCCTCACAGCCTACCTCCCTTTATCCTCCCACTAATGCAAAGTACTAGCTCTAGGGGACTTCAAATCTTAAAGTAGCACCTGATTTTCAATCTTAGCACTTGGCTGGTTGGAAAACTAAGCCTAGGGTTTCTAGAGGTGGAAAAGTCACCTAAATGACCAGCCACTTAGGTATTTATAGCCAAGGCCTAGCTAACTCAATTTACATTAGGACCCCTATATTACAGAAACGCCCGTAGGGGCTAAACTAGAAAAGACCCAACATTTTCGGGGACGAACGACCGCGATGGAGTCTTGATCTTCTTCGGTTGCAAGTTATCTTCGGGATGACGTCCATGTGGCCAATAGTCCAAATCCGTCGATCGACCCCTGGTTTTGAAGTCAGAAACTGGGAAACTTTAGGGTTTCCTTCCTGGGTCTGGAACAGCCCACTCCACTCTATCTTAGCGAGAATGGAGCCCATTCGCCGAGTCTTGGTAACTTGGTGGTAGGGTGGCGGATTTGAGCAAATCCACCATCGCCCTCGCACGTCTTTGTGCCATGCACTCGACTTGGAGCACCGCGGTGGCACATGGCATCCCTTGTCCATCGGGGTCACCTTGCAGTCCTTTAGAGGTCTTACACTTGTCGTCGACGTGCCGCTCCTCCGTGTACTGAACTCCCATGGCCGACCGATGCCAAGCATGCCTCCTGTCCTTTAGAGGTCTTTCTTCTCCATCTACCTCCAGTCCATTGGAGGGCCTCCAGTCCATCGAAGTACTTGTGCCCAAGTCCTTCTGGGTCTTGACTTCTGTTGACAATCACTCATCACTCTAGAGGCAATGGAGCCGGCCCAGTGCCTCTCAATCTCCCCCTTGATGAGTGCATTGTCAACACCTTCAACTTATAATCTGAAATAGAACAAAGACAAGAAAAACAAGCGTAAAACCGAAAAGAAATAAGAAAAGAAGAAAGTTGCTCAAAATGCCCAAAAGCCAAACACAAGCAGAGAAGGGCAAATTAAGACAACAAAAACAAAGCAAAAGATCGACCCCTAAGACAAGGGAAACCGCTCAACGCAGTCGATCAAACTAAAGCATGACCCCTCAAGAAAGAGGCAAACTGGCTCAACACAGTCATGCTTAGGCAAAGCATCGGCTCCTCTAGAAGGAGGCAAAAGGCTCAATGCACTGATGCAAGAGGATGCAAAGCTCAAACTCAGCCTAAAATGCATCCTCACAAATGCAAGATGAATCCACAGCTCCCCCTCAACAAGATCTCTCTAGAATTCTCCCCCTTGATCCATGAACTCCCCCTAGGAGCAACAATCTCTCCCCCCTTGTTGACAATGGACACATCAAGGGTTCATAGAACTCAACTCTGCCTCAAAATATGCCATGAAATGCATCAGGTGTACCATAAAGAGCTCAGTAGGGATGAAACGCTAGTAATCACAAGTTCTAGCATATAGAGCAAGTGAGGGCAAGGAAGCATGCAACAAGCTCAATTGAATCTATCTTATACAGATCAGGAGCATGCTTTTCAGGGTTGTTTAAAAGGAAACATCACCAACATGAATAGCTTCTAGCAAGTTAGGCATGAATAACAAGATGCTAGCAAAACATACAATGTGTGCTACTCTCAACCAAAGCATATACAACAGGCAATAAGCAATTTAGAGACTTGCAACTTTCAGATTTAGCAACTTGTAGCTTTATGCAAGTTAGACCATGTGCTAGGGGTTATTCACTTGTCTTAGCCACTTTTTACCAACCAATGCCAAGTCTAGGTTCAAAGAACTGTCAGAAGCTTAAGACAATGTTTTGGTCATACACAGCCTAGTCCAAGTTCATGCTAAAGTGCAAGGGCAAGCTATCTCAAACTAGGTCAGTGTGACAAGCGAACCCACCAGGATCTTTTGAATTCAGCTCATAAGACACAACTTGTATACAATTTTAGTTCAGAATTCAGATTTAGGCAAGGTGTCATAAATGCTTAGGCAACAACTTAACAAAGGCATACAACTAGCATATGCAAGCATCAAAAGATAGCATAGCATTCAACATTCCTACACATGCTAGGTAGCCAAGTCAAGTGGTGATCATCGTTTTTTATTTTCAGGAAATTTAAAAGACTTTACTCACAAAGATATTCAACAAATTCATGGAGCTTAGCCAACCATGATCACGCAAGCAACTGTACAATCTAGCACAAGTAAATACTAACAGGTCATACCAACGAGCTCTAGTGCTAGTGAAGTGAAAATGCATATGATACAATGCAATGCATGATATGATGCAGAATGCAAGAAAAGCAAGATAACACAAAGAGAAAGAAAATCAAAAACCTAAACTACAGCAAAGCTACCCCAAACTAAAAGGGGTAACAAACACCAAGCTCCCCACGCAAGCGAGCAAACACACTAAGCTCTAAGGGCTTGGTGAAGATATAGGCCAACTAATTCTCGATTTCCACATGGATCAAGTGTATATCTCCCTTCTCATAGCGATCTCTCAGGAAGTGAAACCTCACGTCTATGTGTTTGGTTCTGGAGTACAAGACGGGGTTCTTAGCTATAAAAATAGCAAAAGTAGAGTGTACTAGGAGAGGGATCTTCCTAAAACTCAGGTTAAAGTCACTCAGTGAAGCTTTCATCCAAAGTAGCTGGGAGAAGCTACTAGCAGTAGCAACATATTCGGCTTATGTGGTGGAAGTGGCTACGCTAGATTGCTTGCGTGAGGACCAAGAGACAAGAGAAGAACCAAGAAACTGGCAGGTGCCGGAAGTTGACTTGCGCTCCAGCTGACAACCCGCAAAGTCAGCATCAGAATACCCTCTGAGAGAGAGCATCGAAGCTGAAGAGAACCAATGACCAAGCTCAGGAGTGTATTTCAGGTACCTGAAGATGCGCTTCACCGCTTGACGGTGTGATGTCCTTGGTGAGGCCTGAAATCGTGCACAAAGGCAAACCGCGAACTAAATGTTCGGCCAGGTCACCCTCAGGTACAGAAGTGAGCCGATCATTCCTCGGTACTCTCTTTGGTCCACCACCTCCCCTTCTTCATCTGCATCAAGCATCATTTGTGTTGACATGGGTGTCGACATAGGCTTGGAGTCTCCCATATCAAAGTTCTTCAAAATGTCCTTCATGTACTAGTCTTGATGGATGAAGGTTCCTTTAGGGCCTTGCTTGACTTGTAGTCCAAGGAAAAACTGCAACTCACCCATCATGCTCATCTCAAACTCTTTCGACATCTGCTCAGAAAACTTGGTAACATGAGAGTGAGATGAGCCACCAAAGATAATATCATCCACGTATATCTGGACAATAAGAAGATCACTACCATGCTTGAGGAGGAACAAGGTCTTATCAGCACTCCCTATTTTGAAACCCTAGTTTAGCAAAAAGGTTTTCAATCTATCATACCAGGCTCTAGGGGCTTGTTTCAAACCATACAAGGCTTTTTGCAGTTTGTAAACATGGTTAGGGTGTTTAGCATGTTCAAATCCAGGGGTTGCTTTACATAAACTTCTTCTTGAATAAAGCCATTCAGAAAAGCAGACTTCACATCCATTTGAAAAAGCTTAAAGCCTATGGAAGCTGCAAAGGCTAAGAGAATACGTATAGCTTCCAGGCGCGCAACTGGAGCAAACATTTCCTCATTGTCTATCGCCTCTTTTTGACAAAAACACTAAGCCACAAGTATAGCCTTGTTCCGCACAACAATGCCATCCTCCCTTTGCTTATTTTTGAAAACCCATTTTGTACCAATATGATTGCATTGTGGCGGTTGCTCCACTAAAACCCAAACCTCATTCCTCTCAAAGTTTTCTAACTCCTCATGCATGCCATTAACCCAATTACCATCAGAAAGAGAGTGTCCAACATCCTTAGGCAGAAAAGAAGCAACAAATGCAGCATGAGCAAAGAAAGTGATAGAACTTGTATAGGACCTCAAGGTCCTCGCATGCAAATCACCAATGATCATGTGTGGAGTGAGATCCCGCTGGACCTGCAGAGATGGAACAATCTTGGAGGTCACCTCCACTGCGTCCTCAGCGGGGCCAGCCTCCGCTCGAGCTTGTAGTCGAGGGAGCGAGGAGGAAACCATTTGCCGGGGTCCTCCATCGTCTTTGGAGCTCGTAGTAGAGGGGGTAGGAGCTACAGCCAGTGTAGTGGCTCCTACATCACTAGCATCTAGTTGACCTTCCTCATCTTCAAAGATGGGGGCACCTTCCTCATTATCACCGGAAAGCTCAAATGCAGGGGTTGTGCAAGGCATAGATTCATCATTGGAAATCTCACAAGTCTTTACCACTTGTTTGGTATCAAGGATCCATACTCTATATGCTATAGAGCTAGAGGTATACCCAAGGAAAATACCATCCAAGTAGCGAGATTTAAATTTATCCAAATGCCCCCCTTTTTTAGCACAAAGCATCTGCAGCCAAACGCACATAGGTGCTTGACGCTGGGCTACCTACCAAACCGTAGCACATATGAAGTCTTTCCTAAGAAAGCACGTAGGAAGATGCGGTTGGCAATGCAACAGGCTGTATTCATAGCCTTAGCCCAAAAGCGTCGCGGAGTCCTATGCTCATCGAGCATCGTCTGAGCCATCACAATGAGTGTGCGGTTCTTGCATTACACAACACCGTTCTGGGGTGGGGTATAATGAGAAGAAAATTGGTGTTCAAGACCTAGGTCATGACAGAAGGTTTCAAATCAAGAGTTATGAAATTCTCCACCATTGTCGCTGCAGATAGCCCTCTGTTGATGGCACTTAAGCACAGCAAACCTTATACTGCAAGCGACAGTATCGTGTGTAGCTTTTCCCCAGGATGAGTATCATGGGTTTTGTCAATCTAGGAAACGAACTATTGAGAACTAATTAACAAGACTTTAGAGTAAAACTAGGGTTTAGGGGTCATCTAAACTATATCTAATCTACCTCTAATCTATGTCTAAACTACGTCAGAGTTAGAAGATAAACAATTAGAACATAACTAGAACACTGATCAAAAGGGTATTAACCAGAGTCTAATGTAGCCCTAATTGGATCCAAGACAAGCATGATTAGGCACACCAAAGAGATTAGAGCAACGAGTTAACTAGGAGCACAAGGTAAATATAAGCACGATCAAGCATGTTCTCCATAGCATGATTAAACCAAGATTAACGACCAAACCCCCTAGATCAAGCTTAACCTTTCCCTCCAACCACTTGTCACATAAGTCAGGGTAATCGACAAGAACCTCTCAATAGGCATACATGATTAGAGAATCACATAGTCTAATAACATAATTAGCATAGCAAGAACCTCTAATCACCATGATCGCAAGAACTAGCTACACAACTATATTACTAGTAAGCAAGATCGATAATAAGATCGCTAGAAGAACATAACCCTTAAGAACATGATCTAATTAAAATGCATCTAGACCTAAAGTTAATTAGAGCTAGAACAAGCATAATTAGAACAAGAAGACAATAATTAGACAAGATCAATGCTTCATTAGTAAATAGTATCATACTTACAACCATGGCCATAGCGTCTTGATGATACAAGTCAACCTCTAGAGCTAGGTAATTAGAGCACCGTGCAAGGGCTCTAATTACCCCTATAGATTAGAGCGCCTAGAACTCGACCCTCAGCACTCCTCTAGTTGATGTCCCTCTTCTCTACATCTTGTTGCCTTGATAATGAATTGGATGCCTTGGGGGTCTCATGGGGGTTTGTATTTATACTCCGGAGGTGCCTTGGGGTGCCCTCCACCTTCCTCTTGCTTGGAGTTGGAGTAGAACTCTTGTTTGCCCCGAAATCGGACTTTCCTGTTTTCTGCACCTTTCGTATTTCGACCATATCTCTGTCATCCGGACTCCAAATAACGCAAACTCGGACTCTAAATTGTAGAGCTCGAAGGTTTGACATCGTTAAGATCTCCGAATTGGGACCACAAGGTGCTGTTGTCCTGGAATCTTAGAATATCTTGAGATTTAATTTGAGCTTGGATGGATCTCGTGATAAACCTTCCATATCTTCAATTCCTTTATACTCAAGTAATCCTTATCTCTTTGGAATCTTCTGGAAGAGGCATGGTAGAAAGGGGAACACGAGATGGCGTCGGAAAGGACCCGGTCGGCCGACCAAAGGGCCTAGGGTCGGCCAACCTTGCCCCTTCTGGCGGCTGTTTCCTTCCATATTTTGCGGAGTTGTTCCCTGTCGCCTATGTAAGGACTTTGCAATGTAATTCAGACTTGATGAGCTCTGGAATCTTCTGTATTGGCCGAGATTTTACGAAATCTTCTGGTTTTGAATAAATATGAAGTGTTTCCTTTGCATAATCTTCTAGAAGCTTGTAGCATATGATGTTTTCTAGAAGTTTCCCGAATATGAAGTCTTGATTAATCCAGGGGGCTAAATCAATCAATCCTTCCTTTGTTTACCATCTTCTGGAATATCATCCCAGAGGTCTTTTCTTGCTCGACGTAGATATTGATGAATTTTGCGAAAAATAGCTTGAAAACCTGCAAAAATTAAGTATAGAAAAATTCCAAGGTAATGTTGCAAAATCCACAATAATCGGTGATAATTGTTAGTAAAAGATATAGTTGACGGATAAAATCAGTGAAAAAACATATGAAATAATACACAATTTTAGTCTAAATGTCGCGTCAATACCCTCATGGCCTTATGACACTCATTTATCAACCTTAAGACCAAATCCTGAACAAAACCAAAAGCCTCATCTTTGAACTCCATGAAGAATACCCACGAAAAGCGAGAAAAGTCGTCTACTACGGCAAGCACATACCACTTCCCACTGACCGATGAGAGCCAATGGACCAGCTCCATTGCCTTTGGAGTGATGAGTGATTGTCAACAGAAGTCAAGACCCATAAGAACTGGGGCACAAGCCCTCCGATGGACTGGAGGTAGATAGAGAAGGAAGTCCTCAAAAGGATAAGAGGCATGCTCAGTGTCAGTCGACCATGGGACTTCGGTACACGTAGGAACGGCATGGCGATGGCAAGTGTAAGACATCCGAAGGACTGCGAGGTGACCTCGATGGACAGGGGATGCCGGGTGCCACCGCGGTGCTCCAATCCGAGTGCATGGTGTGAAGACGTGTGAGGGCCATGGCGGATTCACTCAAATCCACCACCCTACCACCAAGTTACCAAGACTCGGCGAATGGGCTCAATTCTCGTGAAGATAGAGTGGAGTGGGTAGTTCCAGGCCCAAAAAGGAAACCCTAAAGTTTCTCGGTTTCTGACTTCAAAAATTGGGTTCAATCGGTGGTTTTGGACTATTGGCCACATGGACGTCATCCTGAAGATAGTGTGCAACAGAAGAAGATCAAGACTCCATCGCGGTCATCCATCCCTGAGAAAGTTAGGTCTTTTCCAATTTATCCCCTACGGGCGTTTCTGTAATATAGGGGTCTTAGTGTGAACTGAGTTAGTTAGGCCTGAGCTATAAATACTTACGTGGCTGTTCATTTAGGTGACTGTTCCACCTTTAGATACCCTAGGCTTAGCTTTCCAACCAGCCAAGTCCTTAGAGTGAAAATCGGGTGCTAATCTAGGATTTGGAGTCCCCTAGACCTAATATTTTGCATCAGTGGGAGGATGAAGGGTGGTAGGCTGTAAGGAACCTTGTAAGAACTGATTCCACCTCTAATACAAGGAAGATTCGTCTCCAATTCATGTTTATGTGTGCAGCTATCTCCTTCTCCCCTTTCTAGTTTGGATTTTGGATGAAACTCAAAGGCTTTTGGTGATTTGCTTTGCCCATGATTTAATCCTGTTCTTTTGGCTTTTTTTGCACTTTCTAGGATATGTGGAGATTGTGACTTAATTCATCTCAATTCTGCAGGATTGCCACGAGCAAGTTGTTCTTGAGTTTTCCCCTTTCTTGCCCAAAGATTGCCTTCTCATGAGATCTGAAATTGCCGCTAGTCCTTTGGTCATTTTGAGTTGATCTTTTGGGAATAGCTTTGGAATAGCGTCCAGATAGCGTGTGCAAAATATTGTGAAGTTTGGACAAGATTTGGTTAGATTTAGGGTTTGAAAACTCATTTTCTGTGACTGTACCGGACTATCCGATATAGCCACCGAATTATCCGATCCCACCGGACAGTCCGGCAACTGCCAGCG
Source organism: Paspalum vaginatum (assembly GCA_030272315.1). NCBI lineage: Eukaryota > Viridiplantae > Streptophyta > Magnoliopsida > Poales > Poaceae > Paspalum > Paspalum vaginatum. The sequence goes on along the minus strand of CM059021.1, from coordinate 13,548,326 downwards.
GACTATCCAGTGTCATGCTGGACTATCTGGTGTCACCGAACAATCTAGACCCTAGCACCGTACAGTCCGGTGAAGGCCAGGGCTGTTGCCCAGTTTCTGATATTTCTTTCTTGTGCTGTGTTTTTGCGTCAGATTTGCTTTTCCCACTGTCTGACCATACTCTTTGCTTGTTGTGTTATAGTAAGTCGCATTTCGTTGTGGTCAGTGTCGAGTGGTGAACTCGCAAGTTTAGGTGCTTTTGGTGACTTGCGATCTTTGTGGTCATTGAGTTGCTAGCTCTTTCTCGCCTGGTGCCTATCCTTTCAATGGACGGCACCTTGCGCTTGCTAGACATGTATCTGTTCAGTGGACGATGTCTAGCGTGAGTTCTTTTGATTTTTCAGTGCACCAAGTTTGGGGGTCATGATTTTGAGTTTTCAAGTGCTCCTATTCACCCTCCTCTAGTCGTGTCTCGGTCCTACAAGTGGTATCAGAGTCGGTTAGGTTTCTTCATACCTTTGTCAGTGAGAAACCTGTAGCGACTATGACGCACTATGGGATGGCTACCCCTATTAGAAGGGTAGGATGAAAGCTTTCTTACTTAGCTAGAGCGAGGACATATGGAATGCTACTCAGAGTATGACTTTTGTGGTGTTTCCCGTTGCCGAGCGTACCACACCGGTGCCTTGTTGCTCAGCACCAAGCGAACTACAAGGCGGTGAACTTTCTCTTTTCTGGACTTGGTCTGGTGGACTATGAGAGGGTGAGCCATCTTGATACAGCCCATGAGATCTGGTCCATACTTAGTACACACCATGAGGGGATGGTGACAGTTAAGGATCAACTTGTGGAGATTTACCGGCGCGAATATGAGAATTTCACCAAGAAGCCGGGGGAGTCTGTGGATGCCTTGTTTGATCATTTTCAATCGATCATCAACAACCCCTGTGTCAATTCTGCCCCCGCTACTCTCCCATACACTGACCATCAGCGGGCTATCAAGTTGCTGAATTTCTTGGATAGGAAAGTCTGAGAGATCAAGAAGAACTCCATTTCTGAGTCGCCAGGGTATGACACCTTGGGTGTAGAGGAGCTCTGTAGCAAGTTTAAGGCCACAGAGGTGGATTACCAGCTGACAGATATTCTTGATGGTACTGGCTCCAAGAGCCAGGCCTTGGCAGCTCCAAGGAAGTTGCTACTAACCTCCCACTTCATGGTTTTTCATTTTCTGGTTTGATGTCTGTGACAGAGGAGCAGTTAGGCGTCACTTGGGGATGAAGAGCTCTGTTTGGTGTCTAGTCGCTTTCAGCACGCCTATGTCAACTGGATGAGCAAGAAGAGGGGCGAGAGGCCCAAATGCTTCGAGTGTGGAGAGGTCGGCTACTTCATTGCCTAGTGCCCAAACAAGCAGAATGACTACTACAAGAAGGGCAAGAGCCACTCCCGCGATTCCATCAAGTACCACTATGGCAAGCATGACTACGACAAGTGTGACCACTCCAAGCATCGCTCTAGGAAGATCAAGAACTTCAAGAAGGCTTTCAAGAGCTGCCAGAAGGACTAACCTGGAAGCGGGACAAGGCCTTCTTCACCGAGCTTGCTGGTGTTTGCAGCAGAACGTCGTCCTCCTCCTCGTCCTTGTCAAGTTCAAGTGATGAGGAGATCGTCACCAAGCGGGACAAGAGGAGGGATCAAGATGGTCTAGCTGGCCTCTACTTCGTCTCCACCAAGTCCAAGCAGCAAGCACAAGATGAACTGAAGATCATTTTGCTCCATGGTGCTTGAGGACAAGGATGACAAGGGCAATGACAATGACTCCTCCGATCATGAGGCAACTCCTGAGCAAGGCTGAGATTCTTGAGATGTGGAGAAGAATACTCAGTCAGTTGAAAGCCTAGGATAAGATGTTGGAGAAGGCAACCAAGAAGATGCAGAAGCAGAAAGCTAAGCTTGTTGATGCTTTGGCTGAGATTAAGAGGCTGAAGAGTGTGCAAGCCCAACCTAGTGAGATTCAATGCCCTACCTGTGAGTCCTTGATGAGTGACCTTTGTGAGCAGAAGAGCAAGTATGCTCATTAGGTAGAGGAGATGGATAGGCTGAAGGTTGAGATAAGCAAGCTCTAGTCTAAACTAGGATGAGCCTACTTTGAGTGAGGAGCCTGAGTGTGAGTCTTGCCCCTACCTAGCTGTTGACATAGCTGAGCTGAAGGTGAAGTGCGAGGGGCAGCTCAAGGAGTTGGAAGAGCTTAGGGCTAGACCCACACTTTTGGGTGCATGCATGGTCTATCCTACTTTGAGAAGTGAGCTAGAGTAGTTTAGAGCTGACCTTGAGGTGCTTTCAGCACCCTCTGACACGTGTGAGAACTGTCTCACTTTGAGGTTGTAGTTGGTGGAGAAGGATGCCACCAATAGGAAGCTCGAGATGTCTGCTCCCGTGATTCCCTATCTAGACTATAACACTTGTGCTGCCCAGACTTTAGTTCTGGAGGATCTGAGAGAGGAGAAGTTGATCCTTGAAGAGGACAACTGTAGGTTGAGAGAGGTTCTGAGCTGGACTGTATGCCAGAGAACCTCAGCTTAGGATGATCATAGAGGGAAACAAGCATGGTGATGGTGACACGAGTGGACTTGGGTTAGGAGAGTGTAGTACCTCAAGTGAGAAGAAGAGTGCCCCAATCAAGCTTAGCATTGCCTCTCCCCATCCTAGTTCTACAGTTGATGGGGTTTACCATGAGCCTCCTAAGGCTACCCCAAGGAAGTCATACTAGACACCCAAGCCACCATGGACCAAGCTGGATAAGATAGTGGAAGAAGTGCTTAAGCCTTCAGGCAAGAAGCATGTCCAGCAGCCTGGACCACCCAAGACCACACAACCACCACACCACAAGCCTATGGTTCAGCCCCAACCTATGCCCAAGAGACATGTCTAGCACTGCGAGTTTTGCCATCAGAATGGTCACTTAGAGGAGTTTTGCTTCAGGAGGAAGCAGGTTGAGAGATAGGAGAGAGCTTGGGGGAACCCAGATCAGCTCTATCAAGGTGGTAGGCAGGATCCTCCCTTGTCGTGATGAGATGAGAGACTACTTTGCTCATGGTGATAGAGGAGGTGGTTTTCAAGCCCTGTGCTCCTAGTGGTGAGAGGCTGCTTTGCTGGCCGAGCTTCGAGTCATTTTTAGCGTGGCTATGGACCTCGATGACCGAGGCTTTGGTAGAGGGTTTTTGAGTCCACGCTTTGGAGGTTGTGGTTACCCAGATCAGTCGTGATTCTTACTTTGACTATGTTTACCCCTACCATTGAGCAGATGGCTCGGGACTGGTTCAGTAGTGACCCCAGTGCTGGACCGTTTGCTCACTCTCGCTTTCCTTGATTTTGTAGGATCAAGGCTTGGAGGACATATGGATCATGGACTCCAGCTGCTCTAGGCACATGATAGGGCACCACAGATGGTTCTCTAGCCTCAACCCCGTGAGCACCAAGGAGTACATCACATTCGGGGATATTGGTCAAGGTAAAGTGTTGGGTGTTGGTGGTGTTTCGCTTTCTGCCAAGCTTTGCCTAAGAAAAGTTGCTTTGGTGAGGAGTTTGGGGTTCAATTTGGTTCTGTCTCGCTACTTCTCAAGGAAGGGATTGAGGTTCGGTTTAAGGAGGGTTCTCCATGTGTGCTTGATGCTCAGGAAAACCTTATTTGTCCGATTTTACCCTATCGGCAGGTTTTTAAGGTTGACCTTGCATCTATTTCTAGCCCTCGTCAGTGTTTGGTAGTTGGTTCTTCTGTTGATATCTGGAAGTGGCATAGGAGCCTAGGCCATTTGAGTTTTGATCTGCTAGTTAGGTTGAGCTCGATGGGTCTGATCGGGATTGCCCAATCTGAAAGCAAAAAAGGACTTAGTGTGCAACCTTTGTCATTATGTCAAGATGGTTGCTGCTTCTCATGCTCCTGTTAATCAGGTTATAACCTCTTACTTGCATATGGACACGGTTGGTACTGCTCGGTGTTGGCGGCTCTTAGCCTACCGGATTTTACTCCGCAACCGCACAGAGACCGCTGTAGCGTTTCACCCGGGAGTATTCCAAGGTATCGTATTTATCCACAGGGAAACACTGAGATAGAAATATCAAACTATCGTTCATCCAAGTGTTACTACTCATTCACGTCAACCGATAGCTAAGAATGATTGACACCAAGTGCCATGAGATACAAGCCAAGCACCATTGGTAAGAAAGCAGGTAAAGCTAGGAGGACAATGAGATGGGAGCTTAGATTCCTAATGAGGACTTTCTATACTATGGTGAGCCAGATAGGACTAAGCTAGACCAACACGTTGCTCTGACTGAGGTAAGGACTTATCTAGTTGTCTGGGATACTTACTTCGCCACCTGAGCCTCCTAACCACTTTCGGGCACCAGAGTGCTGATAACCCAGACGAGAAAGGCAGGTGTCACAGTAACTCAGCTATGCGGCTACAAGCGACCCGGACGACGGGGGTGGACTACACATGGGTACACTCCCGCTGTCACCAGGAGGACCTACCAAAGCGGGGTGCACCTAGTCTACATGCACACCGACTACCCAAAGCTGCGTGGGGTCTAATCACTTGTGAAACCAAGGTGACCACAAATGTGTCTACGCTTGCAGGCATTACTTTTACTAGGTATCCCAGATAGAAGCATACAGAACCGTATTGTCAAGCGCTATAAAGAGCATACGAGGGATGTATAAGCATGACAAACTAAATATTCATTACCTGTCAGAGCAACTCTAACTATAGTCTAAAAGACATTACTATGCTAAGGCATGAATAATACAGAAAGCAAAAGTAATGTAAGTGCTCACAAAAGTAAAGAAAGATAAATATATTAAATAGCTCAAGTCTTACATGAAAGTAAAGATACAAAGGAACTCATACCGAACTCCTAAAGACAGCTCCGGAATGATGAAACCCTACCTCTAACTCCTAACCAAAACACTACTTTCAGAATGGAGGCACCTCTAGTGGGGCACCTCCTAGAGAGGGAGAGACAGATTTCACAAGGTGAATGGTGCAAGTGAGAGAAGGGGGGTGTGCCCCTCTATTTATAGGAGGAGGGAATATTCCAAGGATCCTATGCATGATTCTTCCCTCAAAACGCTCCATGGGCGCCACTTGGCTAGGTAACCGACATAGATAGGTCGATAACTTCATTCCACATGTGTAGGCGCAAGAAAACGGTCAAGAACCGGCCATTAAGGTAGTGAACCAGCCGTTAGAAGAGAAAACCGGAGCTTTGCCGTTAAGCTGGGTCGAAAAACCGGCCTTGGATACCTCCCTGGGCGACTGGACCGATCAAATAAGACCTGAATCGGCCACACCGGCCTCCGAACCACGTCCTGGCCACCTTCCTCCCGTGCCACGTGGCTTGGGCCGGCGCCAGGACCAGCATCTCCGCCTTTCTCAGGCTGCCGCGTGTCCAAGTGGCCGGGCCAACCAGCATGAGCCTCGCGTCCCGCGCAGCGGGAGGGCACCCGCCTCCCCCTAGAGGACACATGGTGGGCAATGATTGGCCATGCCGCTCAGCCCTGGATGGTGATCCGTGGACTCAAGGCGGGGCCAGTGGTGGCCGGCCACGTGGCGCCGGACTGCTACGTTTCCCGACCTGCGCTTCCTTTTTAATTTGATTTTTCAATATCTTTTTGCATTTGAGCTCCAAACGATGCAAATAATATGTTCGTTGGAATCGTCTCGATGAGCTCTATGCAATGGTGTAGGCCTTGAGGGCATTTGAGATACTTTTTAGCCATGATATTTGCAACTATTATCTCAAGCCCTTTTATCTACAAATCCTCTCTTGCTCCAGATGATCTTCTTTTGCATGGAATTTGAGCATCTCTCTGTGGAACATCGAAAAACCACCAAAACTCATAGAATTCGTTAGTGTTAGGTAAATAATGCATAGAATTTGGCCTATACCTGTCGAAATGGTGAAATAACGACCGTCAACACTCGGGTACAACCGGTCAGTGGGAAGTGGTATGTGCTTGTCGTAGTATATGACTTTTCTTGCTTTTCATGGTTGTTCTTCATGGAGTTCAAAGATGAGGCCTTCGGTTTTGTTCGAGATCTGGTCTTGAGGTTAACAAATGAGAGTCATAAGGCCATGAGGGCTATCCATAATGACAATGGTAGAGAATTTCAAAACTCTCGATTCAAAACCATCTCTCATGACCTAGGTCTCAAACACCAATTCTCATCTCCTTATACCCCATCTCAAAACAGTGTTGTGGAACAAAAGAACCGCACACTTGTTGAGATGGCACAGACGATGCTCGATGAGCATAGGACTCTGCGACACTTTTGGGCTGAGGCTATGAATACCGCCTGTTACATTGCCAACCGCATCTTCCTACGAGCTTTCTTAGGGAAGATTTTGTATGAGCTAGGGTTTGGTAGGCATCCCAGCGTTCAAGCATCTACTTGTGTTTGGCTGCAGATGCTTTGTGCTAAAAAAAGGGAGGCATTTGGATAAATTTGAATCTCGCTGTTTGGATGGTATTTTCCTTGGGTACGCCTCTAGCTCTAGAGCATATAGAGTGTGGATCCTTGATACCAAACAAGTGGTAGAGACCTGTGTGGTTTCCTTCGATGAATCTATGCCTTGCACAACCCCTGCATTTGAGCTTTCAGGTGATGATGAGGAAGGCGCCCCCATCTTTGAAGATGTGGAAGGCTCAAGTAGATATTGGTGATATAGGAGCCACTGCACTGGCTACAGCTCCTGCCCCCATCTGCTATGAGCTCTGAAGACTGAGGGAGGACCCTTGCCAATAGCTTCCTTCTCGCTCCACCGGCTGCAAGCTCGAGAAAAGGCTGGCCCCTACTGAGGACGCAAGGGAGGTGACCTCTGAGATTGTTCCATCTGGGACAGGTCTAGCGGTATCACCCTCCACATAGGATCATTGGTGATTTGCAGTGCGAGGACCTTGAGGTCCATGATAGGTTCTATCACTTTCTTTGCTCATGCTGCATTTGTTGCCTCTTTTGAGCCAAAGGATGTTGGACACGCTCTTTCTGATGGTAATTGGGTTAATGCCATGCATGAGGATTTAGAAAACTTTGAGAGGAATAATGTTTTCGGTTTTAGTAGAAGCACCGCCACAATGCAATCCTATTGGTACAAAATGGATTTTTAAAAATAAGCAAGGGGAGGATGGCATTGTTGTGCGAAATGAGGCTAGACTTGTGGCTCAGGGTTTTTGCCAAAAAGATGGGATAGACTATGAGGAAATGTTTGCTCCAATTGCACTGCCTGGAAGCTATACGTATTCTCTGAGCAGCCAATGGACTGCCTCCATTGTCTCTGGATTGATGAGTGATTGTCAACAGAAGCTAAAGACCCAGAAGGACTTAGGAACAAGACCTCCGATGGATAGGAGGCCCTCCGATGGACTAGAGGTAGATGGAAGTCCTCCGAAGGACAGGAGGCATGCTCAGCGTCGGTCGGCCATGGGAGTTTGGTACACTGGAGGAGCGACACAGCGACAGTAGGAGTAAGACCTCCGAAGGACTGCTGAGGCAACCTTCGATGGACAGGGGATGTAGGGCGCCATCGCGGTGCTCCAACCCGAGTACATGGCGCGAAGACGTGCGAGGGCATTGGTGGATTCGCTCAAATCTGCCACCCTACCACCATGTTTACCAGACTCGGCGAATGAGCTCATTCTCGTCGAGATAGAGTGGAGTGGGCCATTCCAAGCCCAAGAAGGAAACCCTAAAGTTTCCTGGTTTCTGACTTCAAAACCGAGGGTCGATCGGCGGATTTGGACTACTAGCCACGTGGACGTCATCCGGGAGTTAGCGTCCATCCGAAAGAAGATCAAGACTCCATCGCAGTCGTCCAGTCCCTGAGATAGTTGAGTCTTTTCTAGTTTGGCCCCTTCGGGCGTTTCTGTAATATAGGGGTCTTAGTGTAAACTGCATCAGTTAGGCTTGGGCTGTATATACCTAATGTGGCTGGTCATTTAGGTGACTCTTCCACCTCTAGAAACCCTAGGCTTAGTTTCCAACCAGCCAAGAGCTTAGAGAGCAAATCGATTGCTAATCTATGATTTGAGAGTCCCCTAGGCTAGTACTTTCATTAGTAGGAGGATGAATGGTGGAAGGCTGTGAGGAACCTCATTGTAAAATGATTTCCACTTCTAATCAAGGCAAGATTCATCCCTAATTCGTTCTCATGTGTGCAGTCATCTCCTTCCTCCTTCTCTAGTTGAATTTTGGGTGAAACTCAAAGGCTTATGGTGATTTGCTTTGCCCGCGAGTTAATCATGTTCTTTTAGCTCTTTTGGACTTGCTAGGACATGTAGATTATGACTAAGATCATCTTAAGCCTACAGGATTGCCACTAGCAAGTTGTTCTTGAGTTTCCCCTTCCTTGCCCAAATTTTCCCCTCTTCACGAGATCTCAAATTCCTGCTAATCCCTTGATCTCTTTGAGTAGATGTTTTGGGAATAGCTTTGGAATAGTGTTAGGATAGCCTGTACAAAATTTCATGAAGATCTGAGAAGGTTTGGTCAAGTTTAAGGTTTGCAAACTCAAAATCCGCGGTGTTTTCTAGGCTCACCAGACAGTCCAGTGCAACTTCAATGGATAGTCCAGTGGACCTAACTAGTCTCCAAATGGGCAGTGTTAAGCTTGATTGGGGCACCCTTCTTCTCACCTGAGGTACCTACACTCTTCTAACCCAAGTCCACTCGTGTCACCTTCACCACGCTTGATATGATCATCCTAAGCTGAGGTTCTCTGGCATACATCCAACTAAGCACCTCTCTTAACCTACTGTTATCCTCTTCAAGGATCAACTTCTCCTCTCTTAGATCCTCTAGAACTAAAGCCTGGGTAGCACAAGTGTTACAATCTAGAGAGGGAATCATGGGAGCAGACTTCTCAAGCTTCCTATTGGTGGCATCCTTCTCCACCAACTGCAGACTCAAAGTGAGACAGTTCTCACACGTGTCAGGGGGTGCTGAAAGCACCTCAAGCTCAACTCTCACTTGCTCTAGCTCACTGCTCAAAGTAGGACAGACCATGCATGCACCCAAAAGTGTGGGTCTAGCCCTAAGCTCTTCCAACTCCTTGAGCTGCCCCTCACACTTCATCTTCATCTCAGCTATGTCAATAGCTAGGTAAGGGCAAGACTCACACTCAGGCTCCTCACTCAAAGTAGGCTCATCCAGTTTGGACTGGAGCTTGCTTATCTCAATCTTCAGCCTATCCATCTCCTCTACCTGATGAGCATACTTGCTCTTCTGCCCGCTCACAAAGGTCACTCATCAAGGACTCACAGGTAGGGCATTGAATCTCACTAGGCTGGGCTTGCACACTCTTTAGCCTCTCAATCTCATGCCAAAGCAACAGCAAGTTTGGCTTTCTGCTTCTACAACTTCTTAGCTGCCTTCTCCAACATCTTGTCCTAGGCTTTCAACTCGCTACTATTCTTCTCCAACATCTCAAGAATCTCAGCTTGCTCGAGAGTTACCTCATCATCGGAGGAGTCATTGTCATTGCCCTTGTCATCCTTGTCCTCAAGCACCATGGAGCAGAAGGATCCCCTAGTCCATCTTGTGCTTGCACTTGGACTTGGTGGAGACGAAGCAGAGCCCTAGCTGGACCGCCTTGCTCCCTCCTCTTGTACCGCTTGGTGACGATCTCCTCATCACTTAAACTTGATGAGATGAGGAGGAGGAGGATGTTCTGCTGCAATGGCCACCAAGCTCGGTGAAGAAGGCCTTGTCCCGCTTTCGGTTATCCTTCTGGTAGCTCTTGAAAGCCTTCCTAAATTTCTTGATCTTAGTTGGAGCAGTGCTTGGAGTGGTTGCGCTTGCCTGTAGTCGTGCTTGCCGGAGTGGTACTTGTTGGAGGTGGGAGTGGTTCTTGCCCTTCTTGTAGTAGTCATTGTTCTTGTTGGGGCACTTGCCGACTACTCCACACTTGAAGCATTTGAACCTCTTGCCCATCTTCTTGATCATCCGGTTGTCATGGGCATGCTAAAAGTGACTAGACACCAGGCAAAGCTTTTCATCCCTAAGTGACGCCAACTGCTCCTCTATCATAGACATCAAAGCCGAAAACAAAATCCCATGAAGTGGGGGGGTTAGTAACAGCTTCTTTGGAACTAGAAGCCAAGGGTAGGCTCTTGGAGCCTAGTACCATCAAGAATATATGTGATAAGGTAATCCACCTCAGTGGCCTTAAGCTTACTATAAAGCTCTTCTACACCTAAGGTGTCATACCCTGCCGACTCAAGAATTGAGTTCTTCTTTATCTCCCACACTTTCCTGTCCAAGGAGTACAGTAGCTTGACAGCTTGCTGATGGTCAGTGTATGGGAGGGCAGGGGGGTAGAGTTGACACTGGTGCTTGTTGATGATAGATTGAAAACGACCAAACAAAGCATCCACAGACTCTTCCAGCTTCTGAGCAAAATTCTCATGTTCTCGCCGGTAAGTCCCCACAAGACGACCCTTAACTGTCACTGTCCCCTCATGGTGTGCACTGAGCAGGGACCTGATCTCACGGGCTGATATAAGATAGGCCCGATCTTCCGTGAGGTATGTCGGTTTAGGGGTGGAGATTCAATGTTGGTGATGAAGGCTCCGAGCCAAAGGTTTGAATCCTTGCAATCATGACATCACTGCTCTGATGGTTATCGACCACGTGACATGCGCAATTGACCTCATCGAGAAGGCTATCGTTCCCTACAATGCAATCGAAGAACACCAGCAAGAACGAGGAAAAACACAAATCTCAATTGAGTTGCACAAGTGGGGGTTTCACAAACCGATACACGGCGAACTCTTCTCGACACAATACTCTTAAGCAAAACCCATCTAAGCTAATGATGGCTACAGAATATATACAAGAGAGAGGTATAGTGGGTAGCCAAGGGGGTGGCCGAGCAACCTTAGGGCATACAAGGCCAGTGGGCCCAAAAGCCGGTCCAGCAGCACCCTGGCAGATTCTGATCGTCGTGCTAGTTTTGACAATTCCTGTTGACTCCAAGATTATTTGGGCCTGAGACCAGATGGGTTGGAAAGCTTATCTCCTTAGCTTTTGTCGATATGTAGAATGCCTGAAATGGAAATAATCTGTTGCCTAGGCGTCTGTTTTACTGAGGTCTACTCCTGCAGTCCGAACTGGCCTCGCGAATAAATTGGACCTCAACTCGGATTGGGCTTCAAACTCTATCTTCTCTTGGGCCTATCATATGCATGTTGTACTATGTTCTCATCATTTTTCCCATCTTGGTTTTGAGTCGTCGCTGACTCAAAGTCATTGATGCTTGAGGAAGTGGTTGCCATGCTCGACATCATCAAAGCTTGCTCCCTTTCTTCAAATTTAACTTGTTGTGACACATCAAACAAAGAACAAAGGGAAACTTGACGTGATATGATTAGCGTTAGTGTAGTCCTCTAAATTTGATGAGATATAAACACGGTGCACCATATATTCTCTTTTGTGATTATATTGTCCAATGAAATGACATGTGTATGTAGATAACCATGGCAAATTAGCACTAAAAGAAAGTTTTTCTTTTAAATTGTTTAAATTACATAGAACATCAAATTCAATATAACCCAATGTGTTTAAAGAATATAATAATTTTAACTCATTTGACGCATTAGTAATAGGGAGAAAACGTCTATTTTCAGCACAAGTGATTGGTTCAGGATCAATAATATCAAACTTATCAATAAGATGTGGCATAGAAGTAATAGAAACAACATCACACAACTCTTTTTTATCACAAAATTCGGCAATACAATCACACAACTCAGATTTGTCTGAAGGCATGTCATCATTAAAATTACTCAAATCATTTTTAATAGCATCCATCTTTTTAGTTTGTTCCCTCGCAAGTTCAATTTCTAAAATTTGAGCAGGATTCATACCAAGCAACTTGATTTTTCTACCATTATATTTGAATGAATATATATTATCAACATTATCGTACAAAGCATTGTTTTCATGCACCCATGGTTTACCAAATAAGAAAACAGCTGTTTCCATAGGCACAATACCAAAATAAGCACTAGGGAAAATTCGATCCTGCTAATTTTATTTAGCTGAAACTTACCACAGGAATTAGGTCATTGGACATAGTATGGACATGGGTGTTGCTCTCTGGACAAGCAAAGCCTCTCAACTAGCTCAGAACTAACAAGGTTATGACAAGTCTCACCATCAATGATCATCCGGCAACGTCTCTTCATTACGATAAATGCAAGCCGAAACAAATTATTGGACCGATTGTTCTCCGCTTTCACCATTTGAAAACTTAAAATGTGTTGTGGCACAGAACTTACATTATCCTGCAAAAGCTTAGTCGCACAGAGGGACAATATGTATGAAGAATGAAATTGTTTTATCATCAAAATTTTCATATCAAACCATATGCGAGGTTTATCATTAGCGTGTAAGTTTGTCCACCAAAGCATAGCATTATCTTTTAGAACACTAGTCGCATTCAAAATCTTTCGCCTTTCACACATATGATGTTGCAAAAAAATATTATCTATCTTTTTTTTCCCAAGTAAAATACTCATCAGCACTATAACCTTCGTAAGAAGGTCAAGATTTAAGATTAGATCGATTTTTGTATGAAGGAGAAGCAGCAATGATTTGACTTTTAGGCATCTTCACAGTTCCAACATATGCAGCGCTGTAACTTGTCATTGTTAGAAGAAAAAATAAAAAAACACACAAATGTATATTTCCCTATTATCTAATAGGATCTGTTCAAGAACTAAAGTCACACACTCTCAAATGTCTTTCCAAGCTTTTTCAAATGTTCTTATCATACACAGCAAGAAGTTGATGGCGATCTAGAAGAGATGACGGCGGCTAAGAGGCGATAGTACACTGGAGCATGGGATGATTGCAAGTCCGACCTATACTGCTCGAGAGTATTACGTGGATCTTTGGGAAGGCACAATATGTAGCAAGGAATAGCAAAATTTAAAATCAGATAGCAAAGCTGAATAAATGTTCAAAGTACTTGTCAAAGTTGCTGGCCTAAACGTGTCCTAGAACTAGTTTAAGCTAGCAAAAGATATGCCGAAGCACAAAGGATGCAAGCACTTATGATTTTTTTTTTCTTCTCTTTCTTTTTTTTGCGGTTTTTTTATGCACTTGTTTTTTATTTCTTTATTTTTTTCACAAGTGCCGCAAAACAAGATACAATACAAAACAATGATAACATTCTCATCTTTTTATGACAAATTTTCTACTCAGAGTTGCACAGCCGATTAGACAATTTTAATGGCCTCAAATGCAAAAACTTTGAATACCAAAGTTGTAGATCTCCTTTTTATCTTTTTCTACAGTATATGGAACACCTTTTTTAGATAATAAATGATGAAGATATTGACCCTGAGATACAGACTGCTCAGAAAATTCTGGGTCACAAACAGACTTAATTCTAACAGATATTACACCTTGATAACGACATTTCCTAGAAACTGCCCAATTGACAAAGCTGTATATGATTTCACAAGCTTTCCAGAAACTACTAGAACACAAAAATCTGAGTTCGTATGAGGGATATCTAGAAAATACCAAACTGGATAGAGAGGATTTCGAACCGGACGTGACGACGTGATAAAAACGGTCACAGGTGACAAGATGCAAAAGTCAAACTAAACTAAGAATGGGATCTACACCAGCAACAAGACTATGAACATGGATACAAACTTAAAGATGCGGACTCTGAAATCAAATTATGCAAAGGCTAAACGGGGTGATAGGACAAGATGAACTAGAAATCCTAATTTTTTATGGATTTTTGTGGACTTTAGGAATATAAAACACTCAAACTAAGGGACCCACGATAATATACCTGTAGGGAAACCTGAAGCTCTGATACCAATTGATATAAGATAGGCCCGATCTTCCGTGAGGTACGTTGGTTTAGGGTTGTAGATTCGACATTGGTGATAAAGGCTCCGAGCCAAAGCTTCGAATCCTTGCAATCACAACACCACTGCTCCGATGGTTATCGACCACGTGACGCGCCCATAGACCTTGCTAAGAAGCTATCATTCCTGCAATGCAACCAAAGAATACCAGCAAGAATGAGGAAAAATGCAAATCTCAATTGAGTTGCACAAGTTGGGGTTTCACAAAATGATACACGGCGAACTGTTCCCGACTAGAAGACTCTTAAGCAAAACCCATCTAATCTAATGACGGCTACAGAATATATACAGGAGAGAGGTACAGGAGGTGGCCAAGGAGGTGGCCGAGCAACCCTCGGGCGTACAAGGCCAGCGGGCCCAAAAACCGGTCCAGCAGCACCTTGGCAGATTCTGATCGTCGTGTTGTTTCGACGATTCCCGTTACTCCAAGATTAATTAGGCCTAAGACCAGATGGGTTGGAAAGCTTATCTCCTTAGCTTTCTGTTGATATGTAGCACGCCTGAAACGGAGTCCGTATGCGGCCTGGGCCTCCATTTTACTGAGGCCTACTCCTGCAATCCGAACCGGCCTTCCGAATAAATTGGACCTCAACTCGAATTGGGCTTCAAACTCTATCTTCTCTTGGGCCTTGATCATTTGCATGTTGTACATGTTCTCATCACCGGTAGTATCAAGATGGCTCACCCTCTCATAGTCCGCCGGACCAAGTCCAGAGAAGAGAAGTTCACCACCTTGTAGTTCGCCTCATGCTGAGGAACGAGCGCCAGTGTGGTACGCTCAGCAACGGGAAGCACTGCAAAAGTCGTACTCTGAGTACCATTCCATATGTCCTCGCTCTTGCTAAGTAAGAAAGCTTTCATCCTACCCTTCTAGTAGGGCTAGCCATCTGAGCTAAGAACCGGAACGTTCCCGGAGTGCGTCATAGTCGCTACTAGTTTCTCACCAGTAAAGGTATGAAGAAACCTAACCGGCTCTGATACCACTTGTAGGACCAAGACGTGCGACTAGAGGGGGGGTGAACAGGAGCACTCGAAAACTCAAAATCATGACCCCCAAACTTGGTGTACTGAAAACTCACAAGAACCCACGCTAGACATCGTCCACTGAACAAATACGTGTCTAGCAAGTGCAAGGAGCCATCCACTGAAAGGATACACACCAGGCGAGAAAGAGCAAGCAACTCAATGACCACACAGATCGCAAGTCACCACAAGCATCGAAACTTGCAAGTTCACCACTCGACACTCACTGAACCAAAATGCGACTTACTGGAACACAACAAGCTAAGTGTATGGTCAGATAGTGGGAAAAGCAAATCCGACGCAAAAACACAGCGGAAGAACGAAATATCAGAAATGGGACAACAGCCCTAGCCACACCGGACTATCCGGTGCCAGGGGCCGAACTGTCGGGTGACACCGGATAGTTTGGTGGTGATTGCCAAACTATCCAGTGGAACTCCCCGGGCAGACCCGACGCCGGATAGTCCGGTGGCTGCATCGAATAGTCTGGTACAGTGGCAAAAAATGAGTATTCAAACCGAAAACTTGTCCAAACATCACGAGATTTTGCATCGGTTATCTGGACCCTATTCCAAAGCTATTCCCAAAAGATCAACTCAAAATGATCAAGGGATTAGCGGGAATTTTAGATCTCGTGAGAAG
This sequence comes from Paspalum vaginatum, assembly GCA_030272315.1. Classification (NCBI taxonomy): domain Eukaryota; kingdom Viridiplantae; phylum Streptophyta; class Magnoliopsida; order Poales; family Poaceae; genus Paspalum; species Paspalum vaginatum. The sequence goes on along the minus strand of CM059021.1, from coordinate 13,532,734 downwards.
GCAAACTTTGGGCAAGAAAAGGGAAAAACTCAAGAACAACTTGCTCGGGGCAATCCTATGAGATTGAGATGAACTAAGTCACAATATCCACGTCCTAGCAAGTCCAAAAGTGCCAAAAGAACAGGATGAACTCATAGGCAAAGCAAATCACCAAAAGCCCTTGAGTTTAATCCAAAAACCAAACTTGGAGGAGGGAAAGGAGATGGCTGCACACATGAACTCAAATTGGGGACAAATCTTCCTTGTATTAGAGGGGGAAATCAGTTCTTAACAACCCTTCATCCTCCCACTAATGCAAAGTACTAGCTCTAGGGGACTCTAAATCCTAGATTAGCACCCGATTTTCACTCTAAGCACTTGGCTTGTTGGAAAACTAAGCCTAGGGTTTCTAGAGGTGGAACAGTCACCTAAATGACCAGACACTTAGGTATTTATAGCCCAGGCCTAACTGACTCAGTTTACATTAAGACCCGTATTTTACGGAAAGGTCCGTCGGGGCTAAACTGGAAAAGACCCAACATTTTCGGGGAAGAACGACCTCGATGGAGTCTTGATCTTCTTCGGTTGCATGTTATCTTCAAGATGATGTCCACATGGTCGGAAACCAGGAAACTTTAGGGTTTCCTTCCTGGGTCTGGAACAGCCCACTCCACTCTATCTCGGCAAGAATTGAGCCCATTCGCCGAGTCTTGGTAACTTGGTGGTACGTACAAGATAGCAAAAGCAAAATTAGCCTACATATACTAGTGGCCAAGTAAAGCGGTGACTATGTTTCAAATTTTTTAAATAATAAAAGCCATGCCCAGCATTGGATATTCAACATATTCAAATGAGCTTAACTACACATGGTCAACAGCATCCACACCTCAAAGCATATACCCGAAACACAAGTAAAAGCTACTAAGCATACAAGGAAGCCAGTGTAAGTGACGAGTGCATATGGTACATGATAATGAAATTGTGGGTTTGAGTCTTACTGGTCAAATCAGCTATTGACAAGCCGATAAAAAAATCATATGGTGTGCTTACTCACTAGGATGAAGCCGATATAGAATCTGACCAGCAGTATCAGGGAGCTCTTCAAATGTTCCATTGTGGGAGCTAGAGCAGCCGATGATGATGGCATCGTAGGCGCATGCCGGCCGAATCGACCAACTGAGGCGACAGACGTTCTTGTGCAGAAGCCGAAGTAGCCGACGTCGATGGTGTCATGGGAGCTGGTGGTCGGACCGACCGGGTGCTTCGGTGCAAGAGCCGAAGCAGCTAATGTTGATGACGTTGCAGGAACAACGACGGCCGGATCAAGCAGCTGACATGACATATGCTACACATGGGAGCTGAGGCAACCGATGGTGATGGTGCCGTAGATGTGCTGGTGACCAGATCTTTCGGCTATAGTCTCCAGCCTTGTTGTCCTCCTTTTTTAAGTCGATGGCCAAACATCGCTCCTTCTGATAGTATTGTGCCCGTTGTTCCACAATTTTTTATTTCTTGAGGTAGTTTCCGCTGCCCCTGAGCGCAGTCAATGGCACGGTATTGCCAACTATGCAATCTTGCTTCAACCAAAGGGCGTGTGTTGTACTATCGACCGATCGCGCGAGGATCGGCCTCGACTGCTTCCTTTCTTGGTGATTGAGGTGGCCATTGTAGATGAAGATCATGGCGTAGGTGTTGCACCATTGGTTGTTGTAGATAATAAATCAGCTCTTCCTTCCCCCGAATAGAATAAAATATTTGAGACAAACCGATTTCCTCGTTATCTTGCAAAGACGTACATCGTGACAGATTTTGGACATCGCATTGTTTTGGAAATTCCTATCGACTCCGACTGTATTTGGACGTGATTTCGGTGGCGTTGGGAAGATTATCTTCTTAGCTTTCCATCCATATGTAGAACGCCCCAAACGGAGTCGGCGTGTCGCCTAGGCATTCGTTTTCATATAAACCATTCAAGTGATTGAATTATCTAGTGATGAGCCGATGGCCAACATCCATCTGGTATGTGCTCGCCTCGATACAATCACAACTATCTACTGTTGGCAACACGAACATCCATAGCCTACAGTAGACCCATGAAGCACATAATGGAAATAATACATGCTAACTTACTAGGATAAAGTCGATCTGGAGTCCAATCAGCATATTGTAGTCACAGAGAGTTCTTCAAATGCTTCATCGAGAGAGACGAAGTAGCCAATGATGATGGCGCTGAAGGAGCACGGTGGCTGAATCGACCGGCTAAAGTGACAAATGCTCCAGCGTAAGAGCCGAAGTCACCTATATCGATGGTGTTGTACGTGTGCCGGTGGTCGAATCGGCCAATGTGACGAATGCTCCGGCACGGGAGCCGAAATAGCTGGTGGTGATGCCACCGTAGGAGCACCGGTAGATAGGTTGACCGGCTGTAGTGATAGCGTTAGAGACATGACAACTTTGCTTTGTGGTCCTATTCCTTGAAGCCTATGGTTAAACATCAGCATTGGTGTATGTACTGCACCCCTCTTCATATTACTAGTGTCTATCAAATGTCCCGTGTATGGCCAATGGTATTGTGTTAGCCATTCTTCCGTACTATATTTTCTGAAGGCAACCTTCCTTGCCCCCTGAGGGCAATCGACGCCATGACACCAGCAGCTTTGCAATATCAAGGCACAACACCATGCCCCCCAAGCGAGAGCACTTCTCCTAGTATGTTGAAAAAGTATGTGCTCCATTATCGGCCAACCACATGGACTGGCCTCGGCCTCTCTGGTACAAATGTTGCCTAACCTTGTACCTATCAAGAGCTGATGGTTTCGATCAACCATCTTGTCGATGCTTGAGCGTTGCATGGATGCGTGGCGAGGATGGACTTGCACAATAAATATTAGCCGATGCCTGCCGCAGCAGGTTCTGGATGCCCCACCGTTTTAGCAATTCCCATTGACTCCGAGTGTATTTGGATGTGTTTCTTAATGGGTTGGAAAGCCTATCTCCTTAGCTTTCCATCCATATGTAGAATGTCCAAAATGGAGTCGGTATGTGGCCCACATGTGTGAATCATCCCTGCAGTCTGAACCGGCTTCGCGAATAAATTGATCTTCAACTTGAGCTGGACTGGCAACTTCATCTTCACTTGAATCTTGTTTGATGGAATCATAGCTTGAGTACTTGACGGAGTTATTTATGATGAAGGTGGAGCCCACCAGGCGTGCCAAAATGTGTTGTTACCTAAAACCGCTGAGGTACGGGCAAGGGACACACAAAGGATCCTAGAAGTACGCTGCCGCTGCGGTCGACCCTCCAAGCGGATCCGATGGGGTTCCGAGCGTGCCACCCAGCTTAACCTTCTAGCTGGGGATGTTTGTGTGCATGTGCGTGATCAGAGAATCGCCCTACAGATACATAGACAAGCAAACGGGCGTAAAATCCTAGCTGATCGCATGGATCGGCCTAATTCCTCCGAGTGGATCGGCTCATATGGGCCGATCGCCTCCTTGTTTCCTGTCGGGTTAATTTATTGACAAAGCACAAACAAGGAGACAAAATGAAACAACCCTACTTAAAGCATGTCTAGATGATGCATGCTACCCTACGCTGACATCCGCTAAACATCATAGCAGATAAATCTAATTGAAACGTTAAGCAAATATCGGAACCCCCAAGGGGGTTCACACGCTGGAGCAGATACGATCTAAAGCATGTAAAGCAGGGAGCCAAGCGCACATCGATCTCTCAAATCACCACATGCACATATTGCGGCGCATGTCATGGAATGTACCGACCGAACAAGCTATATACGTTTGGCCGCATATTACCGATCTATAGCATGAAGCATAAATAAAATAGTAGATCGATAATAGGCAAAGATAATTGCAAGACACCAAACAACCCTGGCACAATCTACTAGAGAAAACATTACGGCGGATTGATATCATGTGGGATAACTAATGGATCTCGTGCCAAGCAGGATTCATCGGGATAACAAGCGAATCTCGCAATCTGTGAAACTTAGTATGAGACTCACTGAGGTAACTAGCTGACCTTGCCTTAAAAAATGCTTCAGTACAAGGTCCGCCATGGTTCTGTTAAGTGCTTCTCTAGCCTAGCTGACCCAGACAACTCCGCTAGGGCAGCATGGCGCTTAACTAGAGGGAATAACCCTGGGAGCCAGGGGTGGCGATGCACTGATAGTTTATGAATGAAGTACAAGCTGCTTGTGTGCGTAATACCATTGTTACTTTATTATGAACAAAGGGTTGCATATTTACAGTCCGAAGACTTGACTCTCAAGGCAAACCTTTCCTAGATAAACTCAAACTCTTTCATTGTTGAGTTGCGTAGCCCGTACGGAGCCGTTCCGCAAGGAGAGGGCCGGGGATCAGCGGGCTCGCATTGTCGCCGATCCCCGGGTCCTTGCCCCGAGCGCCTTTGCCACGTAATTTGGGTCCACCCAGAGGGGGACGGTACCGACGCAACGGCAAGCGAGGTTGGCGGGGCTCGCACTATCGCCACAGTAGGACCCGACGCACGACAAGTCAGAGCAGTCGAGGCCTGGACCAGAGCGCGCCGAGTGGTCAGTGAAGACTGTCTTGGGCGGCACTCAGGAGTCGGGGCAGTAGGCATGACACATCTTGTGCAACATTGGAGGTGGGGCCGGGTGGCAGCTCGGTCCACCGGTTCCCTTGTTGCAGATGGGATCTGCCTTGGCAACTGTTGAGGTGGAGATTGGATCTATTGGCTCAGCAAAGGATTCGGGGCGGGATCGCCAGAGTGGCAGATCGGATCGGCCACGGGTTTGATGGAGAGAAGGTTGGCGGGGCTAAAGCGCGTGGTGCCATGGGAGTCGGTAGGCCACCGATGAGGTGTACATTGCCGTACTTGTTGACAATGGAGGTGAAGGCACTGAAGGAGAAGATCTCCCCCAACTGAGATTAGATCGACGCGTGGAAACTAATTCCCATCACGGTCTGTGGATCCTACTCACCAGCCCCTACCCTGGCACGCCAGCTGTGGGAGTTTAGTCCCAGCAGCCCACCACAGGGTAGATCCTGCGATGGTTTCGAGATTGGTTGGGGTGGCAAAAAGAGCGTGAATGGTATACAACACGCGGGAACACGACGATCTAACAGGTTCGGACCCCTCAATCGTGTAATACCCTACGTCCTGTATGGAGTTGGCAACTTGTATTGCTGGATGTTTGAGGATTGAGATATAGATCTCCCATAGTCCCTAGCTCCCTTATATAAGCTAAGGAGCTAGGGTTACAAAGCACGTCTCTAGAGAGCCACTGGCCACCCGACTCATAAAATTACATGCCGGATTTATAGGACAACATCCTAACGAACATTATCTAAAGCAATGCGAGTGGTATGCTTGCAGGTCACGCCAGCCGGTTCCTTGTATCGGGGGTCAAACCACTCAGCCCAACCGTCAGGATGATCCAACCAGTCGTCATAGGGCACCCAGAGGCATATGACTCCCACATATTACAACTCAATAAGGACTCTAATACCAGATAACGTGATCTAGACTCATCCTTCCACCGGTTCGGATCTTCGTGAAGCTTCCAAATATCAACCGAAACATGCGTATAGTCTTGACAGATTTTGGTCATCCTATTCTTTCATCAATTCCATCGACTCCCAACGTATTTGGATGTGATTCCAATTGCAATGGAAAGATTACCTCCTAAGCTTTCCATCCATAGGTAGAATGCCCCAAATGGAGTCTGTATGTGGCATGGGCGCCCGTTTTTGTATGGCCTATTCTTGCAGTCTGAACCTGTCTCATGAATAAATTGGGCTTTAACATGGATTAGGCCTGTGACTTCATCTCAACTTGGGCCTTGGGCACATACTTATCATTATATTTGGCCAAACTTAAGATATAAACCTGGCCAAGTGATTTCCTTCATCATGGTCTTCTGCTGGCATTTTGGCCCAACTAGACTTGGTCAAAATCTGGCGGCAACACAAGTCCACTATAATCCCCACTTGGTGCATAAACTACCCAGTTTCATAACCACAACCCATTGCCCTACAGAACCAAATAAAACTTCCATGTTTTGCTTGTAAAGAAACATGGTAGGATAGCCACCCGAACCAACCTTAGAAGTAGCATGCTTAGGTAGGATCGCTCAATCAACATCTATATTAAATTTTATGGAATATTAGGAATGTGGTATGGATGTGGAGTGTGTGTTTTTGGAAAAAAAAACATGCGGAAAGACCCCAACATATGACCTTAGTCGGCTAAGGCATAATGTGAGTAGGGTGGAAGACCGGGTGCAGTGAATGAGCCCTGCATATTCGATCAGCTCAATAAGTTCGCTGGACGGTAGACAAAAGATCTACACTCTGTCTTATGGAGCCTGTGCATGAACCCGTCACGCTCTACCAGATTCACGCCATTCTTCCTGGCCTACGGCTCAGAGGCAGTACTCCCAACTGACATCGAGTATGGCGCGCCTCGTGTTGTGGGCTATGATGAGGGACGAGCCAAGGATGCGCAACAGGATGCCGTTGACCAACTCGAGGAGGTGAGAGAGACCACCCTCCTATAGTTAGCTCGATATTAGCAGACCCTACAGCATATCCACGAGTGCCACGTGCGGCCCTGATCCTTCCACATCGGTGACCTTGTCCTGCGACAAGTGCAGTAAACTAAGGACAGTCACAAGCTCTCCTCACCATTGGAGGGGCCCTATGCCATCGTTCAAGTGCTACGACCAGACTCCTACAAGCTATGGGACTCCAACGGGAGAATCCTCACCAACGCCTAGAACATCAAAAAGTTAAGGAAATTATATCCTTAAAAAAAGGTATGCGCCTCGTCTTCCCCGATGAGCCTCACGAGGCCAAACGCCAGGGCCAGCAGCGAATTGCACGACCAAAATGCACAAAGCATAAAGGGACACAGCGGCCAACGTCCGAATAATCTACTGCCAGAGCAGCCCACACACACCCCAACGGTAAATTCACTCATGCTGGAGGAAGCGCTCGATGTCGAGGTCCGTGACCGCCTCGCCGCTCGGGGCATGACTGTTTGCTCCAGCATGTCAATCTCCTCATCCGAGGTCTTGGTAGCATACCCACCCAAAATGGCACCGATGTCCAGCCGAGGATAATGAGAGACCGAGTACACCAGCACGGTGCCGGCGCCCATGGCCGCAGCTCGACGGAGGCTCAGTGCAACGCGGCTAGGAACGGTCACCAGCCAAGCGGCCAGAGAGCTCGGCCCCAGCACAGTTGGCAGCAACTTGTCGACGGCCCCTTGCCCTGCCTCATGGAGCTAGGCCAGCTCTGTGGTGGAGTCGGACAAGGTGAAAGGAGTGTGCCAGAGTATTCGACCCAAGAGGGGGAGGGGGTGAATTGGGTCACTATTCGCTCTTCTAAAACCTAGTGCTATCTAGTGCATAAGATAAACCTATTTCATCCTACAGATGATCTATAGTGGCTGATAGGTGCCATAGTGACTGGATAAGGCTAGAGCGTTGGGGTTGGGCTTAGTGATTGTTTGATATTATTATGCTTCTAGAATATGCTTAGTATTGTCACAAGTGCATGGAACACCATTGTAGAATTCATTCGGGAGTATTTTAGAGTATCTTATTTTTGTCCTTGCGGACGCATAAGTAAACTATAGATAACTAGATAAATACATTTAAAAAGTAGCTAATTAATATGAAAACTAAAATATAGCGATGTTAAGATAGATATGCATGAAGATCCAGTGACAAACATGTAGGGTTACGGGGTAGGCTACCATAGCATGAAAACATTTTTCATCTATCGCGTAAAACATGAGAACACGTACAAGTAAGAGATCATATATCGTTACCACTAGACGTGTAGTGTAGCGGAAGACGAGTCGAGGCAGCTGAGTGTCGAGTCACGCACGCCGAGTGGTTGTCAGTGAGGAGAGTCGATGCCGATTCCTTCAGCCGATCTCAATCAAGAACCAGTCAGCCGCCCTCGAAACCGATCAGTTGATCAGCGTAGCAGTCGTAGCAACGCCTCTATGGTATCCACATGTGCAGGAAGGCGACGCTGAGTTTTGGCATGCTAGCACCACAAACTTGGCAGAGGATCTTGAGAGATTGGACTATGGCACAGCTAGGGTTTCATAGAAACCTTTTCTGCGATGGCTCTCACAAAATCGATACCCTAAGCTACACCCTCTCATGCATATATATAGTCAACACTAATGAGCTTTAGCCACGTAAAGACCCACTAGGATTCTAATTGCTTGCGGATCAAGTATCCGAGTCTTGACAGAGTTCTAACTGTGCATACCATATGCAAGCTTCTGAGCTAGACCTGATGGGTCGAGTCCCGATCGGACTCAGCATCAGCTCATGCCAGAGCCGATACGACTCAGAGTCAGGCCTAGAAATTGCCATGCGGGCACATCTCCATCAAAACAAACATAAGAGCTCCAAAATATAAATGATATTGAACACAATATTGGTCTAATAGTTAGGAAGACAATGGGTTAAGAGACAATTTCAAATGATGTTGCCCATAAAGGACTAAGGATCGACTATACCAAACAGCCTTGACTAATTCACGGACTTCTAACCAATCGATTTATTTCAAGACATAGTCAACATATTGTGCCCATCTAGGGGCTCTTAAGGTATGGTTTTAGATGTTAGTAGTGAGCTTTGTGAATGAAGTTCTCAATGGTACCAATGAAAGGAGTACCCTAATCAATTTCTTCTAATGTGGACTTCAGATTTCTTAGGTATTACAAAAATGTCCTCTCATGCCATATTTCGGTATGTTTGTTTTGATGATTAATTGACAAAAAACACTTGGACTAATGAACTAGTCTAGATGCATATCTTAGGTATATAGGTCCAAGAGATGAAGAAAAAGCCTCAAGAAGAAGCTAGAAGAACAAATTCCATGCAAAATTGTACTCACCAGACTGTCCCAATGTCCAAAGAGTCACTATGTCAAAAGGACAAAGGATGCTTGAAGTCCAAGGTTTGTCCCAACTATACTAACTGGCTAGTCAAAAGGTCCTCCAAATAGTCACCCATGTTTGAACTGGCATGACTAGAGAGAGGACTGGACAATCACTAGACACCTTCCCAGAGAGGGTTGAGAAATGAAGACCTAGACAAATTTACTGATCAGACAGGCCGAAGTAGGCATTAGGGTTGAGAAGAAGGTAGTAAAGGGTTCAAGTTCTTGAAGGTATGAAACTTGAAAATTCCTTATTTGCCATCAAAAGAAACCTTCATGCCTTTTATGCCACCGAAAAAATTGAGGCCCCTATCTACCATCAACTTACACTTTTATGCATTATCTACCTTTCTCCATCCGTTGTACCATTAGGGGCCATTAAGTGGAGGAGAAATGATAACTTTCCCCTTTGTGAATAGGCCTAGATCTTTAAATGTGTATATCTCAAGTAGTTTTAGCTTTGTTTCTGCCCATTCAACTTGCTTTAGACTCGTGATGGCATAAACTACGCGTTTGTAACAGCGGTTTACCATGCAATATTTCTTAAATTTAACAAACTATAAATTTTACTAAGGTTTAATTGATAGATTTTCTAATAATAACCTACGCGTTCAAGTTGCCTAGTTTGTTTTTATTAGAAAATATATTAGTTGAGCTGTAAAGTAGTTGATTGAGTGACCAATTTGCCCCTCGAATATTCCTGAAAGCATTAGGTTTGAAGGACAAATTGGTCTTTATACTTTAAGTCGGTTCATGTCCCCATAAAAAGGGAGGTCCTCTAACTGAAAAGGGGTCCCTGAGTAAAAAAAAAGTGCTTTATAAACGTATTTTGCACTCGTCTTTATTTTTCCCGGTTTCCATTTCTCTACTATGTGGTCATCGGTCAGCCAGAGCCCAACACGGCCTAATAGACCCAGATAGATCTATTAGGGCAACATGACGCTTACCTAGAAAAAACATAGATCAGGGGTGTCGATGCGCCGAATTGCTGGAATCATAATAATTTGTCCTTTAAGTTATGTTGCATATACATATTTACAACCTAAAGGCTTGCTACTAAAGAGAACTTACTAGGATATAGATTTGATATAAAACTGGGCCTTACACCTAGTTCACAACAAAACCTCTTATGGTCTGGCCCTTAATGGGCCACCCTCTTCGTCTAATTTATGGCGCGAACACTAGGGTTTCGTTTGTGAGGATGGGTTGGACTTAAAGTGTTGGATTAAATTTGTGGGCTTCTACACATAGCTATGGCTCATGAATTTAATTAAATTCATAGATTTTTTGGGTCATAAATTTAATAAAAAATTCGTAGGTTTTAAATTTTAACCGTAGCCCATAAATTCGTGGGTCATGTCTTAGCTCACGAATTTTGTAAAATCTATAAGTTTGCTCTTGTTTCTTGTAGTGTACGAGCATAGAATAAATTTTTATGAGCGCATTACAGTTTATCTATACAAAGTTTGTTATGAACAAGTTCCACATCGAGTTGCGTCACCCATGGAAAAAACACATGACGACACGAGACAAGCTCGTACCGAAACTCGGCCCAACACAAAAGGGAAAAAAGGAAAAATTCCGCCGTGGGTTCTTCAACTCGTGGATGAGTCCAGGTTTCAACACTAAACCGTAAAACCGGAGTAAAAACGTAATACTCCGGGTCTCTCAACTATCAAAACCGGTTGCACTGCACCATTTTCCCAAATTCACTCTGGTTTTGTCCTACGTGGCAGTCCAACGTGCCAGCTATATGGTGGGGCCCACATGTCAGCCTGCACCGCCGCCCTCTTTCTCCTCCCCCTCCTCCAGCACCACATTCACCTCCCGTAGCAGGCGCGACGCTGTTACCGGCACCGACTCCCTCTCGAACTAGCCTTTCTCAGTCTCTCTTTGTCTCCGCCATAGATGTCACCGTCGACGCACCGACGCCACCGGCATGGACGTCCGTGTTGCTCGACGCCTGGGGCCCGCGCCACCTCCGCGCCCGTGGCAGCGCTCTTTGCCCCACCGACTGGCGGGCCTGCGGCACCGCCATCTCCTCGCACAACGCCGCCGTGCACCATCGGCCAGTGCAAGGACAGCCTCAATTACCTCAAGAAGCGCCTCAGGGCGGAGCGCGGCAGGCCTGGGGGAGGGTCCACCGCCGCCGTCCATGTCGGGGTGGCTTGACCACCTCCATGCGCTGTTGTACCTCGGCCCCTCCGCTCCTCCCAGGTTCCTGCACCGCCTTGGAGCCATGGGGCTGCCCAATGCGACATAGGATGAGGAAGACAAGGAGAAGGCGAGCAGTGGGCCGCCTTTGCACCACGGTTGGCCGCGACCGGCGGGCCTAAGGAGCTGCTTTGCACTGGCAGTCCCACCCTCACCCATTGTCGAGCACATGCCCGCAGCCAAGGCTGCCGAGCCGCACGCCCCCGTCACCAACTACGCTGAGTGGGGGCTAGGTTCGTAGTGCCCGCGGCGGAGAAGATGAGTGGTCGCGCCGACGAGCCGAAGTGCAGGCAGTGGTCGAGGAGGAGGACCTTCCGTGGTCACAGGGCGGTGGCGCCACTGGGGGCGGGGCGAGAGGCTAGGGACGCAGGGATGAGAGGCGGCGGCGGTGGATATAATGGTCTAGTGACTGACATGTGGGCCTGGATATACGTGGACCGCTGACGTGGTAGGGTGTGTCCATGTCGGCGAAAATCGGGGTCGGTTTGGCCAACGGATGACACGTGCGTGGTTTCACGAGGTCAAGAAAGACGAAACCTAGACTTTACAAGTTGAAGTACCGTGGCGAACTTTTTCAAAAAAAAAAAACAGTCAGATGATCGTTCTTTACGGTGCAGAGGCATGGGGGCATCGGGGCACAGCTGGAGCCAGTCTAAGCGACCGATTGTTGTGCAGCACCGGAACACCGTTCCCTGCCGTCTGCGCCAACTTCCTCCGCTTTCCTCGGGATGAATCCGCTCGTTTTGGTCCGCGCCCCACGCCCACATTGCAGTTTGCAGTTGCAACAACTTCATCGGCAGTCGCCATCTATTATTCTCATCTACGAATTGTCTCCATATATATATTCTCCCACAAACCCTAAAACCCAGCAAACAAACCGCAACTCAAAGCAACCCTAATTGTGAGCTCTGAATCATCGATGGCTTATCGAGGGTTTAGCTAACGCGCAATTCCATCCGTCCATCTCTCGTCCTTTACCACACCTCCATGGCTGCATTGGCGGAGGGTGGAGAGGCGGCGGCGCAGGTGGGCCGCCGGTACTGGCGGTGGAGCAAAGCAGACTTCTTCCCGGAGCCCTCGTTCCGGAGCTGGCGCGCGTACGGCGGCGCGCTCTTGTCCACGGCGCCCCGCCTGCGTGACCGCCTCACCAGCCGCTCCTCTGAGGCCATTGAGGCGGGGACGCTGCTCTCCCAGAGCGAGAACCCGCTGCGCCGCTGCCTCTCCTGGGTGGATCTTGCCTTCCTCGGCTTCGGCTCCGTCGTCGGCTCGGGGGTGTTCGTGCTCACCGGCCAGGAGGCGCGCTTCGACGCCGGCCCGGCCATCCCGCTTGCCTACGCCGCAGCGGGCTTCTCGGCGCTGCTCTCCTCCTTCTGCTACGCGGAGCTCGCCACCGAGATCCCGTCCGCCGGCGGCTCCTTCTCCTACCTCCGCGTCGAGCTCGGCGACCTGGCGGCGTTCCTCGCCGCGGGGAACATCCTGCTCGAGGCCGTGGTGGGCGCGGCCGGGCTCGGCCGCTCCTGGACGTCATACCTCGCGGCGCTCATCGGCCGCGACAGCGACGCGCTCCGCATCCACGTGCCCGCGCTCGCCGACGGCTTCAACCTGCTCGATCCCATCGCCGCCGTCGTCCTGTGCGCCACCTCCGCGCTCGCCGTCTCCGGCACGCGCCTCGCGTCCACCATCAACTCGCTGGCGTCCGTCGTCGGCATCGCCATCATCGCCTTCGTGCTGGCCGTGGGCTTCTCGCACTTCGACGCCGCCAACCTCGGCCCGTCCTTCTTCCCCTTCGGCGCAGCGGGCGTGTTCCGCGCCGCCGCCGTCGTGTACTGGTCCTACACGGGGTTCGACATGGTGGCCACCATGGCGGAGGAGACCAAGAACCCCGGCCGCGACGTGCCGCTCGGACTCATCTCCTCCATGTCCGCCATCACCGTGGTCTACTGCGCCATGTCGCTCGCGCTCGTGGGCATGCAGCGGTACAGCGACATCGACGCCAACGCGGCCTACTCCATGGCCTTCGCGGCGGCCGGGCTCAAGTGGGCGCGCTACATCGTGGCGCTCGGCGCGCTCAAGGGCATGACGAGCGGCCTCCTCGTCGGCGCGCTCGGGCAGGCGCGCTACACCACGCAGATCGCGCGCACGCACATGATCCCGCCCTACTTCGCGCTCGTGCACCCCAGGACCGGCACGCCCATCTACGCCACCATCGCCGTCACGCTCGGCGCCGCCTGCATCGCGCTCTTCTCCAGCCTCGACGTGCTCGCGTCCATCTCCTCCATCAGCACGCTCTTCATCTTCGCGCTCGTCGCCGTCGCGCTACTCGTCCGTCGCTACTACGTCGCCGGCACCACGTCGCCTCCGCAGCTCCGCACGTTCCTCGCCTTCCTGGCGCTCATCATCATATCGTCCATCGGCCTGTCCGTGTACTACAACTCGGGCTACGCGAACCGGTGGCCCGGGTACGTGGCGTTCGGTGCGCTGTGGGCGGCCGGCACGGCGGGACTGGCGCTGTGCTCGAGGCAGCAGCGCGTGCCCAAGATGTACGGAGTGCCTCTCATGCCGTGGCTGCCGGCCATGTCGGTCGCTACCAACCTCTTCCTGATGGGCTCGCTCGGGTCCGTCACCTACATGCGCTTCGGCATCTGCACGGCGGTGATGCTTGTCTACTACGTGCTCTTCGGTGTGCACGCCACCTACGACATGGCACACTCCGAAGATCAGACGATGTCGGCATTGGAGGAGGCGAGTGGTGCCACCAACAGCGTGGAGCAGGTGAAGATCGTGCCAGTGTGAGACAGGATATTAGTTTGGCAAAAGGTTTCATTTTTATTGTGTGGCATGGCAGTGTGTGGATATTTGGGATTCATTTGAGATAGGTTTTGTTCAGTGTTGCTCTAGTTAATTGGCGTTCCACAGCAAATGGTTTGAGCAAAAGATGAAAGAATTTCTCGATTCTTGGGCCCAGACCGGAAATTATTCTCCACATGTATGTACACAAGCATTATCTTGGCCCTTTATTTTCCTAGCTGCACGAATCTTGATGTATGATTCCTTCCCCTATCCACGATTCTTTGCACCTATACCTACCCCTTGCGTTCTTGACCACACGACTCTCGATAAAACTTCAACGGGTGAGAGTGATTGTGTGCACATATACATGCGGAAAATCCATGTCGGCCCAGACCTCGCTCTTCAATTCTTCATTCATGAAGGTCTTGTTCCCACAAACTCGTCAATGCGCTAGCCTGTGCTATGATTCGGTACAGCTCGTAGAAAGCTGAAACCTGTGTTTATAAAAGCAGTACTGATTCTGCATTTGTATTGCCATCACAGGCCCGTTTTGAGTTGAAGATGATCATTTATGCAAATAAAAGGGCCCGTTATCTTGATTCACCTTGTCGTCATGACTGCCTTGTTGCCATCGGTTCAGTTATTGACTGATCATGCTGAATTGTGCTTTGAATTTTGATCCATTGTAAATTTGTAATGTACTTAATTAGTTTGCAACAAAAGAGGAGATCTGAAAGCCACGTTTACGACTTGAGTAGTTTAGTAGCCCATGTTCTGCTCTTTAGCTTGAGTTGATACTTGAGAGCGACACATCTCTATGCCCCTCCAGCTGAGTGTTCAGAGAATACGCGCATATGGGCAAAATACCAGGCTAACGCTCAAATTAGCCGACGTTGGCACATGGCACATCCAAGTAAAATGTATGGGATACCAGGCTAACGTTGTTCCAAAACTGAATTAAGAAGTGAAAAAAAAAAGAAGGGGATGTTCGGTCATAAGGAGCAATCGATAACGTGAATTCAGACGAGACTGAGTTGACATTGTGTAATCTCCATGATAAGCTCATAAGTTATAAATGCATCGGATGAGCAGTATACTTTGTTGCAAGCACGGGTACGTAGTACAGGCGAGACGACGAATAACACACATATAAAAAGCCAATCACGGCTTCACACGATCGATTACATGCGAACATTATCAAGCACGCGTCACCAAATCCTTTATTCTAATTAACTCAGTGCAGCCGCAGCATTTTAGAGCACTGATCATATATGGATTCGGTCTGGTAAGGGCACGACGCACAGGCACAGCAGTGTCTCTTCACTCAACCCTGCCAGTGCACACGAAGGGAAAATGTTGTTAGTTTCGCCTGCAATTAAGCTTGATGATTTGCCTGCTAAATTAACAGTAATGCCTGAAAGCGATAATGTTAACTTATTGTGTTTATACACTCATTTACTCACGTGGAGCAGTCGATGTCGGGGGTGATGTTGTAGTTCAGCGAGATGCCGCAGTCGGCGGGCAGCTCCTGCGCGGCGGAGAGCTGTGCGTTGACCTGACTGTAGGCCGCCTTGAGGCACTCGCAGGTGGCCTGCCTGTCGGCCTTGGTGTCGGCGGCCGCGTAGAGGGCCCTGACGCCGTCGCAGCACTGGCCGGAGGGCTGGCCCTCGTTGCCCTGCAGGAAGCCCAGGCACGGCGACAGGTCGTTGACCACGTCGCGGCAAGTGACGGTGGCACGCGCCTGCTGCACGGCGGCCAGCTGCTGAACCGCCAGCACCGCCAGCAGGAGGACAGCAATGCCCGAGCAGCTGGTCTTCGTCATGGCCGGCGCTTCCTCCGATCCGATCCTGGAGTGAGATGGCTACGACACTGAGACTAGCCGGAGGAGCTGGCAGATCACCTGCTTGCTTGTTGATGAGTGCGTGATGCTGGTGCTATATATTGGCTTTACATGGTATTTATAGGGCGAGATCATCACCAGGAGGTTAATTGATTAGTTTAGTTCCCAATGCAATGCATGGTGGTTCTTGTTCAAGTCTCAAAGCGTGTGAAGTGTTGATTGTTGGTGGTGCAGCGCAGTGTTCGTTCTTGCTCACTGGTTCAGTTTCAACTGTGCGGTAGGTTTAACTGTTTTGCATTAGGTAATTAATCTGTTAGAGCCTTGGAGGACGTCGTCGAGGCTCTTGTGGAGATAGAATGCCACAGCGAGACTTTGAGGCAGGTCACACTGACAGACAGGTGCTTGGTCTCTTGCCTTGGTTCCCAACAGCCCAACAAACACTCACACCGACGGCGCGGCCCGGACTGCACTGCTCACGCCGTTGTACCGCACCAGCCTCCAGCCCTCCAACAATAATCTCGCACTCTACGCGCTCGGCTGCCGCGCAATCCAACCGCAATGCAGCTGGTAATTTAGTAAAGATCACGCATATCCAGTGAACTAGTAGTTTCTTTTCTTTACCGCTGAAATTAATCAAACGTAAAAGAATGGTGCTTGTAATTTAATCAAACGGGAAGCAAATTATTAGTCGCGGCAGGCAGGGATAAATCAATCAGGGGTCAAAGCTTAAATGGCCCAAGAGCATGTCGAGGAGTATTCTGACGTTTGAGTCCCACTATCACATCAATAAAACCATGTCATAAACCACTTTAGTTGGTCAAGAGGTTGTTTGCCTGGTTTTAAGAATTGGGTGTGAATTGACGACAAGTTTTTAGGTAGAACCAACTTCACTATATTCTGAAATTTAGCAGTATACTCTATTAGGGATCTAGGTGCTGCTTGGTTCACAAATTGTATCGAAAAGGGAAATGTAATCGAAAAACACCGGCAGCCATTCCGAGGTAATAATAAAATGCATGTTTTGTTTGGATTGCACGCTGTAACGGCAGTGGAAGAGTTGTCTGTGACTTTGAGACCATATCAGTGGCTAAGTTTCAATTCGTGGTTTACAAAGTATCAGATCATTTAGAAATTAAATCGAGTCTCTTCGTGCATTGTTTCATTTTATAGTTTCATATGCCATAATATTTAGAGGGATGTGCTACGATACACAAATTACTTTCTTGGGAGGTAAGACCTCAAACAAATCTAAACCATCGAATATTCGATAAAAAGAATAAATAGAATTGACTAAAAATGGAAAATGAATAGAACGGCATAATCGCCCGCCCTCACCACGTTCGTTCCGCTTCCGCCGCGACATATAAATCTGATCCATCTACACAAACTTCGGGGATACAACGAACACAGGTTGTATTTGGACGCGCTGTGAGGAGGCACGCGATGCATGCATGTACTGTGCATGCGTGTTTGGCCTGAGCCGTCACGTTAAAGAAATGTTACAAGAAATGCTCCATGCATGTTAACGTGGCTAATTGCACCATGCACATGATCCATCGTCACGTTCACATGTGTACATGGTAAAAAAAGACGTCACGGTTCTTCTTTAAAAAACATCACCCCCATGGATGTGGTGCCTATATATATCACATTCATGATAATTTGCACAATCGAGCTGTTATATTATGCCACATTACGATAGCCTTTAGCAAGAGATATTTTATCTAGATGGCGTTTCACGTTCCATGCTTTGTGTAGCGGTAAAATTGCATGAAAACTCTAATAACGTAGATCATGGTCAATCAATATAAACATGTCGTGTTTCCATTCCATGCGCAAGAGAAAGATAAAAAGGGATCAATTACTCTCAATAGATATAACGGTTGTCAGTTATCCATATTATTTATCCTAGTCTTAATATTAAAATTAATTTAATGTATGTATTTATTCTGTTAAAGCATGATACCTTATTTTATCTATTTAGATCTAACAAAATGAACGGTCCACAGTTATTTGAGTGTACCGTAGCATTTGCCTAATATTTAATTGCGATGCGATTGAGCATAGTTTGATTAAATTGAACTCGCACACTCTCAATGGAAGTTTCAATGAGTTTTATAGTCTTGGAAACAATGTGCAACCAATTTTTATTTCCATAAAACTCATTTCATCTTTCTTCTCATAAATAGACCATCATGTCATTATTTTGCTGATGTGGCACATCATTTAATGAGAATGAAATCTCCACTGAAAATAGCCTCAGGAGAGGTTCTATAGTTCACTATTGGATCGCAGCGAAACCTGATTACATAATAAATGAAACAAACAGAATTAACCGTTATCTATTTCCCATTCATGACGTTACAATGTGCGGAAAGCCGGAAACCAAACTACACCTAAGGTATATCGGCTAAAAATCGCTGGCCCTGTTTTAAATTATAGTTCAATTTAGTTTGCCCCAAGTCAATCGTTTGTAACTTTGATAAAATTTATATAAAATTATTTTTATATCTACATTGACAAATGAATATACTATCATAACATATGTTGTAGGATATAATGCGATGCAACATGTTGATTATTTTTCAAAAACTTGTCAAAATAAGAGAAATTTAACTTACAACAAGGGCAAAGTTAATTGTAATTTTGTATGGATGGAGTAGATACTATTAGTAGCCTCCTCCCAACTAATTGTGCTGATAGGTTATACACATATTAGCTTATATATTACTCCCTTCGTCTGATTTATAGGGCATTTGATTTACTTGCCACTAAGTTTGAATTATTCGTCTTATTTTTAAAAAAAGTAAAATTATCATTTATTTTTATTGTGTTTTAGTTTTAGCATATAATATACTTTAACTATGACTCGAATTTTTCCATATTATTGCCAATTTTTTAATAAGACGAGTTGGTCAAACTTAGTATAAAATATCAAACGACGTATAAATTGAGACGAGGAGTATTATTGCACTTGCTAATAATACTATTAGTAACCTCTAATATATGTTAATAGTAATAGATGAGTTAGTTTTGAGCAACTGGAACTTAGCTTGTTAGATCTAAATAGACTCAAACTATTGCCAAGTGCTCATAATTAATGCCTAAACTAATATCCCCATTGTATGTGTTGTGTAGTACTTCCTCCCTCTCATAACAATGTTGTTTTATGATTTAAAATTTCTCACACAATAAATGATGTTTTAGCTATTTATCAACTAAAAAAGGAATATAATATTTACATGCATATATATATATATATATACCACATGAGAAAAGATAAATCCGTTAACTAGAGTACATGTGTATTTGCCTACCTCATAAAATTCTACCTCATAAAATTCTCTTAAATTTTGTTAAAACACCTGTTATTATTGGATGGAGGTAGTGTAGTACATCTCGGCCTAAGGGCAACTTTAAAACGTATCCAAATTTGAGCATTTAGAAAGAAAGTTCCTTGAAGGCAAATACGGCCTGAAATAAAGAACACAAAGAAACATGAAACGCTTGGGCTTTGCTAAGTTTGTCCCCCTCTAGGAGGCATTCTCGGATAGACCTGATCAACGTCAGGTCAGGTCAGGTCAAGGTCGGGTCGTGGGTTGAATAGGACGGTCCGTGCTTGACCCGTGCCTAATGCCGGGTCAGGTAGGGTTGGCCCGTGCGCTCTTCATGGATGTATCGGGCCGGGTTTTTTCGGATTGGGTCAGATTTGGTCGGGTTTTGGATCAAAAAGCATGGCCTGTGCCCGGCCAGCCAATTGTTGCGGGTCAAAAAACTACGGTCCGCACCGACCTGTCACATTGCTCGGGTCGGTTTTTTTTGGTGAGTTGAGTTAGGTGACCCATGCCTAGGTCTATTCTCGGATAAGACAGTGTCGGGCTCGAGGAACAACCCAAAACTTTCTAGTGAACCAGATGTATGTACTTATGTGGCACATCTTCTAGCTAAAGCAATGTGTTGGGCTTAGGCCGAATTAGTCCGATGTGGCTGTGACCCGCACGCGGGGCAAATACTCCCTCCAGCCATTTATGAGATGGCATTTTGGATAAGAAAAGATAATTACTTTATCCATTTTAAAATATAACACTTCTGGATTTGTTTAAGTCAAATTATCTCGTGTTTAACCAAATTAGGAAAATTGCATCTATGACATCAAATAGGCACATCATAAAAATATCTCATGATTGATCTATGATACCAATTTGGTGTCATAAATCATTATATATTCTGTATGATTTTGTCAAATCTAGGATGATTCGACTTAATACAAAACAAAATATAGCTACATTGTGGGGCGGAGCGAATAACTATAAGTCAAATTTGCCATCCAAATTTCCATGTCCCTAAAATGAGTATTTTAAAAAAGACTAAAATGGATTAGACCCTAATCTGACAGTAGAGTTGTGCTAATTACATTAAAAAGAAGAAGAAATTACAACAAAGCATGGCTACCACTTCAAAAGGATGGAGCAATGGCAACAACAGAATATACTAAACAATAAAGCTAACAACCAAAATCAAGTCTAACAATATGATCTTGCACATCAGCACATGCATGGTTTTTTAAGGATCACAGCTATAACCCATGCAAGGTATATGTCCTATAACCAACTCAAATGTTTCTACCACAGGTACACAATAGGGAGGATGAAGGACCCAAGTCGCTTTCCTCCATGGTAGCCAATTCTAAAGAACATCCAACGCTTCTCCGGTTGCTATAAACATATCATATATCTAACCCTTTCACCCCCAAACAAATACCAAAAATGTAGTCTACTATTAATTTCATATGACATAGCAGGTTTGGATATTATAACAAAATATATTGCATTGGAAATAGCCTTAGTTAATTGCAGTAGTGTGGAAAAGAGTACACACTAGTGTTTGGATCCTCATAGAGCAGGTTTAAAAGCTGGCTTCTGATCCAAACAGGTTTATCCTTTGGAGTAACTAGCACAATTCAGTAGAATTTTATTGCGAAATCCTGTAGTATGCAAAATCTTAGCTTATACCAGATTGTTGTGTGCAAATTACCAAAAATTCCCACTATTCCCCCCATTCGTTGCCTACCTCCCTCGTCACATGACCGCTTCGTCACCAGCAAACTCCCTGGATCTTTCATTATGACCTTCTTCACCACCACCCGGTTATCATAGTTGGTACGATTGAGCATTGGGTACGTTGTGCGGCCTCTAACGTCCCACACCATCTTTCTGGATCACCAAGGTTCCGCCACTGTGGCTGCCGCGGGGAGTTGGAGTCTCGCCGCTCTTGGTGTCTAAGAGTCTAGGACCTCGTTACACGCGGCATCTCCTCAAAAACTGAAGCTTCAAACCAGGCTCTGATACCACTATTAGCACTACTAGCACCTCCCTCGACTCAGCCACACTGCACACTACCTTTGGATGAAATACGGAGCTGATATATACTAAACAGAAGTCTTATTCCACAAGCTCAACCTATATATATTAGTGTATATCTCATTTTATATCACTTTTAGGTCGGTGCTACAGTACCTGCTATCTGTCTACAGATATTATACAGCTCATGTAAAAGTCTAATTGATTACTACTGTTGTTAGACAGCTGCAACCTGATGTCTACACTATTCCAGTATCACCTATGCTATTCTAAATTAAGCACAAAAGTACACATATTAGCTTCAACAAGCTTGCACCAGATTGTGGTGTACAAATTACCAAAGATTCCACTTATTTTTGTCCATTCGTTGCCTATCTCCCTCGTCACATGGCCGCTCCATCACCAGCAAACTCCCTAGATCCTTCCGCATCACAAACCCTCGTCGCCTATGGAGGTTCCCCAAAGAGAGAGTTGCTACTGAAGCAGAAAGAGCAGAATTACAGGCCATGACCGGAGTGAAAGGAGCTTGCGGTTTGGATCTAGGGGAGTGCTGGAATTTCAGTGCAGAGGCTGGTTGTTTGAGCAAAGAGATGCAGATGGCACTGTTGATTGGAGATGGACCCTTGAGATCCTGTTGTCTAAGAGAGAGAGGAGGGCACTAGAGATTGAAATAAAAATCTAGTCTCTCACAAATCCAGGGATCCAAACAGCTCCCAATCTAAGCTGAACCCAAACAGGACCCAGAGGTGACGTATTTCTGGCATTGCAGCTCCCGTCAGCCAAAGGTGGCGAAGTGATTAGTGATGAAACCAGTGAGAACAAGCCGTGGCTGCGCCAACAGCCATGCCGGTTGGTGTGCTTGGCTGCGGCCAGCCTCGCGAGGGACAAGACAAGGGACCTGGTCGTCGGGGCACCGAGGTGGAAGACGAGGCGAGGTGATCAGGACGGCTCCGCTGCTCTGTCCTCTGAATAGGATGTTGGAAATTTGCTGTGAACCCGACAGCTATGACATGAAGGCAGAGCATTCAATCTTTTCTAGGATTCCAGTTCCCTGAGGCTGCTGATATGCAAGAAATGAAGGGATTTATTGTAAGGCTGTTTGGCTCCAGGCTAGCAACCTACCTCAATCCAAGTTCCAATCTGTTGTTGCCTTCCAGGGTTGCAGGACGGAGTGTCGATCGAATTGATCTCAGTAAAAACAGCGATCCAACGGTAATTCATCTTCTCTCTTTTTTGCATTTCAATTCGTGTTTCTTTAGTACGCAGAGTTACTAATTTTCTTTCAGATACTAGTATCATTATTTTGAATTTTGATCGCAAAAGTTGTGATGTTGGCTCAAGTTAGGCGTGTAACTTGCATCATCTTGCGTTCAGAACTGAAAGAGATGCTTGATTGCAGCCGGTAGTTTACTGCATGTGTCCCTGAAGAACGAATTCAAGATGAAAGGCTAGGCCACCTCAGATGTCTGTTTAGCTGGCTTTGTACCGGTGGCAGCCGGCAAAAGTAATGCAAGTACTTGTACTGCATCGAGTTTATAGCCACAAGGACATCCAAGAACTTGGGCACTGTGCCTCCCTGGCTGCAAGTGCTGTTTATTTGTTATTAATAACAGGTTCATGCCTGCTACTGGTTTCCAGATATTGGTGCTACTTCAACATGATTGGGTTCCTTACAAATATACCATGGGCGATCTGATCTACGCCTCCAAGAGGATGTCCAAGACGTCAAGTAATGCTGCAGCTGCCGGTGATGACATTTGGTTCCTAGGGGCCACGTATGAGGTTATGAATGAATGACGTGCTGTTCGGTTCGTCGAGCTGTTTGGCCGCACAGGTGTAGACTCCATATTTAAAGCCTGCCAGTGCTAAAACCTCTCGACGTCGAGGAAATGGTTGATCCAAGTGTGCTTGTTTTTATGCACGTCAACCAGACCCAGGCAATGGCCTTGGTGATGTCCTACCAACAAATTCGTACTCCATAAATTATTAATTTTCATTATTGCAAATAAAGTCCAGATTTGTGTTAACATCACACCAGCGTATTAATATGCAAGCAACAGTTACCGAGGTGCATAGTATGGACCCTATAAATGTTTCTTTTTAGGCTATTCCCATTACAAAAGTATCGTACTATGGTATCCAAGAATGCTACATAGAATAAAAAATATGATACTATGAAGAACAAATACTATTCACAATGCATAATATAATATATAAATATTCAAAGTAATTAATTAGAATGATGTTTTGTATCTATGAAAGTGGACCCATGGTATTAGATTTTGTAGCCATAGTCTAAGATATCGTATCAAAGCAGTATCTTCGCTCGAGATACAGCTTCTCTTCTCCTTTCTATTCAATGGTATACCACATCATCTAAAAATCCTACGTGGCATCTCATTAATACTGCCTATTGAGAATAGCCTTAAGGAGAAATCTAACAGGGAACAGGTTTGTAGAGTGTCATAAGTTGGTTGCTATGTTGGAGAATAGAAATTTAGAAGGGGGAGTGATAGTTTTAAGTAAAATCTCTATAAGAGTGACTATATTTTAGTCCGACCAATGTATAAGCATCTAATAATATTTTTCATAGTCCTTAAAGAAGGGGATGTTGCTAACTAAATAAAAAGTAGGAAAACGAAACTAGCGTGACAAAAAACCATGATGTTTCTGTAGTGAGTTGGAAACCATTCAACACTAGTTCTTTGATTGTCAGTACGCTAGATTTCTTAGGTGAACAATTCATTAGGTTTTGTTGTTTTTTTTATACCGATTAGGTTTTGTTATTGCGCCACGTGTTTGCCACCAGAGTAGTCGAAGTGTGTGCCCAGGCCCCAGGGTGTGTTCGGCCAGGCATGGTCAACGACTCTGAATCTCTGATGGAGGAGCCCGGCTTCAAAGATTCACAACTTTTGACAAAAAAAACAATCTCTTATGGTCAACGATCCATTCCGTTCATTTGACACAAAACAATTGATCCCCTTCTCCCCCGTTCCATTGTTTAGCTACTCCTGATCTCATCTGTGAATCTGTCGATCCAATAATCGAGCCTGAATCTAAGCTCTCCTGTCCTGTGCTGTGCCTCCTGGCGCCAAGAACCAGGTCGGTCAAAACTTGCAGTGACAAAGTGAGCCACTGAACCCTCGAGAACAACCACACCAACAGAACGAGAACGAAGCAGCAGCTGCAGAAGGCTATAAGAGGGGCGGCGCCGCGCGGGCAACATCCCGCCTTCAAATCCAAGTCTCCCGCTCCAAGGTCGCTGCTATCCTTCGCTGCACTGCACCCGGGACGACGCCAAAGCAAACCCTGTGAAATAATCGCCACACACCCCTCTCTCTCTCTCCCTCTCTCTCTCTCTCTCTCTCTCTCGTCGTCCTCCCGCCACCACACCGCTGGAGCCTTTCCATGCGTGCGCGCGCACCAGCACGCCACGCGCTTCCCGCGTCTCCTCGCCGCCCCTAGCAACCTGATGGCATCCACCCCCGCGCGGCACCCTCCGCTCTCCCTCCCCCTCCTGCTGCTGCTCCTGACCCTCGCCACGCTCTCCTCGCCGTGCGTCCGCGCCTCCTCGGAGCGCCGCCGCGTGGAGGCACCGGCGTCGCCGCCGACCGCCGCCTGCGCCGGGAGCACGCGGCAGGAGTCCCACGTGGCGCCCACCGAGAGCGGCGCGGCGAGGCGGCCGGTCAGGGGGTGGAGCAGGGCGCGCCGGGGCCGCGGCGGCGGGGGCACCGGCGCGTGGACCTTCTCGGCGATGCTGCCCCGGGGGTTCGTGCCGCCCTCGGGTTCCTCCTCGTGCCACAACGACATGCCGGCCACCGCCGCCGACGCCCAGTTCTTCGACTGCAGTGGCGCCGGGACGCCGTGATCGAGGCGACGACAGCAAAGGCCGTAACCGTACGTACGTGCCGCTGGTTGCACGCACGGTTCAACAAAGAAGGGGTCTCCAAATCCGAGAGCTAACGGTTCTCGGAACGAAGCCAATGATTCTCGGCTCTCTGCTATACCTCCTGAGGGGTTCTCGCTGTCCGTTGCAAGTGTAAATTAATGCAGTGAGGCTTAGTGTGTTCCTGTCTAATTCTACAAGAAAGATTTGGGTCACAGAATCAAAACGACAAGCGGATCGGAACTCGACGGAAGCGATGATGCGAGGTCGAGTTCATGATGAGTACGTATTCCTGAACATGTAAAGGCGCGCGAATCCTTTTTTCAATGCCTCCTGTTTCTTCAACATCTGTGCTATCTTCGTTAGCCGCAGCTCCATGTGCCTCCTCTGTTCCATGGAGTCGGCATTATATTTCACCTTTTGCTCATGTGGCGAAAGATTTAGGGACTGTCATCACAACTCTTCGACACATGACAGAGAGCTCAGCATTAACCTAGGCTTAGAATGCATGCCAAGCTCGGCGCCTAGCTAGCTTGGAGTTTCTTGGAGGCAGGAGCAGAGGGTACGTTGATGCTTTTGGAGCAGGGGATTGAGCGTGCGGATCAAGAGTAGGAGACTGGGAATAATAATAATTATTATTACCAAATCGGTTGGCATGCATGTGGGCGTCGCATGATCTAGGGAGATTTGGGGCCGTGATCGGTGAGTTCCCATGAACATGACGACCGCCGTCTAGTAGCGAGTGGTGAGTGAGAGGCTGATGCCTGTATTATGTCGTCGTTTCCGTGGCGTCTACTCCATGCAGCCACGCGAAACAACGCCCTTTTATCAACAACGTCGCGCCGCTCCTTCTCATGGTGTGTTACAGCGTCCATTTGATTATGCTGAAAGTTCGATTCTTTCCCAAGCTTGGTAGCTGAGCAACCGAAAGTGGGAAATACTTGATATGAAATGATGTAATAATGCATCATAATCTTGTTTGCTCATTGACCGGATTTGTTTAACCACTGCCAGCAATCTCTTGCTAATAATTAGTAGCAAAATTCAAGTGCTGAAACCCTCTAAAGCAGTCACATGGGAGTTAGCAATCCCATTCCCAGTAGGATTTGTTCCGTTAACCCCCTTCCTAAGGAGATTGGAGATTGAAAATTATTTTAACTTGCAAGGGGTTTAAATCTTTTTAGTCCACTCTAACCCTTTTAATCCCCTACAAACCGAACATGCCTTAGGCCTATGAGGAAGCAATCCAATCCCTATGAGGAAGCCAATAATTTGTGTTAATAGCCTGCGGATTCCTACATCTGCTGATTAAGTTAACTAAATTTGTCGCTGGCCCTACAACCCTTGACTCGCACCAAACCATTTGAAGAGAACAAGCACGCTTCCCTCCTAACCTACAAATTCGCTTGGCGGTTGACAAATCACCGACTAATATATCTTAAAAAAAAATCATAACTTTACATGTAAGCTGAAATGAAGATAAAACCTATACAAAGTTACAGAGCTTGTCAACTTGATACGATCTACTCCCTCCGTATTTAAATATATGTCGCAGTTTACTTTTTCCATGACTTCAGTCTTCCATGTTATTCAAAAAATTTATGTAAATATATAAGAAAACAAGCCATGCTCAGACTCTCTACAATAATAAAACAAATCGCAACAAAATAAATAATAATCTCTACAATACGAATCTGAACCCTAAAAGCAGGCGCCCAATAGGGCAACGTCGCCCGTTAGACTCCTACCCGTTGGATCCGCTGAGCGAGCGATATCAACCGTTTGATGCGAATTGGATCGGGTCTGTACCCACTTCGTAAACAACTCGAACCATCGGGATGCTTCGCGGGCCGTGCCTGAGCGGTGACCGCTGCCCTGCCTCCATTACTCTCGAGGTTCGCCTCCCTCCCCTCCGCCGGGCGCCACCACGGCCGCCGTAGCCTCCATCCGCCTCTCTCCCAAACACCGGTCACCGCGAGGGCGAGGGCCACCGCAGATTCCACAATCCATTCCGTCTGCAGTCCGCCTCCCTCCGTCGGACGCCGCGAGTCCGCGACGGCCATCGCAGCCTCCATTCCCCTCGGCATCCTCCTCTCTCCTCTCCGCTGGTAGCCACCGCGGCCTGCCTATGCTGTCCATTCTGTAAGATCTTGAAGCTTCCTCGGCGCCGCATCCCCGTTCATCAGCCGTGAGAGCAGGCCCAGAGCCCTGCCTCTGTGCTTATGGTTACGACAAGCTACGGTACAGGGCCTGCGACCAGAGCTTCGACGCGGCCGGCAAGCTGCGGCGTGGAGCCCGATGAACTCGCGAGGGGAGACGACCTTGTACGACCGGCGGACGGGCCGCGGCAAGCTGCGATGTGCGGTGTGTGGAGCTCGCAGGGGGCAACAGGAATTTGTGCGATGCCTAGCGTGCGGCCTGCAGAGCTCGCGGCAGAGAGTCGGCAGGCTGTGCAAGCAGCCTGCGTAGCTCGAGATTTAGCGACAGAGAGCTGCGTCTGCAGAACGCCCTGGTTCAAACGACATCGCGTATCAGGAAGGGAGCCGGAACAGGTGAGCTCGTGACCACGCTACCTCCACTACCTGCATGGTGTTCAACAAAATGTGCAGCTCTTAATACCGTGACCTCAAATTGGTTTAGGAATTCTGGAGTAGTTTAGTTGGCTTTTCATTATGAATATATAATTCTAATCAGTGCCAATTGCAATAATCACACGGGCTTTAGGAAGGGCTATTTGTATTTAACTCTAGCCGCTGCTTTTTCATACAAATAGCAATTGAGTTGCTGACTCAGAAAGTTACATGAGTACTATCAGATTTGCAAATGTTTTTTTCCCTGCACATGTAGCACTGTATTGCATTTTAAAAAAGACCTTGCATTGTTGTGATTCTTAGTATAAAGTCTGAAATTGACTCGAGTATATGAAAATTATAGGACTGGTTGGGCTCTAAATTGAAATAAACTGATGAGATTAAGGTGTTCCGAAGAAGAGTGCACCGATCAATTCAATGCTGCTTTATGAAATATCAAGAAAATTCAATTGAAGACCCACTAAATCACTTTCAGAACAGTCACATATGGAGTAAACAGTATATCTAATTTATGGGCTGGTGAGAGTTAGGTGAGATCATGAGAGGCCGAGAGGGAGACGTGAGTACCAGACTTGTTTTCTAAAAAAGATTGCAACCTGACAAGAGCTATTATTGCTATTCTCAATATGCACTTTTACCTCGTTGGATGAAATTTCCCTTTTGTTATATTGATATAGTAATCAAATCCAGAACAAGGGCCAAGCATACATGCTCATTAAATAACTCAGTGACTTATATATCTTCGAATTCTTCATAGAAAATGGTTGATCCAACTTTCACATTCTTTTCTTAAAAATAATTTCCTACTCAGGGATAACCAGAAGTTAGAAAGCATAAATGTAGATATATCAAGGTTAGTTGAACAAGTTCCAAAGTGGAGAAACTTTTGTTTTTTAATAATGGATTTAAAAAAATCGGTGTTACTCCCCAAAACTAAAAAAACTATCGTGACAGTCATATGAAACTGTCATCCAATAGATTCCCAATGTTGATAACCAATGTCTATTCCTTTTGTGCATATTTTGCTTTCCTTCTGTCGTTCAAACTCATGTTGTCTGGGCAGCATGCATATAGCAAGCCTACATTTATATTTTTCTTATCTGCAACAAATATTTGTTACGCCTTAACTAACATTGTGCTTGTTTACAATCCCATGTACAATAGGTAGGCAAATATGTATTGCATTTTTTACCATCCTATGTAATATATCTTTACTTCATTGATGCATATATCTCTATTGCTCTTATCAATACACCAAGGCAGTTACCCAACAAGAGTGCATCTATTTCTATACATACACACTACAATGGACTGTTGCTATATGACACTATTGCACAACGTAGAAACAACATATCCTCTAATGGACATAAGTACACTGATTAGAAGCTTGATCAACAAACTTGATCACAAGAGAGCTCAACGCGGATCAAAATAATGGATATGTTCACAAAGGAAAAATGAACTTTGAGACATAATATGCCTTAGCATCTTTATTACAGCAGCTGTCAACTCTTAAATCATTTATTTGAAGAGTTCACCTTTGAGTAAAATTATGTAGAAAGATGAATGCGTTTGATGAATATCAACAGTGACATGCTTACAAATTACAAATAACAGTCGGTCTATTTTGGCTGGTGCGCGGCAACGCGCCACGCAGGGTTTTCTAGTGTATAAAAGATTTTGAATAAGACAAACAATTTCATTTGTGAAAGAAAATTAAACAAGAATTATATTCAAATACGGAGGGAGTATAACTTTTTAGCTAATCACTTTTACTAGTTAACCAGTTTTACATTTGAAGATATCTTAGTGTGAAAATAATTGATACATTGCATAATATATAGATTATTTTGGCATCAATGTTGTTTCTATAAAGTTTCTATGGACTAAAAGTTGTAAATCTTTTGAACCTTACAATTTTCATATAGATTTTGTCTCCATTTGAGCTCCTATGTAAAATTTATGATTTTAAGCTAGAAAAAAGAGAGAGAAATATACTCCCTTTGGTCACGAATGACGATATGGGAGGAGGTACTAGTTTTTTTTATTTTTCGGCTGGTACATTTGGCGGTACTTAGTGGAGTAGTAAAATTTTAGTATTTTTTGACATTTAGTATTTGTGAAAAACGAAATTTAAAAATATAAAAAGCAAAACAATTCTCACACACTGATGGTGAAACAGTCCCACACGGCCACTCTCCCACTCCCACACCCAACTGCAAGCCTGCAGGCAGCCTCCGGGCCCGTGGTGGGATCGGGCCATACGCCCAAGTCCCCAGTCGCGCCTCGCGCGCCGCCTGTTCGACCAGAAACCCCATGGTCGCCTCCCGCGCCATGCCGCCGCGTGCGGCGCTCCGCCGCCTCCTCCCCGCCCACATCCCGCACCATGCCGCTCGCCCCGCCCTTCGTCTCTCGCGTCCTCCGCCCCCACCGCCGGCCGACGAGGGCCCCCTCCCCGACCCCTACTCCCTCCTCGTCCACGACCCCATCGACCTCCTCTCCTCCCTGTGGCGCCGCGCGTTCGCGCATCCTCTCCCCTCCCCGTTCCCCAACCTCTCCGGTTACGCCTCCCGCCTCGACCTCTGGCTCCTGTCCTACCAGCGCGCCTGCGCCCACGCCACGGGCACCTTCCCGCCGCGCCACGCCGTCCCGCTCCCCACGCTCCACTCCCTCCTCCGCCTCCGCGCCGCCGCGCTCCGCCGCCGCCCGGCTTTCCCCTGGGGCGCCTCCACGCACCTCCTCCTCCGCTCTCCTGCCGACACGCCCTCCACCGTCCCCATCTCCCGCCGCAAGCTCGAGGCTCGCTTCGCGGACGCGCCGCCGCCGTTCCAGGACCGCGTTGTCCAGGAGCTCCTTCTCCTCCTCCTCGAGCCCGTCTTCGAGCCGCGCTTCTCCCCCAAGTCTCACGCCTTCCGCCCCGGCCGCGGGCCCCACAGCGCCATCCGCTCCGTCCGGTCCCGCTTCGCCGCCTACCTCTGGTTCGTCTCCGCCGACCTCACTGCGGTGGTCGACGGGCTGTCGCCGGACACCATACTGTCATGCGTCCAGAAGGCCGTCTCCGACCGTAAGGTGCTGTCATTGCTCAAGTCTGCGCTCAACGCCCCTGTTCGCCCTGGCTCTGTACCGCCACCGGAGAAGGACCTTGATGGGCTGGCCAAGAAGAGGCTGAAAAGGAAGGTGCTCAGGAAGAGCAGGAAGAAGAAGGTGCTTGACGAGAATGAGCCGAAGCCTGACCCTTATTGGTTGAGGCTGTTCTTTGGCTTTGCTCCAGAACAGGCCAGCCATGTGCCCAACTATGGGCATTGTGGGATAATTAGTCCTTTGCTTGCCAATGTGTGCCTTAACGAGCTGGATTGGTGGATGGAGGAGAGGGTTAACGAGTACTTCTGCCCATCCAAGCATGATTCGATTTGGAAGGAGGTGGGTGATGAGGGGTGCCACAATCCTGCTTGGCCTGAATTTGTCCCATCAGCTGGAAACGAGAAGACAAGGAGGATGGATTTCCTTCGATTTGGTTCCCATGTCTTGATTGGGATCAGGGGGCCAAGGGAGGATGCAGTTGAGATAAGGAGACAACTGATGGAATTTTGTGAGAGAACATTTGGTATAAGGCCAGAGAATTCGATGGTGGAAATTGAGCATATCACAAGGGGGATTGAATTCTTGGATCATGTGATCACACGCAGGGTCATCTACCCAACCTTACGATATACTGCCAGTGGAGGGAACATTGTCAGCGAGAAGGGTGTCGGAACATTGTTGTCTGTAACAGCTAGCCTGCAAAGGTGCATAAGGCATTTCAGGAAGCTTGAGCTTGTAAAGGGTGACAGAGATCCTGAGCCATTGCCTTGTTCACCAATGCTGTACTCTGGGCAGGCACACACTAATTCCCAGATGAATAAGTTTCTCGAGACCATGGCTGATTGGTATAGGTATGCAGATAACCGGAAGAAGATTGTAGGGTTCTGTGCTTATGTCATAAGGAGCTCACTGGCAAAGCTCTACGCGGCAAGGTATAGACTGAAGTCTCGAGCAAAGGTTTACAAGATTGCTTCACGGGACCTTAGCCGCCCTTTGAGAGAAAGCACAAGGAATGATGCTCCAGAATACTCTGATCTTTTGAGGATGGGACTAGTTGATTTCATTGAAGGTGTTCAATTTGCACGCATGTCATCAATTCCATCATGCGACTATACACCTCTGCCTAGAAACTGGGTACCACACCATGAACTTGTATTGCAAGAGTTTATTAAGCTGCAAGATCCAAAGTTCTTTTGTGAACTTCACAAGACTATCAAACGTCAGGAAATAAGTTCACCACAGGATGATGTATCGAAGATGCTGTGGTATTATAAAGTTCATGGTGTTTATAATGACAAAGGATCCTTAATTGGAGCTAAGGAATTGGAAAATGGTGAAGTTGTTAATGGGCACAAGAAACTCCTACTGGAGACCTAGTACTGAGCCCTATGTTCCTGATTTTTTATATAACTATTGATGCGGTGATATTTCAATAGTACATCAAGCATATTTTCTCCTGTGAATCAATTTTTTGTTGGATGGGTAACCTGTTCTCTTTATTTGTCGACAATAATGATGGGTATCCATGAACAATGTGTATAAGTTTGAATGTTTACTGCAGCAGTTCACCTTATATCAAGGTAAACTATTCTGTTTCACATGCAGCGTGCCAGCACTACTGTTTTCCAATCATTAGCAGAACTCAGTGTTTTAAATAGCGTGCTATAGGATTTAGCGTCAGCCTTCAGAAAATGCTATTAGTGCTATCTGTATTGATTCAATTTTTTTGACTGGGCTCGTTGTTATTTGCATGACTAGTTAGTTCATATTTAAATCTGTGGAGAAAACTAGAAGTTCACAAAATTGGGCATGAACTTGCTAAAATATTGATTATGCATTTTGCATACAGCAATCCATTTTTTGTGACTAACTAATCCTTATCTTGACTCCTGATCTTACTATTTTTAATTGATGGTGCACTTTTTATTTTTACATCCACAGTTCTATGATGTTAACTCTTTTGTGATTGCTATATAGAAACATCACTGATAAGATGACTAATACATTTGAAGTCACCAGCATTTACAATGACAGAAGCGTCCATTTCAAGGGCAACTGTTTTTCTTAGGTTATCCTTTATGTGGTATAAAATGGCTTCTAGTGTAAACAGATTCTTGGTTTGTTGGTATAAAATGGATTTTACCATTTTGGTTCTTGGGCATGGTTAATCAGTTTTGTTCTGCATGCCAACATCCGCAGTTACCTGTTCCTGGATTACTCATTCAACCGATGATGATGATGTGTGTTTCCGTTTTGTCTAGTTGTTGCTTGGTGTATGATAACGAACTCTCATATAAGTTATATGTGTGCAACCCTATGTGTTTCTAGCAACATGGGCATGTTAGAATGTCTCCATCTTAGGTATTTCTGTTCGTGAACACAACTATCATATCATTCCTTCTATCTTTTTTATTATTTTGTGAAACCAGTTGTGAGTTGAAGGCCTAATTGATCATAGGTATAGTGGTATGCCATCCTAAAAAAGACCTCCTTTCAGTAGTAATATACCTCTCCAGTATGCATTCCACAGGCAGAAAGGCGAACTTGAAGGACATGAAAAAGCAACCATCGACCAATTAACCGATAAGTACTTTATTGCGTCTGCATAGCATGCCAGTCCATTAGTTTGGATCTGGATATCCACCCACTGTAAGATAACAGTATAACACAGAAACAAAGAGTTCTAAGTGATGCTGCAAAAAACTAGTTGGGCATTTGTGACAACTAAGGAACTCCTTGAAAGTGATTGTGCCTTGTTTTGTCATGTTAACCAGTTGGGAACTATTAGTGACATCATTGATGATTTCATACTGATATTGATATTTGGGACCCCACATAGCAAAGTAGGTAGAGATTGGTTGGTGTCAAATGCACGTTGGTATAGATGTAGGACATGTCTATTTGTAACCTTATACATGTGACCCATGAACTCAGGAAGTGAAAGGAATATTTATATGTATCTTGTTTAGCTATTCCAGTTCCAAAGTAAGGGCATTCAGGCTAAGAGTGTTTTAGTAAAATGTCTAGATGGTTTATGTGATCTAGAAAATTAGGTTCTCTGCTCGTAATAGCCTGATTAGGTCTTTACCAGGTTTCTGATGCGTAAGTGGTGTAATGAAAGTATGATTCTTCAGGGTTTATACATCTCATTTATGTGAATCTTGTAATTTTGGAATCCGGTTCACTAATGTGCTTCATGGTTCATGAACTATGCAGTTTGGTTTTCGAAGCCCAATTTGTAATATCACACGGCAATCCAAAACACTTTTTTAAGTGCTAAGATAAAGCCTAAAAGCCTAGGGCAGTCTCCCCATCATGGTCAAGTTTTTTTTTAAAAATATTTGTGTCAACAATTTCGAAAGCCATTTCCATTTACTTATTGCTAGTACCAAGAGTCAACCAGCACAGCACGATAAGCCTGACTTCATGTCTTCATTCACTGATAGTAACATATCACGGTGGGGTTCATTATCTGTTTCCTTTGCCTAACCTTTGACCACCCACCAGAATAGTGTTGGAGTAGGACCCTTCTCTTCATGCTTTACTGGGGCCTCAGTTATTCACTACGACATAGCCCCTCATTGGGGGCTTCTTAAAGGTACCACGAACGGAATAATTTCGTGGGTCATACGTTTCCTTTATTGTAGGTCATTTTGCAACGGATGGCATCTCGTGAACATGTTTCTTTCTGTGCAGGGTCACTGGTGTACAGCCCCTGGGAGAAGTGGTACGTACATCATATTCATATTGTACAGGAAATGCTATTTGACATTTGCAATTGTTATGCTACTTCCACTATGAAGAAGATTACCATGGAAAGGGGAATGCCTTGCTGCGCATAGGTGTTGGAATAGAACACTTTATTCATCGGAGTATATATTATCTCCTCTTTCCAGTTTCCATCATTTCACAGGTTCAGCGATTGTGGAGTAAAGCAAATCTTAACAAAGTTCCCTTCATATTTTATGGAGCTAAACTAATAGCAGATATAAGATTCAATCTTCATTATAGTTTTTTTTATAGGG
Organism: Paspalum vaginatum; assembly: GCA_030272315.1. NCBI lineage: Eukaryota > Viridiplantae > Streptophyta > Magnoliopsida > Poales > Poaceae > Paspalum > Paspalum vaginatum. The sequence continues at coordinate 13,497,993 of CM059021.1, read as the reverse complement.
CATATAAGATTCAGTTAGCATTGGCTTCCATAGTATTTCTATCTTTCAAGTAAGATGTTTCCCCAACAAACTGACCTCCTTTTCTGTTGACTTTCCTCTGCCCCACCCCCTCCTCTCTACTTATTCTCCCTTTCTACAAATCCTGAATATGAGTATATATTTTTCTAACACAAATGGATGTTAAGAAGATTCACCAATAGGATCAATCTTCTTTTCTTATTTGTTCAAGTTTATCAAACATGTGATTTGCAGACATGATTATGGTCATATTCTGTCCTGTTCCAACATGTTTACCCTTTCCTTCTGGAACCCGGACGCATGAGCCATCGATGTTAAGTTGATATTGGCAATTTGCTATCAGATTGTTTAGTGAGACAGTATCTTCGTTATTAGTTGGGAAGCATTTTCGTATGATTGAGACGGATATGTCAGCTGCTATCTGTACTGGATGGCCCCTTGCAATTATTTTGCTGAAGGATTTTTCTTTTGTCCCTGCGCGAAGCTTTCACATGTGTCGACAACGACACCTCCCAAGATTTCCGTGCTCGTCTTGTTGTATTGATTTTCATGTAGTATATCTTCTGTGATACATCAGTCCGTTTCTCCCCTCTCTTCGTTCTTTTTTTTTTTTTTGACATCACCTCTCTTCGCTCTTGTCATGCTATCCCTCGTGCTCTGTTGTCCTGGTTTGCAAAAAATCCTTCTGTGCTGAACTGCTGATCGAGCTGATGTGGGTTCTGTTCTTCGCTCATCTTATTATATTCCTTTCGTGAACGGCTGCTCGGTTAAGTCTCTTTCCGTGTAACATGACTAAAGTTGCATTTGTTCCCAGGAACATTATATATTCGCGATGTGAGAACAAGAGCCCCATCTTTTTTGCCTTTTGATGATCGTCCTGGATTCGCTCCAGTTTGGTCTATTGTGATAATCATGGTACCCTGCTGGCTGCTGCCGATCACGTTGAATCTAAGTACATGGACATGAGGAACAGTATAAGGTTAACCTTGAAAACTTCTTTTTCCCCTGGTCTCTGGAGATTGATTGAAACTTTCCTCCAGAGAATTCAAGTCAGAGGCATTGATCATGAATTCTGTGCAACAGTTAGTAAATGTTAGTAATTTTCTCGAGGGATCTGTAATTAATAAGTCGCGTCAGTTCTGGAACCGGAGAAATTGACTACTATCTTTTTTCCGCTTCTGTTGTCTTCTAATCCGTTGAACAAATGTAATTACTACTGCTATCCCTTTTTGTTTAAATCGCACCAGATGTCAAAATTTTCTGTTTCCGCTACTTTCGCTTCTGCTTGGCGTTTTGGCCTTTTTTGCTTTCTATTGTGCAAAAGAAAATTATAAAGGGGTTTGTCTTTTTCCTCAAGAAGAAGAAAACAAAACACAACTGGTATATATCTTATTTATGTACAATTTCGCGCATGCCTTTATCTGAAACTCACGTGCGTCAGCACTTAGCGGCCCGAGACGTTGAGATCCCCTGCAGCAGCGAATTTTATAACCACCGTGCGGCAGGATCCCACGTGACCCGAAGCATTTTTTTTATATTCTAACCCCTGCCAAAAACAAGTTCTAAAAATAAACCCTATAAGAACATATCGCAAATATGTCCTTTTTTGGCGGCGCCACTGTTCAAGGTAGACCACTCCTACACCCTCATATGTGGCAACTCTTGCAGCGCCATTGCATGGTGGTGCATCAGCGTTATATTGTGGCGCCGGTGGTGCCATCAAAAGGGTTAAATTTGCAATATGTTTTATAGGGGGTCTATTTTTAGAATTAGGGTTTAGGCATGGGTTAGAATGTAAAAAAGTGCACCCCGAGCATCATGGGACAATATGCAGTAGGTAAAATATTATTGCTCCTGTCGATTGTAAAAACTTGTGACCAGATGAATCAAATAGGACAAAGCTCAAATGTAATTATCTAATAAGGGTGTACTCCTTATGGATTTTCTCTTGTATATGTGTAAATGTATATAAAAAATGTGTAAGTCTTGAAATCTCAGTAAAAGAAAAGAGCGCTTAGGCCCTCTTTGGTAGGAGAAGCTGAGGCTTTGACTCTTGAGGTGTGTATAGTAGTGCAGAGCCCAACCTAGTGAAGCTCCTCTTGTCTAGCTTTTGCATATTCTATTTATTCACATTTTATTTTTTCTAAGAAAGAATAAGCTTCGATAAATAGTATTGCTATAGTTATTCGTAGGAAAAGAAGTAGCCTCTAGAAAGTTAGACAAGAGGGGACCTAAATACAACATAATATTATACAAGTGTTATGCACATATTTTGGCTTTACTTGATGTTAGGCTGTCCCTAACCGAAGACCTATACCCATAAATGGGTTACGATTTGGAGACCCAAACCCAAAAACTGTCTCCAACCGATGACCCAAACACCCTACCCATTTTGAGTTTGAGGAGAGAGGTGACCTAAAAATGGGTTCCGTCTCTCTGCGAACTGAAAATGGGTCTTCGGTTGGAGATGCCGGTAAATAGGTATTCGCTACATGACCTAAACAACCAATATAGGTCAAAGCCACCCCGAGACAAGTTAATTGAAATGCATATACCAAAACAAAGTTAATATATACTAAAATGGATGCTTCCGCCTCTTGTGATTCAATTGTTAAGCCTCACTCACCCCTTTGCAAGTCGTTTGTTAGTTGGTATGAAGAAACTTGCAGAGAGGAGGTTGCCATTGAAAATGAGGTAATTAAGGAAGAGGTAGATCGGCTCATGAAGGATGTGATAAGGCTACAAGGTCAAAGGGAGCAAACCCAACCTCCTCAAGATAACCGCCCCAAGGTGGTGAAGAAGCTTGAGAAGGGTCAAACTGTGGTGTGCTTCCTTTGCAATAAAGAATGCCACAAGTCCTACATGTGTAGGCCCAAGCAAAAAGGAAAGGCCAAGAAGAGAGAGGTAAAACAGAAGAAGAACGTCAATCCCAAGGCATCGTAGAGCCACAAGGGCTAAAGAGGACTTGGAGACGGCTACATTTGGATACAAGGTCTTAAGTGAGAAAGCCAAGTGACGAAGATCATCTCATACCTAAGTCCTCCACATGTGTGGTAACTAGGTTTGTTTTCTTTTGGTATTTTCTTTAGCATCTAGTTGCTATACTTGCCTAGGTTTGCATGAGCATATTTAATTTCAAGTAATGCATGCCTCGGCTATCTTATGGTGGGTTGCGTGTGCTTCACTCTAACCCATGAGCAACCCACATTATTTCTTAGTTTAGGTAGTTGTTTGGCACTAGTCTTATTTCCTATCTTTTGTGCCAAAGTCCAAATCATAGGGTGAGCTCATCCATTGGACTTGAATGTCTAGTGCATGTCTCTCACAAACAATTCAAAGCTTGTATGCACACTTTTAGGGGGAGCCTATCCTATGGTTTGTGTTACTTTGGTTTGTGTTACTTTGAGACTAATAATGTTTTCAAGTTTATCATGTGTGTAGTCTCACCCAAGTCACCGGAGGTACGCATGGAGTTAAGAAAAATGGGCTTCAAATTGGTAACACCTTCCTGGGTGTATATTTTCAATTGGTATCATATATAGCTACCTCCTTGCACGATATATTTTAAGCTTTCCTTTGTCTTAATTGGCTCAATGTGCATATGGTTCATCTACCATCTCATGTAATGCATACTTTTGGGGGAGGGAGCTTGGCCTATGTTATGCGAGTCTCATATATTGTGATCCATTCGACTTCCATATCTTAAGGATCATAGTATGTGAGACTCTCCCTTGTGCTTTTAATGTTTTCCTTTTCGGTATTTGATTCCAAAGTGGGAGAAACTATGGACTCAAGCAAGCTAGCAAGGAGTTGAACATGAACCAGAAAGGAAGATCAAAGAGGACCAAAAGGAGGTTGTCGGATGATCAAGAACAATGGGGGAGAAATGCAGATCAAGATCAAGGCAATAGTCCGAGATAAAAGAGAGAAGTGGCATTAGAGTAAGGGGGAGTCTTATGTCCATTGACCACAAGAAAGAGACAAGATCATGGCAAGGGCAAGACATGAGCAAATTCTTCCAATCATTTTGGAATGAAACTTCTTTTGCTTCAAGTGGTATCATTGCATATTTCAATTAGCATTCTTTGATCTTGCCTTTGCATTGCATCCTAGCAAGTAATATGTTCATATTCTCCATTTGGTAACCTTTTATCGCTTGCTTGGTCGTGTTGTCATCAATCACCAAAAAGGGGGAGATTGTAAGGAAAATGGACCCTAAGCCTTGTGCTTAGTTCCCTTATATGATTTTGGTGGTTGAGTTGACAACACGTACCATTTGGGACTAATGAGTGTGTAAGTGTTTTTATTCAAGTCCCAGGGTGCAAGAGATGGACTTGGGGTACAAACACCTCAAAAGAGGACCTAAAAGGCTCAAGAGAAGACCCAAGCCTTCAAACATCACAAGCATGAAGTCCTAACACGGTGGTCCCACTGGACGGTCAGCAGGCCAATTTTTTGGAGCATTAAGAGATCCAGAGAAGCCCCATCGAACAATCCGGTAAGAAGAAGAAGCCCCAAGACGAAGACTCAAGAGCCGGTGCGAATTACATGCATCGGACGGTCCGATGGTGCATCGGACCATCTAGGCAGCAAGGAAGAAGAAGACCAAGTCCCGGCGTTTCAACGCATCGGACGGTCCGATGGTCATCGGACGGTCCGATAGTCCATCAGACGAGTTGGACAGAACGACCAACAAACTCAAGACTGCGGGCATTACACGCATCGGACGGTCCGTTGGTGCCACCGTTGGACGACCCGATGGTCTCAATGGTCGGCAGGAGACTCAACGGTCGACTCCAATGGCTAGTTGAGAGTACGCATCGGACGATCTGATGGTCATGCAGAAAAGAGAAGAAGACTCCCAACGGCTAGTTTTGAGGCTTAGGCTATATATACCCCCATGTCCTGCCTCCACTTTGTGGTTAGAGACTCCTGAGCTAACACAAGTATTGAGGCACCCATTTGATCCATCCAAAGAGCCACATACACTCGTTTGTGAGCCCAACCACCATATGAGCAAATAGATGCATCCCGGCATAGCGAGAGCTTCAATAGCATCTTGGCTCAGGCCTATTTGTCTAGTATCCGTGCTTACGTGCATGTCTATCCTTTGTAAGTGTGGGGCTTGTAAGTCGTGCGAGACCTTCTGGAGTGTGGAGTGGCTGCCACCTTACTTGTGAGAGGAAGGAAGGACCTCGGCTAGTTGGCCAAAGCTTTCCATAGTGGAGACGGTGGGGTAGCTTCGCAAGGACTCGAAAGACCCCAACGGCCTTATCCATCCTCTATCCTTGCGTGGGCGAGGCCGTAGTCCGTGGAGGACTACGCGAGAGATAGGCTCGGGTGGGTGTGTACCGAGGATATTCGGAGACCCGACCGGGTGGCTTGACCTCTGCGGAGTGTCACTTTACCATCCTTTACCCTTGCGAGGGCGATGCCGTATTCCTTTGAGGACTACACGAGAGCAAAGCCTTTTGTGGAGCGCCAACGAGGAGTAGGGGGTAGAGACCGCGAGTCTCCCCAAACCTCTGGAAAAAATCTTCGTGTCTTCATCGTGTCTTCATCGTGTGCCATCGCCGACATCGTCATGGTGGGTTTGCATTCTCTATCCTATCTTTTAAGTTCCGCATTTACATTCTTGCAATTGTGTGCTTACATTCCTATACTAGCTTGATAGGTTAGTTTTTAGGTGGAACTAGGTTGCAAGACTTGGCCATGGTAGAATAACAACACTTAGCAAAATCATAATGCACATAGCTAGATTTATCTTGTATAGGTTTTGCTCAGTAGTTGTAGTTTTTAGGAGCCTTAGTTTTTAGAAATCCTAATTCACTTCTCTTTAGACGTCGGGCCATCCTTTAGGTATGCTTAAAATGGTAACGCCCTTAACGTGATGTATGGGATGTGTGTTAGCAAGAGCCCTGGGGTAAGTGAATGTGGTATTGTGGTATGATTATGAAATGAAGAAAGCGTCATACTTATATGCTTCTAATAATAAATTATGAAAAATATCAATTGTGATACATATAATTGAATTTGGTCCGTTCAAGCACATTTATTACCTTAGCCCTGTATGAATTATAATATCATTAGTGAGAGTAATAATGTGAAATTATTAGCCATAAATGGATGCATGTTGACTCTGTAGAACCATTGCCAACAAAATATTTTGTCTTAACAAACGATTATGATCCTATACATGAACTATTGATTCTACATCTAAAATTATATAGCTCTCTTATAGTAAGGATGAAAAAAAATGGGGTGATGTTTAGACAAGCAACAAAGTTTACTTGCTTCTCAAGAAACACTAAATTTTAATGAATAGAGCAATACTTAATTATGATGCATGTTAGTGCTATGGTGCCCTCTATCAATGACACTCTAAATCCTATTATTGTAGCAAAACACTACTAGGATCTCCTCACACACCCAACATGATTAAAGATGTTTCTACTTACCACAACTCTCTATCCACATGTATAACCACATGAACCGTTGTATCCATCCACATATATAACCACATGAACCGTTGTATTGAATTACTCTGCTATTCCACGCTTCAACTGTAAACAAGTTAAAACCCTAGGAGAAAAACCCTTGAGCTCATCGAATGCCCGTAGAAGATCTAAACCATCCGCCTCCGCGAGCCCGTGCCAGCGTGCCGCCCATACCGTATTACCGATGCCGCCGTGCCGCAACCCCCCGCCCGCCCCAGGCGGCCAGGCCCCAGCAGGAAATCAATTTTTCGTGTCCCAAGAATTCATTTCTAGCTGAGTGAAAATATGGGAGGAAAAAAAGCAAGAGGAAAAGGGTGGGGGCTTTTGCCTCGGGTACCTATTTATAGCCAACCGCCCCGAAAGCGATCTCGCCCCTGCTCCTCGCATTTTTTCCATTTCGCCCCCTCCACTGGTCGAATAATAATAAAAAAGATTCTCGATTCGGTTTTCTCGCTAATTTCTCCTGGCAGCGGCGGCGATCGGCGTCGAATCGGCGCGGCTCGGCGGAGCGGAGATGGTTGCCGTCCCGGCGGAGGGCCCGATCCGCGGCGCGGACGCCGTGCCGGCGGCTGAGAGGGAGACGGTGAGGGCGGCGGCGGCGGCGACCAAGGGTGGCGAGGGGGACGCCGGGAAGGAGGAGGTGAGGGAGTACGAGAGTGACATGAGGAAGCTGGAGGAGCTGTTCTCGAAGCTGAACCCCTCCGCGGAGGAGTTCGTGCCGCTCTCGCGCCGCCGTGGGGACGGCGGCACCCGCCGTCTCTCGGCCGACGCGCCCGTCTTCGTGTCGCCGGCGACCGACTACTACGCGCGCCACCACCAGCTCCCGCCACCGCCGCCACAGCAGCAGACGATGCACGTGCTGCAGCTCGTGGGTGGCGTCGCCGGGGGTGGCATGGGCGGTGGTGGCGGGGGCAGGGACTCTAGCAGCGACGGATCCGCCAGCGGCCAGACGAATCGACGGGTAAACGCTGAATTGCCGAGTCCGATTCGGTGCGGTCTGTCTCTGGGTAGGGGTTTGCCGTGGGCTGTTTCTGGCTCGATCAATCGGTCCGCTTTGGAGTTTTTGTGACTTTGATTGATGGCTTTGGAATTTTGGCCACTCCCACGCGATCGCTTCCAGAGCTGATTTTTTGGGAGGGTTTTAGGTCTAGATTGTTCGCCATATAAAAATCAATCAAGCCGCCAAGACAATTGATATTGATATTATCTATCATACAGAGGCGTTCAATAGATTCCTGACAGTCGATTTTTTTTCCCGATCCCTGCTCTGCAAATGATTTTTCTGTCGTTTCTCTCTGCCTTTTATGTTCTCCCAACATATTGTTTGCCAAGTACTGCCATGAGATTAATCAGCTGCATTTGGTCTTTGGTTACAGAGAAGGAATGGCTTCATCCAGGGGAGGAGAAGGATGATGGGGGCCCGGCCTCGTCGAGCTGACAGGGAGGACAGTGTGCGGCGAACAGTCTATGTCTCCGACATTGATCAGCATGTGAGAATATCAAAGCGAATGATCTATTCTATTTGGGTATATTTGGTTTCCATTTTTCTCCTTCATATGTTGAGCCCTTTGTTTTGCAGGTAACTGAACAGAAACTTGCTGAAGTTTTTTCAACCTGTGGACAGGTGTGTTCTAAGACTGCTAATGTTCAATCTGCTAGAGAGGTCATATGATTTTTCTTTGCCTACAGCCTGAAAACAACAAGTAACTGATCCCAAAATGTGTCTCTCTTGAACTAAAGATTACAGGGGTTGCACCTATTATCTGCATCTTACAAATCCATACCTTTAAACTTGTATCTTACCTATATTTTAAATCAAGATTGATAAAGTTTAACCTTTTGAGTCAATCAATTAGTATTGCTATACTTTTATCAACAAGGATACATCTTTTATTTTTCATCTTAGAAAGTTGAAACGAAAAATCTTCTATCTTCGATAAACAATGGCCACTGAGCCTGTAAATCTTGGGCCTAATCAGTCCCTGAAATGATAATGGTAAGGTCTCCTCAACTGCTCTTGTAAACCGAGTCTACAGGCAAATGTTCCCGTAACAAGTGTTTGGACATGTGCTTAAGGTACCTGCAGCAGTCCAAATCCTTCTGATCCAGCAAGGCACCTACACCTCCAGATACTAAAGCTGCTGACTCAGCCAAGCCCCCAGTCCTTTAATGCAACGTGACAACGTCCTACTTTGGCAAAGAAAACTAAATCTACCTTCTCTCATATTCCCATGTTCTCTTATGGTTTCCAGTTTCATTCGGTGAATATATATGCATGGGTGTTGAGAGAGAGAGAGAGAGAGAGAGAGAGAGAGAGAGAGAGAGAGAGAGAGAGAGAGAGAGGGTACTTGCGGTCTTGAAGTACTCTTGGGTGGCCTTATGGTCCTCCTGGTTGCCTGCTTGGTGCGTGCTGGATCCTGTCAGATTCAGCTCCCTCCTGCCATTGATGGACTATGACTTTGCCTAGAAATGATCAAGTTGGTACGGCAATCCCTAGTTTCTACCTGATATTTGTTAGACACTTGAATATTAAGGAAAGATGGAAGGTTGAAGCTATGGTGATCTGATTGATAAGCATGGAACTGATTGTCTTCATATGGCGTTCCAAAAGGGGTATTAACATCAAACAGGGGCGAATGAGTGATGTTCTTGTTCTGTCAAACTTGCAGCTATCAAACGTTTTTAGTTCCCTTTTTTATATAGGTAATGTTCCTTTTGATGAATTTAAATGCTCAACTTTAGTCATTTTAACTTTGAATTCGTGTTTCTTTTTTGGAAAATCTGAAAACAATTATACTTTAAGGTAGCAAGAAGCCTATTTCTATTCATCTCTACTGGGGTTGTTCCTAAGTTCATCTGGGTATTTTTTTCAAAGGCACTTGCACAAGCTGATTTGTGATGTGACTATAAGTTACTTCTGTTCCTATTTTTACACAAGGCATAGTAAAAACTTTTTTTTTTGCTGTGATTACTTAGCAGATAAATCTGGATCAACCAAGTGTATGTACTACTGATGTGTTTTGTCATAAAAAATCTGTCACTATACTACATTTCACAGGTTTTACCAAAATGTGAAAGTAGTTGAACTTGACTGTTATAATCTGTAGGCATCCATTTGTAAAGGTGATGTACGACTTCCAATCATGCTGTTTCATGCTCCCATAAGGCCATAACTGTTATTTGCAAATATATGGCTTTTGAGGACTACAAATTAGGCCACACCGTACTAAGATAGTCACTAGTGATGGAAACACGTTTTGAAGATTTGAAAGATACATTCTCCTAGAAATTAGTAAATGATCTGTTTCGATGTTGCAAGCTAGAAGCTACTTAGTTTACTGCAAATCCTCTTAGGTACTGGACAAGTGGACACAACTGTAATGAATTGTTGTGTGCAATTGTAGTTAAATCATAATAGATTAATATCATATTTCTGAACTTAAGTATAATAACCTTTTTTGTCTCAAAGCCATATGATGTAAACTGCACCCCCTGTCCACCCCTGCTCTAAATGCTTCATAGTGTGGATAATGTTTTGTGAATTGTGATTACAATGTCTCTGTCTATGTTAACTTATGACACATCTTCACTTGTAGGTTGTAGATTGCCGTATCTGTGGTGACCCTAACTCAGTGTTGCGTTTTGCTTTTATCGAGTTTGCTGATGATGGTAGTAGCTTCGACACACCAATTGTTATTTCATAGTTCTGTGTTGGTTTAAGAAACATCCTCACCTCAATTATGTTTTTTTCTGCAGTTGGTGCAAGAGCTGCACTAGCACTTGGTGGAACCATGCTTGGTTTTTATCCTGTCAAAGTTCTGCCATCAAAGACAGCAATTTTACCTGTGAACCCTAAATTTCTTCCTCGGGTAAGTACACAGATAAATTAACGTTACCTGTTAATGTTAATTCTCTGTAACATAAGCATAAATCTTCCTTTTCCTGCAGACTGAGGATGAGAAAGAAATGGTATCCAGGACTGTATATTGTACTAACATTGACAAGAAGGTATGGCGTGTGGTATATCATTTCTCTTTAACTTCTATTGTTATGGTATCCTGGACTGTTCACTGCAACCTCTAAATTTCTAATAGCTGATCTTGAAACATGAGTTGAACATTCTTGTGATTTTTTAACTGAATGATAAGACCCTGAATATGTCTTAAAGAATTGCCTAATCACCACCCAATCAAGGTGATCTATATGGGTGTTTGAACGAGAGGTGAGAATGTTATACCTGTGAACCAATAATGTTTTATTTTTTACAACTTACAATTGACCGATATTTTGTATGCAGTAACAAATGCACAAATAGCAACAGATAGATACAAGTTCTTGTCTAAGTCAGTTTATGATCTCATCTTCCTTTCAAATTGCAATCATTAATCCATACGACATTCAATATAGTACTTGATCAGTTAATCAAGCTGCAGTAGCATTCACTCTATATGTTCACTATGAAGAAAGAAGATTTAATACTTCATAGAAACTGTCACTTCTAGATCCCTCTCTGAGCAGTTTTCCACATAGCTGGAGTTGTACACTGAGTGGCGACCACCATTATGAATGCTTACTGATTCTTATATTCCTTGATGGAAAGATAATATTTGACCAAAATTTTTGAAAATCAGTCAAAACTCAAGCAAGTACTAATGGCTGGTTTCACAAAGAAAGGTAGTTGGTTCTGAGCTGATATTTTGCTCAGTTCTTACTGATGTTAACTCTGCTATTGTTTTAGAATCCAAATGGTCAAGGATGTTATGATAATGTTGTGCATTTGTTCACATCGGTTATTCGTATTATCTTGTTTTACTTATCCAGCAATTTGAATATCCTTTTTATAAAAACAAGATTTTGAAAGTTAATCGGTGATTAATAATAGTCGGGTAAAGTTAAGTGGTGGAATGTGAAAAACAATGGTAATCTTTTGCGGCCTTCTTATTTTCCTGTTCAAATGGCATATATGATTATTGTACTGCAACTTCTTTTCTTTGTTCTATAGGTTGCAGAAGATGAAGTGAGGCAATTCTTTGAGGGAGCATGTGGTGATGTATGTGGACCTCTATGCTTTCAATGTAGGCATGTGTTCTTTTACTTGACTAAGTGCAAATAATTTGGTTAATTTCCTTCTTTTTCACTTAGGTTTCCCGTCTGAGGCTGCTTGGTGATTATGTGCACTCCACTTGCATCGCCTTTGTTGAGTTTGTCCAAGTAAGTAAAACAGGATATTTTAGTATGATATATATCATCAGAATCAATCAATTTCAATATATCAAATACTGGCAATTACACTGATAACTGAAGATGACAACAGACAACACAAGCACTTTTTCATGTAAACAGTTCATGTTGGAAACGTAAAGATGACAGCATTTTGTTTGTAAAATCATCTAATTGATAATTATTATGTAAAAATTTCGTGGTTGAACTTAGCGTTTCCATCCTCCCACGGCTTATTCTCTCCAGACTGGATGATTCTCTCGCTATTTCTTCTCATAGGCTATAATTTTAATATTTATACCTGATTCATGTTTGGATCATTTATTTGCATTGCAGCTGACATTATACATTAGCACTTTTTTTTTTTAAAATCTGTTGTGAGTGGCAAGTTTCAATAATTTCTCCTATGATTGAAAGCTTTTGTACATTCTTATCACATAGAAACTGATTGTCATGCTATAGGGAGTTTCTGTTTCCTAACATAAAAAGGAGGTTGCTAGTTTGCAACATGGTCGCCTAATTCATGCCACTAGTATTGTAGTTTTATCCACCTGCATCTTTCTGCTCCTAGCTTAATATGCATCTCACCTTATTCAGTTATTCCTTACTGCTTTTATTCTCTCAGTTATTGGTCTTCTAGTACCTTGCTAGACATTTTGCATCCTCTTCCAAGACACATGTAAGTGTACAAGTTAACACTGCTTAAATCATTTATGCTCGGTGGTCCTACCATTATATCACAGATCATGCAAATGATCTTTGTGATATTTTCTGATTTAAGAACTTACTGATATACAAGTAAGGAGTGCCTGTAAGGTCACTAGGTAGCATCCTGTCAGTAGCAAACTACCAATCAAGCACCCAGCAATATTTAGCTTTCAATTATAAGAATTTTGTAAGATCTCACTTTTTACTGAAGCGTTAAATGCTTTAGCCAACTTCACTCATCATGTTTCATGTTGCGACGTAATTAACTTGCAAATGGTACCAAAACAAATCGGAGCTTCCTTAATTTTTACTGTCCCTTCAGCCATCCAAACAAACTTAGAGCTTCCTTAATTTTTACAATCTCTTCAGCCATCCAAAGCGGAGTTATCATTTACTTTGCATGCAAGGAATTGAAATGTATACCTGTACATGTAATTTTAACATTTCATGTCCTCAAATTTTTTTTAATAAAACATGAACTTTTACTGGTGACCGATTGACTCAGATCTCACCCAATTGACTGTGTGAATAGTGTCTATGGATCTAACAACTCTAATAATGTAGTAATCTATACACTCTTACTTTGCAATTAGCATTTCAATCTCAACATGCAAGATATCCATGTAATACTCCACTAAGATATTCATGTCATACCCCACTAAATAAAAATAATAACATGAATACCCCTTATAATAATGTATTTATAATACTCCCCGTACACAAATTATAATTCCTTTTAGTTTTTAGATGCAAGGGTCATGTGCTCATATATAAAACCAAATATTCAAGTGGGTTTGGTTTCGTGACCCTAGCCACAAGGTGTCGCTTGTGAATAAAGTTTGCAGATAAGAGCAGAGGTAATAGTTGTCGGCTCAATACTCTTAACAACTCCTATGATCCCCTCCGCAGCAATGCGCAGGACATTCTTCTAGTATAGAATAAAAACCATGAGCATATTTATGTTGTATTATATCTTTAGGCCTAATAAAATTATATATTGTGAACATTTTTTGACAAATATGGCAATTTTTAAAATCATCTAACTACATGCATCCAAAAACATCCTTTATTCCTGTGTTCTAGGCAACACAACACTAGTCAGGTGGCTCTGTGCGTCTGCCTGCAATAATGCAAGCTGCTTGCTGCATATGCATGGTTTTGTTGCCTTGTCTGGTGCTGTTAGCCCTGCTAACGGGCTCGAAGCCATTTTTACTTAGCACGTAACACCAATCCAGCCTAGTCCAGCTCGTTCAAAACCCAATCCAAATCAAACTGAGGTATGGTTCCAAAGTAAACTAAGCCAATCCATTTCTAGCTCAACGGGTTCCAAGCTATTTCCAACCCATCCCATTTTCTGATGTGGTCTTTCTGAGCCAATCCATTTCTAGCTCAACAGGTTCCAACCTATTTCCAACCCATCCCATTGTCTGATGTGGTCTTTCTGATTGCCTGTATCGCTGTACAAGCCGCCAAGACAACGCTTCCTGTTCAAACACATCTAAATGGATGCTACAACGGTCTTTCTGGTTGCCTGTAGTGTGTATTCGTCCGCATCAGACAATGGTTCTGTTTCTGATACTGCGGCCCTTGTGCTTTCGTGTGCCATGACGTAGACTTCATGGTGGTGAGGGGTCGATAATCTCCAATGACGGCCATGGTGCTGGCAGCCACACGAGCACTGGTGGCCATGGTGCTGGCAGCCACAAAAACCATCTGCATGCATACACAGGAGCATGGCTGGACATAGCTGACTGCACTTGTTCTCCCTCAACACGCTGGCTGTGAATCTCTGGAGCCCACGCCGCACCATCTTTCTCTTCAATCCAAATCAGTCAGCCTGTTATCAGCAACAAACCTTTGCACACAATTAAGCTAACCAACATAGGATCCAAACTGTTTAACCCATTATAGCCCAACCATGGGCATTCGGCCTAGTCCTGGACTGGCCTCGTAATGGAATTGACAGGTCTTGTCTCTCCTATTTGATTTTTTTTCTTAATGAAATGACACGCAGCTCTCCTGCGTTTGTTCAAAAAAAAAATTATAGCCCAACCCGTGTATAACTTATTCCTTGTCAAAATTAGATGCAACCGATCTGGGTGTCATTTGCAGAAGAAGTCAATTTGGCAACAGAACAGTGATTTCTCACTTATTTGGGCTGTACATTGATGAAAAATTTCTTTTGATACAAAATGAGTATTTTACTAATATTTATCATTATTTCTTTTCTTTAACATCTGCACGTCTTTCTGCCTAGTACCAATTATATTTTGTTTCTCTCAACAATTGAACTTGATACCTTTGAATCGAAATGCCATTTGTTCTTTTCTTTTGGAGCCTGACCAATTTAAAACTCTTTTTATGCAGGCAGATAGTGCTATTCTAGCTCTGAACTGCAGTGGCATGGTTCTTGGCACACTTCCAGTCAGGCAAGAACATACTTTCTGCATGTGTTCCAAGTTCCAACGTCTGTAAGTGTGTCTGCTATCCATCTTGTGCTTACTCTAATCTCTACCGTTGAGTTTTGCAGGGTAAGCCCATCAAAGACACCAGTCCGCCCACGATCGCCCCGTGTGACGTCATACTGAATCTGGCTCGTTTGAAGCCATCGTCCAGGGTAGCAAATTTCCAGGCAACAAAGCCTTTAGTCGCGTGGCCTTATGTCACGTCGCGGATCAGTAATTGTCGTTGAGGAGAGTTCTCGTTGGTTAAAATCTCGTTGTCTAGTAGAAGGCCCCTCGCTGATGTTCCTCGGATTAGAGACCCATCTGTATGGTCTCTGGGGGCTCTATTTTGACCTCCTTTTTCGTTCTTTGTTCTTTGTTATTATATGGATGGATGCTATAGTAGCCTTGACAGGCATTCAAACAATAATGCCCATGGCTCCTCTTGTTTGCTTTCGTATTAAGCGTCTTGTCCCTGGCTGTTCTTGTTTGTTTGCATATATTTTTTAGTGTTAACTAGCAAAAATACTCGTGATTTGCAACGGGTATAATCAACCGTAATAGATCGTCTATATAGTCTGTATAGTACGGAAATGATACTATATCTATATTATAGACAAAATGTAGTTTGAATATAGGCATCATGAGTACATGATAGACGATTTGTTGGACTTGGTCTAAGCGATGCATATGCCTTGCATTGGACGATGTATTGACATGTTTTCTTAATACGCGGGTTCAATGTGTTTTTATAATTTGAATGTATAATGACATCTATGTTTTCGATCATAGTGTCTAAGAAAATCATAACGAACCATGATAAAGGCATGACATAAATGATATAGAATGGCACACCAAATCTATGCTAAAAGAAAATAAATGTTTCTCTCTTTGTAATGTGATCTTATTTTGACGATTTCCATTGATTTTGAGCATATTTTGTAGTAGTGTTATTTGAATGCAAAGTTTATTTCTTTAGCTGTTCGTCGATGTGCAAAATGCCAAACAAAGGTAGTATGTAACTGAGGCGCTTATTTTTCGCGTGGCCTTTATTGTATCACAATGAAATATTATTCTGTTTCAATGATTTCTATCGACTTTGAGCAAATTTTGAAATGTTGTCAGTTGGGTTGAAAAGCTTATATTTTTAGCTTTCCATCAATTTTTCCGTCAATTTTGAGCAAAATTTTGGAGTGGTGTCAGTTGGGTTGAAAAGCTATCTTTTTAGCTTTTCATCAATATTTTCGATGATTCCGACTTTGAGCAAATTTTGGAGTGGTGTCAGTTAGGTCCAAAAGTGTTGTCTTTTATGCTTTCCATCAGTATATGGAATGTTGAAGACGGAGTTCGTATACGATTTGGACGTCTGTTTTGTTTTCGTGTTCCTACTATCCGAACCAGGCTCGTAAGTAAACTTGAATTCAATCTAGATTCAGATTAGACCTGTAACATCGATTAACCATATATTGTCAAGTAGACAAACTAAAAAACCTTATTCTCTTTGATATTAGGTAGAGATGCTTGTGTGATAGTACGCTAATGTGGGCTGAAGCCTGCCGAAGGCTTTGGAAATAGGCGTGTAAAATGCCGTTCATACAATGTATGAGGGAGTTTGAAGTATAGCGAGTGGGATAGGTTGTTACGTTAGTGAAAATATCGAGATGTCAAACAGGGGGTGAATTGGACCTAATTTTGAAACTTGAAATTAAACCCTATCGAACAAGTTTCAATTCACTCTAGGGCCTAACTAAGTGTGTCTAGAGATACTACACGATAACAATAGGTTTGCAACCTAGAGCCAAGCATGCAATTCTAAGAATGTAAATTGCATAAAAGTAATGCGGAATGTAAAGAGTGAAGAGATGACATGGCGATCTTTTTCCCAAGGTATCGAGGAGTCACGACTCCTCCTAGTCCTCGTTTGGCACCCCTCGCAAGGCCCTACTCTCGCTTAGCTCTCGCAAGGACTAAGGCCTCGGTTTCACAAGAACCCGGGGATGGAGAGGTGACTCTCGCAAGAGTCAAGCAACCCCTTGACCTTCGCAAAGATCAGGTGCTCTCTTCGGGATGCCCTTCTCCACTCCGGAATAGTGGGCTCCAAACTGCTCACAATGCCCTGGCAAGGACCTTCTCCCGCTTCTTCCACAACCTCCGGGAAGCTCGCGGAAGGCACGACTCGCAAGCCGTCTAGGTGATCGCGATCACCAAGAGTAACAAGCCTCGATCTTCACTTGATTCAACCCTCACTCAATGGAGTTATCTCTCTCTCAACTCTGTTGCCCCAAACCTTTGTGTATGTATGAGTGATGCCTTGTTGCAAAGGTGTGAAATTGAGGGAGGGGGAGCCCTTTATATAAAGGCCAGATCAAAAACTAGCCGTTACTGTTCGAAATCATTTTTTTTGCAAAATCACCGGACGGTCCGGTGCGTTGTGTTTTCAAACCCCCATTTTTCCCGCCCAGGGCTAAAGATCACAAACGGTCTGACGGTGATGCACCGGACGGTCCGGTGCATTGAAATCCACAACAATGCCCATGGACGAACCCTTAGTCTAGAAGGTCCGGTGAGATCACCGGACGGTCCAGTGCGTTAAAGAGGCCCAGAGACACGCTGGATAACCCTCAGTCCAAAACATCCGATGAAGGCACCTGACGGTCCGGTGGTGGACCACCCGGACAGTCTGGTGCGCACAGAGTGCATTGACTGTAGCGCTAAGGACAACAACGAGATTAACACGCACCGGGCGTTCCCGTGCATATTTATCGAGTGCACCCGTTTTGATCGAAATGAAACAGAAGTTTTTCGAGGGTTTTTATTTTTGATTCAAGCGAAAGAGGTGAGTGTGTTTTAGCACATTTTAGAGTGTTCGAGCTTTAGGACTAAGATGCACTCGAAATTGAGAATAACTTTGAGTTTAGCGCATCAAGCTACTCACCTCGACCCCTTGATAGTACGGCTTATCTAGAAACTAGGAATTGAATCTCTAAGTGCCCTTCTTTTGACTTTACGACACTTAGAACTGAACTATCGATCCTTGAACTTCTCGCTAGATAGTCCAATCCACAAGCCGTCCTTCATGACTTTCATGTTGAGGGGTCTCTTTTGGTCAACCAATGAGCATGCTCTTAATTATTATCCCTTCATGTCATGAACTCATTAGCAACATAATAAAGTTGTCATTAATCACCAAAACCATTACCTCTAAGAGTCATGTTTATCACAATCTCTCCCTTTTTGGTGATTGATGACAACATAAGAGTAGAGCTTATAACGTAAATAGAATTATGTACAAAGCTCACAGTAAATGGCATTAAGTTGAAACACACAACCATCCACAACAAAGTGGATACATGGACATAATAAATAAGAGTCAAACACAAGATCCAAACATCATGTCCATGAATCAACATCCAAAATAAAGCACCCAGCTAGGGTCCTAGCTATACATCAAAAGACATACTCTCATAGCTCCCCCTAGCTACTAACTTCCCCTAACTCTCATCTAACTCACTACTAAGCTCCCCGAGAGATAACTCTCCCCTTTTGGCATCAAGCACTAGAAAGATGGTCCTAGGAAGAAGAGGGAGGATCTAGATCAAGAAAAGGGTGACGAAGTGCAGCTGCCCGAATGTGATAGTCCAGTTGAAGGTCATCGTCGGACTTAGCTGCGGCGTCATCAATGGCCCGCTCGACTCATAAGTGTTGAGGAGCCTGGGCCAAGGAGTGTGGCAGAGATGGAAGACAAAGCCGTCGTCGTTGTGGATAGAATAGTAGCATCAGTCATCGAGCAAGTAGTAGAGGCAGAGTGAAAACTCGGTTTAGTCGACTGAGAGACTGGCACAGGCACGGACGACTCTAGCACTGAGAGTGAAATAGAGCCACTAATAGGCGGTTGTCCTGAGGTCAAGTCCTTAGTCTGGGCTATAGGAACTGGAGCGAGTGAAAGCTCAAGCCGTGCTAGTGGAGAGCTATCAAACTGAAGAGTGACAGGTGGGATCTCGCTCATCTCCATACAAGGAGCGCTCCCTAGTAACGCTGAGTATGAAAAGTCGAGAGGTGAAGTGTTGAGCAAAGCTAGGGACGGGAACGGGCTTTCATGACTCCTATTGGTCGGAGGAAACTGCTGAGTCATAGCGGATGACTGAGAAGGTAGCTAGAGCTCCTGGCACATAGCCGTGAAGTGACGCTCAGTGCCTGCCTAGAGACCTACCACGATTGAGTGAACGGTGAAGAGGAGGGTGGTCTGGAGCTCTACATGTTGCTGCTGGAGACGCTCAAAACGCTCATCACTCTGGCGTTGTTGCCTCCCAAACCTCATGTCACCGCAGCTCTGGCTCGCTAACAGATGCTCAAACCTCTAGTCGCTATGCTGCTACTGTGCCATCATCATCTGGAGTGGAGAGGCCATGTCTGTAGGAGGAGGTGGGGTGGTGGAGGAGTACGCAAGCCGCCTGCCTCATGACCATGAGGTAGGATGGGAAAAGGTGGTGCACACTCATCATCTCAGGTGTCATCTCCACTCTGTTTGTCTGCACCTGTAGCTCCTCCTATCTTAAGAACTATCTTTGACTCTATGGCACGAGGGGTAGACTCTGTCCGCGGACCCTCTGGTGGTATAGGACCCTGCACTGGAGCTCTGCGAGCTATAGGTGGTTAGGCGTGGTACATTAGAAAGGAAGTGTAGATCCGCTAGAAAATCTAAAGTGAGGCATCGGCTTGCCCTCAGAATCATGATCTAGCCGACTCAGCATGTAAGAGATGAGGTGGGGATATGGAAAGCTATGGTGCGATCCCATCCCATCGGTGATAATGACCACCATCTCATCTATCAAGAAATCCACCACACAAAACTGTATCCTCTGGAGGAGGGCTTAGAGTAGGTTCTACTATAAGGTGGTGAACCCCTCATGGTATCCCTCTCTGTGTAGCAAGCTCTTCCTCATCGCTTGGTGAATCATATTTGCTGCTGGAGTCAGAGCTGCTGGGGACCTCTCCTGAAAGCCCTCTCTGAAACACATGGCGACCTCCTGGTCAATCAGTGCCTTCCCCCTGCTCTTGGAGTGGTGAGGGGGCTCTGAGTCTTCATAGACGTCGGTGTGGAGACTACGCTCTGAAAGCTGTAGCTCAAGGAGGGTGGACACTGTCTGCCTGTAGAGTCTGATCGGCTGGCCATGAAACATGAACTGAATAAAGGAGCAATCTAGTCCGATTTATAGTGTAGCATAGAAGACTCAGACCCAGTCCTCCAAAAACTTGTGGCGGTGCTCAAGGAGATCTGATAGGCCCGAGATATGAGAGAAAAATAAAACAAGTTCTATCCAATCACACGACATGCTGGAAGAGACCCCATGTTGGTGTATCTGGAGCTCCCTTAGAGGGAGGCCTAGACAAGCATCTAGAACCTACTGTCAACTACGGAGATGCTTGCACGGGTGGCGCATGGATGAGAAATGAGGAGAGAGAAACCTTGGGCCCACGACTTCAAGACTTATAACCCTAGGGACCCCTGCACGAGATAGGAGCACTATATGGTCCGATGCTTGAACACCGGACAGTCTGGTGCTAGCACTGGACAAACTAGACCGAGAGGTAAAAACTTGATGAAAAACAGTGGGTAGAGCGTTGGACGGTGCGGTGGTACAACACCGGATGGTCTAGTGCCTGCCAAACTACAGAAAAAGAAAGGACCCGCTTGAGATACTTTGTACACACCGGACGGTCCGGTGTGTACAAAGTGACACTGAGCACGCTGAAATGCTTCATTTTCTTGACCAACTTTTGAAGAGTCAAATAAACACAAGTATGGGCAATCCAAGGTGAAACCCTGTTGACGGCACATAAGCACGGCAAACCTTATACTGCAAGCGACAGTATCATGTGTAGCTTTTCCCCAGAATGAGTATCATGAGTTTTGTCAATCCAGGAAACGAACTAACTGGGAACTAATTAACAAGAGTTTAGAGTAAAACTAGGGTTTAGGGGTCGTCTAAACTGTATCTAATCTATCTCTAATCTAGCTCTAATTTAGCCCTAAACTATATCTAATCTACGTCTAAACTATATTAACACTATAAGATAAGCAATTAGAACAGAACTAGAACACTAATTAAAGGGTATTAACTAGAGTCTAATCAAGCCCTAATTGGATCCAAGACATGCATGATTGGGTGCCACAACAAGATTAGAGTAGCGAGATAACTAGTAGCTCAAGGAAGAAACAAGCATGATCAAGCATAAACTTCATAGCATGATTAAATCAAGATCAATCATCCTAACCCCCTAGATCGGTTTTACCTTTCCCCGGGCTCCACTGTCACTGGTAACCAGGTAATCGACGAGAAACTTTCAACAGGCACATAATTAGAGAACTAGCTTCTAATTACTTTGTAAGATCTAATAACATAATTAGCACAACTAGAACATCTGACCACCATGATCAAAAGAACTAGATGTACAACTATATCATTAGTAAGCTAGATCAATGATCAAGAACACTAGAAGAATATAACCCTTAATGACATGCTCTAATTAACATGCATCTAGACCTAAAGTTAATTAGAGCTAGAACAAGCATAATTAGAACAAGAAGATGATAATTAGACAAGATCAATGCTTCATTAATAAATTGTATCATACTTACAACCATGGCCATAGTTCGTGACGATACAATTAGACCTCTGGATCTAGGTAATTAGAGCACCATGCAAGGGCTCTAATCACCTCTACGGATTAGAGAGGCTCTAATCCATAGCCTAGAAACTCGAACCCTCTACTCTCATCTAGTTGTTGTCCCTCTTCTCTACATCTTGTCGCCTTGATAATGAATTGGATGCCCGACCTCGGGGCCTAGCCTGGCTTTATATAGTCCGGAGATGCCGTGGTAAGAAGGGAAACTCCAACCGACTTAAGGGGTCCTCTGGTCGGCCGACTCGGAGGGTTTTGGTCGGCCGACCAGGACTCCTCCCTCGCCCAATTGTTTCCATCTTTTGCGGGGACATTGCTTGATGCTTAAGAAATATAATTGCGAGGGATCTCGGACTCTTGGGATTCTGGAATCTTCTATATTTTCCGAGAATTGTCAAAATCTTCTGGTTTTGGATAGATATGAAGTGTCTTGACACCTTCCATGTAGATTTCTTCTAGTAGCTTTCCTTCCCAGCGTAGCATATGATGTCTTCAAGAAGTTTCCGATTAGAAAGCCTTGATTACCTCAGAAGATGGGCATAAGTTAACCAAGCCTTCCTTGATCATCATCTTCATAGAATGCTATCTCAGAGGCCTTTTCTCACTCGAGGTAGATTGTGGTGAATTTCGTGAAAAATTGGTCAAAAACCTGCAAAAATGAAGTATAGCAAAATTCCAAGACAATGTTGCAAAATCCACAATAATTGGTGATAAATGTTAGTAAAAGATATAGTTGACGCATAAAAACAGTGAAAAACGACATAAAATGATACAAAATATTCGTTCAAATGTCGTGGCAACAACATCCCCACTCTTAAACCTTGCTCGTCCTCGAGTAAGTCAAGAATCAGCGTCGCCCTACATTAACCTTTTCATACTCTAATCTTAATCAATCAAACTAACAAGCTCTCTCAAAATTTTCGTGTGAGCTAGCAAATTATGAAAGAAAAGATATTCAACTAAGCTTATCTCACAATAAAAGAATTAGCAAGAATTTAAATTTATCAATAACACATCTCCTTATTTTAGCAATATATTTTTGAAAAAAATAATCAAACCCTTAGAGATAAATTTTGCAAAGCCGAAGAAACACACTCAACTCTCCAGTCTCTCAATGTCTAAATGGTATTCAATATATATAAATATAAAAAGGTGGAAGCTTATCTGGAGCTTGGTATGAATCCTAATCAAAACTTGTTTTCAAAATATTGTCAAACCAAGAAAGAAATCTGCTGGTTTTATTGAAACTTGTCAAAAAGGTTATGGAATAAAATAATGTTGAGAGGGAAAGGATGGAACACACACATTTAGAAGAGTGGACATGTGCAAGTATCAATGGATGATCTCAAGGCATAAATGAAGTCCTTGCTATCGGATTGCATATGGTTGGAATATTTTCTGTAGTATATATAAACATGATATCCCTTACTAATACTAAAGAAAAACTATATATATAACTCTTAAAAAAATACTTAGAAGATTATTGAGTGGCATATATATATATATATATATATATATATATATATATATATATATATATATATATATATATATATATATATATATATATATTATATTTTTTTCAGACGACCACTTGGTCTTTTTTTTTCTTTTTTTTAAAGCCTCCTCAAAAATCTCAATACAAAAATCCTTTATATTAAAGATAAAATGTCAGCTCTCCATCCCCACTCTTGAATAATACTCACCCTCGTCCTTGAGTATATATCTCTAAAACAATTAACTTAGAGAATAGAGCTGTCTAATAGAAAGAATAATATTTAATCCCTTAAATACTACAGAAAATAATGGGTTGTGGTAAAAAAGGATAGACAAAAAGATAATCTTGGTTTAAGGATGGATATCCAGCGAAGTTTGTATTCTCTCCAATATAGAGAAACACAATGCATGGATAGAAAGGCTAGCAAAAGAAAAGATACGCGAAATGAATGACCAGCTTCTAAGTCTCGTACCCTAGATCACAATCTTGATCCAACTCATTTAAAAACTAATCTGATAAATCTAAGATTTAAAAATATATGGCTCTAGTAGGAAATGGCTATTGCAAGATAATCTCATAAAGTTGATCATTGCATTTATAAGCAGTAAAAATAAACAAGTAGATGATCACGATAAAGAGTAAACCTTGCAAAAATTAAATCATATGGGTCTTTATGAACAATCATAATTAATCACAAATTTGCTGGCTGGTTCAATTGACCATGCATTATGAGAGCATGCTAAATTTGACTAATCAAAATTAAAGCGGCAACTTTCATCATTTTTTTAAAACAATATTATCATTAATTAATTAAACATAGATCATGGTTGTAGCATTAATCATACTTTAAATCTAAACTAACACACTAAAAACAAGAGAAACACAAAGGGAACACTAAATTGATAGATATAAGAAAATAAATGCAGAATTCAAAATGAAAACAGAAGGTGTTAGAAATATGTTACCGGATATTCCTTCAATTTTCTTGTTATTAAATAATTTTCTGCAAAACAATTCAAGTGCACGTACTTCTCTCGAGGTAACGGTCGAGAGTAGAAGCAATTTACCATAATCTAAAAATATTCCAAATGACTTTTAACTTGTGGCCTAGTTAAACTTAATAAAAGATAAATAAAAAACTAATGGGTGTATGTGAATGCAAGCGTGTAATAATGCAAGAGATAAATATATAAATAAAGATAATGATCGAATCAAGTTCTAAACACCATGTTTACAACTTGATTGCCAAGTCTCTCCATAGCCATAAGGATCAATAAACAAAATTAAAACACCATGTTTTATCAAGGTCATCAACTCTTAACAGCACAAGAAATACAAAGCACATTGCAAAGCTTTATAAACTAATCAAATGAAGTTATAAATAACTAGCAAGGTTAATTAATTTCATCATGATAATCAATAAATTAATCTAAGCACTATGCTTACATAAAAATTGCTAAGAAAAACATTCGACAAATGTTATCATGAACATCAAAGCACACATCATGAAGCTAATTAAACAACCAAGCCAATTATAATGCAAATATGCAACTTTAATCTAAATGCAAAAATGGTGATTTATAAATGAAATTAGTAACATGAAAGGAAGAAACCAAACTGAAAAGAGTTCACACCTAATATTGAACACCATGTTCACTACTAAATTGCCAAAATTTCAAGATAAAACACCATGTTTTAAGCTAAGAAACAAAGTACTCTAATTAGTTTAAAAAACCAAAACATGTTATGTTACCAAAGGTAAGAGATATGATTAGCAAGAAACTTTCAATTAAACTTAATAATGATGGTCTCAAATTAAATCTAAACAGCATGTTTACACTTAATTTACCAAGAAGAAAACTCGGCCGAGAATCAACGTAAAAATAAAGCATCCATTATTAAGTTTTATGAAAATTTCAAAACTAGTAAAACAAGTGTGGAGAAACAAATGATAATGCAAGGTGGAAATAAAATATGAAGTGATATGAAGGTGATTATCTAAAACAGAGGTTAGACTAAGTTAACTAGCCACAAGCTAAAGATTCAAAGGGTGGTGTCATGCTTCCCATTTCTCTATTAAAAGACTCTATGACTCTTTAACACTAAAACAAAAGATTAAACGGGTTGCCTCCTGAAAAGCGTTTAATTTAAAGTCATAGAGCTAGATTTCTTACTTACCTTCGTTGAAGTGAAGCCATGGTCCTTGAAGTAAGAATCCAAAATGTCCATGCAGCTTGATAACTTGATTATGCAGCTTCATCGTGTCTTGATCATAGCATAACTTGTATGCACAATCCTCCGCTTGTGTGTTCATGTGCCAATGTCTTTGAAGCTCCTTGCAACTGAACTTGATCATAAAAATCCCATGTAAGCACTGCCGAAGCTTTATTCATCATTGTTGCCATCATCTTCCTCAAGTAGACATCACAATTGTTGCTGCCACCTCGTTCTTCATTGTAAATCTCATTGGTCTCAAATAGAACATACCTTAAACAATAGATCCATTGGATATCCTTTGAAATTATCTTTTCAACGAGTACTTATGCGTCAAAATCCGATTCTGTATGAAGGAGTTATGCCCTTTTTACTCAACCACTGCGTTCTGTCCAGACATCAATTCAGCTCGCGCAGCCTTCAATGATTTGCACATTACTCCATGTAGAAATCTCCAAATTGAGTGATTCTTATTCTGTTGGAAAGAGAACTTCGTGGGCTTTCCAAATATAAGAAAATATTCTGTCTTTGCCTCTTGAGATCGAGCTCCATGTTGATGACATCTTTAGCTTCTTATTTTCAGCTCTCCGATGTTGACAATCTTTAGCTTTTTGGACTTAGGTCATGGTGGAAATTTGTCTGAGTCCACCATTGTTGATCTTGAAGCTTCATGGGCTTGATTTTTGTGTTCTCCATTCAGTCCACTCACTCTTAAATTTGAAACTCAATCGGACTTTTGCAAATTCTGATGATTGTCTCAAATCCTTGTCAAATCCTTCCATCAATCATTACGAATTTGTCCTGTACTCTTTCACCTCATTGATCTCATTGTTTCGAATGAAGTGTGAATTTTTCTGTATGGTTAGCTCATAGTGCACACATATATATAATATAATAACATCATGGCATTGATTAGAGATAAATGTAGAGTCACATGGTTGATTGGGGTTTAAACAAACATTTGATTCAAAAATAAAGACAACTATAATTCAAATTCAAACTACTTAGCAAAATACTAAGGCATATATAATTTATAGATTATCTTGATTCATAAAATAAAAAATGGGATAAACAAGATGATGGGTTTCTAATGATTTTGGCCAAATTTGAGAGATGATTTTTGAAAGAAATAAAATAAAATTAGGCTTAGATAAAATTCTAACAAAGGAATTTTTTTAGAGAGACCAAACGTTTTGAAATTTCAAATTTTCAAAGATAATATTATGCACATATAATAAATCATGAAAAACATACACATGTTCGTGTTTAAAATTTCAAAAGCAATTTGCACAAAAATTAAACCTGGATCGAACCACCGGGGGGGTTCCAGTGGTCAGTGCCCTCTACTTTTACACAAACCTTGACTCTCAAAATTTTTTTATATCGAACCTTAAACCTGAGAATCGTTCAACTAGCAAACCTTAACCATATCTAAGCATGAGTAGATTCAATCAACTAATTAAAGTAAAAAGATCTACTAAAAGAACATGAAAACGCGCAAACCCTGATCAGAGAACAAGTTGGCATTAAGCATTGCAAAGCTATGAATCAAGAAGCCTGTCTAAAGACAAACTTTTTTAATTGATTCTCATGGTATGGATTAAGGGAACAAAGGTTTCAAAAAAAACAAACAAACAAAACATAAGTAGGGATATGATCACAATCAAATAACTAACATTTTAATGATTATTATGAAACATTGCTCTAATCAAACATAGGTAAACTTTAATTATACTTATGATTAAAATGAGAATTACCTTAATCCTGAAGAAGTGAGGTTCAAATCTCATAATTGACTGCATGGTGGCTTCATCTTCTTTCTTGGAATACCATGACTGCATGTACCATCAAGTGTTGGAGAGGAAAAATTTTGTCTTTCTCGAAATTCAGCTTCCCTTGTTCTGCACCTTGTAGTAATTCGACCATAACTTCCTCATCCTAAGTCCAAATAATGTAAATTCAGACTCTATCTAATAGAGCTCGAAAAGATCTACAACTTTGGTATTCGTACTGTCTTCATTTGAAGTCATTAAGGTCTTCGAATTAGGCCTACAAGGTGTTGCTGTCCTGAATTCCGAGGGTATTTCGAGATTTGGTTGAAGCTTGAATTGGTTTTGAAATAAACCTTCCGTATCTTCATCTTCCTCGTAACTCAAGCAATCCTTAGCTTCCCAAACCTTTCTGACTAATCATCTTTGCCTCCATCATCTGTAGATTAGAACAAACAAGCTCCAAATAACATTAGTCTTAAAAACTAATTGACACAGCAGACATACATTTTCACCATAGTTACTTTTTCGTGATAGCTGTAGAAAAACTCAATAACGGATCATAGGTCACTAACAGCGTTAGCACCTACCATTAAAGAGGTAGTTGGAAAAGATATATATTTCTTTATTGGATTGAGATCTATTTTTCCTGTAACGTTTGTCAAAGAAATATATATATATATATATGAGAAACTATATTCTAATAGAGTTTATAAAAGATTAAACTAATAAAAAAGCTAAATTTATTCTTAACAAAAACTATCTAATTATAAAATTAAATGCACGAAAGTAAATAAAATAAAATTAAAAGCACGAAACTAAAAATAAAAGGCCAAATTAAATATATAAAAAACTCACGTTAATTAGGACTCGATTAATTAGTTCCTCGGCAACGGCGCCATAAAAGCTTGTTGACGGCACTTAAGCACGGCAAACCTTATACTGCAAGCGACAGTATCCTGTGTAGTTTTTTCCAAAGATGAGCATCATGGGTTTTGTCAATCCAGGAAACGAACTAATTGAGAAGTAATTAACAAGAATTCAGAGTAAAACTAGGGTTTAGTGGTCGTCTAAACTGTATCAAATCTATCTCTAATATAGCCCTAAACTATATCTAATCTACGTCTAAACTATATTAACACTATAAGATAAGCAATTAGAACAGAACTAGAACACTAATTAAATGGTATTAACTAGAGTCTAATCAAGCCCTAATTGGATCCAAGACATGCATGATTGGGTGCCACAACAAGATTAGAGTAGCGAGATAACTAGTAGCTCAAGGAAGAAATAAGCATGATCAAGCATAAATTCATAGCATGATTAAATCAAGATCAATCAACCTAACCCCTAGATCGGTTTAACTTTTCCCCAAGCTCCACTGTCACTGGTAACCAAGTAATCGACGAGAAATTTTCAGCAGGCACATGATTAGAGAACTAGCTTCTAATTAGTTTGTAAGGTCTAATAACATAATTAGCACAACTAGAACATCTAATCACCATGATCAAAAGAACTAGATGTACAACTATATCATTAGTAAGCTAGATCAATGATCAAGAACGCTAGAAGAATATAACCCTTAATGATATGCTCTAATTAACATGCATCTAGACCTAAAGTTAATTAGAGGTAGAACAAGCATAATTAGAACAAGAAGATGATAATTAGACAAGATCAATGCTTCATTAATAAATTGTATCATACTTACAACCATGGCCATAGTTCTTGACGATACAATTAGACCTCTGCATCTAGGTAATTAAAGCACCATGCAAGGGCTCTAATCACCTCTACGGATTAGAGAGGCTCTAATCCATAGCCTAGAAACTCGACCCTCTACTTTCCTCTAGTTGTTGTCCCTCTTCTCTACATCTTGTCGCCTTGATAATGAATTTGATGCGCGACCTCGGGGCCTAGCCTGGCTTTATATAGTCCGGAGATGCCGTGGTAAAAAGAGAAACTCCAGCCGACTTAAGGAGTCCTCTGGTCGGCCGACTCGGAGGGTTCTGGTCAGCCGACCAGGACTCCTCCCTCGTCCAATTGTTTCCATCTTTTGCGGGGACGTTGCTTGATGGTTGAGAAATATAATTGCGAGGGATCTCGGACTCTTTGGATTCTGGAATCTTCTATATTTTCCGAGAATTGTCAAAATCTTCTGGTTTTGGATAGATATGAAGTGTCTTGACACCTTCCATGTAGATTTCTTCTAGTAGCTTCCTTTCCCAGCGTAGCATATGATGTCTTCAAGAAGTTTGCGATTAGAAAGCCTTGATTAACTCAGAGGATGGGCATAAGTTAACCAAGCCTTCCTTGATCATCATCTTCATAGAATGACATCTCAGAGACCTTTTCTCACTCGAGGTAGATTGTGGTGAATTTCGCGAAAAATTGGTCAAAAACCTGCAAAAATGAAGTATAGCAAAATTCCAAGACTACTGTTGCAAAATCCACAATAATCGGTGATAAATGTTAGTAAAAGATATAGTTGACGCATAAAAACAGTGAAAAACCACATAAAATGATACAAAATGTTCGTTCAAATGTCGCGTCAACAAACTCTTGCCCCTCAAACACTTAGAAATAGTTGCATTTCTCATGCTCTATATAATTTTGATTTTTCAAGCATAGAAACAACAAATCTAAGAAATTAGCGATTAAGATCCAAGGAAATGTATGAGTCTTTTTTCGGGGAACTAGAGACTAAAAGCTCTTGTCCCGCGGGAACTTGACTCAATAGGCATGAAGAACAATGTCAAACCTTTAATTGCTTCTCTTTTCATGATTTGAGATGCTTGCGATCAACTCGACATCCGGCAAAGTTCGAATCTGAATAGCCCAAGAGATGACTAGCGCCCTTGGGTTACCACAATCCTATGCTAGGGGGGTGCTTGAGATACCAAAGAATCCTTTTCACCATGGAAAGGTGGGATTCCTTGGGATCGGCATGGAAACAAGCACACACTAAATATGATATCCGGCCTAGAAGCACATAAATAGAACAATGAACATATCATGGACCGGTAGAGTGTTTGGTCCACCTTGATGCCACTTTTGTCAAGGTCGAGATGTCCGTTGGTAGGCATGGGGGTGTTGATCGGCTTGCAATCATCCATCTTGAATCACTTGAGTAGATCTTTGGTGTACTTTTCTTGATAGACGAATGTCCCTTCCCTCAATTGCTTGATTTGAAACACAAGGAAGAAGGTGAGCTTGCAAAACTCTTCATTTGTTGAGCCAAAAATGATATCATTGACATATACTTGACAAATGAAACGATCATCATCCATCTTCTTGGTGAACAAGGTGGTGTCAACTCAGCCGATCTTGAACCCTTTTTCTGTTAGGAAGTCCCTAAGCCTCTCATACCAAGTTCTTGGTGTTTGCTTTAATCCATAAAGCTCTTTGGACAACCTATACACATGATTGGGATTGCTTGGGTCTTCAAATCCGGGTGGTTGCTCAACATAGACTAGATCATTGATGTATCCATTGAGAAATGCACTCTTCACATCCATTTGATATAGCTTCATGTCATGGTGAGATGCATAAGCTAGTAGGAACTGAATATCCTTTAATCTAGCAACCGGTGCAAAGGTCTCTCCAAAATCAATTCCTTCAACTTGAAAGTACCTGTGATGCCCCCGGCATCTCAAAAGCCTTGATACGCGATTAGATTAGTGTTAATCAAGGATTTGGACTTAATCATGCTTTGAGAAGAATAATAACTAGGACAGTAAACCACTAAGTCAAAAATTTTCCAGTTGAATATGCAAAACTTTGCGTTGCTTGGTTGAGTAGTTAAACATTTATACATTTTCATGCAAGGCATCAAATATAAAAGTCTTAGTTCAAGATGTTGCCTTCAAATATGCTATTTTGACCATTTTCAAAATCAGGTGTTAGGGGCTCAAAAGTTCAAACCAAACCAAGTCATACTACACTTAGGATTTCTGCTGAGTCTAGGGTTGACACTTTTTCCAAATTTCATTGTGAAATTACTTTCAATTTCACTATACAACTTCAAAATCTTCCTTTCATTGAAATGCAATTAAACTTATCACCTTTCAAATGCATCTGACTTTAAAATGATTGGACTTTGTTTGATGCTTCAAAAGTTAGAAACAAGAAATACTCTACATGGAGTAAACCTGCATTTTGACCAAACCTCTGAACACATCTGTGTTTGTATTTCAAATCTATTGTGATTTAAGCTAAACTTTCTATACCAAAATTGTGTACAATTTCATGAGGAATAACTTTGGTATTTTGAGTGGTGACATTCATAAAGGTTTGAAGGGTGTTTTAGGTCTTTTTCTGACAGCACATGAATCTGCCCCAAACTTGGGCTGCCTAGTAAATTCAAATGTTTGTGAAACAAAATCATTTTCATGCAAAACTTTGTATATGAAAGTTGTAGGAAATGAAATTGTGAACAACATTGGTATATAAAAGTTTTCATGAAAATGCACCCAAATATGACTTTTCGAATTTTGAAGCTGCCTCACTCAGCTTGGTCAAACCAGGGATAGCAAGTTAAATTCAAATTTTCTCCTCAAACTTAAATAGAAGATGATATCAAAGTTTATATCAAAGTTGTAGAGTGTCAAATTTAGAACGTTTCTTGTATTCCATGTTTTCCATAAATCGGCCTCTAAGTGGTTCAAAAATAATGCATTTCAAACAGGTATCCGGCTGGTCAAGTTCCATTTTTTCTATTTTCGTGATTTTCCTTTTCCCTTGAGTCTATGACGCGCGGGCCCCTCACGTCGGATTTATGCCAGCGTCGGGTGTCGACATCCCGCTGTGGGTCCTGCAACCAGTGCCACCGCGCACCCGTTCCACGCGCTCCGGTTCATTTTCCCTCGCCCGGTCCCACTTGTCGGTCACCCTTGGTCCACGGACTAGTCCACGCATCGCGCCCCCTCCTTCTCTCCCACTCCAGCGCGCCCACGTGGCGGGCATGGCCTGCCCGAGGCCGCCATGGCGCCGGACGCCGACCGCGCCTCCCTCTCCTTGGCCTCTACTTCCTTTGGGTGGGAGGAAGCTCGACTCCGCACCGCACCCACCAGCAAGTTCCTGCCCTCTCCCTGCCTCGCCTTGCCCGAGACCCCGCAGCGCCGCCGCCCGCCATTGGAGCTCGCCCCAAGCTCGCAGCACCATCTCCTCGGCCCGCCTCTCCTCCGTCCCCAACACGCCCTGGCTTTGCCTCCCCGCGCCGCGTTCCACCCCCACCAGAACCGCTGCCTGTCTCCTCTACGCGCGGCCGCCCAGACGCGCCCCGCGCCCTCGACCTCGCCGTGGGTTCACAACGCCGTGGATGGCCTCCTTCGGCTCGTTCCCACGGCTCCGCTCCCTACCATCAGGTTCCTCGTCACCACGCGTAGCTCAGGCACCCCTCACCGCCCTCGATCCACTTCCCCTCTGGCCGGAATCGCCCCGCGCCGCCCCGAGCGCCGTGCACCACCACCGCCCGGTTCACCGGCGTTCCCCGCTTGCTCCGGGATCCTCTCGCGACACCGCCTTGGGGGAAAGAAGCCCTATGACCAGGAACACCCTCTCGGAGTGGCTCAGCTCCAAGTCCCCGCCCCACAGCCGCCGGAGCAGCCCGTACCGCCACCCCCTGCGCGCGGCGCGTCCCCCTCGCCCAAGGTTGAAGAAGGCCTGGACTTTTTTAGATCCAGTCTTCGAAGTTTCTGGTATTTACGTTTCAGTCCTGAGCGCTATTCTATGAGTCTTGGTTATTTCACAAGTTACCCCTGCAGTTTAGAGTTAATAACAAAAAGGTTCCTAGATATGTGGTTTTTCATTTAAATGATTATTAATTCGGCTGAAACTTTAGAAATTCGTAGTAAATCAAATAAAAATCAGAAAAATACAAACCTTGTTGCATTATACTCCTCTTAAGTAGATCTACATAATAGGTATGATGGTTAGGTGGGAAATGATGATCTTACCCCTGATTTTGTGCATGCTTGTTAAAAGTGAATAAATGATAAATGTAGAGTAAACAACCTCCAAAAATCATGAAACTTGGACTATGTACTATCTATGTCATGTATTATGCATTAGTATTTTTGGTAGCCCTAGTTTTATTGGTGAAATGATAGGTCTACCCCTAGGGTCCACTTTTAGATATTTATTGAATGAGAAAATGCATGCTATATGGAATGTGCTCAAATAAATCCATAGTAGTTTTGTTATGCTCATTTACTCCATTATAGACTAGAAATAATGTTCCATGTGTTTTGGTTCCTGATTGCTATGTATTTTGAAAATGACAAAAGCTACGGTGATTTAAATAACAAAATAGAAAAGTGACACGTAGTTTGCTCCAAAAATTACACCAAAATTCTAGTAGCTATGTTGCTGTGTATGTATGCTTGTGTAAATTTTTCATGAATTTTGGTTTTCGTTACTTAGAGGGTCCTTTAATAGTCATATTAATAAGCTTAAAATTGAGGAAAATAAAAATGGGATGTCAGCGGGCATGCGTGCTGATCTATGATTTATCCTATCTAATATACTTGATATGTACGAACTTATATATAGATGAGCCTCACAACCTATGCGCGTATGTTGTGGGCAAAACCATAATGCAACTAATACTAAACAAATAATAAAGATTTGTCTTTATACTATCTTTCGGTCACTAAACCTTAAATCCCAAAGCAATACGATTGTCACTAGTGCTGAGGGAAATTATTCAAAACCAGTAGTTCATTACATATCTAAATATAGGCTTGTTCTATATTTTGCTTGTATGCCACGTGATAGGAGAAATAGTACCTTTTGATGCTTGATCATACACTTGATATGCTTAACTTGATGAACGAAAGTAAACACCACCACACATATCTTAGTAATTTAAACAACTATCGCTCGCTTTTATCGGATCACACCATTATCATGCGGTCAATATGATCAGTAGCTTGTATATGTGTAATTTTGCGATTATGTGCTTGCTCTGTGTACTTCCTGTTTAAATAGTTTATCAATCACCTTTCTGTCTTCCATACAGTGATTGTTCATATGTGTGTTTGTTATTCATGCATTCCATTTCCTGCATCATGCATATCATTCATATAGCAACGCTTATTGCAGATACGTGATTGATACGCAACTGCGTGGAGCTACATCAAACAACGGTGGTACAGAAGACCAACTAAGACCCAAATACCACCTGGGGGCCCCTAAAGTGATATTTGGAAGGAGGAGTTGTCCAAGTGATCAAGGGGTTGCCTGGAGCAAAGCCTCACAACCCGGTCAACTAACATAATTTAGTTTGTTAGTTTTGATAAAAATAAGCAAAGGTAGGCAGGACCATGAATTTCTCAGCTAATATTATCTTGAGATGATGATTACGCATCCGCATTAGGAGTTGATTGAAAACCTTTGCATTAGATTCCTTGGCCGCCCTGGCCCTAGCACCTATATATAGAGTTCGTAGGACGAGTTGCCTGGGCTTTGCTAGGTACGAGTAGATACGAGTGAATGGAGTCACTCGTCGCGTAAGTGGTTTAAAAAATCACGAAAACTTTTACTATTGAGAAAGTAATATTATCCTCGAGATTTAAAAGGAGACCGGACGGAGAATAATTTTATTTTGGGGTGTGTGTTGTTGTACTATTTGGCTCCGCCCGAGTCGCATAAGGCCCGTCCGCTGTTTGACTGCTGTTCGGTATAACATTGCTAGAGTGCTTATCCGGGATATGGGACCGGAAAAGTCTTTCCTGTGCTCGTCCAAAGCATAGAGACATGTTCCTACCCGCTGGTTGAGAGGAAGGTGGCCTGGGGGAGCTTCGTACTCATGGCGGGGAGACCGAGATGTCTGCAGGCTCACCATGGGGGCACAACCCGGGGGCTAGGCGGGAGTGAATCGAACTTGGGATGAGACAGGTTAAGATTGGGGCTATACGTGGGAACGCGATGGCTAGCAAGCATATACCCCTGGCATGATAGTTATTCCCGGGAATTAAAATCGATTCGAATCGATGATGCCCACCAGGTGTGGGAATGCTGATAATGCACACAGGGCAACGTAGTAACTATTTGAATATATTATATCTATTTCACATGTTTTCAAATACTACATGATTGTACTACTGTGTTGTTTACATTTCTTCAAATTATTATTATTATGAAGTTATATGCAAATAATAAGACTTGCTAATTTATGACATTACACCTCTGATTAAAATCAATGGCTAAGGATCCACATGTTAGTGAGCAAGCTTTGCGTCAGCCGTAAGCCACTCCATTAAGTCCTACTGAGTAATTAGTACTCAGGGTTTGCCCCCACCTTTTGAGTACAGGTACCGATGACATTTGGACAAGTGCTTGGAGAGGGATAGTACCGGTGGGCTCGGTGCTGCTCGACTCAATTATCATTGCATGAAGACTACTAAAGTATTTCATTTCCGCCGCGAAATGTTTTTGAAATCGTTTCCGCTACCTGATTCGAATTTGCCTTTCGTAAGGCATTATGTTGAAACTTGTATTTTATTTCAAACCGGTTTGTAAGGTAAATATACTTATACTCTATTTCAACTGCTTGCGACGATGTAACTGTTGTGGCTCCATCGAGGGCTGGATGTATATGATGTCGGTTCCTCTGGGATTTGGTAATATCGAGAGCCGAATGACTCTCGACAGACGACCGGGTTTAGTTTGGTCTAAGTGCACTGCTAGTCAGAGGTGGTAGGTGTGCTTAGCCCGGATTAAATCGGCGGTTCCGCCACAGTACCCATTTGCCACTAATCTTGCCTTGTTTCTCAGAATGTTGCCTTCATTATCTTGCTTGTTGTGAAACACCCACTTTGTTCCAATAACTCTAGCACCCTTGGGTCTTGCTTCAAGTGTCTAAACTTGGTTTCTTGTAAAGTTGTTGGGCACTTAATGCATGGCATTCACCCAATCTGGATCACTCAAAGCTTGATCAACACTTGTAGGCTCAATGCTAGAGACAAATGAGTATACTTCACAAAATGCAGATTGATTGCGAGACCTTGTTGTTTCTCCTTTTGATGCACTGCTAATGATGAGATTTTGCAGGTGTGCACTTGAGTTGACTTCTTCTTTGAGGTGCCACTTGAGGTGCTTGAATCGATGCATCAACATCATGAGCTTGCTCTTGTGGTACATAAACATCTTCATTTGGAAGTAATTGATTTTGTTTACTACCCACTTGAGGTGCCATGAAGAAGGAATCCCACTTGAGGTGCCATGGAGAAGGATGGTTGATCAACAATTTGCACTTCATTTTCATCCTCATTAGGCTTGATGTCACCGATTGGCATATTCTTCAAAGCCTCTACAAGTGGTTCCTCATCTGCATCCACAACATCAACATGTGCTCCTTGAGATCCATGAGATTCATATCTCTTCAACCATGCCGGTGGCATTGTTGAATACGCAGTATACTTTGGACTTTGATGAGTAACCAAGTAAGAAACCAATATCACAACGCTTTTGGAGCTTACCCAAGTGTTGGCTCTTCTTGTATATATAACATTTGCAACCAAACACCCAGAAATATGAGATATTGGGTTTTCTCCCATTGAGCAATTCATATGGAGTCTTGTCAAGGAGACGATGAGGAAATAACAGGTTAGAAGCATAGCAAGCGGTGTTTACAGATTTGGCCCAAAACTTTTCATTTGTTCCATACTCATCAAGGATTGATCTTGCAAGAATGGTAAGGGTGTGGTTCTTCCTCTCCACTACACCATTACGTTGGGGAGTGTAGGTAGCAGATAACTCATGATTGATGCCAACTTGATCACAGTATTCTTCAATGTTGGTGTTGTCAAACTCTCTTCCATTGTCACTTCTAATCTTAATAATTGAAGTGTTGAATTCAATTTGAGCTCTCTTGGCAAACTTTCTAAAGACATGTGCTGCTTTGGTTTTGTCCTCAAGAAAGTCTACTCATGTGTATCTTGAGAAATCATCCACAATCACAAAACCATAGTTGTTGTCACCAATACTTGTGTATGTTGTAGGACCAAAAAGATTCGTGTGAAGTAGATCTAGTGGCCTTGAAGTGGACATGAATATCTTGCTCGGATTAGTATTTCCAACTTGTTTGTTGTCTTAACAAGCACTACACAATTTGTCCTTCTCAAATGTTATATCCTTCAAACCACAGGCCAAGTCTTTCTTCATCACTTTCTTGAGTGGGCTTATCCCCACATGAGCAAATCTTCTATGCCACAACCAACCCTTTGAAGTCATGGAGAACAAACATACTTGCAAAGTTATTGTGCTGACATCCCTTGAAGATCTCACCACCACCATCAATCTTGCTCACAATCACTTCACTTGGCTTGAATAGGCATTGAAAATCCAAATCACATAATTGGCCAACAGACAAGATGTTGAAGTTTAATGAATCAACTAGAAGTACATTTGAGATTGAATATTCACTGGATATCTCAATCTTGCCCAAACCTTCAACTTTGCCCTTTGAATTATCACCAAAAAGTAATCTTGTCAAAGCACTCCACATTTTCACTAAGTG
Source organism: Paspalum vaginatum (assembly GCA_030272315.1). Classification (NCBI taxonomy): domain Eukaryota; kingdom Viridiplantae; phylum Streptophyta; class Magnoliopsida; order Poales; family Poaceae; genus Paspalum; species Paspalum vaginatum. Next base: position 13,460,419 of record CM059021.1, on the reverse strand, counting down.
AGGTGAACATCCGGGAATCACCGGTCATATGTTGTGTGCATCCACTATCCATCACCTAATATGATACATTGGTCTTGTAGTTCACCTACACACAAACAAACTAAGCTTGAGACTTGGGCACCCACGTCAGAATAGGTGCAACTTTGGGCTTAGGTGGCCATTTCTCATTTGGTGAAGTTGACAACTTAGGAATTAGTGACTTTGGTACCCACAACTTGTTTGTCCTAGACTCATCCTTCCTTCCCATGAAGTGAGCCTTAACTTTTCCACTTGAGTTTCTCTTGAGCACATAATGAGCATTGAAGACAAAGACTCTCAAGTGTTTTGGAAGTGGTGCCTTGGGTGGTGCATTGCACTCAAAAGCAAAGTGATCCTCGGTCAATCAATCAATGCACCACTTTGGCTTCTCAATCTTGATCATGGGTGCAGGTTTGCAATTGTCCTTGATGGGTGGATAGTCAAGACCATTCTTGTCAAATTGCACGACCTTGCATGCTAGCATTTCACCAAATCTCATTTCTCCTTTGAGAAGAGTGCTATAGCTGAATGACATGCTCTTCATGTCTTTCTTGAGTTTGTCATTCTTATATTTGAGTTTAATGAGAACATTTGCATCTTCCTTTTGCACACTCTTGTTCTTGCATTTTGCACAATACTTGAGATCTTTGAGTGCATTGCGAGATTCACTCAACTTGCCCTTGAGTTGCTTTAATTCAATCACAAGCCTCTCATGTTCACTCTTGGGCACACATGTCTTCTCACAAGACTTGATGTCATTGGGAGGTTCATCAACCTTGTAAATTGATTGAATAGATTGAAGATTGAGCTCCAACTCCTTTCTTGCTTCATCAACCTCAACACAATGAAGTTGCAAAGGAATGCCCCTTCCCTTTGTATGTGTATGAGTGATGCCTGATCGCAAAGGTGTGAAATGGAGGGAGGGGCAGCCCTTTGTATAGAGGCCAGCTAAAAACTAGCCGTTACTATATGAAATCATTTTTCTGCAAAATCATGGAACCGTCGGGTGCTCAGTCACCGGACGATCGGGTGCATTGTGTTTTTAAATCCCCATTTTTCCCGCCTTGTGTTGAAGATCACCGAATGGTCCGGTGGTGATGCACCGGACTGTCCGGTGCGTTGAAATGCACAACAATGCCCGTGGACGAACCTGTAGTCCAGAACATCTAGTGAGATCACCGGACAGTCCGGTGGCTGACCACCGGACGGTCCGGTACATTAAAGACGCCCAAAGATGTGCTGAATAAAAAACGTTCGGTGAAGGCACTGGACAGTCCGATGGTGGACCAACGGATAGTTTGGTGCGCACAAAGGGCATTGACCATGACACTAAGGACAACAACAAGATTAACACGCACCAGACGGTCCGGTGCTTAAGTACCTGATGGTCCGATGCATATAAAAACTTGGTTTGCCAGCGTTGTTTTGACCGAAGTTAAACGAAAGATTTCGAGGGTTTATCTTTTTGATTCAAGCGAAAGAGGTGATTGTGTTTTAGCACATTGTAGAGCGTTTGAACTTTAGGACTAAGATGCACTTGAAATTGAGAATAACTTTGAGTTCGATGCATCGCACTACTCACCTCGACCCTCTTGATAGTACTACTTATCTAGAAACTAGGAAATGAATCTCCAAGTGTCATTCTTTCTACTTTATGGCCCTTAGAGCTATCGATCCTTGACCTTTTCACTAGGTAGCCTAATCCACCTGCCGTCCTTCATGAAATTTGAGTTGAGGGGTCTCTTTTGGTCAACTAATGAGCACGATCTTAATTATTATCCCTTCATGTCATGAATTCATTAGCAACATAATAAAGTTGTTATTAATCACCGAAACCATTATCTTTAAGGGTAATGTTTCTCACAGTTAGCTTAATTGTTTAACACTACCGGATGTTAGCACATATTTTGAGCCAAAATCAAGGCATGATACGCTGACTACATGTGCTGTTTGGTTGAAGCAGCTTGAGCGCTGCATAGATGATATGCCAAGGTTTGCACTTCGTAGTAGTGCTTCGGGCAGGCGAGGGGATGATGATTGGATCAGACATGTTAATGATATACAATTTGAGTGATAGCTCGGCAATGTTGGTCGACGGAGCTAAATTCACAAAGTTACTCTCCCTGTTTTTACTATTACCAGGTCATTTTAGTTCTGCGCTAAGTTAATCTCTCCAACTTCAATAGAGTTTTTCATCTACATTATTAAATAAATGTGGTATCAATACATATCTCATAGTGGATTAAATAAACTAGCAGTAGTTTTTAATGCTTTAGATGTGCGTGTACAATTAAATAAATTTGATTTAATATGTTAGATTAGAGAGTACTACTATACTATATAAGCTTAGACTAAGTGCAACAGATCGCTTATATATGATCGTGTATAGTATGAAAATAACATTGTAGCTACATTGCAGACATAATAGAGTTTGAATATAGACCATGTTAAATACGATCGGCTAGACTCAGCCTTGACAGGGTGAGGACTTGGCAAATGATTTACTGGTATGCGACGTAAATATGTATCTACTCTGATGCAGCTTGTTCACTTGAAATGTGCCTTTCAGTCCAAGTTCAGCAGAACGTCTATATAACATGTATAATAAAAAAATGATACTAATGTTACATGGTAGAGACATAATAGAGTTTGAATATAGACCATGTTAAATACGATCGGCTAGACTCAGTCTTGATGGGGTGAGGACTTGGCAAATGATTTACTGGTATGCGACGTAAATATGTATCTACTCTGATGCAGTTTGTTCACTTGAAATGTGCCTTTCAGTCCGAGTTCAGCAGAACGACTGTATAACCATGTATAATAAAAAAATGATACTAATGTTACACTATAGATACGATTAAATTTAAATATAGATAATACGATGAATTTAGCCTCCATATTGGAAGACGGGAAAACGCCTGCTGTGTCTGTGAATGGACCCACCGTGTCACCTACCGCACGGCTGGGTGCCACCATCCGGGACGCACGAAACGTCGAGCGCTGTCGCCTCGCGTCACGATGGCCTCGTCCCTCCGCCATTTCGCCGGCCCCGGCACAATCCCGGCCGCCGCCACGGCGTCCGGCACCACCTGCCTTCTACGCCGCCATACCCCTAATTTCTGCACCTTCGCGGCGCTCCGTCCGATCAGACCGCCTCCCGCCGCCGCGGCAAAGCCCCGCGCGTCTCCGCCTCCGGTCGAGGAGCACCAGCGCCAGCCATCGGCGGCGCCGCTGCGGGTGGGGATCGTCGGCTTCGGTAACTTCGGACAGTTCATCGCAGGCGGCGTGCAGCGGCAGGGCCACGCCGTGCTGGCGGCCTCCAGATCCGACTACTCTGACTACTGCGCCCAGCACGGGATTCGCTTCTTCAGGAGCGTGGACGCGCTGTGCGAGGAGCAGCCGGACGTCCTGCTCATCTGCAGCTCCATCCTCTCCACGGAGAGCGTCGTCCGCGCCATCCCCTTCCACAAGCTTCGCCCCGACACCATCGTCGCCGACGTGCTCTCCGTCAAGCAGTTCCCCCGCAACCTTCTCCTCGAGGTAACCATATCGTCAGTACGGCAGCAATCAACGTAGAGCCAGCAATCACATAATTAGCTACATTTTTCAGCACCTACCCGACCAAGTTACCTGTACAACAGAGACTAAATCAAACCAAACCAAACTGTTGGGAGCTGTGCTGATGTTCGTGGCACGCTTTGATAGGCGGAGAATACTATGCCTATTACCCTGGTCCAGAATTCGCAGCTTAATTTTGTGCTGGATTTATTGGTAATGACGAAGACGTTGTACTTACAAGGACCGGTACATTGCCATGGCAAATTCAGAATTACTGTTTTGGTCTTGCATTGTCAATTTGTCAGATTCTTCCACCGGGGTTTGGGATCATTTGCACGCACCCAATGTTCGGGCCAGAGAGCGGTAAACACGGATGGGGCAACCTTCCCTTCGTCTACGACAAGGTCCGTATCGCTGAGGGTGGACAGGTGGCTAAGTGCGACCAGTTCTTGAGTATCTTTGAACAAGAGGTAATTCTATCCGAGCCATCAGCAATGGTCTCTTTGCTATTCATAATGGAGAATGGAAAATCGGTGGAGTAATTTTGGGTTAGGAGTTGTGACTGGCTTCAGCTGCTGAACATGAAGTTTTTGTTTCCTTTCGGTCTAAATGATGCTTATAGGGATGTAGGATGGTCGAGATGTCATGTGCAGAGCATGATCAGTACGCCGCAGGAAGTCAGTTCATCACACACACAATTGGGAGGTCAGCATCATTACATATCTGAAATGATTCTGTAGCTATTACTCTAAATGTCTCCTATATATATGTTTAACTTGATGCTAAGTTGCTAACGGGCTGAAATTGTTTGGTGCAGGGTTTTGTCACAACTGAACCTGAAGTCAACCCCAATCAACACTAAGGGTTATGAGACCTTGCTGCAGCTTGTAAGTGGTGACTTACATGTTCTTGTCCATTCTTGATTGTTGTGACTAAACTGATCCTAGTTGCGACCTTATTTGGTTACGAACCTTGCAGACCAGGAACACTGTAAGTGACAGTTTCGATCTATACTACGGGCTCTTCATGTACAATATCAATGCAACAGAGCAGGCAAGTGCTATCCAGTCTCCAAATGGTGTACCATCCCTTAATTATGCATTAATTACTAAAACTATTTATGGTTACCCTGTGGTTCAGTGATGACCGTAGAACATGTACATAATTTTTTCCAATAGTATATATGATGACCAGTAAAGCTCAAACATCATGCCAATTTTTTCAAGCAGCTCCACAACCTTGAGAAGGCATTTCAGAAAGTGAGACAGATGTTATATGATAGGCTCCACGACTTAATACGAAAGCAAATTATGGAGAGGGCTCCATTGTTGGCAACCTCTTCTAGAAAATTGTCAGATGACAGACTCGATTCTTCTAAAATATCTCTCAAATTGTCAACTGCAGAAGAGAAGACGCATGTATTCCTCGATGCTACTGTAACCCCTCCTCTTATGATTCAACCGGTTGCTTCTAGTCCAGGGAACTTCTAAATCTGAGCATCTATATAATTAATATTTGTTGTAAAATTTGTATTTGTGCAATTATGATAGTTGTTTAGTATCCACGGAAGGATAATTACTGCCATTGTTTGTCATATTCCCCTTTTAGGTTGCCTTCATGCTAATATAAAGGCTTATTGCTGTTTTTGGATATATTGCATGTCACAACTTTTCACATAAATAGTTTCTTTTAGAACTTTTATGAGTTTTTTTGGTACTCATCTGATTTCCATCATTATATGATATGTAATATGGGTATTACATAGTAAAATGTCTCTTTCTAGGCTCGTTTTTTTATAAATTTATAGTTATAATATATTTATTTTCCAATGAACTAAACTTTTAGAAATCATTACTGTGTTAGGGCCGACAACAAAACATTGTTTTTATACTAGTGTAGAAAGTGAATGTTGAGGCGTTGGCACCTTTAGTTGTCAACATGATTATAAAAATTATAAAAGTGGTTATAATTAAGATTCATTTTGATACAAGGCGTAAAGATTCTTCCAGACATTGCAATTGTTGAGCTTAATTGAATCCTGTTCGGTGTTATCATGATTCCTATATATGTGTTGCATTTGCGATGGTGTTATTTTAGTTTCCTCTCCAAATAGTCTGTTAGATCTGCTTTTACTTTCATGGTTCATGTATCCACAGAGTTTGCAATAAATAAATATGTATGACAAGTATGTATATGGTGACGATGACGTGGTTGTGCTGGGGCCTTTGGACTGTGGAGGTGGAGGTCGACAGCGGAGTGACACATGTCGAAGCCGGAATGTTTTGTTGGTTTGCTACCTCAAAACCAATGAGATGGAACGGTTTGGTGGTTTGGGCCTTAAAACCATTGGATGAGGATGCGGTTTTGTGGGCCTGACCTTGAAGGATCCAAGGGGACTGGCCTTTGAACATGAGCCTGGCATCGGGATAGTTTGGTAGTTTTCTTCGAAACTATCACCAATTTCGGGTTCACAGACCCCCTCCCCCCAAAAAACACCCAAAAAAGAAACTACGGGCAAGTTTCTTTTCCACTTCACAATCGTGGGAGCCACGTAGGTCAAGGACTTCAGTGTGGTCGTCTGATCGAGTTATATGTACATTTTTAGTTCAGCCCCTGGGCATTCTAGTTAAGAGACAGTTTTAGGGGTCTTAGTGTAAAAATGTAATGTATTAAGGATAAGCTATAAATAGAAGAGAGCAACTCATTACAAGCTTTCTCTCCCATTTGGAAAACTCTAGCCTAGGTCTAAAACTACAGCCAAGTTCTTAATTGCGTGGAGAGCCCTAGATCCTAGGTTTGGGAGTGCCAGAGGGTCTACTTCTTCACTTGTAAGAGGGTGGATGATGGGTGGTAGGATGTAGAACTTCCTTGTACTTGACATTCAGAGTTAATCCAAGTGCTCTTTGCAGCCATGCCTTGTGCCTGGGTGGATCCCTTCCCCCTCCTCTCTGATTTGGTTTTTGGATGAATCTCAAGGCCTTTTGAGGTTTTATTTTGCCTTGGGGGAATTCTTTTGTTGTGTTTTTGGCTTGCCATGACATATAGGAACTAATCTACCCCAAGTCATGAAAACTTGCCTTTCTCATGGGATCTAAAATTCCCGAGCAAACCTTGATCCTTTTAGTAGATCTTTTAGGATTAATCTTTATGATGGATATGAGATAGTGCCCTGCAAAATTTCACAAGGTTTGGAGAAAGTTTGATCGAATTTTCGGTTTTGGAGCTCAATATCTGAGACTATTTTTAGGTGCACTGAACTAAGCCGAAGTGACTACATGAACAAGCCAGCGGGCTCAATATCTGAGACTATTTCTAGGTGCACCGGACAAGCCGAAGTGGCACACCAAACAAGCTAGCAAGACACTTTGGACAAGCCAGCTCTAGCTCTCCTTGGCTGGCTCTACAGGACAAGCCAGTGCAGGCTTCCGAACAAATTGAAGCCTGCCACCGGATAAGCCAATGTGGAGCGGCTGCCATACCCCTTTTTGGAGATTTTGGTATTTATCTCTTCCGTTGATCGTGTCACTCTGTGTTACTACGGTGGATATCGAGCCAATTTAGCTCATGATAGCTCGGCTCATTATACTAACGAGCCTGAAAGTCAGGCGGCTCGGCTTAGCTCGTTAGGCTTGCGAGCCAATGCAAAAAGAATACAGATCTATGTATTTAAACTATATCTCTACCTAATAAAGATTCTTGATTCGTCAGTGACAGACAGGTCCTACCTGTCAGTCGCCCAAGCGTGCCCGCTTCGCCACCCCACTCTGCGCCTCGACTCTCAACAACAGAATCCGAGCAGGTCTACGAAACCGCGGCTCCGCCCGCCCGTTCGCTCGCTCTCCCGTTCGTGCTCGCAGACCTCGTGAGCTCCTGGCGCCCACGACCCTCCCACACTGTGTTTGTCAATCAAACCAATCCCTTTCGCCCAGGCCCAATAGGCCGTGAGCAATGCATTAATCATTGTATACTATGTATACGAAAGAAAAATAATACCACATCGTCTGAAAATCTTTATTTGTGTTTGTTCATAGGTGTGAGAAGCAAAGACTTGGACCAGAGATCGGCAAAACATAGACAACAAATAGCAAAAGCAATCCGATGGCCCTCAATGGCAACAAACGAGGCCCAAAGCCAAAGTGAATATTCAGATTCGTCCAATCCCAATGAGAAAAGAAATATGGGGGGAAGCCAACCCCGAGCATCATCCTCGGGCATGAGCTCAAGAAAGTCACGAGGCGAACACCTGAGATCTGCTGCCGCAGGTGAGCTCTCTGGGCTGGATCCGCGGAGGCAGGCAGCTGAGCGGTTGGCGCAGACGTTTCAGTGTCAGCAGGCCCTCCCAGGCAGCAGCGTGTGGGTGGCGCGGCTCGGACGAAGCAGACAGGTGCGCGGAGAAAGGGATGTGTCGCCGCGAGCGGAGCTTTCGGCCCTGGCGAGCGTGCTGGCGAACGGGACCGTCGGCCGGCGGCGGGTGGGATTTTAGCCGGCGTGCGAGAGAGACCGGTGAAAAGCACTGTTTGGTGTTTGGGGTGGGTCTCGCTGGTGCGTGAGGACTCGCCACGTACTCATGCTCAAAATTACCGTATGCTCAAAATACCGTGGGGTAATTATGACACAATTACCGTATGGATTTTTGTGATTTGTTTTGAGATGCTGATGGGGACCGTGGTGCTCAAAATATTTTTCCATTGCAAAACTACGATATATGTGTGAAATTTATGAAAAAATATAGATGTTAGTTGCCACTCTAAAACTCGCTCGCAGGGAACGGAAATCATGAAACAATAAAACTGTAGAATTTATTCGCGAGAGGTCGATTCGGACGGCATAAACATCTCCACGAAAACAGACGTCCAGGTGACATATAGAAAGCTAAAATGATAATTTTTTCCAACTCAACTGATACCTACTCTAAAATTTGTTCGTAGTCAAGGGAAACAGTCGAAACAATATGACGTGGAAATTATTCGCGAACCTGATCCAGATGGCAGGAGCAGGCTACACAAAAACTGACGCCCTAGGTCGCATACGGACTTTTGTTTTTTGCATACTATATATTGTTGAAAAGCTAAAAAGACAATTTTTCTAACTCAACTGACACCACCCTAAATTTCGCTTGCAGGCAACGGAAAAATTGGAAACAATATGGCGTGGAATTTATTCGCAAGGCCTATTCTTATATGTATTGATCTAGAGGTGTTTAAAGATTTTTTTTCTCCCGTTGCAACGCACGGGCATTTTGCTAGTAGCATAAAAATATTACACTATAACCCTAAATATATTAATACCATAACTTAATTTATTTGTCTTCGATAGTTTTCACATCCAATATTAAATTAAACAAGTAAATATGCAATGTAAGTAAATATTCTACCTACCCATTGCTACTGTGTACGTGGGGTATGACTTTGGCTCATTTGGGCTTGGGAGCTGGCTCGTTAAGGGAACGAGATAAAACATTGGCTCAGGCTCGCTTACATTTTGTAATGAGCGGAGCCTAGCCGCTAATGAGCCAAGTCAAGCGAGTTATTGAGCCACAAGTTTTTTTTTTCAACCCTAGTTACTATTGTATGCCCAAACTCTTACTTGCTGAGCTCTTTGGCGAGGCACACTTAGGCTTGTGGAGTGGTTGGTAGAAGCCTTATGTCAGTGTCAGATTCCAGCTCCTGTAATGCCCCAAAAATCGACCCTAAGAAATCTTCTCTGATCTCTCGTTTAATTCAAAATCAATTTCGGAGACATGGCAGCTGCACCATGTCTACGTGAGAGGCACAACCTATCCTCCCCTCGATGCCCTGGAATCACTGCTGCCTGCTAACAGTGTCCTGGTGTTAGGCTGAAGCTAATGGATCCCCTATATGGGATCTCTAAATACACTGTTATGTACTGTAGACAGAGACAATAGTAGTTGGAATAGTGACGGGAGATTCTCTGGTTTCAGCCTTAGGCTGCAGTCAGCTGCTACGGCGGCAGTCGGCGAGCCACAAGGCGGGTGGTGCTCAGCCTCACTCATCACTAGGGCTGGGCATTCGGTGAGACCGAACGTTTAGGTTCGGTTTCTCGGTTCTTCGGTTATCTCAAACCTAGAACCGAAGTTTCATCCCAGAAAAACGAAGACCGAACGTTCGGTCTTCGGTTAATTTGGTTCGGTCTTCGGTGTGACCGAATAGACCGAATTGGTAAATCACACCGGCCAAGTAACAGCTACGTAAATCAAGTCGCAGGGAGGCGCCATGCTGGTAGGGAGGACGCGCCGCGCCGGAAGGGAGCACTGGCCAGTGGCCATTGGAGGATGCCGCGCCGGAAGGGAGCACCGGAGGTCGGAGGACGCCGTGCCGGAGGGAGGATTGGAGGAGGCACCACACGTCCACACGTGCCGCGCCAGAAGGGAGGTTTGGAGGAGGCGTCGCCGCGCCGGCGCTCTGCGTTTGGCCTCTGCTTGGCGGCTGGCTACTCCGCTGCTGGCTGGCGGCTATTGCGGTTTGCAGAGTGGGAGCGGTGACTAGGACCGGTGAGGCGCGATTCGGCGAGCGGGGGTGGGGGGCGGCCGCGCGGCGGGAAGGGACTGCGGCTGTTGTGCGGGCGTGCGGACGTGCCGTGCGGCCGTGCGGGTGCGGCGGTGTAGGTGGGGTGGGGTTGCTCAGGCGCAGGGGGATTGGGGAAGGAATTATATATGTAGGGTTATAGGTGGGCCGACCGGGGAATGGGCCGACTGTTGGGCTAGGCTGAAACTTTGGTTTTTTCGGTTACTTCGGTTTTTCTCGGTTCGGTCATTTGGGTTTCGGTTAGTTCGGTCATTTGGAAACCTGAGACCGAAATTAACTTCGGTTTCGTTCGGTTCGGTCATTTCAGTTTCGGTCATTTCGGTTCGGTTCCTCGGTTTCGGTTTTTTTTGCCTAGCCCTACTCATCACTAGGGCCAACGGCAATGGGAGTCCCAGGCAAATGAGCTTTATAGAATTTTTTTTATAGCTTTATATCACTTGTCCTTAGGCTGATTCCATCTGAGGGACTAGAGGATGACTATAGTATGGAATCTACATCGTAGCAGCAGAGCAAAGTTTGAATTGGTCTTGTACTTTAGGTCCTCCTTGTAGGGATCACCCTTAATGACGAAGCCATAATTTTCATTACAAAGTTATTTTATTTATACTGAAACATCATAAGATAATAATGAGAAATTCTTCATAAATTAGTATATATACACTATAAAATAACGAGTTTCAGGAATTTTTTGTTATCTAATATGGTCCCGTGCCTCTCAGGTTGGTCTCACTATACAGGTTGGAAAGAGTTGGAATGCGTTTGAAAAGGGTCTAAAACTGACTGATAGAAAGAAATTTTTTCATCTTTAGTCTTTTATTTTCTCATCTTATTTTGTATCCATATAATGAGAAAGGAAATAGCATCAATAATGTCTCTTTCTTTTTAATTCTTTATTTTTTTCTTTCACTCCTACATTAATTGCCCCACTGATCATCTCATACCACAGTTGCATGTACGTCTATGCTAGTCTGGATAAGTTCCATTCTGAAGGAAAGGCTTTCTGTTGCACAAAACAGAGGAAAAAACATCCACAAAAGCTTTTTTGCAATTTTTTCCTGCGAATGGAGTATGCAGCTGTCAGCTGTCGATCCCTTTATTTCTGTTACAAATTTGGCCTACGGTGTGATTGGTAGTTTAAAATAAGCACGAAACTATAATCTGAACAAAGGGTAAATTCAGTTCTATTAAGTATATCCACTCATATGGTACTTCGTGATACGATTTATATATGTTCCATCTGTCTAGAGATCATCATATGCATCTAGAAAGTTGTATACTTTGGAAAAAGCTTGTACAGTTTGGGTAAGGGGTTTTTGTGAGAAAAAAGAAGAATCTACTTCCTCTAACACATTAAGTAGTATTGTTCTTTTAAAAAAATTAATTAGTATTGTTTAGTTTACAGGTTTTTCTAATTCATGTGATATAATTTTCTATAGGATCAAAATGGGACGGATATTTTCCGACTATCCGTGCATCCGAAGGGTTCAAACAACATTCAAATAGAAAATCCGAAAATTCAGATACCTTAATCGGATAACGCATACGGATATCAGATAATGTGTCGGATATCGGATATAGATATGGGATGCTTGTTATCCGTCGGGTATCGGATATCCGATCGGATATGTATTCGGATACCCGAACTATTATCCGTTGTACTATAGGAATACATGAAAACGGGCACCAAAGTCACATATGGATTCTATTTTGGATGTTCTATATATCGATGGAAAGCTAAAAAATATAAACTTTCCAATGCAACTAATTTCATTTGAATTTCTAATGCTATTTTTATTATTAATTATTTTCTACAGTAAATCATGATAAATGATATTAAATGAATAAAATATTGTAGCATTGTCTGAAAAATGCAAATAGTTAACTAAGACAGATAAACATGCTATAATAAAGTAACCTCAAGTCCCTACATGAAAATAATAAAGTAAAATATTGGTTATGTTGAAACTTGCATAATTAGGATGACATCACGTGGAACCTAAAACTACGAATGGAACATATGCAAAAAACACTGGCACCGATGTGGAGTTTCTTTACCAAACTTTTTCTGACGAATTCTACATTTATATATGTTGTCCCTCCACCAAATAGTCATGAATTTCTGAGGCTATTTTGTATATTATTAATTTATTTTCATAGTAAGTCATGAAAAAAGATATTAAATGCATAAAATATTGTAGTGTTGTCTGAAAAATGCAAATAAGTTACAAAGACCAATAAATATGCTGTAATAAACTAAACTCAAGTCCCTATATGAAAACTGATAAAATAAAATATTGGTTATGGTTGAAACTTAGATGATTAGGATGACATCATGTGTAAACTAAACTACGAATGGAAGCTATACGAAACAAAAGCTGGTACCTTGTGGAGTTTCTTATTCAAAGTTTTGTGAGAATGCTACATTGACATATGTTGCCCCTCAATCAAATATCATGAATTTATGAGACTATTTGTATATTATTAATTTATTTCTACATTAAATCATGAAAAATGGTATTAAATGCATAAAATATTGTAGTGTTGTCTGAAAAATGCAAATAAGTTACCAAGACTAATTGAGAGACTCAAGTGTATCGAGTCTGGTCTTTTGTCCTAGCTGTGATGAGCGCTTGTCAATACCAACGACTTACTGAAGGACGAGCGAGCACCTCCTAAGCGTGACCCGGAGGAAAGTACACCTAAGCGTGACCTGGTGGTGGCGCCCGAGTGCTACTGTGGTGTGGCAAAATCTCTACCGAGCGGACTGGCAGGTGGCTTGGGCTGCGGTCTAAGTTAGATTCTACCCATAAGTGTGACCTTGTGTGTGGGACGGTGTCGTGAGCCGTAAAATCACTCAAGATTAGAGGCCCAACAAGTGTTTCCTGATTCGAGCGTCAAAACCAGGGGCTTGGTTGCTGTTATCCCAAAACTGGAGTTAGCCCCGATGGATGAGCTACTGGACACGCGAAGGACAACAAGCGAAAGTGGAGAAACCGAAGACGTTGAGGACTCCATCGTGGCCGTTTATCCTAATTATTGCGGTCTTTTCTAGCCTCTATAGGCCATTGTTAGTGTATGAGTCTGTAATATAGGGGGTCAAATGCAAAATTGCCATAGGGCAATAGAGTTGTAGTATAAATAAGAGGTTGGCTTCCATAAGCCACCTCTCTTGGCTAGTTTAGGGTTTGCCTAGGACTAGGTTAGACTCTAATTCTGTCACCAAGCAAGAGCAACAAGATTAGTGAGGTTTGAGAGATCTTGCCTCCACTTTTAGAGGGTAGGAAGTGGGTGGCTGCTTGGGTGATCGAATCCTCATCTTGTAGTCCGAATTTGAGACCCCCTTTGGGCCATTAATAGATGGATTTTGTGTAGCTCCTTGTGTGTGCTTGTATCTCCCTCTCTTGATTGACTTTTGGTTTCGATTCTTGGTCTTTTGGTGTGTTTGTGCTTGGCCAAGTTCGAGATCTTTCTTTTGCCGGTATTTTGGACTGCAAGGATGTGGTTTTCATTGTGGTTTTCTTTCCCAATCTTATGATCCACGAGCAGCCTCGTGATTTCCGTTCTTGCCTTGTGGACTTCACTTTGGGGACAAGTCAAATCCGTGGAGAAAATCTTAGAGCTTTGCCTTGATCTGTTAGGAATAGCTTCTCCATGACCTAGATGAAGTCCTAGTGAAATTTGGTGAAGTTTGGAGTCCATTTGGTCAAGATTTGGATAAGTTCTTGATGGATTCGTGGGCTATTTTTTGTCTGTTGGGGACCATCGGACCAGTTAGGTCACCATTGGACCGTCCAACGGCATGACCATCGGACGAGATCCATGCCTAGCAGAAGGCTTTGAGGCCCGACCACCTTTGTGGGCTTTTCCACCATCAGACCATCTGATGGTGTAACCATCGGACCAGTCCGATGGTTGCTGGGTGCCCAAGAGCCCCTCCTACCCAGGTTGTCCGATGGTTCATCGGACCTGTAACCATCGAACCATTCGATGCTGACCATCGGACCATCCGGTGCATTGTCCTCGGCTGCTGTTAGCTCGTTTTGCATCGCTTTCGATCGGCGTTCGAGTGAGTTATTCCGCTAGGCTTTCCTATACAGTGTCCTTAGGGTTAGTTGCCTCGTCTTGGCAACAGTGATTTTGCACGTTTGAGAAGAGAGGGTTTTGGGGTCCAAGTTTTATGTGTCGACATATTCACCCCGCCCCCCTATAGGTTTGTAACACCCTAGTTTTAATTTCAGCATTTCATAATAAAAAAACCAAGCAATTTATTTAATTTTTTTTAAGGCTTATGTGCTTAGTTTGCATTTATCATGATTTTTTTAATTAAAAAGATGCATAAAAGCAACCATAGGTTTAACCTTTCTTGTGCATACATGCTGGTGCATTATTTTCTTTGTTTGTATGAACTAGGGATTCAAATTCAAATTTATTTGAATATATAGATCTATTGCTCTCTTATTCAAAAGAATTCAAAAAAAAAAAAGAAAAGAAGGGGAGAAGCAGCCGAGGCCAACCGGCCCAGCCTGCAGCCACCTCTTTCCCCCGTTTCCGGCCTGGGCCAAAAGCCGGCCCAACCGCGCCTCCTTCCCTCCCTCTTGCGTGCCACTGCCAAGTGAGCCGCGCCCCCCTCTCTCCCTGACCAGCGGGTCCCGCTTGTCAGCCCCGTCCCCTTCCTCCCGCTGTGAACCCCGCGCCCCTTTCCCTGCTCTACCGGCCACGTCGGCGTACCGGGGTTGGAATCCGAGGCCACACTCCCGTTCCTTATTCGCCCCTCCATCAATCCCCCAAGTCTCGCGCCGGTTTCCCCCTCCCTCGCCCCTTCTTTCACTGCGCCACTCTAGGCTTTCAAAGCCGCGGTCACCTCCCTCACGTCCGCGTCCCTCTAGCTCCCTAACCCCTATAAAACCCGACCCCGAGCTTCATCTCTAGCTCCTTTTACCACTCCACCGCTTCAATTGCACTCTAAACCATCGTCGTGTTCGCAATCCATCGCCGGAGCTCCGCCTCAGTAAGCCGCTCCGCCGCCAAATTCGGTGTCGATAATCCTTTTTCGGTCCTCATGCCACCGTATCCTTGTTCGTAGGGTCGTCGCTGAGGCTTTTCGCGGGTCCTGGACGCGAGCTCGTGCCTCCAACCCCTCGGTCCACAAGCACTGTGCAACCCCGTTCGCCGTCTCTCGTCGCCAGGCCGCTCCACTACTTCCCCGTCTCCACCGAGCCCGTGGTGAGCTTCGTCTTGGCCCTCTCTCGCTTCCGAGCTAGCCTTAGGGCTCCGGGAATGACTCCAACCCTCGGCGCACGCGTAACCGGTGAGCCGCCGCCGCGCGGGCCGAACTCCGCTGTGGAGTTTGGTCGTCGCCGATGCCCCTGTGCCCCCTTTCCTCCACGGCCGTCCGATCTGTCGCGAACGGCGACGATTATAACGTGAGATGCCCCTTCGCTAACCAATCACAGAGCGCCACATCGCGCCACTTAATCCACTCAGCACCGGGCCACTTGTCAGGCCTACGTGGCACGCCACGTCGCACACACGTCACCGCGCACGTCAGCGAAACCGCAGTCCAGGCTCTGGTGGTGTTGCTCTAAAACCCTCGGCGGCTATGTTTAATTACGTTTAGGCCCTCGGTTTTGCAAAGTTAGCCCCTGGTTTAGTTTATTTATCACAGTTTTGCCCTTAGGAGCTTATTTTATGCATAACTTTCACGTTTTAGCTCTGATTTGAGTGATTCTTGCGCTCACGTGTTCGTAGAAATGTGTAGGATGTTTTTATAACAGTTTTACCCTCTGTTTTTATGATATGGTGTACTGTTGCTTATCTTTTGTTATTTGTTTGCATGTATGCGTGTATGGAAATGCTTGTATGTTGCCATGAACTGTGTTTAGACGGTGAACCGTTCATGGGTGAGGAAGGACAGCAGTTTGTAGGTTTTGAACAGTAGCCACAAGAAAACTTTGAGGAAGGCAAGTATAACACTGAACAACACCTAATAACCCTTAATCATTGCATGTGCATTTAATCTTGTATGCCATAAGGATTGTACCTTAGCTACTTTATCCCATATTTACCTTTGGGTTTGCATGTTGGTTAAGTTGGGCTAGGTGCAGCGCGAACTCATGTTACTTTTGTTAATAATTTGAGTAATGGATCTATGCAATTTAATTGTGAGCTTAACCCTCTATGCTAAGTGCTTGAGTGGTTTATGTCTCTTTAAATTTGGTTTTTTAGCAACTTGGTTTAGGGGGCATGAGCAATGGGTTTAGTGGTTTTGCTCATAGCCACTCTCCATAAGGACCGGTTCGCAAAGTGACTACCTGGGACAACAGCGCTACCATGAGACTAGTATGGGTCGGTCTTAGCTGATTAATTAGATTGCCTTGGTTTGAGAGTAACTTACCTGCGGGGCAAGAGGGGAAGTGAGCCGGGATGGGCCTCGGATCTGCTTTGGGTTGTGTGTGGTGTGTGCTTTACCCCTTAGAGTAGGGCCCCATCTCCATGGAGCTTGAAACCTCAGCAGTTACACCTTACCAACGTGATCTTTGTAAAGGCTTCGTAGTGCAGCTTGCTAGTCATCTCATCTAAGGCAATGTGATGAACTCCTAGCGTAGCTCACGACTTGTGGGTAAAGATGTGCAACCTCTCGAGAGTGTAAAACTGAACATGTCAGCTGTGCTCACGGTTATGAGTGGCCTAGATCCTTTATGCTGATTAGTGGGTTCCGGGTTCGATTTGGGGGTTGTTCCTTATGTTAATGATGCTGTCTAATGTTCTCTATGCAATATCTTGGGCTTAATGGTTTATAAACCCACTTGTAGTAACTAGCTTCTTAATAAAACTTGACCAACTAAAAGGTCATGCATTTGTGTCAGCCAGCCTTAGAGCTTCATGGTTCATGTTATGCTTGTTGAGTACAGTTGTGTACTCACGCTTGTTGTTTTCTTTCTTTTAGTTGGGTGGACCCAACCGCTAGTTCAGTTGATGAAGGCGCAGAAGAATACGTTCAAAGTTTTGATGAGTTCTAGGCACGCCAAGTCTTCTAGTCGACGTCCTTGTGGCGGCTCAGTTTATGTTTTCGTTTACGCTTTCCGCTTATGACTCTGTAATAAAGACTTAGTGGTCTTGATGTAATAATGCGATGATACTCTATGTAACATTATTTTCCCTTTTATGCACAGTTCTGTGTTGTCACTATTGTTATGATATATGTGAGACTTGTTCCTAGCACATATATGTTGTCCTTGGTTCCGTTGGTTGAGAACTAGGGCGTGACAAGGTTGCTCTTTCGGTCCTCACCTAATAAACATGCTATAAGAAAGTAACCTCAAGTCCTTACATGAAAACAATAAAGTAAGCTATTAGTTATGTTGAAACTTGGGTGATTAGGATGACATCAGCGTATAGCCTAAACTCCGAATGGAAGCCATATGAAAGAAACACTGGCACCTTGTGAAGTTTCTTATCTAACCTTTTTTGAGGATGCTACATTGACGTTTGTTGCCCCTCTGCCAAATATCATAAATTTATGAGTCTATTTGTATATTATTAATTTATTTCAGTAGTAAATCATGAAAAATGGTATTCAATGCATAAAATGTTGTAGCATTGTCTGAAAAATGAAAATAAGTTACCAATACTAATAAACATGCTATAAGTAACCTCAAGTCCCTTGCATGAAAACGATAAAGACAACTATTGATCATGTTGAAACTTAGGATGATCAAGGTCACATCACGTGTAACCTAAACTACAAGTTGAAGCCATGTGACGGTGCTTAGTACCTTCAGGCCACCATGTGGTAGACCACGCGATGGTTTTAGAGATCGAGGGGTTTAGTGCGAGTGGGCTGCGATGGTGTACATCATGAAAGGGCATAGCGATGTAGACAGGTTTGGGTTGCTGATCGCTATAATACCCTACATCCTGTATGAGGTGTTTTGTGGATTATGTTGAGCGCTAGAGCATCAAGAATGCGAGAGGGTCTTCCTAAGGTCCCTAGCTACCCTTATATAGGCGAGGGAGCTAGGGTTACAAGCCGGCTACATAGGACTTAACAGACTACAGTCTCGAGATTACTGGGACTAGCATCGCTAGGAGATTCATATCTATCCGAACAGCTGAGCCACCTTAGCCTTCATGTCACCTTGCAGCATGTCCCACATGGGAAACCACTCGGCCCACACACCAGGGTGCAGGTGAACTGAGTCCTTGAAGTACCCATGGGTACATGGTGCCCATAAGCCCCCGAGCTTCATGAGGCATTTGACACAAATCATCTTGAACAAATCAATCTTGAAGGTCTTCAGGTCTTCCTGCCTCTAAGGAAATTCATAACTGCATGGAGGTCATCGCTAGATGAAATCCATACGGAGTAGCCCCCAAGCTTCATGTTGACTTGAGTAACAATCGAATTGAAGGTTTGAACTACCTCAACTATCATGTTGTCCGCCGAAATTTAGATTCCCTTTTACCCCCTCCCTAGCCCCCAAGCTCCATGATGTATGGAGTGCATCGTTGAAGGTTGCCAAAGAGGGGACATATTAGTCTTGCCTTTGTTCATTCTATGATGATGATTCCAAGTGCTTCGATGTACGTCCGAGTGTTTAATGCCTGTTCTCGCTGTTTGCTATAGGCTGAGGCACTGCCCTGAGCCCCTAGGCCTTTGTTTGATGCATACACTTCACCATCAAGACTGTCTCCAAAAAAGTAACTTTACTGTCATTGACTTAGGACTATTATGAGCATTGGATTCCTTTCCTGTAGTAAAGGCATGCACGTTTCTCCTTCTACCAAAATTGCCATCAATGCTTCATCTTTATGACTGCCATGACTGTCTGCCTTTATGTCTATTTTTACTGTGTCTTCACTGAGCCTTCATTGTGTAGGATTCATTCTTATCTCTTTCAAGGTGCCCTGGCTATAAATAGAGCCCCTTGCTATGGTGAAATTGCGTACCGAGGTGCAATGTTTGTAGAGATGAAGTCGCAGCTGCCAAAGCTTTCATTCACGTCGGTCTTGTTTTTCTTGAGTGTAGATGATAGATTGTTCAGAATGTGAGATACTCCTTAGAGTCCATTTGAATGTGTCTTGAGTCTCGGGTCAGAATGGGAGAGACTCCTAATATAGCCTTCTCCTCTTGACCATGGTGATACTATTGCCTTTTCGGGTCATTTGCCTCGACTTATCTTGAAAGTCTTGGTTTATGGTAGTCATTGCTATGGGTGGAGACCTCCGCCATAGTGATGCAGTCCCGATGGGCGACGTCGCCACTGTGTTCAGATGCCTCTGTGGAGTTTGGGGCCAAATCTTCAGAGTATGTGCTAAAGATCTTAGGACCCCTTTACCAAGGCATTGGCGAGTCTCATCCTAGCAATCGCCTTCCTTGCCTCTACCTGGGTGACCCCTTTCTTCTGCACAGGTTGTCTTTGCATGGTGATGTCACATACGGTGTCCTTGGGATTGTTATTTAATTTTGAGCTTCCTTCAATCCATTGTATGTGTAATAAATTTTCCTTTGAATTCTTGTGTGCGTACACACCACTTGCATAGTGGTTTACTGTACTTGCACCACAGGATTATGTTTGAATTGACTTAATATGCTGAGTGGTTGTGCACGGTCAATGATGCCGAGTGCATCCCACTTATGGTGTCGAGTCCTCCATGCGTTGACAGATGAAATGTGCTATTTAGGCCCTTGCTTGAACGAAGTGCGGTATCTTCTTATTGACATCGTCACTTGAAATGAAACGCCGTTATAAGCAGGCATGTCACTTGGAATCCAAACTGGCGCGGCTGGGGTCATATACCAGTCGTAGCGGTTCATCAAATTTTCCCCTGACACGCTTTCCATTCCCTATTTCTCTAGGGTTAGCGTCGCCGCGGCCGCTGAGATCTTCTTGGTGCCACTGCTCTCCCCACTGCCATAGTGTTTCTAGTTGCCATCTCACTTGTATGAAGTTGAGATACAAGGTCGCTAGGTCGCAGATCCAATTCCATGGCACTGAAGAAAGCCCAATCCTACCATAACCGACAACTTCAAGGACACCAGCGGTAGACACAAGCCGCCCTGATGGTTTACTGCCTAGCCCTACTTGTGCATGGGCCCAGATGACTGTGAAGGATGAGGATCTTTAATTACTCATGGATTTGGGGTTGCTTCCTCCCAAGGAGTCAAAGGTGTAGGAGACGCAACCTGACTGCCTGTACCTGGGGAGGACCAGCTTCAACACCCTTGTCTTCGATTGGTCGTGACCTTAGTCTCCTCATCTGCTCCTTTCTTCGCGGTCTTATCCATTACTACAAGTTAGAACTTCTCCACTTGAATCCCAATTCTGTTCTTCAAGTGGCCATTTTTGTTCATCTCTGTGAGGTTTGGTTGGGGATTACCCCTCATTTCAATCTTTAGCTGCTACCTGTTCTGCTACAAGCACCAAGGCAGTGAAGAGTCAGTTGGCATATGTTGGGGGAGCTAGACCTGCAACTGCGGGACAACAAAAAACAGGAATATTTAACGCTCCCTTTGTAGTCATCAATCAGGAATTGTAACAAGAAGTGGTTCATGATGGAGAATTGCTCCGAAATTGTTCCAGAATGCCCTAGCTATATTTTGAAGCCCAATGATCAATGGAATGAAGCTGTGCCAGAGTATGAAATAAATCAAGTCTGAGTCTTGCTAGTGAACTTGAGAAGTTGAAGAGTGCATGACTGACTGCTATGGCTATTGCCATTGATTTTGTCCATCATAGCATCCAGCTGCTTAACGACAGAGTACATCCAAGTTTTCTTTACTCTGGACTTGATGACCCTACTCAGGAGGTGAACCAGCCAATCTCTAAGGAAGATGTTATTTTCAGGGTTTCTCAGTTCTTCACTAGTGAGGTTACTAATGTTGGAGCCCCCAAGTCTCTTTGCATTTATCATCCTGCGGCTGAGGTTTGTTACGTTCTGTTGTTGCTATATATTGTTGCTGCCTATCTTCAATGTTGTGATTTTGCTCCATTGCCATGAAGAAATGGTGCTTGACGTATCTCTCGAGTCCCCCCCTCCCGGAGAATTCTCAAATAAAGGTCAAAACGATGGCCGATGATGCGGTCGCAGGAGAGTGTTGTCGAGAATCCTGCACACCGGGGAGTGCCCGGATGACTTCTTCATCCGTATTGGTGGTGATGCCTCTTCTGATTGAAAATGTTGAAGACTGATTCGAGTGCCAGTCGGTGATGTAGGAATGTCTAAGGCTAGGGACTGCAGGATCATCCGCACACCAGACTCGGTGTACCGTGAGGAAGGTTTCTGCTCCCAAAGCATCTCCCAAAGTTGCGAATCCAATGGAGGACTGACATACCCTCAGATAATGAAACACTGAATGCGCGTAAGATGAAATTGACAAGGATGTCTTCGGTGGCCAAGCCTGCTTCTTCCTCCCTAAGCCAATGTCTTGCAGTGGACAACCACAAAAAAAGGGGTATACGAAGAAACTAAAGACCTTTGATGAGTGAGTGCCTGCTATTCACCTTGTGTTCGATTTTATCGTGCAACTTTAGGTGGTGATGTCAGTTTCGTTTGCAGAGTTGTTGAGCCTTTGCCTAAGGGATTGAATGAGTGCCCAGATGCGTCCCATGATGTGAGGATGAGTGCTCGAGAGCAGCGCCCCATGGACCCTGACCAGTGAGGGTGCAGAGGAGCAGTCGGGCAGTGCCCACTGAGGCGACTGGCTAAGGCCCCATGACAAGGGAGCCAATGCAACCTCGGGTTGAGTGATTGATGGCTCATGTCCCCGATTCTTCAGGCTACACCCTGAGTTGGTCCATGTAGGTAGTTCTTCTAGCATTGGTATGATGCTGATCTGTCATGTAATTGCTCCTGAAATTGTTGTTTCATCGCGGTTTCTCTTGGATTAGTGATGTTGGGCCATACGCCCCACCACCAGAGCAAGGAGTCTCACTGCTGTTTGCTGAATGCGCTGCGTAGGCTAGTGAAGCAAGGTGCTCCTTGGGTGGTGGAGGCGTCGAGTCCCAAGTTGAGCCTGTATCAGGAAAACTTGCAGTTGACTCAGCCACCAAGCTTGCTTTGGAGCTTCCAGTAGGTTTTGCCATGTTTATTTCTTTCAGTAACTATGCTTTTGTTGATATCTGTCTGTCGTAGGGTCCTATGCAGGAGATCCACAAGGTGTATCAAGAGAATGCTCAACTAAAGGAGGAGCTTGCCACTACTCGTCTAACTGAGCTGCCGCTGAAGAGAACTCCTAGGTTGAAGAAGGAGCTTGCTGTTGCCCAGGACTGTGGTTAAAGGTATGCTTATGCTGCTGCCTAGTTTATACGCTTTGGTTCTTGGTTTTGAATTTGAGTACTCCCATCTCTTAGCAGAAAAGATGGAGCTAACTGAGGTGGATCTCCCACACATGTCCGTGATCAAGATAAGATTATAAACAATCTGATCAAGGAGAAGGATGCAGCTGAAGCCGAGTCCTCTCAGTTGAAGGGCAAGCTTGCCAACCTTAAGAGGTCTTTCGAGGTAACTGTTCAAGGATCTTAAAATGTCTTATAAGATGCTTGCTGCTACACGGTCTTTTACTTGAGGAATGTCTAGGCGAAGGCTCTTGAGGAGAAGTCCGAGTATGAGAAGAAGATTGAAGATCTATCCGAGGTGTGTCAGAAGGACTTGGAAGAATTGTCCTTGAGACATGCCCTTCTAAAGGATGCCAACAAGCTAGCTGACAGGCTTGCCAAGGAGCTGCGGTGAAGATGCTGAGGTTATCAAGACCTAGGCCACCAAGATCAAAGAGCTTGAGGCTAAGCTAGCGGAGTCATCAGAGCTACAGACTGCCAATATTGAGGCCCTTGAGGTTTAGAGGGAGTAGTTGGCTAGTGGGATCACCGGTCTTCTGGATATTCTTGCTCCCATGAGGACCCTCCTAGGCCAGTTGCAGAGCGCGTCAGTGATGCCCTTGG